>OX453029.1:6050291-7495859 GCA_949699075.1 Asteroscopus sphinx
TGTCGATTCTCTTGTTCACGAACTAAACTTATTTTAAACTATCGCACTCTTTTACTAACAGTACATACAAGAAAGGGATGGCAACCATTTTAGAACTGTCAAATTAGTTTACGTGTTACATTTCTTTGTATTTTAGTGGGCACGTTCCGAGATCATGTCTAAACTTGTATGGAAATTTTAATTTTGTCTAATTTGACAGCTCTTAAATGGTTGCCATCCCTTTCTTGTATCTACTATTAGTAAAAGAGAGCGATAGTTTAAAATAAGTTTAGTTCGTGAACAAGAGAATCGACACCATTGTATGCCAATCAAGTTTAGATAAAAAGGCTTATATGACTTTGACATGATGTGAAAATTCAGTGATGATTTAAATATAAATAATATTTGTAAATTCACAACATTACATCGTACAAGTATTTCGTAAATAGCTGCTGTAACATAGGTATTTAATGTATAAAATTAATTTTTTTATAATTTTCATAATGTAGTTGCCAATTATAAGTTCCTACATACTGTATTGAAGGGAAAGTTCGTTGCAACTAGGCAGGTACATTTTATATCAATTTAACATTATTATAAATTGTTTAAATGAAGTTTATTTATAGATTACGTCCACTATAGTGAAGCATTATTAGGTCTAATTCACGAACGTTAATCAATATTTCTTTCGTTATTTTCAGTTCATAATCAATTTGTTGTTTACGGGTTGTTGATAAGAATAGTCAGCCAGGTTCTTTTTAACGTCAAAAGGATCGCATAAATGGTTTGGGTTGAATTGCCACTAACCAGCTAACAATGTCTCAATGTGATAATATTTTCCCTAATTCTAATATACAGGGTTATTTGTAAAACACTGTTAACCTCTCAGGACTATGTTACTAACATCATTAACAACAAATAAATTCTATGACTTTTTACAAAACATAATACATTCACCAAAAACAAACCTTCCTTTTTTTTTTGTTGTCCTATCTAACACATTTCAACTCTGTATTTTGCTGTACCTACCTACGTCTGCCGCGACGCAAGCGCATCAAAGCGACCGAACGACTGAGGGCCGCCCGTAAATAGGTCAAGTTCAAGTGCCCCGCCACCTTAAACCCGCTCCCCTCGCTATTTAACTATCGCGCTTTCTTTTGCTTCGCATGGACTTCGTAACATTTAGAGCGTTCAATTTAAATATTTTTATTTTTGTATGAAAATCTGATGAACGAAAATATGATGAATTTTTAAAAGTCATAGAACAAAAGTTGTTGATTATGATGTTAGTAACATAGTCCTGAGAGGTTAACGGTGTTTTACAAATAACCCTGTATATGCTACACTGTAGTGGTTAGTAAATTAGGACAGAAACACTTACAACTAAACTTAACTTACTCTGAGCTTGGATAATACCTTATATTTTGCGATATTATACGGTCACATGATTTTTATATGTATCATTAAAGCGACGATTGTATAAAAAACTAGCAAAGTGTGTTTAAACAACTTTTGATTAAAGATGAAACTGCATTTTATTATGAAATCATACAAAACTCAAAAGTTTTTTTGTCAATATTCACCGACACTAATGAAAAGTCGTAAAAAGGTAATGAAAGTATTGGACATAAAAATATGAAAGACATCGTTAGCGTACTTATTTTACATGCATGATTGCTGTATGCCTTGTTGTAAGACTTATTTGCATGTTAAAGTTTACCACGTGACCAGGCATAATTTTGTTTGTCTGTGGAGAAACGGTACTATAATTTTAAATAAAATATGCTTTAAGCACTTATCATATTAGCAATATGTGGTACAGTACTAATCCATCTATTAAATCCATTATATTTACTAAATATTTAACACAAATAGCTTGGTACAGGGTTTGATCTACTACTACTTGCGAAGAATGGGATTGAAAATGGCAGCATTTGTATTTGCCAGCAACAAGCGACAGTCACATAGAACAATAGAATTGTTACCAATTTCAATCTCATTCTTTATCTGCGCGAGGCAAGTAGTAAAAATTTGAGCACATTCGCAATTGATTGCAATTTTTTGCGAATAAATTATCATCATATATTATGACGCTTTCACTGGTCAACACGAGCCACCTTAATAGCTTTAACATAATTAACCTGTAACTATCAAACGGCCTTAGTCTTAAGGATAATAGAATACCTTTACCGTTGATATTCGTTATATTATTATATTATTCTTGTAATTTTTATTGCTTGCATGGACATCGCCACAATTTGCTACAAGCGCTCAAACAACTCGATAGACACATCCATAAATATATTTTGTATCTTACATTTATACATTTGCTTATATTTAATTAATATACTAACCGAATAAAAATTTAACATTAATTAAAAAGCAATAAAAGGATTATAATTTTCAGAATGATTAAAATCATGTTCACAGATTTAACAATATGCAAAATAGAAAAATTATATTTACTAACAATAAAAAAGATTGGTCTACTTAAGAATAAAAAGAATGATACCATTTTACGTATCAAAGACTACAAACATGATTTTGTATAAATCGATTTTCATGTTGTTAAAGTTTAAAAAATCAGATCTAATATAATCAGTCTATCGAAAGAACTAAAATAAGAATAGACAGTAAAACATAAAAATAATGAAAAAATATTCATATAAGCAAAATAGAGCTTTTGAAACTTGTAAAATAACCTCTTTATGGGGCAAAGGGTATATTTATAACCTAAATGTTACTTCTTTCACGTCTTAAAAACATTTCAATAAAATCTTTTTTCATCAACTTTTCATTATGTTCAGAAAAAAAAGTCCGACAAAGTAAGTCGTTAAAAAGCTGTGATCTTTATCGACACACTAACATTTTATTGTAACATAACATCCGACAAACATTCAAAATATAGCTTCTTATTTTAGCAAATAGGACAATAGCAACCATGCTATGAGCTATGGGAACCAATCAAATGGCACATCTGATTGGCTGATACATCTAGCTGTCCACTGGATACTTAAAAACTTAGTTGCCTAAAATTTTAAAATGAAAAAAATACTGATTTGGAGCAAAAAACTGCAATGTGTTTATAATGCAACTTCTTCATTCAAATAATAAAATTACAGATAGAATATAATATTACAATCTTAATTATTTAACATAATTTATTAGATATTTCTAACTGGCACCTAATTTTATTGAAAGTTTGATTTTTATAATTTAGACTTCCGCAATTAATTCAATATTAAATATATTTTGATTCACATTGGGATTCGTAGCGTTTTATAACAATCATTACACTTACAAGAATTTTGAGAAAAAGACGTGTAGGGTTACTTTTGTGTCATTTAATATTTTTAACGGACTGTAGTGTACATCACTGTAGTATTAACGAACTGTCGTATACAAAATTTTTTTGTGGAAAAAATATAATTACAATAATTGTTTAAGGTGCCAGTCACGGTATTATTTATAATATTTAAATTAACAACAATGGCAGTGCGTAAATTCATATCCTAAAAGTTATATTATATCGAGTAATATAATTTTATTCATATAATATTATTTACTATTTAGATGGCAACATTTTGTTTTCAAAACTTTTATCTACTTGGGGTTTCAAGAATATTTTAATTGGCTTTTAAAATAGCTGGAGACGAGGATATTATTTTAAATGGATAGAATAAGATGACGGATGAGTCAATTAAATATGTGGACAAAAAAACATTGAATCTTAGGCGTTTTTGGCTCTAAAACATGTGAATTCGGTAATTAACTGTGTTTGTCGCTATGTTTTTTATTAGAAACGAGAATGATTTTAATTTAAGTACATAATACAATTTTAGTTTTTATTCGATCTCCAGTAATGCCATCAAAGCACCGAATAATAAATACTGATTTAAACGTATACAATAAGCTTCGTAACACTTTCTATATAAATAGCAGGGATAGCTATTTATACTCATTTATTGCAATACAATGTCAGTAAAGAAAGTTTTATTTTTGTATAATTTTCTAAAGTAAATAAAAATAAAGTAAATATTTAAAAAAAGACTTTTTCGAATCAATTATATAATTTAATGATCAGTGAGCGCCTCAGTTATTTTCACTAATAACATTAAGTTTATTTAATAACTAATAAATGGTAATTTACACTTTTCTACAAACTTTATTGACACCGAATATATTATGAGCCTCTTCTTTCCAAACTTTCCTACTCAAATTATATTGCAATAAACACAAAAATAGCTGCTTAACCATAAATTAACATGGGTCATCTTCGCTGTGCGCGTCTGTGTGTATTTCATAACTTGATACCGTAATTCTTGATGTTTCAGATCTTAAGTGTGTTATTTCCACCTGTACCGAAAAAAATGCGATGAGTTTGTGTATTTAAAACATAATAATTACAATTTTACCATAACATATGACCATAATGTATGACCCTATCAAAAAGTGCCATAGATTTCACAAATAAATAAAATATGTTTATTTTAGACATTACTGCTCATATTAAATATTTTAACATTTTAAATATTTGGGGCTAGATAGTTTTGTGTCCCAAAAATAATATTTATTTTTTATTTTGTTAGTAAAGATTTATAGCTATACCTAACATTAATTAAAATATTTGCCAAAACTGTTTGATACACCGTTCACATGCATATTATGTGTATGCATGCACCCCATAATTAGGCAGTCCAACTTATCACCAATAACCTTGAGAATGCTGTCATCGCTCCTACGCACACTGCGCATCAGTCACACCTCACACCTGAGAAATGGCGTCGAATGTCTATTCGGTTTTGACATTTGTAAAGCAAACAGAATTAGAATTTGTGTGAAGTAATGGAACGCTATATATACTCCTGAAGAACACGGAATAATGGTCTGATATCGCGTTTTGGCGATTTCTACTGGCCCGAAAGATCACCCGATTTCACCACCCTAGACTTCTTTCTATCTATATTTAAAGTCACGGGTTTATGCGAACAAGCCACAAACTCTGGCAGCTCTCAAGGAGAATTAAATATCCGTTAAGAAGTGGAGAACCTATCGCCGGAAGTTCTGAAGAAAACCATGGATTGTGCCATAAAAAGAGCCCCATTTGTTATCAACAATGGCGGCGGCTATTTAAAAGATGTCATATAAATTTTCAAAAAAATTATGAAAAAAAAACTTGAATGTCCAAAGAAACAGCCTAGAAAAATTGGGTCATACATTATGGCCCACCTTGTATTGTAACTTTTGGAAAGAAAAAGAAGCAGACGACGTTGAAGAAAAAAATATCGATTATTAGTTTATTAGAGAGTTATTTATGTTTATTAATCATTAATTAATGCTAATTTCCCTGTTAGTAATGTTGTAGTTAAATTATAATAATGATTTCTTGTAAATAGCTTCGCATTCAACTACTTTTTTATAATATCTAGTCAATTGATTTATTTACTACAATTTATAACACATTTCTTTATAATTTATCTACGACTTGAAAACTATACTTATGTAATATGATACAATATAAAATTCTTACCTTTTGCAAGCAGTAGTCCATATCAAACTATGTTTAGGATTATTCGCTATAAGCCAGCCATAGGTAAGCTTTAAGCATGATTTCTACTAATTTTAGTAGGTTTTTGACATTATGGTAAATCTAAAATGGGAGAAAATTGTAGAGCAGGCAAATATCTAATAATATGGTCACTATATTATTTAGTATGGTTCACTAAATTATTCTGATAGTTACACAAACGCTACGTAGGTACTACTACATTCTTGAAACGATTTCTCTACCAAACAAGTCAATTTGATCTAAAAAGTCGGCTCTAATTAATTTACGAGAAAAATATAAAAATTGATTATTTCAACACACGTCTATTACTTGAAGGATTTAGATAAATGAATAAATTTCAAGACTCAAGAGAGCGTGTCATCATTTTGAAGGGAACTATGAAACCTTTTAAATAAATCATCTATCAAGTTATTGTATTTCTTAGAAACTGTGTGTAGTAATCTAATGCTGTGTTGACGAAATGTCATGAAATACATGTGATAGCCAATTTTATGATGAATGAAAATGATAGGTATGTTTTGGGAGTCTTTGTTGTTTGAGTTTGTAAACGAAATTTTCGTCAGGATTCTTGAAAATCTGTTTTTTTTTCTGTCGGTAACTGAGCTGGGATCATACCAAAGGGTTCAAAATATGAATATTCAGACTTTTTTTCTCAAATGTTTATTCTACATGTCGGTCGTTTTAAATAGTTAACAACAACAAAATATACATTATTGATATATAGTAACAACGACGAGAAACGTAACAGTTTATACACACCAGACTACGTTTTTGTAAGAGTGACCAGTGGAGAAAAATATTTTTCTACTATTTATTTTTACTTTCAAAACTGTTTCGGCTTAACCGACTAAACTAAATATGCTTGAACTAGGAATGAATTGTAATGTTTTCTTGTTTAAGTATATCTAGCTTAAAAGTCAGGATACGCTATTAGCAAACTATTGATCGCTTTCGCCTAAATCATTGCATTTTTTGGGGCACATTTTGGTTGGAATTGTGATTTATGTATTCGCCATGGTAAACGCAATAACTCGTAGGTACCTGTTGATAAGGTGACGACAATGCGACAGAGGTTTCACGTAAATCATAGCAGTTGCCTTCATATGGAAGCGGCGAAATGTTTAATATATTTTTTTATCAGCTTTGGTGAATCTTTTTAGCTTGAAAATTATTCTTTGTGAATAACACATTATTTGTTTTCTTAAAAATATCTTCAGACATTCGATAGTGAATAGAATCTTATCTTTATCTTTAAAATTAACGTAATTCAATTGTGACGCTACTCGAATCGATATACAATTTGTACTGTACCAGTGATCCTACAGTGAACACATTAATACTTACATTATAATTAACTAACAATAAATGGTCACCCCTTACAAAAAGGTATAAATTTAGATCTTGATCTGTAAGCACTTTTACACGAACGAATCTATTCTACACATTAAAATGGTTTGTTTTATATCTAATAATTTTGTTGAACTTTAGAGTGAATATAATAATGTATTTTTGCGAATATTTTTTAATATAGAAAATGTATGCATTTGACCAGTCTTGCCAAAGAGAAGGCGGTGATGTGGTCAAAAAATTGGTACTTAATCGTTATCAAAGCCGTTGAAAATTTCTTTAACATGTATTCATATTTTATAAGTAAAAGAACTTACAGATCTCATACAGTTTCATAAATATTATTACATTCACATGAAAGCGGATTATATGTATTTCAAAAGCGAACAACGAATTGCTTTTGTATATGACAACCTTCATTTTATTATTAGCAATACATTAAACGGAGTAGTAAATACGAAAGTGGTAGTTATTGGTCAACTTTGTGTTGGCAGCACTGAATCTCGTGGCAGCTATATTCAAATAAGGAAGTTCTGGTTTCAATTCTCTTTTTTAATTTGTACTATAGCAACGAATTGATATGATTCTTACGTAAGATTGGACGTGCATATTATAGTTTCCAGTACACAAAATGACAAATGAAAGTGAAAGACTAGCTCCAGTTGTTTAAATATTTACTACAGGCAATACCGGCTTTATTAAATTGTTGACAGAGCAATTTTATTTATTAAATGAAAAGGTAGTAACAATTTTATAACACAATATCTTAAAAATGATCTTTTATCTTAGGCAGGCGATCGAAATTTTAACGAATGTTTATTTTGTCGCGTCCGTACTGTGCGTTACACTGTTTGTCGTAGAGTTTAACTGATTGTCGTAAGCGGCTATACGACATACGACAATTGATCAACAACAACAACATAACATAACACCACGCCTGTATTTCCCCGAAGGGGTAGGCAGAGGTGTAATAGTACACCCACATTTCAATTAAACAACAACAACAACAATTGATTAAAGTTGCTGTTTTTTTTTTTTTAATCAGTTGCATAATTAAGTACCTTTTTTAGTAAGCCGGTATTGAATACAGGATGCGCAAAGTCGTGTTATATAGATATTCGTATATTCACGTAACTCACACATACCTTTTTCATCATAAAACCCTGTTTAAGACTCTAACTCCACTAATATGTGACGAGATCAGTCGATTCCTGAATATGATTAGATGAAGTCAGTCGAAAACTTTATTTTAGGACTTATTTAATAGGTTCAAAGTATTTTTGAAAGGGATGTGCAGTTAAAAAACTGCTGAAGCTATTTAAAATACAAAAAAAAAATGGTTATTTATTTAACTAGTTTTACGAATAAAAAAAGTTGCTGATGAATAAAAAAACAGTTTTCAATGTTAACTAACTATGAAATAAGTCCCAAAGTACAAAAAATATATTAAATTATTACTTACTACACAATAGCTAAAGTTACATAGTCTAAAAACATGTTTTGTTTTTAAAAAAATGGGTCCGTTCTTTTGGCAATTTTAAATATTTCGAAAACGGCGTACAGCATACATTTAACTAGCGGTTCATTTTACGATATTTTTTTCAACAAGACAATGGCAACACTTAGTTTATAATTAAGTTATACCAGAAAATATTCACGCAACGGTAATTATTGCTTAATTTTCAAAAAAAAAAAAAAAACATTCCAGCAACTTTTTATAGCAACATTTTCGCATTCCTTAAAATGGAAGCACCCAATTTTGTGTTATTTATTATATTAAATATTGAGATTGCCAGGAGATAAATGTTACTAAAAGCTAGCGTCATAAAAACAGATTTTTAAGCTGTATAAATAAGTTATTGATATTTTAATCATTTGTAATCCTTTTCTACTCTTTCTTTCAGATGCAACTTTTTTTTAACCCACCGTAAGCAGCGTCCAAAGAAAAATGGGCATTCATTAATATGGCTTATGCGCTAAGAAATAAATAAATTATGTATAAAGCTCAGACGAATAAAAAATGGCGGACGGAATCTCGCTAAGAAAAGATTGTGAAGCATGCATTTCGTTATTTCCTAAACCCACTATAATTTCGCCAGAATTTTAACACACCAGATACATATATTGTTATTTTATTCGGGACACTACGACAATGACTACCGTCACACGAGATTTGTTGCGTAATCCCGGCTTTTTGTCTTACTATGGGTGTTAATGTATGCATGCCAGCCCGTACTTTTAAGCGAGCCGGCTTACGATGGGTTCTTCATTTTTTGTTTTGCGAGCTTCTGTCCGCCTTTTTTATTCGTCCAAGGTATAAAGTGGTAGGTATGTGGGCGTGTGCGTTTGTTTTCTTTTTCCAGAAATTGTTTGCAGAAAAGGGCATTTAATCTTATTATATAAAACGAATGTTTATAATAATTTGTATATCAAAGTAACGAAACAATTTCTGCAAACACATGTTCGAGTTAAAAAGAACGGTAAAAACAAGTTTGTATACAAAATATTTTACAAACAAAATTGAGTGCACGGTAGTGTGAACTACCAAGTTTGGGTAAGGAAAATAATATTTTTTTACCATTAATTTTCACGTCGTACAAAAAGCAGTAGCGTGTAAAATGTCAGTGTGGTTAGTGAACCGTTCCTTCACCAAACATGTGACATGACTAATACTTACCCCACTCCTTGTTATTATTAATCAACAGTACTTTAATATTGGAGAGACGGCTGATTTATTTGCTACTTACAGAGTGATAAAACAAAATTTAAAAAAATTGCTTTCAAATAAAATTTGATTACAATTGTTCTAAAATGCTTTTGAACAGTGTGAAAAGTATGTTTGGTACAGTCAAAAAGCAAAATTCGGTGCCTAGTTTGTAATTTAAAAAATTAATTCATCATTTTTAGCTGACCGTTTGTGAATTTCACGATACATACGTGGGACACTCAGAAAGTTTTGCGAAACTAAAAAAAATTGTTCTATACGTACATATATTTTTATCAAATCTTTTCAAAGTACTTTCCACCAGCCTCTATACAAAGATTCATGCGCCTAAACCAGTTTTCAAAACACTTTTTCCAGTCCGCCGCAGACACCTCGTTTACAGCCTGCTCGAACGCAGCCAGCGCATCTTCCGGCGACGAAAATTGTATCCCTTTGAGCTGATTTTTTATTTTTGGGAATAAAAAGAAGTCACACGGTGCTAGATCAGGGCTGTAAGGAGGGTGACCCAGGAGTTTGACTGGCGTGCTGTCCAGGAAGTCCCTCGTTTTGAGTGCGGTGTGCGCAGGTGCATTGTCGTGGTGGAGCAGTAGCCCGCGGAGCCCTGTGTTTGGTCGCTTGTTGCTTATAACAGAGAAAACTTCTGGCAAACATTTGGTAGTATACCATTCGGCATTAATGCTTCTTTGATCCCGTAAGGGAATTGATACCAAGTGGCCAGTCAAATTAAAAAAGCTAGCGATCAAAATCTTACCCCCGCTTCTAGATCGCTTCACTTTGGTAGGCGTTGGCTCATTTTGAAACACCCAAACAGTCGACTGGCGCTTGGTTTCTGGGTCGTATTGATAAATCCAGGACTCATCACCTGTAACGATGTCGTAAACACGCCGAGACGAGCCTGCTTCAAATTTGTTAAGCATATCACGGCACCATTCCACCCGGGCCTGCTTCTGAGCATCGGTGAGGTTGTGCGGCACCCAGCGTGATACTATCCTCCTCACGCGAAGATGGCTGTGTAGAATCTCGTGAACGCTTCCCGATCCAATCTTCAATATGTGTTGAATCTCCTGATATGTAATTCGCCTATTGTCTTGGATTAAATTTTTCACTGCTAGCACGTTTTCTTCGGTAACAGCCGTCAAAGGGCGACCGCTTCTTTCGTCATCCCCCAAAGTTGGTCGACCGCGCTTGAATTCGTTATACCAACGATACACGGTTGCCTTGGAAGGGCCTTCATCCATGAATGCCATTTGAAGTCTATCGTACGATTCATCCGGTTTCAGGCGACACTTGAAATCGTATAAAATCATAGCTCTAAAATGTTCCCGGCGCAGATCCATATTTCAGTGAGACACAATACTTTGAATTAACTCGCAAAAAATGTGGAGGGAAATTTTGAAATTGGAACTTACTTATTTTTACTTATAAATAATCATATTTTCGAAAAACATTATAACTGGCCAGTCTCCCATATATAAAAACTTTTTTTCGCAATACTTTCTGAGGGGCCTGGTAATTAAAATAATAATAATATAGTTAGTATTCTTTAAATAATTTCCTTCTCTATCGGTATATTATTAAATATTATTTATTTCTTATTATATTACCAAGTTTTCACTTTTGAAACAGTTTTGCATAATTAGCCAAAAAATAAGAAATCAGTTAGTAGCATCAATCAATGAGTCAATGGTAACGCTTACTTATATTCAACCGTCTCTCCAATCAATCACCCAACTCTGAATCAATCTCTAAATTCTGAATCAATCAACTCACCACTTCGCTGGTAAGACAGTTGATGGTGGTGGGCGGGAGGGAGCGCGCGGGCGGCGGCGGGGGGCGCGGGGAGCGACGCCCCTCGCGACTGTCACACGGGGTGGCGCCGCGTGCTGGAGTTATTGGGTAGCCTGGGAAATATTAATAAGTGAAATAAAAATGTGCATATAAATATTTGTTTAAAAACATCGGACGAATAAAAAAGGCGGACGGAATCTCGCTAAACAAAGACTGAAGCACTTAATTTTTTCCTAAACACAAGATCAGCCAGCAACCAGATTTATATTGTTATTTCATTTGTGACACTGTAACAATAACTACCGTCACATTCGTTTTTTTGCATAATCGCGGCTTTTTGGCATACTATGGTTGTGAATGTACACACGGCTACACATCAAGCTGTACATTTCCAGTATAAGCTGACCTCGCATTGTATAGGTTTTCCTTACAACGCGAGGTCAGCCTTTACTGGTTTTGTACAGTTTGATGTGTAGCCGTGTGTACCAGCCGTACTTTTAAGCGAGCCGTCTTAGTATGGATGTTTCACTTATTGTTTAGCGAGATTCCGTCCGCTTTTTTATTCGTCCATGTTAGAAACACGAAAAATATTATTATTTTAGACTTCGCCCGCGTATAATTTGGCTTATCACAGACAGACGTTATCGCGCATCCCTCGGCAACTGTTTATTTTCCCGTGTTAAGAGGCTGACAACACCTAAAAAATCAGACCTCTGCGGTCACTGTCGTTTCGTACAGAACTGAAAGAGAGGCAACGAGCCGAGGGACGTCGGATACGCCGCTCAAAGTGAATGAAAATTAACAAATTATTTTTTAATAAAAAACTAAAAGCTTATTTGAAAAACAGAAACAACAAATGTTTAGATTATTGTCTTTCTCAAATGTTTTCTTAATTTTATTTATAATATTTAGTAAATAATAGAGATTGCTTGCTTTAAAGCATGTTTTAAGAGGTTAGTTTACAATTCTTTTCTATAGAAAAAACTTCAAGAAAACGTGTTTTGGGCACAATACAGTTTCAGAAAATACGATCAAGATTAACATATATTTTTTTCACTGCCACAAACTGAATAGATACAGCTAAATTTTTTTTTTAAAAAGCCTGTTTAGGGTATTTGGCTGTTGTCAGCGTCTTAAAAAGTAGACCAAATGTTAATCCGAGTTATGGTCTCTCTGTGTGCCAACTTTCATTCCAATCCTTTGAGCCGTTTTATCGTGATTGAAGGACAAACAAACATTCATATTATTTTATTATTTTAACGCATTTTACGCATGCTAAGCGAATTCTAAAGATTTAAATTGTGGAAAGAAAAAATCGCTCAACTAACTAACAAACTGCAAAGTTAGTCGAGTCGGTTAAGGAACAATGTTTCTTAATAAGATATCGCTGACGTCACCCAAAGACGTATAGTGGAGGATATTTTCGATACCACGAGCAGTGTTCACGGTAGCTTAGTGGCTAAAGCACTGGCGTACTGAGCCAGGAGTCGCAGGTTCGAATCCTGCTCGTGAGCGATTTTTTCTTTCCACAATTTAAATCTTTAAACATTCATATTTTCGAATTAATAATATTATTAAGATTTTTATCGCATTAATGGCATGTGGCGCAATTTGGGAGAGGCCTATGTCCAGCAGTGGACTGCGATAGGCCGAGTTGATGATGATGAATGGCATTTTAGTAAACCTCATTTTAATTACATACCTTGTTCACTACTACTGGATTCGGTAAAGCTGGGCGTTCCCTCTGTCCACGTGGGTGTCGAACCTTCCACAGACGCGGGCGGCGTCCAGCAAACACTGAAAATAAATAGTCCCATTGACTTAGCAAGCAGAAAATACATGCCTTGTCGTGTGGTAAAAACGCTGCTCCACACCAGGATTTGTCCTGAATCGTGGGTGTGCTTACAGACAATCACCCAGATTTGAAAGTATCTTTAGGCAATTAAATTATTTTTTCCGTGCAGAAACTGAACCATTGGTGTAGCATTCAATATAGTATTTTACTATTATATACAACCACTGACCAG
Source organism: Asteroscopus sphinx (assembly GCA_949699075.1). Taxonomy (NCBI): domain Eukaryota; kingdom Metazoa; phylum Arthropoda; class Insecta; order Lepidoptera; family Noctuidae; genus Asteroscopus; species Asteroscopus sphinx. The sequence goes on from OX453029.1 coordinate 6,063,727, forward strand.
TAAGCCCCTAGAGGTCGATTAGCCGGATACCCCCGGTCACAATGTTTGTTACCAAAACGTTGGTACCCAACACATGAAGTTTCGCCAACTAATTTGATTTAACCTTATATGTAAATACCCTATTAATTCCCTAGAGGCCAGAAAGAGCTCTATCGCATAACAAAGTCTAGAGTAAAAAGAGCAAGAGATATAATTCATATAAAATGTTTAAAAGATGATGCAGGTATGGTCTTAGCAAAAGATGATGAAATAAAAGAGCGTTGGAAGGTATACTTTGAAAGGTTGATGAATGAAGAGAATGTATGGTCTGGCCTACTTAAAGAGGTGCATGTAAATAGGGGTTTGGTGAATGAAATTAGTATGGATGAAGTCAGAAGGGCGATTCGAAGTATGGAAAATGGGAAAGCAGTGGGACCAGATGGTATACCAGTAGAAGTATGGAAATTATTAGGAGAAGATGGATGTTACTGGCTGACTTTATTCTTCAATAAGTTGTTGCATGAAGAAACGATCCCACAAGAATGGTGTAATAGTACGCTAGTGCCCATCTTCAAAAATAAGGGTGATGTACAAGACTGCAACAACTATCGAGGAATAAAGCTCATGTCACACAGTATGAAAGTATGGGAGAAGGTGATAGAGAAAAGATTGCGAGAGGAGAGTGAGATCACCCAAAACCAGATGGGATTTATGCCAGGTCGTGGGACAACGGATGCCATATTTGCACTCCGCGAAATATGCGAAAAGTATAGACGTGCGCATAAGAACTTGCACATGGTGTTCGTTGACCTAGAGAAGGCGTACGACAGAGTACCCCGCGAGGTCTTGTGGTGGGCGCTGAAAGAGAAAGGTGTGCCTGCAAAGTATGTGGAGTTAATTCGTGCTATGTACAGCCAATCTAGTACCCACGTTCGGTCGGCCGCTGGCAACACCGACGAGTTCAGTGTGGCTGTAGGCTTGCACCAAGGGTCGGCTCTAAGTCCTTACCTCTTCTTGCTGATAATGGATGCTTTGACATCAGAAATCCAGGAAGAGGCACCCTGGTGCATGCTGTTTGCTGACGACATTGTCCTTGTTGGTGAAGATGGACTTGAGGTCCAGAGTAGATTGGCAAAATGGCAACAAAATCTGGAGAACGTTGGCTTGAAAATCAGCAGAACTAAAACGGAATACATGTTCTGCGATTTCGGCGGTCTTTACGGTTTTGTTGCTATTGCGCTAGATGGCGTGCCCTTGCCAGTCTGCTCCGACTTTCGGTACCTAGGTTCACTTGTGCAAAGCGATGGCGAAATTGACCGGACAGTCAAGCACCGAATTAACACAGGATGGTTAAAATGGCGGCAGGTCACGGGAACTACATGTGACTCCCGAATTCCTCTTAAACTGAAGGGGAAAATCTATAAGACCATGATAAGACCTGCTGTCCTGTATGGATCGGAATGTTGGGCTACGAAAGGAATTAATGAAAGGCAAGTGCATGCAGCTGAGATGAGAATGTTAAGAGGAATGTGTGGTGTAACGAGAATGGATAGGATAAGGAATGAATATGTAAGAGGGAGTCTGAAAGTAGCGCCAGTGACAAAGAAGTTAAGTAGCAACAGACTATCATGGTATGGACATGTGATGAGGAGGAATGGGGAGCATGTTACGAGGAAAGTTTTAAGTATGAATGTTGATGGCTATAAGAAAAGAATTTCAGTCAGTCGGTAGACAGCAAATGAGCCGCACGTATTTGCTTCGGCCGCTCGCGCGCTCTATAGATAAGCGACTTACGACTGGTTTGAGTTTTGTGCCACGGTTCTCAAAGTTTTTGATAGTTCCACGAGATGTTTACATGCAAGCGTTGCGAAGTTGAGTCCAGGGATGGTGCTAAGTGCGCAGTGTGCATGGGCCAGTTTGATTTTCCCTGTGCTGGTATCACAGAAGGTGGATGGCGGAAACTGGGGGATCGCAAGAACACATGGAAGTGCAGTAACTGCAAATCCTTGGCAGTAGCTAGCCCGCGCCCCGCGGCTGCGGCTGCAGTTGCGCCTGCAGTTGCGCTTGCATCGGCTGACATGGAATCCATTATGTCACAACTCAAGGCCCTCTCGGCTCAGATGGACAACTTGCCAGCTTTAATGGAGAATGTAAAAGCTATCCAGTTGGAACTAGTGGAACTGAAATCGATAAGGTCGGAGTATTCCAGTCTCAAATCAGACGTCCAGTTTTTAGACCAATCAGTGGAGGCATTGTCTTCCAAGGTGTCGGACTTGGAGCGTGAAGTAGATAGTTTTAAAATAGCCAAAGAAGAGATATCAGCTTTGCATGAGCGCTGTTCTAAACTTGAAGATCTTCATCGTGAAAGCGAGCAAAGATCAAGAATGAATAATCTTGAAATAAAAGGAGTCCCAATGACTAATTCAGAAAATCTTTTCTCGATAATTGCCAAGCTAGGCGATATCATTGGTTGTAGTATCCCAAAGGAGCAAATAAACTTTATTGCGAGAGTCCCAATGCGCAATAATGACCAAAATAAAAACATAATCTGTTCTGTGAATAACAGATACCTGAAGAACGACTTTGTGGCCGCGGCAAAAAAACTTAAAGCTACTATAACTGCCAGTAAACTGGGGCTACAGTCCGAAAATATCATCTACGTTAATGACCACCTAACGTTAGATAACAAAATGCTTCTAAACAAGACGAAAACACTTGCCAAAGAACGAGGCTTTTTGTACACTTGGGTAGTTGGCTGCAAGATACTTATCAAGAAAAATGCTACTTCACCGACCCGTCACATAAGAAATGAACAGGATTTAAAAAAGTTTTTAACTAACTTTATTATATCAATACTTTGACGCAATATATTTGTATCGTTTTATCTACTCGAAAAAGTTGAGAAATACTGGTAACCATTTTTTGTGCGCATTCCATCGCCGCTGCCCGATTGCTCGCTTATCGCTCGATGTAGACTATTACTATAATATTAAGCTTTATTTGTATCCGCGCATAGCCGCAATTAGCTTGACTTCGCTAATTTTTATAATATATAACTATTGTATTTTATGCTCAGAACCTAATGTACTACCTTATATTTTCTACTTCACTACGAACACCTGTAAATGCTTCACTGCACCTAATCTATATGCGTCTTAAGTTCTATTTCGCTTATTTACAGTAATTACCCAATCTTTTATGAATTTGTTTCCACGGATTGAATGTACCCTACATTTTTCTATTAATATTATGCTAACGTTTCTTATGTTTTACGATGACGTCCATTAGCATTTATTATCAGAATGCCCGAGGATTACGAACTAAAACAGGTGTTTTCTATAGAAATGTATGTCTTAATAGTTTTGATGTTATTTGTGTGACAGAGACATGGCTACTAGAGAGTATATCCAACTCAGAGATCTTTGACGATAGATATCTTGTATGGAGACGGGACCGGAATTATTCTAAAACTAATCAAAATTATGGTGGGGGTGTTATGATTGCTGTCAGACGTGAACTTGTCGCTGACGCATGTGGTGAATGGTGCTCATCAGCCGAGGACTTGTGGGTTACACTAACGCTTACTCAAAAGAAACCGAGAGTATCGTACAAAATGCACGTGGGCGTTGTATACATCTGCAACCAGAACCTGGGTAACTCTTTAACAGTCCAGCTAGGCAATTTTTCTGACAAGTTGTCAGATATTTTCCTTAAGCATCCTACTGACAAGTTTATTATTCTGGGAGACTTCAATCAACCCAAAATTAAGTGGCAGCCGGCTATTGACGGTTGTTCCTTATACCCGTCTAACCTATGCGGAGATGTTCAAACTAATTTAATAGACAATTTTAATTCTTGTAGCCTGTTACAGTATAACGGCCATGTTAACTGCAATAATAGGATTCTAGATCTAGTACTATGCAATGACGAAGTTGTTGTCACCTGCTGCGACGGTCCACTGGTGCCTGAAGATCCGCAGCACAAGGCATTGTGTGTTACCGCAGAATTTACTGAACTACATAGTTTACCTGTTCATCCCTACATTAAATTTCTATATCAGTCAGCTGACTACGATACAATAAGGGAAGAACTTAATCATACGGATTGGCAATACGAATTAAGCTGTAGGTCATTGGAAGATGCCGTAAGATACTTTTACTCTGTTATCGATAGAATACGAAGCACCCATATTCCATCCAGAACAGTCGCTTCCCAAACTAAATATCCTCCATGGTACAAGAGCCCGCTGGTAAAAATAATAAAAGAAAAAGCCAAATTTCACAATAAATATAAAAAATATAAGAACCTTTCAGACCACCAATCTTTTATTATACTAAGACAGCGGGCTAAAGACCTAGAAAGCGACATGTTCAAAGATTATATAGCCAAAATAGAGTCGGACATACATATTAATCCACGAGCGTTTTGGAGTTATGTCAAAGCAAGGAAACAATCAAATTCGTATCCATCGGTGCTGCAGTTTAGGCAACTGTCCTCTAGCAATGGTGATGTTATCTGCAACATGTTTGGAGATTATTTTTACTCCAACTTTCTCGATGTTACTAGTGCTGGCGGAGGTCCTTCTACAAGTATTGGGCAAGGCTACTGTGAGCGGGTTTCGGTTGTCGACAGCACATCTGATATCAGTAACATTGAAATTCGCGAAGAAGAGGTGCATAGACTACTGAAGCAAGTAGACTTGAACAAATCTGCGGGTCCAGATAACGTTCCACCCTTATTCATTGCAAATTGCGCCCTTAGTCTCACTGTCCCGCTCGCGATCCTGTTCAAGCGCTCACTTGATACGGGAGTGGTACCTACAGTCTGGAAGTCGGCATTTATAACACCGATACATAAAAAAGGACCAAAAGTCTCTGTAGAGAACTATAGGCCGATTTCCAAGTTGTGCGTGTTCGCTAAGATCTTGGAGAGAATAATTTACCGGCAAGTTTACTCGGCGCTCAAGCACAGTTTGAGTGAGCACCAACATGGTTTCATGAGAGGTCGGTCTACTACGTCAAATTTGGTTCTCTGCAGCGATTTTATTTCAGAGTCCATGTCACATCCCTCCCAGGTAGACGTCATATATACCGACTACAGCAAATGTTTTGACCGAATTGATCATGTTATCTTATTGCGTAAGCTTTTATCTGTGGGTATCAGGGGAAATCTCTACCGATGGTTCGCATCGTATGTTGAGAGCAGATGTCAGACTGTGGTACTGAATGGATACTCCTCTAGAGCTATGCGCATTCCTTCGGGTGTACCCCAGGGATCGTTGTTGGGGCCTCTTTTATTCAATATTTTTGTCAATGATATCACTTTCGGTTTTAAACACTCTAAGATATTGCTATATGCAGATGACATGAAAATCATGAAACAAGTAACTAATGTTGCTGACGCTCTCTTGCTGCAAGAGGATTTGGATTACTTACTTGACTATTGCAAAATCAACAAGCTAGAATTAAATGTCTCCAAATGCTATGTGTGTTCTTTCACTCGCAAAACTAACCCTATCATTTTCAATTATAAACTTTTGGATACCTCAATAGCTCGAGTTAATTCCATCAGAGATTTAGGCGTCACTTTCGACTCCAAACTTATCTTTGATACGCACGTAGACAATATTATCAAGAAAGCCTCGAGAGCATTAGGTTTCATTTTCAGAATCTCATCAGAATTTAAAAACATCAAGACTATTAAGATTTTATATTGTTCTTTCGTTCGTAGTCACCTCGAGTATGCCTCTCAAGTCTGGAATCCTAATTACAATATTTATATTAATCGCATAGAGAGCATACAAAGAAAATTTTTAAGGTACATTCAATTTCGGTCAAATTCATATCTGCCCACTTACCATGTTCGCTGTAAAAAGTTCCACATTCTTCCACTTTATGAACGCAGAAAAATATCAGATCTGGCATATCTTCTAAAAATTATAACTGGATTGACTGACACTCCCGAGTTGTTGAACAGGATTGGGCTGCGCGTACCTCATGCGTTTCTGCGTAAACCAGACTTGTTGCATGTCCCCGCCGTAAGAACAACGTACAGACAGAACTCCTACCTTGTAAGGGTGTGCCGAATGTACAATGCGACCTGCCGGGAAGTTGACATCGATCTATTCGACATCAGTGTCTCCAAACTAAAAAAAACTCTGTGCGACCACTTCTTTGGTCAGTTTTAATATACTTTTCAATTTGCTGTCTGCTACTACCATCTTTATTTCTATCTTTACTCTGCTAAATGTGAGTCCGTGTGGTGCCGGACTTAAAGAATAGCATCACCCTTATCTCTTCTCATGGGTGTCGTAAAAGGCGACTAAGGGATTCACCAGAGGATGGGCAGCAGCATTCTCTGAGTATTTAACCAACCAACTGCGATCGCCAACCCGCCTGCCATATCCCCCCCTTAGTTGGGGGAGGCCTTTGTCCAGTAGTGGACGTCTTTCGGCTGTAATGATGATGATAATGATGAAATGTGAAAACTTGTAATTGGCCTTATTTACGTTGTATATTGGCCCCTCGTATTAATGTTTGACGCATTTCTAATGATTGTACTTTATGGTTATAATTCGAGAGGTTATCTATAATACTTGTCTAGCTGTAAGTTTTCCGAAAAATAAAAAATAAAATAAATAAAATGGATTCAATGTCAGGGATTCAATAAAATTAAAATAATAAAATAAAATCAGAGAATTAAAAATTAAATATAAATAGGTATATCACAATTGTTAGAGCTTTCTCTGCGGCAGTTGTATTGCAATGTGCCTGTCACAACAATGCCTGATTATGTGGCAGTCGAGCCTATCCGCGATCATCGCCAGGACGATGTTGGGGCTGGCCCGCACTCTGCGCACCAGAGCCGCGGCGCGCTTCCGCATGGTCGCGTGGAAACAGTCAATGCGCGCTTCCGCGAACATGCCTGAGGCGCTACAAAATCGGGGCAGCCCCATCACCGCTCTAAACGCATTATTGTATTGGACGCGGAGGACGCTGTAACTTTTTTTACTGTAATCAGCCCATAGGCCGCACGAAAATAAAATAAAACGCTAACGATGAAATTTTGTGAACAAAGATAGGTACTAAATAATTTTGGTCGAAAGTGTACATGCGCGAACTTGCCCCCACTACTGTCCATCTGTGCTCACGACTCATGCCGGCTACTATACCTAAAAAAAATATCTTATATCTTATACTAGAAAATAAATCTTTTTTTTACCTGGCATCATTACTGCGCGCGCTACTCAACGCTGCTGGCGTCAATGCCAACGACGACGCCGACGACGTTGTCATCACACTTGCAGCGCTTGAAGCACCACGACGTCTGCCTGACGCGCTTGATGACGTCGTCGATGAAGAGTTAGTCCGACTAGTCCGAGGTGGGGGAGCTTCTTCGAAGGGGGGCGGGGGCGTCGAACAACATGACAGCGGCGCGCCAGCTGAGGGTTAACTAGCGTTACTACTTGATCTAGCGTTGTTGGAGGGTAAATAAGACAAAAAGGAACTAAAAATGTCTGATGGAAAGTCGGGCACAGTGAAAATGTATGGCAGAGGGTAGTGAGACAAAAAGGTACTAATAATGTTTGGTAGATGTTTGGCTTTACACAAAATGTATGTCAAAAAGATGATTATGCGTGTTACAAGCGTAGTTGAGTGTTTAAGGATTTGTTTCTGTCAATGATGTTTAACTTTTTTTTAAACCCGATCCGAACTACGCTCGTAAACTTACTAAATGATCAGGGATACAAAGTCTACGCTACTGTAAATAAAAAAATAATGGCTATGTTCCAAGTCTTAGCGTACAATTACTTATTACAACGCAATTGCTATATTTTAAAATTCTGTTAAAAATAACATTATCTATCTACAAGTAATACAATTTAAATCAAGAAAGTGCTTCATATACGTAATTGTGCTCTAAATCTAAAAAAACCGACTAGTTTTTCTATGGAATGGACTCAAAAGCAATTTCTATAATGTACAGTATCCATACAGTATTTGTCCCGGGCTGCATTATAGTAGCTCGGTACATTTGATATGTATGCACCGCGTTTGATATTAATAATTCAAATATAATCAGATTTATCTACAGGTAGGTTCAGGTGTATAATGGTGCTATTTGGTTTAAATAAATATAATGGTATCAACACACGCAAAACGATTGTATAATAATTATGGTTTATATGTTACTAAAACACAAGGAATAATTTCTATACTACTGACAGGCAACAAATCAGTTGTTTTTACTGTAGATTTTATCATAATATTAATGAACCATCGGTTAGTCCAAATTTTCACATTCTATAGACAAACGTAACGTAAGGTATTGCACACAGTTAAATTGTAATCATTCAATGTTATGTATTTCAGGATGAGATAAAGATTTTTAAAAATAATGTAAGACAATACTTTAACAATCGTCCAAAATAACAAAATCCGAAAAAAAAGCTTTCGTACAAAGCAAATTGGTTTTGAGATTAGAAAAGGAAAACTATTGATTATTCTGTCTAGACATAACACTATTAAAATCTACATAAATCCTAAGATACTAAAGTGATTGATAAAATGTAGCAACTAAATACATACAAAATACAAAAGATACTAGTTATTGTGTTATTGAGAAAGGATGCACTAAATATCAAGGTTTTAGAGGAATTTAATAAAATATGGAAAACCAACGACCGAGCAAACAGAGAAACTCACAAAATAGAAAAATGGCAGTTATCAAGGATCACAACATAACCTAAAACATCTACATGTTACAACTAAACAATTTTTCAACGGCTTTCAGCCTTCAGGAATCTGAAGTTCAGCTTCATAAATTATTGTCCCGTAATTTTGGCATATTTATTTTCCTTTTTCAACTTTTAGTAGTTATAGTTATCACAATTTTCGTTTCAAAATGTATTCCTTCGTGACTTTACTTCTCAATCAAATTAATGGGGTTCCTTTATAGCATCTCTTCAATATCTTTCTTCATTTTAATTATAATCTTTTTCTTGCCCGATTTCCTTTTAAAACTCCCTTTCTTCTTCTGCCTCGGTATTTTGTTAGGCGTTTTCATCAAAGTTGTCTCAGAAAATTGCTTTATCTTCTCGTGGACATTTCCACTTATAGATTTTGAAACTACAGGGTTTATGACGGTTGTTGCTAAAGAGAAATGCTTTTTATCAACCGAAGTCAAACTACCGTGAGTATATTCGATAGGTTCAAACATTTTTTTAGTTTCTTTGACTAATCTTTGTGTGTCTGTATACTTTTCTGATTGTTTGCTGTCTTGTGATGAAGATATAGAACTTCGTCTTGAACTGTCAGAGTCCGTTTGCGCTTTGAAAATATGTTTTTGGAACATATCGATTTTAGTTTTGGCTTTTTTGTGGCAAATAACTTCGTCTTTCGTCATCCCTCGTGTGTAAGTCCTTATTTCTACTTTGGGTTTAGGTTTCTTGTCTTGTGAACGGTTTTTGTCTCTCTTTGATTGATTGAAGTTCAGTTTTTTCGTTATTCCAGATATAATTCCTGGCTTCGATCCATTCTTTTCTACTTTCACTTCCGAATCTGCTTTTGGGGGCTGTTCTACCACTGTCTTTTCAGCTGGACTTACTTTTTTCAACGTTCTGGCTGCTGATATCAGATCGGAAGATTTTACGTTATGTACACTAACTTTTTCAGTTGAAGAATCTAAGTTAGGTGGAGATTTTCTATTCAACTTATCACCTATCTGAGTTACAACTTCCTTTACGAACTGCGATGGACTTTTGGATTGTTTAGCTCTTCCATCTTCAACGGTATCGTGTATTTCATGTATTACGATTCTTTCTTCGCTACTAGATTCAGTTAGAGAGGTATCATCGTAATCTCCAGAGTCCAAGTGTTCTATTAGAACTTTATCGATATTGAATTTAGCCATCATTGAAGTTTGAGCAATCAAATCTTTACCAGGATGTGATCTCTCCGTGATACTATCACCTTCTTCAACAAAGTCTAGGAAAGCGTTCGATGCAACTAATTTCGTGATCTTAACAGAACTGTTGGACACAGACGGTGGGATGCGACATGCAGCTATAGGTTCTTTAAATATAAAATCATGCCCGTAAAAACAGAAATCGTCATCACTGCTAGTAATAGGTGTCTGCGGAGGGATGTCACTGACAGAAATGTTTAAATTCGGATAATCACCTTTCGTGTCGATGCTAGATGCTTGGGAAGAGGCACCTCCGCGTTTAGCTTTAGGGGACCCTCTTGGAGGGACCGGTGGAGGGACTCTCTGCTTTTGGGATCCTTTCAAGACGGCAGGGAACGCGATGTCGGGTTCTGACGCAGCGGTAGTCGTCTTAGCCGACGACATAGTGAATTTGGCGGCCGTCGAGACCGGCGAAGTCACTGATATCGGCGTTATGTGCGCTGTCACATCCGATAAAGAAACTGGCGATCGACAAAAACGCTCAAAATTTTATATAGGTTTATTAATATCAATCAAAATACACAGTAATAAAATGTATAAACGGAAAATTTGGCACATTAGAAAAATTATTAATAACAATAAAAACATTAAAAGATTTGTGTTTCATTGGAAGCGTAGTTACAGACGGATTTTTACACAATATTAAATATCCAAAATAACATGTTTGAATTTATATTTTTTAGATTGAGCTTGACCGTTTAAGTAACGTATTTTTTATTGGAGCATCAAGTTTATGTTAGAGATTTTAAAAATAAATTACAGCATGCGGATTTAGGGAGAAAAATAAAAGCCAAGATTGATGGTATACCCAATAAGAAAAAGTTCCAATAAGGCCACAGCAGCATGAAAAAAGGAGAGATAACATGACCATAAGTTTGTTTATTTAAATATTTTTTGAATTTTATAATGCAAAAAGCGTAGCAAGGGACCGAGAACTTATCGTAGGATTTTTTTAAACTGTGCAAACGATTTTTTTATGTTCATAAATCCAATTACTGACTCGACAATTACAAGCGGAAGCAACAGTGACTTTTTTCATGATAGTTAAATAATTTTGGACAAAGCAGCAACGGAATTTTAAAACTATATTTAGCCAATCGATTTAACGGCCAAAATTAATATCCAATCTATCCTCGATTTGCCCTACTGGAGATAAAAATTTGACATAAGCTCCATACAAAATAAATTCAAATTTCTATCTCTAGTAGGGCAAATTGTGGATAGATAGGATATTAATTTTGGCCGTTAATGGATAATTTAATGGTTTCTGATTATTACTAAGTTGAAGCGATTAGTGGTGGTGGATGAAGTAATATTTAACACATTTAATTTATAGTAAATATTTTTAATTTTTAATAAAAAATTCAAAAGTGCACTCCTTGCTACACTTCTTGTTTATTTAAAGTATGTATATTCGTCTTATGTTTCGGTTTAAAATTATTATTTCGAACAGAATGTTTTGCAATTCACTATGAAAGTACAGAATGGTCATTGTTTAACTTATCTAAATGCACCTTTACAGGATTATTTTTAATTCATTTAATAACTCTTCACCCTTGAACTCCCACGGACGCGATTTTAAGCGAGGCACAATAGTACCAGGCCCCTCAGAAAGTATTGCGAAAAAAAGTTTTTATATATGGGAGACTGGCCAGTTATAATGTTTTTCGAAAATATGATTATTTATAAGTAAAAATAAGTAAGTTCCAATTTCAAAATTTCCCTCCACATTTTTTGCGAGTTAATTCAAAGTATTGTGTCTCACTGAAATATGGATCTGCGCCGGGAACATTTTAGAGCTATGATTTTATACGATTTCAAGTGTCGCCTGAAACCGGATGAATCGTACGATAGACTTCAAATGGCATTCATGGATGAAGGCCCTTCCAAGGCAACCGTGTATCGTTGGTATAACGAATTCAAGCGCGGTCGACCAACTTTGGGGGATGACGAAAGAAGCGGTCGCCCTTTGACGGCTGTTACCGAAGAAAACGTGCTAGCAGTGAAAAATTTAATCCAAGACAATAGGCGAATTACATATCAGGAGATTCAACACATATTGAAGATTGGATCGGGAAGCGTTCACGAGATTCTACACAGCCATCTTCGCGTGAGGAGGATAGTATCACGCTGGGTGCCGCACAACCTCACCGATGCTCAGAAGCAGGCCCGGGTGGAATGGTGCCGTGATATGCTTAACAAATTTGAAGCAGGCTCGTCTCGGCGTGTTTACGACATCGTTACAGGTGATGAGTCCTGGATTTATCAATACGACCCAGAAACCAAGCGCCAGTCGACTGTTTGGGTGTTTCAAAATGAGCCAACGCCTACCAAAGTGAAGCGATCTAGAAGCGGGGGTAAGATTTTGATCGCTAGCTTTTTTAATTTGACTGGCCACTTGGTATCAATTCCCTTACGGGATCAAAGAAGCATTAATGCCGAATGGTATACTACCAAATGTTTGCCAGAAGTTTTCTCTGTTATAAGCAACAAGCGACCAAACACAGGGCTCCGCGGGCTACTGCTCCACCACGACAATGCACCTGCGCACACCGCACTCAAAACGAGGGACTTCCTGGACAGCACGCCAGTCAAACTCCTGGGTCACCCTCCTTACAGCCCTGATCTAGCACCGTGTGACTTCTTTTTATTCCCAAAAATAAAAAATCAGCTCAAAGGGATACAATTTTGGTCGCCGGAAGATGCGCTGGCTGCGTTCGAGCAGGCTGTAAACGAGGTGTCTGCGGCGGACTGGAAAAAGTGTTTTGAAAACTGGTTTAGGCGCATGAATCTTTGTATAGAGGCTGGTGGAAAGTACTTTGAAAAGATTTGATAAAAATATATGTACGTATAGAACGATTTTTTTTAGTTTCGCAAAACTTTCTGAGTGTCCCACGTACATTACTGTCGAGGCCTGAAATGAAGCAATTTACGGCCGAGTAATATTGGAAGTACGAGGCGAAGCCGAGTACTTCCTAAGTGATTTTGAAAGGACGAGGCGCCAGCCGAGTCCTTTTTAACTAAACGAGGCCGTTAATTGTTATTTCGGCCGAGAAACACAACACAAAAGTAACTCATTTTCATTCACACAAATTCGCCCGCGCGCGGTTCTTGTTCTATTTTCAAAGTTTTGAAAAAAAAAATGCGCATTCAGCCTGTATAATGATAAATATTTTGTACCTAAAAACATCTAATTTATATGTAAGTGTGTACTTAAAAACCTCGGTAGCATAATTTAAAAAATAAAAAGTGTCCAGCAATATCTATTATTGTCCTGTTGGACATTACCGGCCTGTTATTCGTTGCGTACGGAAAAGAGCCGATTGTTGTATTCTTTTTTTTTGAATAATGAACCAATTTCCGAGCAAGTGGGAGAAAAGAATTTTACTGCCGCTATCAACGGGTTAATAATAAGTTCATGACTCAAACAAAACTACTCTGTACATTCATTTATTTTATGATTTAATATTTTAAGTTCGATTTTATACAATTCTAGATACAGGATAATTTTTCAAGGAGAGTTCATTATCTGTTCCTTATCGCAACAACATTACTAACATCACTACAATAAAATAAAAAATCGACTGTAGGGAGATAGAAAATTTGTAGCGCACGCCAAGTCAAATTTTTATTTTGTTTTAAAGCGAATTTTAATAACGTGGTTGCGATAAGGACCCAATACCCAAATTATCCGTACTCCCTATTTTTTTTCCTGTATTATAATCTGACTTTAAACAGCAGCTGTACGACAACACATTACGACATTCAGCCTCACCTGCTTTCATGCTGGCCATCCCACTCGATCCTGCTCCTATCCGTTTGACAGCGTGAAAATATTACGTCATAGCCGTGAATAAAACGTATTAAATATACAGGGTGTCAGGGAAACGCTTCCGAAAACGAAGATAGGTGATAGTGCTGGTGATTACTGATACGAAACCACGAAAAAAATGCGATTCTTTTTTTAGATTTTTTTCATATATTTTTTTGCATTTTTCATTATGTATGAGTTTTATTTAACTTCTCAAAGCTGGTTATGTATGAAAAATGCAAAAAAAATATACATGAAAAAATCAAAAAAAAGAATCGCATTGTTTTTTCGTGGTTTCGTATCAGTAAACACCAGCACCTATCTTCGTTTTCGGAAGCGTTCCCCTTACACCCAGTATAAATAACCATTTGAAAAAATATAACGTTTTATAAATAAAATATATATTCTAAATGAAAAGTCTTTAAAATAGAATATAATCTAAGACACATTATTTACGTTAGTAAGATGAGTTAAGTTTACAAATTTGGCAGATGAGTTAAGTTTACAAACTTGGCTGGTGCACTGTCGTGCGTCCAAAAAAAATTCCCTACAGATTTTACGAGATTTTTGTCCAATAAATGAAAAATAAAATGTGTGAGCGCCATTGAGGTAATATGTACTACGTACTAGAGAAGACACCTCGAATATAATGTTTGTAGCACGTTTTAGAGCTCCTGCTCTCTCACTCACTTAGCCACGCTTGCGCCGCGTATGCCCCGCGGCCAGCAAGTTGCGCGATAATTTTTGTTCGTAATGTCTACTCTAGTACGGAGTACACACGGCTACACATCAAGCTGTAATTTCCAGTATAAGCTGACCTCGCATTGTATAGGTTTTCCTTACAACGCGAGGTCAGCCTATGCTGGATTCGTACAGCTTGATGTGTAGCCGTGTGTACATATTACCTCAGTAGTGAGCGCCAGATTTTATAATAAATGTTATTTTTTTAAAGAATATGAAAATATAACTTAAATTAAACTGGACTAGTTTTTAGTTCATATAAATATCAGCTGAACTAACTTAAGGAACTATTCACGGTTGTACAATATTCCATGCCCTTTTTTTTGTTTTAAGTTGGAAATCCTAATGACTACTCTCTGTCTGGGGAAAACAAAGGGTATAGGGCACAGACCAGTAAGCTACAAGACTCCGCATAAACAAAGTTTTGTATTCGAACGCAGTCGTAAAACGTTGGTGGGGTCAGGGGGGCGGACGGCGCGTTATGATTGGCCGGCTCAAAAGTTCGGTGGCATGATTCCTTATGATTGGTGCCGCTCGCTGAATGAGTGACGTTCCGATTGGCGGAGGGACGTATGATATGCAGTGGTAGAGCATATGCGTTGTGACCGGGGGTGTCCAGCTAACCGGCGTCTAGAGGCTTACTGGTCTATGGTATA
The DNA here is from genome assembly GCA_949699075.1 of Asteroscopus sphinx. Classification (NCBI taxonomy): domain Eukaryota; kingdom Metazoa; phylum Arthropoda; class Insecta; order Lepidoptera; family Noctuidae; genus Asteroscopus; species Asteroscopus sphinx. The sequence continues at coordinate 6,078,880 of OX453029.1, forward strand.
GGGTAAAGGGGTATGTCGGACTCCTACCAACTAAATCCACACGGTAGCCTGCCCTACCTAGTCCAGTAGCGTCCTTTAAATGTAAGAAATAACTAATCAGTCTAACCATAAGAATTAGCTTTTACAATACGCAGCTGTAAAAAAATCCACATCGAGCTTTAGAAAGAGATCATCGGCTAGCTTCGACTGTGCATCGTCTCTCTCATATCTATGTGACATGCTGTCGCCGACTTGTCAGCATAGATTTTTATATCATAGATCTATGCTTGTCAGACTTTGTGCTTCGTGCGACTGAGATGACGCTAGCTACCTGATTATCTCTTTTTAACGCTCGATATGTAATATTTTGGCGGGTGGCGGGTATTGTACAGTCGACTGCATGACAGTGATACACTTGAATTCGAAAACCACCCTTACTGCTTACGAAATAAAGACGCTGTCAATGTCACCACTGACATGGGTCCACCGTACTACATACAATGGCACCAAGTAATAAAAATCGCCAATATATTTCTATAGATCAAGAGTCGGGAAATAAAACAAATATGATCCATCCAACAAAAAAATCTCATTTATTACCATAGTATATACATACAATTTTGGTCAAACAGCTCAAGCGAAATACAATATACTTAACAGTCTACCACACAAGTACACAATAACTTACATTGAATTAGTTTTAGTTAACTACAACACTTTTGTTGGCAACTGTACTATCAGCAAACGTTTGACCATTCCAAATTTCAAACTATTTAGTTTGCAAGCTGCATTTGCACCGATTAGGGTCCACCAATTGGGTCTTTAAAACACCACTTTTTATAAAGCCATGTTTTTATTACTTTATGATACTATCACGGACTAGGATCAATAGTTCTGTGATCTGTGTTCACGGTCATGGTCATTCGCAGTTGCTTCGTGCCATACGAAAAGCAACCTTAATGTGGAAAGGCCTCCGTTTTGTCGATAGTACATTCAAGTCGGTGATTGCTAAAATTTAATAATATAATGGTAAAGTCGCAAACAAAAGTTTTGTCAGTCGTTTAAAACTGGTATTTATTTTAATAAATCATTCATTCAATTTAATCTCTAAATATTGTGAAGGGTGTCTTGTACATCTACAAAATTATTGTGAACGAAATTGTTCTTTTAAATATTAATGGTAAAGAGCAAATATGATACTGTACAATGAACATAAAATAAATAAGTGACTTTTATTAAAATTGTGACATAGTCAATACTTTTGTTAATAAGGAATGTAACTAAATTAAATAAAAATTGAATTTGTTCAGTTGTTTGTTAAGTTTTATACAGGATGTCGAAACCACGAAAAAAAAAGCGATTCTTTTTTAAGATATTTTCATATATTTTTTTGCATTTTTCATTATGTATGAGTTTTATTTAACTGCTCAAAGCTGGTTATGTATGAAAAATGCAAAAAAAATATATATGAAAAAATCTAAAAAAAGAATCGGATTTATTTTTCGTGGTTTCGTATCTGTAATCACCAGCACCTATCTTCGTTTTCGGAAGCGTTCCCCTTACACCCAGTATACCGAATGTTTTTAATTATTATAAAATAAGTTTTTAGTACCATTGGAAGACATTTCTTCACTCAAACTATTACATTATGTAAATTCAATTTTAAAATCTAATAGTTTTACGATTCAGTCCTATTCTTTGTGATATCATTATTTTTAAACAAATCCTAGTTTTTAAGAAAATAAAACTATTTGCTTCCTTCAACATAGGGTCTTTGGCCCATCAAACGACCAGCATTGGCCAAAAAGTATAGTATAACCCAATTATATCCCAAACCAAGTAGGAAAAGACAAAACCGTATACATAAAAAACACACGACACCACAAGTAAATTACAAATACGATAAAATAATAATTCACTAATAAATAATTAATTCATACACTTTAATCTCATATCCCAATACAATAAGTTCAGTTCAAATATTTATTAAAGACTTGTAACAAATTATTTCTTTAGTCAATGTTATATAAAATGTTGATATTTTTTTTCTACGGGCGAAGTTCAGCAACAAAAAACTGATGATTAATTTGTAAACAGTCGCTTCATAGTACAAAATTCATGTGTTTGCTGCGACAATTGTTCTCATCCAATTTAAGTAGGTTATTTAAAATCAAGATTATTACTTAATAAATATATTAATCGATTTTTACTAAAAGGACAAATAATTCAATTAATTTGAACTATTTTAGTTACCAGCAAATACTTTAATTTTTATTGCTTTAACGTCGGCTATTTCGTTTAACTAGGCCCTAAGTATATAATAACAATTAGTAAGCAAAATGTATATGCTTATATATGACATATTATATTCATATCATATAAGCTGATATTTATTATATTCTTTCCTGATATATATAAGATAGAGTCAGACTTTCATTTATAAGACTTAAAGTGCAGTCTCTAAACTATACCACAATTCTTGAATAACTAGAATTATTATTAATAATATCACAAGCAAAGGCGAACATAGTTAGTTCATTCGAGTTTTAGATAAGTAATCGGCGTTTGCGAATGATATTTTCAACTCTAGCAAACACAAAAATTTATCTTCTTTCAAAAATGTTATGTTCACCATTTGTGATTATCTGGTTAAACAGACGTTTATCATATATTGTGTACCGCATTCAACGAAGTTAAAAACAAAATATATAGTAGACCACTTTTTAGTATCGATTTTGAGTTTTCGCGTAAATGGCGACTGAATTAATTTGACAATTTTAATGTAAATATTACAATATTGTTGGATAATTTTATAAGAATCCTTGAACTGATTGATCATTTTAACTAGAATTTTGAAAATAATTAAAATCTGCATGTTTAAAAAAAAATGTAAGCCAATTACGGCTATACATAGCGTTCATACTAAAGTAATACTACCTGTAACTACCTACCTATGTTCTACAAATAAAATATTTGAATTTGAATTTGGCCACTTCTAACGCAGGAATTATTTCAAAATGGACAATGTGTTGTCAACATTTTATTTTTAACCTGATTATGGTATGGTAATGTTTTCGAATAAACGGTTGCTTAACCAGAGATTATTGTAGGTGTGAACACCATTTTAAATAATATAAGTTTGACGGTGCAACCGAATCCCCTGCAAGAACCTGCTTGGACCTCACAAAATAACCCATTCGTACATTCTCTCTTTTGAATTTAAATACTGCATATATTAACATCTCTTTAAATTAATAAATACACTGGAATAAGGCGTGTTCCTATAATCTACCATTACCAGTCGGTTGAGGTAGATTATAGAAACTCTGAATAAATAGTGTAGGTAACATAACAGCCTAAGTAGATCAACTACCTGCATTTAGTTTGATTTTAGCTTTTAGTCGAATTTCAATTTAGTTTTTGTAAGTCGAAAAAGTAGTTCAGTGGAAAAAATAAATCTCTTTGTGTAAGAAAAAATAAACCGAAATTATTTTTTTACTTTGTAATCTGTAGTAGAGTTATTTTAGGTTTCTAAAATAGTAAAACCTATAGTAATATCTCAAAACACACACAACGTGTTAAATATTATAAAAAAAATATTGTATCGATATAAATACCTTAGGCCCTGTCAATTCTTATTTGACATTTAAAACATTGACATAATTAGAATATTTATTGTCAATATTATTGTTTTACATTCACAAGCATCAGGAATATTGGGACTATCGATATTTTTTATCGATACTTGATTTATAATTACAACATTTTAATAAACCTCTGTATATTTTTGCCAAGTCAAGTTTTATCCCAGTAACATATATAAAGCTACTTATGAAACAGCTGAACATGTACTAAGCTATAACTAAGTCTTTTAAACAAATTACATTGATAATCGTAACATATCGACACAAATACACTTCACTACATTTATCGACTAACATTCCTAATATCGAATGGCAAAACAAGCCTTCATAATAACTTAAGACAGAAATTTCTCTATCAGCAATTTTATCAGCAATATATACACTATCAATTTATCGATAGCTGAATCGATAGAAATGTGACGTCATATATATTAGAGACGTTCAACAAATCTATCGATTTGGATATGACTCCGAAATTTCGAACTTTCTTCCTCAGTCAGCTGGGGGTACAACAATTATAGTACTGCCACTTTCGTTGGCAGAATATATTTCAGCTTTCTCGATACTCCTTACATAGACAACTTCTTTGATAAAAGATTCGGATTCCGAATTCTGTATATGCTCGTCGCCATTCAATTGGACTACAGAAACATGTTCCGTTATCCTAAGATTCGTATCCTTCATAACGGGAGATTCAGGGCGTATATATACAGTCTGCGTCGAGCGTACTTTGCGAAATCTCATGTCTTTCGGCAGAGTCGAAGTTTCTCTGGCTTCTAAGCTAGGCGTTGTGCTTTTTCGGTAGCTAGAACTCAGATTTTTTGGTAACGTATTTGAGTTTTCAGCATTCATAGTGCTACTTTCTGTTTTAACTAAGCCTATGTCGACGAAAAATTTCTTGAATTTCTCGACGAAGGTTGGTGATTTGGCTCTGTTGAGACTATTTGTAAGTCTCTCATTCGAGAGTTCATCATTTATCTCGTCAATTCTTGCAGGTATATTCGAAGTGCTTTTATGTTTTTCGAGAATATTTGATCGCCGTTTCCATCTCGCGTCCTCATCTTCGTCGTCTATGAAGGGTATATCTTGGAGGTTGTTTTCGTTTCTCGTATCTACAGCTGCGTCCTTCTTCTCTGGGAAGTTGGTATGTGCTTCTACGTATATCTGTGGTACGCTTGTGCTTGTGTTGTCAGTTTGAATCCCACTGTCAGCCAGACTACCGTTTATGTGAGAGCTACCGGCTCCCGTGTTTAAGACTTTGGTCAATTGATCCGATAGAGTGTCCATTCTGTCTTGAATTGTTGCTCTGTACACATTACTACCGTAGGATGTTCCTGGATCTCGATTTATATTAGATGTGTCAAACTCTATGCGTCTTGGAAATGTTCCTAGTCTGTCTCTATCTATCTTCAGTCTATCAGACAGTACTGAAGGGTACTCAGTAGGCTGCTGAATACTTGGATGTCTCTGATTCCAAGTAGATATAGTGGTGTCAGTAAAATCGCTCATACTCGATCTTATTGAAGATCTTGGCGATAATCTGGACTGCCTCAAAAGATCAGGGTTGTAATCTTTAATCGGTCTGCCGATGTAGATACGTCCTGGATAAAAAACTTCTTTGTCAAATGGTGATAACTCTGATTCTGACGTTTTTTTGGTACATTTCAGTTTATTTCGCTCCCCCGTCGTCAAGCCATGCTTTGAACATGTTGAGCACCAACACCGTTAGCACAATGAAAACACATCACAGTTTTTTTTTTGGTAAAACGTCAAACGCGGAATAATAAAATCGGAAAAAAAATTACTACAAGTAAAAGGCAACGAAAAATAGGACGGTTCACAACAGCGATGGGATAACAAACACCGGGAAGGGAAAGGAGGGGGGATAAAATAAACTGAAATGTATAATAATATATAGGTACCAACAGAATTCGCATTCAATGTTAGGATAAGTTGGGGTTGAACTACTTTGTTTAAAATAATTGTAAAGGTTAATAATAAACTAAGATTAGTTTTTAAATAATCGAGCATTTACATGAAACGAGTTGACGTTTAGTTATTCTTTTCTTTCTAATTTAAAACAATTTTTTTTGACATTGTTAAAATATTAGTAAAAAAAGTTTTTAATGTGTTTTAAATTCATTACAACTACTTACAAATTTTTAATTATTTTATTGCGACTACATTCAAGTTTTACTTATTAAATTGTGAATAACTTCATATATAACAAGTGGTAGTCCAATACAAGATTGATTTTACTATTATTTTTAATAATTAGCAAAAGGGCGCTCCCTGACCGCGGTCATTCGCATATAATGTAACAATATCACCGGTACAAATTATATTGATTTGTTCAGGAAATTTGTAACATTATACGCGAATGCTCGCGCTCAGGGAGCGCCTAAAAGTATAACAAGTAAAGGATTTGAAATCTAAAACAAACATAAATTTTTATGCTTGTACTTTCTTAAAAACACAAAAAGAGAAAAAAGTCGCCAACTCGTTTCAAAACGAAAGAAAAAAAAAACACCAAAAATAGTAAAAATATTTTTTATCATCATACCTGGTGTATCAATTTCCTCCTGCTGTCTGGAAGGCTTGGCGATGCTCTTTCTCTTCGAGGGTGAGTGTTTCAGTGCTGTGAAATTAGAAGAGCTAGGTTAGGCCAGTTGCTGTGCCGGACGGCGAAAAGAAATATTATTGTGGTTGTTTTCTGTTGTAAATCTACAGGATTTGCACAATTGCTTTTTTATCTGTACTTTTTTTAATATGACGTGCTATTAGATTTTTATGGTTTCCATTTTTTTGCAATTTTGTCGTCCAAGTGTTATAGCGCTTCACTTTGCGTATTTGCCTAAATATTCACATCATCTCGCCGATACAAAATTATCTTTTTTAAATAGAAATATAGTACATTTTGTATCGGTCAAAATTCGAACAAATACGGCAAGTGAAGCGCCGGTATTTATTTATTTATTTATAAAAAGTATAATTTTTACAGACCACAATAATATTCCAAACACAATATAAAACAGTTAAAATAAAAAACGTCAGCTTACTAATTGAAAAAGCTCTTTTTTTTCAAAAAACAAAAATCATCAGCGTGATCACTTTAGTTTTGCAAAATAACTCTTAAAATGTTCTCAAAAAGCATTACAATACAGTGAATTTTTTTGTGAAATATAGGAGATGGTAACGTCGAAAAATACTAAACTAACTAGTTTTAAAAGAAAAAAAATTAGGGTAGTTTTACATTTGGCTGATATAATAATCATTTTTGATTAGAATTAGGTAAAATTTCATGCAAATGTATTTTTAACATGTTATTGAAATAACTGAAAACCTCTTAAAACTATTACTATGGGGCAGTGGCGTGCAGTGGCCTACTTCATTTGAATTTAATTGTGGTATAATTTATTGATTTTTGTATGTAGGAAGATTAATTTAGCATTAATAGATCTATTAAAAGATAAATAATCATCGTACTTTGAAAAAAAGATAATAACTTACACCACTATTGAATTTGAATGAGGAAGGCACTGGGTACTGCCTAATTGCCTATATGCAATGCACGCCACTGCTATGGGGCCTGAAATCGCAAAAAAAAATCAGTTTGTTCCTACATTTGTGTTCACTTAAATCGATAAAATGTAGGGACCACCTGATTTTTTTTTCGCAATTTCAGGGTAGGTCTCATAGTAAAAGTTGTTCATAATGATGAGTAAAATGACCCCTTTTCGGGAAATAAGCGATTAAAATTTCAGCATGTATGTCATTTTGTGTTAGTTAACCAAATATAATTTATTCATTTCAGACATTACCACCCCTAAAAGTAGAAAAATAATAAGAAAATAAAAAAGACACTGATTAATTTTTATAAAACAAAATCATCATTATAAAATTCCAATTGACATCATTTCGCAATCATAATTCCTAAAAATATAAACGAAAAATATACAAAATAGCAGAAAAAAATTCGAACTGCGAAATGACGTCGCCGTTCACAAAAAAAGAAAACACGCCATATAAGGAAAAAAAAGAAGAAACATAGACAAGAGTACGTGCTTTGTCGAAAGTCGAAAGAAACCACAGAGAGGGGTACTAACTACGGTACGGGATGAATGGGAGTGAGCTCGGTAGATGGAGCCACTTGCAATGTCGGGTACTACTGTACAAGACCACAACACATCTGCGGGTAGTTGTTATAAATAATGATACTATTACAGGCACATACTAATTGTGACAAATCCACAAAAAAAAATCTGGTGAAATTTTCTCAAATAAAGAACAAAATTATCATACTTTTGATGTACCAAAGATTATTATGGAAATATAAAAGTAATTTTGATTAAAACAATCACACTTGTTCACTTATTATAAAAAAAAAACGTTTAAAGTAACATTAAAAATAACGAGTTGATTCCTCAACACAAAATTTGCTATTTAAATCTCTATTTTCTTCCTAATTATTATTAAGCTAAGCTTTGCCAATGCCAATATGCATATTTTTATAAAATAATAAACATAATTATGCTTCTTATAATCATTCACAGAAATCATATTTATAACAATACCACACACACAAAAATACTGGAGAAAATCCAAAATCCAAACACCGAAGGTCATGAAAATGGGGAGGGCAAGGACACATGGTCACATCATCATGCTTTGGGACCCCCAAAACAACTGGGACTTACTCAAACCTCCATGTACCCGCGCGAGTATCCGAAATCGGACAATTGTCGGGAAGAAAATGGAAAAAAACACAGATATTATTTCCGGCTGGCAACATTTTTAAAGGGCGTGCATGATACCTTGTATATCATCATGCTATTGCATCCAAATAAATAAACGTATAATAAAAATTAAAGTGTCTAATTACATGCCTGATTATATTGCTTCAAACGAAAATTAATTGGAAATAAAAAATAAATTAAAATTTTGTCCAAATCAAAACCACGTTATTCAGCTAATACCTACAAAGAGGTTTAGGTGTTGGTGTTTTGACTCTCTTATAATTTATAATAGATCTTCTATCTTAAAAGAGACTATTTCAAAATTCATTACTATTATAATAAAAACACTCAGAACTACATAACTATAAATAACTACATAAAATATATTACTTATTAAATATAATTCAGAAAGCTTTTTTTATAGACTTAATTTTCAAGAATAAGTGCATTTAGACACTTCAATCGAAAACGAATAATTTGTATACTACTGAAAACAAACAAATTAAATAATTTTATAATAAAATGTCTTGTGTGGTCAAAAACGCTACTGTAGTCACACATTAGATATTAAATCCAAACCATGCTTTTAACTAAATAACACACAACCGACTAAATTACGTTTTATTCTATATCAGTCTATGAATAAGTTTATTAGAACTATCTTCTCCCAAAAAAACGATACGTATTTTTCGCTATAAGGTTTGGTAGTAAACAAACTGTAGTTGTTTGCTTCGAAATTCTTATTTCAAATTGAAAACTTTTTTCACGACCACAACTTTTTCGACGATAGCAATTTTTTACAAAAAAAATGTTGTAGCCTGTAGCATAAAATATTTTTTTAGAGAGCCACATTCTTTTAATAAAATATTTTTTGTTACTTTTTTCCCAACTGTATAAAGGTGAAATTAAAATTATTTTTGCCAATACAACTATATTTTGTCACTTTTTATTTAATTAATTTAGCCACTCCCATATTTTTTTCGGAATATTATTTAACTATCTATTTATTATTCTACAGTTAGTAACTTGTACAGTCAGAAAAAATAATATCTGCCTATTGACGATTTTAAAATCGCAAATGGATTTCACTAAAAATTCGGTAACTCGAATGATTTTACACTAATGAGATCGTGACGATATGCATATTTTTATTGGTTTAGAAAGTAAGTTTAGCCCTATTTATATTGATGATGATTACTGTTAACAAATTGGAAAAAGTTTATTAATTGTCGTTTTGATGTCAAAGGTTTTAATATTGATCGTCACTGTCAAACATGTTACATTTTTAGACCAATAAAAAATGTATATGATTTGGATATCATTTGTGTCACGATCTCATTAGTGCAACCTCATTCGTAGGCTTTGAAATCGACCCAAATAAATGCAATCTGACAATTGTTAGTACTATGCTGATGTTTGTTATAACTTTAGTCTTATTTTTATAGTGTGCAAACAATGAAGCATACTCTCTATCTATGGATAGTACGAATAAATATGAGTCTTTATACAACGTGTATTAGAAATGTGTGGTCATATTTGAAGAGCTTATTCAGGGGATGCTATTGAACATTTTTTACTATGGACCAACCCTGAAATCTAAAAAAAAAAAAACTAGCTGATCCTTACATTTTGTAGAGTGACATCGATGATTTAGTAGGGACCAGCTGATATTTTTTTCGCGATTTCAGGTTTGATCCCACAGTAGAAGTTCTTCTATAGCAAGCCTTAAATGTGCTCTTAAGACCACGCATTTCTGATACACGTTGTAAAGAAGAGATGCCCCTCCTACCCATACTCATGTTTATTCTTGTGGCTTGGATCAGCTAGATAATATTGGTGGTTTTAAAACCATGGATGGGCAGATATTACTGCTTCTGACTGTACCATCCCTCTTCTGATCAATTCCACTACACAACACCAACACCCGCCCCCAGTCACATCCACACACAGTATAATACAATAATGACTGATAACCCTACGGTACCTATGTAGGAGGTGACTAGCGTTCTGAACTTGCGATGGTTGCCCTTGATCTCTGGTAGGTCCACTAATGCAACACATACAGTTTGTTATTGTAACAGTTATTACGTAACCGGCGCGGCCTGGAGGGTTAGGAATTGGTTATGGATTTTTTAACATACATACATTCGGGAGCAATAAATCCGGGTCACCAAAATAAACCTCAATATCTCGGAAACTACGAATGATAGCTTACTCCAATAAAAAGTATTTATAGCCTATAGAATTAAAAACAATAGACTATTATTTTATAGACCTACTTATTATCAACATTTTACTTGAATAAGCTATCATAAGATTCCCACGATAATGACTTAACCTATATATCGCCAAAAAATCGTTTTTTAAATTTTAGGGACTTGCTTGCCCTTTAATATGCGTGAATCGATCAGCACAAACTCGAATGCAGTCGTGTATTTAGGTCCGATATAATAGAAAACCCATGTTTTAGTTATTTTTTTGTCAACCTTTACTATCCCACTGCTGGAGCAAAGATCTCCCCTATTTTCTTCCAAATCCCTATCAGTAACTTCTTCAGTCCAATTCTTGAGAAAAATATCCATATCGCCCCGCCAGCGTTTCCTCGGACTTTATGTTTTAGTTCTAGCCATTTAAAAATATACTTAACGTACAATTATATCATCAACTCGGCCTATCGCAGTCCACTGCTGGACATATGCCTCTCCCAAATTGCGCCACAACACTCGATTATATAAATGAAGTTTATTATGATGACTAAATATTAGAGATGAAACGGAGTTGTTTGAATGGATTCCGCATATTCGGCATTCTTATAAACCGGATAGTCGGATATTCGGCCCAACATTGCTATTGAAATATTGAGCATGTCCGCAAAGGTGAGGCACGAGCGGATTCTTAGGCTTGTTACCCCCCTACTTTTTGTTAATCGATTTTTGAAATCGATTAACAAAAAGTAGTATTTTTTAAATAATAACATTGCAAGCTTTTAAATTTTTGGGTGTATTAATTAATATCGTTTTTATAAGTAATATTTCAGTTAATTTAAAATGATTATAACAATATTTACAATAAATGCATAGGTATTTTAAAGCAAAGAATCATCTTATTTTTCTGTACAAAAAGATTTCAAAAATATATTTTGCAATTTCTTTTGATTTGACGTCATATGAGTGATTTTTTATAATTTTTAATGGATTTACGCATGCGAACCGAAATCTAAAGATATAAATTATGGAAAGAAAAATCAAGAAATCATCAATCAAGATAAGTCTAGTATAATAGCATCTGAAACACAGTAAAAGTGAATTCATAGAAGTATCGCTATTTAGAATCGATTCCGATTATTTGTTGAAATAGTCTAATATCTGGCAACATTTTCGTTCGGTTTGAATGGAGGATATACTTACGATTCAGTTTAATACATATTTATTATGTTTTTTAATGCTAGGGTGAAAGAAATGTTGATAAAGAACAAATAAACATGAAAAAATAAGACCTAATTTTTGAATAACATACAGTTTTGACATGGCGGCAAAAATGGGCCCATCCGTGGGCATTGTCCTTTTCGTAATTTATTAAAAATTCGGTATCCGGTGAACTACTATCCGGTATCCATCCGGAGGCCGGATACTGGACAATTTCCGGATATCCATTTCATCTTTACTAAGTATGTATGTATGTTTTAAACTCGAGGCCAATTCCTATTCTGTCCAGCTCGAGGCCGCGCCCGTAGAAACAAGGTTTCAATTTTGAAAAAGAGGAAATTTTCCGCATTTCGTTTTAAACATAGAAGGCTGCAGATTTTAGTAGCTTTATTTTAACATACTTTTAAAACTCCGTTTAAATAAATAAAAAATATTATATAAAATGATATAAGTTTTTTTTTTCTGATTTCCCGTGCAAGGCCAGCGTGGTATACTAAGGCCTTTTCACTTCGAGAAGAGGCCCGTCCCAGGAGTGGTTCAATTTATCTGGGACATTTTTCTGATGAAAATATATACAAGCTGGATGAACCCGATGCTTGGGGGAGGCCTATGTCCAGCAGTGGACGTCTTTCGGCTGAAATGATGATGATGATGATGATGGATGAACCCAATTAAAGGATGGAGAGGACCTGTCCCAACTGATGGCACGCATGCCTGTGTAGAATTATCATCATCAACATCGTCCCTGTCCCACTGCTGGGCACGGAGTGTTTCTCAGAATGAGAAGTTAAGGCTTTAGTCCACCACGCTGGCCTAGTGCGGGTTGGCGGACTACACACACCATCAAGAACTGTATGGAGCACTCTCAGGTGTGCAGGTTTCCTCACGATGTTTTCCTTCACCATTAAAGCAAGTGATGATCAAATTTATGATCCACACATGAATTCGAAAAGTCAGTGGTGCGGGCCGGGTTCGAACTCGACCCTCATGCATGGAAGGCAAGCGCTCAACCGCTAGGTTATCATAGCTTGAGGAGTGCCCTGCGTGGAGCTCCGAACGGCGGGACCTGGTTGGGCAGATCGGGCAAGATCTTTCTCTGCCAGCAGTAGTGTCGGCTATGCTGGCAGAGCCGACGGCTTGGATGGCCGTGGCTTCCTTCTGTGAGACTGTCATGCTCCAGAAGGAGGCCGCAGAGCGGGATCGGGAGAGGGCCAATCCCGCTCGGAGACGGAGGCGCCGGGGAGGCAACGGTCCTGGCGCACAGCCCAGATAGGGCTACACGCCGCATCCCCTGTCGTCATGTACTGGCAGGGGACCCTTGGGGATCGTGGGCGTTAAGAGTGGGGGACTCAAGGCGCCCATTGCACGACCCTGTGGAGGACAGTAGTACGTGGTGGTCCCGTGCTGCTGTGGCGTGGAAAGTACTGCTTTCCCGGGACGTGCCAAATGGCATAGCACCAGAGGGGCACCGGCGCGGTCCACAGGAGTTCCCGGAGCTCCTCTATTTTGTGCTGAGGTCGGCCACCGTGTGGTTTTAGGTTATCATAGCTTCACTGTACTTCTTCTTCTATCGTGTCGACATGAGCTACACAATGATAACAGCCCATGCCGTGGGGAAAAGATTAGCCAGTCAGCGGGTTCACTGTACTATAATGGAGTCTTAAAAGTATGTTGTATTTAACACCGCCCCCTATGGATTAGGCAACACGTAGACGTTAGACACAAAGTTAGCAATATTAAAATATTGGAGATCAATACTACTATGAAAGTTGAAACACTACATTCATAACAAAATTAGGTAGGTATCTCTTTTTTTTTTGCTGTTCGTTGAAGGGAAAATTAAATGTAAACAGTTTTGCCGCGTATTTTTTTTGTGGAATAAAAAACAACGCAATGTAAAATTCGAGACTTCGACGAAACTGTTTTAAGTAGATTTCATTTAATACATTTTTTTTTAAGTCATGGACCTTCGGATGATTTTCCAAGGACACAGGTCCGACAAGCTGTCGCCCCTTTCACAAAAACCATTTTTTTTTATAGTAAAAGGATGGCGAAACGAGCTAAAGGCCCACCTGATGTTAAGCGGTTACCTTTGACCATAACAACTATAATACCACCTAGGCTGTTGCCTAAATGGTACCGCAAGTCGGTTTGCCAAACTGAGACATGAAGATGAAAAGTCTCATGTGACTGTTATTTCACAGGCACCCATACCCTTCAGACCGAAACCCAGCAATGCAAGCATCACTGTTTGGCGGCAGAAATAGGTACGGTGGTAGTGCTTCCCCGGACGAGCTTCTTCACAACTTTAAGATGGGACACCAACCAGAGTTATACCACAGTTGCACTATAGTAGTACAGTCATATTACGTTTGGGGAGGGGTGCAGCACTGTTGCGAAATATGTTAACAAAAGTTATTTTACAAACATTAATTGAAATATTTCAGTTTCATTAACAGTAGACAAATGTTGTTTAATTAATTTTTTCTTCAACGAACAGGCCTTTAGGTCCCTTTATTTTATACATATTAACTCCACTTTGCGCTGTCTTAACATTATTTTAAAAGACTTCAAGCCATCTTTAATTTGTGCAAAGACTAGTAATGAAGATAATTATGGTCCAATAATAGGAATATTAAGTGTTCGTATTTTCATAGTAGCTATTGATCTACAGTAGGGACCATTTTCGATACAAGGTTCAATTGGAGATGGGAAGACAATACTGTCAAGTAGAATATTTAAAAAATGGCGTAACTTCCAAATGTGTATTTTAGGTATTACAAGAACATCCAATTTCATACAGTACGACCACATTTAAAAGTTATTTTTCAGTACCTTTTTTTGGTAGGCGCAAAAATATTTAAGCCAATCATAAGGCACAACATTCACGCGCGAAACATATTAATCCGCTATTGGTCGTTGCGTAAGCGTCACGGTGGCGTCTGCTGCTTGGCTGCGATTGGCCAAACAGTGCAGAAATGTTATGAGCGAGATAGAAAGAGTACCTAGTCGTTGTTGTATTTCAATTCTCCATATACGTAAAGTAACAAGGCCTGTATTTCATTGCTTACAGGCGTTAGATTATTCCTTTGTGCTCTAACGAATACTGTCGAAGTAACTTATGAAAGTGATCGTACTGTACTTACTGCAACCGATGTGCGAAATAAACTATTCAATCATTAATCAAGAGACTGGATTATATCACATAATGGTGTTGATGCTTGTTCACAAGCTAAACTTATTCCTCTCAGGCACCGCGATTTTTCGTGGTAAAACTCCCACAGGCACCGCTGAGTATGCGCCGTTCAATAGAATTTGAACCTTCACAGATCAAAAATAGAGTCTGAAAAGACTTGGTTTCATTGTTTGACGGTGGGTATTTACGATTTTCTGGGTGAAAAACGTCCCACCGGGGTCTTAAGAGGGTGGGGATCGAGTCACCCACGTCCGTAGGAGAGTACCCCTTTTCCGAATCTCTACACGGAAAGCCTGGGTGGTGCAAATCAGGTGGCATACTAGTCGTAGGCCACGGCCGACGACTTACGACCACCCACCGGGCAAAGACGTGCCGCCAAGCGACCTAGTCGTGTTCCGGTACGATGTCCGGTGTAGCCACTTGAGAGGATCGGTCGAAATATTTCACCGCCATCCTCTCACCTTTGCTGGGCAAGCGTTGAACCATCGTCGACTGTACCATCGCTTAACATCAGGTTGAGGTGGTGGTCAAAGGCAAGCCCGTTAAGTATTTATTAAAAACTACCGCTCTCTTAGATACAAGAAAGGGATGGCAACAATTTTGGTTCTATCAAATCATCCAGAATTAAAATTTCCATACAAGTTTAGTCGTGATCTCGGAACGTGCCAAAAAAAGTAGGAAGAAGAGTAACACGTAAAATTGTTGCTATCCCTTTCTCGTATCTACTAAATTAGTAAAAGAGAGCGATAATTTCAAATAAGTTTAGTTTGGGACAACAATACAATCAACACCATTGTCTCTAATTAATATTATTGTATTTTTCGATAGCACATTTTCAAATTGGTTAATTTATCAAGGGCCTACCAATCTCCAAATTGACCTCTGAACATATATCTTTCTAATACATTAGGACTTACTATTTGGTAGTATCTATAAGATAATAGCGACATGATTTGAGCTTAACTAATGACAGGAATTCAATAGAAAGATAAATTATTGAAATTATTTAGACTGGTAACCCTAAATTGAAGATGGCAACATTTTAGATAGGAACCTCTTTAGAGATCATAGAGTAAATGTAAACTGTATAAAAAGCATAGAGTAACACTTACACGAAGGTATCTTCTTGAACACGGTCTTGGCCATGAAATCTAAAAATCTTTGAGCGTAGAAACTCGGTCTGTGCACTGAAACTGTGTCCTGAAAATAAAAATAAAAATTTATTAGCCATTCCAAAGAATTCACGAATTTCGAATGTGGTCACATTTGTCACCCCCACCCTTAGTGTAACATCACATATTTATCATAGCCTTAAAGGCAGTATTGGTCTTGGGTCACATCTAAAAAAAGTAAGGATTGTGCGTGGCTCTCTTATGATAACTGTGCCACCACACTGTGCTAGCACGATTGAGGCGAGGCTGCATCACGTACTGTATGATGTATGTGCTAGGGTGCACTATGCACAGTGACGCACTCACAAGTCACAGATAACGTATGTGTCCAATACACGCACGCGACTCGCGAGGCATCGAAATCGTGGTAGCACAATGTGATCAAATGAGTGAGTAACTCTTTTTGAATTAGTGAGTAGCTACAATCGTGCTAGCACACGTGCTGAGTCACCCAACACTACGGTAAATAAACCATTTTTCTTTCTTTCTTTTTCTTTGTATTGGCCTTTCGGCCTACGCCACAGGCGGCCGACGCGCGACACCGTAGGTACAACGAGCGTGAACCCCCGTGTACTAACTACGTAAACTAATTGAGACCTTACAACAACATTGTTAGAGTTGTTAATATTTTCAAGTTTTTCGTGACAGTTGAAGTTTAGAGTTTTAATACTTGAGTTATATACATATGAGGTAACGAAGAGCTTATGACTCGTCCCGCCCCCTTGTCACACGATGTCACACTTTGTTGATTCCTTTCCCTTGACGTGTGACGTAATTTGTGGACGGCCCCAAATTATTTTCTCCAATCCTTTATCATCAAAGTATAAGGTAATTCAAACCCAAACTATCATTAATTGTAGCAGTTTCTTCGAAAGCATAGTCAGCTGTGGACTTATACAGGCTGGTATTGCTACTCACTCCATCATGAATCATGCTCTTCCAGGTGTGCTCCAGCTTCTTGCGGAGGCGGTACGACTGCAGGATGTCGATGATGCCCAGGAACAGGAGGAGACGCTCACCGCGCGCGTTCCTAGCCGGAATGCCGCCAGGACTGGTGAGGAACAACAAATGTTTGGATTAAACTCTTCAAAAAAATAATATTGTACATAGTAGCAGTGGCGTGCATTGCATATAGGCAATTAGGCAATACCCAGTGCCTTCCTCATTCAAACTCAACAGTGGTGTATGTTATTATATTTTTTTCAAAGTACGATGATTCTTTATCCTTTATTAAACCTATTAATGCTGAATAAATCTTCCTACATAAAAAAATCAATAACTTACACCAAAAATAAATTCAAGTGAAGTAGGCCACTGCACGCCACTGCATAGTAGTATTGGATGGCGAAACGAGCTAAAGGCCCACGTGATGTTAAGCGGTTACCTTTGCCCATAACAACTGCAATACCATCTAGGCTAGTGCCTAAATGGTACCGCAAGATGGTTCGCCGAACTGAGAAGAACCGGCAAGAAACTCCATGGAAAAACTCTCTCCTCTTTTTAAAATAGGTTATTGTTTATTACATCAAATGTATTCAAATAATGTGAGTATAATGTAGGTTAATTCCAGAAATAAACAAGAGTTTAAAAGTGAGAATATTGCCTTTACAAATAAACGTAAAAAGAGTTGCCATAGTATGTAGAAGCTGACCTGTCCCGACAGATGGCACCCGTTCACGAGCATGACGCGAGCATCGGCCATCGCTTAACTGAACCATATTGAAGGGAACTTAACGACCCGACACTAACGCCACCATCAGCATGACATGGCATTTTAAAATCACTTCGGAAGTACTCGGCTTCGCCCCGTCCTTCCATTATTACTCGGCCGTCAATTGCTTTATTTCAGGCCTCGACAGTAATGTACTATTGCTTTTTTTAAGCAAGCAACATTGTTTTAACTGCCCTTCAAAATCTTTTATCTGTACAGACCAGTATTGTTTCGCTATAAAATAAACAAAAATAATAAAGAACTGTGATATATTGTGCAAAATTTGATTTACTTCAATCAGCTGGAGTCTAAAGAATCATGGCGAGAGCCATACATTGTAAGTACAAAAAAAAAAGACAAGAATTTTTGAGAAGCCAAGCCAAGGATGGCCGTGGCAAATGGTTTAATTTACGCAACACACCAAATTCAAAGCATTTATTTGCAATTAAGTGTACAATATAGTTAGGACATTAGGAGGCACTTAAAACTTAGCGGCCTTCTACAGGCTTGGCACCTATAGTAATAAGATTGGAATAGCGTGTTCACTAGTACTCACGGCACATCCTCCTCCTCATCGATAGGCTCGCTTTCAGCCTGTATGCTCTCCATCGCGGTGGAGTGGGCCACCAGTCGCTGACGGTTGATAGATCTGGAACAGACATTCATGAGTAAGGCGGGGGAAGATTATAAGGCTGGTTGCATGCACAAGTTGATAGTTAGAAACGAAAGAATTTACAATACATTCCTAAGCAACACATGAGTATTTCTTGTTTATGTGATGTTTCTAATGACCCAAATACGGATATAACATTTATCTTGATACAACAATTTGCTAAACAAGGAAGGAATAGAATCTATTAGTAGAATATCTATTATATAGATATTCTACCGAAGAGAGAAGTCCGAAAAGATATGAAATTCACTACTGATTGTGTTGATAAAATGTTATTATTATGATTGAAGATTTCTAGTCATGATGATTTTTTTAACTAATCAATATTTTTTTTAAACAAATGAACTAATTGGTCAGAGGGTATATTTTTTGAACAAATTAACAGTTTGGTGGTTTGGTTTGTTTGGTTTGGTGTTTGGTTTGGTGTTTGGTTTCGATGGCCGCTGGAGCAGACGAGTCCTTGAGTGGAGACCGCGTATCGGCAAACGCAGCGTAGGGCGCCCCCCTACCAGGTGGACCGACGACCTAAAGGCGTGGCTGGGGGGGACTGGATGCGGAAGGCAGAGGACCGAGCGTTCTGGCGCAACTTGGGAGAGGCCTGTGTCCAGCAGTGGACTGCGATAGGCTGAGTTGATTGAACAGTTTGGTCAGAATTTTGAACATATTAACAGATCGGTCAGAGAATCTATTTTTTTTTAAAGAATATAACAGATTGGTCACAGGGTCTACTAAACAAACAGATTAGTCAGGTCTATTTTTAGATGAAATTAACAGACTGGTCAAAGGGTCTATTTTTGAACAAATTAATAGATTGGTCAGAGGATCTATTTTTTGAACAAATTAACAGATTTGTCAGAGGGTCTATTTTTTTAACAAATGAAAGGATTGGTCAGAGGATCTATTTTTTGAACAAATTAACAGTTTTGTCAGATGGACAATTTTTTTAACAAATGAAAGGATTGGTCAGAGGGTATATTATTTTAACAAATTAAAGTTTGGTCAGTGTCTATTTTTTTAACAAATTAACAGATTGGTAAGAGAATCTAATTTTTGAAGAAATGAACATGTTGTGATTCATTCAATATTGTTTATATTAGGCTGACCACCCTGTAGAAAACGAGTCGCTCAATACACTAGCCGTGACACACGTATTTTCATTTCTCTCCATCAACGCCATACAAAAGTTAACCTTATTCCAATCAACAGAACACATTGGTCGGAGGGTCTGTTTTTAACAAATTAACAGATTGGTCAGAGGATCTTTTTTTCGGATTAAACTTGTGCATACAAATAGCTATTTTGGATTACCACATTTGTTAAGTAATAAACACCTGAGAAATGTTTCTCAGTTATATTATTTAAACAGTGCAACAGAGGATTAATAACAATGCAAAATATAACATTTTGAAATACGATTCAATTGAAATTTATGATCTTATACATTGGGCACATTGCTCGCAGAACGGATGGCCGATGGGGCAGTTAAGTTCTGGAGTGGCGACCGCGTACTGGAAGGCGCAGCGTGGGTAGGCCCCCCACAAGGTGGAGCGACGACCTGGTGAAGGTCGCGGGAATCGGTCGTTGTGGCGTTGCTTGGGGGAGGCCTATGTCCAGCAGTGGACGTCTTTCGGCTGAAATGATGATGATGATGTGTTTTTTCCAGATTATGCGCCTAGAAAGAATTCAAGTCCCACCAAAATTACAAGTTTTGAACCATTACTTCGCCAAGTTATTAGAATATTAGGTAATTAATTAAAAATAATTAAATGAACATGAATCCAAAATGTCATATTCCACATCTGATACAATTAAAAACCTTGAAGGAACGATTGAATGGACGAATGCATTCAGTTACATGTAGACGCATGCTTTTAGATTCCATACACATTCACATTTTGAGGCTCCAGAGTAGAATGACGAAATATTATGAAGTTCCCATAACTTGTTGGTATGAACATAAATCCGTAGAGTTCTTAATTCAGCGATACGAAAGGCTTTCCTTGTATTTTATTTTTTAACGACAAAAGACTACTTAATCAGCTAATAAAATATCTCCTTGAGGGCGGGCAAGCCGTCATTCTTTCCATACAAACGCTCGTACGGTCGGCCGCACGTCGGTGGTAACACTTTGACAATAGCAGCATCTTTATTTCGTAAGCTGAGCATGGGGTCCTGGGTTCGATTCCCGGGTCGGGCAGTGTTATTGGGTTTTTTCATTAGGAAATTCTCACTAGCAGCCCGGAGTATGGATTTGTGCCCGGTTAGTGGCAATAGGCTCGCCCCCTATTACATGGGACTATAACATAACTGGCGAAATGTGGGTGTACTATACACCTCTGCCTACCCCTTCGGGGAAATACAGGCGTGATGTTATGTTATGTTATTTCGTAAGCAGTAAGGGCGGTTTTCGAATTGCAGTGTTACCACTGTCAAGCAGTCGACTGTACGTGATGACGGGCCTTGTAAAAAAATATCAATCTGTTTTTGACAAAAATATAAAGATAATATTATTATGTTACAAGTTGTAACATATTTGCGACACTTTAATCACAAAATTATGTGCTATGATTGAAATATTGATATTTCAATCATAGCACATAATTTTATTTTATTTTTATAGTACTTTTACCAAACAAAAATCTATCAAAGTAAAAAAGTAGTACAAGTTTTTATTATTTTAGGTCTTATTCGGTTTCGGTTTTCGGCTAAAAATATAGCTTATGCCGAATTCCGGTTTCGTTTTTGGCCGAAATAAAAAATCAATTTTCGGTCGGCCTCTACCAGTAACGGGAGTCTGATGGCAGTCGCTCCGTGTAAAATACTGGAAGCCGACCCCAACATAATTGGAAAAAGGTAAGTTACACTGAGGTAATATACATAATAATAATCATGGTATAATAAGATTTTTCACCAGGTATTCTCTTCCCGCAATGACAGCGCGATGCCTCCAAGCTACGTCACGATCAGTGCTGCCATTGATTGATATCTTCAATAATAATATTCATTTCTTCCGCATGTCGTCTTGTTGTGGCAATAAATAATTTTTCTTTCTTTCTTTCTTCTTTCAATATACTTAAGGAGATTTTTGTTCATAATGAATATAAAATAAATTCCTAACTAGCCTAACTGTTATCTCGTGTTATTCATCTAATTAGTTAATAAAGGAAACTATATTAAATTACTAGTTAAAAAGTGATTCTTTATAGAAGAAAGTAAATGAAAAAATGCATTTTGCTCGGGTAATTTATTTTCACAAAGTGGCAGCACATCAAACTGACAAGTGTCACGCTAACAGCCCGCTATTGGCTCCACGGCCGATGACGTAGTACGGAGGCAATCACGTGACCTAGCTGTCACGGGAAGAGACTACCTGGTGTTATTATACCATGATAATAATAATGTCCTTCCGGCCGAATTTCGGTCACGGCGGCCAACCTCAATGGAGACTAGCCATCTGCGCAGGCAATATTATAGTGCACAAGTGTGTGCGCAAACACAGGTGCACTCTCTACAATAAATACATACTACGTACTAGAGTAGACATTACGAACAAAAAATATCGCGCAACTTGCTGGCCGCGGGGCACGCGCGGGGCGAGCGTGGTTAAGCGAGTAAGAGTGCAGGAGCTCTAAAACGTGTTACAAACAATCGATTCGAGGTGTCTTCTCTAGTACGTAGTACAATATTACCTCAATGGTAAATTATGCACAAGTGATCACTCTCTTACAATTCATAATTTCATACAATGGAGCCTCAATATTATTGTTGTTAGAACATGCATAATATACATGCTGAAATTTGAATCGTTTATTTCCCGAAAAGGGGTCATTGTACTCATCATTATGAATTTATGAACAACTTTTACCATGGGACCAACCCAAAAATCGCGAAAAAAAATCAGGTGGTCCCCACATTTTATTGATTTAAGTGAACACAAATGTAGGGACCAACTGGTTTTTTTTTCGCGATTTCAGGGTTGGTCCCATAGTAAAAGTTGTTCATAATGATGAGTATAATGACCCCTTTTCGGGAATTAAGCGACTCAAATTTCAGCATGTATGAAGACAGTTTGTCGTCTGTTACTCGAGTTAATATACCTAACTATTAGACCACATGACGGTAGAGTAGTGATGTATTGATTACCAGTTAGTTAAGTTTATTCGATTATAATCAAATTGCTTTATAAGTTAGCTAGGTTCCTTACTAAAAGAGATATTTACGGGTAGATTACAGTCGGCGCTTCAGTTATTTGTCAAAATATTTGCGTTATTTGGCCGATACAAAATGTACTATATTTCCATTGGAATAAAGTTTATTTTGTATCGCCGAAAGCGCCAGCATTATACGACTGAATACAATAACGAAATGATATCTTGTTCTTGACTATAGTAGAATATAAATATTTGATTACTAATTAAGAAGCCAACAGAAGGATCCGTCTGGGCTGGGCAGCATTTAGCAAACTTCGCCGAGTCTTCTCGTCGCCTATACCGCAAAGTTTGAAGACAAAGGTCTTCAACCAGTGCGTCCTACCTCTATTTCTGTGGTCCTGCCTGTCATGACTTACGGCGCCGAGACGTGGACACTGACAGGTGGGCTAGTCCACAAGTTCAAAGTCGCTCATCGAGCTATGGAGCGAGCTATGTTTGGAGTTTCTTTGAAGGATAAAATCCGTAACGAGATTATCCGGAGAAGAACCGGAGTGACCGACATAGCTTGTAGGATCAGTAAGCTGAAGTGGCAGTGGGCTGGCCATGTCTGTCGAAGGACCGATGGCCGTTGCGGCAGACGAGTCCTTGAGTGGAGACCGCGAATCGGCAAACGCAGCGTAGGGCGCCCCCCTGCCACGTGGACCGACGACCTAAAGAACGTGGCTGGGGGGGACTGGATGCGGAAGGCAGAGGACCGAGCGTTGTGGCGCAACTTGGGAGAGGCCTATGTCCAGCAGTGGACTGCGTTAGGCTGAGTTGATTGATTTGATTGAATTATATGAAACTTCCATGCTGAATATGATAATAACCTGACAGATATATTATTATGAAAAGGCACTAATTTAAAAAGCTATCTTTGTCGATTTTTTTGTTAAAAAAAAAACTGTCGGTCTCTTTTACTAATAGTAGATTCAAGAAAGGGATGGCAACAATTTTAGTGCTGTCAAAATAGTTTACGATATAGATAGATAGATAGATAAAACGTTTATTTAGTACAAAAACAAGACACAGAACATACAAATAAAAATACAATAAGAAAGTGTGATATGTGTCTCAATATTGTACCAAATGGGTGTCCAGCTCAGCATGTGCCAGGTATTATACCTGACGCTGGTATTCTGCTGGATCCATGCAGTGACATACGGACGTCGAGCAGACCAGATACATACGTTTACGATATCGTTATCTCGACTAAACTTGTATGGAAATTTTAATTCCGACTAATTTGACAGCACTCAAATTGTTGCCATCACTTTCTTATATCAACTATTAGTAAAAGACAGCGACCGTTTAAAATAAGTTTAGTTCGTGAAAAAGAGAATCGACGCCATTGTCTAAAATATGTCTTAATATTTAAAATAATTGAGATTATCTGAAAAGATGAACTACTATTTCATAAAAACAATTTTTTATTTTTTACATAGCAATTATAATCGAACAAACCCCACCACCCAATAACCGATCACCAAGCAATAAAAAAGGAAGTTATATTAAACAACATTATACAAGGTGTTAGAAAAAAATAAAGAGAATAAATACGAAAAAAATAAATAAACATTCAAACATATGAACTCAATCGTACTGCGTCCGTTTGACTTGCGCGGTGAAAGCCTCCCTGCCTTGTTCCGATCTGAAATGGTTTTATAAATAAAAACAATACAGTACCGCCACCGAGAGAAATAGCATAACGAGAAATTTTGTAATTACTTAGTGCATATTTGGACATAAGGAAGTTTGAATGCGGTGATTCTATTGAATGCTTCTGAACCATAAAAATAAAAAAGGAATTATTTAAACATCTTTGAACGACTGTGTAATGTGTAGGGTAATAATAAGTTCAGAACGATCTGTATTTTTACACGACTGCACAAAAACAGGAATATAGTTTTTATGTGAGTTTCTTTATATTCTATAACTAAAATTAGATTTGTCATGAGTGGCACAGACTACATGATTTTAAAAAAAACAACATCGTGCCATTAAATACAGTAAAAATAAAAAATGGTCGCAGTAGGTGTCAAAATAACTAATAAATAAATAAAAAATTTTTTTTTCCAAAAATCACTGGTTACAATTGACAGCGGTTTTCAAACTAGGCAAGCCTGTATCTTGAGAACCTGGGTTGAGTATCACATAAATAGAGGGCTTAAAGAGATGTTCCCGAAAAAGTATAACTCACTAAAAGGATAGAAATAAAATTATATAACAATAAAAAACCGACAGCGAAAAACAACTAAAAACCTCAAATTGAGATCAATTTCTGCAGTCGGTACCACACAATCATAGATTGGACTGAAATAAATGCCACCGACTGCAGAAATTGATCTTGTTTTAATATTTTTCGCAGTCGGGTTTTTGTGAGTTTGTCATGTGACATTGTTTTTTCAGTTATACGTGTAGTACCGCAAAGATTTTACCCGAATGTATAGTGCAGAGCATATAAGAGGCTTAATTAAAAACCTTTGTTTCTGATTCAGAATCACCCATACAATAACAGAGATTAAGCTTGCTTAAGTTCAAAAATGCACCCTGTATAGTATTCCAATAATGTGATTTAAGAAATATGTAGTAAAAGACATTTAGTACAATATTGAAAACAGTTCAGAATTGAAAGTATTGATAATACGCAAATATCAAAATCATGCGCACACCTTTAGGTGAAAAAAAAAGCTTTAGCTTTTCATGGTTTTTTTTTTAAACTTCTATTATTTCATGACAGTTTTTTTGTATAAAAACAAAGTAAATATGGAATGAAAACATCAATATGAAAAATCAGTAAATTTTTTGTTCTTTTATTTTTTACAAGTTTTTTTTTTGTATGTAACATACATAACATGCTGTGTTATGCTAATAAATGTATTTGGTTTGATTTTGATTTGATTTAATACCTGACTTTTTCATTCATAAAAGTAACCAAATACGTTGCAGACAAAAACAATAACAGTACTCACAACATGTAGCATATAGATTTTACAGACATAACAGGATTTGAGTGTTATTTAAAAACCATTTTAGTGTTTATAATGCTAAATATAGTCTGTTAGGACAGCTATATAACGTGTTATTGAAATAACTGAAAACCTCATTGTACTATTCAGTATGAATAACTTTTACTATGGGACCAACCCTAAAATCGCGATTAAAAATCCGTTAATCCGTAATTTTTTTTGATCTATGTGAACACAAATGTAGGGATCATTTGATTTTTTTTCATCATTTCTGGGTTGGTCCCATAGTAAAAGTTGTTTATACTGATGAGTACAATGACACCTTAAGTTATTATTCAGTTATTTCAATAACACGTTGTATAATCCAAACCACATTTTTAATATAAAAGGTAATTAAAAAAATACAAAAACCTCTTAGCACTAACTTTGTATTATGACCCTGAACAAGGTTTGCTTTACTTTTCATATTTTGTTTTTTTTTTTAAATATGAAAATACTCTGTAGTTTGCATATTCTACAAGGCAGACACGTGGCCGGCCGGGGATCGCGTCGGCGGTACTGCGCGGCTAGTACAAACACTGTCAGACTTGCGGCATAATATTCTATGGTATACACAAATTGTATACACTCCAAATTAACAAAAAAATAATATTTTTTTCACCTCTTTAGTTATGTCCAAAGTCGTAGAACAAACGTTATTCGGGATCGTGGTACAAACTTGGTACTTGAGAGGTTTCGGTTATTTTTCAATTATCCTGTTTAAGGTGTAACATTATTAGCTGAGGTCCTTTTAAGGGATGAAAGAACACATCATAACGAACAACTTTTACTATGTGATTAACCCTGAAACCGCGAAAAAAACAGTGGTTCCATACATTTTGTCGAGCGACATCCATAACTTTGTAAGGAACAGCTGTTTTTTTGCGATTTCAGGGTTGCACCCATAGTAAAAATTGTTCGGTATGATGAGTACAGTCACCCCTTAAAAGGAGCTCAGTTGCTAATGTTACACCTTGTATAGTCATTATACCCATCATGACATATAGTCATTATATTGTATGGCTAGCTTGCATAATTAAGTTTTAGACATAAACTAAGTACTAACCTCGTCCTATTGAGGCCCTTCCTGGGCTCCCCCTCAGCATCATCGCCGTCACTCTGACCGGAGTCTGTTCGTTTCCGGGCCTCCGTCTTCTCGCGCTGAGCCTCATCGAGGTTGTGGATGCCGACTAGGAGGGAGTAGTCCATGATCTGAAGTGGAAAAATGAATCTTTAGTAGATATAGGTGTCAATTCTCTTGTTCACGAACTAAATTTATTTTAAACTAGCTTTTACCCGCGGCTCCGCTCGCGTTAAATTCTGCTAACCCACGTCAGTCCAGTCCAATCCAGTCCAGTCCATTCCAGTCCACTGTCCAGTCCACTGTCCCACTGTCCTACTGTGCCACTGTCCCACTGTCTCACTATATCACTATCGTCCCATGTCCCATGTCCTGTCCCACTATCTCACTATCGTCCCGTTCCATGTCCCATCCTATGTCCCATCCAATGTCTCGTCCTATGTCTCGTCCCATGTCCTGTCCCAATGTCCTGTCCCATGTCCCGTCTCATGTCCCGTTCCATTTCCCGTCCCATGTTCCGTCCCCAGTCCCGTCCCCAGTCCCATCCCCTGTCCCGTTCCCTGTCCCGTCCCCAGTCCCATCCCCTGCCACTCCACTCCACTCCATCGTACATTACTATCCGCTCGTGCAAATGCATCGAAGCTTCGATCTGTCGGGTGAGGAGTCTTCAGAGAAAAAAAAATCGTGGGTCGCAACACACGACGTTTTTTTTTTTTTCTTTCTTTCTCAAAACCCATACCAGTTTTTAAGTCAGATCATCAGCTTTCAAACAATAAAAAATCGTCAAAATCGGTCCAGTAATTTTAGCGTGATGCTGGAACAAACAAACAGACGTTTACAATTTTATAATAGTTAAGACTATCGCTCTCTTTTACTAATAATAGATACAAGAAAGGGATGGCAGCAATGGGACCAATTTTTTACAAATTGTACCCCTCTCCCTCCCTTGGTGACCACTCGTAGTATATAACATACATAACATAACCCGCCCATTACTGTCACACTGCTGGGCATGGGCCTCTTCTCAATACGAGAAGGCTTCGTAGTATATGCTCGTAGTTAAAAAGCGCTAAACGCTGCGCGCAATATTTGAATATAGCTCGAAAAAGCGCTAGGTTTCGCTAGAGGATATTAACTACGCGACGAACACCTAAACCTCCCCCCCCCCCCCTGTGACCAAGCGTGTTATTTTGAAGACCTCCCTCCCCCCCTGAACGGGTGACGTAGTATGGCATTCCTAAATGCACCACTACAGCCTACCTTAAAAACTGGGGAACTGACCAAAGTATTAGCCTTTGGGAAAAATCCCCAGGCCAAGAACACTCGAAAGCGCTACTTGTGGGCTTCAAAAAAAAGTTTACGAAAGAAGCGCTTTCGTTGAACAAGAATCTGATAAGAATCCTGACAAGAACCCTTACTGGGCACTCAGTGATACCACAGTTTGCAGGTTTTGTCGCGATAAGGATGAGACGCCCATCCATTCCCTATGCGAATGTGATGCAGTGCACCACATCAGAAGCCAGCGTCTTGGAGGCCACGTCATCTCAACGCAGGAGATCAAATCCTCCTCCCCCAAGGTCATAGTCGACTTCATGATTGATTTGCACCTTGGGGAAGTGCTGTAATGGTGCAAGAGGCGTCACAATAGATCTTATCAGGTCGCAGTGGCTTAGGGCATAGATTATACACAGCTTAGGGGCGTTCAAGACCCCTACCTCTTTCCTCAAATAATAATGGGTATGTTCACTATGTATGTATGTACTTTGCGCCTATTATATACGGATATTATAAATTATATGTATGTTTTTTTTTAAGTATAGGTTGGCAAAACGAGCTAAAGGCCCACCTGATGTCAAACGGTTACATTTCCCCCTTCAATACCACCTAGGCTATTGCCTAAATGGTACCGCAAGTCGGTTCGCCAAACTGAGACATGAAGATGGAAAGTCTCATGTGATTGTAATTTCACCGGCACCCGTACCCTTCAGACCGAAACACAGCAATGCAAGCATCACTATTTGTCGGAGAAGTAGGTACGGTGGTAGTGCTTCCCGGGGCGAACTATTTCACAAAGGAGCTCTACTACTACTAAATTAATCTCCCATAGTGTCTTCTTACCTTAAAACTCTCCAAGACCCTGCAGTCTCGTTGCATGGTCTTGATGAGCGCGTTGTACGTGTCTGCTTCTAGGAACAGACCCTCGGTGTGGTGCTCTATAAAGTCCAGATCTTTGTACGTCGGCGATGTTTTCTGACGCTCGCCTTTGTTCGCCTGGAATAGAAAAACATGCGGTAAAGGATGAACAATATACTTGAATTATACTCAATTTGAAAACGTAAGAAATGTAATTTTTTAGAATTTGATTATCACTTGTTTTAACGGTGAAGGAAAACATCGTGAGGAAACCTGCACACCTGAGAGTGCTCCATACAGTTCTCGATGGTGTGTGTAGTCCACCAACCCGCACTAGTACAGCGTGGTGGACTAAGGCCTTAACCTTATCATATTGAGAAGAGGCCCGTACCCAGCAGTGGGACAGTAATGGGCTGATTATGTTTTTTTATGTTTATGATAAAAAGTGAAAAAAAAAAAATAAAAAAAAAAAAAATTAAAGTGTTATTGGGTTTTTTCATTAGGAAATTCTCAGCAGCAGCAGCAGTCTGGATTTGTGCCCGGTCAATGGCATTTTTTTTTTCTTTATTTTGAGTATAAACATAAACATAACATAACAACATAACATCACGCCTGTATTTCCCCGAAGGGGTAGGCAGAGGTGTATAGTACACCCACATTTCGCCAGTTATGTTATAAGTCCCATGTAATAGGGGGCGAGCCTATTGCCAATAACCGGGCACAAATACAGACTCCGGGCTGTTACTGAGAATTTCCTTATGAGAAAACCCAATAACACTTTGCCCGAACCGGGAATCGAACCCAGGACCCTAGGCTCAGCAGTCGCGCTTGCGACCAGTAGACCAACGAGGCAGTCAATTAATTAATAATATTGTACGGTAGATTAAAATATATATTTTTTTATCAATATCTGTAAAGACACTTGTCATCTTAGTCTTCTTGCGACCACGAACGCTGCAAAGCTTTCGAAACGTCAGGAAAACCAATTTAAATTCTATACGCGATGTAATCCTCTTAAACTTGTTTTATTATAATATGTAGTGATCGCGAAAACCTAAGAAATTATTACATAATACAAATGTTTAAACTAGGTTGTATAATTAAATAAAGGCGTTTTGAAATTGAAAATTCTTATTGTAGACATTTTTGGCGCCCAACGTGGGGCCCGAACGAAAGGCGATTCTTGCGCTCGCGCAACCTTCCACCAAACGTGATTTGTTAAAATTAATCCAACACCCGGCTTTGCTACCGAATTAATTTTTAAATTAGTTTTATGTTCGTAAATGTATTTTGTTTATTTTTATTAAATAGTTAAATGGACTGATACGAGGACGATCCGAACGAACGATCAATTTTCCTCTTGGTCTAACATAACAACACACACATAACATAACATCACGCCTGTATTTCCCCGAAGGGGTAGGCAGAGGGTTCTTACAGGTCTGCTGGAAGAAAATTCTATAAGAAACAAGCAGTGCCTTTGTACTATTTCATTTCTATGTATTTTTACCATCATTTCTCTGGGTGTGCAACATCATCATTATCATTTCAGCCGAAAGACGTCCATAGCTGGACATAGGCCTCCCCAAGAATCACCACAACGACCGGTCCTACGCTTTCCGCTTCCAGTAGATTTCCGCGACCTTCACCAGCTCGTCGGTCCACCTTGAGGGGGGCCTACCCACGCTGCGCCTTCCAGTACGCGGTCGCCACTCCAGAACTTTACTGCCCCATCGGCCGTCCGTTCTGCGAGCAATGTGCGCCGCCCACTGCCACTTAAGTTTGGCAATTCTTCGGGCTATGTCGGTTACTTTCGTTCTCCTGCGAATCTCCTCATTTCTGATTCGATCACGCAAGGACACTCCGAGCATAGCCCTTTCCGTTGCCCTTTGAGTGACTTTGAGCCTTCTTATCAGGCCCATTGTAAGCGACCACGTTTCAGTGCCGTAAGTCATTACTGGCAACACACACTGGTCAAAGACTTTCGTCTTGAGACACTGCGGTATTTTGGACGAGAAGATATTGCGTAGCTTCCCGAACGCTGCCCAACCGAGTCAGATTCGACGATTGACCTCTTTCTCGAAGTTGGACCTACCTAACTGGACATGGGTGGGTGTGCATAAATTTAATAAATAAACGATACATACCTTCCTTTTATACGTAGACCCCTTGAGATCGTACTTCTGATGTAGTTTGATAGACGACGGTAGTATATTGTTCATGGCGACCAGTCGGACGTTCTTGCTGTTACATTGGTAGCAGTATAAACCGAAGAATTTTGGCAATAATGTACGTGGGTTCTGAAATGTACAAAATAACACAGAATTAGTTTTAACATTATTTAAAGAAGCTGCTGTTTTTTATTCATAAACCTAATTACAGGCACTTTTGAAACGTCAGGCTCCAATTGAATTGAAAGATACACTAATTTTAAAATAGGTTATTGTTTATTACATCAAATTCATTCAAATAATGTGAGTATAACGTAGGTTAATGTCAGAAATAAACAAGAGTTTAAAAGTGAGAATAATGCCTTTAGAAATAAATAAATAAATAATTAAATATTTTTGGGGCATTTTTACACAGCACCATCTAGTCCCAAACTAAGCAGAGCTTGTACTATGGATACTAGACAATGGATATGATACTTATATACTTTTTTTTTAGTATATACATACTTATAATACATAAAAAACGTAAAAAGAGTTGCCATAGTATGTAGGAGCTGACCTGTCACGACAGACGGCACCCGTTCGCGAGCATGACGCGAGCATCAGCCATCGCTTCATCATTTCAGCCGAAAGACGTCCACTACTGGACAAGCCTCTCGCCACGCTTGGCAGGCGGACTGGCAATCGCAGTTGGTTGGTTAAATACTCAGAGAACGCTGCTGCCCATGCTCTGGTGAATCCCTCAGTCGCCTTTTACGACACCCATAAGAAGGTATAGGGTGGTGCAATTCTTTATGTCTGGCACCACACGGAACGTGTATCGTGTAGTTATCGACAAATTTTGTATGGAACTCGTTTAGATCCAAATACGCATACGTGGCGCTGGTAAAATTCCCATATGAAATTTGTCGATAACAACACGACAGCGAAACGACACGCCTCAAGAAGCTATTATTATTCTCACCTGATCGAGGTTCAAGTAGTATCCAGGCAGCAGTTTCTGAAGGAACTCCCCCTCTTTGTGCTGCACCGTCTTAATGATGAACTCGTCGTCGTTTGTCAGGTAGAAGATGCTTCCAGAAGCGCCCGGGTTACTGAGCTCCCGAAGCGGGGCGCTGCACATTGACATCTGGTAGAAATGGATTAACATAATATGGTTTGGAGTGGCGCTATAGTTTAAAGTGATCGCGTAGATAGGTTGATGTGCCTCAATGTGTGTTTTGTAGTATTTGAAACTCAGAGCAACAGAATACTAGAGAGAATACGTTCTTCTTAATTTTACTTTTTAATAATATGTGGAAAATGTCGTTGGCTATACATTAACAATTTTTTTTAGCTTATGATTATGTGCAATACCAACTAATGTGTAACCGTTTATTTTCCCAAACAAATAAAATAAAATACAAGCCGCCGCGTAAGGGCTGACCGTTGTATGCACAGCGGGCATACACTGCCGCTAGTTCACCGTCACTTGCACCCGAGTAAGTATGTGCGCTAGTTCGAAAACTAAACATTATTTTATTTCCAAAATGCCGTAAGGATTGTATGTACGTGTTTTATGTGTGTGCGTGCTTTTTGTTGTAATTTATTGATGCGTTTCTTAAGTTGTGCGCGTAAGTTGAGCTTGCGACACTCAGACTCCATGCAAACTAGGCGGCTTGCCCGATCTCCTTTTATTCCGTTATGTGGTTTGAAACGTGTTTATCTAAAATGTTTTTTTATAATTTCTTCTTTTTGCAATGAGTCAATGGCTTTTAACAAATTTTGTTAGCTGACCGAAATTAATTAATCGAGTTAAATTCAGACTAAATCAATTTATATTCATTAATTTTTAAATCAATTAATATTTTTTCATTTTAAATTGTGATTCTAGCGCCATCTATTGAGAAATTAGAATAAACAACGGTTTTAGTGTTTCTGCTGCCTACTAGATGGCGCTAGCAGCAACATGAATTCAAGCTTCTAGGGATTTTCAAACCCGTGGAGATGACTCTTATTGGATTTGAACTATAGCGATTATCGGTGATTATCAGTAGGTCCATAAGCGAGTCCTAAGTCCCCTAATGCACTTATTGGCAAGTTTGAAGTATAAATCGGAATTTTAGGCGGTGAAAATGCCTGTCGCATGTGTCACCCGGGGAGGCGGTGTGGTTATGTGGGGGCTCACATCTACTAAAAACTCCGCCGTGTGCCTACTCTCGCCTTGAGTGCATGAGCCGCGAGGTCTTCAATGGTATTCGCGACCCATCCAGCACATTTTAAAGCATATGATAGGTTTGTTCGTCTGTTTAACACCTCTATTTACTTCGACCCTGTGGTCTAGGATTAAGAAGATGAGTCCAGCTATTTTGTTTTATTTGTTAAACAAATAAAATATGTTGAAATTGATGAGCTTGGTCATCCCTTAAAGAATAGCTCATTATCATCTACATCATTTCAGCAGAAAGACGTCCACAGCTGGACAAAGGCCTCCCCCAAAGGGGAGGTATATGCCATAATCGCCACGCTTGGCTTGGTTGGCGAAGAAAGAAAGAAAAAGAATAGCTAATTAATTAACAATAACTACAATTATGTACAATAAAGAATATAATAAATAAATAAATAACCATGTATAGGCACTGCTTATCTCATAAAGACATTATTAATTCTCTCTATTGTTTTTCTGTGCCCTATCTGTGGACGAATTGCATTATTGCAATTGTATTGAAAGTTTTATTTAAGAATACATCACGAATTTCACGAACAAACAACAAACGAAACAAACGTCAAGGTTCTACATGGTTTTTTTTTATTCAAGGTGCTTTAAGAAACGTATACTTGGTGCAATTCATGCAACGTGCTTAGGACATCTAATTATGCTTTCAGTGTTTTATACATGGCGCCGTAGCTCTGGGGCCCAACCAAGCTAATTGTAAGGACATTTATCAAGCTAATTTATTATTATTATTTTCGGGGGGCAAGACACAATAGGTTTCAAGGGGGGCCGGGTCACGGGACAAAGGTCGAATGAACAAGATCATTTCGCGATCAAACCTTCACTTGTTTTTATTTTGGACCGTCAAATGTTTGCCCCCTGATACAGCCCCGGTTGTAGCAACGGCCCTGTTCAGTGTTCAGTATTCTTACCAAGAAATCATCAAACTGCATGTCAAACCGTTCTCGGAAATATCTAAACCCTATCAGCGCTTAGTCTCAATCTATTGGCACCAGTGCCGTAACTAGCCTTTTATGCGCCCGGTGAGAGCTTCTATAGCGGTGTATGCTGAGCTGGACACCCATTTGGTACAATCCAGAGACACATATCACACTTATTCATGCAGACTGTAAAATAATATAAAAATGCACTGTGTTTTCTTCAGTTTTTCAAGTCCCTTTTTACTTTTATGTTTAGTTTTGTACTAAATTAAAGTTTTATAATACTATCTATAACTGGGCCCTTGCATGACCCAAAACTTGATCCTGCTCTGGTCATTTCCGCGCCCCTACGTGGGGCTGCACCCTGTGCCTGAGCACCGCTGGCCCCGCCCTAGTTACGGCACTGATTGGCACTACTTCTACTACAACACACAAGAGGACATCTAAAGAAGCTTCCAGACTGTTTTATACAGAAGTCTTACCAAGAAATCGTCGGGCTGAATCCCGAACAGGTCCCGGAAATACCGGAACGCTATCGGCGCGTAGGTCTTGAACTTGAACTCTGAATAGTGATGCGCTGGCGTGTGGTTGGATCCTTCATGGGGGAAGTTCGTTGTTTCGACAGTCATAAAGTCCTGCATTAGAAGATCTCGTTCCGGTTTTGATGCTAGGCCTCCAATTGCGTGCTGGATGCCTGTGGAAAGAAAGTTTTTGTTAGAGGTCTTTTGTTTTACGAACCTACGATTATACAAATAAGTACAGTCGGCATTGATTGGAAAAGGCGAGCGATAGAATCGAATATTATGTAGAAACATGATCGACAAAAACCCCGCTCGGTCTGCCCGCAAATACTCAGTTCGGCATAGTAATTAATCGGCAGAACCGGGTAAACCTGGCCGGTTATGCCGATCGGGCGAGACGTATAATAGTCGAACATATTATATAGAAGTTTTTTAATTGTCGAACCGAATGTCCTGAGTAAAGACCCGAAATGGTGTATGATGTGTACACATACACACATTACATTACATTAACACATTTGATACCTTGTTTGTACAGTCACAATACGGGAGAGTTGAGCCACTTGCTAACATTCTTAATTCGGCCGTGTTGGCAAATCGAACGAACAAATCAATCGAACGAGTATACTTTGCCCGATTTGTATAACACGGCCAATTTAAGATGATAAGCAAGTGGCTCAACTTTCGCGTGTTGTGACTGTACATGTCTTCTATATAAGTCATATATGTTGCTATTTTCTTTTGTGTACAATAAAGAGTATTTGTGTTGTATTGTATTGTATGATGTAGGAATTGATCCATTGGGGGACAAAAAGTGTATACTTTTATAACATGAGCCATATCCTTATCGCCTCTGGAAAATATATTGGTACTGGTTTCTAAAAGAACCCCAGAAATAGGGAAATGGTCGTCTATTAATTAATGTATCCTTGTATTAACAAAATTAAAAAGCTAAATCGTGGTAAAAATACAACGATAAGCAAATTCGCTAAACATTACGCTTCCTTCAAAAAAAAAACTTCAATGAATATAAAAAGTGTTCATTCATTCATTTGCAAAGAATAAACAGGCAATATTTAATGGTTGACAAGATAATTATATTATTACGTTACTAACTCATTAGTTCCACCACGGTCAAAGGCAAGTCTTGAGAAATCAGCCTTGGAAAATGAGTATTTGAATATTTTGAGGACTTGATAATAAATTTTATACTTTTATTACTCTGTCTTTTTTAATCATAATATGAAATATACCAGCTTGTAATCGAGCCAATGTGATATCCAAAATGGATATCTACGAGTGAAGTCAGCTCTCGCATTGTGTTATGTTGAAGTCCTCAAACGGATACCAGCCTAAGGCACCTGTTCCGGAAAACGGGCCATCTTAGAGAGTATCTTTTATCCCAATATACTATGTTTATAGATGTACAGTCGACCTCACGTAAGCATTAACAGTTTGACCTTGACAGCGTCCTTATTTAAGCAATTCAAGTGTTACAATTGGCGTGTGGTTGACTGTACGCACATGGTTTTAATAACTATGTGATTCGAGTATTCCTAGTTCGGCTCGCAACATTTGCGCATAATGGACTTATGATTAAAAGCTCCGGTTGAGTCCAAAACTAGTCTGAAAATCTGGAATCACCTATCTAATAATATTTGAGTACAGTCTTAAGGGATGACAATGTCCCCAATCCGTGTCCTCAACCTTTGCTTATAATTTTAAGGACAACAGCAACAGTGTTTTATCAAGAAAACCTGATACAGGGGTTGATACAAGGTACAATATTCACTCTAAGGCGAAATTCGTAAGGGTAAGTACAAGTGGGTTCTTCCGTACAAAAGTAGCCTTGACAAAACATTCAAGTGTCGATCGAAGGAAGATTTTGGTAATTCAGGACAGGTAGTAGGTATTTTCAACGAACATTTTATACGTAATTTTATAATACGTTATTTTAATAACTTCTTAGGTTTTCGCGATCACTACACATTATAATAAAACAAAGTTTAACCGGATTAAATCGCGTATATTATTTAAATTGGTTTCCCTGACGTTTCGAAAGCTTTGCAGCATTTCGTGGTCACAGGTAGACTAAGATGACAAGCGTCTTTACAAATATTTCTAAAAAAATATTTTAATCTACCGAACAATATTATTAATTAAAATCGTTTCGATGCACGCAGTATCATTATCTAGTCTACCTGCGACCACGAAATGCTGCAGAGCTTTCGAAACGTCAGGGAAACCAATTTAAATAATATACGCGATTTAATCCGGTTAAACTTTGTTTTATTATACTTACGTTATTTTGTAATTTTGTCTTACTGCAATAACTAATTAGGTGCAGAACATTTTCTACTAGTCGACCAAGACAACTAGACAACTGCCGAATGTGACGTCATCCGCAAATATGTGGGGTATGACGGGCATGTATTTTGTCTTACTGCAAGAACTAATTAGGTGCAAAACATTTTCTACTAGTCGACCAACCAATACAACTAGACAACTGTCAAACGTGATGTCATCCACGACGACGGCAAATATGTGGGGTATGGAAGGCGAAATGTACCAGGCCCCTCAGAAAGTATTGCGAAAAAAAGTTTTTATATATGGGAGACTGGCCAGTTATAATGTTTTTCGAAAATATGATTATTTATAAGTAAAAATAAGTAAGTTCCAATTTCAAAATTTCCCTCCACATTTTTTGCGAGTTAATTCAAAGTATTGTGTCTCACTGAAATATGGATCTGCGCCGGGAACATTTTAGAGCTATGATTTTATACGATTTCAAGTGTCGCCTGAAACCGGATGAATCGTACGATAGACTTCAAATGGCATTCATGGATGAAGGCCCTTCCAAGGCAACCGTGTATCGTTGGTATAACGAATTCAAGCGCGGTCGACCAACTTTGGGGGATGACGAAAGAAGCGGTCGCCCTTTGACGGCTGTTACCGAAGAAAACGTGCTAGCAGTGAAAAATTTAATCCAAGACAATAGGCGAATTACATATCAGGAGATTCAACACATATTGAAGATTGGATCGGGAAGCGTTCACGAGATTCTACACAGCCATCTTCGCGTGAGGAGGATAGTATCACGCTGGGTGCCGCACAACCTCACCGATGCTCAGAAGCAGGCCCGGGTGGAATGGTGCCGTGATATGCTTAACAAATTTGAAGCAGGCTCGTCTCGGCGTGTTTACGACATCGTTACAGGTGATGAGTCCTGGATTTATCAATACGACCCAGAAACCAAGCGCCAGTCGACTGTTTGGGTGTTTCAAAATGAGCCAACGCCTACCAAAGTGAAGCGATCTAGAAGCGGGGGTAAGATTTTGATCGCTAGCTTTTTTAATTTGACTGGCCACTTGGTATCAATTCCCTTACGGGATCAAAGAAGCATTAATGCCGAATGGTATACTACCAAATGTTTGCCAGAAGTTTTCTCTGTTATAAGCAACAAGCGACCAAACACAGGGCTCCGCGGGCTACTGCTCCACCACGACAATGCACCTGCGCACACCGCACTCAAAACGAGGGACTTCCTGGACAGCACGCCAGTCAAACTCCTGGGTCACCCTCCTTACAGCCCTGATCTAGCACCGTGTGACTTCATTTTATTCCCAAAAATAAAAAATCAGCTCAAAGGGATACAATTTTCGTCGCCGGAAGATGCGCTGGCTGCGTTCGAGCAGGCTGTAAACGAGGTGTCTGCGGCGGACTGGAAAAAGTGTTTTGAAAACTGGTTTAGGCGCATGAATCTTTGTATAGAGGCTGGTGGAAAGTACTTTGAAAAGATTTGATAAAAATATATGTACGTATAGAACAATTTTTTTTAGTTTCGCAAAACTTTCTGAGTGTCCCACGTATGATACTGAGACGTACACGCGGTAAGCGAGTGAACGGGACATAAGCCAGTTGTCTAGTTGTCTTAGTCGACTAGTATGGAAGTAAATGACTTCTTGCAGCAGATGATTTGCTGAAAGGTTTGCTGGTAGAAAACTCAATTATGAGTTAAGAAGCCTTTGTACATGTAATTTCAAAACTATTATGTATTGTTGTGATTTTCTTGTGTGCAATAAAGAATAAGAATGATTTTATATTTTTTTAGGGTTCCGTACCCAAAGGATGCCAAACGGGACTCTCGCTACGCTGTCCGTCCGTCTGTCTGTCACAGGGCTGTATCTTTTGAACGGTGATAGGTAGCCGGTTGAAAGTTTCCCAGAATATGTCACGACAAATACCAAAAATAAAAAATAAACTTAAACCAAAGAGGGCCCCCATACAAGAAACCTCAGAATTTTTTCCAACGTTTTTGTTCCTGCTCTATCTTCAAAACGGTAATACACATCAGCGTCAAACTTGGTCTGATTATAGTGCATACTATGTAGTTTAGCAACAAATACAAAAAATAGGGCAAACAGACATATGTGGTGGTACCTGCGTAAGAAAGAGATGCAAAAATTCATATTTCTTCCACGGCTATGGGGGTATCAGGTCGATGGGTGGTACGGAACCCTTACTGCGTGAATCTGACTCGCACTTGGCTGGTTTTTAATGTTATAGGTTGGCGAAACGAGCTAAAGGCCCCCGTGATGTGAGGCGGTTACCTTTGCCCATAGCAACTACGATACCACCTAGGCTGTTGCTTAACTATTATTGCGAGTCGGTTCGCCAAACTGAGACATGAAGATGGAAAGTCTCATGTGATTGTGTACTAAAATCTATTGTTTTACTTAACCATTATTTTTTGCTAAATCACAAGAAAAGATAAGCATCGTTGTTTACATGCTCAATGTACAGTTTTATATTTGGACCATCTATGGATGGAAATCCACGTAAAAAGCTGAAAAATAAATAGAAATATGTAGCAGAGGCCTCTGTATAGAAATATTTGTTCCGGTTCTCAAAAAAAAAAACATAATGGTTTCGAATGGAAGTTTCATTGTTGGGTAGTTTATATTGTTGTATGTGGAAATACGCTATGACGACTCCCAATAATAAAAGCCCAATATCCGAATCCAACTAGCGTTTAAAGAAGAACAAAAACCAATTTTAACAATCTGATAGTTCAGATGTTTGTAAAAAGGTTTCCAGTTTAACTTGTACTATAAATTATTCTGTAGTTTAACCAGCATCCTGAAATTTCGCCACTTCCACTCCTTTGAAGATTTCTCATTCATTGTAATTTTAAAATTTTCAATAATTACATTTTAATCTAATAACATTTATATGCCTTAGCCTGCCTCAGGCTACTACCACGTCTTACGCATGTTTTTTTAAGAAACACATTCACGTTCAGTGTTCACGGTAGCTTAGTGGCTAAAGCACTGGCGTACTGAGCCAGGAGTCGCAGGTTCGAATCCTGCTCGTGAGCGATTTTTTCTTTCCACAATTTAAATCTTTAACACGTTTCCTTTATTTTTCTTCTATTTCTCTTCCATTTCTCTTCCAAAAAAAAACCTACCCAAGGTATATAAAACAATATAAAACATTAGTTCTATTTGTAGTAGTTACTAACTTGACACTGTATGATAACATGACCTTGGATGCGTATCAGCTTCCTATGCGCCACAGGAAGCTTTGTTTGTGCTGTTTTTTCCTCCTTTTATTGAATGTTTGTTTAAAACAGTGCGAAAACCATTTCAGATGAATCAGTTAAATAATTATTTTATATTTATTCTTCATTTGTATTTTATTTATTTACTAAATGTATGCACACACAGAGAAATAATAATAAAATACATATAAATGAATAGTACAAAGGCAATAGTGTACGAGTTAAGACCCCCGCAGACTACAATCTTTTAGTTGCAATCCAGGACGGTACGAGGACATTTGGGAGTGCACACACTTCTATATTCCGTGGAGGACACCAACAGACCTGCAGACTACAAACTGTTGATCGGCTGAGAGTTCAGTTGTAATCCAGAACGGTACGAGAACATACGGGACTGCGCACACTTCTATATCCCGTGGCACAAAGCAACAGACCCACAGACAAAGTGTTGATATAAGTTTAGTTGTAATCCAGAACGGTACGAGGACATACGGGAGTGCACACACTTCTATATTCCGTGGCGCACACCAACAGACTACAAACTTTTGATCGGCTGACAGTTCAGTTGGAATCCAGAACGGTACGAGGACATCCGGGAGTACGCAAACAAGACTCGATTCCCTATTCAGAAATGTAATTGGCCAAATAGCATCTGGTCTGTACTCTGTGGTCTTTTGAAGGGTCTTATTCGAGAACAGCTCACCCTGCGTTGTAAGAATTGACCGGTCAGCAAGTTTGGTAGCGGGACTGACTGCCCAGAATGTGCTGGACGTACTATCGAGCCTTGTAGCTTTTGAAGCTCTTTATTAGAGTACATTAAATGCCTCTAGCTGAATTAGAAGTAGATCAGAACATGACGAATAGAAAAGGCTTTAAGAAAGTCCAACGTTTCTTCTCAAAGATTGGGCCTTTGTCAATATTTTTCAGTTTACCGTTTTTCCAGAGAAAATTTAGTTGAAGCTTCGAAAAGACTCATGGACACAAGAATGAGGCAGTAGCACCAACTGTATTTTTTTTTTAGTCTTCAAGATTTATTACAAATTTTCTTACATTACGAGTATTATCCGAAGTGTTCTAGTTTTCCGAGCAAGATAAGTTATTGTAAGGACTAGTAAGGAGTATCTATCATACTGGTACGAAAATGTATATCCAAATAAACGATATTTTAAACAAAACTGCCAACACTTAATGAACCACGCCCTGGACTTACTAATCAACAATATTTGCATTATTTGTTTAACATGATCTATTTTTATAATTTCTTGTCTAAAATATCGACTTACCCCACACAATATCATTCATTAAAGTTGCCGAAGCCATTTTGAATACCACTTAGAACCAAACTAGGTTTTAAATCACTGAATACGCCACATAAATCAATTTTTTAAACAATAAATTCACATAAATCACTAAAAATATGGTTGTATCCCGTCGTCAAAACCACAGTACTGGCATTATTCTCTAGTAGTTTCCTCAAAAGGTCCACCTGCTATTAAATTATTTCGGATTTTCCTTAATTATTATATTTTTCATTGGAATACACCACCGATGACTGTGCCAACTTGCCAAGTCCGGAGTGGTAGGCTGGTGGTTGCATACTAGTTCAGTATCTGGTTGGACGGGAAGTCGACACTATCACTAAACTACCTACTTCAGTGTTTAATTGTTCACATTTTGTTCTGTTTTAATATGTGTTCAGAAGGTTGTCACGTGATATAAATCATAACAACATAACATAACATCACGCCTGTATTTCCCCTAAGGGGTAGGCAGAAGTGTATTAGTACACACACATTTCGCAAGTTATGTTATATGTGTTCAGAAGGTTGTCACGTGATATAAATCATAACAACATAACATAACGTCACGCCTGTATTTCCCCGCAGGGGTAGGCAGAAGTGTATTAGTACACACACATTTCGCATGTTATGTTATAGTCCCATGTAATAGGGGGCGAGCCTATTGCCACTGACCGGGCACAAATCCAGACTCCAGGCTGCTACTGAGAATTTCCTAATGAAAAAACCCAATAACACTTTGCCAGACCCGGGAATCGAACCCAGGACCCCACGCTCAGCAGTCGCGCTTGCAACCACTAGACCAACGAGAAAAAAAAAAAAAAAAAAAAAACATTCATAATTCCAGCCCTGAAAATCCACGACTACGAATACTTGCGAACGCAGCTTTTTGCAACAAACGTAGGTGTATAATGTTCACATTTTGTTCTGTTTTAATATGTGTTCAGAAGGTTGTCACGTGATATAAATAATAAACATTCATAATTCCAGCCCTGAAAGTCCACGACTACTGTTCGGTACAAGTAACCGAATACTTGCGAACGCAGCTCTTTGCAACAAACTTAGGTGTCTAAGGAATCCTACTTCTTACTTGATATTATAAACGTGAGTTTGTGAGGATGATTGTTACTCTTTAACGCAAAAAACTACGGTATGGATTTTAGTAAATTTTGGCATACAGATAGAACATCACCGGGATCACTCTGTCAATTATAGTTCGCTGTAGTTATAAATACAAAGTGCGAAAAACGGCCACTTTTGGCACTTTTTCTACCTACAACTACATAGCAAACTATAATTTACAGAGTCAATAGTTTCTGATTAACTAAAATTGTTAAAAACTAATTTTCGATAAATGTTGTATTCAGCGAGTAATAGTTTTTTTACTGATGGGGGCGCCACTTGGCGGCTACATGCGCCTTAAACTGAGTCCAAATACCGTTATCGGTTAAAATGTCTATGCAGAACAGGGCCCTAATTCACGTAATTTCATGTCGCGCCGATCAAGCTGCAGTGACGCTGCAGCATGAGAATAGACAATAATACTAGTATAGAAGAGAATCTCTTTTATACCGATCCCAAATGCCGCCTTATAAATACCTACTTCCCCCTTCAGCTTCTAACGTCCCTCTGTCGTCCGCGCGTGCTGCCAGGGCTGATAGCTGCTAAATATTTAAAGCGTTATCTGTCGGTTTAGTTAGAAACAATATTTTAGACTTTAATTTACCATGAAATCATTATTTTATCCTAGTTTTACATATAAATTATTTTTTATTTACTTAATACTTACATTATTTTTTATATTTAGGTAGGTAGGTACCTAGTTTACACAAGATGACCTGCACTCGATGAAACAAGTTAAGTACCTAGGTATAATTGACCGACAATGACAGAGAGAAATCAATAGACGTCGTTTATAATACTCATTCATGTTTATCGAATGTCGGTATAGTCCGAAAGCTAGGTAATTTCTGTTTTCGATTACACTACTACACTAATCTTTTATGGTGGCAAGTGAGTGACACTACAGAATTTATATAGGTACTTATGTTTGAGAATGTAAAAAATTAATCACAATTGAAAATATCACTTACTTTTCCTCATTTTTGGGCAAAATAAAGAAACTAAGGTCAGGCGCTGTTTTTGAGTTAATTTTACACCCAAATACATCGCAATATTTTGGCGCCATGACCGCAACTGACGGCACGCGCGTGCAATCGTGAGGCGACGCAAACCACGGGTGATAAACTTGGAACAAATAATTTCAACCG
Organism: Asteroscopus sphinx; assembly: GCA_949699075.1. Classification (NCBI taxonomy): domain Eukaryota; kingdom Metazoa; phylum Arthropoda; class Insecta; order Lepidoptera; family Noctuidae; genus Asteroscopus; species Asteroscopus sphinx. Next base: position 6,122,783 of record OX453029.1, read on the forward strand.
TATACAGATGTACTCTATGGTTAGAAATTTCATACATGACAGGAGACCCTCGCCCCCTTGTAACAGTCTTCACCCCGTTTAGGCCCTTTGCCAAGACCATAGATAATTTTCGACCGTCATACATACGTAGTATCCCCTAGTAGTCTGTGCGTCATACGTAGTATCTCTATGTAGTCTGTGGTCATTGTTAATTTTTTACGTTAATTTTGGTTGTTTTTGTAAGATTTAGATTTTTCCATATAATGTTGTTGATTAAAGTTTGCGTTGATTAATTTATGTTCTTATCCTCTTAATGATTTCTAAACTGTGATATTTTGCAGTGATAGTACAAGTAAGATGTACAACAAGTGTTGTATTGTTGTATCGAACATTGTGATAGCAAACGAAAGACAAGATACGCTAAGATGTATTCGCTTCCCGTTAGTGAGATAGGACTTAAAGTGGCTTATTTGCGCAGTTTAGCGTGCAAGATCTTCACAAACTATGTTTGTGTCAGAAGCATTGAAAAAAGGTTCATCAATGAGAAGTATCGGCTTAAAGTTGGTGCTTACCCTACATTGTTTTTGGCCGATGAAATAACTACAGGAATACAAAAGTTTATGAAGGTTCGTACGTAATCAGTAATCTACTTATAAAATGTTAGGTGTACAGCTAATGTAGTAAAAAAATGAGTATACTCATATCCACTCCAACCCGCTCAAGTTTGGTAGCGATTACCTATTGCTTTTGATTGGAATTTCTAACAGGCCGTGTCACTAGACCAGGTATCATGTACTATTGGCAAACTTACTGTAGTGGAATATATGCTGTTGATGCAGTAGACTGACTGAGACCTGCAAAATTAATGCCAAACAGTATTGATCACTGATCCATCATCCCATATTGATGTAAAATGAGTGTTACAAGATAGTTTAAAATCTATCTCTATCACTCAAAGGTTTGCTGGTAGAAAACTCATTTTTGAGTTAAGCTTGCCCGCTCGTACATACATGTACCTAATTTCTATTTATAATTTAATAGGTACTGTATTTTTCTGGTGTACAATATAGAATGAGAATAGTTTATGGAATACTAATGTATTAATTTTTTCAGATGTATGTCAGGATCGTGATAATAATAATTCTTGTAAAAGGAAACATGATGACCATATCTGCCGTTATAAATTGGTAAGATTAATTAACTATTTTATATCTCTATTTATATGGTACCTGCTGATTCATCGTCATGATTTCAGCCGAAAGACGTCCACTGCTGGACATAGGCCTCCCCAAAAAGTGAATATGCCATAATCGCCACGCTTAGCAGGCGGGTTGGCGATCGCAGTTGACTTGAAAACTCAGAGAATGATGGTCATTCTCTGGTGAATGAATCCCTTAGTCGCCTTTTACAACACCCATGAGAAGAGATAGGACCTGCTAATTACTATTACGAAATAAAAGTAAACATTAGTGTTTTACTTTATTTAAACCTATGAATATTAATATAAAAATATAATATAATTATATTTTTCTAAATCTCGAACTTTAATGTACCATTTGTACCAAGTTTAATTCAAGTGTCATTTGTTCTAGCTCAATATGCTGATGGGAAAGAAGATAGTTTCATCCCAAAAAATGCAGCTGAAACAGTATCTTTCTTGACAATATTTTCAACTTGGAGAATTGTGCTAGCTTGAATAGTAAGACATCAAGAGGGAAACTCTTTCACGTAGCCTGTACATCGGGTTCACCATACCAAGCCAAACTTTGTCTAAGTACCTACTCATTTGACTTCCTTTCTTGTGAAACACACGAAAAAACATAACCCTCCTTCTGGCGCAGTCGGGTAAAAAACTGAAGTGCCCTTCCTTGGCAAGGTAAATTTTTTAATTTTCAACTGGTGTTCATATAAAATATTGAAAGGCACAGATTTATCTAGGTTAATTAGAAAATCTCTTCCGAGAATGCAAAATAAGACATATTGTATTAAAAACTATAATTTAATAAATAAAAATCTGAACAAAATATGTTGTTTCATTTACATATTCTCAGTTCTCGTTTCGAAAATGTATAGTTGGTAAAATATAGCTTCAGTCCTGTGATAGAAGTCAAATACGTAAATTTTAAATGTATTTTTACGTATTTGACATCTGTTACAGGACTCTAGCTATATTTTACGAACTAAAGTTTAAATAACAATATACAACAGCTTAAATAAGGCATACAGTGTGAGCCTTTGCCCAAAATTCAACAAAAAAAATTAAAAAAAAACGAACTGTCATGTTCAATTTTTCCAACTACTACGGGCCATTTTTTTGTATGGGAGTGGGTCGTCTGTACGTAGTACACTTCTTAGTCTGTGACGCAAACCCCGACTGTGCATTCCCTTTAAAGGTACGCTAGACGGTAGGCTATTATCGTGGATTTGAACGCGTCTGGGGCCAGAGTTTCGTTTCTATACTAGTATTATTATCTATTTTATGGCTGCAGTTCCTTTCTGACCGATCACTGTAGATAAGAGAACACGAAAAGCATTGTTTTGATCAAAACTTAACTGCATATGCACTTCTTTAGTTACGTGAATTAGCCTACAGGACGTCTCTGCTTATCCCCTCGTGGAATACATTTATTTTATGACGTAGATTTATTATGCCCCAAAGGTGAATAAAGCTCGCGTGTCGTGTATCGACCGGGTTCACGGCGAAAGATCATTAAAAAATCATCGAGGGAAAGCGGAAGTGTGTTACATCCAGAAGGCCAATTCATATAACTAAAGAAGTGCAGTTGCAGCGCTGTTGCTGTTAAATTTCGATCAAAACAATGCTTTTCGTATTCTCTTATTTCTCTTATCTATGGCGATCGCTGTCAGAAACCAACTACAGCGTCCCTGCAACTTGATCAGCGCGTCATGAAATTACATGAATTAGGGCCCAGCTCTTGGCCAAATATCACCTTCATTTTATGTGATTACTGTTCATTGTCGCAGTCTACCAATGGGGGTTTACATTTAGCAATGGCAATGGATGTGTAACGGGCTGACGATGTGATCAGTTTGGGCCACAGACCAGGGGGTCTACTCCCGTTCGACGATATTCGATAAATCGTACGATTCATCGCACAATTTGCTACTCCGGTCAATCATCGTTCCCTTATCGCATGCGATGATCGTGTTTTGACGTTTGTTTTTCTCATCTCCGGTAAATTGTATAGGACTATGAACCGTAGTCTATCTTAATTGTGCCTTTTTTATGTGCCTATCTTTATTATGTAAGTATCAGTCGGAACAAAAGTTCGTACTTCGTTTGTCGTTCGTAAAACGCGAGTAGACCTACAGTAAGCCTCAAGACGCCGCTTAAAAAAAGTTTTGCATGAGAACGCAGTCGTAAAATGTTGGTTAAAAACCGGGAGGCGGACGGCGCGTTATGATTGGTCGGCTCAAAAGTTCGGTGGTATGATTCCGTACGATTGGTGCAGCTTGCTGACGGACTGACGTCCTGATTGGCGGCGGGACGTATGATATGCAGTGTTACTGCGTTGTGACGGGGGTGTCCGGCTAATCGGCGTTTAGAGGCTTACTGGTCTGTGGTTTGGGCACAGAATACCTAATAGTACTAACGTACAGAACGGCCACTCTCCGGCCCGCGCCAATTTAAGATTCCTTGCCCGCACCCCGCACGCGCCCGCTTTGTGTTTGTGCGGGTTTATTTGAAATAAAAACCATTTGAATTTTAATTGTGTGCTAAAATCATAATCCTCCTTTTGGATTTGCCGTAGTCAGGTAAAAAGAAGTAGAGAAACTGCTAGCAAATAATAATTGTAGCCCTTTCCGGGACACACAATAGCAGTTTTGTCACGTCGCCGAACGCGTAAAAGAATTATAAACCCTACCCTCGAAATAGTAACAATGAATAAACACTTTTTTATAAACAATGAACACAATCGAATACAATGACAATCGGAAACGGAAGTATTCGATGCATCTCGCGAATTTGGCTCGCGAATATCTCAATCACGCGATGCCTGACTCATTCGATTATCAGGAAAGAATTCTTTTGATTGAGTCACTTGTGCACTCAAAATAAGATAAGTTTCTGAATAATGATTGGGTTTTACGTCATGTTATGATTTATTTAATCGTATGGTTAAGAGAATTTTTTAGCCAAGAATGGTAGTTTTTTGGCTACTGCCTAAGCCCCAGTGTTTATTCATTTAGGACCCACCACTTTTGTCCTCAGTAGTGTTATACGCGTCCCTAGTAGTGTTATTTTCGTCCTCAGTAAGACGTCCACTGCTGGACAAAGGCCTCCCCCAAAGCATCGCCACAACGACCGGTCCTGCGCTTTCCGCATCCAGCGGATTCCTGCGATCTTCACCAGGTGATCGGTCCACCTTGTGGGGGGCCTACCCACAAGAAGACTTATTACAACTTAATTATTTTGTCTTCTAGTTATAAGCTGTTATGTGCGTCAAACTGAGCGCAGAAATAAAACCTTAATTTGTGATGCGGTCCTAGAAAGTTTTAAATGCGTTTACAATTTTGCCGGCACCCATGCCCTTGCGGCAGAAATGTAATCTTCTGTCTGCCTCTTAAAGCTGGAATTCTGGGACGACAATGCTCAAGCATGAATCTAGGTTCAAGTACTGTTATTCATACTTCCGGGCCTAAGAGTTTAACATTGGCAGTTTTAGAGGAAGCTTGGGCAGGACACTGTTTTGCAATTTCAAAGGCAATTTGAGCAACGCCCCGGCGTTAGACGATAGAAGATTGTTAAATTCACGGTATTTAAGATGTTTCTCCAGGTACTCTCTTCCCGTGACAGCTAGGTCACGTGATTGCCTCTGTACTACGTCATCAGTAGTGGAGAGAGACAATAGCGGGCTGTTAGCGTGACACTTGTCAGTTTGATGTGCTGCCACTTTGTTTTTTTTTTTTAAATTTATTCATGACCATGGATACTTGTCCTTTAGTCGTAATCATTGAACATATTATACTTGTATCCTAGTAAAGTGATGGAAACTTGTGTAAATAAATTACCCGAGCAAAATGCATTTTTTCATTTACTTGTTTTGAACTTCTTCACTTTTGAACCACAGACATTATTTTTTAATATGTCTGTGTTTTGAACTAGTAATTTTATACAGTTTACTTTAATAAGTGATGAATAACACGAGATAAAAAATAGTTAGGTTAGTTAAGAATTTATTTTATATTCATTATGAACAACTGACTGCCTCGTTGGTCTAGTGGTCGTAAGCGCGACGGCTGATCGTGGGGTCCTGGGTTCGATTCCCGGGTCGGGCAAAGTGTTATTGGGTTTTTTCTTTAGGAAATTCTCAGTAGCAGCCCGGAGTCTGGATTTGTGTCCGGTTTGTGGCAATAGGCTCGCCCTCTATTACATGGGACTATAACATAACTGGCGAAATGTGGGTGTTACTATACACCTCTGTCTACCCCTTCGGGGAAATACAGGCGTGATGTTATGTTATGAACAAAAATCTCCTTAAATATTTTGAAGATATCAATCAATGGCAACACTGATCGCGACGTAGCTTAGAGGCATCGCGGGAAGAGAATACCTGGTGAAAAATCTTATTATACCATGGTTCAACTGTGACGATAATATAGTAGACAGACTGTGGTAACAAAAAGAACTATGATAACTTGTTTTACAAAACACGCCTCAGACACACACTACGTCATGTTTCATATCGACGACGTTTTGACGACGTCTGTGGTCTAGTGGTTCGAGTGTCGGACTGCTGATCACGAGGTCGTGGGTTCGATTCCCACAGGACACAAATATTTGTGTGATGAACATGAGTGTTTGTGTTGGTCTGGGTGTTTCTTATGTATTATAAGTATGTATTTACAACAACAAAAAAGTATCTAAGTATTATATCCATTGTCTAGTACCCATAGTACAAGCTCTGCTTAGTTTGGGACTAGATGGTGACGTGTAAAATGTCCCAAAAATATATAATATATATAATATATATATATATATAATATATATCGTCACTATCTCGTAATCTGATCAATGACGTATTTATCTTCATGGAAAGATATTGATTTGATTTGATCAGTGACGTGAATTTACACTCATGTCGTGACTTTGACGTGTGTCGATACTCAGTAAACATGTGTTTTGTGATAGTATACGATGAATATTTATCTAATTGGCGTATCATGACTGATTGACGTGACTGTGAGTAATACACATTATTACAAAGGCGAAAGCAACTCTGTCTATGTATGTTTGTTATCTCATCACGACTAACGGCCAAAATTAATATCCAATCTATCCACGATTTGCCCTACTAGAGATAGGAATTTGACATAAGCTCCATACAAAATACGTCAAATTTCTATCTCTAGTAGGGTAAATCGTGGATAGATTGGATATTAATTTTGTCCGTTAGTCATTAAACCGATCGTAATAAAAATTTACTAAGAGGTAGCCCAGGACCTGGAGAAGAACATAGGCATGTTTTTATCCCGAAAAACGTAAGGGTTTCTGCGGGATACGTGAACGTGATAAACGAGATTCACGCGGATAAAGCCGCAGGCGACCTTGAGTAATTAATAAATAACTAACGGTTAACTTCTGAGGTTTTCGCGATCACTACACATTATAATAAAACAAAGTTTAACCGGATTAAATCGCGTATATTATTTAAATTGGTTTTCCTGACCGAAACCGACATGTACCTAGAATGCTCCGTGAGGCTATTGAAATTAAAAAAAACATCCTAATTTTCATAGAGAAGATGGTTGGCAGCTACCACCTGTTTGGAACCCAGTCCTAAAAATAATCAAGTCCCAAACAGCACGCAACACTGTAAAAGATAAGGATATTGTGAGTGATTACTGCGTGCATCGAAACGATTTTAATTAATAATATTGTACGGTAGATTAAAATATTTTTTTAGAAATATCTGTAAAGACGATTGTCATCTTAGTCTACCTGCGGCCACGAAATGCTGCAAAGCTTTCGAAACGTCAGGAAAACTAATTTAAATAATATACGCGATCTAATCCGGTTAAACTTTGTTTTATTATAACTAACTGTTATTATTAATTAGTAAGGTTGACTGGGAGAGAATGCCTAAGGCATTAAGTCCGCCTATGTACACATGTTGCATGAAGTTTAAATAAATAAATAAATGTAGGTCATGGTGAATCGCTGATTTTGAATATGAATATATTTTGAATATGATTTCTCTATATTTTTGTGGGCCTGTAAGACTGCCTCGTTGGTCTAATGGTTGCAAGCGCGACTGCTGAGCGTGAGGTCCTGGGTTCGATTCCCGGGTCGGGCAAAGTGTTATTGGGTTTTTTCATTAGTTATCGTAAACTTAATATATTTCTATTCATAATCACACTCTTAATACACACACACTCACAAACGATTTTTACTAATGTGTAGTTTGCTCGACATCCTACGTCACAACAGGGATGCAGCAGAATACCAGCGTCAGGTTTAATTAACCTGGCAATATGCTGAGCTGGACACCCATTTGTCACAATTTTGAGACACACATGGCGCATGACTGTCAATGACTTTTTCCACGCTTTGTTACTTCTTCGCTTTTTTTTTTTGACGACCTCTGTGGTCTAGTGGTTCGAGTGTCGGACTTCTGATCACGAGGTCGTGGGTTCGAGTTCCTTTCTTTTGTATGTGTCTCAGTTGTGTCAAATTTTTTTTTTTCTTTCTTTCATTATTTATTATACACCTTATTACAAAATCGGGTTTAATAATGGATTTAATCTAAGTCAGGGTAAAATTAGTACCTTCACACCTAACGGCCAAAATTAATATCCAATCTATCCACGATTTACCCTACTGGAGATAGAAATCTGACATATTTTGTATGGAGCTTATGTCAAATTCCTATCTCTAGTAGGGCAAATCGTGAATAGATTGGATATGAATTTTGGCCGTAAATCGCCAAAATGTAGAGATTATCCATATAAATATATTATATCGATGGGATCAGCTGATTTGACGACCTCTATGGTCTAGTGGTTCGAGTGTCGGACTGCTGATCACGAAGTCGTGGGTTCGATTCCCACAGGACACAAATATTTGTGTGATGAACATGAGTGTTTGTGTTGTTTATGGGTGTTTCTTATGTATCATAAGTATGTATTTACAAAAAAAAAGTACATAAGTATTATATCCATTGTCTAGTACCCATAGTACAAGCTCTGCTTAGTTTGGGACTAGATGGTGACGTGTAAAATGTCCCAAAAATATATAATATATATAATATATATATATATATAATATATATCGTCACTATCTCGTAATCTGATCAATGACGTATTTATCTTCATGGAAAGATATTGATTTGATTTGATCAGTGACGTGAATTTACACTCATGTCGTGACTTTGACGTGTGTCGATACTCAGTAAACATGTGTTTTGTGATAGTATACGATGAATATTTATCTAATTGGCGTATCATGACTGATTGACGTGACTGTGAGTAATACACATTATTACAAAGGCGAAAGCAACTCTGTCTATGTATGTTTGTTATCTCATCACGACTAACGGCCAAAATTAATATCCAATCTATCCACGATTTGCCCTACTAGAGATAGGAATTTGACATAAGCTCCATACAAAATACGTCAAATTTCTATCTCTAGTAGGGTAAATCGTGGATAGATTGGATATTAATTTTGTCCGTTAGTCATTAAACCGATCGTAATAAAAATTTACTAAGAGGTAGCCCAGGACCTGGAGAAGAACATAGGCATGTTTTTATCCCGAAAAACGTAAGGGTTTCTGCGGGATACGTGAACGTGATAAACGAGATTCACGCGGATAAAGCCGCAGGCGACCTTGAGTAATTAATAAATAACTAACGGTTAACTTCTGAGGTTTTCGCGATCACTACACATTATAATAAAACAAAGTTTAACCGGATTAAATCGCGTATATTATTTAAATTGGTTTTCCTGACCGAAACCGACATGTACCTAGAATGCTCCGTGAGGCTATTGAAATTAAAAAAAACATCCTAATTTTCATAGAGAAGATGGTTGGCAGCTACCACCTGTTTGGAACCCAGTCCTAAAAATAATCAAGTCCCAAACAGCACGCAACACTGTAAAAGATAAGGATATTGTGAGTGATTACTGCGTGCATCGAAACGATTTTAATTAATAATATTGTACGGTAGATTAAAATATTTTTTTAGAAATATCTGTAAAGACGATTGTCATCTTAGTCTACCTGCGGCCACGAAATGCTGCAAAGCTTTCGAAACGTCAGGAAAACTAATTTAAATAATATACGCGATCTAATCCGGTTAAACTTTGTTTTATTATAACTAACTGTTATTATTAATTAGTAAGGTTGACTGGGAGAGAATGCCTAAGGCATTAAGTCCGCCTATGTACACATGTTGCATGAAGTTTAAATAAATAAATAAATGTAGGTCATGGTGAATCGCTGATTTTGAATATGAATATATTTTGAATATGATTTCTCTATATTTTTGTGGGCCTGTAAGACTGCCTCGTTGGTCTAATGGTTGCAAGCGCGACTGCTGAGCGTGAGGTCCTGGGTTCGATTCCCGGGTCGGGCAAAGTGTTATTGGGTTTTTTCATTAGTTATCGTAAACTTAATATATTTCTATTCATAATCACACTCTTAATACACACACACTCACAAACGATTTTTACTAATGTGTAGTTTGCTCGACATCCTACGTCACAACAGGGATGCAGCAGAATACCAGCGTCAGGTTTAATTAACCTGGCAATATGCTGAGCTGGACACCCATTTGTCACAATTTTGAGACACACATGGCGCATGACTGTCAATGACTTTTTCCACGCTTTGTTACTTCTTCGCTTTTTTTTTTTGACGACCTCTGTGGTCTAGTGGTTCGAGTGTCGGACTTCTGATCACGAGGTCGTGGGTTCGAGTTCCTTTCTTTTGTATGTGTCTCAGTTGTGTCAAATTTTTTTTTTTCTTTCTTTCATTATTTATTATACACCTTATTACAAAATCGGGTTTAATAATGGATTTAATCTAAGTCAGGGTAAAATTAGTACCTTCACACCTAACGGCCAAAATTAATATCCAATCTATCCACGATTTACCCTACTGGAGATAGAAATCTGACATATTTTGTATGGAGCTTATGTCAAATTCCTATCTCTAGTAGGGCAAATCGTGAATAGATTGGATATGAATTTTGGCCGTAAATCGCCAAAATGTAGAGATTATCCATATAAATATATTATATCGATGGGATCAGCTGATTTGACGACCTCTATGGTCTAGTGGTTCGAGTGTCGGACTGCTGATCACGAAGTCGTGGGTTCGATTCCCACAGGACACAAATATTTGTGTGATGCACATAAGTGTTTGTGTTGTTTATGGGTGTTTCTTATGTATCATAAGTATGTATTTACAAAAAAAAAGTACATAAGTATTATATCTGTTGAGGACTGTATGTTATTAATTAAAATAGATTGACTGATTCTGAATCTTATATTGTTATTTCACTTGAACAAAGGATAGCGGCGCGGCGCGCGTACAAAATTCACCACAGGAACTGATACCCGTGCCATTTGTACGCGCGCCGCGCCGCTATCCTTTGTTCAAGTGAAATAACAATATAAGATTCAGAATCAGTCAATCTATTTTCATTAATAACATACAGTCCTCAACATTTGATCCGGGTCGAAGGACCAAAGGGTAGCGGCGCGGCGCGCGTACAAATGGCACGGGTATCAGTTCCTGTGGTGAATTTTGCTCTGGCTGCGCTGTGTCGTGGCCGGCCGACGCGCGCGCCTCCTTCCCCGCGTCCCGCACTGCACCTCCCGCCGCCGATATTAGTATTGTTCCAAACAATATCCATTGTTTAGTACCCATAGTACAAGCCCTGCTTAGTTTGGGACTAGATGGTGTTGTGTAAAAATGTCCCAAAAAGTATTTATTTATTCTCTCTAAACAGTTCCTCAAAGTCAAACTAATTTATTTTCGCTATTTAAGGGTTGGTCCCATAGTAAAAGTTGTTCATTTCATACTGATGAGTTTAAGAGGTTTTCAGTTATTTCAATAACACTTTGTAGGTATATCATCGTTAATCAAAGGTAGTTGTAGTTAACCTACATTGTCCTCACACAATTCTTAGCAAATCATATAACATACATTTAATTTTGTACTATTTAACATGAAAAGAGTATTTCCATGGAGTTTCTTGGCGGCTCTTCTCCATAGGACCAACATTTTGGAACCGTGCAACTAGATTCTTAACGTTTTGAAAGTGCGTGTAAATGCTTATTCGAAATAAAAACTTTTGAATTTTAGTTGGTATTCCAATAAATAAATAAAGGACATTGATAAAAATAGCCTTAAACTGTTACAAAGATGAACAATATACGAAAATTACATGCGAATTTTTTCGTTTCATAATATATATTGTATATAATGCGGACAGTACAAGAACCATTTTTCATATTTTAAGGAGTATCAATACATTAATGACGTAACCGGATAAAATTGTATCATCCATGATATCTGTGTACCATCCATATTTTTATTTGGATACTCTATAGTCTATGATTCAATATTATAGACTCCTTTTCACACAAGAAATTCCAAAAAATTGGTATCGACTGACAACTTGACGGCAATGTAGGTTGTTTGACATAACAAAAAAGCAAAATATGACATCAAAATAGCACAGATATCTGTGATTATATGTGTCAAAATAGTAAATATTATAAAAATCTAAAATTATATTTAGTACTGACCGTGTTTATGAATGTATTGCAATACATTGGCTTCATTGAGTTGTATATGGTGAGCATCAACTTTAATTTGTACAGAAAAAGGCCGAGTCACTAAGGATCTTTAGCAATGTCCTTTCTACAATAACGATACTCGTCATAGGTAATTAGGAGGACAAGTCGGACTGCCGAGATCAAATAGTTCCTAGTAAATACAAACAAAAACACCTCTTCCACAATGGGACTGCCATATTTATTTATTTGCACTTTATTTCAGTCACAGAGAACCATATAAGGCATGGTTGCAGCGCAGCAACACGTTGCGTCAAAAAACACGTACGCACGGCTACACATCAATCTGTACATTTCCAGTATAAGATGATCTCGCATTCTACGGAAAGCCTATAATAGCAATGCGAGGTCAGCTTATACTGGAAATGTACAGCTTGATGTGTAGTCGTGTGTACTCGCGCGCAGCACACTGCGCAAGCGTGCGCTTTTGACGTCAAAGTAAACGCAATAAAGTTACGTATGTCATTTCGCACACTATTTAAGCCATTACAACTACTGCAACTTAATTTACATAATATCTTTAAATTACATTGTATTAATTTTTTCATCATCATTATCAGAGTCAGTATGCATTCAAATAGCCTTCAAGTGTATAGAATTTAATTTCGTTTATTTATTGACAAATACACACTTCAATACGCGAGAGTATAGTATAGACTATAAGTTACACAAATCAACAAAATGTAGGGACCAGCAGATATTTTTTTCGCGATTTCAGGGTTGGTGGTAGTAAAAGTTGTTCATAATGATGAGGGCAAAGACCCCTTAAGAGGTTTATTATAAACTAAAAATATGGTTGAATATTAAGCCACGAGCGCGCATGCCAATAGGAGCGCATTATTTCAAACAAAGCAAATATGAATACGTCTCTACAGGATGATTTTGAATTCATTAGCAACCCTTTAAGGGAAAAACAATCAGGGCTCATCAATTCGAACAACTTGCACTATGAGACCAACACTGAAAAGAAAAACAGCTTTTCCCTGCATTTTGTCAATTTATGTGAATACAAATGTAGTGAACAGCTGATTTAAATTGTAAAGTATTATGTATTTATTATTAAGTATTATGTATAAGTTTTGTAGTGAGTGCGTCAAATGGAGCGCAAGAATAAAATCTTTTTCTTTCTTTTTTTTTTCTTTTATTTATTTCTGCGATTTCAGTCTTGATCCTATAGTAAAAGTTGTTCAAATTGGTGAGTACGTCATCCCTTAAAGGGTTGCTAATGAATTCATAACCATCCTGTTTTGGTGCATACGGTTAATTGTTCGAAATCGGTTGATTTATCAATGTTTGTTATTATGATATAACAGATGAAAAGTCCGTCTCTATCAAGGATAATTAATTGTGCCGTTGTTATAAATATACACAGGTAAATAATGTTCATTTCCTTGCGGGGCTAATGCATACGGTAGCCAGTTATAGCAGACTGCATGTCTGATAAGCATCAGTAATGAGCATCCGTCAGTTACTGGCCTTCGCCGTGATGACGTTAAATAGGTACAATTGTGTTGTTTTGACAATGAAGGAATCTGAGCCCCTAGCATGAGTTTTTGCAATATCGTGTAGTTAACGTTATCGTGCAGTTATCGACAAATTTTATATGGAAGTCGTTTAGTTGCAAATAAGCATACGTGGCGCTGGTAATTTTCACATATAAAATTTGTCGATAACAACACGACAATGTTAACTATATGATATCGCAAAAACTCATGCTAAGTACTCTGCTCTTCACTTTACGAGGGTAGTCATTATGAGAAGGAAGCGTTGTGGTCTTGTGGATTGAAAGAAGATGTAGTGACAAAGATTGAGAAAGATATGTTAAGGTGGTTTGGGCATGTAGAGGACGATGGAAGATTAAAGAAACAAGTAGGTATACGAAGCGAGAGTGGATGGAAGAGTTGGAGGAGGACGACCTCGGCGAATTTAAGGCGAAATAAGTACAGTACGCACGGCCTCACATCAAGCTGTACCAGTTTAAGCTGATCTCGCATTGTACGGACAGCCTATAAATGCGAGGTCAGCTTATACTAGAAAGATACAGATTGATGTGTAGCCGTGTGTACGCGCAATTTAACTTGGCTGGAGTGAGTTGTCACAAAACCGTCGCAGTAATCATTTTATAGGTGTCAGTAAGAGGCGGGAGGCGGAGGAAACATGCGCAGTAACCAACTTCACTCCGGTCAAGTTATTTAGGACGTACTGTAACTTGGAAGTGAACTGCATAGCAAGTGCGATTGTAACAGTTTGTTTCAGACGCAATTTACAAAGCTACTGCCGGAAATTCCTCGCAGGAGTTTTACTGCAGGTGGAAACGCGGCTTTAGTTAGGCTGTCGACAGCTGAGTCGAGTTTTCACAAATGACTGTAATTAGGTATATTTGAATACTTTGGACTTCTCGACTGCTCGTCAAAACTCTTTGTCATATAAACATGGGTGACAAGCCGGGACCAACACGACGGTTGATGCTCTCACTATGGATATGGCATAAGTAGATTTAAGTACCGATACGCTCATCAGTCAATTAAATCGACCTTGCGCAGAATACATGAACCACAACATTAACTATTCGGGTTAGTGGGATTGGCGAAACACGCAGCAAGAAAGGTGGATGTGGTATATTTATAATCTATACATACATACACATATAATAGTCTTGACTGATTCAACAACGCAGAGCCGCTGGGGCTAGAACATGAAATGTCATTTAGGTTATTTTTATGTGCACCTACCGCATGTCGTCTTGTTGTGGCAATAAATCATTTTTCTTTCTTTTTCTAAATGTCCACAGAAATAGATAGATAGAATGGAAAAGTGGGCGGGGCGCGCGTGCTAACACTAATAAAATAAATAAATAAATAAAGCCTTTATTTCCCAAATTTACAATAGATATACATAGTACAATTTTAATTTTAATTTTCAAATTATAAATTATTATTTTTGTAATCTATTAAGTATGTTTATACAATATTATTTTATATTTATCATTACATTACATTACTAATTGAATTTTACACAAAGTATTTTATCATTTCATTTATTATATTTATTATTATATTATTATTTCAAATTTTCATTTACACATTATAGATATTTATTATTATATATGTACATAATTATCGTTTATAAATATATTATTGGGTTACCCATTTCTGGGCGTAGGCCTCCTCCAACCCCTTCCAGTGCTCTCTATCTTTTGCTTGGCGAGTCCAGGCAAATCCGGCCACTTGGCAGATATCGTCACTCCAGCGCCGCCTAGGTCGGCCACGTGGGCGTTTCGCTTCGTAAGGATGCCAATGTAGAATCTTTTCACTCCATCTGTTATCTGTCATCCTTGCTGTGTGTCCAGCCCAACGCCATTTCAGTCTGCTTGCTAGCTCTACGGCATCTGTTGACACTGCACCATAGTGCAAGGTATTTCAAAACCTTTCAGATAGAATGGTTGTAATCACAATTTTACTTGCGAGTCATGCGAACAAACTTCAAACTTTCGAACAAACTACGAGCTACGCCTCCCATATTCATCATCATTCTCCTGCCCTTATCCCAATTTATTTGGGGTCGGCGCAGCATGTTTTTTTCTTCCATACATCTCTATCAGTCGTCATCTCTGTGTTTACTTTCTTTCTATTCATATCATCTTTCACACAATCCATCCATATTTTCTTCGGCCTCCCTCTTTTCTTATAGCCATCAACATTCATGCTTAAAACTTTCCTCATAACATGCTCCCCATTCCTCCTCATCACATGTCTATACCATGATAGTATGTTGCTACTTAACTTCTCTGTCACTGGCGCTACTTTCAGACTCCCTCTTACATATTCATTCCTTATCCTACGCCTCCATATATTATTATTATTATTTATTTTTATTCCCATATTGACGTCATTAATTTTTAAAAATTAACTTTTATCAAATGTACTTTACAGTTTTTGTTTCTGCAGATACAAATAGCGCAATAAGGCATTTTCGCGGGTTTTTGTTACAGTATTTACAGAAACAAGTCATAAGGCGTACTGAGAAAGGCTTTGAAATGCCCTGCACACAGGTGCACTATTGGCACGCGCGCCTCGCCTTCTTTTCCATTCATCTATATATTTCTGTGGTTTTCACCATTAGAAAGATACGTGGATACTTCCACAGATCATCTGGAGGTATTCCTGTGATTGCCTACTCTATTCTTTGACAAAATGAAATCCAGACTTCACAAATTATCTTTATTTTATTTTATTACAACTTGATCTCTCGAACACGTCACTTTTACATAAAACATTGACCTGTCTTGATCCATCAAGGAAAACAAAGCAAGGTACCTATTATTTAAATTCCTAGTACATAATACAGTTGTTATCATTCACCAGTTATACTACATAATTTTCTATTACACATAGTATGTAAAGAAAATATTTACTTCAGTTACAATGAGTCATCTTTGTTTTTAGTTTTTAAGTGCTTTTATGTGTTTGTAAATAAGTGGTTTCGTGTTTTTACAGGCAAAGATCAGGGCAACCAATTAACGGTCTAACCACAGACATCCGTGTCGTGTCCGGGACGTGGTAGGACCGTGGTCCCTATTCATATCAAATTGGGTCGGTCACGTTACGCCAGTGTAGAGTTTAAGGGTGTAATAAATAATTAAACTTCTTTATTTAAATAAAACTTCTTTACGCACGCTTGACTTGGGGAGTAAGCTGGCGAGAGCATTACGAAAAGTGTGAGCGAGGCGAACGGAGGGGGTAGTGCGGGACGCGAGGCGTGCGCGACGGCCGGCGACGACACAGCGCCAGCAGTTGAATGGCAATAGCAGTGTCTGAGAGGCAAACGAAGACAAACCACATTCATTATTACAGCATCTTTAATTTTCCTACTTCCGTACTCAACCCACAACGGGGAGCTAATTTTAACTATTGCACTAGTTAGGCACATCCAACAGGTTTGTTTACAAAACACACTGTATAGTAGTAACGGTTGTGGAAAATTACGTGTGTATATTATTTACGGATCAGTGTTAAGGTTGGATTAACGCAAACAACGAGAATGGAGTTGGAACCAACTGACTATAAAGTCTGTATTCTAGATTAGATTCTTGTAGAGGCAGAGCTCATTTTGTAGGAGTTAGTCCAGGGATGTACTATCAGTCCTTCCGTCTAGTGCAGGTGTTGTCGGGACAAGGTTGCTTCGGCAAATACCTGCACCAAGTGGCGAGACTGGAGGCTAATCCCGTTTGCCACCAGTGCGGATAAAGTGAGGACATTCATACCCTAGCATACTGTCCTGCTTGGGAGGTGCAATGCTCGCTCGCTGCTGCTGCTCCTGATGGCTGACAGTGGGGGGGGGGCTAGGAGGCAGCCGCGTCCGTCTCGGATTTCATCTCGCAGAAGGAAGCAGCGGACCAGGTCAGGGAGGAAGACTACCTCGCTGATCCGATCCGCCGCAGGACGGGACGGCGCAGGCTGCTTTATGGCGACCTGAGCCGCCCTAAGAGAGGCCAGTGCGTGATGGATTGGGGAGTTAATCATCCGCACTGCAAAGCCCTCGAGCTGCTGTGTGTCCCACGTGTGCCAGGACATAGGAGCCGAAAGAGAGTTTAGGTTAGAAGTGGAAGGCCCTGAAGTGGGCCACACTGAATGGGTTGCGAATGACATGCATTGCAGTTCTCGCAGCCCATCCACCCAAGGCGAGAGTAAGCACACGGTTGAGTCTTTAGTGAGTGTGAGTCCCACATAACCACACCGCCTCCCTTGGTGGTGTGACATGCGATAGGCATATTCTCCGTCTCATAAAAAAGGGATGTGTACTATCATTATACTTATTTCTGCCGCCAAGCAGCATTGCTGAGTTCCTGTTTGAAAGGTATGGGTGCCGGTGAAATTACAAGCACATAAAGATAGTTTTAACCTAGTTTCTAAAAGCATTAATAGACGATCAGATTTGGTTCGATCCGGACCAATGGATTTGGTCTTCTGTCGAACCAAATCCATCCATCATCATCATTCATCTATAATGTCGGCAGGCTACACTACACGAATGGATTGGGTTTCATAGGAGACTGACTCCGTGGTCCAGACTGAACCAAATCTGATTAATGCTCTAAGGTTGGTAACGGACCCACAATCTTCTTGGTGTATGCTTCAGAAGGAAGGCGCATAGCGAGATCGGGAGGGCCGATCTCACTCGGAGAGGGAGGCCGCCGGGGAAACAACCGCCCTGGCGCAAGGCCTAAATAGGGCTGAAGGCCGCATCCCTGCCCCATATCTGAAGGGGGACCTTCGGGATCGTGGACGCTAAAAGTTGGGAACTCGGAGCGTCAATTAAGCGACCCTCGGAAAGACAGCAAGGACAGTGGAAATATTTTCCCGGGACTTGCCAAAGGCGTAGCACAAGAGGGGCACTAGCGCGGTCCAATTGAGTTCCCGGAGGTCCTCTATTTCGTGCTGAGGATGGCCACCGTGCGGTAGGTGTCTTTAGATGGTGGTAAATAATTTCCGCAAGGAGGCGAAATGATTTTTACTAATTATTGAATCCCCTTTAAGGAGAGGACTATGCTGACTATTCCCAACGGAGGACAGTTGATGCGTTATTGAAGAACAGCTTTGACTTATGTTATTTTTCGTAAGTGCCAATAATTTAAATGTTTTTATGTATACATGAAGGAGGACCTTGGCAAAAGCTTTGATTGATCAATATTGGCAATAATGTAGAATAGAATGCCACTGAAATATTCGTCTACAACATACAAATCGTTGCACGCGCAGGTAAATGTGTTTGCATGTTCGCTTATAGAAATTATGATTCATGATCCTATAAATATTAGAAACGGTAAAGAATAACAAACTAAACAGCGTATTTGATAATGGTTTTGACTTTTGAATTGATAGCAGGTAAGCACTAAAGCTTTTTACATTGAACAAGAAGCAGCTGGTTACAGCATTGAAGGACCCTTCACTCTTGACAATGGATTAGACGTTCTATGGCACACACATTCCGTAACTTACGCAATAGGGCACGAATCAGTTTGTCACAAATGGCGTTCGTCACACACGCAGTTCGTTACAAACGTCGTTCGTTACATACGCAGTTTGTTACAAACGGCGTTCGTTACATACGCAGTTCGTTACAAACGTCGTTCGTTACATACGCAGTTTGTTACAAACGGCGTTTGTCAGTCTTGTTTGAACTGAGTTATGTGTGGAATATACGTGGGGCCTTTAGCCCGTTTCGCCATGATATATCATAAAAAACAGCTCTTCGACACACGCCATGGATATTTTAATTACTTTCATTCTGTAGCACTATCAGTTAACGACAAACTATTAGTAGATAGGTACGTTATGTACGTATACTTTTAATTGCGCACTGACCTTCAATACAACTCGTTTGACATGCGAATTGAGTAAATAAACAGTGTAATGACTTAAATGATAATTTGTTGTTTTTAACTGTTTTCGCGTTTGGGTACCATTCACGTACGGATACGGACCGGTCGTCGGATTGGTCCGCCACCGACCACGCTACGACAAATCCGTGAGTGATTGGAGCGGGTCCGCCAGACCCTCGAGTGGGTCTGTGTCGGGCTCGCGGGTCCGCTCTCTCGACAGGCGAGCACCCGTCAGACCCATGCCGGCCGCACCCGACCAATCCGCGTGTGTATGTGCAAGCGAGATCTAGACACTCGAGAGGGTGGGTCTCTGTCGAGTTTGTGGGTCCGCTCTCTCAACAGGCGAGCGCCCGTCAGACACATGCCGGACCCGACCAATCCGCGTTGAAAAGATATGCCGGCCGACTCGTTATATAGAGTGGATGGTTTAGATGGCTGTTTCTGTTCGTTTTTTAACCACTTCTTTATCCAAACACGCTTCTTTTTTCATTTCTTGGATAAAATAATTATCACGGTGGGCTCACCATGATAATTATTGCACGCGTTTGCATCTGTTTCAACATGCGGCCAGTACTATCCAAGAAGGTTAGTAGCTGTAACCGTCGGGGGAATAATTATTTTATCCAAGATAGATTGATGTTTGGAAAAGATACGCACAACAGCAATTTTTTTTTTTTATAGTATAGGATGGCGAAACGAGCTAAAGGCCCACCTGGTGTTAAGAGGACGCTCCCAAAACGTAATTCCCACCCTCGCACTCCCCTTACACACCGCAACTGCGGGCCGCTTTCGTCAATTTTATGCAAGTTGCAATAGAACTCATTTTCGAGAAAATCATTCTCGCGTGTTTTACCACGGAAGTAAATGTCGTAAATCTCAAAACAGTTTTCTTTTTATTACAAGAATACTAAACAATCTATACAAATTTCCTCTAGCTAGTATTTAATAAACTTTATTATCTTCCTATTTACATATATTTTATATAGCTAAGTTAAATAATAAAGGATAAATATTCGAAAAATATCTAAAAACGCATGATTTTCAAAAAATAAAAGTATCGAACAAAAATCAACTAATTATGTAAATGTCTAGTCAAACGATGGACAAAGGTTCAAAAAAATATGTATCTAAATTTGACATTCATCAAGCATGTGTTCGACTCAGCATATCTTTTCAAAAAGTCACCTCATTTTGGGAGCCTAGCCTTAAGCGGTTAGCTTAGCCCATAACAACTGCAATACCACCTAGGCTGTTGCCTAAATGGTACCGTAAGTCGGTTCGCTAAACTGAGACATGAAGATGAAAAGTCTCGTGTGATTGTAATTTCACAGGTACCCGTACCCTTCAGACCGAAACACAGCAATGCAAGCATCTCTATTTGGCGGAGAAGTACGTACGGTGGTAGTACTTCCCCGGACGAGCTCTTTCACAAAGGAGCTCTGCTACTACCTGATAGTCCTACAACTGCCTCCGTTCGGGGCGAACCACTAGTTTACTCTCTTAACTAAAAAATAGTGCGTTCTCTCTATTTGCAACACCGTAGCTAGTTTGTCATACGTGACATGTACCCAATTCTCGTAGCCAAATCCCACGGCTGCGTGTGAAAAACATTTAAAACGTCTCAGGTCAACTCAAAACCGTTGGAATATATAAAAATACTGTTGTGAGTGTCAACATCCGGCCAAATCGGGCCGTTTTTAATATGGGTTATGTAATTTATAACGTTATTTGAAAAACAAAATAAATACCGATAGTTTTGCTGTGCATGCTGTTACCCGAAATTCTAGTCGTGTTTTTAATCACAATTCTTGAAAATAAATCCAGTAATGACCAGAAAAGTACAAGTCAGTAATAAAGATGAACAGTCCCCAAGAGAAGACCAAGGATCTCTTTCTACTGCTTTAAGGACACGGCCCAGCACACACTGGCAAATTTCCCAGCTTGAGCCACGCAGCGCCGTGACCTTATCAATGCAGTAGGCAATCAGTAATCTCTCGCTTCCTGCTGTGGTTCTGTCCATGATCGGGACTTCGGGAGCGATAGCGCTCGGGAAGGTGTCATCTTCTGCGAAGAGGTGATGCTCGTGAAGGAGGCGACAGCAGAGAGGTACCTTCGAGACCTGTCAGGAGTAGTTGGAGAATTTATTTATGTAATCCTTTATGCACAACTGGGTACAAAGGCGGTCTTAACGCCGCAGGCGTTCTCTACCAGACAACCTTAAGAAATTCATAGAATTGGAGAATTTAGAGTGTATCCCATGCCCCCGATCAAAGGTAGAGTAGCACACTGTGGTAGCACTCTGTAGCACCTTTTGGTTTTAATCGGTAAGAGTCAGAAACTGGTTCCGGCTTCGCCGAGCCGAGTGCTTCCATGAGGATTTCGCCACGTAAAAAAGGGTATCTTTAAACGGAATTCATCGAGCCATATGCTTGATGAAACCTTGTAATAATTACACCAACCATACTGCTATCAACTTTAAATAAGGCATCAAGAATTGGGTGAGAGCACTTAAGACATAATTCGTGCGTATTAATACACCTAGACATGTAACAAAAAATCTGTACACATTTGAAGATTGCGGGGATCGAAAAAAATCGTCGGACAGGTTTATTTTTAGATAAAAAAGGTATAGAAACCTTGGTCTGTTGTCTGTCCTTCATTCAACCCTCGTCAAGGTATTCAGACGATAGACGGAAACCCCTCTCGTGTCAGAACGAGCTATATGAAATCATCAATCATCTCAGCCTATCCCAGTCCACTGCTGGACATATACCTCTCCTAAATTGCGCCACAACACACGGTTCTCCGCCTTCCGCATCCAGTCCTCCCCAGCTACCTTCTCCAGATCGTCAGTTCACTTGGCTAGGGGGCGCCTTACACTACGTTTGCAGATTCGTGAAATTACTCATGCTGTGGAGAAAAGAAAAGGGAGCCAGCAAGGTTAGCATAGGGGCCGACTGCTCAACTGCTCAGGCCGGAATTTAATCTACTGCTAATCTTTGGAGCATGGCATTATGAGTTATTTTCGTATGACCGTGCCGACACGACAGATGACTAGGTACTAGGTAGTTCATAATGTGGTATTATAATGGTCCTTATTAACATGTAAATAAACTACACATAACACGTAACATGTACGTGGTTGTTGTTGGACAGATGACGCTTCGCCATTATCATTAAGACTCGTTAACTGGAAATGGATCCGAGTTACCGATGTAATTTACATACACTAAAAGTTAGGTATAGCAGAAAAAGACAACTTGCTTTGTAACGCCTATTTTGCACATGTAGGAATTCCACTCACACTATTTGTGGAAGGAAAGGCTCCCACCGCCAACTGATTTTGTAGCACCGCAAGAACACCTGCCCCCAGGTCACGATCTCCCATGGCCAGTCTGGAAGTCCCTCAACCGACTGCGGACTCAAGTCGGTCGCTGCAGAGAGAATATGTGCAAATGGGGAATGCGAGACTTGTCCAATACTGAATGCGATTGCGGGGCCCCCATTCAGTCCATGGCCCATTTGCTCACTTGTCCCTTGTGCCCTACTACCTGCACAAGAGACGATTTGAACTTAGCCACAAACAACGCCATAGAGGCGGCCAAATACCACATGAATACAGTGTGAACTACATGAGAACCATTGACACGAAGTAGAAGAAGAATTTTCCACATTGACCTATAGGTTCAGCTCACTGATTTGCCACGAGACCCAACTGTTTCAATAATTCAGCAGCCGTTTTAGCTCACCTGATAATTTTCGTTTTGAAGAGCATTGTGTTTTTAAATCAATATAGAACGAGAAACGGCACCGAGTAAGATACAATAATTATCTATACTAATATTATTAAGAGGAAAGATTTGTTTGTTTGTACGTAATGGATAAACTCTGAAACTACTGAACCGATTTTAATAATTATTTCACCATTAGAAAGCTACTTTATCCAGAAGTAACATAGGCTACATTGTATTTCAGTACGCGGGCGAAGTCGCTGGTAAAGTCTAGTAATTAACATTAAAAAAAAAAATACAAACTAAATGTATTCGTTTTTCACACCCATCGGCCGTATTAAGACTTCCTAGTACAAAATACATTGATAAACTTGCCGTCTTTACCTTGGCAGTGACCAACCTGTATCTCTAAAGGTGGCCACTGACGTTGCATCCAACAGTCCGAATGGCGTGGCAGAATTCCAAAATCTGTCTGTGAATGTTGAAAACGTATGTTATTTTTAGAAAAAGTCAAGCTTTTTTGGATGTAGTCATTAAAACGACGTCTGAATGGATGCATCGTCTGTGCCCACCTTTATGAAGTTGTTCTTATCGCCTTTTTTGCACATACATGGACTTTCTTGCACAAAAGTCGCCTATTTTGCACATACACGGACTTTCTTGCACAAAAGACAATTTTTAAGTTTATTTCACTTACCAAGCTGTATAGATCCCATAATCTGGGAGGACTGTATCTTCTTGTACGTGATCTCGCCACCCTCGCCGACGCGACGGTGTCCAATCTTTCTGTCTGATTTATGCACTTTGCTGATGGCCCCCGAAGGGCCCACGGCCGGCTGTAAGAAGAAAAAATAATTTAATTAGAATTTGTCCAACTTATGCTTCAGACACTGCCTTCAACATCAGCATTTTCGAAATTTATTGAATTTTATAATTTTGACGAGATATAGATCTGCTCTTGACCGCAATCTAGACAGCTTTGTCAAGATGTGGTCGACGATAGAGTGAGCAAACCTATTAGGTGCCGATTCATTCCAGCTTTAATGGCTAGGGTTGTAAGTGCCCGGAAATACAGATGCCGTGAATCCCACAACTTGGCTGTGCGCATTATGAAAGGGTTCTCAAAGCGCTTGGTCCTGATAGTAGGGATTTCTACCAAATGTGGATGATATCCTGCAGTGCATCGTGTAGTCTGATGAAAGAAAGGAGATGACGGAATAAGCTCATGGAGCTCTTGCGCACACTCTACAAAGTACAGCCTGTAGAACACCGACAAACAAGCAACTGTGTATAATATGAGCTAAGCTTTGTGCTTAGATTTAAAAATACAAATTAATTGTAATTAAATGTATAGCCTAGTTAAATAAACAAGTATTTTTTACGAAGTCGAAATTAAGGTATTTGACCTGATATATGAAATACATGACTCAAAAACGCTTCGTATTGGCATTATTTTGCATAACGGGTATTTTTCGAAAACGAATAAACTTTTGAATGTCACTTGACTCACTTGTTTTATTTGGTCTGAGATCTACATAATTGATTGCTCTCTCTATCTGTATGTTAGAAAAAAGTGACAAACACCCATATTCTAAGTTTTTCCTCAAACGTTTCTAGACTCCACTCAACCCCACTCAATACAATAATTCCACCGTGGTACTCACGTGGAACCATAGAAATCTAAATAAAAAAATTAATTAACAAAAACAAAAAACCCGACTGCGTGTAAAAATAACAGAAAAGATATAAACAAGACTTATCAACACGCAGTCGGAGGCTACGTATGTTTTTGGTCATGAATTACATAATAGTTCATAGTTAGCCTCCGCCTGCGTGTTGATAAGTCTTGTTTATATCTTTTCTGTTATTTTTACACGCAGTCGGGTTTTTTGTTTTTGTTAATTAATTTTTTTATTTTAATTTTTTTAGTTTTGTCATGTTTTATTTATCATACTACTAATGTTTTTTTTGAAAAGTCAAATTCATTTTTAACGTTGAATATTTTGTTGTTTTTTATCATTTTTCATTCCAAATTACATTTAAACATATAAGTTGCATATATTTTTGTAAAGCATTTATAAAACCCTTTATTTTGATACCCCACTCGATAGTTTTTGAAGGAAAAAAAAAAAATTTTGAAGAGGTAATATGGCGCCAAAAAGCGGCCATTTTAATTTTTTTAATTTTGATGTACCCAGTGTCACTCTCAGAATTAAGACGAATCTAACGACACCTCTCAATCTCAAATCCATCAAGCCGTTTAGGCCACAGAGCGTGCCAAAGAAATATACATACATACATACATACACTCGAAAAACATAACCCTCCTTCTGGCGCAGTCGGGTAATAAGGCAAAGGCGCGTGAACTTGTCGCCGAGTACTATGTCCAGCAGTGGACTGCGATAGGCCGAGTTGATGATGATGATACAGATGTGCAACCGATAAGTATTTACGATATTTATTATTAGATGTTTTTAGTTGTCTTTTATTGAACCTAATGATATAATGGATTATCATACTTAGATTTAATTCAATT
This sequence comes from Asteroscopus sphinx, assembly GCA_949699075.1. NCBI lineage: Eukaryota > Metazoa > Arthropoda > Insecta > Lepidoptera > Noctuidae > Asteroscopus > Asteroscopus sphinx. Next base: position 6,148,240 of record OX453029.1, read on the forward strand.
AAAAATCAAACACGTGGTAGTGATTTCGTGTACCTGACACACCTGAACGGGAGTACCGGCGCGCAAGGGCCGTCGAGCCGGCCCCCCGCAGGCGTCGCGGGCAGGGGGGGACCTCCGCTCTCCTTCATACCACACCGCAACGTTGCTCTGTCTGGCGGCCGAGTTGACTTACTATTAGAATTTATTACATTATGGTATTGTTTTCCCGGAACGTGCCAAAGGCATAGCACTAGAGGCGCACCGGCGCGGTCCAATGGAGTTCCCGGAGCTCCTCTATTTTGTGCAGAGGATGGCTACCGTGTGGTTTTAGTCGGTAAGAGTCCGACATACCCTTCCGCCGTCCCCAGACGGAGGGTATCCATAAGGATTTCCACCCGAAAAGAAAAAAGGTATAAATGATACATTATTTATTCATGTGGCCACGCCTTAAGGCCCCGCTACCAACCTTGCTGACTAGCAAATTTTTACGCTACAGTATCACAAAGTAAAGGGAATCTTTACTTGGTGACGGTATATTCTCTTATATCTCGATTTCGTTCAACTGCCAATACAAGAGATAATATACTATATGTTTTGTGGACGTGGACACTGACAGTTGGGCTATTCCACAAATTTAAAGTCGCTCAGCGAGCTATGGAGCGAGCTATGCTTGGAGTTTCTTTGAAGGATAAAATCCGAAACGAGATTATTCGGAGAAGAACCGGAGTGACCGACAAAGCTTGTAGGATCAGTAAGCTGAAGTGGCAGTGGGCTGGCCATGTCTGTCGAAGGACCGATGCCCGCTGGAGCAGACGAGTCCTTGAGTGGAGACCGCGAATCGGCAAACGCAGCGTAGGGCGCCCCCCCCGCCAGGTGGACCGACGACCTGAAAAACGTGGCTGGGGGGGACTGGATGCGGAAGGCAGAGGACCGAGTGTTGTGGCGCAACTTGGGAGAGGCCTATGTCCAGCAGTGGACTGCGATAGGCTGAGTTGATGATGATATGTTTTGTATAGGTAAATCTTGAATATTTTGTGTTTCCGTCCAAACATACGAAGGTAGGTATGACTAATATTTGTAAACATTACGTAATTTTTACGACAATGTTATTCCTGATAAAAAAAACATCTCACCTTATCAAACTGAGAATAAACTGAAGTACCTATCTATACCTAATCTATGTCTTGTTTTAAATGTTACTTACTGTTAAAAGATCTGATTTCACACTACTTATTATATCAGATAAATTTGAATAGGTGTTAGCAATCGGGATTAAGGTGAATGCTACAGGGTAGCCCGCGAAATTCAAAATTTCTTGCGTTTTTTGCAATTTGTACTTGTATTTCGCGTTGTGTATAATTCGAAATATGATTTGCGGTAGTAACAACATTATATCTACTGAATAATACTCATAAAAAATATTGACCTAGCTCTATATGCTGTACAAGCTCGATTATATCAATTTACGATCAAATTATCGATTATCGAGCTTCTAGAGCTTATAAAGCTAGGTTTATATTTTTTATAAGTATTATTCAGTAGATATATTGTTATTACTACCGCAAATCGTATTTTGATTGATATACAACTCAAAACAGAGCCACAATTAGCAAAAAAACGCAAGAAATTTTGAATTTCGCGGGCTACCCTGAAGCATTCACCTTAAGGATGATTTCCACCAAACTGCTCGCGATGCGATCATCGGATCGGAAAGGATTCGAACGGATGCGGCGACAGCCGATCGCGTCCAGCACGATGTCGACGCATACGATCGGCTCCGTAGTCTGTCTGTACATCGCTTGCGTACGTATCCGATTCTGCGCCTATACCCGCGGCACGCTATGATGGCGTTTTTGACATTTTCCAATAGTGTCGTGACACATTTCAAATTATTAGCGATTGGGACCAGGTTTATTACTTTGACCAACTCCAACTAGCTATTATGAATAATATCTACATAAAGTAAATAATTGGCAATTTTCTTTAATCGCTATTTAATCATATTTTCTGTGACATACATAAAAAAACCGGCCAAGTGTGAGTCAGACTCACGCAGTAAGGGTTCCGTACAACCCATCGACCTAATACCCCATAGAAACTGATTTAATTTACGAGAGTTTATCAAAAGACATCAACGAACATACGCGAAATGTGAATTTTTGCATCTCTTTCTTCCGTAGGTACTGCCATATATGTCTATGTTTGTCCTGTTTTTAGTATTTGTTGCAAAACTACATAGTATGCACTATAATCAGACCAAGTTTGATGCTAGTATGTATTACCGTTTTGAAGATAGAACAGGAACAAAAACGTTGAAAAAAATGCATATTTTTCGAGGATTCTTGTATGGGGACCCCCTTTGGTTTTAGACTTTTTTTTGTTTTTATTATTTGTCGTGAAACACCTCATAGCAACACATATTCTGTGAAAATTTCAACTGGTTATCTATTACCGTTACAAAGATACAGCCTGTGACAGACAGACAGACGGACGGACGGACGGACGGACGGACAGCGTAGCGAGAGTAATAGGGTCCCGTTTGGAAACCTTCGGGTACGGAATCCTAAAAACAGAGACAAATAGAATTTGAATAATAGATTCGAAATTCGAAAAATTATATTGCTGTAGCAGTGCATCAATATTGACAATAAAGTACGGCAATTCTTCCTTCATACGTAGCTGTCAATTTGTACGGATCTTCATGAGCAGGCAAACGTCAAAAACGCCATCATAGCGTGCCGCACCTATAGTCAAATTGTTGCATTCCTACCGTGTTGACGTGTTAGATACTTCACAAGAATGAGTGGTGCCGGCCGGCCACGGCTTTGAACGCACGTGACGACAGCCGAAAGGATTCGATCGGATACGACGGCAGGCGAACGGAGACGATCTCGCGTCGCAGCATACTTTCGGCTACGATCGCGTGTCGCGGAAGACGCCCGCGGTCAAGCAGTCAACCCAATTGTCGGGGGTGGTTGTGTGAATACTCAGGGGTTCCCACGCCCTCGGCTAAGGTAGTTGAAGGAACACCGTGGTGGTTTTAGTCGGTAAGAGTCCGAGAGCTCCACCTACCCTGGGCGGTGTGCGTCCATGAGGATTTCCCCAAGGCAAAAAAAAAAAAAAAGGCCGCCCTATTCACCGCTTGAAATCAGTTTCGACCACTTATGTGAGTCGTAAATAGTTCCGCGTTAGCGAATAGCCAATAGCCGCCTCGGTAGGGCCAATCGGACTGCATTACCCCGCTTCCTCGTACCTCAGCTAGTTGACAAAATTAATTGTACGCATTATATTCAACAGTAGGTGTCTATTGGGTTGTGTAGTCGAAGCGCTCAACCAAACATTATACTTTCCATTCATTCATTTAATAAAAATGTCACATTCACACAATTATAGAATAGCTCCAAATCCTAACACGGCACTCTGATGCCCCCCTACCACCTTTCTTTCACCTACATTTAGTTATTTATAGACGTCCACCCACTATCGTCGCGGGAACCACTTAACAAGGGAAAACAGAAGAATGATTTCTAACGAATAGCTATTTGAAAACAGTCGGTACATTAATTATAAATGGGAAAATGACACATAATATAATACTATAGTGATGACAAATCACAAATGGAAAATGAATTTTATCACTTTCCTAGAGGTTCGACCATAGAATCGCACGACAAGGATTCAGAAGTCCGCATCGTTCGACCGATCGTAATATAAGGACCAGGAAAATATTCGTCTTTCGATCAATCGAACCACGCCTACTTGGACGTTATGATGAGTACATTCACCACTTAAAATATTTGCCATTTTAATGTAAGACCTTATACTTGTTATTGAATTAACTCAAAACCTGAAACTTGTATGTTCAAAATCGAGAGTAGAATCCATTACACTACTACTAATTAACCTAACATAGGTTTATTTTTACGAAAAAAATATTTTCAAACCATGGCGAGTCTAAAAGTTTCATACGACGACGCGGTGCTGAGCGCAAAGGCGAGCGAGACCCAGTAAAAATGTGTGATGGAAACTTTTTTGGGTAACATTTGTTTCCTAAAACTATTAAAACTTGACCACAGATAATATCTATCTTAATTTTAAGAGGTTATTCACCTCCCGACACAGTGGCGTCGAGAGCGTCGCACGTTCATGAATGAATCTAGCGCTATGAATCGATTAGAGCAGCGGTTCTCAAACTTTTTTGGTCACGGAACCCTTTTGACAAGCAAAATACTTGACGGAACCCTACAATAAAACAATAGTTTTTAAAAGTGTATTCTTTATTATATAAGCATAATAAAAGTACAATGTAACAGTTACTAATTATTACTTACTTTAACCACATGCCAAGTACAATAATAGAAGATATTAAAAATGAAAAAATCTTAACTAATGGGAGGTATGAAACTGTTTTTTATTTTTCATCAATTGGTTGATATCAGGTTTGATAGAAGACATTTGAAGTCTCATATCAGGTTCGGCGTCCAGTCTATTGCGATATTTTGTTTTCGTGGCTGCATAGGTTGAGAATCCTGTTTTTTGTGCACAAATATGTTGTTGGGAACGGGAGAAGAATATTCAGAGCCATTCTGCCAAGCATTGGATATTCATCACGGATTCTGCACCAAAAATCGTTGAGAGGCGTCGTTTTGAACAGTGACTCCATACTTGTGTCTGTTGACATTTCTAAAAGAGATTCATATATCTCGTTTGACATACTTTCGGGCTTTTGCAAGTTGGGTAAAAAAGGATTATGAATCCATGAATTCAGCTTCATTTTTGTATTATGTTCTTCGGGAAAATACTTTACAAAAGATGCGCGCATCGAAGTGAGATATTGGACCAATTCTTCAAACACATCATCTTGAAACATTTCCGAGTCGTTATCGCTAACAAACTCACTGAGTGACGTAAAGCTTTCTATTTCTCTCTTACCAACGCAAATAATCCAAAAATCTAATTTTCTTTTGAAGGCAGTTATTTTGTTATAGGCCTGGAACACTGTTGTCTGTTTACCTTGCAATGATAAATTCAATTCGTTCAGTTTTTGAAAGATATCCGCCATAAAAGACAATCGGAACAACCAAGTTTTATCATACAAACGGTCTTTCAAATTAAAAGAAACTGTATCTGCTGAAAGAAACATTTGTAACTCGGCTCTAAGTTCAAATAGCCTTGTTAAAGTTTTACCCCGAGACAGCCATCGCACTTCTGTATGGAGCAGCAGTGTTTTATGTTTGCTGCCATAATCTTCACACAATAATGAGAACAATCGGGATTGTAGTGGTCGTGATTTGATAAAATTAATTATTTTTACCGCTTCATCCATAACTAATTTTAGATTTGACGGTATTTGCTTCATCGCAAGTGCTTGTCTATGCAGAATACAATGGCTGGAACTACAATTAGGCGCTTTACTTTTTATTCGTGATACTGCTCCTGCTGTTTTACCTGTCATCGCCTTGGCCCCATCTGTACAAATGTCAATGCAATCGTTCCAACTAAGATTATTTTCTTTAAAAAATATGTTTATTTTATCAAAAATTTCTTCCCCGGTAGTGTTTGTGGGCATCGGTGAACACATAAGCATGTCTTCTTCAAAAGAACGTTCATATGGATATCTCACGATAACCAGCAAGATAGCCAGACCAGTGACATCAGTTGACTCATCCATTTGCAAGGCGAATCGTATTTTTTGTAGACGTGCAACTAGTTCTTGTTTGACGTAGCTTGCCAGATCATGGATTCGCCGTGAAACAGTATCGTTTGATAGCGGTACAGTAGAAAGATGCTTTGCAGATTTTTCATCGAGCATACATTTTGTTATGTCTAACACACATGGCTTTATTAAATTCTCAGCAATAGTGTGCGCTTCACCTGCTTGTGCAATGCGATAGCTAACTAAATATGATGCCTCCGTGGCCTTTTCATTGATAGTTTGTGTTACATGCATCATATTTTTTTGACTTTCCAATAACTGTTCTTTTTTACGAACAAAAAATTCTTTATTCTTGTCTTTAGACTCGGGGTGTACAGTTTCTAAATGTCTGCGTAATTTGGCAGGTGCCATGGAACTATTAGGAAGCAGTTTACTACATAACATGCAGAGAGGTGAGCCGTTGGAATCAACAAATCCGAAACTGATATATGATTCATCATACTTCCTTTTTTTCGTCTTTGAAACCGTGGAGCTTGACGTCGTGGCATCATCGTCTGGATCGGTAATTGCTGTATTCTCCGCGCGTACTGCTTTTGAACATTCAGCGTCATTAGAAGATGTCGTTGCAACACGTTTAACACCTTTAAGCCAACGTTCCATTCTTCTTTATTAATAATGTTACACGTCAGGATGGTAGGGTCAAAATAATGCACAATCGTTACTGCGTTTATGAGACAAAGTTTAGTCCAAAGAAGAAATGTACAAAACTGATACAATCAGAATACAGCGGGCAGTAGAACTTACAAGAAGGCAGCAGGCTAGCCAGCTTGTAAGTAGGTAGGTACGAACTTATCGCTCCGAACGCTAATCGTCAACTGACTGACGAGGCGCGACTTTTTTTATATAATAGCGCTTTTATACTTAGTCCTAGACTCGAACTCGAGCATTCTCAAAAATACTCGAGTCGGCGCCTTTGATAAACAAAAAGCGGAAATAAAAATATAAATACAAAAAAATGCGTTGTAAACAATCTCGACTTTATGCTTTTGAAGATAGAGCCGAAAGTTGCTTGTTCACAACTATAGCGTCTAATTCAGAGGCGGCTTTTATCAAAGGGACTGCGCGCTCACAAGTATACGCGCGGCGGGCGGATTCAAAACGTTCGACCAGTGACCAGAGAGAGGTGTTTTGTTTTTTTTTTCTAAATTCTTGCGGAACCCCTACAGGGGTATCGCGGAACCCTAGGGTTCCGCGGAACACACTTAGAGTACCGCTGGATTAGAGTAACCATGACACCAAAAATTACAAATATCTTCTACAACAACAAATGAAAATTAATAATTACTTTGCATATCAATTTATTATAATAAAAACTAGTTGGGATGTCCGAGGTTTTGAGTTATTCCAATAACACTAACGGCCAAAATTAATATCCAATCTATCGATTTGCCCTACTAGAGATAGGAATTTGACATAAGCTCCATACAAAATATGTCAAATTTCTATCTCTAGTAGGGTAAATCGTAGATAGATTGTATATTAATTTTGGCCGTAAGTGAGTAAATACACTGGCGGTATAGTGAATTTACTATACGGTATCGATGAAAAAATTACCGAGCGCCCAATGAAAGCTCATTGAAATGAAACGTTGGCAAAAAAATAGACCTTCTAAACTGACCTTATCACACACACACACCACATAGCAATGACATATGCGTTAGTCTGTTTCGGCACAAAATGAGTAGACCACAGAAATAGATAGATAGATAGAATGGAAAAGTGGGCGGTGAGCGCGTGCCGACACTCGCACTAGAGTGCAGGGCATTTCAAAACCTTTCTCAGTACGCCTTACGACTTGTTTCTGTAAATACTGTAACAAAAACACGCAAAAATGCCTGAATGTGATATTTCTAACTGCAGAAACAAAAGCTTTAAAGTACATTTGATTAAAGTAAATTTAAAAAAAATTATGTCTTCAACATGGGAGGCGTAGTTTTTTCGAAAGTTGCCACGCATGAATCGCAAGTAAAATTGTGATTACAACCATTCTATCTATCTATTTCTGTGGAGTAGACCTTCTGTACTAACTGTCATATGGTCGCACCACCTAAATTGGTAAGGTCAACGTCCCCAAACAATGATGGATTTAGTGTAGTCATCATAACGAGACTGAGGCGGTGGATATTTATACTATTTGACATTCTTTGTTTCCTGGTTAAGAGATCTATTAATGGACAATCTGCTTATTCAATAGATTAATGATTGAAAGGGGCGATGAAAGTAAAGATGGATGGATTTTGAAGTGAATACAGTGACAGAGATTTATAGAAGCTGCTGCCACAGAATACCTAACAGTACTATCGTACAGAACGGCCACTCACCGCCCCCCGCCAATTTAAGATTCCCGCACCCCGCACCCACCAGCGGTTTGCAATTGGACTGCAAAATTGCAATGGATGTCAATCGCCAGTAGGGATGGGTTTAGACCCGGGAATTTTCCGAAAGGTGTGTTTTTTCCCAACAGACTGGGAAAAAACTCGGGTTTAAACCCATTGGTCGGGAAAATACTTAATTGACAATATTTGATTAAAGTAATCAAAATAATACATAATTTCCATTGTATGTGTAACCATTTAGATGTTTAATTCATGTAAAAAATAATTTTTATAGAAAAATCAAATTACGTATATTATTTATGACGTGATTTCGATGTTTAGATTATTTTAAATAATAGTTGCGACCGGCACGTTTTGTTTGTTGTTATTTCCATGCATTTAGCTGTACACATTGATGCCTAGCACTTGGGCTGAACCTCTTATGCTATGATTATTTAAAGTGAGACTCTCTAAAAATCTTATAGTTATAGTTACTAAAATTATAAAAAAAAACATTAAAGGAAATCAAGTTTTGTCTGCTTTATATTAAAAAATGTATACTAGAAAAAAGTAGCCAACAGTTGAAATTACCTTGTAATACAAGATGGAGAAGCAATACCACATCATTAGATGGCATGTAAAAGCCAAAAGCAAAATTGCAAGCTCTAGCAGTCCATAAAAAAAAGACTTTTTCCAGAAATACCAAATTAATATTGCTTTATGAAGATTAGGATAGGATTACACATAGGGAGGACCAATCTGAAGAAACTGAAAACCGCGGTTGGCAAAATTGTCACCTCTAAGTTCGAGATGCTCGAAGAGGTTGAAAACTTTTATCGGCATCTGTATTCCACGAAAACGGCGAGACCAGCGGTTCCTAGGAATGACGACAAAAGAGCCCAGCTCATGCGCCATTACACCGAGGATATCCCGGACGTTAACCAGGGTGAGATTAGGGCGGCTCTCGAGCAGCTTAAGAACAACAACGCTCCGGGCGATGACGGAATTACCACTGAACTCCTAAAAGCAGGCGGGACTCCGGTCCTGAAGGAGCTACAGAGTCTGTATAGTTCCGTCATCAAACAAGGCTCTTTACACCGGTGGCATGGAGCGGGAGTGCGGTGGTACTGTTCTTCAAAAAAGGGAATAAAACCCTACTGAAGAACTACATACCCATCTCGAGGGTCATCACGAATCGTCTCTCCGAAAGACTCGACGAATTCCATCCACCAAAGTAAGCTGGGTGTTGAAAAGGCTACAACACTGTAGACCACATCCATACTGTTCGTCAGATCGTACAGAATATTGAAGAGTATAATCAGCCTCTGTTTATAGCATTTGTGCCTTATGCCTTTAACTCCATATAAACTTGGGCAGTTCTGGATGCCCTTCAGCGATATCACATTGACGAACGGTATATAGAGATGTTGTTGATGATGCTTATACAATGCTGCTACCATGGCTGTTCAGCTCCAGGACCAAAAGACGAAGGCAATCCAAGTACGCAGAGGGGTGAGACAAGGGGATGTAATATCCCCGAAATTGTTCACAAACGCATTGGAGGAAGTTTTCAAGACGCTGAACTGGACTGGACAGGGTATCAACGTTAACGGCGAGAAAATCTCACGTGTCCGTTTTGCCAATGACATCGTTGTAATGGCTGAATCGCTGGAACAACTGGGCGAAATGCTGCACAGCCTAAACGGATTCTCTTGACGTGTCGGTTTCGGCATGAATCTGGACAAGACTAAAGTCATGTTCAATATGCATGTCATGCCGAGACCAATATTCGTCAAAGGGTCGGTACTCGAAGTTGTAACGAAATACGTCTGTCTACCTAGGGCAGGTAATTCAGCTTGGTAGACACAACTTCGAGAAAGAAGCTGACAGAAGGATCCGTTTGGGCTGGGCAGCATTTGGTAAACTTCGCCGAGTCTTCTCGTCACCTATACCGCAATGTTTGAACACAAAGGTCTTCAACCAGTGCGTCCTGCCAGTCATGACTTACAGTGCCGAGACTTGGACACTGACAGTTGGGCTAGTCCACAAATTCAAAGTCGCTCAGCGAGCTATAGAGCGAGCTATGCTTGGATTTTCTTTGAAGGATAAAATCCATAGCGAGACTATCCGAAGAAGAACCGGAGTGACCGACATAGCTTGTAGGATCAGTAAGCTGAAGTGGCAGTGGGCTGACCATGTCTGTCGAAGGACCGATGGCCGCTGGAGCAGATGAGTCTTTGAGTGGAGACCGCGAATCGGTAAACGCAGTGTAGGGCGCCCCCCAGCCAGGTGGACCGACGACCTGATGAAAGTAGTTGGGGGGGGGATGCAGAAGGCAGAGGACCGAGTGTTGTGGCGCAATTTGGGAGAGGCCTATGTCCAGCAGTGGACTGCGATAGGTTGAGTTGATGATGAAGTATTAAGAATTTAACATAAGTGTGTTAATTTAATCAATTGTGTTAGATATACTGCTTATAAAAAAACGAATTAATTAGATTAGGATCATATTAGAGCACTAAACACGCGTTTCGAAGGCAAATGTAAGCATCATATTACTTCACTTGTATAGAATAGTATTTTCCCGCCTTTTGGGAAAAAACCCGATATTTTCCATTTTTTCCCGTTTTTTCCCATATTTTTCTTTTCCACCCGTTTTTTTTTCTTTTCCACCCGTTTTTTTTTCTTTCCCTGCCCACCTCTAATCGCAAGTCGCTATACAAGCACGCCATCTCTGAAAACTACTGAGAAACGCTTGGAACCCAGTCAGCATTACGAGCGACGAGCATCCCTAACCTACACGTGTGTGCGCGTTTGTATACAGACGTAATCTTGTGTATTAGGTGGTGCTAGCATTTATATTGTATTGAGTGGCCGGAGTCTGGATTTGTGCCCGGTCAATGGCAATAGGCTCGCCCCCTATTACATGAGACTATAACATAACTGGCGAAATGTGGGTGTACTATTACACCTCTGCCTACCCCTTCGGGGAAATACAGGCGTGATGTTATGTTATGTGTATTGAATGGCCAAGGTGTGCCACTGCGCTGATTCTAAATAAATTGGGATAAGGTCAGGAGTCCGTCAACCCGCACCAGGCCAGCGTAGTTGACTTAGGACTGCTCGCTTCTCATTTTAAGAAGAGGCCACGTAATAATAAATAATAATAATAATGTATTTTTTTATTACTCACACAAAAAAAAACCAAGATACATGAGGATCGCTAATTCGTTGTCAAGCTCAATGAAAATTCTTATGAGACTAATTTCATCGGCACCCATATCCTTCAAGCCAAAACACAGCAATGCTGTTTTGGAAAAAGGTAAAATAACTATAAACTATCAACTCAGCCTATAGCAGTCCACTGCTGGACATAGGCCTCTCACAATTTGTGCCACAAAACTCAGTCCTTCACCTCCAGCTATCTTCTTCAGGTCGTCGGTCCACCTAGCTAGGCGTACGCCCTACGCTGCGTTTGTCGATTCGCGGTCTCCACTCAAGGACTCGTCTTCTACAGCAGCCATCAGTCCGTCGACAGACATGGCCAGCCCACTGCCACTTCAGCTTACTGATCCTACAAGCTATGTCATTCACTCCGGTTCTTCTCGGAGAATCTCGTTACGGATTTTATCTTTCAAAGAAATTCCAAGCAATAGCAACTAGCAACATAACATTAATCTGTTACGTTGCTAGTTGTTGTTGTATATAATTATACAACGTGTTATTGAAATAACTGAAAACCTCTGAAACAGGTCATTGTACTCATCATTATGAATAACTTTTACTATGGGACCAACCCTGAAATTGCATAAAAAAACAGCTGTTCCTTACATTTTGTCGATTAATGTGAATACAAATGCAACCGCTGTTTTTTTTTCGCGATTTCTGTATTGGTCCCATAGTAAAAGTTGTTCATACTGATGAGTACAATGACCCCCTTAAGAGGTTTTCAGTTATTTCATTAACATGTTGTATAATCCTACATGCTTTCTTCTTAAAATCGCATAACAAAAATTCTTAAAAGGGTATAGTTTTAACGTATCAACTTCGTCGTACTACAACAAAAAGCTTTTAACGTCATAATCGTAACTTATCAGCTTAATACATTCTCTTTTGCCAAGACTATTTCAAATAGCAAGTATGACATAATATCCTGGATGTCCTAGACATTGTTATAGCTTAAGCGGCTCCCTACAGCTCAGTGGCGCCCCATCAACAAAATATAATTCATCTAAAATCTGGTTCTAGAGAATTGTAGTAAAAGCACTATAGTTTACCATTAACTGGATAAAATAGAGTTCGCTGTAGTTGTAGATAGAAAAAAAACCGGCCAAGAGCATGTCGAGCCATGCTCAGTATTATAGGGTTCCTTAAGTAGGTGTAATTACAAACGAATCAAATCGAATATTAATCATGGCTATGCTTTTTTAGTTTTTGCAATAATCGGCAGCATTCGCGACTCAGAGCGTGTTGTTAGTAGCGCCATCTAGCGATAAATTCAAGAAGCCAAATTGAAGAAGTGTGTTCAACATAACACAAAGTAACTTTTTGTGATTTTTTCAAATAGAAAGTAACTAAAGGAGCATTATTTGCTAACATCATTTTTCTCTAAGGTCAATGACCTTTGAACTAGGACGTTTTAAGTATTTTTCAGTTTTCTCTCTATAACTCAAAAAATTACAATCACATTATACTCGAAATAATTTTAAAAGAGAGTTTTCACAAAGGTCTATCAATGTGGAAGATTATAACTTTCTACGTTGCATAGTTTAGAAATGGCAGGGGGGGGGACACATTGCAAGCCACTTTGGCGCGCTATATTTCGCAGATGGTACACCTGATAAAAAAGTGGTGTATGAAACATTACCTTCATTTTAGTAGACCTATTCATTGAAACCCCACACGAGGGGGTGCAGCGAAAAAAATGTTTTCATCTCCATTTCACATGTATGGACGCCACCCCTAAAATACGTAAAAACGATTTTTTTATTCTTTTAAAATTGAGATCTATAAGTAGACTATTTTTTAACAAAATTTCATTTACTTATGTTTATAACTGTAGAAGTTATTCAGCTGTAAAGGATTAGGACAGACGGACAGACGGACAGACGGACGGACATGACGAAACTATAAGGGTTCCTTGTAGGACTTCGGAACCCTAAAAATGCAACAAACGGTCACTTTTGACACTTTTTCTACATTTAACAGAGTTAATAGTTTCTGATTAAACTGCAGTACCTTTACAATTCTGTTGAATCAGATTTTCGATAAATTATGTACTCGGCGAGTAATTATTTTTTTACTGATGGGGGCGCCACTGAGCTGTAGATCCCTTTAAGTATCGTCAGCAAACTTAGCAGTCGATCGAGTCGGGAATTCAGTCACATGCCTGTAGCTTGCAAAGGAGCTTGCAGACACCAGCTGCTGGCACAGGGAAATATTAAACGACATAGCTTTATACAACTTGTATCAGAAATGCGTGGTCATATTCGGAGAGCTCAGAGACACCCATGAAATTAGAATAAATATGGAGGGAAATCTCCGTACATCTATCTGAAACACACATTTTTGACCTCATTTGAACTTTCGTAGGTGTAGCTATCTCTCTCTAATGTTGACACGTGTATGTCAATATTTCCCATTAATCGTATTCATTTTCCCAAATAACAAAGGAATATTGAACTATTATATTATTTATTCGTAATCTAAGGGAACAATATGTTTTTTTCAACCAAAATATAAATAAATTGGTTAAGATACAATATTAAATATTATAAAATAAAATTTTCACGTTGTATGTAATTCTGATCACTTACCCATTTTTATGAACTTCGCAATGCTTAAATATATTGGCAACACTATACACTAAACGTCAATTCTATTTGGCGGAGTTGAATATCATTTAATGTTTTTGTCGACCAGATAACACAAGTTTATCTTATTTTTTCTACAAAATGGTGAATACCTGTGTAGTTCGTGGTTGCAAAAGTGAGTGGAGTCCCCGGGTGTGAGATAAATTTCATGGGTAAGTCTTATGATAAGCATAATTTATTGATTCGTGCAATCGTTCTTAAAGTTGCAGAGATTCTACAATATCTTTGTATATTCTTAGAAAAACTTACAGGAAACAACAGACTACCTGATATTCAAGTGGCCTCTCTTGTCTCTGTGCTTGATAATTAGTTTTAATGGTTTAAAATCTCTATTAAAATCATTGTTATTATTTTGACTAGGGTGACCATGAACATTGTATTAGTCACGTGAAATATGAAAGTCGGGTTCTAGTTACACAATTTTTCAAAAAGTATGATGCTTTGCTTTTATGTAGGTACTTACTATAAATAATTTATGACGATTTTATTTTTAGATTTCCTAAAGACGTCCAACGAAGAAATGACTGGTTGGCTAGAGCCAAATTTCAATTTTACAATAGTGCCATTTGCAGTTTACATTTTTAACTGGATGATTACGACCACTCAGGAAAAAATTAAAGCAGACAGCAACACCTTTCTTTGTAAATGTGAGTATTATTGTAAATGAATTGATATAAAAGATCATGGGTAGTTATTTAAAAACTGTAATTTGTGAATGTCATTAGTTTAAAAAAATACCACTTATTTATAATAATAATAAATTTGTAGCGTAGGTACATATAATAATATTAAAATATATTATAAATTGAAATACAGCAATTCATTATGAATGCGACATCAACTGTGTCCTATATAATCGATGCATTGCTAATTACAAACGTAAAGTTTGCAAACATACATCTCACACACAAACCCAGAACTGTAGACTATGCATACAAATATTTGTTCCATATATCACGGTTAAATATAATTATAACATGCCCCAAACATTGTTTTGAACATGTTTTTCAGCAACTAGTTAGTTTATGGTTTTAATTTAGGCCAACGTACTATTATGTTTTCAGGCAGAAGACGTTATGGAAACTGACGTAAGCATACATATGTATTAACACTACCATCGCTACCCGATATCATTAGTAATCCTTTGGTGAGTGTAATATAAGGAAAACGAATGTATAGATATTAGAAATGCATAAATGATGTTGAGGTGATTAAAATGATTATCTTTTTCAGGCATATAATGAGAAGTTAGTTCCTTTGTGTGATGAATTTGTCTCGCCAGTGGTTGAAATAGTAATGACCAGTACTAGTTCCAGCCCCTGTACAATTATTCCTCCGTCATTTCAACATCAGGTATGTTATTTTCTCTAGTTTTAATCAGTTAAGGTCTCACTACAAAATACAAGCGTGTCCGAATATTATCTTTCATCATAATCATCATTTCAGCCGAAAGACGTCCACTGCTGGACATAGGCCTCCCCCAAGCATCGCCATATTATCGCAATATTATCTTTACATAATATCAAACAATTGAACTTTAATTTATAATCGCTATTTGTCAGCTTTTTACTTGGCTTTAGGATAGATTTGTAGATTAGATATGTAGATAGTATTGGAAAAACATCTAAATCGGAACCAATTTTCTATGTTTGGCAGTATTGTACCAATCTGTGTTTTATCATGCAAAAAATGTGCCTGTAAACATTTAAATTTAATGTATATGAATGAGACTGTACACAGTTGTGCCAAAAACCTGAATTTAAAAGTTCAACATTTTCAATGTAGTGACTCCCTCATTTTATGTACTCTTTTATGCTGAACTGTACTAGATAATTTTTTCTGATGTTACAACATTTTTTCACTTTCAGGAATATGATCTACATACTCTGCCATTGGATGAAATTACTGGACAAAGAAATAGAATGAAACGGCTCTTGGAAACTGCACGAAATGAAAAAGATGCAAGTCAGGTAAATTAACAAACAATTTTTGTTTTATTGTGCCCATTCAATCGTTGTTTAAAGTATGTTTTTATTAGATTTATATAAAAAAATCTGTCCATAGGATGTGGAAAATATTGCAACAAGGAAAAAACCGTATCGCAAAGAATAAACAGAAGCATACAAGTGAAAATTAAGTCGAATCGAGAAAATTGTTGCAAAAAATAAACGGGATTTTAAGGCAAAAAGTTAAGAGACAAACCAAATATATTAGTAATATGAAGTCATTACTAGCTACAATAAAACGCTACACTAGCAATTCAGAACACTCGAAAACATAATTGAAGGCAAACTGCCGGCCCGATTGGCCAGGCAGCCTGCCTAGGCTCACCCAACGGTGAACGGAAATCATCCATTAAATTGTAAGGTTTTCTTGTACAATCTTGAACAGTGCCTAAGGCGACACTCTGACCAGTGCCTGATTGTGTGGGACTCTTAAAGACTTTAATGTTATTAGATATATATATTAAAGCCTCTGTAACTGTACCTACTCTACATTTATTTATTTATTCCCTAACATTCTCTTACTCCCTCATACTATATCAACGCCACTTACGGTGTACGACATCTCCCGTCTCTGTAACGTGACAACGGGGGGAATTTGTTTGTTTACTAATAGGTATATATATAATTATATATAGGTATATGTACAATATTTTTTTTATACTTATAAACCAAAAAAAAATTGTATTGTTTTTTTTATTGAATCGTTTTCAGTATCAGTGGTATAGTCACCTCCTTAAATATTAAGGTTTATTTATCACTTATATCACGAAAAAGGATATATTTTATTTACTTATAAAAGGTCAACTTTATTAGCATTGCTGTAAGTTTGTTGTTTTATCTAATACATTTTTTTGTAATCATATTAATTGCGCTTAATGTATGGCATGCGGTGCTCTTCTCTAAGTAATGTGGCACTTAGATTAAGTTTGAAAAATATAAAACCAGATTATCTAGGCTAGACTAGTTTTATAAGTATTGAATTAAAATTTATGTATATTTACTCACTAAAATTCTTAAATTCAGACTAAATTAGTTTGTCCTGTAATACAATACATAACGGTTAGACACCCTACTTAGAAAGAGACAGAACCCCTACGTGAGTGAGACATTATTTTCAAGGTCGGTATCAGTTACGTATTATGAGTGATTGCTGCAATATTTACTCTAACTTCATGGAGACACCGCATGCGACGCGCATTCGCAGTTACTGAGACTTTAAGGCTACCTCTCCACCAGAGATGAGTTTTCAAATAGCTATTCGCTAGAAGTCATCCTTCTGTTTTCCCTAGTTATTACGTAACGAATTTGGGGGATGGGGGGGGGGGTCTTCTGCAACGTTACGATGCGTTACAAGGGCGGGAGGAGGAATTGAACTACACGTTACGTAACATTGTGACATCCCTTCAGAACGGTCACGTAGATTTTTTTTCTCACGCATTTAAAAAAACAAATGTTAATAAATAATATTAGCGCGATTAAAACAATAACAGAGATATAATACCGACTTTCCGGTACTTTACGCCACATAATTGTGACTTTCAGGTAAAAATGGTCAATTCGTTGTGGTTACGTAACGTTTTACTAGGGAGAGGGGGTGATAAAGAAAAACGTTACGGCACGGCGCGTCTCATGGGGGGAGGGGGGGTCAAAAACCTCAAAAAATTGCGTTACGTAATACTTGAACGCTCCCTAAGTGGTTCCCGTGACGATAGTGGGTGGACGTCTAAAAATAAGTAAATGTAGGTGAAAGAAAGGTGGTAGGGGGGGCAACAGTGCCGTGTTAGGATTCGGAGCGATTCTTTAATTGTATGAATGTGACGTGACTTGTTTTTGAAGTAAAACTTCTTTAGGCACGCTCGACTTGGGGAGTAAGCTGGTGAATGCGTTACGAAAAGTTTGGCGAACGGAGGGGGTAGCGCGGGACGCGGGGAACGAGGCGTGCGCGACGGCCGGCCACGACTCAGCGCGGGCAGATGTACGCGCGCCGCGCCGCCATTCCTTTGTTCTCATTGAAATAGTATTGAGGGAGATATAAGTTAGTGAAGTTTTACTTCAGTCGTGTTCTCTAAAGTCTAAAGCACAATCGTTTTATTATTATTAAGAAATTAAAGGAAAGCACTATATTTTTTGGTTCTGCACTTCGACAGCCCAATAGACGCCTATTGTTGAATATAATGCGTACAATAAATTCTGTCAACAAGCTGAGGTAAGACTTGTACCAGGAAGCGGAGCACTGCAATCCAATTGGCCCTACCAAGGAGGACCTACCTAGGAAGGAAGGAAGTGGCGAATAGTGGCGACCTACATCAGATCTATTAGTCAGATGTGTTGACGAACATCGATCGCCTGTTATGAGGCGTTTATGGGCTGTTTGGTCGATGTTTTTCGGGTTTCAGACTATTTCTAAGCCAAGTTTTATCCAAGCAGCAATGGGGCAGTATTCACGTGGTTTTGTATCAGCGGCTGGACTGCCAGCGGATCGTTTTCCTCTTCGCTAAGGGCTTGGGCAAGGGCCTCTTCTCAGTACGAGAAGGCTAAGGCCTTAGTCCACCACGCTGACCTAGTGCGGGTTGGCGGACTACACACACCATTGAGAACTGTTTGGAGCACTCTCAGATGTGCAGGTTTCCTCACGATGTTTTCCTTCACAGTTAAAGCTAGTGATAATCGAATATAAATCCGCACATGAATTCGAAAAGTCAGAGGTGCGGGCCGGTATAAAATGATTATGTAAACCTAATACTTCAAGGCTAAATTGATTTGCTGCCTACAATGACGATACATTATGGTTCCATAGGTACAGCAGTTGAATCACAACAGTAACTACACAATGGACTTAAAGGTCGGTTCCCACAATCCAAGGAGTCTAATTTTTTATTTATTTTTTAATCTTTTTTTAAATATAAAAAGGAGATTTGATCAAACATGATCATGCCATCAGGAGTCTATTGCCAATTATTGTGTGGAGAATGTCAACTTTAAATCCTTGTATTGTTGCTGTTTGTCAACGTTTTAACCTTAATCCTTATCCTTACATGTGGAGAGAATTTCAAGATCTTGCTAGCGTTTTAGGACCTTAGAGGTCAGTTCCTCAGAGCAACAGAACACAAGAGGACAAACCACCGCGTAAAGGCTGACCGTTGTATGCACAGCAGGCATACACTGCCGCTAGTACACCGCCAGTTGCACCACTTGCACCCGAGTGAGTGAGTGTGCGCTCTAGTTTGAGAGAAAACTTTCTTTTGTTTCCAAAATGCCGTAAGGAGCGTAAGGAATACAAGTGTGTGTGTTTTAAACGCGTGCGAGCTTTTTGTTGTAATTTATTTATGCGTTTCTTGCGTTGTGTGCGTAAGTTGAGCATGCGACACTCGGATTTTATAGAAACCCTATTAATAACACACATAATTATGATTATTAATAATTATCATAAGTCATCATGACCATGAGGCTATTCCTAGCAATGTATTTTAACATTATGATACTTCGAATCAGTAATTTTATCTAACATAACCTCAAAATATTAAATACTAAAAAGTACGAATTGCTAACACCCATCTAAAAACAATTAGTTATACGGAAAGAGCATTTTGTTCTCCTTCGAATACACTGGGTTTGGTTGTGACACATAGACTTTTGATGGGTAGACTAAGCGCCATACATTAGAGGGAATTGTCCTTTCTTTTAGCCACGGACAAGTAAACATACATATTTACTATATTACTCATATACATATATACTGGATAAATTACCTTTTTACTCAGACAGTGTTCCGACAAAACATAAAACTGTGAAGATATATCCAAGCAGTAACAATGGGAACGACTCTTTATTCTACACCACTGGCCGTATGGCTTTGTATCGCTTTTTCACCATAGACAATATTTATAAAGGCTGAATACTGATTTCTTAGGCTGTATGGTAGACGCCTCGGTCTGGAAAATTAGCGGAAAGTGCGGAAACATATTATTATTTACGTAAGAAAGAAAAGTGAAAAAAAATTTTTTTTTGTTTTTGCAATTTCTCCTAACTTCAATAGACTGCTGCTATTAGGGGGATTAGAGATTAGAAATTCCATGTAATTCGAAAAGTTATTCTAAATTTTTTAACACATGTATTGTTTATTACCGGGACTGCCTTAATTTTATATTACTGGTATAATAATTCGAGACAAATAAAGATCTTTCATTTATTTTTAAATTAAAAAATAATTCGTTTTTTTTTTCAATGTATGAAAAACATGAAATTTATCCATCCCTCTAGCTGCAAATAAAGATTGATACAAAATATAGATATAGCTATAATCAACCAACACATTGCACAAACATATTGGTGACCGCACTATCTTGTTATCTCGGACGAATAAAAAAGACGAACGGAATCTCGCTAAACAAAGATTGAAGCACTTCATTTTTCCAAAACCCACTATAATTTCGAAAGCATTTTAACACACCAGATTTATACTGTTATTTTATTTGTGACACTATAACAATGACTACCGTCACACTAGATTTTTTGTGTAATCGCGGCTTTTAGGCATACTATGGATGTGAATGTGTGCGTGCCAGCCCGTACTTTTAAGCGAGCCGTCTTACTATGTATGCTTCACTTAATGTTTAGCGAGATTCCGTCCGCATTTCTATTCGTCCATGCTTGTTATTAAAAATTCCTAGCTAGCTAGACAGACATAACTCTAAATCAGCCTAATGTTCAGTAAAATCTACATCCCAGCCCAGTTGACTGCGATAGACTGAGTTAATTAATTGCGATATTTTTTTTTATCTACTTCACACCCACTTTCTGATAATAATAAGCAATTAAAAACAATAATATTCACATACGTACATACATGCATTATTGCGATAAACAGATTCACAGTGAATTAATAATACCTATTATTTTGTTTATTGGTTTCAAACGAGTTATTGAAGTCATCATTAGCCTTGGCCTTTCCCAACTATGTTGGGATCGGCTTCCAGTCTAGCAACTGCAACTATAAGCAACTGTACTCCTGGTGTATTTTACACGAAGCAACTGCCATCTGACCCAATCAAGAGTCATCTGACCTCCAGATCTCAATTACTGTGGGATACCGATGACCAATCGTCTGAATTTCGGGCCCGGGCGTATTTTACACGAAGCAACTGTCATCTGACCTGCAGATCCCAATTACTGGAGGATACCGATGACCAATCGTCTGAATTTCGGGCCCGGGCGTATTTTACACGAAGCAACTGTCATCTGACCTGCAGATCCCAATTACTGGAGAATACCGATGACCAATCGTCTGAATTTCGGGCCCAGGCGTATTTTACACGAAGCAACTGTCATCTGACCCAATCAAGACTCATTTGACCTGCAGATCCCAATTACTGGAGGATACCGATGACCAATCGTCTGAATTTCGGGCCCGGGCGTATTTTACACGAAGCAACTGTCATCTGATCCCAATTACTGAGGGATACCGATGACCAATAGCAATTGTCTTAAATTCGGGCTCGTAGTGACTCTTTACGCAGCGTAGGGCGCTCCCCAGCCAGGTGGACCGACGACCTGATGAAGGTAGCTGGGGAGAACTGGATGCGGAAGGAAGGAGTGTTTTGGCGCAACTTGGGAGAGACCTTAGTCCAGCAGTGGAATGCGATCTGCGATAGGCCGAGTTGTTGACGATGACTGACTGTTTAGATATTCGTATGACAGACCTAACTTGCTGTCAGAGACTATGATGATTTTAACAAACAAACATACAAATCATTCCTCTTTATAATATTAGTATAGATAAATAAAATAATTGTGCAAATATACACACCCTTCAAACCAGTACAGGGCAATGCTGCATAGCGGCAGAAATAGGTTTCCATGGAGTTTCTTGACCTATATGAACTTGGCACCCGACTTCGGAAAAATTGTTCTTGGCGGCTCTTTTCCATAGGACCAACCTTTTGGAACCGTACAACTAGATTCTTAACGTTTTGAGAGTGCATAGTGAAAGTGCAGTGACTGCCTCGTTGGTTTAGTGGTCGCTAGCGCGACTGATGAGCGTGGGGTCCTGAATTAAATTCCCGGGTCGGGCAGTGTTATTTGGTTTTTTCAGTAGGAAATTCTCAGTAGCAGCCCAGAGTCTGAATTTGTGCCCGGTTAATGGCAATAGGCTCGCCCCCTATTACATGAGACTTACAACATAACTGGCGAAATGTGGGTGTATTATACACCTCTGCCTACCCTTTCGGGAAAATACAGGCGTGATGTTAAGTTACGAAAGTGCATTTAAATGCTTATTCGAAATAAAAACTAGAATTTTGAGGTATGGTGATAGTACTTTCCCAGATACACAAGCTCTTCTACTAACAATTAAAAACTTATTGTTATCACATGGAAAGTTTTCACCACAGCTTACTA
This sequence comes from Asteroscopus sphinx, assembly GCA_949699075.1. Classification (NCBI taxonomy): domain Eukaryota; kingdom Metazoa; phylum Arthropoda; class Insecta; order Lepidoptera; family Noctuidae; genus Asteroscopus; species Asteroscopus sphinx. Next base: position 6,170,522 of record OX453029.1, read on the forward strand.
CTTTAACATGGGAAGTGAAAGCCCCATTGAAAAAACTAAAACAAAATAGTAGTAACTTTTGAGTGATGGCCATAGAAAATTGTGATAGATAATTGATTTTTACCGCCTGCCTAGTCAAATACCAGATACCGGTTATTTCACGTATTTCCTACAAAAGAATAGCTGACCCCTATTTTCCACCTCCGACTATCCCAATAGAAAGTTGGTGGTGGAAAAGAGAAGGAGTCCTCTTGTCTGTGATTTTGGGCAGGGTCGCCAGTAACTCATTTATTTATCTTGTAGATTTTTAGGATTCCGTAAATAAGGGTGCAGTCCTATTGAGAGCTATTAACTAGTAGCAGGAGCTTCTATTTTATAGTTCAAGAAGAGCTAAATTGCAATTTGATCTACAAGGTTAGATAGAAATGGCAATGGTGTCGATTCTCTTTTTCACGAACTAAACTTATTTTAAACTATCGCTCTCTTTTACTAATAGTAGATACAAGAAAGGGATGGCAAAAATTTTAGAGCTGTCAAATTAGACGGAATTAACATTTCCATACAAGTTTAGTCGTGATCTCGGTACGTGCCCACTAAAATACCAAGAAATGTAACACGTACACTAAATTGACAGCACTTAAATTGTTGCCATCCCTTACTTGTATCTGCTATTAGTAAAATAGAGCGATAGATTAAATCAAATCAAATCAAATCAATTTATTTGCAAATATGTGTAAAATAATAGATGTTGTTATATAAATAAAAAGTCCTTGTTCCGTCCATATTTTGCCATGCAAGGCGTGCAAATTAGTCATCTTTAAATGACAATTAGTTTCAAAATAATAGCAGGTAGTTATAAAATATTAAAAATTTCAGAGGTACAATTATTAATTAATAGTAAAACAGTTAATAATAAATTCATTCAAAATTCATCTAAAATAGTCAGTATTAATTGAGAGGTAAATCGGATGTGTCAAATTATAGTCTCCTTTTGTTTGTCATCAATAAAATCTAGAACAGAGTAATAACATTTATTGACTAAGAATTTATGCAGGCATTTCTTAAAGATGTTAATACATTTCTGACTCCTGATAGTTTTTGGTATATTATTGTATATCCTTGGGGCCATACCTAAGATACTCTTGCTAAATAATGCCGTACTGTGAGGCTTGCACCAAATAGTATTTGGGTGTCGTCTAGAGGTTAGTGTTTGATATAGATCAAAATTTAATTTAACAAACGCTGCCATTTCATATATATACAACGATGTCAGACTGAGTACATTCAATTCTCTGAAGAAAGGTATGCAACTATTGGTTGGTTGGAGTTTACAAACTGCCCGTAACATTTTTTTTGGGCTTTGAAAGCACTATCTTTGTCAGTTGAATTTCCCCAATAAATTATACCATACCTTAGACTACTTGTCACAAACGCATTAAAGGCAACCAAAACAGTAGAACGGTTTGTTATTTTGGATAGCCTGTATCAAATAAGTTCAGTTCACGAACAAGAGAATCGACACCAATAGCTCACCTTCCTAAGCTCTCAAGGGGAGCGCGTCCTAGTATAATAGTATAGTATAACGGGCTGGTTTCCGCAACTCCACGATCAAGCGTGTATTTTGCGTACGGACAACGCGCGTCCTAAAGGGTGCCTCATTCTATTACCAAGCGTGCAAGCCTACGCCGCGGCGTCGTATGTCTGTCACTCCTATATTTCCCACGGGAGTGATAAGTAACAGTAACAGGCTTATCAGGCGAGTTCATTCACCTGTGATAACAGCGTACTGAGATTCTGTGATCACTAATCTACCTGCTATGGTGATATGGGATAAGCAATAGCAGTACCACATGAATAAACATCCATCAGAAGCCAAGCTGGAAGCTGTGTTCTTAAGAAGAATGTTACAGCCAAGTGGCGCCCCCATCAGTAAAAACGTTATTACTCGCTGAATACATCATTTATCGCATATTCGTTTTTAACAATTGAATTACAGGTACTGTAGTTTAATCAGAAACTATTAACTCTGTCAAGTATAGTTCGCTGTAGTTGTGATAGAAAAAACGCCAAAAGTGGCCGTTTTTCGCACTTCGGTTTCGGAGGGACTGCTGATCACGATGTCGGGTTCGATTCCCACTGGACACAAATATTTGTGTGATGAACATAAGTGTTTGTGTTGGTCTGGGTGTTTCTTATGTATTATAAATATGTATTTACAAAAAAAAAAAAGTATATAAGTATAATATCCATTGTCTAGTACCCATAGCACAAGCTCTGCTTAGTTTGGGACTAGATGGTGCTGTGTAAAATTGACCCAAAAATATTCATTTATTTATTTATTATTCCCCTCAACACAGTGGAGCGTACGTGAACCCGTCGGTGAATGCGCACACACATCGCCCCGCTATGTATGAGTGTAGCTACAGCGGCTAGCTCGGCTTCTGTATAGATTTTTATTCATGTGGCAATACTGCAGTAGTAGTAGGGCTCTTTTGTAAAAGAGCTCGTCCGGAGAAGTACTACTACCTACTACTAGTACCTACTTCTGCCGCCAAACAGTGATGCTTGCATTGCTGTGTTTCGGTGCGAAGGGTACGGTTACCAGTGACATTAAAATCACATGAGACTTTCCATCTTCATGTTTTCGGTTAGGCGAACGCGATTTGCGGTACCATTTAGGCAACAGCCTAGGTGGTATTGCAGTTGTTATGGGCAAAGGTAACCGCTTAACATCAGGTGGGCCTTCAGCTCGTTTCGCCTATCTATAAAAAAATGCAAGTGTAATGAGGACTCATGATTAGAGGAGTGGTTCAGCAATCATCATCAGCACTACGGGTAGTGGTTCCGTTGATTAAACAACGTCTTATTGAAATAACTGAAAACCACTTAAGGGGTAGATCATTGTTCAAGGTCTAAACGCAACCACAATACAAGATTATGTTTTTTTTTTTAATAACAAAATGATAGAATAAAAACCAGTCAAGTTTGAGTTGGACTTGCACACTAAAGGTACCATATTTTATACTTTTTTTGTTTTTACATGATAGAGGTTTTATATTTATAAATAAATATTTTGGGGACATTTTACGCATCACCATCTAGTCTCAAACTAAGCAGAGCTTGTGCTATGGGTACTAGACAATGGATATAATACTAATATTATATCCATTGTCTCAATCAACTCAGCCTATCGCAGTCCACTGCTGGACATAGGCCTCTCCCAAGTTGCGCCACAACGCTCGGTCCTCTGCCTTCCGCATCCAGTCCCCCCCAGCCACGTTCTTCAGGTCGTCGGTCCACCTGGCAGGGGGGCGCCCTACGCTGCGTTTGCCGATTCGCGGTCTCCACTCAAGGACTCGTCTGCTCCAACGGCCATCGGTCCTTCGACAGACATGGCCAGCCCACTGCCACTTCAGCTTACTGATCCTACAAGCTATGTCAGTCACTCCGGTTCTTCTCCGGATAATCTCGTTACGGATTTTATCCTTCAAAGAAACTCCAAGCATAGCTCGCTACATAGCTCGCTGAGCGACTTTAAATTTGTGGACTAGCCCAACTGTCAGTGTCCACGTCTCGGCACCGTAAGTCATGACTGGCAGGACGCACTGGTTGAAGACCTTTGTCTTCAAACTTTGCGGTATAGGCGACGAGAAGACTCGGCGAAGTTTGCCAATCCATTGTCTAGTACCCATATATATTCTGTGCAATATTTCCTGACTACCTAAGATTTGGGTAAATAAACAGCCGCAACAACATCACAGACAAAAAACACACACACAAAAAACAGTCAGAAAAAAGAATCTACTGTGATTATAACATGTGTGCAACCACTGCACTGCAACAAAGAGAATATAATCAATACGTTTACACTGCAACATATTTTTTTTATGCTATAGCAATGTTTATTTTTTAACTTGAAGTTGTCAACATTTAAAAAAAGTACAATAGAATGATGTAACTGTAACTATGACAGAATTGGCTGAATAGTATAATGTCTGTATCATCCTACTTAGTCAAATATATAAAAAAAAAGACGTGTGGCACTCGGAGACTGCCGCGGTTAAGCTATTGCATAGCATTTTTTATGTAAATACAAAGAGGAGGTGCCCTAACGCCGAAACTCTAAGCAGCCATGAGTCACCAGATTGCGGGGCGAAGAGGGGGATTACGCATGCGCAGTAACGCCGATACAACCAATGCCACCTAGAGGCGATTTGCAGAACTAAAGAGACAAGCGTGATATTTCAAAAGGTCATTAAAAGTTCTGCTATTCATCGATAGATGGCAAAACTAAAAAGTATCACCGCTGTGCCGGTCGGAGTGGGGGGTATTAGGTTATTTTCGAAACGGAATTTCTGAATTCGGTCTCCACGCTCAAGGCCCGCGATAGAAGCTATGCAATAGCTTAAGCGCAGTAACGCCGATACAACCAATGCCACCTAGAGGCGATTTGCTGAACTAAAGAGACAAGCGTGATATTTAAAAAAGTCATTAAAAGTTCTGCTATTCATCGATAGATGGCAAAACTAAAAAGTATCACCGCTGTGCCGGTCGGAGCGGGGGGTGTTAGGTTATTTTCGTTACGGAATTTCTGGATTCGGTCTCCACGCTCAAGGCCCGCGATAGAAGCTATGCAATAGCTTAACATTCGTTTTAGGAACTATATTTGCAAAACTCTAAAACTTGCCTCCTGCAAGCAACTTGTAGCATGTAACCACTCAAAATGGGTAATATGCAAGTTACTTGCAAGGTTTGTTTAAGTTCCATGAAGGTGTGTGACATTGTTTTTAACAGACTTCAATAAAAGGAGGACATTCTCAATTCGACTGTATTTTTTTTTTGGATATTTGTTACCTCAGAACTCCGTCATTTATAAACAATTTGGATTTCTTTTTTTATTTGAAAGGATATACTTCCAGATTGGTCACATTTATATCAAAATCTCGTTTTGATGATGGTATCCATGTGGAATTAAGGGAACTCTTCAAATATTACAGGCATACATATAGTGATTTTGGTATTTTCATCAAAAAGTCAAGCATTTGCATTCAGAAAGTATCAATGATTTGGTGAAGATCTGATGAAGATCTTCGGAGATGAAAAAGGGAACTCTTCAATGGATGACAGCAAATCATCCGGGATTTCAGCAATCGCTTGTTTTTCTATTGTTAATGCCACTCAAAATAGAAAAAAAAAAAAAAATGGACTTCAAAAAGAATAAAATAATAAAAAAATTGTGAAACAGTTTTGGAAGTCATTTTCTTAAATCAAACTGAATATTTTTATTTTTTTATTATTTTATTCTTTTTGAAGTCGGTTTTTACTTTATTTTAAAGTTTATATGTTGTGACATAACTGGCGAAATATGGGTGTATGCACGGCTGCGGCTACACATCAAGCTGTACGTTTCCAGTATAACGTCGCTGCGCCTGCCAAGATCCAATTGTGATTTTTGATAGGTTTCGGCAAACAACAAAAACATATTATTTAAATAATAAAAAATGTTTTTTATACTGCATTATTAGTTTTCTTATTTAATGTATTGTTTAGAAAATAATAAGTTTTTTGTTGTTTTCCGAAACCTATCAAAAATCACAAATGGAACTTGGCAGGCACAGCAACAATAAGCTGATCTCGCATTGTACGGAAAGCCTATACAATGCGAGGTCAGCTTATACTGGAAATGTACAGCTTGATGTGTAGCCATGTGTACTATTGTAGTAGTAAGAGGTGTACCTCTGCCTACCCCTTCGGGGAAATACAGGCGTGATGTTATGTTATAATATAATATAGGTTCTTGGTATGAAGTTAATTTTAATTAAACAGTGAATAGATTTTGGCTGGGCAAGCGTGGGGTTGGGTTTAGTTATGTGCTACCTCACTAGGGTGTAGCTGAGGGTTGTATGGCATTCAGGTGGACGTCCTCTCCATCGTGCAACTTTTTTTTTGCAGGTGCCCCAGTTTTTATTTTATAAATTTTTGAAAAATAGAAATATGGGGTAGATTTAGTATAGAGGGTAGCTGAGTTTATTTAATTTGTTAAAGGAAATTACCTTATTGCTTTTTATTCATTAAAACAATTTATTTGAACTAGATGAGAATAAATGTTGAAGAAATTTGGTGTTAAAGAGTTGGTTCCAAGTTTTCTCTCTTGTCTTATTTAGTAAACAATCTTCGCATGTCTCTTTATTTAAATAACTACTGATAAAATATAATTACTAGTTTTGCACATGTAATTAGGTTAAAAAATGTTATTTTGTGTGTGAAATTGTTAACATGACATCTTTTAATAATAATTATTGACATATTGTGTTAAAAAGACATGCCAAGATTGTTTACTAAATAAGACAAGTAAGAAAAAACAGAGATTAGGGCCGTCTATGACATAAATATAAAATCTTGATTATCATATTAGAAATTATACTAAAAAGTAAAATCATGATTGTTTGTGGTTGTAAAGATTAAGTAAAACAAATCTGGCAGTGATGTAATACTCCTTATCTTTAATATATTACAATCAAAAACAAATATGTAGTGACATAACCAAACCCAAAAACTGCTTGACATATTTTGATGAGAATTTCACCATAGTATTGTCCTAGAAACATTAAAACTGATTTTCTGTATTTATTGGTGATATTTAATCAACAAACGCGCGTAAATACATCACCTTTTTAAGTATGTCTTACGAAAATTTAATTATACACACAATTGTGTTATTCAGCGGTTTTTCACCGAGTAATTGTTAATGAATCTTGAATGCTAATTACGACAATTCATGTAGCCAATCTCGACAACACTTTCTCCGTGATATTTCTAACATTTCACGCTGTTATGAATGAAATATTGACTATAATAACATATATAACTATCACTTACATCGTACGGTACATTTTTCTCAGCGATAGAACTCTTGTCTCGATCTGAAAAGAAGAAAAAATGGGCCGATGAGCTTTGTGAAAATCATCCCCGTTGACAACGCTATTATCTTGTTACTGAAGGATTATAAAAATGGAATGCGTTGTAGTATTATTAGATTTAGCAATGCACTACCATCATCGTCGCCGCTCGAAGGTCCAGTTGCATTATCAGACTTTTTAGAAGCCGAACTGTCCATTACTTCTATGTGATCTGTATCTCCTGAAGCCATTTTTATTTTCGTGTTACATCCCCTATTTTGAAGTCTCTCGGTTATATGTTTGCACAATATTAATTAGCATGGCTCACAACACACTTGCATCGCTTATACAATGATTCACTATAATTTAATTAGAAGAAATCAATTAGTTTACGCGAAAACGCTTGCCCGAAGCATCCGTCAGACACGACCACTGATAGTAACTGGGTTGCAAATTAAAATATTACAATATTTGCTTTTTTGCGTATAGACAATTCACAATAGAATTAAGTGGGTGGATAAAAGTCTGTGGATACATCACTATATAGCAGAGACATGGCATAACATCAAGACAGTGCACTCTGCCGAAAAAATGATCATTCACAGATAGAGAAAACAGCGTCAAGTCGTCTCGCTCTATTAGAGTGACCCGAACTTCGGGCATCGAGTGGGATGTATCATTTTTATTTGGCTATGACTGGTGGTTGTGCAGAATTTGTAAAATGAGATTTTCCTTCTTCATCGCCCGTTTAGTCTGCGATCTACCGTCACCATCGCAAGATATTGTAAAAATGCCGTATTGGGTCATTAAAACGTGTAAAAGTTAGACTGCGAAGCATACGAAAGCGACTTGTATTAATTACATTTTGTTAAATAAAATATGTAATGGAAGTATGTATGTAGGGTTTTTAATATGAATTAATACACTTTTATAGCAAGCTAAAACAAGACATATTTTTATAATATTAATTTTTCACTCAAACTTCAAACAGCCCGGTTGTCAAGCAACGCTGGCAGTATTCGTAACATGTAAACTCTATGGAGCGACATGCATACTTCACATCCTCGTTATTTTTGAGAATTTTAAGATAAATTCTTTAGTCCCATTCTGGAACTTAAATCATGCAGCCTAGGGCCGAACAGCGGTTTCGTGAGCATATCGGCCAACTGCAACTCTGAGGGAACTTGCTTGATCTTGAAGTCTCCATTGCTTACACATTCTCTGACAAAGAAATGTTTCAGCTTTATGTGTTTTGTGCGCTTGTGATATTCGTATTTCGGGTTATGTGCCAATTTTACGGCGGACTCATTATCAAGATTTAAAATGGGTTTGTCTGTTTTGATGAGAATATTGAGTAGACGATTCAGCCATAAAATTTCTTGTGCGGCCTCACTGGCTGCTATAATCTCCGCTTCAGTCGAGGAGATTGAGACTGTCGCTTGCTTCTGGCTTCTCCAGCTAATAGCAGCTCCAGAGAATAGGCACACCATTCCCGATGTCGATCTTCCAGTGTTGTTGTCTCCTGCATGATCAGCATCGCTGTAGCAGACTAAATGTGGAGACGACTTTTTAGTAAACGTCAGGCCGTTATGCGGCGTTCCTTTTATGTACCGGAAGATGCGTTTTACTAGCATGACATCCTTTTTAGAAGGTGTTCCAAGGTTCCTAGATGCAACACTGACAGCATATGAAATATCAGGTCTTGTACCGACTGATAAATATGCCAAGGCACCCACTGCTTGTCTGTATGGGAAATTTGAGTTGACATCCTCTTCCTCTCCCATCTGAGTTTCCTTTATAATGGGCGTTGGTGCTGACTTACAGTTTGACATTCCATACTTTTCCAGAACCTTCTTTGTATATGCCTTCTGACATAGTGTAATGGACCCGTCCTTGCGCACGTCAACCTCCATTCCTAGGAAGTATGATGCAGGTTTGGTAGTTATCTTGAATCTTGTTTTTAATTCCTCAATAAACTCTTCTCCCGCACTGTTAGTGTTGTACGCCATAAGTCCATCGTCAACGTAAAGACCAATAAAGACTTTGGATTGTCCTCTGATTCGAATATAAAGGCATAGATCCGCTTCACTCTGTTGGAAATCACAATTTTCTAAAAACTCTGCAATGCAGGTGTTCCAACAACGCGGCGCTTGCTTCAATCCATAGAGACTGCGTTTTAATTTTCAGACTCGTTTAGTGCCATCTTGATTTTTGTGCCATCTTGAGTTTCATGTAAATCGTTTCTTTTACAGTACCGTTTAGAAAGGCGGTTGACACATCAAACTGTCGCAGTTTTAAATTTTCTCGGGCAGCTATAGCAAGCAGTGCTCGAACGGTGCTTAGACGAACCACTGGACTAAATGTTTTATCGTAATCTACTCCAGGTTTCTGAGAGTATCCTTTGATAACCATTCTGGCTTTATATCTTTCGACGGAACCATCAGGGTTCATTTTTACTTTGTAAACCCATTTGCAAGGCAGGGCTTTTCGTCCTTTGGGTAAATCAACAAGATCCCAGGTTTGGTTGTCTTTCAATGAAGATATTTCATTGTTCATGGCCTCTTGCCATTTTCTTTTGTTAGGAGATTCTATCGCTTCTTTGAATGTCATCGGTTCTTTGGGTTTATCAAGATTCTCAATTTCTTCAGCAGCTGCCATAATAAAATCATCGTAACGTTTAGGAGCTGTGATATTTGACCTATCTCTCAAAGACCTCATTTGTACATATGTGTTTTCTTCAGCTTCAGTATTATCTACAGGATCGTCTTCATCGACATGATCGTATGAACCAGAAAGAGATTCGTAGTCGCTTTCATTATTATTTATTGGTTCCTTTATCTCGTTAATACTGTCAAGATCATCTCCTTCGTCATCGTCAAGCGTTGGTTGCTTTTGTGGTGTTTGTTGCGATAACGTTTGTTTAGGGAACTCTACATCGTTGAAAAGTTTGAAGAGTCAATTTTTGTTCTGTTCATCATAGAACATATTCTTCATCACTCGAATATCCTTTGAAATAATTATTCTGTTCTTCGAGGGTATAAAGATTCTAAAAGCTTTTGATGTTTCAGAGTATCCTGCAAACATTCCAGAAATAGCTTTTGGTGCAAATTTGTGGCCATTTTTGCCTTTCAATAGAACATAAGTTTTGCTTCCGAACACGTACAGATGATTGACATGTGGCTTTCTGCCGACCCATTTTTCAAATGGAGTTTGGTTTTGTATGACGCTATTGATACTCCTATTTGCAATGTAATTGGCAGTATAAATTGCTTCGCCCCAAAATTTCAAAGGACCTTTTGCGTCAATTAACATCGCTCTCGCCTTCTCGACGAGTGTTCGGTTCTTGCGTTCAGCAACACCGTTTTGGTTAGGGGTGTATGGTGCTGTCAGCCTTCGTTGTATTCCACAACGTTTTAAATAAGCGTTAAACTCTTTGTTCACGTATTCAGATCCATTATCCGACTGTAAAAACTTTACTTTGTTGCCTGTGTGCTTTTCCGCTAACTCCTTGAACTCTTTAAACTTATTCAATACTTCGTTCTTATTTTTTATCATGTAAACAAAACTGTATCGGCTATAGTCGTCGATAAAAGTAACGAAATATTTATTTCCGCTTACGGTGGGCGTTTGGATAGGTCCGCACACGTCGCTATGTACGATTTCCAATCGTTCAGATGTCCGTTGAGTTCTCTCACGGGGAGCAGGCACTCGATGCATTTTTGCTTGTATGCAGGTTTCACAGTCTGCCAAGGTTTCAGAAGCATCAAAGTTTAAGCCAAGTAATGTCTCATTTTTAAGTGCAAGTTTTAAATCTTTGGCATTGATGTGACCAAGTTTTCTGTGCCAGTCGTTGATGTTTGAGGTGTTCGACTTCTTTGAAGTAGTCGGAACGGTGTCATCAACTTCATTTGCTAAATTGTTTATTTCGTGTTTATTTGGTTTGATGTAATAGAGACCATCAGCTTGTTTATTTGCAATAAGAGTTATCCCGTCTTTTGGGTTATTGACCGTCGCTTTGTTTTTGGTAAAGAGAACAGAGCAGCCGGCATCTGTCATCTTGCTTACGGACAGTAAGTTGGTGCACAGACTAGGTACGTACAAAGTGTCTTTTAAATGTGTAAGTGCTTTTGCAACACCATTTTTTGTAATAAAAGAGACTGTACCTTTTCCTTTAATCTCTGCAGTATGTTCTTTTGTTGCAAAGTTAAGCTTGTTCGATGTATTCTCCATGTTTTTAAATAAGTCTCGTTGATAAGACATGTGAGACGTAGAACCGCTGTCCAATACCCAAATGCTGTTTTCAGGCTTCTGGTTATGTGTGAGTAGGCACTGCGTAGCAAAATTGGTCTTATGAGAACCAGATATGGTTTTCTTAGGCTTCTCATGGTTTTTCTTCCAGCAGTTAGAACAGATTTTGTGACATTTGCGTTTAAAGATGTTACCTCTTTGTTTGCATATTCTACATGAGGACGCGTATAAGGCTTCTTCTTCGTATGATGATTCAGGTTCGTCGATTTTGGTAATATTTTGACTATGTCGTGCTTCACATTCTTCAATAATTTTTATTTTGAGCTCCTCAGGCTTCGGAAGAGTGTTTCGCGATTCTATAGCGACTCTGAAGTTATCATATTCCGGTGAGAGGCTGTATAACATAATTATTGTTAATAATTCCTCGTTGATAGCAACGTCCATGTCTGCTAACTTGTCAACAATATCCATAAATTTGTATAGATGGGCGCGTACGTCATTTCCTTCAAGTTTTGTAAGGATGAGTTGTTTTAGTAGGGATGCTTTCCGTGCAGGTCCCTTACTGGCATAAGTGTCTTTAAGTTTTTCCCATAATGCTTTCGCAGTTGTGCAATTTTTAATTTGTTTCAGCTCAGAAGGAGCGATTATAAGTATCAGTTCAGATCTCGCTTGTCTGTCTCCTTCTTTATCATCCGCACTAGCACTAGCATTCGTTTCTACATACTTCCACAATTTGTGTCTTACAAGAACAGCTTCAGCCTGTATGACCCATGTGTCATAGTTGTCTTTTGTTAGAGAATCAATTTTCCTGTTCGTCATTTTTACTCAGGCACTTACAAGTTTCTTGTGATCTTCTTTTGCTCTGCTACCATGTTAAATAAAATATGTAATGGAAGTATGTATGTAGGGTTTTTAATATGAATTAATACACTTTTATAGCAAGCTAAAACAAGACATATTTTTATAATATTAATTTTTCACTCAAACTTCAAACAGCCCGGTTGTCAAGCAACGCTGGCAGTATTCGTAACATGTAAACTCTATGGAGCGACATGCATACTTCACACATTTCATGAGTGAGTCTTCTTCAAATACAATATTATACCAGAAAAAGTTAAATTTATAATTTCAGCCTGGGTAGCGTGTGGATTATTCGTCATGAAATGACTAATCGACTCCGCGCGCTGACACCCATCAGTGTGTGTAACGCAAAAGTGTGCTTGGAGCGTACAGACAAGTGAGACAATATCGCTAGAGATCTCTTGATAACGAACAATCGTGTATGTCCGCGCGTAGCTCAAGGTTTCATCAGGATTCATCACGAAATAAATTTCTCTTTACTACAAATTATTTATTTTCCGATTATTACATGAACTGACCAGAAGAAAAAGTTCTACAACAAGAATGACAGCCCGCGCAAAGCACAGTGTCTCCATCTTTATATTACTACAATCAAATAGACCCAACGGAGTCACTAAATACATTTTAATTTATAAATGAACACTAAAATAATTAACCAGTCGTCGTGATAAAACTAATATTAATTTAGATAATCTCTAAACATTATATAAACCAAAAAATCATGCCAGATATTAAAATATGAAACAATATAAAGCAGAATTATCAGAACCACAAAATTAAATTAACAACATTTAAATTAATAATTTCATTAATCTAATTAGAATATTCGAATTATAATTATCATAATATTAACATTATTTACAACATTAATTTAATTAATACGGATCATCAAATATTAAACTTTGCTAAACAAAAAGGTATCTTCTTTGATCTTTGATGATCTTTGCAAAGTACAACAAATACAACAGCAAACTACATAGCAAATTCTAGAAATAATGGATATTTATTTCAAAATACTTCATAATCTAATTACTTAATTCATCGTATAAACTAGTTACCTCAAAATGGCAATAGATTGCGTTGTAAGCATCGATATTCGACATAGCATAGACATTAATTAGTCTGAGTCCGAGTATAAATTAATATTTTAATGTTATAAGCTATGGAAAGCTATATTACTCTCAAATTACACTAGAGGGCGCAATGTTCAACCAACGCCAGGAAGAAACATTCAATACCGACCAGTAATAAAGATTAATATATTAATTTCTGTCAAAAAAGTGTAAACAAATTGATGGCAACACTAGCGCGCCCATATGTACCACGCGATACGCACACTGCCATTGTTGCAGCATCGCATTTAATATACAGGTAATTGTCTATGTTTTTCTATTATGCAAGGGTATAGTTAGATAATTAAATTGAAATAAAGGGTCGAGAAGTTGAAACACGACCCCAAAGTCCAATAAACATTTCGCAAATATTGTCACCCTATCAACAACATACATAATTATTTGTATTAAAGCTTAAGCCCGAAACAAACTATTGGATACGAAACTAAGTCGTGACTGACAGTCACGACGATATAGTCTACACATTGCGACAGACGCTGTGCGATTAAAGAAAACATCCGGAGAGCCAGATATTCGTCGAAAATCTGAGCGCTAAAAATCACGTCCGTCTGCGACTTATTGCTGATAGTTTGCACACATAGGTGTACAATTATTGACCAGATATAGCATCTGTCGCTACCGTCGGTCATGACTGTAATTCGCGTCCGATAACTTGTTTGTAGCTTCACCTGTGAAAATATATGTAACTTACAGCCGGAATACGATTCATTTCCACAACCTTTTACAGAACATCTTTGTACCATTTTAGAAACCACAACGAAAAACTTTGATCAGGTCGTCGGTCCGCCTTGTCCTTGTCCTTTATAAATATATTATAATGTATAATTTGTTTGTGTCGTAGGATAATCGGACAAATCGAATCTTTACGAAAATCCTAGGACTGGATATTAGAATCTAAGAAAGGTTATCATAATCGTACGAGCTATTATCAGGATCATTGCAAAAATCCCAGTTCTTTTAGGATGATTGGAGACATATACGCTGATTAGCTAATTAAAAAGTCTACTTACAACATCTTTATTCTGGTTGGTCAGAAGATGGTTTTTCATAAAGGTCTACAATAAAGACGTGAAAAAGTAAAGAAGCGACAAGGTAATAGAGGTAGGTATTAATTTAAATAAAGTATATTAATGTTAAAATATTATCACAAAAAAGGTAAGTACATAGTCAACAAAACACTGAAACAATATCAGACAACAACAAAATACGAAGTAATATAGCCGTTAGCCAATCAGCGTATCCGACAGTGCATAAAGTTCATATCAGCCAATCAGGACTCATAACGTAAGTAGTTTTCCGCGACTTACCTAAGATAAGCCGGATTATCGCAATAATCCAAGCATTAGTGCTATTTTTTTCCTAGATTCCAATAATCTGTTTCATTGCAATCGTCCTAGGATTTTCGCAAATATACGATTTTTCTGATGATCCCACGACACATACATTCAGATTATATCATGTAAAAGAAAAGAAAGAAAGAATAAAACCAGTCAAGAGTATGTCGGGCCATGCTCAATATTATAGGTAGGTCTCATTACAAACGAATCAAATCGAATAAATCATTGTTATTAAGTTTTTGAGAACAGCGTCACCTAGCGCTAAATTTAAGAAGCTAAATTGTAGAAGTGTGTCATATAAATATAACACAAAGTTACTTTTTGTGATTTTTTTAAATAGAAAGTAAACAAAGGAGCATTATTTGCTAAGGCCATTTTTATCTAAGGTCAATGACCATTGAACTAGGACGTCTTAAGTATTTTGCAGTTTTCTCACTATAACTCAAAAATTTATAATCACATTATACTTGAAATAATATTAAAAGAGAGTTTTTATAAAGGTCTATCAATGTGGAAGATTATAAGTTTCTACGTTGCATAGTTTAGAAATGGCAGGGTGGAGACACATTGCAAGCCACTTTGGCGGGCTGTATTTCACAGATGGTATACCTGATAAAAAGTTGGGTATGAAACATTACCTTCATTTTAGTAGACCTATTCAATGATACACTACAAGAGGGGGTGCAGCGAAAAAAATATTTTCATTCCCATTTCACATGTGGCGCCTATACCACCTCTAAAATACGTCATCATTACAGTCGAAAGACGTCCACTGCCGGACATAGGCCTCCCCCAAGCAGTTTGGGGGGATATGCCATAATCGCCACGCTTGGCAGGCGGGTTGGCGATCGCAGTTGGTTGATTAAATACTCAGAGAACGCTGCTGCTCATACTCTGGTCAATCCCTTAGTCACCTTTTACGACACCCATGAGAAGATATAGGGTGGTGCAATTCTTTACGTCCGGCACCACACGGAACACGTACAAAATAACGTCTAAAATACGTAATCAAGATTTTTTTACTCTTTTAAAATTGAGATCTTAGACTGTTTTTTAACAAAATTTCATTTACACAAGTTTATAACTGTAGAAGTTATTAAGCTGTAAAGGATTAGGACATACGGACAGAGGGCCAGACGGACGCGGACGGACATGACGAAACTATAAGGGTTCCTTGTAGGAACTACGGAGCCCTAAAAATGATTAATTGCCACAAGACAGTATGACAGTAGACATATAAGACAGTAGTCTATCTAGTAAGATATGGCAACAGTCTAGATGGTATTGCAGTTGTTATGGGCAAAGGTAACTGCTTAACATCAGGTGGGCCTTTAACTCGTTTCGCCATCCTATACTATAAAAAAAGTATATATATATATAATATTTAATTCTAAAGTGTACCAAAAAACTGTGCCCTGGCAACATTACATTAGAAAGGGATACCTTGACTCCTCGAATACCATCTCTGTCAGCTCGTAGTCCCTCTTACTTTAAATACAAATCTTATGATAATTGTTTAAGATCTGTTTTTGTTTGTATTAATTTGTTAAGTGTACTATCTACCTTTACCGGCGGTAAATGTCATGTCTCTGGTATTGACAGAGACATGACATTTACCGCCGGTAAAGGGGTATTGCTACGAATAAAGACTACCTTCTTAAATCGTTGGGGTATTGATACAAAACAAAATGTGTCATAAGTTACTAAATATCAAAAGCAATAATAAAAATAAAGATTCATGTCAAAAGTATAAAATAGAAAATAATTACACATGATCACATGATCCAATAGGAGAAAAAAAAAGGTCCAATAGGAATAAAATTAATAATTACAAATTCATCATTTCAGCCGTAAGACGTCCACTGCTGGACACAGGCCTCCCCCAAGCATATATTGGGGGGATATGCCATAATCGCCACGCTTGGCAGGCGGGTTGGCGATCGCAGTTGGTTGGTTAAATACTCAGAGAACGCTGCTGTCCATCCTCTGGTGAATTCCTTAGTCGCCTTTTACGACACCCATGAGAAGATATAGGGTGGTGCAATTCTTTACGTCCGGCACCACACGGAATTACAAATTATCCAATAGGTAATAATTACATGTCAAATGCAAGAGATGGTATATATATACCCAATTGAGGAGAACCAGTGGGTCGCAGTGTGCAGGTGGGAATCGTATTCCAGACATGTTTATCAGCAATGTATGTTATTTGT
Source organism: Asteroscopus sphinx (assembly GCA_949699075.1). NCBI lineage: Eukaryota > Metazoa > Arthropoda > Insecta > Lepidoptera > Noctuidae > Asteroscopus > Asteroscopus sphinx. The sequence goes on from OX453029.1 coordinate 6,187,192, forward strand.
ATTTGTATGTAATAGTAATTTTTATTAATGTATTCTTTTATATTATAATAAGCTCTTGACATTAACACATATTTTATTACTGACTTGAATTTTATTAATGGTAGTTTAGTAATACAAGTTGGAAGTTTATTATAGAACCTATTAACCGCTAGATTAACCGCGTACCCAGTGGTGTCCACAATACTGTTTCCTGTAAACGACGTACTAGTTTTTATAAGCATAAAAACGCGTACATCAAGTTCATACTTATATCGTGTATTGATGCTGTGGGTATCACTTGTTTTATTGTAATTTAAGATATTTTTACGTACGTACAAAATATTTTGGTAAATATACAAGGATGGTAAGGTAAGAATATTTATTTCCTTGAATAAATAACGCAATGAATCACGGAAACAATATCTACTTTGTTTATACAAGTAAGTATCTATTAAATCGGTTTATTCCACTTTGTTTACCTGGGTGAACAAAGTGGAATTTATGGTGTCTTTATTTCACCTCGGAATCATTGCACCTAGGTGAATTCACCTCACCTCACTTCATCTAGGTGAATCACTATAGAAATATGAATCTATACCTACTTTGTCTCTTGTTAACCAACGTATAATGCATCTGGTGCGTAGACAGAGAATAAAGGTAGACATGCTCTTAATTGCTAAAGTGAGATGACACATATGTCAAAATGCATGTGTGTGGGCAGGATATAGCATTTTGTTTCTGTCTCTATTGCGTATCGGTGTTTTGTTGTTTGTCATCACTAGTCATTGATGGCAAACAAGTTGTGGTGTCAAAAGATTTTCGTTGATAAAAACTGTAAAACGCCTATTTTGTGTGATTTGTGACTTTATTGATATTCCAAAAGGTAATATTTAGTGTGTAGTGATGGTGAATTGCTGTATATATGGCTGTAAAACCCGCAGTGAACGAAATCTACCAAACATAACCTTACATCGGTAAGTAACATTTTTTATCTATTACAGCAAGTAAATCAAAGGATTATTGTACTCAAGACTGTTTTCTGTCAATAATAAGCAAAATGTATTCATAACTTCATCTAAAAAGACGATAAAATCATAACTTGTTGTTTGTAGGTACTAACCGAACAAAGTGCGAGGCATTTTTATTTGGTTACTCCAGTGAGTTGTAATTGTACCGTTGTACCTAGGTTACTATCATATATTACTATGTGACATTTGTCAATAGTCGGATAATATCTTGACGGGGATACCAGCATTTGATTATTTTTACCACTACATGTATTTCATTTTTACTTTTTATTTTCAGTTTCCCGAATGAACCATTCTTAAGAAATAAGTGGACTGAGAGTACGGGCTGAGTTAACTGGCATCCAAGTCGTCACTCCCGAATCTGCTCACGACATTTTGAAGCCCGTTGCATTCGACGCGTTCATTTTCAGGCGTTTAAAGCACTCTTGGTTATTACGTTTTGCTATAGACTAACCCTGTATACCAAAATAAATATCCGCTGTTTCATACAAAAATACATGCAACTGCTGTTTTTATTTGCTGTTTCAGAGTTGGTCATAGGATTTTTACTAGATATAGACCTAGTAAACATCTTATCAGAAAGTTATAAATACGTCACCCATTTGAAATACTAATGACAATGAATTGAATGACTTGGACGTAGTACAACCGATAATACTCAATATGTACAAAATTACCCACATGATGGGGGTAAAAGTCTATGTATGGCAATATTAATTGCACGTAGCTATAGTTATGTATTTATGTCGAACTATCTCTATCTCATACGGCATACGCTGAGGACTTGTCTATTCTATTCTCTGTCTGCGATCTGGTGAATGAGATGAGATGATATTTGTGTTTAGCAACATTTTTGTGTTTTTATGTGACCTCAGAATATCTACTCAGCGTGGCGAAACTCCGCCATGTTAGGGGCAATGGTTTTGTATCTGTCTTGTCAAGTGAACAAACATTTTGGATTAGGATTGCAATTTTTGGCTTTAAAAACGGTCCCAAAATTATTGTTTGTGCTGTGGACAACAAGTAATTCAAATGTTATATGGAATGTAATATGCTTGGATTACTTACATCCCTTGCAACGGCCGCCATTTTACAGGCTCAGCTATTGAAAGTATAGCAAACAGACGTCTGTTTGTTGCCACGCGTATTTCGTAGATATTTGGGTCGGACTCCTCGGGTGATATTACTGAACGCACCCTAGGTAACCTTTTTTCTTAAAAAATATTAAAAATGTGTTTTTTGACTTTTTTGAAGTAATCACTACTTCACTTATTTATCAAGATTTATATAAAATTAATTGAATACCTATAAATATAAATCAAAACTGAAATAGTAGATTTTTAATAATTTTACATAGAAACACTAACAATCGCCATGTTTATTTCTTTACCGTCAATTCTTTGCCGCGGTAAGGATTTTTTATAGGTTATTACTTATCTTGGCGTCTTTGTGAATAAAATAAATAATTACAGATAATTCACATTAAATGCACTGTCAAATTATTTATAATTATCGGTGCAACATCATTTCGTTTCCAGTTTCTATGAAAACGCAGTGAGCAGTCGACAATTTCAAGAATACATTAGGTATCGCCGCGGCGGTCATTGAAAATGGGCAAAAAAGTGAGGGAATACAAATCTGGCGACTTCATATTCGCCAAAGTAAAAGGATATCCAGCATGGCCGGCCAGGGTAAGTGTGAAATTTATCTGGATATTTGTCATTGCATGTAAAAATGAAAATAACTGTTTGCTTTGTGTTCTAATTGGTGGCTAGCGCGGGAAGACATGTTGTGTCACAGACCCGACGCCTTCGCACTGCCTCAAGGCCTCAGAAAGCAAATAGTAACTGTACTAAATGTTTAATATATATTTTTGATATTGACATAGCAACTGAACTCAATATCTGAGTATAATGTTGCTAAAACATTAAGGTTGTAATAAAAATGCTTCCTATTACATTACCGAGCTATTTGCGCGTCATAATCGTGTTTCCCGTGCCGTCACTATCAATTATTCATGAAATTTAAGAGAAAAATAATTCTAAATATAATAATTTGTAACCATGATGATGGTGAATGACATTTGTAATGAAAACAATTAAATGATTTAAAAAATTATTCAGCTTTTTAATCATATATTTTATTCACCCTGGTTATATCTATACCTACTGAAATTGTAGATAAAGTAATTTCTTTTTGAATTAATTGTTCTTAATAAGTAATCATTGAACATCTTGACATCAATAAACCTTTTGATAAGTCTTATCTGTCATTTGCAGTTTAGTTGTAAAACATAGTGATTATATTATCTTTGTTTAGTTGGTTCCTGCATGCCCCTGGCCAATGTTGTTTTTTTATTTATTATAAACAACATAGCACTATTATTATAGGCAATTCTTTACTATAAGACATTTGCCTCAGTGTAGAAAGTGGCAGTTTTCGTGTATTTTGAGAAATGGCCTACAAATATCTATTATGATGGTTATTCACTACCAAAAATAGAAACATTAGCTTGTATTTTAAAAGGAAATTAAAAAAAACCATTACATTATTATCAATATAGGATAACAACAATAAAAAATAAAGATTTCGTAGCACAATGTCTACTATTGCCCTTGAGGTGTTCCTTCACCTTGACCATTTGTGTGTAATGGAACAAATTCTCCAGAATGAATGAGTAAAATTTGAACTGGGAATTTGTCACATTACAAATGCTCACAGTGAGGGAGCTCCCTTAGATGATTTTTTGGATTTGTTTTCATCCTCCTCTCCTTTTCCTAACTATGTTGGGGCAGCTTCCAGTTTAACCAGATGTGGCTGAAAATCAGTATTTTACACAGAGTGACTGCCATTAGACCCCCGCAACCCAGTTACTGGGTAATTACCGACATTCCGAGGTTAAACCAGTTGTCAGACTTTGGGCTAATTAAGATTTTTTTCCTAGGTTTTCGTGATCACTACTCATTATAATAAAACAAGTTTATATTATTATTTAAATTGGTATGCAATGTAATCCAGTTAAACTTGTTTTATTATAATTAAGAATTTTTTTTATAAATATATATTGAATGTATTGATTAAGTATAGCAAAACTATTTATTTATTTTATTTCAGGTTCAAAAACTGAATGGAAAGAAATATTTCGTATATTTCTATGGCACAGGAGAAACGTAAGTGAAGTAACTGCTTGAAAACATTCTATTCTTATTCTTTATTGTACACCAGAAAAAAAAAATACAGTAAAACTTATAAATAGAAATTACATGTACAAAGGCGAGCTTAACTCAAAAATGAGTTTTCTACCAGCAAACCTTTTTTTAACTCTATCTACTACTTATTTGTGTAATTAAAGCAAATATGTGTATCTTGACCATCAATAACGATAATGATTATTCCTTATCATAGAGAGGGTTGATTAAAAAAATAATCTTATACATATCAGCAATTGCAGTGCCCCGCAGCCAGGAGGACCAACAACCTGAAAATTATTACTGGGGGGATTATATGCGGAAGGTGGAGGATTGAGTGTTGTGGTGCAACTTGAGAGAGGCCTATGTCCAGCAGTGAACTGCGATAGACTGAGTTGATGATAGATGATACATAATACTTTGTTATATTGGATTGTTCTTTTAATTTTTGGTAAACTTTGTCCTGATCACTTTAATGAAAATATTGGATTATGAGAGTGAGGGAAAAGAAAGTGCACCTGTGTTTGCACACACGCTTGTTGTGTTGTATGACCGGCGCATACTGCTAGTCTCCATTGAATTTAGCCATTAGCCGTCGTGACCGAAATACAGCTAGTTGAAATGTTATTATTGAAAATACATTGATATTGACTAATTCCTAAGTGTAACTAACGAAATAAATCATTTTATTGTTTGATATTTTCAACAGTGCAAACCTCCCGCCGAACATGATATTTGACTATGCCGAGAACAAAGACAAATTCCTGACGAAGACGGTCAAACGCCGAGACTTCAACGACGGTGTGAAGCAGATTGAACATGACTTTGCTAATAAAGTGCCGCTGGAGCAAGTAATAGGGCTCTCCGGTGAGGTGAGATGTTCTATGTGTTTCTAATTTTACTTCTAAGAGAATGCCACCAACACAATTGGATATCAATGATAACCAAACCATTTCAAGTGAAACTGGTTAAGTATGTAAGTATGTATTTTTTTTCAAATACGCCAATAATTGGCGAATTATCGCTCAATCTGGAAACACAAAACACTGCACCGGGACACAGCCCCAATTCCCGCTTTAGGCGGCTCATACACCTACAATGTAATTGAGCAATATTAATATTGCACAATTTCTTATTATTGTATTGTCCCGATCTACATTTGTATTTCAATCTCACCCCTACACGGTCAATATCATTGCGCAATTGCAAATATTTTACAATTATATTGTAGGTGTATGGGCCTGACAGAGATAAATATCTAATTCGAGATAATCCCTTATTTTAAATCTCTACGAAAAATGTCGCCGGTAATTTCAAGTGCTATGAACTGAAGGCGTAGAGATATCTCTAACGTGACATTCTGAGAATACAAAAATTTATTTTCAATCGACATTCGCCATCTTGTTTCGATATTATGTCGGTTCGAGATAATGTCTACGACGCGAGAATCACCCCCCAGGACGAGAGAGATGCGATACCAACGGCGACCGAACGATGCCGAAGTAATGCGAACTGGATACGGCAGAGTAAGCATGTTTACGTAGCGTGTATGAGCGAGAAATAACATAAAGTAGTAAATAAAATTGGAAAAAAAAATAAAAAAACTGACGATCGAAAATTGACGACGCGCCTTATTTTTTTGTGTCGTACTGTAGCCATGTGTACAGTTTGTGCTTACGACTCTAGCCAGCAACTATACTGACAAAACCTCTAAACCCTGTACCAGTAAGAAATACATATACTGGGTGTCAGGGAAACGCTTCCGAAAACGAAGATAGGTGATAATGCTGGTGATTACTGATACGAACCCACAAAAAAAAAATGCGATTCTTTTTTTAGATTTTTTCATATTTTTTTTGCATTATACATACATAACCAGCTTTGGGCAGTTAAATAAAACTGATTTGAAAAAAAAACCCCATTTATTTACTTAAGTTTTTAAAGTTCGCAATGTAATTCAAATAAAATATCAGTTGGCGCTAGGAGTGAACGACATCCGCTCGCATACGCAGTCCGTGTCGTAGCGAGCGTAGGTAGGTTAGGTACGCGCGGCATTGATCCCGAGTTTTATACGCTTTACATTGCGGGTTTGCAAAATACCAAATCACTAAAACAACGAGTATAAGGCTAATGATTATTGGTGTTCGATTGTGTTTAGGTAGTATAATAAATAGCCTTTCAGTTTCGGGAGCGTTTCCCAGACACCCAGTATATATGTCATCTAATTCTCCAACAGATACCACCAGCTGAACTGTCAACCAATGACACCATGAATGATTCGGCTATCAATGAAACCATGGACGAGACCATTGCGGACACCACCGCTGCTGACGAAACTATGGCAGAGGATGTAAGTAAACATTGTTGTCTTAAAACAATTAAAGATGTACAACATTTAATAGGTGATTAAAATGTAAAATGTAAGAATCATGTGGCCATTAATGTTTTTACAGTAATTCTATATATTCCTGCCTATTTGTTGTCTTGCCATATTATGAGTCTGTCATGCTGATGGTGGCGTTAGTGTCGGGTCGTTAAGTTCCCTTCAATATGGTTGAGTTAAGCGATGGCTGATGCTCGCGTCATGCTCGTGAACAGGTGCCGTCTGTCGGGACAAGTCAGCTTCTACATACTATGGCATCTCTTTTTACGCTTATTTCTAAAGGCAATATTCTCACTTTTAAACTCTTGTTTATTTCTGACATTAACCTACATTATACTCACATTGTTTGAATACATTTGATGTAATAAACAATAACCTATTTAAAAAAGAGTATATCCATGGAGTTTCTTACCGGTTCTTCTCCATAGGACCCACAATTTGGAACCGTGCAACCAGAGCCTGACGTTTCAAAAGTGCCTGTAATTTGATTTATTTTAAATAAAAAACATTTGATTTTGATTTTGAAAAAAGCCTTTAGTTTATAATAAGTTTTGTTAATATCTGATGTTGATGATCGCTCACAATGGGCCTGATAAGAAGGCTCAAAGTCACTCAAAGGGCAATGGAGAGGGCTATGCTCGGAGTGTCCCTGCGTGATCGAATCAGAAATGAGGAGATTCGCAGGAGAACGAAAGTGACCGACATAGCCCGAAGAATTGCCAAACTTAAGTGGCAGTGGGCGGGGCACATTGCTCGCAGAACGGATGGCCGATGGGGCAGTAAAGTTCTGGAGTGGCGACCGTGTACTGGAAGGCGCAGCGTGGGTAGGCCCCCCACAAGGTGGACCGACGACCTGGTGAAGGTCGCGGGAATCCGCTGGATGCGGAAGGCACAGGACCGGTCGTTGTGGCGATGCTCGGGGGAGGCCTATGTCCAGCAGTGGACGTCTTTCGGCTGAAATGATGATGATGATTATCTGATGTTTATTTATTTACAGACTACCCTCAATGCGACTCAGAATGATACTGCAGTTGAAGATTCAGACGACACCGGTAACCTGGTCATTGACGAAGGAAAGGTATGTTGAGGATTAGTTTTAAAATGTCGTGGTTTTTCGATTTTTCAATAATATTGAACATCAACTTTAGCTAATCTACTAAGCCCCTCGCAATAAGAAATAAAATTGACCGTAGATAGCTGCTAGTTTAGGTTAGGGAACATACCCATACGACGCGCGAACCATTAAAAAAAAAAATCGCATTGGGTGCCAACGATCAGTCAATCTCGGAAACATTCGGGCCGTGCGGCGCACGAATCTAGGCTACTTACTTCATAGTAAATGTACTAATTATCTTCCGTCTCACGCGCCAGGTGATATAGCTCTTATTTCATAGAAGTTGTATGAGCGCTCTGCGTGCGCTCCGCGAAGCGCACGGGGCTTGTTCGAGCGAAAAATAAGTTTTAACTTCTTCAGTTTAGAGATTAAATTGATTTGTCGTTACTTCACAACTATTCGTAAGTACAAAGTAGGTACGTAATATTGATGTTTTAGATATTTTGTGATTCTTTTTAAAGGTATTATGAATTTTTGAACTGGTAGTGCAGCGCACGAGTGCACTTAAGATACAACCGCCACTGATTTCACCAATGATAAATCTCTGGTTAAACGATGGCTTACCCTCAATTCTAATACATTTTTCGAGTAATCGGCTGTTTAATCAGAGAATTAACATTAATGAACACCTGCCTAAGTCTATCACAGTCCTAAACTAAACAAAGCCGCACCACAGTAAAATAAAATAAAGTATACTTTCTTTCTCACAGCAAAAGGCAACCAAAAAGAGCAAGGTCGACGTCAAAGCCAAAGAGACTCCAGCCAAACCAGCTAAAGAACCCAAGACTCCTCGAGGCAAACCCAAGAAGGAAGAAGCGGCTAAAGAAGACGATGATGAGAAGAAAGAAGAGGAAATTGTAAGCAGAAGTGGCAGGAAGATACGGCCGAAGAGGTTTGTGGGATTTAGCTGTTGAGCCTATATTATTATATGAAAGATTCTGTCCAGGGAAGTACTACCACTTTAAAGTACGCGTAATATAACTGTGCCGCTGTTAATTGAGAAACAGGTGGCTGCGAAGTCCTACTTTTACACCGTAACTTCCCACGATCGGTTCCCATTCTTCTAGTCCATCCAAAGGTTGTCTGGAAGAGATTTTTGCCGCCCATTCTAAATCAAAATCAAATGGTTTTTATTTCAAACAATTACAGGCACTTTTGAAACGTCAAGCTCTAGTTGCACGGTTCCAAATGATGGGTCCTATGGAGAAGAACCGGCAAGAAACTACATGGATAAACTCTTTTTAAAATAGGTTATTGTTTATTACATCAAATTTATTCAAATAATGTGAGTATAATGTAGGTTAATACCAGAAATAAACAAGAGTTTAAAAGTGAGAATATTGCCTTTCGAAATAAACGTAAAAAGAGTTGCCATAGTATGTAGGAGCTGACCTGTCCCGACAGACGGCATCTTTGTTGCACATTGTACTTATATAACCTTTCTCTAAACTACTGTCTTTGTATTTGGTGTATGTACGGTCGACCGCACGTCGGTGATAACACTTTGACATTAGCAGCATCTTTATTTCGTAAGCAGTAAGGGCGGTTTTTGAATAGAAGTGTCACCACTGTCATGCAGTCGACTGTACAATAAAGTATATAATAAATAAAATAAATATAAGTATGTATTTACAAAAAAAAAAGTATATAAGTATTATATCCATTGTCTAGTACCCATAGCACAAGCTCTGCTTAGTTTGGGAATAGAGGGGTGCTGTGTAAAAAAAAAAAACCGAAAGATATTTATTTATTTATTTAAAAGCTTCGGCAACCTATTTGGTTTGGTGCTAGACATTCTGTGCACAAAAAGAAGCGTCCAAACACAAATTTATTTCGAAACAAAACAAAATGAACAAACCAATGAACGCAGAACGAGAACTTTAATTATACTGAAGATCGGAACATAATGAATGAACTAGTTAAAGTCAGTATCGATAAAACAATGGCTTTTAACTTGATCTGAATAATCGTTCTTTCTAGAAAAAAAAATCCATTAAAAATCGATTACTATTTCTGCCACCGAACTGATGCTTGCATTGCTGTGTTCCGGTGTGCCTACTACTAGGCTAGCGTGATGGACTAAGGCCTTAGCCTTCTCGTACTGAGAAGAGGCCCATGCCCAGCAGTGGGACAGTAACGGGCTGGTTATGTAGCATATTCTTAGCTATATCTTAATTTATTCTGTGTAATTTTACATTGAAGCTTAAAAATATTGGATTTTATAAAACAAAAGACAAGTTGTTAAATTCATCAACTTGTTAAAAAAAATCCATAGATAAATAGTGTCACTTGCCGAAATACAATTTTAAAGGTTTGAGCTGTGTTTGCGATTGTGACATACAAGTAAACAACGTGTTATTGAACTAACTTACTGAAAATCTCTTAAGGGGTCATTGTACTCATCAGTATGAACAACTTTTACTATGGGACCAACACAGAAATGGCGAAATAAAATCTGACGTTCCCTCCATTTGTGTTCACATTGATCGACAATATAAATTTAATATTATAATTATGTAATTTAAATTCTTGTAATGAACCTACTTAATATTTCTACACCAGCAATGGTAGTATATGTGAAACTATATTTAATGTAAGACATCAATGTACCTACCATATACTAAGAAATAAATATTATTCTATTCATACTGATGAGTACAATGACCCCTTAAGAGGTTTTGAGTTATTTCAATAACACATAATATTTATATCTAATTTATGATTCTATTAAGTACATGCTAGTTAACTATGGAATCTTGAGCACTATAAATAAATGTAAGACTACTTTTATAATAATATTATTTACTTTCTAAACAATACATTCTAGGTACATGGACGAACAAACAGAGGACAACGCGACACTACCATCCCCCGCTCCTAAGAAGAGGCGCGGGGGTTCTCCAGCCCCGGAAAAAGAGAAGGACAAGACTGAACCCAAGGACAAAGTGCCTGACCCCAAGGATAAAGTGCCTGACCCCAAGGATAAACTGCCTGACAAGAACATTAAACAGTTCAATGCTGTTGCACAGGTTAGTACAATATTAGAACTAACACAAGACAACACTACTACCCCCCGCTCCCAAGAAGAGGCGCGGGGGGTCTTCCATCCTAGACAAAAATACAATAATGACCCCAAGGATAAACTGCCTGACAAGAACATTAAACTGTTCAATGCTGTTGCACAGGTTAGTACAATACTAGAACTAACAGAAGACAGCAGTACTAACCCCGCTCCTAAGAAGAGGCGCGGGGGGTCTCCCACCCTAGACAAAGAGACAAGAATGACCCCAAGGATAAACTGCCTGACAAGATTATTAGATAGTTCGATGCTGTTGCACAGGTTAGTACAATATTAAAACTAACAGAAGACGGCACTACTGCCCCCCGCTCCCAAGAAGAGGCGCGGGGGGTCTTCCATCCTAGACAAAAAGACAAGGATGATCCCAAGGATAAACTGTCTGACAAGACTATTAAACAGCTCGATGCTGTTGCACAGGTTAGTACAATACTAGAACTAACTGAAGACAGCACTACTAGCCCCCGCTCCTAAAAAGAAGCGCGGGGGGTCTCTCATCTTAGACAAAAAGACAAGGATAAACTGCCTGACAAGATTATTAAATAGTTCAATGCTGTTGCACAGGTTAGTACAATATTATAACTAACAGAAGACAGCACTACTGCCCCCCGCTCCCAAGATGAGGCGCGGGGGGTCTCCCACACCAGACAAAGAGACAAGGATGACCCCAAGGATACACTGCCTGACAAGATCTAAATACATACAAGATGACAAGATATTAAATAGTTCAATGAAAAAGTTAAGGCCTTAGTCCACCACGCTGGCCTAGTACGGGTTTTGCGGTCTACGCACACCAACGAGAGCTGCTAGGCCAACAAATGACTTGGTGATGACAAAATCTCGTTATTAGAGCATCGGAGAATGCTGCTGGCTGACCATCGACTTACGATATCTGGAAGTCTGATCAACTTGATCTGTTGGCAAATCTAAAGACAGCTACTGTGTTTGGTCAATTTGGTAAAAGTTGGTAAATTGATTATAACTCTCTCTTATTTAGTCGCCAACTATGGCATCCATGGAAAAAGTCTTGTCTGTACTTTGCCATAAGATATTTTACGTAGGTATTAATACGTATTTATTTGTTACAGTCTGAACTTGAAGACTTAAAGGAGCCTTTTAAACCAGGTAAGAATACACAATACACTTTAACTAAACCTATAAATCGAATGGTAAATGAATGGTCTAATGATCTAATGGTTAATGGACTTAGATGAAGCGAAAGAGGTGTGTCAGGATCGTAGCAGGTGGAAATCCATAGTCTCTGCCTACCCCAATGGGAAACAGGCGTGATAATATGTATGTGTATGTATAAATCTAACGTAAAAACGTAGTTGGAGGAGATAACAGAAAAAACCGGCCAAGAGCATGTCGGGCCATGCTCAGTATTATAGGGTTCCTTAAGTAGGTCTACAAACGAATCAAATCGAATATTAATCATTGCTATTTTAGTTTTTGCAAACAGCGCCACCTAGTGCTAAATTTATGAAGCTAAATTTAAGAAGTGTGTTTCTTTTTGTGATTTTTTTAAATAGAAAGTAACTATAGGAGTATTATTTGCTATGATCATTTTTCTCTAAGGTCAATGACCTATGAACTAGGACGTCTTAAGTATTTTTCAGTTTTCTCACTATAACTCAAAAATTTATAATCACATTATACTCGAAATAATTTTAAATGAGAGTTTTAATAAAGGTCTATCAATGTTGAAGACTATAAGTTTCTACGTTGCATAGTTTAGAAATGGCAGGGGCACATTGCAAGTCACTTTGGCGAACTGTATTTCGCAGAGGGTATACCTGATAAAAAAGTTGTGTATGAAACATTACCTTCATTTTAGTAGACCTATTCAACGATACCCCACACGAGGGGGTGCAGCTAAAAAAATATTTTCATCGCCATTTCACATGTATGGGCGCCACCCCTAAAATACGTAATCAAGATTTTTTTATTCTTTTAAAATTGAGATCTATATCTATTCCATTTTTTGTCAAAATTTCATTTACTTATGTTAATAACTGTAGAAGTTATTAAGCGGTAAAGGATTAGGACAGACGGACAGTCGGACAGACGGACGGACATGACGAAACTATAAGGGTTCCTTGTAGGACTTCGGAACCCTAAAAAATTGAGTACAGATTGCTAGTAAGCAAATGTTTTCTAAAAAAATAACAGCGGATGTAACCTAACTACTCGAAATGATAACCATTTTTACCCCAAAACTAAAAAAAACACGTAAATAAACATGTTTCAATAATGGCGTATCATTCGAATAAAAACTTATTTTACTTTGGCTGAATAGCTGATCGACTAGCTCGCCCATTACCTGAAAAAAAAAACTAAATTCCAATTATAAACATTTTCAATTTGCCGCGAAAATTTTAACTTTCGATTACGAAAATAAGTTAATTTAAAAGATTTTTATTGATTTATCATTAATGGATGATAAAAGTAGTGAAAATAGTCAATTTAGTTTTAAAGATGACATATTCAGTCAATATGACGATAATTTCGCTACAGACGATTGTTTTAAGAGCTACGAAAATAATATTGGATTTGGTACAAATAAAGATGAGAAATGTGAAGGTAACTTTTATTTTGTGTTACTAGTAATTATTATTTTTGCTGATTGATGTACTCAGTAGTATAATATTAAACTCAAACTTTTTATTGCATTCATGTGTACATTTATAAGTACCCTATGTACTTAGAGTATTAACCTATGACTGGGTCAAAACACAAAACTCCGAATCGGCACGATGCTAATTTGTAACGCAAAAAACTGCGACGCAATTGCTGCGATGCGTTGCGATTCCGTGTGGCAAGGAGTCTTGCTGGCCATAGTTCGTGCATGGTATAATAACACCAGGTAGTCTCTTCCCGTGACAGCTAGGTCACGTGATTACCTCCCTACTACGCCATCGGCCGTGGAGCCAATAGCGGGCTGTTAGCGTGACACTTGTTTTTTTTTTTTTTTTTTTTCAATTTATTCATGACCATGGATACTTGTCCTTCAGTCGTAATCATTGAACATATTATACTTATATCCTAGTAAAGTGATGGAAACTTTACTAGGTTTCTGAGGGGATGATGAGATAATACGAAAGTCATGATTTTCAACTTTGTACCATTTATCCACACTTGTACACGTTAACGAGCACTTAACATTTAATAATCCATCATTATTACACATTAAAACTCGAAGAAACACAAATTTTGGAAAATAATAAAAAATCCACAACACGATCTTTACGAATTTTCCCGCCAACCTCCGTGACACTTGTCAGTTTGATGTGTTGCCACTTTGTGAAAATAAATTACCCAAGCAAAATGCATTTTTTCATTTACTTTCTTCTATAAATAAACACTTTTTAACTAGTAATTTAATATAGTTTAGTTTTTTAACTAATTAGATGTATAACACGAGATAACAAATAGTTAGGCTAGTTAGGAATTTATTTATTTATTTATTTAATTCTTTATGCACAACAGGGTACAAAGGCGGTCTTGAATTTATTTTATATTCATTATGAACAAAAATCTCCTTAAGTATATTGAAGATATCAATCAATGGCAGCACTGATCGTGACGTAGCTTGGAGGCATCACGCTGTCATTGCGGGAAGAGAATACCTGGTGTGGTGAAACATCTTATTATACCATGAGTTCGTGTAATAACATTCATATATCGCAGGAATACGCGACGCGAATCAAGTCGCAAGTTTTTGCGAAGGGTCGTGCGAGCTCGTAGATTTCTGCGATGCGACTTCGCATCATAGTTTTGTATTTCAACCCTTTATGTGGATGTCGTAATATTTGAATAATCCTACTAATATTATAAATACGAAAGTGTGTATGGTTGTTTTTTTGTCTTTCAATCATGCATAAACTGTTGAACGAATTTCTTAAAAAACTGCACACAGATAATCCTGATTAACATATACATTGTGTAATTGAAATAACTGAATACCTCTTAAGGGGTCATTGTACTCTTGTAACTTTTACTATTAGACCAACACTGAAATCGCAAAAATAAAATCATCTGCTACGTACATTTATGTTCGCATACCTCGACTAAATGTAGGCAACTGCTGTTTTTTTTATGCGGTTTTTGTATTCTTCCTATAGTAAAAGTTGCTCATACGATGAGTACAATGACCCCTTAAGAGGTCTCTTACGCGTTGTATTATATGGTTCTTTTTATCCCGGGAAGACACAGTTTCCATGGGATGCGCGATAAGATATTTCGTGGACTGATAGGCTGAGTTGAGAGAGAGAAGCAACGGGCAAAGACTGGTTGAAATATAAAGAACTGTACTCGTATTAGTAACATACAAATAAATGCATGATTTAAAATGTTTTTTAGATTCGAACTCAAACCAAGAAAAGATAGAACCGAATGTAACACAGACTAAAATAATACCGACATTCGGTAAACAGAAGAATAAGCAAAATGTCAAAAAAGCTGTTAGTAAACCAAAGAAATTCGTCCCTCCGACTAAAAATACGACAAATAATGTACAAAATTCAATGAAAAGTACTACTGGTCAAATACAAAGTCGAAATAATGAAACTATGTCTTCAGGACCCAATATTGATCAAACAACCGAATGTTCGAGCCAACATTTCCAGCCAACAACAAACTATTTCAGCGAAAGTTCCAATATGAATAATTTGCATGGGTCTAATATTGGTCCAACACCAGAATATGTGACCCAACATTCGCAGCCAATACCAAATTATTTTAGGCAAGATTCAGAAAGTTCTAATATGAATTATTTGACATCACAATTGACTCAAGATCTGAATAATGATAGTTATATGGGATTAGATAATATGTCAAATATTACTCAAAATTTAGATTCATTTATGAATGTACTGATTCCTTTAGATACTTCTATGAACATTGGGAATATAGATTTCACACAAAATATCGATGAAAGTATTGGAAAAACAGGCGATGATACAGTAAAAAGTCCAAGGAACTTTAATTCACAGTCTCAAGAGATTTTCAAAGGAGGTACAACAAAGAAATTGAAATCCAACATGCTTGGAAGTATTATTTCAAATTCTTTAAATATCCTGGGTGATGACGAAATAATCGCTTTTCATAATCTTTCCCAAGAGACAAATTCAGATCGGTCCAGCGTCAAAAACTTATCACCGGGTCGAAACCAGTCTTTTTGTTCAGTTGCCTCCTTAGGAAAAACATATAAAAACTTAGATTGCAGTAGTTTTAAAAATGATACCCATAAAATGCCCGAAGGAAACGATTTTTTGGATCTATTTAAAAATAATTTATGTGAAAAAGTAAAACCAGTTGCTATGACAACAGAATTTGGTGATATAGGTTTTAATACGAAATATTCTGATTACATCAAGGATTTGGGCCAAATTGATGATGAGACTGAGGAGGAAAAAGAAACTCGTATGATGATTATAAATATGTATCCTAAAGAAAATTGTATATTGAAGAAAAATAAACATAACTGAATGTTTTTGTAGTAGAAATAAATAAAAAATAATTATTATTTCGTATTTTATTTTGTAGACTAGACAGCAGTCACATATTGGTTTTCAAATGTTTTACACATAGAAATATAAATAAAAATGTAATAGAAATGTTATCTACTGTCTTATATTTATAACATAACATCACGCCTGTATTTCCCCGAAGGGGTAGGCGGTGGTGTATAGTACACCCACATTTCGCCAGTTTTGTTACAAGTCCCATGTAATAGGGGGCGAGCCTATTGCCATTAACCGGGCACAAATCCAGACTCCGGGCTGCTACTGAGAATTTCCAAATGAAAAAACCCAATAACACCTTGCCCGACCCGGGAATCGAACCCAGGACCCCATGCTCAGCAGTCGCGCTTGCGACCACTAGACCAACGAGGCAGTCCCACCACTACTACCACTACCACCACTACCACTTCTATTATCCTATTATTAAGATTTCTATGGTTTTACATAAGTTTGTTTGTGTTCGGTGCTGTAGGCAGAATTTGTTATTAATTTTATCTCTGGTAACTCTTTCAACGAATGTTTTTGTTTTAGTCATTCATTTTGTAAGTACACAAAAAATAACATTAACATATGCTATGTTATTTTAAAAGGTGACATGAAAACAGCGAATTTTACATTAAATTTGAAAATCCTTGTGTCAAACTGGGTTTGTCACATTAATCCAAAGGGTGTTGTTCAAACTTACAATACTTAAAGCTGTATACCAAGGGCGGATCCAGCCTTTGTATCAGGGGGGGGGGGGGGGTCGCGTACTTATTTCCAGTCCCGGATCAAAAATTCGCCCTCTTAGAAAAAAAACTTTCAACCAATTAAATTATAGAATTTTCGTAATTTTTGCTAAAACATGAATTTCAGTGAATTTTAGAGCTTTAGATTTTCTCTTTGTAGAATATTAATGTAACGATTAGTTAGTTACAAAACTTATACACCAAAAATTTTTTCTCAGTTTTGGCTTTGTCTCTATTAACTACAAAATACGTTTAGTATACAGAAGAAAGAAGGATATTTTTTCTCAGTTTTGGCTTTGTCTCTATTAACTACAAAATACGTTTAGTATACAGAAGAAAGAAGGACATTTTTTCTCAGTTTTGGCTTTGTCTCTATTAACTATAAAATACGTCCAGTATACAGAAGAAAGAAGGACAGAAAGACAAGCGCGAGCGAAGCGAGCGCGAATTTTTTTTAACCGTTCACGAACAAACTGATTAGCTATTCACAAAAGAATAAATATTCTGTGACAAAAGTGTACGTATTTATTTGAGCGCAACCTGTTCTTGCGGTGCCTAGAGCGGCTAATAGTAGATACTTTAGCGAAAATAACTAAATATACATTCAAGTTATGGCAGTCCTATACTTGGATGGCAATGAAATAGAGGAATAGCGCGAGCGTAGAGAGCTCGTTTTTTTTTGGTATTTTTTTGCAAACCCAGTTTATATTTACTTTCGGTTTTTAAGAGCTTTTTTGATTGAAATTATGTTTTTGCATTCCGATTTTCAAAAAACTACTTACTTATCAACTTATATTGATGAATTATTTTTACTTGGGCAAGGTTTTATAAGGCTAACATGGTAGAAAAGTAGTTATTTCTGTTGTTGATGGTTAGCTAGGTATTCAATCGACAGTGACGCGATAGCGAGATTGGAGAAGAATATCGCGGTGCGGGCGGTACGCCAAAATCAAACTTTAAATCGCGCGAATATTATTCACATTGAACAAACGGGTTCAGATGCGAGTTCAATTTAGTAATTTTGTTTGTATCTTGTAACAACATATATACATTCATTCATTCAATGAATATTCATTTAGTAAATTATGTAGGACCTAAACAAGAAAAATCTGTGGTTGACCTAGGCCCAGGGGGGGGGGTCATGACCCCCATGACCCCCCCCCCTGGATCCGCCCTTGCTGTAGACACATTGCGAGCGGGACGGAACAGGAAGCGTATCGCCGGCGGGCTTTGTGTTGTAATGTACTGAACTGTATTAGATAGTGCACACAGCGCTGTCCTGCCGGGCGTTTTGACGACGTAACCGATCCGCCGCCGGTCCATACATACATAAACATCACGCCTGTATTCCCCGAAGGGGTGGGGTAGGCAGAGATGTACAGTACACCCACATTTCGCCAGTTATGTTATAAGTCCCATGTAATAGGGGGCGAGCCTATTGCCATTAACCGGGCACAAATCCAGACTCCGGGCTGTTACTGAGAATTTCCTAATGATAAAACACAATAACACTTCGCCCGACCCGGGAATCGAACCCAGGACCCCACGCTCAGCAGTCGCACTTGCGACCACTAGACCAACGAGGCCGTCCGCCGGGCGAAAAGACAACGCCGGGCGGTGCGCGATCGATACGCTGGCGTTGTATTATATAGGAATACATAGTAGAAGTCACACAGAGAGCGGAACGTTTTCTTCTGGAGCTGTCATTCCGCCGCCGTACAGTCTCGCGCGCGATCCACCCGCAGTGCGACATGAACGCTCCGTCCACGTTCGGTCGACTCTCCGCCTCCGTTCCGTCCCGCCCGCTGTGTGTCTGCACCTTTAGGCTTTAGCCGTAGGAAGTTGGGCTTTTGCCGCATAAAATAAATAAATAAATATCTTTGGGACATTTTTACACAGCACCATCTAGTCCCAAACTAAGCAGAGCTTGTACTATGGCTACTAGACAATGGATATAATACTTAAATATTTTTTATAATTGTAAATACATACTTACAATACATAAGCAACACCCAGACCAACACAAACACTTATGTTCATCACATAAATATTTGTGTCCTGTGGGAATCGAACCCTCGACCTCGTTATCAGCAATCCGACACTCGAACCACTGACCATGGTCTAATAAGATGTTTCACCAGGTATTCTCTTTCCGCAATGACAGCGCGATGCCTCCAAGCTACGTCACGATCAGTGCTGCCATTGATTGATATCTTCAATATACTTAAGGAGATTTTTGTTCATAATGAATATAAAATAAATTCCTAACTAGCCTAACTATTTGTTAACTCGTGTTATTCATCTAATTAGTTAATAAAGGAAACTATATTAAATTACTAGTTAAAAAGTGATTCTTTATAGAAGAAAGTAAATGAAAAAATTCATTTTGCTCGGGTAATTTATTTTCACAAAGTGGCAGCACATCAAACTGACAAGTGTCACGCTAACAGCCCGCTATTGGCTCCACGGCCGTTGACGTAGTACGGAGGCAATCACGTGACCTAGCTGTCACGGGAAGAGACTACCTGGTGTTATTATACCATGCCACTGACCACAGAGGTCGTCATTGCTCTTAAGAACTTAAGTAATTTTAGATTTTATTAATCAAGATCTTGTAATCAGTCTATATCTTCTGCATGTAAATAAGTCATGAAAAAGATTCAATGTACGTATTCATTTTAAAATAATTATTTATTTTGTTTACCTACTTATTTTCTTCTATTTAATAATATATTTAACAATACAATTCTCTCCATATTCTATTTAACAATACAATTCTCTCCACAGAAGACACAGAGAAAGAAAACATATTAATAGCATACCTCCCCTCCGGACAATACATCGGCATCAAGCTGTTCCAGTCTAGACCCAACAGCTTCAAGAACGAGTCTGTCAAGCTGCAGTGGGACAAGCAAGCTGCTACCAATGCTATCACACTGAAGATGCAGCTAGGTGAGAAAATATTGTATAGTACGACACAAAAAAAAAAAAAAACGAGTGTGCTTTAGAGCACACGACTGAAGTAAAACTTCACTAACTTTCTCTCCCTCAATACTATTTCACCGTCACGTAACGTAACGTAACACATTCACCAGCTTACTCCCCAAGTCAACCAGCTTACTCCCTAAGTCAGCGGTTCTCAAACTTTTTTGGTCACGGAACCCTTTTGACAAGCAAAATACTTGACGGAACCCTACAATAAAACAATAGTTTTTAAAAGTGTATTCTTTATTATATAAGCATAATAAAAGTACAATGTAACAGTTACTAATTATTACTTACTTTAACCACATGCCAAGTACAATAATAGAAGATATTAAAAATGAAAAAATCTTAACTAATGGGAGGTATGAAACTGTTTTTTATTTTTCATCAATTGGTTGATATCAGGTTTGATAGAAGACATTTGAAGTCTCATATCAGGTTCGGCGTCCAGTCTATTGCGATATTTTGTTTTCGTGGCTGCATAGGTTGAGAATCCTGTTTCGCACAAATATGTTGTTGGGAACGGGAGAAGAATATTCAGAGCCATTCTGCCAAGCATTGGATATTCATCACGGATTCTGCACCAAAAATCGTTGAGAGGCGTCGTTTTGAACAGTGACTCCATACTTGTGTCTGATGACATTTCTAAAAGAGATTCATATATCTCGTTTGACATACTTTCGGGCTTTTGCAAGTTGGGTAAAAAAGGATTATGAATCCATGAATTCAGCTTCATTTTTGTATTATGTTCTTCGGGAAAATACTTTACAAAAGATGCGCGCATCGAAGTGAGATATTGGACCAATTCTTCAAACACATCATCTTGAAACATTTCCGAGTCGTTATCGCTAACAAACTCACTGAGTGACGTAAAGCTTTCTATTTCTCTCTTACCAACGCAAATAATCCAAAAATCTAATTTTCTTTTGAAGGCAGATATTTTGTTATAGGCCTGGAACACTGTTGTCTGTTTACCTTGCAATGATAAATTCAATTCGTTCAGTTTTTGAAAGATATCCGCCATAAAAGACAATCGGAACAACCAAGTTTTATCATACAAACGGTCTTTCAAATTAAAAGAAACTGTATCTGCTGAAAGAAACATTTGTAACTCGGCTCTAAGTTCAAATAGCCTTGTTAAAGTTTTACCCCGAGACAGCCATCGCACTTCTGTATGGAGCAGCAGTGTTTTATGTTTGCTGCCATAATCTTCACACAATAATGAGAACAATCGGGATTGTAGTGGTCGTGATTTGATAAAATTAATTATTTTTACCGCTTCATCCATAACTAATTTTAGATTTGACGGCATTTGCTTCATCGCAAGTGCTTGTCTATGCAGAATACAATGGCTGGAACTACAATTAGGCGCTTTACTTTTTATTCGTGATACTGCTCCTGCTGTTTTACCTGTCATCGCCTTGGCCCCATCTGTACAAATGTCAATGCAATCGTTCCAACTAAGATTATTTTCTTTAAAAAATATGTTTATTTTATTAAAAATTTCTTCCCCGGTAGTGTTTGTGGGCAGCGGTGAACACATAAGCATGTCTTCTTCAAAAGAACGTTCATATGGATATCTCACGATAACCAGCAAGATAGCCAGACCAGTGACATCAGTTGACTCATCCATTTGCAAGGCGAATCGTGTTTTTTGTAGACGTGCAACTAGTTCTTGTTTGACGTAGCTTGCCAGATCATGGATTCGCCGTGAAACAGTATCGTTTGATAGCGGTACAGTAGAAAGATGCTTTGCAGATTTTTCATCGAGCATACATTTTGTTATGTCTAACACACATGGCTTTATTAAATTCTCAGCGATAGTGTGCGCTTCACCTGCTTGTGCAATGCGATAGCTAACTAAATATGATGCCTCCGTGGCCTTTTCATTGATAGTTTGTGTTACATGCATCATATTTTTTTGACTTTCCAATAACTGTTCTTTTTTACGAACAAAAAATTCTTTATTCTTGTCTTTAGACTCGGGGTGTACAGTTTCTAAATGTCTGCGTAATTTGGCAGGTGCCATGGAACTATTAGGAAGCAGTTTACTACATAACATGCAGAGAGGTGAGCCGTTGGAATCAACAAATCCGAAACTGATATATGATTCATCATACTTCCTTTTTTTCGTCTTTGAAACCGTGGAGCTTGACGTCGTGGCATCATCGTCTGGATCGGTAATTGCTGTATTCTCCGCGCGTACTGCTTTTGAACATTCAGCGTCATTAGAAGATGTCGTTGCAACACGTTTAACACCTTTAAGCCAACGTTCCATTCTTCTTTATTAATAATGTTACACGTCAGGATGGTAGGGTCAAAATAATGCACAATCGTTACTGCGTTTATGAGACAAAGTTTAGTCCAAAGAAGAAATGTACAAAACTGATACAATCAGAATACAGCGGGCAGTAGAACTTACAAGAAGGCAGCAGGCTAGCCAGCTTGTAAGTAGGTAGGTACGAACTTATCGCTCCGAACGCTAATCGTCAACTGACTGACGAGGCGCGACTTTTTTTATATAATAGCGCTTTTATACTTAGTCCTA
The DNA here is from genome assembly GCA_949699075.1 of Asteroscopus sphinx. Lineage (NCBI taxonomy): Eukaryota > Metazoa > Arthropoda > Insecta > Lepidoptera > Noctuidae > Asteroscopus > Asteroscopus sphinx. The sequence goes on from OX453029.1 coordinate 6,209,746, forward strand.
GACTCGAACTCGAACAATCTCAAAAATACTCGAGTCGGCGCCTTTGATAAACAAAAAGCGGAAATAAAAATATAAATACAAAAAAATGCGTTGTAAACAATCTCGACTTTATGCTTTTGAAGATAGAGCCGAAAGTCGCTTGTTCACAACTATAGCGTCTAATTCAGAGGCGGCTTTTTAGGGTTCCGAAGTCCTACAAGGAACCCTTATAGTTTCGTCATGTCCGTCCGTCTGTCCGTCTGTCCGTCTGTCCGTCTGTCTCAATCCTTTACAGCTTAATAACTTCTACAGTTATAAACATAAGTAAAAGAAATTTTGTTAAAAAATAGTCTACATATAGATCTCAATTTTAAAAGAATAAAAAAATAGTTTTTCCGTTTTTTAGGGGTGGCGTCCATACATGTGAAATGGGGAAAAAAAAATTTATTTCGCTGCACCCCCTCGTGTGGGATATCATTGAATAGGTCTACTAAAATGAAGGTAATGTTTGATACGCCACTTTTTTATCAGGTGTACCATCTGCGAAATATAGCCCGCCAAAGTGGCTTGCAATGTGTCCCCCCCCCTGCCATTTCTAAACTATGCAATGTAGAAAATTATAATCTTCCACATTGATAGACCTTTGTGAAAACTCTCTTTTAAAATTATTTTGAGTATAATGTGATTGTAATTTTTTGAGTTATAGAGAGAAAACTGAAAAATACTTAAAACGTCCTAGTTCAAAGTTCATTGACCTTAGAGAAAAATGATTATAGCAAATAATGCTCCTTTAGCTACTTTCTATTTGAAAAAATCTCAAAAAGTAACTTTGAAATGACACGCTTCTTCAATTTGGCTTCTTGAATTTATCGCTAGATGGCGCTACTAACAACACGCTCTGAGTCGCGAAAGCTGCCGATTATTGCAAAAAGTAAAATAGCCATGATTAATATTCGATTTGATTCGTTTGTAATTACACCTACTTAAGGAACCCTATAATACTGAACCCTATATAACCCTATAACCCTATAATTCAAAACGTTCGACCAGTGACCAGAGAGAGGTGTTTTGTTTTTTTTTTCTAAATTCTTGCGGAACCCCTACAGGGGTATCGCGGAACCCTAGGGTTCCGCGGAACACACTTAGAGTACCGCTGCCCTAAGTCATGCGTGCGTAAAGAAGTTTTACTTCAATAAGGCGCGTCATCAAACTTCGTTCAAGCAGACACAAAAGACGATTGACGAAAACACCTAAACATAAAAAAAATATAATCAACCTTATGTAACGCCTATAAGGTGTTAAAATTGATTGCCGTGACGTCTTTTTCTATTTCGCTCACACGTTTCCGTACTCTAGCGGCAGTGGCTGAGACTTTTGGCGCGCAGCGATGGTGTTTTCTGATTGGTTAACCAATTTCCCGCGTATTTAAATTGTGTCATCTGTACAGGTACATCGGTGGGCCATATAAAATGTGTACTACTGTAATAGAGTAACAATACATCAAGCTGTTCAGTCTAGATCATCCCTATAGCTTCAAGAACGTCCCTAACTGACAATGGTAGCATTTTTCAGGAATCATTGCAAATAATTTATAATGCTTATTTGTCAACAGAAAAAGGCTACATAACATCACAGTCGGTGCAGGCGCAACTAGTGACTGATCTCAATCTCACAGATGAAGAAAAAGCTACACTTGACAAGGAGAGAGAAACTGGTTAGTATACTCTATTTAAATGTTATTTAATAGAAGGACATAGGCCTCCCCCGAAAGGGGAGGATATGCTATAATCGCCATCACTTGGCAGGAGGGCTGGCGATCGCAGTTGGTTGAATAAATACTCCGAGAACGCTGCTGCCCATCCTATGGTGAATCCCTTAGTCGCCTTTAACGACACCCACGAGAAGAGATGGGGTGGTGCTATTCTTTGTGTCCGGCACCACACTGAATGATTAGATTATTTATTATTAAAAAAAGTGTAACACTAGATTGTTTTCATAAACTCGATTTGTTTTGTCTTCTTTCTCCTCGCCTATTCCCAACTATGTTGGGGTCGGCTTCCAGTCTAACCAGATGCGGCTGAACATCAGTATTTTACACGGAGCGACTGCCATCAGACTCCGCAACCCAGCTACTGGACAATACCGACATCCTAAGGTTAGACCTGCGGTGCTATTCACAAACGTTCGAAAAGTTTCTGTTTCCGAAGTCAAAATTTGACCGGCAAACGAAACAAAACGACCACTTGTATAAAATGCTTGTATCAGTGGCGGCTGTCCCTTAAGTGCACTCGTGCTCTGCACTACCAGTTCATAAATTCATAATACCTTTAAAAAGAATAACACAATATCTAAAACATCAATGTTACGTACCTACTTTATACTTACGAATAGTAATGAAGTAACGACAAATCACTTTAATCTCTAAACTGAAGAAGTTAAAACTTATTTTCGCTCGAACAAAAAAGTCCCGTGCGCTTCTCGGAGCGCACGCAGAGCGCTCATACAACTTGTATGAAATACCAGCTACATCACCTGGCGCGTGAGACAAGATAATTAGTACAATTACTATGAAGTAACCAGCCTAGATTCGTGCGCCGCACGGCCCCGACGATTTCCGAGATTGACCGATTGTTGACGAACGAGGGCGTGGGGGCGTTGCCCTCTCATTGTCATACTTCCCGCGCTCCATGGTATAATAACACCAGGTAGTCTCTTCCCGTGACAGCTAGGTCACGTGATTGCCTCCGTATTACGTCATTGGCCGTGGAGCCAATAGCGGGCTGTTAGCGTGACACTTGTCAGTTTGAGGTGCTGCCACTTTGTGAAAATAAATTACCCGAGCAAAATGCATTTTTTCATTTACTTTCTTCTATAAAGAATCACTTTTTAACTAGTAATTTAATATAGTTTCCTTTATTAACTAATTAGATGAATAACACGAGATAACAAATAGTTAGGCTAGTTAGGAATTTATTTTATATTCATTATGAACAAAAATCTCCTTAAGTATATTGAAGATATCAATCAATGGCAGCACTGATCGTGACGTAGCTTGGAGGCATCGCGCTGTCATTGCGGGAAGAGAATACCTGGTGAAACATCTTATTATACCATGCCGCGCTCGTTTAAATTTCTTCTTGTTTATTATTTAGTGTGTTTACGTTACTGTAACTGTGAATTGTGTAAAAATGAGCATTAACTTTCATATTGATTACTATAGTGGTAGAATTTATTAAAAGCAATAATAAAACTTTTCAAAACAAAGTCGGAATAATAGTAGTTTATGAAACTGTTGCATAATAGGGGTTATTAAAACACGAGTGTGAGTTTAAAAACCGAGCCGTAGGCGAGGTTTTTAATAGTATCACACGAGTGTTTTAATACCTAATTATGTCAGTTTCATACACTATTTTATCTACACTCATACAATTTTAAATAAAATACCAAAGTCAAAATCTTAGTAACATTGTCGTTGTTTTTCTTGATTTCTCTGGTAAAAGATTGTTAGTCATTTACGTTGCTGCATCCAAAAATTCAGGCGGGGTCATATTCTCCTCAGTTCAGTATCACTGCTATAGTCAGATATTTTTGCCCAGAATAAAACTTTCGGCATACAAAACCATAATAATAACGTAAACAATAACAATAAATTTACAAGTAACGATGTCCAAATCCAGTAGGCCAGGCGCGCGGCCGCGCACGCGCTCTGGTGCGCGCCTACACAGATAATAAAATATAGTCTGGCGACAACATTATAATCGGAACTAATTTTCTATCCTTGTCAGGATTCCGTCAATCTCTGTTTTATCATACAAAAAATATGCCTGTAAACACTTAAATATAATTAAAAGCAATATGACAATCAAAAGTTCTGCCAAAAACGCGATTTTAAACGATAAAAAATTTCAATGTATGACAAGTGGCGCCACCCTGAATTTTGTGTACTCATTGGTGCCAAACTGTACGACTGCTAAAAAAAAGGTTTGAAAACTCCTTAGTTAGGTCGAAGTGGCATTAAAAACTCCTTAGTTAGGCTCAAGTGTGCGGTTATGGAAAAAAAATTAAATTACCGCATTGTTTTGTTCAGCAAACTGTATCGTAATGAAACTTTTTAAATTCATAACAGGTGCATGTGCGTAAAGTATGTCATTATGACATTACTTTCGAGTTCATAATTCGAATTTTACGATACGAGTGTAGATAAAATAATTAGCTGAACCGCCTATGCTATTGAATTAAATAATAAAAAGCAATGCTTGTGTAGATTTCTTTTGTTTTCTTTGCACATTTTTGATGGACAGTCGATTTGGACGGAAACTGGTATCAAACATTTTTATTGTATTTTAAATCATAACACTAAATAAAACAGTACAGTGCACCACTGGTTCTCTCAGGCAACAGCCGCCACTGGCTTGTATGGACTAGTGATAACTGTGATTTCATTTGATGCCGTATTGTCATCTCCACATTGTATACTGGGTGCCAGGGAAACGCTCCCGAAACAGAAACGCAATTAATATACTACCTTAACAGAATCGAATACCAATAACCATTAGCCTTATTTATACTTATTGTTTTACGGCCAAAATTAATATCCAATCTATCCACGATTTACCCTACTAGAGATAGAAATCTGACATAAGCTCCATACAAAATATGTCAAAATTCTATCTCTTGTAGGGTAAATCGTGGGTAGATAAGATATTAAATTTGGCCGTATGTGACGCTACGACACGGACTGCGTATGCGAGCGGATGTCGTTCACCCTTAGCGCCAGCTGATATTTTATTTGAATTACATTGCGAACTTTAAAAAATTATGTAAATAAATGGGGATTTTTTTTGCAAATTAGTTTTATTTAACTGCCCAAAGCTGGTTATGTATGAAAAATGCAAAAAAAAAATTGTGGTTTCGTATCAAATCACCAGCACTAACCTATCATCGTTTTCGGAAGCGTTTCCCTTACACCCAGTATGTTAAAAATATTTTTGTCCATTCCAGAAGAGAAGAAGTCCCGTGTTCAATTCCTGAAGACTGAAATGAAGCTAATAGAGCTAGATGCTAAGATTAAGACGTGTTTGTGCCTCGAGAAAGCCGACACCGAGATGTGTTTGAAGCTGTTGGATGAATTAATTGGTAAGTAACTCATTTTTAACCATCAAGCAAAATTTCAATTCACGTCACGCCCATCTTTGGTGTGAAAGGTCTGGGTAGGCGAGGATGTGCTAGGCGAGAATTGAAATATTTGTTGGTACAACATTGAACTTTATTGCTGCATGAATAGAGTATTTATTAAATTGCAAATCTTTCGGTGTGAAAGGGTCAGCGAGATTTCAATTCACGCCCATCCCATCCAATCCTCGCCTCGCCGGTTCGAAATCACCTTAAAGCGGGCTACTCAAAGCAATGCAAGCAGGGGACCCTGCATGCAGAATCTCTGCTAAATGTATTGTGTGTATAATTGCAGGGCCGACATTTTTAATCTGTATACTGCGGCGCACTGTCAGACTGGATTTTCTTAAAAGCCATTTTTAGGGTTCCGTAGTCCTACAAGGAACCCTTATAGTTTCGTCATGTCCGTCCGTCTGTCCTAATCCTTTACAGCTTAATAACTTCTACAGTTATAAACATAAGTAAATGAAATTTTGTCAAAAAATGCTCTAAATATAGATCTCAATTTTAAAAGAATAAAAAAATCTTAATTACGTATTTTAGGGGTGGCGCCCATACATGTGAAATGGGGATGAAAATATTTTTTTCGTTGCACCCCCTCGTGATGGGTATTGTTGAATAGGTCTACTAAAATGAAGGTAATGTTTCATCCACAACTTTTTTATCAGGTATGCCATCTGCGAAATACAGTTCGCCAAAGTGGCTTGCAATGTGTCCCTCCCCCACCCTGCCATTTCTAAACTGTGCAACGTAGAAACTTATAGTCTTCAACATTGATAGACCTTTATAAAAACTCTCTTTTAAAATTATTTCGAGTATAATGTGATTATAAATTTTTGAGTTATAGTGAGAAAACTGAATAATAATTAAGACGTCCTAGTTCATAGGTCATTAACCTTAGAGAAAAATGATCCTAGCAAATATTGCTCCTTTAGTTACTTTCTATTTAAAAAAATCACAAAAAGAAACACACTTCTTAAATTTAGCTTCATAAATTTAGCGCTAGATGGCGCTGTTTGCAAAAACTGAAATAGCAATGATTAATTTTCGATTTGATTCGTTTGTAATTAGACCTACTCAAGGAACCCTATAATACTGAGCATGGCCCGACATGCTCTTGGCCGGTTTTTTTATGAGATACAGATCTGCTCTTGACCGCAATCTAGACAGCTTTGTCAAGATGTGGTCGACAATAGACCAAGCAAACCTATTAGATACCGATTCACTCCAGCTTTAAAGGCGTTATGGTTGTAAGTGCCCGGAAATACAGATGCCGGCAGTGAATTCCACAACTTGGCTGTGCGCATTATGAAAGAGTTCTCAAAGCGCTTGGTCCTGATCATAATAATTTATCATAATCATTTATTTAGTATATTCAGTACAGTACATTCATTTGGGGCCCCGACTCCCGAAATAGTATGTCCTATGGGTCAGGAATCAGGACCCCAATTCTCGCGTTATAGAGATAAATGTCTAATTCGAGATAATCTCTAATTTTAAATCACTACGAAAAATGTCGCCGATAATTTCAATAGCTATAAACCACTCTTTGTATTTGAGCACTAGGCGTAGACATATCTCTAACGTGACTTTCTGAGAATAAGAAAATTAATTTTCAATCGATTTTCGTCATCTTGTTTCGACATTATGTCGAGTTCGAGATAATGTCTACGACGCGAGAATCACCCCCCAGTACCCGTAACGACTGCCACAGATATACGTATGACAACTGGGACAGCTATACGTGCTCTCCGAGGCACGGAGGCAACGAAACGTTCACCCATCCGTGGCAAGCGCAGCTTAACCTTGCAGATCGTACAATCCATGCAGTTGTTACTTCGCTACGAGCCCCTCAATGTATGTTTTGCCTTATTATATCCTTTTAACTTATATTTCTTTTCACAGAACTAGACATCAAACCCCTAATGTTGCTCAAACACCCGACATGCCTGGAAACAATTAAACGAATGCGCGCTTACGTTGGCAACACTCCGTCCTGGGAGCTCAGCGAGAGCGCTGCGCTTGTGTTCAGTAAACAAGCGCATAAGATCAGGAAACAGGCTGACACCGTCTATAAGAATCTGAAGGTAACATTTTTTTTTTATAGTATAGGATGGCGAAACGAGCTAAAGGTCCACCTGATGTTAAGCGGTTACCTTTGCCCATAACAACTGCAATACCACCTAGGCTGTTGCCTAAATGGCACCGCAAGTCGGTTCGCCAAACTGAGACATGAAGATGGAAGTCTCATGTGATTGTAATTTCACTGGCACCCGTACCCTTCAGATCGAAACACAGCAATGCAAGTATCACTGTTTGACGGAGAAGTAGGTACGGTGGTAGTACTTCACCGGCCGAGCTTTTTCACAAAGGAGCTCTCCTACTACTAAAATCTACTACATGTCTTGCTCCTAGCCTTTTCCAAACCATGTTGTTGCGGAAGCAAAACTGGAAAGTTTAATTAGATACAGCTCTAAATCTGCATTTTATATAGAGCGTCTGCCATTTAGCGTTGCCAGATCCGATCCAGACTTAAATGAAAAGCGGGACTGGGGCGAAAAAATCGGGAAGAAAAATGCAGAAGCAATGCCCGCTCCCCTCGTGCGCTTCTTCCTTCGCTGACCATTTTTAACGAGCCAAATTGGCTACTTAGATGAAAAAGCAGGATTTTGGGCGTTCCACTCAGGGTTTGGCGGATCGTGTCCTGAGAGTTCTGGAAATCTGGATATCCCGGGACATTTGACAATAATACCAGATCATGTTGGTCCAGGGAGGCTCTCTTTATCATCATTTCAGCCGAAGACGTCCACTGCTGGACATAGGCCTCCCCCAGAGAGGGGATAAACCATAATCGCCTCCTTGCCATAATACCATGTGATGCCGGCCACAAAGAATATCACACACCATCTCTCTCTTCTCATGGGTGTTGTAAAAGGCGACTAAAGGGTTCATCAGAGGATGGGCAGCAGCGTTCTCTGAGTATTTAACCAGCCAACTGCGATCGCCAACTCGCCGTGGCTTTCTTAAGAGGCTGACAACACCAAAAAAATCAGACCTTTGCGGTCCCTGTCGTTTTGTACAGAACTGAAAGAGAGGCAACGAACGAGAGGAGGGACGTCGGGTGCGCCGCTCAACTTGAATGAAAATTGACAATAATTCGGAAAGAACTATGTTTTAGATTATTGTCTTTGTTAAATATCTTCTTAATTTCATTTATAATATTTTGTAATTAATAGAGATTGTTTGCTTTAAAGCATGTTTTAAGAGGTTAGTTAACATTTTTTTTCTTTAGAGCAACTTAAAGAAGACGTGTTTTGGGCACAATAGTGTTTTTGAAAATACGATCAAGATTAACATATGTTTTTTTCACTGCCACAAACTGAATACATTCAGCTGAAAATGTTTTTAAAAGAAGAAATTGAATAGATACAGCTAAAAATGGTTTAAAATAACCCAATTTGGGGTATTTGGCTGTTGTCAGCGTCTTAATGCTTTATTATTCGTTACAGGAATTGTTCACACCGCTGGAAGGGCTATCCTTCTGGGAATACTTCACAGAACGCGTGCTGCAGTTCAAGAAGGCTACCTCCAAACTAAGCGCCGATGAGTTACTGGAGATGATACACGAACCACTCGGTTAGTTGTTATCACAGAAATAGATAGAATGGCCAAGTGGGCAGGATGCCCGTGCCAACACTGCACCATAGTGCAGGGCATTTCTAAGCCTATCTCAGTACGCCTTATGATTTATTTCTGTAAATACTGTAACAAGAACCCGCAAAAATGCCTTATTGTGCTGTTTCTAACTGCAGAAACAAAAGCTGTAAAGTACATTTGAATATTAAAAAAAAAAAACAGTGATAGCCTAGCGGTTGAACGCTTGCCTTCCATGCAGGAGGGTGTGAGTTCGATCCCGGCCCGCACCTCTTACTTTTCGAATTCATGTGCGGATTTATATTAGATTATCACTTGCTTTAACGGTGAAGGAAAACATCGTGAGGAAACCTGCACACCAGAGAGTGCTCCATACAGTTCTCAATGGTGTGTGTAGTCCGCCAACCCGCACTAGGTCAGCGTGGTGGACTAAGGCCTTAGCCTTCTCATACTGAGAAGAGGCCCGTGCCCAGCAGTGGGACAGTAATGTGCTGGTTATGTGGTTATATTTAAAAATTAATGACGTCAATATGTAAGGCGTAGTTTGTTCGGGAAGTTGCCACGCATGAATCGCAAGTAAAATTGTGATTACAACCATTCTATCTATTTCTGTGGTTGTTATAATACCGGCCTCGAACCATCTTACACGCGTAATATAACTGTGCCTCTCTGAATGTAGTCTTCGAAGGGCCGCCCAGGTGCTCGCGTAATAAGTGTGAGTAGGACGTAAGCAAGAATCGAACGCTAACGAACGACTGAGATAGCATGCAGTTCCCACCATGGTATAAAAAGATGTTTCACCAGGTACTCTCTACCCGTGACAGCTATGTCACGTGATTGCCTCCGTACTACGTCATCGGTTGTGGAGCCAATAGCGGGCTGTTATCGTGACACTTGTCAGTTTGATGTGCTGCCACTTTGTGTAAATAATTTACCCAAGCAAAATGCATTTTTTCATTTACTTGCCTCTCTATAAAGAATCACTTTTGAACTAGTAATTTTATACAGTTTATTTTAATAACTAATTAGATGAATAACACGAGATAACAAATAGGCTAGTTAGGAATTTATTTTATATTCATTATGAACAAAAATCTCCTTGAATATATTGAAGATATCAATCAATGGCAACACTGATCGTGACGTAGCTTGGCAGCATCGCGCTGTCATCACGGGAAGAGAATACCTGGTGAAACATCTTATTATACCATGATCCCCACCATCTTGCCGCTCAGATCAACAACCTATCCGAGTCTTGCCGCCATTACAGCGCATGCGCGCTACTGATTTGGTTGCAACGACTACTTCGCAGCTACATGTTTCGCACTTCACAGGGGCAGAGTTATATTAGGCGTTCTATACTGCAGGGCCAACAAATAATGGTCGGCGCTCACCAACGTTACGGCAAAGGATTTTTTAAAACTGAAATGATATTGAAACCTAAGCACTCACACTTCATTGATATTCTCACAAAGGGACTAGCCGCCGTATGATAAGTCTTTTTTTAAAAATAAAGTAGGAGGGAAAACGAGCATGCGGGTCACCTGATGGTAAGCAATCTCCGCCGCCCATGGACATCCGCAACACCAGGGGAGTCGCCGATGCGTCGCCGACCTTTTAAATAGACGTGTGCTCTTTTCTTGAAGGCTCCCATGTCGAATTAGTTCGGGAAAACCGCTGACGGAAGTTGGTTTCACAGTTTTGCTGTACGAGGCAAACAATGGCGTGCAAGACGTCCTTTGGACGCTATAAAGTAAATGTGAGCGTTAAGGTATTAAATTTATGCACAAACAGATAAATAATAATAAAATACAAAGAAATGAATAGTACAGTCGACTGCATGACAGTGGTAACACTTTAATTCAAAAACCGCCCTTACTGCTTTCGAAACAAAGATGCTGCTAATGTCAAAGTGTTATTACCGACGTGCGGTCGACCGTACAAAGGCACTGCTTATTGTTATAATTCTAATATTACAGAAATGTCAGAACCATCACATCAAACAATGCAGACGGCTGTCGACGCTGCGAACGAAGCGGAACAGCTTGAACAAACGCAACCAGAAGCAGAAGATGCCGCGCAGAAGAAGAAGGGAACGCCAGGTTGTCACTATTTATTTAATAACATTCAAACTCGTGACTTAATATTTATACAGGGTTATTTTTATCTAATCTGTTTTTTTTACTTGTCTTATTTAGTAAACAATCTTGGCACGTCTCTTTATTCAAATAATTACTGATAAAATATAATTACTAGTTCTGCACATGTAATTAAGTAAAAAAAAAGACTTGTGGCACTCGGAGACTGCCGCGGTAAAGCGCGCGGTATTGCATAGCATTTTTCATGTAAATACAAAGAGGAGGTGCCCTAACGCCGAAACTCTAAGCAGGCATGAGTCACCAGATTGCGGGGCGAAGAGGGGGATTACGCATGCGCAGTAACGCCGATACAACCAATGCCACCTAGAGGCGATTTGCAGAACTAAAGAGACAAGCATGATATTTCAAAAAGTCATTAAAAGTTCTGCTATTCATCGATAGACGGCAAAACTAAAAAGTATCACCGCTGTGCCGGTCGGAGTGGGGGGTGTTTGGTTATTTTCGTTACGGAATTTCTGGATTCGGTCTCCACGCTCAAGGCCCGCGATAGAAGCTATGCAATAGCTTAAAAATGTTTAGTGTGTGAAATTGTTAACATTATATCTTTTAATAATAATTATTGACGAATTGCATTAAAAAGATGTGCCAAGATTGTTAAATAAATAAGACGAGTAAAAAAAAATTAGAGATTACCTATCTTATTTAAATTTATTTGGGGTTGGTGCAGACTATATTTTTTCCATGATATGCACATTTCGTTACACATCGAAGGTCCCTTATAAATAAATTTTCAACACACTTGCTCGTAAAGTGGCTCTTATTGCATCACTTTTAGGTTCATAATGTAGCCGCACGCGTGCTTTTTATTACATTATATTATCGCACTAGTGATTTTTACTTTACAATTTATTTTTAAATCGCAGCAAAGAGTTTTTATGCGTAAGCAAAATGTAACATTTTTGGGAATAAATCAACTGTATTAATTAAAATATGATAAATAATGTAATAATAAAAAAAAATTGAATAATTTATTTATACTGTTGCTTAATAGCATACATTAAAGGTGTGTGAGCTCCAAAATATATATAAAAAAAAAAAATTTCGGGCGCCAGGAGCCACACTTAATAAAATAAATACCTGGATTTGCTGAACGAGTAGAGTTGAAACCTTTAATCTCTCAGCGGGAGAATTTCAATAAAAACCAGATTTCAAGACACTAGTTTTATATTTTGTAGGCTTTTGAAATGAGCAAATGAATCCCATAGTGGAATTATATAAAAAATTTACTATCATTATCATTATTATTGCATCCTTTAAGGTTAATTTAAATTTATAAAGGTACGATACTTCATGGTATTGAGAGAACCGCATTATACTCCAAGATTAACATACCGAAATAAAAACCACGAAATAAAAAAAAACCGCCAACAAATGGGCTGTAACAAAAATAGCTCCATTAGTTTCGAAAACATACAAGACAAAAGCGATCGTCATCACTCCGAACGCGTGTTATTTACTCACCGGTAATTTCGTAAAAAATATAACACATCGATGTCTGTTGATGACAGGACCGATGTGATTAGGTGGATACTAGTCTGTAACAAGTAAAATTACGAATATTTTAGCATAATGAGCCTCCAAAATCCGACCGGACAAAATGCCGTCTCAGGAAGAAATATTACTACTCACCTAGACTAAAATTCACCAATCCACATTAACAAAAGGGTTCATCCCCTTGTATAACAAAATACTAGCCCATTCCGACGATAAAAACGTGGAATGGGACTGGATTAAAAATTAAATTGAATTCAGATGATTGAGATCAATCCATCTTGTAAAAAGGTTTCGTCGCAAAGTGACATATCGTTCCAATGTTGCCACTACGATAATTAAAAATTCCACTAACAATCATAGATATTTTAATAATTTTATTCAAATGTGACGACGTAAAAAAACGTACGTTACAATAAACATTTAATTTCATCAAATTATTTGTTTTTGTCAACAAATTAACATTTATTTGTGTTATTAGTAAATACAAGGTCATAGTCGACTTTATGATTGACTTGCAGCTTGGGGAAGTGCTGTAATGCTGCAAGAGGCGTCACAATAGATCTTTTAGGTCGCAGTGGCTTAGGGGCGTTCAAGACCCTACCTCTTTCCTCAAATAATAATAATATTAATAAATACAGGCGTGATGTTATGTGTTATTAATAAATAAAACAATTTTTTTTTTTTTTAATATTAGGCTGTTTGGCGGTTTCCTTCGACCACCTGCGCGCGCATAGGTGTATGTCACCGTGCGATTACATTAACCTGCGCGCCATTTTTCACAAATTCAATATTTGTCTAAAATGTGTTTTTTTCCTCGCAAGTGTGTTGAAAAACGTCGTTATGACACGCGTGAGCATTGATATTATACTCTCGGCTCCATTACGCCCTCGCCTTCGGCTCGAGTATAATAGTTAACTTAGCTCACTTGTATCATAATGTACTATTCTCTAGTTTTAATAGTTTACGTCTAAATAATAACAAAAACTATCCACAGCAAAATCAAAGAAAACAGCAAACAGCACAGAGAAAAAGCCAATAAAACGGCAGTCCTCTAGAAAACTACAACAAGAAGATAAAGAGAAAGAAAAAGACAAAGAAAAGGAAAAAGAAACGGAAGAAGAAACACCACAAACAGAAGTAGCAACAGAAGAATCTGAAACGAAAAATCCAGAGGAAGAAATATCAGAGAAAGTTGACGAAAACACAGAAAAAACAAAGGAAAAAACGCCCGAACCAGAAAAAGAGGCAGATAGCCCTCCAGAAGAGAAGAAAGAAGACGACACAGACAAAAATGGAGAAGCAGAGAAGAATGAAATAGAGAAAAGTGTGGAGAACGAAGCGGAGAAAGTGGAGAAAACGAAAGAAAAGGAGGAAGTTGGAGAACCTAGAGCGAAACGATCGAGAGAGGTTAGTTTCTGTAATGTAATTTGAAATTGGGTACTTGACTATTTTTTTGATAGCTTTTTATGAGAAATGTAGGGACAACAAATGTCCAAGTCCAAAGTAAAGTGTCTTTGCTGACGGCATATACATGCTGAAATATTAATCGCTTAATTCCCGAAAAGGGGTCATTGTACTCATCATTATGAACAACTTTTACTATGGGACCAACACTGAAATCGCGGAAAAAAAATTGTTGGTCTCTACATTTGTGTTCACTTAAATCGATAAAAAGTAGTAACCAACTGTATATGTTTTTTTTTCGCGATTTCAGGGTTGGTCTCTAGTAAAAGTTGTTCATAATGATGAGTACAATGACCCCTTTTCGGGGATTAAGCGATTAAAATTTCAGCATGTATGTAATAAATGCTTATAGTGAGTCAACTCCTTTGTCTCGGCGCAAAATGCCAACAGGCGACTAGTGACTAAAAATATGCAAGGGTTGTTACAAAAGAAAATATATTTTACTAAATAATATTATATTACCTATATCAAAACGTGTATTCTTCTTAATGTAATTTATATTCTATTGTACTTGCTAGCTTATGCACCGCGGCTTCGCCCCATTTGCAGTAACAAAAAAAACTCCTAAAGTTTTGCATTTAAAATATTTGCGAGTATGACAGAATAAAATAAAATAGACTATTATTGATTAAGATTATTGTACACACATACAACGTGTATCAGTTATGCGTGGTCATATTTGAAGAGCTCATTCACGGCATGGCATAGAAAAACTTAACCTATGGGAGCAACCCTGAAATCGCGAAAAAATCATCAGCTGTTCCCTACTAAATCATCGATGTCACTCGACAAACGCATTTCTGATACACGTTGTATACATGCTGAAATTTGAATCGCTTATTTCCCGAAAAGGGATCATTGTACTCATCATTATGAACAACTTTTACTATGGGACCAACCCTGAAATCGCGATAAAAAATATCAGTTGGTCCCTACATTTGTGTTCACTTAAATCGATAAAGTGTAGGGACCACCTAATTTTTTTTCGCAATTTCAGGGTTGGTCCCGTACTAAAAGTTGTTCATAATGATGAGTACAATAACCCCTTTTCGGGAAATAAGCGATTCAAATTTCAGAATGTATAAATTGATGTTACAGTAGGAAAGTTTATGTACTATCAGTAAACTTTCCGGTGAACCACCACTAAGGCTAAAATCGCTTGCGCTCAGTGTTCGACGGCAACCGTAGGTACGTGTAATGTAGCAGGATTCGTTCAAGGGACTGTCGTCAAAATGTATCACCGGGAAGGATCACATAACAAGGACAGAAACTAAACTTACTTTACGAAAATATTTAAATTACTACCTAATAATAATAGTAGTAGAGTTAGTAGTAGTAGAGCTCCTATGTGAAAGAGCTCGTCCGGGGAAGTACTACCACCATACCTACTTCTCCATCACATGAGACTTTCCTTCTTCATGTCTCAGTTTGGCGAACCGACTTGCGGTACCATTTAGGCAACAGCCTAGGTGGTATTGCAGTTGTTATGGGCAAAGGTAACCGCTTAACATCAGGTGGGCCTTTACCTCGTTTCGCCATCCTATGCTATAAAAAAAAGGTACCACGGATCAATAGTAAAACTATACCAACTTTTCAAAAAATCTTTACTTTTTCGTATCAAACCAATGTATGGATCTCTCCAGGATTCTTTGGAAAGATTAGTTTGATCGGCTATTCACAAACCAGGATTTTAGTAGTTATCGAGATTGCTTTGAGTTTAAACATTGTAGAAAAAGAATTATGTCAAGCATAAAAAAATATGTATAAAATAATTTCATTTTTGCAGATTAGACGAAGAAGGATCCATGTCATATGATGGAATTACAAAATTTCCGTACAAATCTTTCGAGAAAGGGTCAGAGATTTTTTTATTATACCGTGTTTAAGGAAACAAAAAATAAAAGGTAAACAAATTACTGCCCACTTTAAAATTATTCAATTACTAGGAGTTTTTTTTACTATAGGCTTTTCCTCCTTAGAAAGACAAGAAAGAAAGAAAAATGGTTTATTGTCCCAGTTAACGGGACAACAAATGCTACATTTAAAAAACAGTGAAACAGAACACAAACAGGTAACTAACAGAACAGGTGGGGTTACAAAGAAAGTCAAACAAAAAAACACATAGTTAAAATATAAAGAAAGTACAGTCGACATAAAATATGGGAAAAGTATATAGTCAACCGCATGACAGTGGCAACACCCGTGTCAGAAAACCGCCCTTACTGCTTACGAAATAAAGGCGCTGTCAACGTCAAATTGTTACCACTAAAGTCCGATCGACCGCACCTTAAACGAATTAATAAAAATAAAATATCTCCGTTAATTCTCAAGACATCCCGCCAATTGCACGCCGTAGCCTCGACAATGAGGTTCCCACTCAGCATGGTGCTGTGTAACAGAGCAACCCACCACACAGTGATTTTTTCCTATGCAAAAATCACGTCGATACGTTGCCCCTAAAATATGGTAGGGGTCGGGGGGGGTTGTACTCATCAGTTTGAACAACTTTTACTATAGGACCAAACCTGAAATCGCGAAAAAAATCAGCTGATCTCTACATTTTGTCGATTCATGTGAATTGTGAACAAAAATGTTCATACTGATGAGTACAATGACCCTTTAAGAGATTGCCACTGCCACACATACTTCTCAATACTTGAGTCGGTACTGGTCTGTTTACCTTTAATTATTATTTTCTGAATACGGTATATCTTTTTTTTGCACGAAAGTAAGGTAGTCAAGTGCCCAATTATTTATAGTATTGCATCCGCGAATATAGTATTTAATTCTTTCTTACAATTTTTTACATGGTAGCTAAGAAATTCAGATTAATTATGTAGTATAGTTTGCTTATAGAAGAGTCAACAAATCTGCTTGCGTCTGATCGATTGCCATCATTGATAAAAAATCGACGATGGCTATCGATTAATTATATTTTAATTGATTTTAAGAGTTGATAGAATTATATTATGTAGTCCTGTAGATTAATTATTAAGGCGCTGCAGAGCTAAGTGGCGCTCCCATCAGTAAAAAAATAATTACTTGCTGAGTACATCTTTTATTGAAAATTCGTTTTTAAGTATTTATTTATTTATTCATGAACAATTCACATTGTGGTTGAATGTCACTTAATATAAATATATACTGGGTGTAAGGGAAACGCTTCCGAAAACGAAGATAGGTGCTGGTGATTATTGATACGAAACCACGAAAAAAAAATGCGATTCTTTTACTAGATTTTTTCATATATATTTTTTTTACATTTTTCATACATAACCAGCTTTGGGCAGTTAAATAAAACTCATACATAATGAAAAATGCAAAAAAAGCATGAAAAAATCTATAGAAGAATCGCATTTTTTTTTCATGGTTTTGTATAAGTAATCACCAGCACCACAGAATATCTAATAGTACTATCGTACAGAACGGCCACTCACCGCCCCCCACGTTTGGCGTGCCCACAGTTTGGCGGCAAGTTGGACTGCAATATTCAATGGGTGTCAATCGCCAGTCGAGTGCGTTATGCAATATATTTTTTGGTGTTCATAGTTGTATTTTTATGTTTTATGTTAGTGTATTGTGCTTTTCACGGATGTGTGTCTACATCTAGACAAGAAAACAAGATTTTTTCGATTTCCGAAGGATAGGATAGGTAGAACTACGGAACAGCGATCATTTATATTGAACTATGTTTACGGGACTTGTCGCGCACAATAAAATCAAAACATAACAAATATTTAATTATCAAATAATATATATATATATATTAATATTTTATATTTTATTTACTATCATCGATCGGCCTAACTTCGGTCAATAAAATAACGGATTTAAAATGCCTTTAAAAATTTAATTTCAAGAGAAAGTAATAAAGAAAAGAAGAAATGCGTTGGCGTTAAGAAATTGCTCATATTTGCCCTATTTCGACCAGGGGCCGACATTGGTTTGTTGTAACAAAATAAGCTCCCTAACCTCGGCCCCTTTATTTCTCAAAAACAATTAAAATTATGTGGGATAATGTTCTTCACACTTTGCTTTGTTGTAGAAAAGAAGTGAGAAAACTATTGCAAGCTTATTTATGGTCGAAAACACATTCCCCGATCGTAGTCTTCACTGTCGTTTTCGCTACACAAGCTAACGCCATCTCTGAGAACTACTGAGAAGCGTTTGGAACGCAGTCGGCATTTTGAGCGGCAGGCATCCCTATTCATTCACGTTCGTGCGTGTTTGTATAAGACGTAAGCTTGCGTATGTAGGCGGTGCTAGCATTCATATTTTATTGAGTGACCGGGATGTGCCAGCACTATCACCTATCTTCGTTTTCGGAAGCGTGACCCTGTATAATGAATGTCACATAACATAATATAATATAAATACTTAATTGAATTTTAAATTATATCGATCTTAATTATTATTTGTAGGTATTGAAGTACAGGTGCTGTAGTTTAATCAGCAACTATTAATTCTGTAAATTATACTTCGCTGTAGTTGTAGATACAAATAATGCGAAAACTGCAACTTTTGGCACTTTTTCCCATCTACAAGTACAGGGAACTATAATTTACAGAGTTACAGCCAAAATAAATATCCAATCTATCCACGATTTGCACCACTCTAGTAGTGCAAATCGTGAAATCGTTTATCTCTAGATAGGAATTTGACATAAGCTCCATACAAAATATGTCAAATTTCTATCACTAGTAGGGTAAATCGTGGATAGATTGGATATTAATTTTAGCCGTTAATAGTTTCTGATTAAACTACAGTGCCTGTACTTCAATAGTTAAAAACGAATTTTCGATGAATGATGTACTCAGCGAGTAATTATTTTTTACTGATGGGGGCGCCACTTGGCTCTTAGTAAAAGCAATTTGTTATTTTTTATGTAAATTGCTTACATTTTAGTTTATTTTAAAATATAATACCTATTTTGTCAATTTAATATTGCTTATGTCCAGCAGTGGACATCTTTCTTCACTTAAAAAACTAATAATAGTGGCTCAAACTAATTTCTTATCCAAACTTATTATTTTATTACGAAACTAACTGCATGAATCGATTGTGCTTTTAACAAATATTTAATTTAAAAAAAAGCCATAAGTCAGCATGACATAACAGTGTTACTAGCATGCACAAAAGTAAAGTTTCCAGCTTTTTTTAACAATAATAATGAAAAAATTTACAATAATAATGAAAAAAACGATGCAATTGATATCAATATTTATACAATTAATAGGATGAAATTCTTATAAAAAATATTAAAAGGAATTTGGCTTCTATAAGAAAGATCTAGAATTAATTATCATGTCTTTATTTAAGTATATTACAAGTAAAAACTTACGCACACTGTTTTACATAAAAATGTCCTCAGAATAAGAAATATTGATCACGAATAAAGTTTTTGTTATAAAAAAAAATAAGGAGAGTGAAATTGAGTAAAATAGGTGCTGAAAGAGATCGACAAAATCTAGAAATTAAAATTGTAAATATGAAACTTATTTTATACATAAGCGTATACAATGTGTTATTGAAATAACTGAAAACCTCTCAAGGGGTCATTATACTCATACGTATGAACAACTTTTACTATGACTTAACTTCTACCATTCCAGAAATCGCGAAAAAAAAATCAGCTTGTAACGAGGCTAAACTCGTTACGCTGCTCACCACCTTATTTAGATTTCCTGGCCACTTTATTAAAACTTTACCTATCCAAATTCAAAATTTTAAATTCTTCTATAATTTTCTATTTTTATCAAAAACAACAGACTCATATCGCAGCCTTGGCCGGGCATGGACGTGTCCGACCATTACAGTTTTTTTTATATTATTTCACTTATCCAGTTTCCATATTGTACGCTGAAAGACACTCATGTGTCTGTGACTGTGTCTTATAATCATTATATTATTTTATTAACAATAGTCAATGTATCAATTTACCAGTTGAGTGAGATACAGTATTCCAAAAACGTCCTTTGTTGTGTTTTTATTGTGTCTGTGCCGACCTACCACCTACCTACCTGATTTCCTGAATCCAGCCCGAGCTCGCTGCATGGACATAGCAGCAGCTCAGTCATCTTACAGTCGGAGTTGATTTACCACTCCTCCGGCCCTCCGTACTACTGGCCCTCTGTGCCCTCATACCTCAGAGGAGTTCCATACCTCCATCCCACTAGTTCCTGTTGTTCCTGAGTTCTGTTCCTGTACTTCCTGTTATCCTCCTACTTCCGTGTGTCACCGTGTGCCAAGCCACCGAACCCTCGACCCTGCGAGTCTCCTGCCCGAGCCACCCACACCGGCCACGACGTGACAAGCTTTCCCTACATTTTGTCGATTTATGTGAACACAAATGTAGGGAAAATCTGATAAATTTTTCGCGATTTCAGTGTTGGTTGGTCCCATAGTAAAAGTTGTTAATAATGATGAGTATCCCTAAAGAGGTTTTCAGTTATTTCAATAACATGTTGTATACTGGGTGTAAGGGAAACGCTTCCGAAAACGAAGATAGGTGCTGGTGATTACTAATACGAAACCCCGAAAAAAAAATGCGATTCTTTTCTTAGATTTTTTCATATATATTTTTTTTTGCATTTTTCATACATAACCAGCATTGAGCAGTTAAATAAAACTCGTACATAATGAGAAATGCAAAAAAAAAAAAAATATCTAAAAAAAGAATCGCATTTTTTTTCGTGGTTTCGTATCAGTAATCACCAGCACTATCACCTATCTTCGTTTTCGGAAGCGTTTCCCTGACACCCTGTATATGGTTTCAGACAGTTTAAAATAACCATATTTATTGACTTAATGTATATGTTACTGGAATAGTCCGCAGAGAGTGCAGAGTCAGCACTGACCGGGCATTGTCGACATTTTAGTGTCTGGGCAGTCCGAAAATATGATTTATTAGCGGGGTCTACCCGGTTTATAATAGGCATTGTTAGGTGATTGCTACAGGGTACCCCGCGAAATTCAAAATTTTTGGCGTTTTTTGCTAATTGTAGCTTTATTTCGCATTGTATATCGGTCAAAATATGATTGGCAGCAATAATAACAATACATCTACTGAATAATACTAGCTCTATAAGCTGTACTAGCTCGATAATATTAATTTGCGATCAAATTATCGGTTTTCGAGCTTGTAGAGCTTATAGAGCTAGGTTAATATTTTTTATGAGTATTATTCCCTAGATATATTGTAATTATTTCCTCCAATCATATTTTGACCGATATACAACGCGAAATAAAGCTACAATTTGCAAAAAACGCCAAAAAATATGAATTTCGCGGGCTACCCTGTAGCATTCACCTTAACACTGTCCTACTGATGGTGGGCACTGTTGAATGATACATAAAATTCACATTTTCTGATTTTGCTCAGAGGGCGATGTTGACAATGCTCGGCCTGTGCTGACTGCACCATAGAAATCTAATTAATAAGGTAATAATAATAGAAATGTTATCTACTATTTTATTAATACCGGAACGCGTGTCGCCCGTTTGCCACTGCCAACACCCACCATGTTTCTAGCATTTAATGCAAAATAAATTAAGCGTAAAAAATCCGCTGTAAGATATGCTGCAAAATATAATTTTAATGACTCTGCGTCCAAAACAGCACTGTTGATCAAGCAAACGGTTCGTGCCCTACGAGACACATGTACGCGGCGACAAGTTCACGTGCCTACACCACTTCTATTACTTTATTACATATATGTATTTAGATTTCTATGCTCTGCACTCTGTGGGGACTTTGCTCGTAAATTATACACATAAATACACGCTGAAATTTGAATCGCTTAATTTCTGAAAGAGGGTCATTGTACTCATCATTATGAACAACTTTTACTATGGGACCAACCCTGAAATCCTGAAAAAAAATCAGTTGGTCCCTACATTTGTGTTCACTTAAATCAATAAAATGTAGGGACCACCTGATTTTTTTTTCGCGATTTCATGGTTGGTCCCGTAGTAAAAGTTGTTCATAATAATGAGTACAATGACTCCTTTTCGGGAATCAAGCGACTCAAATTTCAGCGTGTATAATAACAAAGATAATAATATAATTATTATTATGTAACAACATGGATTAGGCATTGTAAATAGTGTCAATACCCAAATAATTCAAGATCTAGAATAAAATCTCGCATTTTTGAGTAAGCTTCAGAATTGTAGTGTTTTTTATTTATTTAAACTTCATGCAACATGTGTACATAGGCAGACTTAATGCCTTACGGCCAAAATTACGGTACGACACAAAAAATAAGGCGCACGCAAAGACGATCGACGAAAACACCCGAAACATTAAAAAAATATAATCAACCTTATGCCATGCCAATAAAGTGTTAAAATTGATTACCGTGACGTCTTTTTCGCTCACACGCTTCCGTACTCTAGCGGCAGGCTGAGGCTTTGATGATGTTTTCTGATTGGTTAACCAATTTCCCGCGTATTTGAATTGTCATCTGCGCAGGTACATCGGTGGGCCATATAAAATGTGTACTACTGTAATAACCTATCTATCCACGATTTTCTCTACTAGAGATAGAAATTTGACATATAATCATCATCATCATTTCAGCCAAAAGATGTCCACTGCTGGACATAGGCCTCCCCCAATTAAGGGGGGATATGGCATAATCACCACGTTTGGCAGGCGGGTTGGCGGTCGCAGTTGGTTGGTTAAATACTCAGAGAACGCTGCTGCCTATCCTCTGGTGAATCCCTTAGTCGCCTTTTACGACACCCATGAGAAGAGATAAGGGTGGTGCAATTCTTTATGTCTGGCACCACACGGAACATTTAATGTATGGAGCTCATGTCAAATTTCTATCTAGTAGGGCAAATCATAGATAGGATATTAATTCTTGCCGTAAGGCATTCTCTCCCAGTCAACCGTAGGGTGATGATGATATATATGTAGAGCTGTCAAGATTTTTCCAAGTTTTTTTTGTGTATTGACAAATGATATTATTTGCAGAGCAAGAAGACTGAACAGCCGCCGCCGAGATCACCCGCTAAACGAAAGTCAAAATTTTAACAGCAACGTTTTAATAAGAACATTGGATTTTATTTTTATATCAACGGCCGCGCGCTGCGGTCTTGTTATGTGGGTGCATTTTAATATTTTATTCGTAAAAATTTCGGCAAATATGTCTTAATACCGAACAAATTTTTATTATATGAAAACTTCATATCAGTTTCGACCACTTAAGTGAGCCGTCAAAACTTCCGCGTTAGTGATTGGCCAATAGCCGCCGTGCCAGGGCCAATCGGATTGCAGTACCCCGCCTCAGCTAGTTAACGTAATTTATCGTATGCATTATATTCAACATTAGGTGTCTATTGGTCTGTATTGTCGATGTATCTTTGTCAGTGTTCTATTGTGCAATAAACTTATGTTTAATTAAATATTCTTGTGTCTGAATGTCTTCTTCAACGTGTCTTAATACGCTTCAATTGATTCAACCTTTGGGTTTCACGATTGGGTTTTTTTTTACGCAATTTTGGGAAAAAATATTATCTTTGTTCTTTCTTCATACAACGTGTTATTGAAATAACTGAAAACCTCTTAAGGGGTCATTGTACTTATCAGTATGAACAACTTTTACTATGGGACTAACCCTGAAATCGCAAAAAAAAACATCTGTTCCCTACATTTTGTCGATTTCTGTGAACACAAATGTAGGGAACCCATAGTAAAAGTTGTTCATAATGATGAGTACAATGACCCCTGTTTAATTATTATGCAAAACTTTTACTATGTGACCAACTCTGAAATCGTGAAATAACAAAATTGCTGTTTTATACCATAATGGATACCTAACTCGAACAAATGTAGGTATTGAATGGCAATTTTTTCATTACCCTGTACAATACGAGTAAAATAACTCTGCCGCAGTCAAGAGCGCAACAGGTGGCTGCGCAGTAGTCCATTTTGCAACCAAATCAGTAGCGCGCAGGCGCGGTAATGGTGGCATGATTCAGATTTGTAGTTTATCTGAGTGGCAAGATGTAGGACTGCATGTTCTCGCTGTCTCATTCATTCAAGGGCGGATCCAGGGGGGTCATGGGGGTCATGACCCCCCCCCCCTGGGCCTAGGTCTACCATAGTTTTTTTCCTGTTTACATAATTTACCAAATGTATATACAATGAATAAATGAATGTATGTACGTGTTACATACTAATGAAACAAGATACACACATGAAATTACTAAATTGAATTCGCACCCGAACCCGTTCGTTCATTGTAAATAATATTCGCGCGATTTAAAGTTCGATTTTGCAGCACCACCTACGCCGTCGCGAGGTTCTTCTCCAATCTCCCCGTTGCGACACCGTCGATTGAATACTTAGCTAACCATCAACAACAGAAATAGCTACCTAATTAACTACCATGTTAGCCTTATAAATCCTAGGCAAAATAAAAATTATTCAAGAACCTTTAAACGTCGATATTAGATGATAAGTAATTAGTTTTTTGAAAATGGAAATGGAAAAATACCAAGCCCAATTAAAAAAGTTCTTAAAACTCGACCAAGTAAATATAATCTCGGTTTGCAAAAAATACCAAAAAATTTTGAATATCTATTATTTGGTGAAGAGCTAATTAGTTTAGAACAGTACAGTCAGTTTGAACAGTTTGTTCATGAACAGTCCAAAAAATTTCGCGCTCGCTTCGCTCGCGCTTTTCTTTCTGTCTTTCTTTCTTCTGCGTACTAGACGTATGTTGTAAACAACTATTCTGTTAAGTACGTTAATAAAAACAAAGCCGAAACTGAGAAAAATTTCACGCTCGCTTCGCTTGCGCCGGTATAAATTCATATTTCTTCTTTTTTGGCGTAGGTGTAGGTAATAAGGTATTGCAAGAAACTATTCCGTTACATTAATATTCTATAAAGAGGAATTCTAAAGAAGCTCTAAAATTCATGTTTTAGCAAAAAATACGAAAATCCTCGAATTTTATTGGTTGAAAGATTTTTCCTGGAGGGTTGGCAAATTGGACTCTGCACCCTCCTTTTAAAAATGTAGTTCTGGGACTGAATTTAAGTACGCGACCCCCCCCCCGCCCCTGACACAAAGGCTGGATCCGCCCTTGCATTCATTCGTCGACGTTCGATGCATCCTTATGTCCTGCTCACACTTATTGCGCGACTGTACCTGCGCGGTCCTTCGCTAAGCCTGGTTTCAGAGTGGCACAGTTATATTACACGTATTGTATATTTTCTTTTATTCCAGCTGAATTAAAATACAATATTAAAATGCACCCACAAAGAAATGAAAGCGGTGCAACCGCTAGTTATAATGTAAAAATTTAGAGTAAACCATCTATGAAATACTTGAAATAATCATAAAATACTATAATTATATATATATATATCTGTATGACTTACAGAGTAGCTTTGTAAGCTTCTCCGAAAATTTTAAAAATAGTTTTACTATACCTAGCATTATGTTACATAAGTCATGTACGCACTTTTTAAAATAGAACAAGAGGTTTTTCGTTCCCATAAATTAAAAAAAAAAAATGAGTGATTATGTATATTGATATACAACCAGTTTTATTTTATGCCTGATTTTAAAATTCCAAGAAATGTTCAAAATAACATAGGCGGTGGCCGCATCACCTATGCGACGCGGCGACGTGCGAAATTTATTTGGTTATGTTGCTCGTAATTTTCAATTGTACTATAACTAACGAGTGTCAAAAAAAATGTTCGGCGACGGGATTTAAACGCGATTCGCGGGTTTGTCGCCACTGCAATGCGGATTACCTTAAAACGGGGTGAATAGGAATGCAGGGGTGAATAGGAACAAAAGTGGGCAAGGATTTTAACATTGAAATAAGAGTTTGTTGCCCACAAATATGTTAGAATGTTTACCAAATTATGCAGAACATTTTTGACGTTTTTGTGGGCAACAAACTATCTTATTTCAATGTTAAAATCTTTGCCCACTTTTTTTCCTATTCACCCCGTTTTACGGTACATGTTTTATCGCGTCGCTATCGCATCGCAATCGCTTAGTAGTTCGGCTGCCGCCTAATACGATAATAGCTCATTCCGTATGTTTTTGGATTTCCGAAATTATATCACTACGCTGTGATAATATCGTCAAGAAAATTTACTAAACAATAAATATTGAGAACTATAATTGTATTGTATGTATTGACATATATGAAAATTTTGAAAGTTTCCTTTTATAAATTTCATAAAACTTAAGACGCTGACAACACCTAAAAAACCAGACCTCTGCGGTCACTGTCGTTTCGTACAGAACTGAAAGAGAGGCAACGAGCCGAGGGGGGACGTCGGATACGCTGCTCAACTTGAATGAAAATTAACAAATTTTTTTTTAAATAAAAGACAAAGCTTATTTGAAAAACAGAAACAACAAATGTTTAGATTATTGTCTTTCTCAAATGTTTTCTTAATTTTATTTATAATATTTAGTAAATAATAGAGATTTATTGCTTTAAAGCATGTTTTAAGAGGTTAGTTTACAATTCTTTTCTATCTAGAAAACTTCAAGAAAACGTGTTTTGGGCACAATACAGTTTTAGAAAATACGATCAAGATTAACATATTTTTTTCACTGCCACAAACTGAATAGATACTACTAAAAATGTTTTTAAAAGAAGCCTATTTGGGGTATTTGGCTGTTATCAGCGTCTTAATGGTTAAAGTACATTTTTTATTGTATTAGATTTACAATAGAGGTAAATGTTAGTTATAATTTTACATTGTAAATATTTACAATAAACATACCTACATAAATAGAACTTGTTTTTATTATTGTTGTAATTTTACATGTGTTTTTGGTAGCGTCGTGACTAGGGGCTGCTTTTTTAATTCTATGGTTATTTAATACCCAAATTTTCACTCGGAAACATAGCGAGGGTTGTTTTGAGAATAAATCCCGAACGACTGAAAATAAGTCATCGGCGGCGGCAGCATTGTCAAAGGGTGGAAATACCGGCAAATTTTATTGGTGAATTCGTACGCTTCGCTTTTTTGTCGCACGCGACACAGGGAATTCATTTGTTTACAAATAGGTATTTAAATAAAAAATAAATTTTTGTATTGTTTTTTTTATTGATTCGTGTTCAGTATCAGTGGTATAGTCACCTTAAATATGGCACGAATACAGATCAATTTTTTGTATAGAGCGCACTCGCAGACCGCGGCCGCTGGGGCACGGTACATTGCACGGCAAGTGCTCATGAAGCTCACGATAGGGGGATTTTTGGACAAAAAGTCTGGGTTATTATAAATAGAGATGCGCCGAATATTCGTTTGGTATTTGGTATTCGGCGTATTCGGCATCTTTTCCACTATTTTTATTCGGCCGAATTATTCGGTTTTGTTGCCGAATATATTCGGTTCAAGCATTTCTATTTTCTTGGCTACATGACTCTCATAAATTGTCGGAATCACCACTTCACTCATATACTTTCTTTCAGGCAACTTATACCTATTTAGTCTTCAATAAATGCAATAATTTGTTAAAGCCTTTGTTTTCCACAATTGAAATAGGCTGATTGTCAGTTGTGATCATTGCATTTCGTCGAATTTCACTGCGCCATGTTCCATCGCGAGAAATAACACAACTACACAAAGTGCACTTAACTTTTATTTTTTCATCTCCCATTTCGTCAAAAAAGTCCCAAGCACGTGATCTTTTACGCCATATTTTTCTCATATTGCAAACACAATGAAGTTAATATTTTTGTAATGATAAGCACCTTTGTAGTTTTTTGTTGGTCTAAGGTTAGAACCTGTTTACGCGGCAAAACAATGTAATGCTAAACCGAATAATTCGGCCGAATATCCGGTTCGGTAAAGGTTAAACCGAATAATATTCGGTATTCGGTTATTCGGTGAAACCACTATTCGACGCATCTCTAATTATAAACATTTCGAAAAAAAAAACAAAAAAATCCTGGGATTACCCCAACTCTTGTTACATGATACATGAGCACTTGATAGGGATTTTGGCCAAAAAGTCCAAAAAATCCACATTGATGGGGATAATAAAAACTTGTGTTACTGCATTCATCACCTACGCCCAGGTTCAGGAGAACCCGGACACCATGGTTCACTTCCAGCAACCCCTTCGTAACACTTGTTCGTTACCAACTATTGGAGTTGACCAACTTTTACTATAGGAGCAACCCTGAAATCGCAAAAAAAACAGCAGTTCCATGTTTAGTTGAGCGACATCGATGACTCTGTAGGGAACAGCTGTTATTTTTTTGCGATTTCAGTATTGTATACCTAGTTAAGTTGTTCGTTACGATGAGTGCATTCATCTCTCGGTGTTGAGACCTGTGCCCGCTAACCCTAAGCTGGGAACTTAGTCTTGATTGAAATGACTGTATGCTGGTTTAACTGATATAATAAAGAGAATATTGGTAAATAAATACACGTAACCGCGGCGCGACAATGAAATTGCGAGGATAATAGCGACGTATGGTCACCAGTGTCACGTTCCGGTAAATGCTGGCGCAGCCGGCGACGAGTGGAGCTCGGACAGGTGCGCCCCGCGCACCCCTCAGCCCCCTCGTGTGCTCGTGCGTCACCACTCGGCTAATAATGTTTTTTATAGTATATGATGGTGAAACGAGCTAAAGGCCCACCTGATGTTAAGCGGTTACCTTTGCCCATAACAACTGCAATACCACCTAGGCTGTTGCCTTAATGGTACCGCAAGTCGGTTCGCCAAACTGAGACATGAAGATGGAAAGTCTCATGTGATTGTAATTTCACCGGCACCCGTACCGTTCAGACCGAAACAGCAATGCAAGCATCACTATTTGGCCGAGAAGTAGGCACGGTGGTAGTACTTCCTTACTATACTTCTTATTATGGAGCAGGGCGCGCGAAATGTATGGTGGTTAGGTAACAGGGAGGGTAAACCGTATACTAGGCCATGTCCAATTGTTTTGGTCGAGTAGTAGCTACATTCTGCAATCACATCAGAGCCCATATTTTATAGTTAACGATATCGACAAATTTTGTATGGGATTGTTTAGTTTCACGGTGGCACTGATAAAATTCCCATACCTATAAAACTTGTCGATAACTACACATACATACATACGTATTATCACGCCTGTTTCCCAATGGGGTAGGCAGATACTGGATTTCCACCAGCTACGATCCTGACACACCTCTTTCGCTTCCATCTACGTCCATTAACCTCGTCATGCAACTCATGCATGCTCGTCGGTTTAGAGTACTCTTAACCTGGCATTTTTTTAAATACGTCCGCGATTTGGTCGCGATATGTTCGCCGAGGTCGTCCAACTCTACCAATAACTATCTCTCTATCTATCGACAACTACACGATACCGCAAAAACTCATGCTATGGCTCTGTATACTCCTAGGTGCACAAATTTTGGCCATATTCTCAACGACCACATTTCCAGTACCTAGTGGAAGCTTTCATCATCATCATCACGACGTCTGTGGTCTAGTGGTTCGAGGGTCAGACTGCTTATCACGAGGTCGTGGGTTCGATTCCCACAGGACACAAATATTCGTGTGATGAGCATAAGTGTTTGTGTTGGTCTGGGTGTTTCTTATGTATATTATAAGTATGTATGTGGGACTAGATGGTGCTGTGTAAAAAAAATGTCCCATAAATATTTATTTATTTATCATCATTTCAGTCGAAAGACGTCCACTGCTGGACATAGGCCAAGCTAAATGTTGCCATAATCGCCACGCTTGGCAGTCATCCGACTGATACGACTGCGGCAATCGCAGTTGGTTGGTTATACTCGGAGAACGCTGCTGCCCATCCTCTGGTGAATCACTTATTAGTTATTAGTCTCCTTTTACGACGCCCATGAGATGATAGGGTGGTGCAATTCTTTACGTCCGGCACCACACGGAACAAGTGGAAGCTTTACACTAAGTTTACAGGTGATTGTGAAGGTCATAAAAAAGAAACAAATTTATATATAAAATCTATAATTTATTTAGAAACTATTACCATGAAAAAATCTAATTAAAACTTAATATCGTCGCCTCCTCTTTCTATTTTCTCCAGGATACATGTTTAATATTCTTTTGGCTGACTCCTTCGCTTCATCTTCAACTAAAAAAATTATAATAGGTATTTAAGGTTGTACATCTAAGAAAGAATGTGTACAATACCTAGGTGCTTGATATTATGCCACACCTAGAAATACCTACATCAATCCAACATTTAATTTAGGCATACGAGGTCTATGATTACAGGTCCCAAAATAGAGCCCTGTGGTACGCCTGCTCTTAGCATAATTAATTAAAATGTTACACCTACAAACACAATGTTACACTTTTCCCTCACTCATAATAATGAGTGAGGGAAAAGTGTGGACATGGTAGGAAGCGCGTCTTCTGCAGATCGTATTATTATGTTCTAACATATGAAATTAGCGTTTTGTCGTACCTACTGAACACTTTGATCTGAAATATCTCCTCTTGGTTAAGAATTCCAAATTCAAATTTATACATTCATTCAGCTGGTACATTTGAGTTTTGAAAACAGTCATTCATTTACTATTTTTATTTATTCACCTGCTTAATTGCCTACCTACCTTCTTCCCTGCCTGCCTATATTAAATGTAACAAGTATTGTTTGATGTATTAAACTGTCGAGGTAATAAATGTTCGGCCTAACAAGCTTTCGGTGTAAAATTCTTCGAACCAACATGTTTCGCGCTAACGTTACATCGCACTAACAAGCTTTCGCTGTAAAATTCTACGAACCAACGTGTTACATCGCACTAATGAGACTTCGAAGTATCGTAGCTTCGCACTAACGTTACTTCGACATAAAGTGTTTGAACTAATAAAAATCGAACTAACGGCGTTCGCACTGGCATAGGGAACCCTTTACGAGTACGAGTTCTACCGTGGCACCAGTGCTGCAGAAACAGCTCGAAGAATTAATGATGTATACGTCGCTGGTGTCGCAAAAGAAAGCACGGTACGTTTTTGGTTTCAACGTTTTCGTTCTGGAAATTTCGACCTTCAGAACCAACCCCGTGGACGGCCGGAGACCAAAGTGGAAAATGAAGAATTAAAGGCTATTTTGGAAGCGGATCCATCACAAAGCACTTCAGAGATAGCTGCAGGCTTCGGGGTAAGTGATAAAACTGTATTAATCCACTTGAAGCAAATCGGGAAAGTAAAAAACTTGAACGATGGCCCGATGGGTACCTCATGAATTGAGTGAATCGAACTTGCAAACACGCGTCGACTGCTGTATTACTTTGCTCAACCGAAACAATAATTAAGGGATTTTAAATTACTTGTGATGAAAAGTGGATACTGTACGATAATCGGAAACGCTCGTCACAATGGCTGAACCATGGAGACCCAGCCAAATCCTGCCCTAAACGAAAATTGACTCAGAAAAAGTTACTTGTGAGTATTTGGTGGACTAGCGCCGGTGTCGTTCACTACAGCTTTCTAAAATCTGGCCAAACGATTACGGCAGATATCTATTGTCAGCAATTGCAAACCATGAAGGAAGAACTAGCTGCTAAACAACCGAGATTGGTCAATCGCTCTAGGCCACTGCTGCTTCACGTCAACGCAAGACCACACACTGCACAACAAACAACCACTAAGTTAGATGAGCTACAATTGGAATGTCTGCGACATCCACCGTACTCCCCGGCTTCCCTTGCTCCAATAGATTACCATTTTTTCCGGAATTTGGACAACTTCTTACAAGGAAAAAAATTCAACCCTGAGGCGATAGTCCAAACCGCCTTCAAAGAGTTTATTGATTCTCGCCCCCATGGTTTTTTTACTAAAGGGATCAATGAACTAACTATGAAAAGGCAAAAGTGCATAGATAACAACGGTGCATACTTTGATTAATTAAATATATTTATCAAAAAAAAAAAACTTTATATTTCTCCCGTACAAAACGCCAATTTCATATGTACGGACCTAATATTTTGTACACTGAGCGAATCCCGAGCTGCCAGCTAAAGGTAGGAAGGAAGAAACAACAACGCTACCATTTGCCTCACGTGAGAAAGGCCTTCAAGTTTATTTTAGCCAAGTATTATATTATCTGTGGCCAAGGTAAGATCAACTATTAGATCACGCCCTACGCCTCTACTTTACCCTTGTCGTAACAATCTTACCGTGTCCCATCATGTGTAGGTATTTGTGTAGGTCCTGTACGGTGAACCGTACCTGTATTAATGGTAACTAAACCATTATAAGCGTAACTCTGGCTAAGTATATAAGTTACAGACAAGGCAAGACGGACTCTACCCATACTGTTTTTTACCATCCATATACGCTTGACTGTAACATATAAACATTTATAACACTCGACTTACATTCTTCTTCTGAGCTATCCGGCTGATGCCTCCTCAGAGCCAGTTGCTTATCGAATCCAATACCATCATACTGGATATTCATCGCCGAAGCTCTAACAGACTTGTTCTCCATGAAATATATTTCGCACAGCGGCAGAGATGGGTTGTAGATCCCTTGAAACAAACCTAAATAATCATCACCTACGGGGACAACGTGATTATCTCTGTATCTCCTATCTTCGAACAGATTTTTTGGTCTCTTTAACCCACTGGGACCTTCGCCTGGATCTGAATGTTCTTTTTCTATATCCTGATCCTCAAACACATCTATATTTTGACCAGAAACAGTGCTAAGATGGGAGCTTACTTGAGACGAATTCGGGTGATTTTCTTTACTAAAATTAATTAAGAATCCATCCATATTGTTCGCTTCAGCCTCGGAAATGAATTCGAAATCTGATGAATTATAGCCTTCGCATTCCGATTCTTGGTCTCCACTACAAGAATTTGTAAACATGCCATGTAAATTATTCGTTTGACTTTTTTCGTCTTCGGTTGATGAATTAATTGAAATAATGTCAATGTTTTCAAGTGGATTTCTTTCGGAATTAACTACATGTTCACTTCTTTCGTCAACTTTATTGCTGTCAATTGTTCTTTCTCTATTGTGTTCAAAAATACTCCTTACGGAACCGTTTTGAGAATTTGTCTCTTCATAAACAGTGTCTAATTTATCGATCATTTCATAAAATTCGTCTAAATTGATAGGTTCTCCTCCAGAATCATCAGTTATACGAGCTGTTTTAGCAACATTATTTAAAGTTTCTTCAAATTCTCTAAGATTTTGCAATGTTTCATTGTCTACAATATTTTTGACAGTACTGGTTTCACTGTTACAAATAATACCATTCAAAACTTCCGCTTCATTAGAAATTACATCGTTTAAAAGTTCAATTCCTGTAAGTTCATCATTAATATTGTTCAGATTATGCGATGTTTCTTTTTTTATTGTACTAACTTCAGAATTGTAAGTAAATTCATTTACATCTTCAGGATTGACGTCATGCGTTACAATTATTTCTTCAAGTTCTTTGGAAGTATCACTGTTTAGACTAATTTCAATAGGAGTCACATTCTCTAGTGTACACAGTATCTTATCAGAATCTATATCATCATCAAACATTGTGTTTGTAACGGAAGAATCATCAAGTTCAGCATTCTCATGATCACTTTCCATTACATTTAAATTCATAACATCTATTCGTGAAGGATATGGATCAATAGATACTTCGATATAAGTACTTATATTATTAATGTTATTCACATTGGTATCTTGAGCCATACTTTTCTTTTGATATAATGGAAATAATTTCCGAAAGAAATTCATTATAACACTGAAAAGTAAAGATTTGAAAAAAAAAAAACCATTAAAATAATAACTACCTCTGAATTTGATTATCACTTCGTTAACGGGTTAAATAAGGGTTTTTGGATTTTTTGTCAAAAATCCCCATTGATGGGGAAAATCAATGGGGATTACTGAAGTAAGGAATGACCCTATAATGTGTATCAGAAATGCGTTGTCATATTTGGAGAGCTCATTCAGGGCATAGCATAGAACAATTTTTAATATGGAGACAACCCTGAAATCTTGAAAAAAAACAGCGGTTTTATGAACTTTTCTATGGAAAAGTGCCATAGTGGTCGAGGTACCGAAATGTATGGAGGGGCTGATTTAATTTTCGCGGTTTCAGGGCCGTGCAATGTATGCCACGAATAAGGTCCCAAATATGACCACGCATTTCTGTTACATGTTGTATGTACTTATACAAAGGCCAAGGTGTTTTGCCGCCATTGATACTTTGTAACCTCAGATTACAGAATAATTTGTAATCTGAGTTTGTATCTATTACAAGCAAAAGTATGTACCTACCTATAAGATTAACGCATATAGGTACTTAGGTTTAAAATCAAATATTCTCAATAAAAACAAAGTCACATTTAAGTAGGTAGGTACTTGAGAACAATAAAACAACAATAGCTACTGAAGTATGATGCCAAGTCCTATGTCCAGCATTGGCGCAGAGGAGGTCTTTCGTTCATTTTAAAAACTTGCATAATAATATTGCTTAATGATTGCCTCTAGTAATATATTAACTGTGCCTCTATTTATATTTTAACATATTTAGGTACACTAGTTTAGTTCAGTACCATAAAATAGTCAATTTGAAACTGAAACTAGTAATTATAATCGAAAAAATTTAATTTTAAATGAAAACAAGTAAATCAAGTGTGACTGGAAATGATACCTACCTACTAAAAATGTTTACTGCTGGTGCTGATATAATGGATGTATGTTACTACGGGGTAATATGCTGTCTACTTACAATTGCTGATAAAAGTAAGTTCCTCCAAAAGAGCCAAATTTACAATTTTATTAAATAAAACGGTAAAATCAATCACAATCAATTATTTTAATAAAGGCGGGAACGAGAAATGTCAATGTCAGAAACCTGCATCCGCATCCGTGCCGCATCCAGGCAAAGGTAAAATCTCATACAGCCTAATCAATAAAAATAAAAATTGTTTTTAAATGCTTTATTTTATTTATATAAAATGCATGTTACAAGTTTGGTATGTATCTTAGAAACATTTAAATGGGCCAACATTATGGCAGTATGACGATGTTTATTTTCGAAAATTGCATGATACTAGTGAATCCATAGTTTATGCTGTAATATATTCATCAAATAGAAACAAAAAAGATCTTTTTAGTAATTCTTACATTAGAATTTATAGCCTATAAATTAATAATTACAAAGAAAGATGTGTCACTTTTTGCCAGACTTCTTAATTCCTCCAGATGTTAATGGACCTTTTTGGGACGCCTTTGCTTTCGCCTCCTAAAAAATTTAAAAAAAATTACTTTTCATTAAACCATAAATATTTTATTAAAGTGATTGGTTCGCACCAACCCGGGAAATTCAAAATTCCTAGCGTTTTTGTAAATAATAGCTCTATTTCACAATGTAAAGTAGAGCTACAAAAGTAGCTCTATTTCACAATGTAAAGTAGAGCTACAAAAGTAGCTCTATTCCACAATGTAAAGTAGAGCTACGCAAGTACATTCAAAACTTGCGGTTTTGCAATTTGTACTACAAATTACGGGGTTACAAGTTGCGGGGTTTATTGCATCGCAATTACCGTCAATTTCAGTCCCGTTAATTTCGGATCTAAGAGGTCCTACCTAGATCTACTAGATCTAGTTAGGGCAACCACTCCCAAGCAGCAGCCTCATAGGGCCTGATTTACCCTACAGGCTGATAAGTTGAAGAAAATACTTTGGATCTACAAAAAAGTTATCATTTCGAAAATAGGCTTAAGGTGAATGCTACAGGGTAGCCCACGAAATTCAAAATTTCTCGCGTTTTTTGCTAATTGTAGCTCTATTTCGCGTTGTATATCGGTCGAAATATGATTCGCGGCAGTAATAACAATATATTTATTTATTTATTTAATTCTTTATGCACAACAGGGTACAAAGGCGGTCTTAACGCCATAGGCGTATATATCTACTGAATAATACTCATAAAAAATATTAACCTTGCTCTATAAACTGTAAAAGCTCGATACTATTAATTTACGATCAAATTAACGATTTTCCAGTTTATAAAAAAAAAAAAAAAAAATTTGAATTTCGCGGGCTGCCCTGTAGCATTCACCTTAAGAAAATGAAACTGTAGGAGAAACAGAAAACAAAAAATAATGATTTGCGACTTATGCCTCGCAAAAAGTCCAAGTTTTGATTTCAACACCAGATACTTAAAAAGTAGACTTTAGTTGTACGATTCCAAAAAAATGCATCATTGTAGCTGGATAGTACCACAGACCACATAGTAAAAAAAAAAAAAACTGTTTGTGTCTACAATTTTTTTCTTGTGAAATGACTCTCTTTCAGTTAATTACAAACACAAACCTGTAACGCCTTTTGCTGTTCCTTTAACTTTTGCTTGTGGGCTAGATCATCTTCGTCGAGATCTTTTGACTCTTTCTTTGGCGCCTTCAGCGGCTTCTTTTTACCACCGTCGCGGCCTGACATCTGTAATTACAAATTATATGTAAAAAATTAACTGGTTAGACTGGAAGCCGACCCCAACATAATAGGGATAAGACTGCGAAAGTGATGAGAAAATAATCAGGGGCCGTATTATGAAGTGTTAAAACCATAAAGGTAGGACCGCATTAGGCGGAACTGCACCGCAGTGGAACTGAGCGACACGACGCGTCAAAATATTCTTTATGTGAAATTATACGAGACAACACGCACTAAGCGGCAACGGAACTGCACTGCAACCAAACTGCGCGGCAAAGTTGAGCAACTGACCAAAAGTGTCGCAACCTGTCGCGACGTTTAGTTCCGCTGCCGCGGAGTGCGGTTCGACAAACTTCATTTTCATAGTCAGTCAAACAAGATATTTGGAAGCCCGATGTTTGTCAAAAATGTCGTTAAATGAAGAAAAATTTATTGTACTCGTGAGCCAGTATCCAGAGATATATGACGTCCAGCATGATAATTATATGAACACTTCCAATAAAAAACAACAAAAAAACGAACTGCAGCGTCACTGCAACATGACCGGCGCGTCATGAAATTACGTGAATTAGGGCCTTGGAAACCTCACCCTACGAGCACAGAATTGTAGTTCTCGCCAAATAATGAAGCCACTTTGAAAATGACACACATGGAAAAATCAAATTTCTTGCGTTTTTTGCAAATTGTAGCTTTATTTCATTTCATCTTCATACAACGTGTTATTGAAATAACTGAAAACTTCTTTGTACTCATATTGAACTATGTTTACGGGACTTATCGCGCACAATTAAATCAAAATATAACAAACATTTCAACATTTCATTTTCATTTTTTTCGACAAGTTCCGTAAACATAGTTCAATATGAGTGAAATTCGCGAAAGTTTAAAAACTTCTTTGTACTCATCAGTATGAATAACTTTTAGTATGGGACCAATCTTGAAATCGCGAAAAAAAAACAGCAGTTCCCTACATTTTGTCGATTTTATGTGAATACAAATGTAGGCAACATCTGATTTTTTTCAAGATTTCAGGTTTGGTCCTACAGTAAAAGTAGTTCATACTGATGACAACAATGACCCCTTAAGAGGTTTTCAGTTATTTTAATAACACGTATTAAAATAAATGTCTCTTTGTGTTATGTTTTAAAACTCGGTGGCACTAGGATGGGTACCTGGACACTGTGGCATTAGGGGCAACGAAACCGCTGATGAACTGACTAGAGCTGATGCTGAAAGCCCCAATGTGAGCCCGGAGCCAATCTGTGGCATTTCTAAATGCACCACTACAGCATAACTAAAAAAACTGGGGAACTGACCAAAGATTAGCCTTTGGGAAAAATCCACAGGTCAAGAACACTCGAAAGCGCTACTTGTGGGCTTCAAAAAAAGGTTTACGAAAGAAGCGCTTTCGTTGAACAAGAATCTATAAGAATCCTGACGAGAACCCTTATTGGGCACAGCAAGCTGAACAAACACCTGCACAGGATGGGCCTCAGTGATACCACAGTTTGCAGGTTTTGTCGCGAAAAGGATGAGACGCCCATCCATATCCTATGCGAATGTGATGCAGTGCACCACATCAGAAGCCAGCATCTTGGAGGCCACGTCATCTCAACGCAGGAGATTAATCCTCCTCCCCCAAGGTCATAGTCGACTTTATGATTGACTTGCAACTTGGGGAAGTGCTGTAATGCTGCGAGAGGCGTCACAATAGATCTTATTAGGTTGCAGTGGCTTAGGGGCGCTCAAGACCCTACCTCTTTCCTCAAAATAATAATAATAATGTTTTATAAATAAAAATAACTAAATATTAATAATTTGCCAAAACGCAAGAAATTATGAAATTCGCGGACAACTGCGCCGCAATCACCTTAAATGCTCCAGGTTCCAGTTCAATTTCTATGGAAGTAGACCGGTTTAGTTCTATAAATAAATAATTGGCAATGGACTTCAAGGCCAGTATTGGCTTATGTACCCACTGCTATTTAATAGTGGTATGTAACTACTACAAAATTGTAAGTAACAAATTAGAATATATGAAGGTTACTCCTTTATAAATTGGCAATTGGAATAAAACATTTCATCGCCTTAAAGATGTTATCTGTAGGTAGAATATAAAATACAGCACTAAAATAAGTTTCAAAGTATTATACTGGTGACTTTTTAGAGTTAAGTACTCAGACCAAAAGAATAAGATAGACGGAGCACGTAGAACGAGTAACTGAAGCCAGATAATCGGTGTACAGTCAACAAATCGGAATCATGACCCACTCAGTCGATAATTCGTATGAAATTGTCAAAACAGTAAAATTTTCTTCTTATTAGCATCGTGCTGCACTTAGGACATTTTGAATATTAAGGAAACTGCGTTAATACGGGTCAGAGGTCTATGTAATTTAAAAAACCCGCCGAATACATAACCTCCTCCTTTTTTTGAAGTCGGTTAAAATAGGAATATCAAATGGCAAAGGAGTATCAGTAGGTATTCCTTTGCCATTTAGTTGGCGGAATAGTAATTCCGTCCAGTGTTTGCGAGGCGCGATCGGGAGTGTTCATCTAATCCTCAGACCAAAGTAATAAGATTGACGCTCCTAATCGCGGCTTGCGAACAGCACCATCAACTCAGCCTATCGCAGTCCACTGCTGGACATAGGCCTCTCCCAAGTTGCGCCACAACACTCGGTCGTCTGCCTTCCACATCCAGTCCTCCCCAGCCACCTTCTTCAGGTCATCGGTCCACCTTGAAGGGGGGCGCCCTAAGCTGCGTTACTTGTACCAATGTGGGTGGATTAGCAGGTACTAATTTGCCATTTAGTATTCCTTTTTCTGGCTTCAGTTACTAGTTCTATATAGTCCGTCTATCTTATTCTTTTACGGCCAAAATTAATATCCAGTCTATCCACGATTTACCCTACTAGAGATAGAAATTTGACATATTTTGTATGGAGCTTATGTCAAATTACTATCTCTAGTAGGGCAAATCGTGGATAGATTGGATATTAATTTTGGCCATTAGTCTCAGCATCTAATATCCTGCAGTAATAATTTAAATTATCAGTACATTCTTAAAATACATGTTTAATTTTCACAAAACAATCTTTTTGTTTAAAGAACAAATAGTGTAGTGAAGTGAAAATTAATTTAATATAGCACCCAGCTTTAAACGAAGAACAATGCTTGTGGTCCTTCGCTCTGAATGAATGCTTTTACAGTTGCCTAGTAAAAATAGATTGACATGATGGCAAGTGTTTATAGCTTTAAATATTATTACCATAATTCTACATAAAATGCTGGTTTTATTCAGAATTAAGGTAATAACATTACACACTTTACACATGCCAGCTGTGGCATGTGGAAAGTAAAAGATATTGTATCAAACATATTTTTTTGATTGGTCTTTTACTAATTTAGTCTGTATTGAAAATAAATGCATTTTATGTTTGTTTGTACATACTCGTAGATGTATACCTTGTATACATCTACAAGTTGTCAATGTAAAAATTAAGATGCAGCTATTCCATCATTACACTCTGTTGTTTCTTACTTTGTCTTTTTAATGCAATTCATCATAAGAAAAATATTTAAAGACATTATACTAAAGATTTTACACATTAAATTACATTTTTTACCTAACTACATGTGTAGAACTAGAAATTATATTTTATCTGTAGTGTGTTTAAAAAATCAACATTAAAAAGACATGCCAAGATTGATTACTAATAGTGGTGTGAACTGGAGGCAATACCAGCCTCCGGAGATTATGCGGAGATTTTATTGAATCACCGTAGATTCTCCAGATAATAAAGTCAAAATACTCTAAATCTATATAAATGAGAAAAAAAACACCCACATTATGAATGAACTATTATAAAAAAATAACTTCCAGTTACAGACACACATAAGGTTGATCGAATATTTTACACTAGTCATCAAACAAAATTATTTAATTTTATACAAGAAATGTTGGCACATGCTGCAACAAATCAAATAACGGTTTGATTAGGATTTTGTAGTTTAGTGAAATGACTGATTAGTCTCCAGTACTCACTCTAACCGGTGATTATCCAGTTTTTTGAGAACCGCTTCACACCACTAATTACCAAATAAGATAAGTAAGAAAAAACTGTGTAGATGATATATACCCCATATTAATTGATAGAACATTGTCATCATTGTTTAGTCTTTAATTAAGAGAATTAGGGCGAGAGACTGAACAAAAATGAAAATAAGTAAATATTTTCATCTATCATACTGAACAGAATATCACTCAGGCACTCAGCAATACATAACTCACATGATTATCTCAAATAAGAAGAAAATGACAATGACCTATCGAAGTAGGTAATCCATCTCACAGGGTTCTTTTTTAGGTGAAAGTACGTACCAACAGGAAAAGTATTGTTTTCTAATCCCTACCCTTCGACCCTATGGTGACACTCTGACCTACTATTGTTATCGTAGACTAATTAGATTTTCCTTTTCTGTAGTTCTGTTTTTAATAACCTCAACTATAGGGTGGGTACCTACTCGGCAGGGCAGTGAAAATTTACGTTAATTTTCTTGAGAAGATACGAAGCGCAATAAAAATAATAGTATACAAAATACTTACGTTTAAGAGTGATAATGTGGATCGAGACGAATGAATTCAACGTTAAAATACACAACACGTTATTCCTCAAATTTTAATAGCGAATTAAATTGACGTTTTGACAAGATGGAAAAACGGCGTAATAGTCAGTGTTGCCAAGTTTAGCCCAGTCCAAGTCGCCAAAAATTTGGCGCCAGGTAGCGTAAATTCGCTATTTATTCCTCCTAGGCTGCTCCCCTCGTGTGGGGTATCATTGAATAGGTCTACTAAAATGAAGGTAATGTTTCATCACAGACCAATAAGCCTCTTCATACACCAATTTTTTATCAGGTGTACTATTTACTATTTATGAAATATAAGCCGGCAAAGTTGTTTGCAATGTGTCATCCCCTGCCATTTCTAAACTATGCAACGTAGAAACTTATAATGTTCCACATTAATAGACCTTTGTAAAAACTCTCTTTTAAAATTATTTTGAGTCTAATGCAATCATAAGTTTTCGAGTTATAGAGAGAAAACGGCAAAATACTTAAGACGTAGAGAGAGACGTAAGACGTCCTAGTTCGAAGATCATTGACCTTACAGAAAAATGTTCTTATCAAAGAATGGTCCTTTAGTTACTTTCTATTTGAATAAATCATAAAAGGTACGGTCAGCCGCACGTCGGTGGCAACACTTTGACATTAGAAAAATCTTTATTTCGTAAGCAATAAGGGCGGTTTTCGAATTGAAGCGTTACCACTGTCATGCAGTCGGCTGTACCTGTTATGTTGACATGACACTTCTTAAATTTGGCCCGCCAGATGGCACTGTATAACAACACGCTCTGAGTCCCCAAAATCTGTGGATGCCGATGCTACCGTCTATTGCAAAAACGTAAAAAAAACGAAAATAGCCATGATAAAATATATTCGATTTGATTAGTTTGTAATTACACCTATATACGGAACCCTGTAATACTGAGCATGGCCCGACATGCTCAGCATGCTCTTGGCTGGTTTTTATCTTCTCGACTCTTATCTGTTTCTTCCGCCTATTTAGCCTTTAAAGTCACGTCTTTTTTTTAAAAGGTAGGCAACATTGTTCACTCC
Source organism: Asteroscopus sphinx (assembly GCA_949699075.1). Taxonomy (NCBI): domain Eukaryota; kingdom Metazoa; phylum Arthropoda; class Insecta; order Lepidoptera; family Noctuidae; genus Asteroscopus; species Asteroscopus sphinx. Next base: position 6,251,776 of record OX453029.1, read on the forward strand.
CTTGGTGTCGGGGATGTCCATGGGTGGCAGTGATCGTTTACCATGGTAGGTAACATGCTTTCTCGTTTGCCCCCCTCTATTATAAAAAAACAGGAGAAACACTGACTAAGGCCCATATTACAGAAGGTTCCTCAAGTACAGCTCCAAATCACCTGATCACTACTTAAGGATAGAATCGTTACTTGAGTATCGGTCTTATTCCAGGACGGTCATTATTATCTTTAATTCAACAACATAACACATGAATTTTACCTGAAATAGAATAGAAATCTTTACTCAAGCGTAGTCTGGACCACACTAGAGTGATTACAGATCAATTCTCGGCTCAAATACCGAAACAGGTGACAGTATAAAACCAAACTAAACTCAGCTGAGCTGTGATCAACAAATGTCTGCTTGAGGAACGTTCTAAAATCAAAGCTCAACTCAAAACTAGTTTTAAACATGGATCAACGCTTGAGTATCGTTCTGTAATACGGGACTAAAACAGAAAACATGCCAAAAACAGTAGATCTACTGTTAGTAACTTAAATCAGTAGGCTTCATACTTCAAGCTTGGCAGCACTGGTTGGTGTTGTCAGTTATCAGCCGCTTGGTATTTCGTTCTGAAAAGTTCTGAAATAATCAGAATTTATTAAATTGTTTATTAGAAGTTTTTATTTTTATTGACTGCCTCGTTGGTCTAGTGGTTGCAAGCGCGACTGCTGAGCGTGGGGTCCAGGGTTCGATTCCCGTGTCGGGCAAAGTGTTATTGGGTTTTTACCCGACTGCGCCAGAAGGAGGGTTATGTTTTTCGTGTGTATGTATGTATGTATGTACATTTCTTTGACACGCTCTGTAGCTTAAACGGCTTGATGGATTTTAGCTTGAGAGGTGTCGTTAGATTCGTCTTAATTGTGAAAGTGACACTGGGTATATCAAAATTATAAAAATTAAAATGGCCGCTTTTTGGCGCCATATAACCTCATCAAAAAATATTTTTTTCCGTCAAAACCTATCGAGTGGGGTATCAATATAAAGGGTTTTATAAATGCTTTACAAAAATATATACAACTTATGTCTATAAATGTAATTTGGAATGAAAAATGCCAAAAACAACATTAATAGCGCGACAAAACATGACAGAACTAAAAAAATTAAAATAGAAAAGTTAATTAACAAAACCAAAAAACCCGACTGCTTGTAAATATAACTGAAAAGATGTAAACAAGACTTGTGTAGGTATATGTGAAAATGGGGATCGTACGGTCCATGGCCCTTTATGGGGCTCCAGTGTGGGCGGACACCCTGACGCGCGGCAATGTCACGCTGCTGCGTAGGCCGCAGCGTGCGAAGGCCATCAGGGTGATTCGAGGATATCGTACGGTCTCCTTTGAGGCGGCGAGCCTTCTAGCCGGATCAATGCCCTGGGATCTGGAGGCGAGGGATCTTGCGCTGAGGTATCATCAACGTGAGGACCCACCTGATCGGAGCGAGGTCCTCCAGATCCTAGTGGCTGAATAGGAGGAGCTACTTGCGCAACCAAGCGCAGGGCACGCCGCAATAAGCGGCGGTAAGGCCCGTCATGGAGTAGTGGCTGGGCTATGGCGCCCTCACCTACCGGCTGACGCAGATACTCTCGGGGCACGGTTGCTTCGGGAAGTATTTGTGTCGCATACGCCGGGAGCCAACCAACTGCGATCGCCAATCCGCCTGCCAAGCGTGGCGATTATGGCATATCCCCCCAACATTTGCTTGGGGGAGGCCTATGTCCAGCAGTGGACGTCTTAAGGCTGAAATGATGATGATGATGATGACGCCGGGAGCCGACTCCCGAGTGTCATCACTGCGGGAGTTGCCTTGAGGACACGGCGCAGCACACACTGGCGGAATGCCCAGCTTGGGCCATGCAGCGCCGTGACCTTATCACTGCAGTAGGCGGCAGCGATCTCTCGCTTCCGGCCGTTGTGGCTATGGTCGGGAGCGAGAACGCTTGGGAGGGCGTCATCTCCGTTTGCGAGGAGGTGATACTCGCTAAGGAGGCGGCGGAGAGGGTTCGAGAGGCAGCGACCTCTCTCCCCACCCGCATGAGACGGACCGGGCGTCGCAGGAGGGCGTACGCCGACCTCCAGCCACCCTAGGTGTGGGCCTGCGGGCGGCGGACTCGGGGTAGCCCGCCGCCCGATCAGTCAAGGCCCGTGACGGTGGCGCGTCGTGTTCCGCGCGCGCCTGTCAAGAGAAGGGTGCGGCCGATGATGCCGCACGGGGAGAAGGGGCTCGCCTACTAGTGGCGAGCCGGGACCTGCCGGGGATGGTTAGACGCAGGCCTGTAGCCAGGGGTACGCCAGGGCAGGCTTAGCCTGTCCTGGAAATTTTTGAGCCTGCCCTAGCCACTAGCCTGTCTGAGCTATTAATGATTTCTAAATTTCTACGCGTAGTATCCGATTTGTACTACCGTACTAGTAAATAGTATAACAAAATTTAATATAAAACTGTGGCTTTACTAAACAGTTATAGAGAGATATTCATTTTGTAAAAAAATCCAAAAAAACCCATTTGGGGTATTGCAACATTTGCAACCGAGTCGACATAAACAAAGATTCATTGATCATGCTTTCTTTACAATTTTTTTGTTTTGATACACAGATGGTCAGCAGTTGTCAGAAACAAGAGATCGCCTTTTGTTTTTTGTTCGTAGAGACTAGTCTAGTAGTAGTAGTAGTACCTAGGTAGGTAATGGCAATGATTTAATATAAAAATAAATAATTATTGGGTAATGGACTAATGGTACACACTGGTCTACACTGTACTCGCAGTCGGACCTTCCCCTCTCGTGAAAGTAATTCAGTAATTTATGGGGTTGGCATATCCGTGTGGATAAAAACCCCTTAATAAAATATAAAGATTAAAAAAAAAAAAAAAAATATTCAGTAATTGGTAATAGGTACCTACTTATTTTTGTGTTTATGACGGTGCGTGTGAATTTTGCTACAAGATAATATTGTCTGGCGTGTTTTGATGCTTTTCCGAAATATTGGAAAGTAGGTATGTTCAGTGGATTTTTTTATTATTTTGATTGATTATTTTATACATACTTCAACACCACAATGTGTAAACTAGTGTTGCAACTTGCAACGAATAGTATATTCGAATACCGAATATTGGGTCAGTTGCGTGGCTGAATAGCCAGGGCCGTAGCCAGGGGTACGCCACGTACGAAAAATTAGAGCCTGCCCTAACCACTAGCCTAAGCTTGCTAAGGATTTCAAAATTTCTACGCGTAATTATTGAGTTTTACTGTACAGTAGTACAATACTAATCACGGATCCAGATGGGGGCATTTACCTCCTCCTCAACCTCGACCTAAGTACTTCCGAAATCGTTATAATCACATCACTACTAGTATTAGAAGTAGATTTAAGGGGCAGAGACGGTCACTGGAAAGTGTTTCACAAATTTTGTTTTTTTATCAGTAACATCGGGGGTGCGCTCAGACTTTATGAATTTTCCCAGATAATGTGATTTTTAACAGAAACTTTTTTTTTTTTTTTTTTTTTTTTTTTTTTTTAGGCTTCTGTACACAGCCTCATAGGGTCAATCATATTATAGCATGCAGGCTGCAGTTACAATCAGCATGGAACCAATCACACCATACTAGCACCTACTCACATCTATCATTATCACCCATTAATACCATCATCAATCACTCACACTCTTTGACTCCTTTCTTTCAAACACAGTTTCAAAAATTGATAAATACTCTTGCACTCTTCAGAACAAGGCTGGCTCAATAGTATGTTAATTTCGCCATTATGGAAGTTTATGTTTGGCAACAACCTCATTCGTAGGCCACAATACTGATCACATTCCACCATCACATGAATTATATCCTCTGTCTCATGACATATGTCACATAGTTGGGATGATTTCACGCCCATAAGACAGTAAAACTTGTTCAATAGAACATGACCAGACCGCAACCTCAGTGCCAATAACAAAGTCTCCCTGGAGAGGTTGGCACAGTCAAACCAGGGCACTGAACCAGGCACATCCTGTATGGTATAGTACCAAATACCTTTAGTTTGCGAACACTGCCTAAATACCTGTATCCATTTCTCTTTACAGAGACTTTTTACCCATGGAACAATTTCACTACTGTAGGGCCCAGTCAAAGCATCCACACCATCATCCACTGCACTCCCAGCTAACCGATCGACAATCTCATTCTCCAGCAAGCCAACATGAGAAGGTATCCACTGAAATTAATTATGTTAGCAAATTAGTAAGCAAGTAAGCAACTAAAGTTGATTGATTTTATTAAAAATGGTTTAATTGTGGTGATTAATCGCTTTTAATTTTTTAACTTAATAGAAAAACATCGTCAAATCTCTTTATCATTCATTCTAAGTCTTCTATTTTTCTTGCCTTACAGTGCGTCCTAGATAATGTAATGTACTTATGAAGATTGTTTTAGTGTTTAATGTAATGATCTTTCTCAGTTTTTCATACACTGTCCAAAAAATATCGCGCTCGCTTCGCTCGCCCCTTACAAGGCAACATACGACAACATAAATACATACATTAAACCCTCGTTTGGTCTATGTGCTTGGCGGACATTAAAAGCAACTACTATTTTGCATTAATTTATAAAGTAATCTTATAAAGAGGAAAAACCGAAACCGCCAAATAGATTAAAAAAATTCGCACTCGCTTCGCTCGCGCTGTTTACAAATCCTCGATTGCTTTTTGCTAGTGTATGTTCCGTGTAACAATTTTATATTTTGTAAAGACCTAACCTAACCTCAAGGCGCAAGCCTTAATAAGCTCATAATTTGACGTCATGTTTCTGTGAAAAATTCGCGCTCGCTGCGCTCGTGTTACTGCTGTTTAGGTTCTGAGGGACTTTTTCAGATAACACTACTGTAGGGCAAAATCCGAAATAACTAGTAGGTAGTCAAAGGATTGGTGAGCTCGATTTTGGAAGGGGTGCGTTTTTAAAAGCAAATGGTTTAGCCGGGTGTCCATGCAATTTTGAGAATTATATCAAAAACTAGTCAACTTTGCTCAGGTTTTCTTTACAATGTGTAGGTATAGTTCGCATAAGTGGAAAAATGTTATTATTACAGTGGACGTAGCATCTTCGAATATAACGCCGATTTCTGGTAGATTTAGCGCAGTCACTTTATATTTGATAATAATGTTTTGTGTGTAATATGGACTGCATGGTTCGATAGAAATGTTTTATTATTATTTTTTACAAAAAAAAACCGCTTTCAGCCTGCCCTGAATTTTTATGAGCCTGCCCTGGTTACACAGTCTGGCTACGGCCCTGGTTGGACGACTATAAGTTTCCCACACCCCCGGCCAATGGTTGGAAGAGGAACACCGTGGTGGTTTCAGTCGGTAAGAGTCCGACACTGGCTCCGCCTTCCCCGGGCGGAGTGCGTCCATGAGGATTTCCCCACGTATAAAAAAAGAAAAAAAAAGAAGGTATATGTGAAAATATCAAATCAACACGCAGGCGGAGGCTACCTATGAACATGAACTACTTTTGTAATTCATGACTAAAAACATCGTAGCCTCCGACTGCGTGTTGATTTGATATTTTCACATATACCTAGATGTACCTACACAAGTCTTGTTTAAATCTTTTCAGTTATATTTACAAGCAGTCGGGTTTTTTGGTTTTGTTAATTAACTTTTTTATTTTATTTCATTAGGAAATTCTCAGTAACAGCCCGGAGTCTGGATTTGTGCCCGGTCAATGGCAATAGGCTCGCCCCCTATTACATGGGACTATAACATAACTGGCGAAATGTGGGTGTACTATACACCTCTGCCTACCCCTTCGGGGAAATACAGGCGTGATGTTATGTTGTTATGTTATGTTATTAGAAGTTTTATAATAAAAATTATACTTCTTCTTTTCGGTAGCAGAAAAAGCTTTGTGTAACTTTATCAAGCCTAAAAATATGATACAATTTTTTGGAAAAACAAACTTTATGAAAAAAATTAAAACTCAAGTGGGGTGGCTCAAGAACTACCTCACGGAAACTTTCTTTTATTTTGGTACATACCTACTTGCATAAAAACCAGTATTTCCATGTCTTTTTGTGGGAAAACCCTCATGGACGCACTCCACCCGGGGAAGGCAGAGTCAGGTGGTCTACTCATCTACTCACGTTTCACGAACGAAAAACGAAGTACGAAGTTTCGTTCCGACTGATACCTACATAATTAAGTTAGGCGTATAAAAAAACCGGCCAAGAGCATGTCGGGCCATGCTCAGTATTATAGGGTTCCTTATACTTAAGGAACCCTATAACCCTAGGACCTACTGGTCTTATTACAAACGAATCAAATCGAATATTAATCATTGCTATTTATGTTTTTGCAAACAGCACCACCTAGCGCTAAATTTAAGAAGTGTGTCATATGTTGATATGACACACTTATTAAATTTAGCGCTAGGTGGCGCAGTTACTTTGTGTTATCAATATAACACAAAGTTTCTTTTTGTGATTTTTTTAAATAGAAAATAACTAAAGGAGCATTATTTGCTAAAATCATTTTTATCTAAGGTCAATGACCTATGAACTAGGACGTCTTAAGTATTTTTCAGTTTTCTCACTATAACTTGAAAATTTATGATCACATTATACTCGAAATAATTTTAAAAGAGAGTTTTTATAAAAGTCTATCAACGTGGAAGATTACAAGTTTCTACGTTGCATAGTTTGGAAATGGCAGGGGGGGGACACATTGTAAGCCACTTTGGTGGGCTATATTTCGCAGATGGTACACCTGAAAAAAAAGTGATGTATGAAACATTACCTTCATTTTAGTAGACCTATTTAATGATACCCCATAAGAGGGGGTGCAGCGAAAAAAAAATTTCCATCCCCATTTCACATGTATGGGCGCCACCCCTAAAATACGTTATCAAGATTTTTTTATGCTTTTAAAATTGAGATCTATATCTAAACCATTTTTTAACAAAATTTCATTTACTTATGTTTATAACTGTAGAAGTTATAAAGCTGTGAAGGATTAGGACAGACGGACAGACGGACAGACGGACGGACATGACGAAACTATAAGGGTTCCTTGTAGGACTACGGAACCCTAAAAAGGCACAATAAAGATAGACTACGGTTCATAGTCGTATGAAATTGAACGGAGATCAAACAAATGTATTTACAATACCTACATACTAATCATATGAAACACACCCAGACCAACACAAACACTTATGTTCATCCCATATCCTGTGGGAATAGAACGCACGACCTCGTGATCAGCAGTCCGATACTCGAACCACTTGACCAAAGACGTCGTCGAAACTACCTTTGGCCGGGGGCGTGGGAGACACTGTGCATTCGTCAACCACCCCCAACAGATACCGGCTCGCCACTATAGCAGGCGAACCTCTTCAGCCCTTGCGGACTCAATATCGGCTGCACTTTCCTGACAGACGCGCGTGGAACACGACCCACTATCGTCAAGGGACTTGGCTAGCTGCGCCAGCAATGCCTGCTACGCCAGTTACGCCTAATGCGTCAGATACGCCTACCATGCAAGCTACGTTAGCTACGCAAGCTACACCAGCTACGCCCGCGATCTACCCGCCACTTCACCCCGTGTTCTATTCGTGCTCCCTCTACGTCTCAAGCTGGGGGTGTACAAAACTTACATCCACGCCCAGCTCACCTATGCCACAGCGGTGACACTCCGTGTACGTGTGAGCTCGCTCGCCGGTGACCTGTGACCTTGGCTGGGCAGCCGAGAGACTGCCCGCGCACGGCCCCCGCGCTCGCCACGACCCGCACACATAGCCGCGAGCAATTTTACGAGCACACAAATTTACGAGAGTTCATCAAAAGACATCAACGCACCGTAAGCGAAATATGAATTTTTGCATATCTTTTTTACGCAGTTTTCGTATTTTTACCCTGTTTTTATTTTTTTTTGCTAAACTACATAGTATGCACTATAATCAAACCAAGTTTGACTCTGGTATGTATTACCGTTTTTTAAGATAGAGCAGGAACAAAACGTAAGTCGTCAATAAGTATGAACAACTCTTACTATGGGACCAACACTGAAACTGCGAAAAATAAATCAGCTGTTCTTTACATTTTGTCGATTTATGTGAACACATAGATACGGAATAGGTTATATTTTTTTCGCGATATCAGGGTTGGTCCCATAGTAAAAGTAGTTCATAATGATGAGTACAATGACCCCTTTTCGGGAATTAAGCGACTCAAATTTCGGCATGTTTATTATGTACCATACAATCTTTAACTTATTCATGTAGCGGTCAAATTCATGGTGTTATTGTATTGGTTATATCTGTAAGTTACAAGCTCGGCAACCCTAGCTAGGAAATAGTTGAATGGAGTATAGCAGGCTTGCCAGCAGTCATTTGCAGATTGAAATCGATTTTTATTTCCTTCGCAGCCATCGTAGATGATTTCTTCGCATTTAGTTGTGTTGCCGTTGTAACCATAACTGTAACAAGCATTATTTTTAATGGCACCCATAAAACCGGCCAAGAGCATGTCGGGCCATGCTCAGTATTATAGGGTTCCGTAGGTGGGTGTAATTACAAACGAATCAAATCGAATGTTAATCATGGCTATTTTAGTTTTTGCAATAGACGGCAGCATTGGCGACTCAAAGCATGTTGTTATACAGCGCCCTCTAGCGGGCCAAATTTAAGAAGTGTGTCATGTCAACACTCAACATAATACATAGGATTTTTTTATGATTTCTTCAAATAGAATGTAACTAAAGGAGCATTCTTTGCTATGATCATTTTTCTCTAAGGTCAATAACCTTTGAACTAGGACGTCTTAACTATTTTACAGTTTTCTCTCTATAACTCGAAAAATAATCATCAAATTATACTAAAAATAATTTTAAAAGAGAGTTTTTACATAGGTCTATCAACGTGGAAGATTATAAATCTCTACGTTGCATAGTTTAGAAATGGCAGAAGGGGGGACAAATTGCAAGCCACTTTGGCGGGCTATATTTCGCAGATTAAAAAGTGATGTATGAAACATCACCTTCAGTTTAGTAGACCTATTAAATGATACCCCCCCACACGAGGGAGTGCAGTGAAAAAAATATTTTCATCCCCATTTCACATGTATCGGCGCTCGGCGCGGCGCCTTAGTAATCACGATTTTGTTACAGATACCGGCACGAGTCGTGAGCACAAACTTCACCTGCGCAGAAGTTTATTTATAGGTCTGTTTGGTGGAATGACAGGAGCGCGGGGTGCCAAGGCCGAACATTGCATTTACGCGATTGGTCGACAGTCGATGCTCGTCGTCTATTGGAAAATTAGGTGTCATTCGGCTACCGTACACTTTCGGTTCAACTTTATTAACTCACATTTTCGAATTTAAAATAGTTTATTTTTCTTTTATTGTAATTAATTTATATTTTGATTTTTGAGTGTTTAATGTTTTGAATTAAAAATTGTTTTTTCTCTTCTTCATCTTCCTTTATTTATTACAAGATTGTATTTAACTTGCAATGTATGTACGTATGTAAATATATTTGTTAGAGTGGAATCTTGCAACTCAATTTTGAAGCAGATATCTTCAACCTATTTAGTTGAAATTTTGTACAATATCGGTATCAAATGAAAGGACTTGCTGAGAATACGAATGCGAGTTAAAAACCTGTCCATCGATAACTAAATAGGTAGTAAAAAATAAATTAAAAGTCATTTTTTTTTCTGTTTATTTATTTGTGCTTAAAAAAAAGTCCCAAAATCATAATATGGGTGAAATTCGAGAAAGTTTGTATTTTCTATAACTACCCATAATCCTTATAAAACGCTAACGGTGAAATTTAGTAAACAAAGATACTAAATAATTTTGGTCGAAAGTGTACATGCGCGAACTTGCCCCCACTACTGTCCATCTGTGCTCACGACTCATGCCGGCTACTATATTCTTTTAATATTGAGATCTATATCTAGACTACTTTTTAACAAAATTACATGGACTTGTGTTTATAACTGTAGAAGTTATTAAGCTGTAAAGTATTAGGACAGACGGACAGGCGGACGGACATGACGAAACTATAAGAGTTCCTTGTAGGAACTACGGAACCCTAAAAAGAAACGCAGAACTGTGTTATGGCCACACTCAGACAATAAAAATAAGATAGACGGAGCGTGATGATCTAGTGATTGAAGCCAGAAAAAGGAAAACCAAATAGTTCTGCCCAAAACGTCACTTTAAAATCATCACTGTTATTATTTTTAATGAAGTTCTTTCTTTCTTTCCTTTCTTTTTATAATACTTACACTACTGTTGTATTATAGTCTTCATTGGAACTTTTACTGTCACTACCGCAGTCTCCTTCATCTATTGGCAATATACAAATATCTTCTATTGTTAGATCTGAAAATAATATACAATACTTTGTAATTCAAGCTGAATTGTCGTCAATAGCTTACCATAATCCGCCCTTTACTGTCCCACTACTGGACACAGGGCTCTTCTCAAAATGAGAAGACGCGTTAGGCTTAGAACGCATTGCGATTAAACGCCCGCGTTTGACCGAAGGTCTGAAACCGCAAAAAATTTAACACATAGCTTTCTATACAAGCGCACGCATTAGTGACTTTTCAGTGACGATTTTAAAAACCGCGTTTTACCGCGGTTTGAAAACGTGCGGTTTTTTTGTGTCCCATAGTAACAGTACTGTGGCGCACACACGGTGGTTAATCGCATTCGGTTGTTATTCAGTCTCGACTGTGCGAGTGCGGAGGATAGATGTTTTTGCAGAGGTTAAGTCATGTCGTCCGACTCAGAAACATCGAATGTAGACTACGACAAGGTATCAAAAAAAAAAAATTATTGAAGTGGAAAAAAGGCCGGCATTATATGACAAATCGTTAAATCAATACAGAGACAGAAATATTGAAGTCGCTCTTCAGGTAATATTGCATTGCGAAATGAAGTGTCTCCAAATTTTAGATACTGGCCCACGTCTTGTAATAATTTATCAAAAGTGCCAATCGACATTCTGTAGTAATTAAAAAACTTATCGGGATGTTGACACACGTTGTTGTACATTTTGCAAAAGTATCCTTTCAAATGTCTTTGATCAGTTAGTGGATGTACCCAGTACCTATGGCTGCGGCGTTGTTTACGTTTTCTATTTTTTAATTTCAATATCAAAGCTACAACACATGCTGCTCGTCAGAAATCCATGGTGAAATGAAATAAATTTAAGCAAAACGCTAGCCGCAGTGCGTGTTGATGCGCGTTTTTGCGTTTTCAGCTATTCCTAAACCGCGCGCCTTTAATCGAAGTGCTTGCTAAGCCTTAAGACCACGGACGGACCTGTATAAGGTTGTCCCATCGCTATGCTTTAAATATTGTAAGTGGGGAATTTTACTTAAAGAAGACTTCAATTAAATTTTTTTTAACAAGTAATAGGTACTACATTCAAGGATTTCTTAAAAGTGTCTTCACTGAGCCGTGATTCGAACCTTTAAGTATGCCATAAAATATCACCTGTATTTTTATGCTACCAATCGATAGAGTCCATAATACAAGGGCGGATCCGGGGGGCGGGTCATGGGGGTTATGACTCTCCCCTGGGCCCAGGCCCACACAAAACCTAGGTCTACACATTTTTTTTTCCTATGTAGTTACCTAATTTACTAAATGGATGTATACCCATATGTGTTACATACTAATTTTATACATACATTTTGTTAATTTTTTATATTTTTTTGTTTTTTTTTTAATTTTTTAATTTTTTCAAATTTTTTTTTTTTAATTTTTTTTTGTGTTTTATTTTAATTTGTGTTTTATTTTAATTTGTATTTGGTACAATTTTATATTGTATATAAATTAATACAGGTAGATAGATAGGTATTAAGAAGTGTACAAAGTTATATTTAATATTTATGCTACAAGATACAAACATAAAATTGCTGAATGGCATTGGTTGAATGTGAATAACATTCGCGCGATTTAAAGTTTGATTTTGCCTCACCGCCCGCGCCTCCAGGTTCTTCTCCAACATAGAGGAAATGAATATAATAGAGGGGAATTGTGGGCGGGATAGGCGCGCCGCGCTTTTGAGCAGACGCGCCAATGTAACCAAAATCCGCGACATTGCGTCCAGGCTGTGACAGAGTACGTTGCTGTGCGAAAAAAATATAATTATGCCGTCTTGCGCCATTATATCATGCCGAAAAAGAAACGAGGTGTGTAGTTTAACTAAAGGAGGGATTTCTTTTCATCGGTAAGTCTAAAAACCTTTAATTAGTTGTGATATTTGCAAATATTTTCTTAGTATTATGTAATTCATGACAAAAACGATGTTATCGCAAACTGATAAAAAAATATACATTGCTTATAAAACATGGATATCGACTTTCACTACGTGAGTAACCGCGTAATGTATTGCGTTTCTTTCGATGTCGCCTTCAATTTATTTGCCTGACTGTCACCAAAATCCCCGTGTATCGATAGTGTAGTAACATATTGAATGCATTATCGATATAATTAATTCGGTGTATACTTTCTGTTTTAAAATAAATATTCCTCATTTTTATTATTTTAAATGCATAATAATTTTATTTTTAGGTAGATTTTTTTTTAAATTGTTTATTCGCAATTTCGAGTTTTGATATTTATCAATTATCATAATTATCATAAACATAAACCACATTAAAAAAAGTAAAAATCGACTTAAAAAAGAATAAAAAAATAAAATTTGTGTGAAACAGTTTAGGGAGTCTTTGATTCGGATAGATCTAAGAAAAAACTGAAAAAAAAAAAAAAAAAAATTTTTTTTTTAAGTCGGTTTTTTTTAGTTTATTATTTTGAGTGGAATTAACAATAGAAAGACAAGCAATTGCTATAATACCCGATAATTTGCTGTCATCCATTGAAGAGTTCCCTCTTTATCTCCTATGACCTTCATCAGATTTTCACCAAATGATTTTTTCTGAATGCAAATGCTTGACTTGTTGATGAATATACCAAAATCGCTATGTGTATGCCTATAATATTTGAGAAGTTACCTCAATTTCACATGGATCATCAAAACTGGATTTTGATGAAAATGGAACCAATCTGGAAGTATATCTTTTCAAATAAATAAATAATTTGCGAAATCGGTTTATAAATGACGGAGTTCTGAGGTAACAAACATACAAAAAAAACATACAATTGAATTGAGAACCTCCTCCTTTTTTGAAGTCGGTTAAAAATCGGGTTTTAGGCTCGGTTTCCACCAAAACGCAGAGACGAGATGTGACGAGATGTGTCGCAAGCCACCAATAAGACTGCGTTAGATATAGAATAGCTGGTTGACTGGGAGAGAAAGCCAAAGGCATTAAGTCCACCTATGTACATGTATTGTATGAAGTTTAAATAAATAAATAATGTTGAAGCTAGGCGGTGAAATATGAAAATAACGCAATCCTATTGGTTGTTCGACACATATCCTCTTCGTTTTGGTGGTTAAATACCTTTGTTATGTATGGAGTTTGGATTACACCCGGTTTTAACAAGTGCTTAAGGGGAACGTAGCAGCCAAGTGTTGCCTCCGTCAGTAAAAAAAAAATATCACTCGCTGAATACATAATTTATCGAAAATTCGTTTTTAAAAGTTGAAGTACAGTTCAATCAGAAACTATTAACTCTGTAAAATATATTTCGCTGTAGTTGTAGATAGAAAAAATGCCAAAAGTGGTGGTTTTTCGCATTTTTTCTATGTACAATTACAGCGAAGTATAATTTACAGAGTTAATAGTTTCTGATTAAACTACAGTACCTGTACCTACTTGTATTCAGCGAGTAATAATTTGTCTACTGATTGGGGCGCCACTTGGCAGCTATGTTCTCCTTAAACGTGGCATATTATTTTATTTTTAGTTTTCAATACAATACAATACAAAAAAACAAAAAGTTTACAAAAAACTATCAAATTTTGACGACTTTAGTATGTTGGGCAGTAATTATTTTATAAGTTACGATTTAAAAAGAAAACCAATCCGTAAATATGCGGAATTGTATATCTTATTTACGCAAAACACCAAACCAGGTCTTATAACAAATTTAAAGTAGGTTAAAAATCGAAAAACTACTTTTTATTTTTCGCCATACCTCGCGCTGCTTGTTTTAAAACGTACAAGGACAAATTATTTTTATTCCAAGACCATATGCGAAAATCGTTGAAAATATCGATAACATTCATAAAATTAGTTTTTTGTACATGGACATCACTAACGACCTGTTCAAATGTAGTGGTGCGTTCGCACATGGTCGACGTTTATGTGTGACAGACGTGACAGCTAATAGTAGGGCCGCGTTCAGTGTAGTATTTCTTGCACGCGTATGCGTTTAGATATCTAGATACAAGCTAGATACAGTGTTTATGTAGTAGTGAGACGGATAGTGGGAGAGTTAGGCGACACGGGTTTCCGAAGAAACTGTGTACTATACCAATTCCATTCTTATTCAAGTATTCCGTGTTCTCCAATCTCCCGTCGCGTCACCGTCGCTTGAATACTTAGCCACAGATAATATAATACTATATAACTAATCATCAACAACAGAAATAACTACTTTTCTACCGCGGTAGCGTTATAAAAACTCGCCCAAGTAAAAATAATTCAAGAACCATAAAACATCGATATTAGTTGGTAAGTAATTCGTTTTTTAACCAAAAAAAAAAATACAAAAAAAAAACTTTTAATCTTCTTTTAATCTTCTTTTAAATATCATTCGTTTAGTTTGAGGACGTACGCTCCAAAGAGTACCTATATAACCTGTATGCTCCAGATTGCGGTTCGCGAACACGGGAGCGGAATATAGTAGGTTCTTCTTTGCCATTTTGTATTCCTTTTTCTGGCTTCATTCGCTAGTTCTACGCACTCCATCTATCTTATTCTTTTGATCTGAGGAGTAAATGTAAAATAATAATAATTGTAATATTTATCCTGTTTACTTACCAACAGGAACTAATTCCTCAGCATTTGATATTGTTATTATTAAAATTAATAATATTAAAGATAAATAATTGTTGTAATCAGTCATTATTAAATATAGAAGGCAGGTTTATCGTTTGTTTTGTTATAGTAATGACTGCTGTACATATTTCTAGTAGGTATTGTTTTCAACACTCTTAAATGCTTTTACAACAAAAAACATTAAATAAAAAGTTGGCGACTTATTTATTGATATAAAAATCAAAACTTTAGTGAAATCTGATTTTATTTTTAATAGATGAAGTAACTACATTTGTTGAATTCACTGCCACAAGTCACAAATGTTCACGTCACGGTTCACGGTAAAGGCTAGATTTTTCGTTTCTCTATTGCGAGATTTGCGATTGCGAGCGCAATCTACTTCTTATGTACAGAATGATCTTAATATTATCTCATTATACATTCGAATTTTAACGATAAAGGTTTTTTTTTATATTAAACTACTACATTAAAGGTACTATTCGAGCTCAATACTAATAGTACATCATGATACAAGTGAGCTAAGTTGACTATTATACTCGAGGCTGGATTGCAGCCCGAGCCGAAGGCGAAGGCGTAATGGAGCCGAGAAGTATAATAGTCAATGCTCACGCGTGTCATACGACGTTTTTCAACACACTTGCGAGGAAAAAAACATACACACATTTTACATTTTAGACAAAAATTGAATTTGGGAAAAATGGCGCGCGGATTACTGTAATCGCACAGTGACATACAGCTATGCGCGCGCAGGTGGTCGAAAGACACCGCCAAACAGCCTAATTAAAAAAAAATATAAAACATAAATTAATAATAAAACAAAACGAAGTTTAACCGGATTAATCCGATCCGATCCGATTTAATCCGGTTAAACTTTGTTTTATTATAATGTGTAGTGATCGCGAAAACCTAAGAAGTTATTACATAAATTAATGTTAATTTGTTGACAAAAATAAATAATTTGATGAAATGAAATGTTTATATAGCATATTTTAATTAATACAGTTGATTTATTCCCAAATTTTTTTAATTTTGTTTAGGCATAAAAACTCTTTGCTGCGATTTAAAAATAAACTGTAAAGTAGTGCTATAATAAAATATAATGAAATAAGCACGCGTGAGTTATAAGCTACATTATGAACCTAAAAACGGTGCAATAAGAGCCACTTTACGAGCAAGTGTGTTGAAAATAACATTTATTAACCTAATTACATGTGTAGAACTAGTAATTATATTTTATCACTAGTTATTTGAATAAAAAGACGTGCCAAGATTGTTTACTAAATAAGACAAGAGAGAAAAGCAGAATATATCGTATCTTCTTCTATACTAATAAAGACAGATGTCCGGAGTTTATGCAAAGAGTTCATCCATGAGGAATTTCACCTTGTTTCAGAAAGGTTCAACTCAGCCTATCGCAGTCCACTGCTGGACATAGGCCTCTCCCAAGTTGCGCCACAACGCTCGGTCCTCTGCCTTCCGCATCCAGTCCCCCCCAGCCACGTTATTTAGGTCGTCGGTCCACCTGGCAGGGGGGCGCCCTACGCTGCGTCAGAAAGGTTAATCAGAACCAAAACCACAAAATCAAGACAAAAAAAGAAAATAACAGCGAATCACGTCGCTTCATGAAAATGACGATGATGTAATCTTTTTCACATAGCATAGGTACCTACCACAGGTGTTAAATGCGTATGTTTTGTGGTGAAATATCTTTTACACTTATTCATAAGGCATCGTTCTATCCTTCTGCCTCCGACCGTACCACAGAAATAGATAGAGTAGAATGGTTGTAATCACACTTTTACTTGCGATTCATGCGTGGCAACTTTCGAACAAACTACGCCTTACATGTTGACGTCATTAATTTTAAAAAATTAAAATAAAATAAAAATTAAAAACATTTTTTCCGCACCCTGTAAGCCATGTTTTCTTCTCCCATTGTTAAACATTACTATTTGTTTACCTCGATTTAAGAAGTTAGCTCATTCATTCATTCCGGAAACGTGCACGTGATATTTACTGATAAGCATTGATGATCAGGGCCGGATTAACCATTAGGCAGAGTAGGCAACTGCCTAGAGGCCCCGCATCAGCTAGGGGCCCCACGCGCGCACAAAGGCAATTGAAAATGTTTCAAACAGTGAAATTTTAATTCGAAAATTTGTATCCTCAATGACAATAAGTATTATTGCTTTTTTTCAACGCATGCTCTCAATTGATGAAATACTTCATACTTACATACTTACAGAACAGTGGGCCTAGTACGAGTTTCACACTTACGAATACTTTCATCGTTTTCGTCGACTTTCATTCATAAATCAGTAGCGCCCCTGGCGGATACGAGGAGGAACTACAGATTTATTAATGAAAGTCGACGAATACTTTGAAAGTATTCGTAAGTGTCAAACTCGTACTAGGCCCCCAGAACCTCTACTAGTATCGAGTAGTAAAACTAATCATATGGATGCGTTATGTATCGTATTGTATGATAAATAAAAGTTTTGAAATGCTAGTTCTGTAATTGCGATTTGTGAGTTTTGCGACCGTGATCCCTTCATCAACTTGAAAAGAGCTGATGATCTTCAAACGGCTGAAAAGGGGCCCCGAGAATTGCATTGCCTAAGGGCCCCGACATGGTCAAACCGGCCCAGCGACAACACAGCCCCTAGACGGATATTGTTGAATTTAATGCGTACAAACAATTCTGCCACTAGCTGAGGTATGAAGAAGCGGGGTACTGCGATCCGGTTGGCCCTGACAATGTCATTATGTCATAGAAACTTCAAACTTTGTAGGGTTAGAGACGAGACAGATTTAGATTCAACACGATATAATATCGATAAAATATTATTTTATCGATATTATTTTTATGTAATACGTAGTATTAATTATAAGGATTTTAGCTTCTTATTTCTTTTAATATTATTTAATAATAAAGTAATTAATATACTTATAATAATAGTAAGTATTACATGTAGGGAGGGAGTCTTTCAAAATTATCTTAATTTTGAAAGTAAGACGGGTGCTCTGTACTTTCAGAATTAAGATAATTATATCTTTAAAAATATCTTTATGTATTTATTTGGTGTTGAATATGGAGTTATTATTTTGTAAAGCGGATATTTTAAAAGAGGTAATTGTCCGTTTATATAGTAAATAAATATTAAATAATAAAATAATTAATTTAGTAGTAGTATTATATTATTTATTTTACCCAGCAATATTACACAAAATGTTACATTAACATACTAGGTACTACGTCTACGTATAAATATTATTGTACCTACTTAACATTTAAAAGTGAACACAGCATGGAACAAAAACAAATATTATTGCAAACTATAACAGCTAATTAGCACGGAAATTAAACGTTATTCAAAAGAAAAGAACCTACTCAAAAATAACTTAAATTTAAAGGACAAAAAAAATAAAAATTCTAATCACCACTAATCATTTTTTAAATAAATTAATTTTATATATGTATAGCCTTCGAATAGTGCATTTGTAACTTTGAGCTTTTATAATAAAGCCATTATAAATACCATTCGATATAATCAAATAAAACAAATTTTGTGACTAATGAATATAACAACTAATAACTGTAATTTGGTTCTAGTACTCGCTGGCAGCTACCGCGGCACCACTCACTTCGCTCGCTCACAGTTCTAACCTTACCTAACCTATTTGATATATTTCTGATTGTTTTTATATAAACAATGTTGAATTAGACAGTAAACTGTACAATTGTCGTCAATGTAACCTCAAATTATGCGACTGCTCAAGAGGTCTCTTTTGGGTATTGAAATCTTTTTTATTATTTTATTTTAGTAGTAATTGAAAGCGAAATTCTGATAGTACTGAGTAATTTTTTCAGTGTTTACGTGTCAAACCGCGTTTAACAGTATTATTGTGATATTTAATAGGTTTTAACAAAACCAAACATTTTCAGGGATGTAATAGTGCGATTGATTTTAATTGAGGAAGTTTTTCGCAAAGAGGCCTTCGAAAGAAGTAAAAGACCAAGTAGCTTCATGGAGAAATATTACACATCCGTGCAAATCTTAAATAAAATCGAATGTGACCCAAAAGTTGTTATTTTACTAAATTATTCATTCCTAGCTGTGCTTATGACCCTGTCCGTGTGGAAGTTGTAAATTAACATCGTGCGCCTTACTCCCGACTGGTTCAAGCTCTGAACCAAATCGAGCTAATTTCAATTCCTAGAAAAAAGCAGTACGATTTGACACTAACTCGAATTCAAATTCGATTGATACAGCACTCGATCCAGGCGGGGTCAGGAGTAAGGCTTAGAAGTGGGTAGCTACTCTAATAACTAGCTAAATAGCGGCTATTCAACAAATAGCCATGGCTACTTCGATCAATGGCTACGATATCTGTCAACACGATAGCTAGCTATTGGCTACTGCTTCGAATAACCAACAAGTTTACGGTGTAGCGGGCAGCCGCCGCGCTGCCGTGAGCTGACCAAGTAAAATAGCTATTGGCTATTGGTAGTTAGCTAGCGACTTTCTTTATTTTTACGATTTCTAACTTAACTTAGTAGTCAATTAGGTTTAAAATCGTTTGAGATCTATAATTTTGTTTGTACAACAAAAGAAGGGTCTTTTGATGTAGTTTTACTGTAATTTTATTAGTTAATTTTAAATTTTCAATGTTTTCGACAGTTAAATATGTAGTAATTAGTAATACGTAATAAATGTAAAAATACGTACCTACGTACGAAGGAAAGTCATTTTTTTTCAACAATACAATACAAATACTATTGTACACAAAAGAAGATAGCAACATATATGACTTATATAGAACACATGTACAATGGGCGGTCCTATCGCTCAAGGCGATTTCTTCCAGACAACCTTAGGATGGACAATATGGGCAAGTAAAGAGAGGGGTAGTACGCAGTGTAACAACATAATAGAATACATATACTACATAACATAAATACTATACATATATCTATAACAAAACTACATAAATATAAGATACAATAAACATAATAAATACAATACAATATGTCTAAATATTACATAATGTACCTGCCGGAAATTACAGTGATGATAGGTAGCGATCATTTACCAGTTTTTTAAATATAGGCAAAGATTGAGCACGCCTCACTTGTATTGGCAAAGCATTCCACAGGCGAGCAGCCTAAACTGTAAAAGAATTACCAAAGAAATTTGTGGAATGCGATGGTATCGCCAACGTGAGGTTTTCAGTGGCCTGATTCACAAACGTTCGAAAAGTTTCCGTTTCCGAAGTAAAATTTGACCGGCAAATAAAACAAAACGACTACTTCCTGCGACCACGAACGCTGCAAAGCATTCGAAAGGTCAGGAAAACCAATTTTAATAATAATACACGATGTAATCCGGTTAAACTTGGTTTTTTAAGAAACAAAACTATCTGAGAACCGAACAGATTCGAAAACGCAAAGCGAAATTTACGGAAACTCTTCCGAGAGCCCTTTGCTGTCGGAAAGCACTCGATGTAAAATTAAAGAACTATGAATAGCGTTTCCGAATCCGTTCGGTTCTCAAATCGTTTTGTTTCTTAATAAAACAGTTTTAACCGGATTACATCGTGTATTATTATTAAAATTGGTTTTCCTGACGTTTTGAATGCTTTAAAGCATTCGTGGTCACAGGAAGTGGTCGTTTTGTTTCGTTTGTCGGTCAAATTTCACTTCGGAAACGGAAACTTTTCGAACGTTTGTGAATAGCACCGCTGATGACCTTAAGAGCCTCGAATGTGTGTCATGAAGGAACACTAACTAACTAAAGGACTAACTAAAGGAACTAACTAAAGGAGCATTCTTTGCTAAGGTCATTTTTCTCTAAGGTCAATGACCTTTGAACTAGGATGTCTTAAGTATTTTTCAGTTTTCTCTCTATAACTCAAAAATTTATAATCACATACTCAAAATAATTTTAAAAGAGAGTTTTTACAAAGGTCTATCAACGTGGAGAATTATAAGTATCTACGTTACATAGTTTAGAGATGGCAGGGGGGTAACACATTGCAAGCCACTTTAGCTGGCTATATTTCGCAGATGGTACACCTGATAAAAAAGTGCTGTATGAAACATTACCTTCATTTTAGTAGACCTATTCAATGATACCACACACGAGGGGGTGGAGCGAAAAAAATATTTTCATCCCCATTTCACATGTATGGGCGCCACCCCTAAAATACATAACCACGCATTTTTTATTCTTTTAAAATTGAGATCTATATTTAAACTATCTTTTAACAAAATTACATGTACTTATATTTATAACTGTAGAAGTTACTAAGCTGTAAAGGATTAGGACAGACGGACAGATGGATAGACGGACAGACGGACGGACATGACGAAACTGTAAGGGTTCCTTGTAGGACTACGGAACCCTAAAAAAGGTACATATATCATTTATCGTGTACGTATCGGTCGGAACAAAAGTTCGTTTATCGTTGAACGGGAGTAGACTCCCTGGCTGTTGTAGGTATATAAAGATTGAATGTTTGAAATCGTATTTTTTTTTTTTTTTGTATATTGCAAAATATTCTACTACCTATATTTTTCAATTTCGTTGATAGTATGGAGAACTTTGTTTCATCGATAACAGATTTAGTACATCACTAGTTACATTGACAATTAAATAGAGGGAAAGAGATAGTGTATTAAGTGCTTGCGTAAGAAAGAGATGTTTTGTGAAAGACATCAACGTGCCGTCTGCACCTTTGGTGTCCGTTACGAATTAACCAGTATAAGATGAACTCTCATCAAATATTAAATCAGTTGAAAAATCTAATTGGATAATGACATTATTAACTTAACGATGAAATGTTATGCCGTCTTTCTGGACACTCAAAGTCTTGCTGTTTTTACAACACAATCGTACTGTGCAAGAAGTCATTATAACATTTATTTGTAAATTTTGTGTTCACTAACACGGAAGTGTCAACGGCTCACAGAAGTGGTCGTAACTGATTCAAATTGTTTGAGTGGCGGCTTACATACAGGATTTTTCCCTTATGTGTGATAGACATCGGTCGCCTGTTATGTGGCGTCTAGGGGCTGTGTCGTCGCTGAACCGGCCCTATTGATGATTGCAGTTTTGTACTTAATTATTGACTTTATGATTAATGAACGAGAATGTGCGCTCAACATTGGCGGATGATAGGGCGGAAAATAGTAATTTCATGATTTTCCTGGTATGCTCAGAAATCGTGGAAAAATTGTTCGGTTTCGGTAGTCCGCAAATCGGTAGAAATACCGAAAAATCGGTAGGTCAGAGACCACTAGACGGTAAAGGGTTGACTTGTATCAGAATTTGATTATCCTCGCCTCGTATGTCCTCGCCTCGTATGTCCTCGCCTTGTAGCGAATTGATTGATTTTTTTATTTGCATAATATGGGTACATCAAGTTATTAATTAATAATATAAAGTCCTTATCCACATTTAACCATTTACGGTATGCAAATATTAATTACAATACAAATTATTATCAAAATATAAATTCAATTAATTAAATATTTTTACAGCAAGGATTAAAAACAATTAACAATGTGTGTTAATTGTTTTTAATCCTTGCTGTAAATTAGGAGAAAGAAACAATATTAATACCAATTTCAGATTATAACAATTAGGGCTACAATCGAACAAATGTATTTACTCGTTACGTATAGGGTCAAATATTTATCATTTTTAATGGACCAATAAAAAAATCTCTTATCAAGAGTCAATAAACTTGTCATATAAAAATTCACTTAGAGAATAGTAACATTTTACCAGCAACAGCTCCTTCAGGTTCTTTTTGAATAGACGTATATTCTCAATGTTGCGTATCCTTGTCGGCAAATTATTTTAAATAACCGTGGCTTTACAAAATACACTATTATGCTTTAGGGTTGTTTTACTAGGAATTATCCATACAACATGACGAGATCTCGTTGTTTTTTCAAACAGTTGAATGTTCTGCTTTGTGAATATAGCACATTCCAAAATATACATGCAGGGAAATGGCATTAATTTGTGGATTTTAAAAAAGGGCATACAAGAATCGGTTTGCTTAAGATTAAATATTGCTCTAATGCAACGTTTTTGAGCTTTGAATGCAAGAGACCAATCCGTAGAGTTTCCCCAAAATATGATTCCATATCGTAGTGTAGATGATACGAAACCATAATAGGCTGTTATTACTCTGGATAAATTAGCGACGTTTCTTAGTTTATACAGTCCATACGCAAACTGGCTCAATTTGTTGCAAACGTAGACGGAGAAACTAATAGACCCAATGACAATTCCTTTCTCTTTCATTCAAGAAAGAGAGGGAAAATAACGTAACAAATGTTTTAAACAGAGACAAAAGTATGCCATTTTTTGTCCTTTATCCTGTAACCGGTTTATTCAAGGTTAGCAACTTGAATTGTGAAACAAATGTTGACAGTTGCTGTTCTCATCGTGTTTGATGTTAGTTTTTGTGTTAAAAAACTATTTTATCCAGTGAGTGGACAGACAAAAATAATCCTAATACACTCATTAAGGATTATACAATGGTGCGCTGTCGTGTTATTTCCTGTAAGAACGATAGTGGGAAGAAAATTGCCGGTGTGTCTTTTCACGCGTAAGTACAACGGTTTTTATAACTTGTAGTCCCTAAATATTTATTTCTCAGTGATGATAACATAAACCTTAGCATGTAGTAACAATAAGTCGAGTTAAAACTCAATAAATATAATGATTACTCAAGTTTTTATCATTTATAACCTATATTTTAGTTTTTTTTTTTAAATTTATTCATGACCATGGATACATGTCCTTCAGTCGTAATCATTGAACATATTATTAACATTGTACTTATATCCTAGTAAAGTGATGGAAACTTTACTAGGTTTCTGAGGGGATGATGAGATAATACGAAAGTCATGTTTTTCAACTTTGTACCATTTATCCACACTTGTACACGTTAACGAGCACTTAACATTTAATAATCCACCATTATTACACATTAACACTCGAAGAAACACAAATTTTGGAAAATAATAAAAAATCTATAACATGATCTTTACGAATTTTCCCGCCAACCTCCCCTATATTTTAGTTTTTTTTTTTTTTTTTTTTTAATTTATTCATGACCATGGATACATGTCCTTCAGTCGTAATCATTGAACATATTATACTTGTATCCTAGTAAAGTGATGGAAACTTTACTAGGTTTCTGAGGGGATGATGAGATAATACGAAAGTCATGTTTTTCAACTTTGTACCATTTATCCACACTTGTACACGTTAACGAGCACTTAATATTTAATAATCCACCATTATTACACATTAACACTCGAAGAAACACAAATTTTGGAAAATATTAAAAAATCCACAACATGATCTTTACGAATTTTCCCGCCCCTATATTTTAGTATCACATATGTGTTGCCAGCTTCAGATGTGAAACACCCTGATTTTCAATAAAAATATTTACTCGACAGTGTAATGAACACAGTGTATTATGTATTTTAATTTAAGTATTTCTTAATTATTGGTGATCTACATTAAACATCTGGTTTATGATAGAATGTCTAGTTATTACGAGTGAGCACCTGTATTGATAATAAAACAAAATTATCTTTAGTTTTCCAGACGATCCAGACTTACGTAAAAAATGGATCCAAGCAACGGGAAGAAAACACTGGGCCCCAACAAAATATTGTAAACTCTGTAGCAAACATTTTTCGGAAAGTTTTCTGATAAAGAAGAAGAAAAAAACAGTTTTGTATCCTGATGCAGTACCAAATACGGTAAATATTTAATGCAATTTATCATTTTATTAAAATAGTACATTACCGTCGAGGCCTGAATGAAGCAATTGACGGCCGAGTAATATTGGAGGTACGAGGCGAGGCCGAGTACCTCTGAAGTGATTTTAAAAGGACGAGGCGCCAGCCGAGTAAGGTAAGGTAGGTAAGGTAAGGTAGGCTGCTATGAGGATTTCCGAACGGAGAAAAAAAAAAAAAAAAAAAAAAAAAAAAAAAAGGTAGGCTGCTATTTCGGCCGAGACTTGTATACACACAAATTAACTCAATAGTATCTAATTTTCATTCGCGCTAATTCATCCGAGCGCGGTTCTTGTTCTGTTTTCAAAGTTTTGAAAAAAAAATGCGCATCAGCCTTTATAATGATAAATAATTTTGTACCTCATCATCATCATCATCATTTCAGCCGAAAGACGTCCACTGCTGGACATAGGCCTCCCCCAAGCATCGCCACAACGACCGGTCCTGTGCCTTCCGCTTCCAGCGGAAGGCACAGGACGCAGGCATTGCTCGCAGAACTGATGGCCGATGAGGCAGTAAAGTTCTGGAGTGGCGACCGCGTACTGGAAGGCGCAGCGTGGGTAGGCCCCCCACAAGGTGGACCGACGACCTGGTGAAGGTCGCGGGAATCCGCTTTTGTACCTAAAAACACCTAATATAAGTAAGTGTATAGTTTAAAACCCCGCTAGCATAATTTAAAAAATAAAAACTGTCCAGCTATTTCTATTATTGTCGTGTTGGATATTACTGGCCTGTTATTTCGTTGCGTACGGAAAACAGCCGATTGATGTATTCTTTTTTTAAATAATGAACCAATTTCCTAGCAAGTACAATACAATACAAATACTCTTTATTGTACACAAAAGAAAATAGCAACATGTATGACTTATATAGATCACATGTACAATGGGCGGTCTTACCAAGTAGGAGAAAAGTTATTTGTAAAATAAGATTCATAGTTTTGTGGTGTACCTTGCAGATAAGAGTTGTTAGTAGCTGTGATGCAGATACATCTACAATATCAGATGCAGTATCAATACAGGAGCCAGAAACGGTCATCAAGGTATTCTAATTATGAAACATCAGACGTATTTAAAATTATTATCAGTGTATTTTTTTTTGTTCAACGAATGTTTTAGATTTCAGCACCTAAAGAGAGTGACGTACCATCTACATCTTCAAGTGTTGTTTTTCAAGATGACTTAGATGGCACAAAAACAAAAAGCACCTCAAGAAGAAAATTACAATTTCCTGAAGAGGAAGATACACCGAGAAAGAAAAAACTCAAAGTGGATTTAAAGAAAAAAACAGAGGTTGTTGCAAATCTCAGAAAAAAAATACGTGCTGTTCGGCAAACAAATAGGCGTTTATTGAAACGAAATTCCCAATTGTCAGACATCATTTCGGAACTTAAAATCAAATCCTTAATATCATATGAAGATGCTGACATGTTAAGCACCATTGATAGCGGAAACAAAGATTTCCTTAAACGTTTTTTTGGTGTGGTTGGGAAAACGAAGAAATATTCTCCTACATTAAGAAAATTCGCGCTATGCTTACACTTTATAAGTCCACGTGCATACTGTTACGTAAGAACTCAATTTAATACTTGCCTGCCACACCCACAAACTTTAGTAAGCTGGTATCATTCAGTAGATGGTAATCCCGGATTTACCAAAGAGGCATTGCATGCAATAAAATCAAAAGTTAATGCATCAGATAAAAAAATCTATGTATGCCTCTCATTTGACGAAATGTCAATTAGAAAAGCAGTAATTTTGGATGGCGGGGAATGTTAATCTACTAGGAAAAAAGAATCTAATACAACAATTAATCAACCAATGTCTACGTCAATGTATAGGAAAACATTTTTTTAAAGATCATGATGTTTTATACGATCATTCCCCTCTAGATGATCATAAAATCCTTTTAATCAAAGCTATTACCATGAAATACTTTCAAGTTCGAATATACAAGTATACAAAACAACTATCAGAGCCCAAAGAAAAAGTAAGAAATATGTTCACAAATTTAACATTGTTTCGCAATCAATAATGTGTTTTTTTTATTGAATTCTGTGTGTTTTCTAAGAGTGAGCGTTCTAAAGACAGACCGTTTTTAACAACCGTTTTCTGATCTACGACGAAGGAATCGTTTTCATATTCTGATTAAAACAGGCATCGTTCCAAAATCTAGTCTTCGAATGTTTGATGCGAATTTATACTTAATGCCTCTGAAAATACAGTCGAACTTGCAATGTCTCACAAAAACAGTCTTCGTCCGCGACGATCAGAGCAAAGAAAAATGATCAATTTTGCTATGACCATAAAGTATCATTTTCAGGCAGTCTTCAAACCAGTTGCGAACGAGTACCGTTTCGAAGACTTGTTTTCGTCGTGGTGAAAACGGCTGCGTTCCGTTTACCGTAAAATCGACAACGACCCACTCCTACTAGGAGTGAGCGTTCTAAAGACGGACCGTTTTTAACAACCGTTTTCTGATCTACGACGAAGAAACCGTTTTCATATTCTGATTAAAACAGTCGTCGTTCCAAAATCTAGTCTTCGAATGTTTGATGCGAATTTATACTTAATGCCTCTGAAAATACAGCCGAACATGCAATGTCTCACAAAACTCGTCCGTGACGAGCAGAGCAAAGAAAAATTATCTCTACCGTTATGGACATAAAGTATAACTTCAAATAAAAATCTAATAACTCTTCGTTTCGTTCATAAAACAGTCGTCTTTGCACAAATCAGTCTTCGAATCATCATCATCATTCTAGCCCGGTATCACCCACTGCTGGGTATAGGCCTGCTTTCTTTTCTACCAGTCTTCGAATGTGTGATGCAAATTTATACTTAATGTCTCTGAAAATACAGGCGAAAAATGCAATGTCTTACAAAACCAGTCTTTAAACAGTCTTAACTTTTTTGAAAATCGAGAAATAGTAAAAAATTCGTCGATTTTTGCGGCTCTTCTCATGCGAACGCTCACATCTCGAGAAGTTACCAATATTTAAAAAAAAAAAACAAGTAACCCTCGAGGTGTGACTGTTATACATTTTAAAACTTGACTGTTATAATTTTATTGTTTAAATATTAATAATTAAAACTAGTTAGGTTCACCCTAAAGTGGAGTACGCGCGCGCTTTGATAGAATTTGTGAAGAGATGCTTGATACGCGATGTGAAAATTAATACTTTTGTTTTCACAAATAATAAAAGGGCACCATTGTATGGACACTATACCCAAATAGAGTTTTAACCCATCTCATATGCCTAGAAAGGGCTCAAAGATTCTTACTTAAAGTATTTTTCCGAAAATCCTATAGAAATTGTACTGAACAGCTCTATAAAGAATGTCAAATGCTGACAGTTAGACAAATATATGTACTGCATACAATATTACGACATCATAAAATAACACCAGCCAGCAACTCACATTCAACCAAGCGTAGGAAATACGAAGTATGTCCAAACATAGTCTCTCATTCAGCATTTCTACAACGACAATCACACGCTCATACACGCACCAACACCCCCAACTCTCACACCTACACGACTCCTACACGTACACACTCCACACACGCACATACATACATGACACCTATAGTTGCATTGCATGCTTTCATTACTATTAATAAATTTGTCAAATCAAAGTCAAACTATGTATCTATTGTTTTAATGTAAACTATGTCACGATTTGTACACATTTGATTTTTTATATACCTAGTTAAAATAAAAAAATCTTGTCTTGTTTTATTTTTAGGATCCTGAAATGAATTTACCCTACACCTACCATTTAACATCCCAAAACAGGGAGCGCAGGTACTGTGGCAACATTAAACATACTCATTGGAAACTATCTTTGTCTCAGTCGCCTTTACACAGTGCATTAGTCTATTAGTTTCTCCGTCTACGGTTGCAAATAAATTCTATATGTAGTTTCCAGTTCACTTTATTATCTATGTTAAGGCCCAGGAATTTAGTCACTTCAACTTCCTCTATTTTGTGACCCATATAATTTATATTTAAATTTGTTGTTTGCCTTCTTTGTTTGAAATTAATTGTTTTCGTTTTATCCAAATTAATTGAAAGATTATTTAATTTAAGCCATTGTACAATTGAATTCAAATAATTATTTATGTCATATTCAAGTAATGTCATGTTTTCTCCAGTATAAAGCACAGTGCTATCGTCAGCGTACAGAGTCATTTTATAAGGCGTAGCCATAGGTAGGTTATTGATATATGCTATAAAGAGAAGGGACCCTAACACGCTACCCTGGCACTCCATATTTAACTATTTTTACGTCAGATTGATATGTCAGTTGAGTTTTTGATTTAACGCATAGGTTTGAGATTTCTGTTACTTGCTGCCTGTCATACAGATAGGATATATATATATATATAGGCTAACGATTAAGAACCCTAGTAAACTAAAGTCTGCAGTTTGCGAAGGGGAGGGGGGAGCTTGAGATAACCAGTGATAGCCTAAAGAGGATCTGAACGATGGAGGCAAACATAAGAGGACACCAATAAGTTATCAATGGTTTCTGCACTTCGCCAACCTGCACTAGGCCAGCGTGCTGGACTAAGGCCTCAACAGTTCTCATCTACAGAAGTGCCCAGCAGTGGAAAAAGTAAAGGGCTGATGATATCCGTAAATATATTATCTGGAGAAAAACCGGAGTGACCGAAATAGCAGGATCAGCAAGCTGTAGTGTCAGTGGGCTGGCCATGTTTGTCGAAGGACCGATGGCCGTTGGAGCTGACGAGTCCTTGAGTGGAGACCGCGAATCGGCAAATGCAGCGTAGGGCACCACCCATCCAATGAATGAATGAATGAGAACCAAATGCATGGCTGAGTTTGCTAATAAGGCTAACGTGCCAGACCCTATCGAAGGCCTTTGAGCTATTGAGAGAAACGACAATCGCTTCTCCATGTTTTTCGATGGGAGGCTTACGCGAGATCCCCGGTAAACCGGTTTCGGCGTAAACGGTATTGCAATTCACTCAGGAGGGCTTCGAGGTATCAACTCAGCCTATCGCAGTCCACTGCTGGACATAGGCCTCTCCCAAGTTGCGCCACAACGCTCGGTCCTCTTGCCTTCTGCATCCAGTCCCTCCTAGCCACGTTCTTTAGGTCGTCGGTCCACCTGGCAGGTATGCTTCGAGGTATGCCAGAAGCTTATTAAGTACACGTTCCATAATCATACAAAGTATGGACGTTACTGAATTAGCAGGGTCAGCCCGACTGTCCTTTTTGGGCACTGGTTGCACATTAGATTACTTCCAGGCTTTAGGCACTTGGACCGTCACCAACTAGATGGGAAATAGGCGGGTTAGGATCGAAGACAATTCAGGCGCACAAGTTTTAAGTACTACGGCTGGTACACCGTTCGGAGCCACTGGCCTTATTCATATCTGGAAAATCTAAATTGCGTGGTGTTTTACAAACTTCCTTCTGGTGAATGCTAATATCTGACATACAAGTCTCACAATATCCCTTTGGGGAAGAAGGTGATGTACCAGCATCGGGACGAGATGAATCCGCGAAAAGAGAGGCAAACAAGTTTGCCTTTTCCACAGCGGTGTGAGCTAATGTCTAATCAGGTTTCAGAAGTGAAGGTAGTGAGATACAGAAGTGCGATTGACTGACTTTGCCAGGTACCAAAATGCCGTACAGCTCTATGGGCCAAGGCAAGTCAAATTCAAATTCAAATGCACCACATAAGAAGCCAGCATCTTGGAGGGCACGTAATCTTAACGAGATCAAATTGTCCTCCCCCAAGGTCATAGTCGACTTTATGATTGACTTGCAGCTGTGGGAGGTGCTGTGATACTTCAAGAAGCGTCACAATAGATCTTATTTGGTCACTTTTGAAACGTCAGGCGCTAGTTGCACGGTTCTAAATAGTAGATCCTATAGCGCCGGCAAGAAGTTCCATGGATATACTCTTATTAAAATAGGCAACCTATGTGTTAATTCAGAGGACATGGTCTATCTGTGTCCGAAATTTAGTAAAAAAGTAGTGTGTCTGTAAAAAAGTATAGTAGTTAGTTAGTGTTTATAGTGTAATAGTCGTTATGGCGTGAAGAAGTAACAAACATCATACATATACAGACTCAGAAAACTTTCGCATTTATAATTATCATCATCATCATTTCAGCCGAAGCAGGCCTCCCCCAAGCATCGCCACAACGACCGGTCCTGCGCTTTCCGCATCCATGGCATTTATAATATTAGCACAGTTTTATATGGATGGTAAAACCACACCTCGGACACTCAATACAATATGAATGCTAGCACCACCTACACACACAAGATAACGTCTGATAGGAACGCACACACGCGAGTAGGTTGTTGAAAGAACACCGTGGTGGTTTACAGAACGATACTCAAGCGTTGATCTCTGTTTAAAACTAGTTTTAAGTTGAGCTTTGATTTTAGAACGTTCCTCAAGCAGAGATTTGTTGATCACAGTTCAGCTGAGTTTAGTTTTGTTTTATACTGTCACCTGTTCTAGTATTTGAGCAGAGATTTGATCTGTAATCACTCTAGTGTGGTCCAGACTACGCTTGAGTGGAGATTTATATTCTATTTCAGGTCAAATTCATGTGTTATATTGTTGAATTAAAGTTTATAATTACAGTCCTAGAATAAGACCGATACTCAAGTAAGGATTCTATCATTAAGTAATGATCAGGTGATTGTAGTTTAAACTGTGATTGAGGAACCTACTGTAATACGGGCCTTAGTCGGTAAGAGTCAGACACTGGCTCCGCCTACCCCAGGCGGAGTGCGTCCATGAGCATTTCCCCAGGGGGAAAAAAAAGTGTTGAACGACATCCGCTCTCATACGCAGTCCGTGTCGTAGCGAGCGTAGGTAGGTTAGGTACGCGCGGCACTGATCCCGAGTTTTGTATGCTTTACATTGCGGGTTTGCAAAAAAAAACAAAAAAAAGGGTTGCTCGGCGCTCGTAGTGCCGTCTGGGTTCCAAGCGCTTCACAGTAGTTCTCAGAGATGGCGTGCTTGTATAGCAACTGAGGATTGACATCCATTGTAATCTTGCCATAGACCAGTAAGCCTCTAGACGCCGCTTAGCTGGACACCCCCGGTCACAACGCATATGCTCTACCACTGCATATCATACGTCACTCCACCAATCGGAACGTCACTCAGTCAGCGAGCGGCACCAATCATAAGGAATCATACCACCGAACTTTTGAGCCGGCCAATCATAACGCGCCGTCCGCCCCCCTGACCCCACCAACGTTTTACGACTGCGTTTGAATACAAAACTTTGTTTATGCGGAGTCTTGAAGCTTACTGGTCTGTGAATCTTGCAAACCGCGGGCGAGTGTAAACTTACGGCCAAAATTAATATCCTATCTATCCACGATTTACCCTACTAGAGATAGCAATTTGACATACGTGGGACACTCAGAAAGTTTTGCGAAACTAAAAAAAATTGTTCTATACGTACATATATTTTTATCAAATCTTTTCAAAGTACTTTCCACCAGCCTCTATACAAAGATTCATGCGCCTAAACTAGTTTTCAAAACACTTTTTCCAGTCCGCCGCAGACACCTCGTTTACAGCCTGCTCGAACGCAGCCAGCGCATCTTCCGGCGACGAAAATTGTATCCCTTTGAGCTGATTTTATATTTTTGGGAATAAAAAGAAGTCACACGGTGCTAGATCAGGGCTGTAAGGAGGGTGACCCAGGAGTTTGACTGGCGTGCTGTCCAGGAAGTCCCTCGTTTTGAGTGCGGTGTGCGCAGGTGCATTGTCGTGGTGGAGCAGTAGCCCGCGGAGCCCTGTGTTTGGTCGCTTGTTGCTTATAACAGAGAAAACTTCTGGCAAACATTTGGTAGTATACCATTCGGCATTAATGCTTCTTTGATCCCGTAAGGGAATTGATACCAAGTGGCCAGTCAAATTAAAAAAGCTAGCGATCAAAATCTTACCCCCGCTTCTAGATCGCTTCACTTTGGTAGGCGTTGGCTCATTTTGAAACACACAAACAGTCGACTGGCGCTTGGTTTCTGGGTCGTATTGATAAATCCAGGACTCGTCACCTGTAACGATGTCGTAAACACGCCGAGACGAGCCTGCTTCAAATTTGTTAAGCATATCACGGCACCATTCCACCCGGGCCTGCTTCTGAGCATCGGTGAGGTTGTGCGGCACCCAGCGTGATACTATCCTCCTCACGCGAAGATGGCTGTGTAGAATCTCGTGAACGCTTCCCGATCCAATCTTCAATATGCGTTGAATCTCCTGATATGTAATTCGCCTATTGTCTTGGATTAAATTTTTCACTGCTAGCACGTTTTCTTCGGTAACAGCCGTCAAAGGGCGACCGCTTCTTTCGTCATCCCCCAAAGTTGGTCGACCGCGCTTGAATTCGTTATACCAACGATACACGGTTGCCTTGGAAGGGCCTTCATCCATGAATGCCATTTGAAGTCTATCGTACGATTCATCCGGTTTCAGGCGACACTTGAAATCGTATAAAATCATAGCTCTAAAATGTTCCCGGCGCAGATCCATATTTCAGTGAGATACAATACTTTGAATTAACTCGCAAAAAATGTGGAGGGAAATTTTGAAATTGGAACTTACTTATTTTTACTTATAAATAATCATATTTTCGAAAAACATTATAACTGGCCAGTCTCCCATATATAAAAACTTTTTTTCGCAATACTTTCTGAGGGGCCTGGTAAGGTCCATAAATTTTATTTCAAATTCTATCTTCAGTAGGGCAAATTGTGGATAGATAGGATATTAATTTAGCGTTAGTGGTTATACACACTGAAATTTGAGTCGCTTAATTCCCGAAAAGGCGTCATTGTACTCATCATTATGAACAACTTTTACTATAGGACCAACCCTGAAATCGTAAAAAAATATCAGTTGGTCCCTACATTTGTGTTCACTTAAATCAATAAAATTTATTTATTTATTTATTGCATAAGGTTCGCCCACAGCATACATATTAACACTATTTCCAAATAATACAGTATAGTATTGTCCTTATACGTATGCCAATTACGGGTAAACACAACATTGGCTAATTAAGACGACTTAAAGTAAATTTAAAACTAATACGTACTCCTAAAAAAACCAAAAACACATTTTTGGTTAAAATGTAGGGACCACCTGTTTTTTTTTCGCGATTCCAGTGTTGGTCCCATAGTAAAAGTTGTTCATAATGATGAGTACAATGACCCCCTTTCAGGAAATAAGTGATTCAAATTTCAGCGTGTATTCTCTTTGGGCGAGCGCGGGGCGCGGGCGAGGAATCTTAGATTAGCGGGAGGCGGTGAGTGGCCGTTCTGTACGTTAGTACTATTAGATATTCTGTGGTAAAACTGTGATATTAGTGTGATGAGGATAAATGAAAATAACACAATAATCCAGTTCCTTTAAATGGTCTTTATTATTATTTATTAATATATGCTTTATTGTACACCATAAAAAACATTACATTGAATATGCATTTATACTATTGTACAAATCGCGGCCTTATCGCGATCAGCGATTTCTTCCAGGCAACCTTAGGATGGACAAGAATGAACTGGACAGAAAATGGAGTTGTCAGATGTGCAAATTCGATACATAATTTAATAAATTTAATTTTACATCATTTTCAAAACTTGCAAGCTGCTTCACATTCTTCTTTAGAATCAAATCGGTTGTCATTGCCTCCGCAGCCGCCGTATATAAACTCCACACATTTGGACTTGCTCGAGTCATAGCCATACCTGAGAAAAAATGATATAATTCTTACAATCCTAACCAAAATAAAATTAACTTAAAAAAAAGTAAAATCGACTTCAAAAAGTATAAAATAATTTGTGTGAAACAGTTTAGGAAATGGGTGCCTTTGATTCGGTTTGATTTAAATAAAAATTGGCACTGGCTTCCTAAACTATGTCACACAAATTATTTTATTCTTTTCTTTATTATTATTAAAAAAAAAAGTCGGTTTTAACTTTTTTTTTCAAGTTTTAGTAATTTTTTTATTTTTAGTGGCATTAACAATAGAAAGACAAGCGATTGCTGCAATCCTCGATGAATAGCATTTCGTTCTGCTATAATTTTTAATCCTTATCATTACACAATAAGGTAATTATTAGAGTTGCGCCGAATATTCGTTTGGTATTCGGCGTATTCGGCATCTTTCCCACTATTTGTATTCGGCCGAATTATTCGGTTTTTTTGCCGAATATATTCGGTTCAAGCATTTCTATTTTCTTGGTTACATGACACGGTGTAGAACTAAAAACAAAACTTCTTATGTAAGATTTATGTTATATTAATTATAAGTCAAAGAAAACATATTTATTTCTTAAAATATAGTTAGTATAGTCAACATTTATTTTAAACCTTAAATAAACATTTATTTTTAAACCTCAAAACAATACTTATTTTTAAACTTTAAATCAACATTTATTTTAAAACTTTAAATCAACTTTTTTTTTCGACACTTAGAATACAACCTGTTTACGCGGCAAAACAATGTAATGGTAAACCGAATAATTCAGCCGAATATCCGTTTCGGTAAAGGTTAAACCGAATAATATTCGGTATTCGGTTATTTGGTGAAACCTCTATTCGGCGCATCTCTAGTAATTATACCTATTAAGGATTTATTAGACCTATTAAGGTCTAATAGGTAGGTAGGTCTTCCTTGTCCATCCAAAGGTTGTCTGGAAGATGTCGCTATTAGTGATAAGACCGCCAATGTAGGTACATTAGGTGTGCACAATGTGTACAATGCTAATGTGCTGAGATCCTAAGATCTCAGCTAATAATAAATAAATAAATATTCTTGGGACATTTTTTTTACACAGAACCATCTAGTCCCAAACTAAGCAGAACTGGTGCTATAAGTAACAATGGATATAATACCTATATACTTTTTCTATGTAAATACATACTTATAATACATAAGAAACACCCAGACCAATACAAATACTTATGTTCATCACACAAATATTTGTGTCCTGTGGGAATCGAACCCACGACCTCGTGATCAGCAGTCCGACACTCGAACCACTAGACCACAGACGTCGTCGTCGTCGTCGTAATAATGTTACATCTGCGCATTATTTCGAAAGGTCAAAGTTGCGGGCCGGTATCTGGGCTGGGCTATCGCTGCTAGCTATCTGCCAGCTAAATAATGTACACGCTGGGTCATTAGTCGTTCTGAAAACGAAAACAGATCATCCGGAGAAGAACCGCAGTGACCGACATAGCTTGTAGGATCAGTAAGCTGAAGTGGCAGTGGGCTGGCCATGTCTGTCCAAGGACCGATGGCCGTTGGAGCGCGGACCGCGAATCGGCAAAAGCAACGTGGGGCGCCCCCCTGCCAGGTGGACCGACGACCTAAAGAACGTGGCTGGGGGGGACTGGATGCGGAAGGCAGAGGACCGAGCGTTGTGGCGCAACTTGGGTGAGGCCTATGTCCAGCAGTGGACTGCGATAGGCTGAGTAGATTATGTCAAATTTCTATCTCTAGTAGAGCAAATCGTGGATAGATTGGGTATTAATTTTGGCCGTTATTCATGTTGCAGTTACACAATTTTGTGGATTTTTCATTAATTGCGTCTAAGACTAACAATAACCATTTTCCCCGCCGCTAGGTTGGTTAAACGCTAAGAGGCGGTATTTCAACGTCCTGGATCTCAGTTACCTTATGCTACAAACTGTTTAAAAATAGATAACATATCTTTTACCAAAATAAAACAGATTACCCAAAGTAGCACACGCCGAGCTAGTTTCTCAGTTTTACCAAAAATTAGAACCAACTATGGCAAAAAAAACCGGCCAAGAGCATGTCGGGCCATGCTCAGTATTATTCGGTTCCTTAAGTAGGTCTAATTACAAACGAATCAAATCGAATATTAATCATTGCTAATTTAGTTTTTGCAAACAGCGCCACCTAGCGCTAAATTTAAGAAGTGTTACTTTGTGTTATCAATATAACGCAAAGTTTCTTTTTGTGATTTTTTTAAATAGAAAGTAACTAAAGGAGCACTATTGGCTAAGATCATTTTAATCTAAGGTCAATGACCTATGAACTAGGACGTCTTAAGTATTTTTCATTTTTCTCACTATAACTCGAAAATTTATAATCACATTATACTCAAAATAATTTTAAAAGAGAGTTTTTATAAAAGTCTATCAACGTGGAAGATTACAAGTTTCTACGTTGCATAGTTTGGAAATGGCAGGGGGGGGGACACATTGTAAGCCACTTTGGTGGGCTGTATTTCGCAGATGGTACACCTGATAAAAAAGTGATGTATGAAACATTACCTTCATTTTAGTAGACCTATTCAATGATACCCCACACGAGGGGGTGCAGCGAAAAAAAATTATTTATCCACATTTCACATGTATGGGCGCCACCCCTAAAATACGTTACCAAGATTTTTTTATTCTTTTAAAATTGAGATCTATATCTAAACCAGTTTTTAACAAAATTTCATTTACTTATGTTTATAAGTGTAGAAGTTATTAAGCTGTAAAGGATTAGGACAGACGGGCAGACGGACAGACGGACAGACGGACAGACGGACAGACGGACAGACGGACAGACGGATAGACGGACAGACGGACAGACGGACAGACGGACAGACGGACAGACAGACGGACATGACGAAACTATAAGGGTTCCTTGTAGGACTACGGAACCCTAAAAACGATAACTTTTGAAGGAGCACAACTCTGTAATAAAATACCCCAACGCATAGAAATCACGTAGGTATTAAAAATCATTCAAAACTGAGCTAGCACTATATGTAATTTCAGATAACTCTTTTGCAAAATAATGAATGCATTGGATGGGTACACCACAATTTTTTTTAATTCGACGAACTAAACCATCATAGCACAAGTTAATGTTGTTCTAAAGTAAGTAAATGTGTGTTTTTATTGAGAATAAATTTCTTTAAACATAAAAAAAACCTAAACCTAGATCAAAATATTAAAATTTTCAAATACATTTTTTTTTTCAAACAAACCTAATTACAGGCACTTTTGAAACGTCAGGCTCTAGTTGCACGGTTCCGAATTGTGGGTCCTATTTGGAATATGTTCCCGTTCCCATTGATATATTTACAACTTTCTTTTAAAATATCTTGGTTTCAGCTAAATGACCACTTTAAAATACCTATTTTTTACCAGAAAATTTGTTTTTTAAACCTCAGTTTTCTCCTAAAATAAATAAAGCTTCTAAACAACAAAAATACCATTTAAAACTTCAGACTTTTGCGAACATAATAAAGTACCTACATATACCTACCGTACCTACATATACCTACCGTACCTACATATACCTACCGTACCTACATATACCTACCGTACCTACTTCTCCGCCAAATAGTGATGCTTGCATTGCTGTGTTTCGGTCTGAAGGGTACGGGTGCCGGTGAAATTACAATCACATGAGACTTTCCATCTCATGTCTCAGTTTGGCGAACCGACTTGCGGTACCATTTAGGCAACAGCCTAGGTGGTATTGCAGTTGTTATGGGCAAAGGTAACCGCTTAAAATCAGGTGGGCCTTTAGATCGTTTCACCATCCTATACTATAAAAAAATAGTTAAAATATGAAATTAATTTAAAAAGCGGACTACACACACTATCGAGAACTGCATGGAGCACTCACAGGTGTGCAGGTTTCCTCACCATGTTTTCCTTTACCGGTAAAGCAAGTGATAATCAAATTCTGATCTGAAAAGCCAGAGGTGCGGGCAGGGCTCCAACTCAGATCCTCCTGCATGGAAGGTAAGCGTTCAAGCGGTAAGCTATCACAGCTATGCCAATCAAAAACGGGTACCTACGGCTAGTAAGTAGTGGTGTGTAACTCAGCTCGGAACCGGTTCAAATATTCAGATCGATAAGCTTGAGCTGAAGAGCTGCAGCTCAATGACAAAATACGCACCTCACAGCTCCAATAAAAGTATCTATCTGTGAGACATCGTTCATTGCACGAGAGATAAAAGATGTCCATATCAATAAAAACCTGTTTGAAAAGGTGAGCTGGAACGGCAACAGATGTCGGAGAGTTGCAGAATGGGTGAGCGAGCGCACACTAGATCGAACGCTTTGTTAGCTCTACGACTCGCATCACAGATCATAACTCGAAGTAGGCAGAGGCACAAATTGAGCTGATCTGTGAGCTGGTTCACAGCTCCGGTTCACACACGTGAACTGCAGCTCACGATTTTTTTTTGACTTACCTAAGTCTACTATTATGTATGTATACAACTATTTATTAGTATGTATGTATACAACTTTTACTATGGTTTTCGGGTTGATTTCACTTAAAATTGAGTAACACGAATGATTTTACATAAATGAGATCGTGACAAAAATTATATCTAAATCACGCTAATGATATGCATATTTTTTTTGACTTACAAAGTTAGTTGAGCCTTATTTATATTGATGAAGATTACTGTTAAATAGTAAAATATTATCAGTGCTGTTATCAAACTGTGTAAAGTTTATTAATTGTTGTTTCGATGTCAAAGGTTTTAATATTGAGCATAAGGAGACTTAACTTACGTTTATAAACAAATACAAATATCATTAGTGTGATTTGGATATAATTATTGTCACGATGTCATCAGTGTAATTTCATTCGTAGGCTGTAAAATTGACTTTCATAATGATGAATATAATGGGCCTTTAAGAATTTTTCAGTTATACTTATATTACTTACATCGGGATATACGCAATGCACTGCCCTGGTACTAACGGCAGGTAACATTTTGAGTCCCGAGCAGCTGAAATATAATAATAATATCATATATTAAATAAATATACCGATAAATAGGCTTCACTTCCTATCGCTTCACATGTCATAGTTATCGTTATAATAATGCAGATTTGAAAATCATTGGGTCAGAGCGTGCGAAAAGGTTTGCAAGATTATTGGGGTTTCAGGAGATGTTCTCAAAAAATTTTAGTTGTGTTATTTGTGTTATTTCAGTAGCTTAAAACCTCAGACTCCCCAACAAAGTTTTACTGTTCTAAATTTGTTGGCCAGTAATTATTTATTTTCATAAATTTTATTGTAGAAGATATTGTTAATTTTTGTTGGCATACTTATTCTAATCGATGCGCCTCACTCGCCCCACCTTGAACCCCCGCTGCTATTTCCAAAGGATAATAATGTGACGTGTTGTACTCTGACTCCTAGTCAAACTCATAGGTTTCCAGAAAATGACAGAAATTAAAATAATTTTCTTTTCTTTTAATATGGTACAGGATGGCAAAACGAACTAAAGGACTACCTGGTTGGATAACCTTTGCTCATAACAACTAAATTTTATTTCAATATAACGTTCATTAATATGAATTTTTGAAATAAAACTGTTTTAAACGCAAAAACTTAATATTTGAGAAAATTATAAAATCAGCTTGTAGAACACTTGTACCTATGTTTATTTGACATAAAATTGGGTAAAACGAACGATTTTACACTAATGAGACCGTGACAAAAATTATATCTAAATCACCCTAATGACATGCATATTTTTATTGGTTTACAAAGTAAGTTTAGCCATATTTATATTGATCTTCTTCTTCTATCGTGTCGACATGAGCTACACAATTATAATAGCTCATGCCGTGGGCAAAAGATTAGTCAGTCAGCAGGTTGGTAGCGGGGCTGACTGCCCAGGGTGTGCCGGACGATCAATTAAATATCGTCACTCGTGGAGGCTCTTTTAATGCACTTTGGCTTTTTTATATTGATGAAAATTACTTTTAACAAATTGTCAAAAGTTTACAACTGATAAACTTTTGACGATTTGTTAACAGTAATTTGTTTTGATGTCAAAGGTTTTAATATTTATAAGAAGACTTAACTTACATTTTTAAACCAATAAATATATGCATATCATTAGTGTGATAATTTTGTCACGATCTCATCTCATTAGTGTAACTTCCTTCGTAGGCTATGAAATTGATCTTATACATTCTGTTTCTGAACAGTTAACTTTTTGGGTTTTATTCATAATTATGTGAAATTCTGAGATTTGAGAAGTATAAATCCTAGAACGGAAAAAATGTGCATGAAATATAAAATAAATATTTACCGTCAGCATTGCAAATAGTTGCAATTATAACAAATAACACAACGAAAAATGTAGTCTTCATCGTACACAAGTTCTCTTACGCACCCCGCACTAGTTAATGAACACTTTCAGTATATTAAAAAGGAGTCTGTGCTTAACAATATATAATAAATGATGTTAGGTACCTACTGAATTCAAAAATCAATTTATTTGGACGATATTAAACAACACCGGTCAGGTCAGTCAACAATTTACAAAAATAAAGAAAAAAATAATTTACAAAATGAGTTAGGTAATAATGTAATAATAATAATTTTATTTCAGATAATCATCAATCCATAATCACGGACGAATAAAAAATGGCGGACAGAAGCGCTTAGTTTTTTCGTAAACCCACTATAATTTCGACAGAATTTTAAAAGCATAAAAATAAATAATACCTATATATTGTTATTTTATTTGTGATAGTAGAACAATGACTACCGTCACAGAGAGACAGAGATTTGTTGCGTAATCGCGGCTTTTTGTCTT
The DNA here is from genome assembly GCA_949699075.1 of Asteroscopus sphinx. Classification (NCBI taxonomy): domain Eukaryota; kingdom Metazoa; phylum Arthropoda; class Insecta; order Lepidoptera; family Noctuidae; genus Asteroscopus; species Asteroscopus sphinx. The sequence continues at coordinate 6,293,236 of OX453029.1, forward strand.
ACTATGGGTGTGAATGTGTGCGTGCCAGCCCGTACTTATCGAGCCGTCTTGCTATTGGTGCTTCACTTTATATTTTGCGAGATTCCGTCCGCCTTTTTTTATTCGTACGTCGTTCCTTTTCTATAACATAGTTCTACTTTTATTTGTGTTACTGTGAATTATCTTTTTTTATATTTGATAGGTATTTGCTGTGGTATTTACTGGCACCGACCTCAAAAAATTATAATTTTTAAAACCTAATTTGATTCGTACCTACTTTTGATTTAGTTTTTTTGGTTAATTACGTGTATATAAATAAAAATATTATTTCGTAATTTTTAGTTGATTTCCTTTTGAAGTCGATTCAACTTTTTTTTTTTTTTGTAATACGGCTCTTAAGTGACTGTGTCCTTCGAGCTGTCCCGGATTCTCTGCAGTAACGATGCGGCACGCTTCCGTCACATGTACCGTTTTTGGTGATCCCTTACTGTGTTTTTAAACAACATTTTTGGAGAGCTGGTCAATCAACTCGTCAGCTGTCAATCATGTGATGCTTAAGCGATGTGATTGGTCGTCAACATTTTCGTTGATCTATCATTGCAAGTACCAGAGCAAGCTGGGTTTGAAAAGCATACAGCACCGTAGACAACATCCATACTGTTTGGCAGATCGTACAGAAGACGGGTACAATCAGCCGCTGTGTATGGTATTTGTGGAATACGAGAAGGCCTTTGACTCCATCGAAACTTGGGCAGTACTGGATGCTCTTCAGCGATGGCACATTGATGAACGGTATATAGAGATGCTGAGATGCCTATAAAACGCTGCTATACCATGACGGTTCAGCTCCAGGACCAAAAGACGAAGCCAATCCAACTGCGCAGAAGAGTGAGACAAGGGGTTGTAATATCCCCGAAATTATTCACTTACGCGTTGGAGGACATCTTCAAGACGCTGGACATGACTGGACGGGCTATCAACGTTAACGACGAGAACATCTCACATCTCCTTTTTGCCGATGATATCGTTGTAATGGCAAGTCGCTGGAACAACTGAGTGAAATGCTGCACAGCTTAAATGGAGCCACTCGGCGTGTCGGTCTTATCATGAATCTGGACAAGACTAAAGTCATGTTCAATATGCATGCCATGCCGAGGCCAATATTCGTCGAAGGGTCGGTACTCGAAGTTGTAACGGAATACGTCTACCTAGGGCCGGCAATTCAGCTTGGTAGACACAACTTCGAGAAAGAAGCTGACAGAAGGGTCCAGGTGGACTGGGCAGCATTTGGCAAACTTCGCCGAGTCTTCTCGACGCCTATACCGCAAAGTTTGAAGACAAAACTGTTCAACTAGTGCGTCCTGTCTGTCATAACTTACGGTGCCGAGACGTGGACACTGGCAGTTGGACTAGTCCACAAATTCAAAGTCACGACAGAAAAAGAAGTACAAAGTAAGTAAGTTACTTTTAAGTTACTTTCACGTCATAATTGGTACATTTTCTGTACACACACGACGGCATTTTAGTTTTTTTTTGTCACCGGTCACGCTCGGCGCCTTATTTAAATAAATAAATACATAAATATTTTTGGAACATTTTTACACAGCTCCATCTAGTCCCAAACTAAGCAGAGCTTGTACTATGAGTACTAGACAATGGATATGATACTTATGAACTTTTTTTTTGTAAAGACATACTTATAGTACATATAAGAAACACCCAGACCAACACAAACACTTATGTTCATCACACAAATATTTGTGTCCTGTAGGAATCGAACCCACGACCTCGTGATCAGCAGTCCAACTCTCGAACCACTAGATCACAGACGTCAACTTTAACGACTGCAGTACTGTAACCTTAAAATTTTATTGTGGTTTAGAATTTATGAACGCCATTATAAATATCAAAATGACAGTCGTATGAATTATCACAGTTTTGTTTTATACCGTCCATTTATGTACCTACTTAGATAACGTCATAACCAAGTTCAGAGTGTTATGAACTATTATGCCTAAAAGGAAAACACAGACATTATTATTATTTTAGTGTATTGAACTGTACCTATTATAATGATGAAATACATAAATAATACGACACTATATTGTATTATTTCGTAACTAGCTGTTATTCAAAATTAATTAGTAAACCAGCCAAGTGCGAATCAGACCAAAGAGTATTATGTATTATGGGTATCAGACTCGTGAAGTAAGGATTACATACCATCCATTGCAATCTTGCATACCTTGCAGCCCAAATTACCGGCAAAGCGCGGGCGGGTGTAAACGTAGTGGTTATATTCTCTTTGGGTGGGTACGGGGCGTGGGCGAGGAATCTTAGATTAGCGGGGGGCGGTGAGTGGCCGTTCTGTACGTTATTACTATTAGATATTCTGTGGTAAAACTGTGATATTAGTGTGATGAGGATAAATGAAAATAACACAATAATCCAGTTCCTTTAAATTATCTTTATTTTAACATCGTTTTCACTTGCAAGCTGCTTCACATTCTTTTTTAGAACCAAATTGGTTGTCATTGCCTCCGCAGCCTCCGTATACGAACTGCACACATTCGGACTTGCTCGAGTCATAGCCATACCTGAGAAAAAATAATATAATTCTTACAAATAACTTAAAAATAAAATAAATTTAAAAAAAAGTAAAAACCGACTTCAAACAGTATAAAATAATTTGTGTGAAACAGTTTAGGAAGAGGTGACTTTGATTCGGTTTGATTTAAATAAAAATTGGCACTCACTTCCTAAACTGTTTCACACCGATACTCAAGTAACGATTCTATCCTTAAGTAGTGATCAGATGATTGAAGTTTAAACTGTACTTGAGGATCCTTCTGTAATACGGGCCTGAGAGCCGTATCACAGATTAGTTATTAGTTACTGCCGTATTATAAAATAAAAAAAAGTTGTTAGTGGATTATGATAGTTTTATTAATGTTGTAGTTACAACATTTTGTAGATTTTTCATTAATTGCGTCTAAGATTACTAATAACCCTGTTCCCCGCAGCGCCGCTACGTTTTTTTTACGTGGGGAAATCCTCATGGACGCACTCCGCCCGGGGAATGCGGAGCCAGTGTCGGACTCTTACCGACTAAAACCACCACGGTGTCCCTCTTCCAACCATTGGCCGGGGGCGTGGGAAACTTGTATTCGTCCAACCATCCCCGGCAGGTCCCGGCTCGCCACTAGTAGGCGAGCCCCTTCTCCCCGTGCGGCATCATTGGCCGCACCCTTCTCTTGACTAAGAAGCGGTATTTCAACGTCCTGGATCTCAGTTATTATCTTTTGCTATAAACTGTTTAAAAATAACTCAAAATATTAAAATTTTCAAAGTTAATTGTTTTTTTTTTATTTCAAATAAACCTAATAACAAGGCACTTTTGAAACGTCAGGCTCTAGTTGCACGGTTCCAAATTGTGGGTCCTATTTGGAATATGTTCCCGTTCCCATTGATGCATTTAAAACTTTTTTTTGAATATCTTCGTTTCAACTAAATGAACACTTCAATAAAACAAAGTTTAACCGGATTAAATCGCGTAGGTATATTATTTAAATTGGTTTCCCTGACGTTTCGAAAGCTTTGCAGCATTTCGTGGTCGCAGGTAGACTAAGATGACAATCGTCTTTACAGATATTTCTAAAAAATAATTTTAATCAATTAATTTTTTTTTAAATATTGTACGGTAGATTAATTTTTTTTTTTGAAATATCTGTAAAGACGATTGTCATCTTAGTCTACCTGCGACCACGAAATGCTGCAAAGCTTTCGAAACGTCAGGGAAACCAATTTAAATAATATACGCGATTTAATCCGGTTAAATTTTGTTTTATTATAATGTGTAGTGATCGCGAAAACCTAAGAAGTTATTATGTGAACACTTTAAATTACCTATTTTTTACCATGGGTTTTTAAACCTCAATTTTATCCTAAAATAAATAAAGCTTCTAAAAAAAAAAACCATTTAAAACTTCAGACTTTTGCTTTTGATGCTTGCATTGCTGTGTTTCGGTCTGAAGGGTACGGGTGCCGGTGACATTCTTCTTCTTCTGTCGTGTCAACATGAGCTACATAATGATAATAGCTCATGCCGTGGGGAAAAGATTAGCCAGTCAGCCGGTTGTTAGCGAGGCTGACTGCCCAGGGTGCGCCGGATGATCAATTAAATATCGTCACTCGTGGAGGCTCTTTTAATGTGAAATTACAATCACATGAGACTTTCCATCTCATGTCTCAGTTTGGCGAACCGACTTGCGGTACCATCATTTAGGCAACAGCCCGGGTGGTATTGCAGTTGTTATGGGCAAAGGTATATAACCGCTTAACATCAGGTGGGCCTTTAGCTCGTTTCGCTATCCTACCCACTATAAAAAAAAACCTTAATATATGAAAATAATTTAAAAAGCGGACTACGCACATTATCGAGAAGTACATGGAACACTCACAGGTGTGCAGGTTTCCTCACCATGTTTTCCTTTACGGGTAAAGCAAGTGATAATCAAATTCTGATTCGCACATGAATTTGAAAAGTCAGAGGTTTGGGCAGGGCTCCAACTCAGATTCTCCTGCATGGAAGGCAAGCGCTCAAGCGGTAAGCTATCACAGCTATGCCAATCATAAACGGGTACCTACAACTAAAGTTGGGAAAAACGACTTAAAATCGTAAGCGTGTTTAAAGGTTGTGCTTTTTTCTGCCAACGAATTTTTTTACGCTTTTGCCCATTTTTCGTTTTTCACTTCTAAAAAAATTGACTTTTATTTGTCTACATTACACTATTCTATTTACATTTAAACTATTTACAAAGTTCACTAAAAACTATACAAACAAACTACAATCGTCGCGTAATTACCAAGGAGAACATTCAAAAACGCATTCACTCGTTGACGACGAAAAATAAACTAAGCGCCAAAGCAAAAGCAAATCAATCAAGTTCAAAAACGTTTAAAATGTTTAAACGATACAAAAATAATCAACAAAATAAAAAAGTGCTTTCTCTAAACAAATTTTACGTAAACGAATAAAATTTAATTCTGCCGATTTCTAACCACCACCAGTCAACTTTGAAATTGTGTCTTATGTTCATAGAAATAAGGTTACATTTCAATCGTTTACGAAAAAGTCTAAACGAAATCTGCTTTAATCACAAAGCGTGCTTATACGCTTTTTTTTTTATTAGACTTTTTTAAGCGCTTTTTGTTTAAACGCCCACTTCTACCTACAACTAGTAAGTAGTGTGTAACCACAGAAATAGATAGAGATAGAATGGTTGTCATCACAATTTTACTTGCGATTCATGCGTGGCAGCTTTCGAACAAACTACGCCTTACATATTAAGACGTAATTATTTTTTAAAATTAACTTTAATCACGCGCGCCCTGCCCACTTTTTCTACTTTTACATTCTATCTATTCATTCTATGTGTGTAAAGGTGGTTTCAAACCGGCGAGGTGAGGATTGGATGGGATGGGCGTGAATTGAAATCTCACTCACCCTTCCTTTCACACCGAAAGATGTACGTCGCGAGCACGCGCCTGCTCGCAATGTACCGTTTTGCAATGTAATAAATACTCTATTCAAGCAGCAATAAAGTTTTATGTTGTACCAACAAATATTTCAATTCTCGCCTTGCACATCCTCGCCTATCCAGCATATCAATAAAAACCTGTTTGAAAAGGTGAGCTCAGAAATCAGATGTCGGAGAGTTGCAGAATGGGTGAGCGAGCGCACACTAGATCGAACGCTTTGTTAGCTAAACGACTCGCACCACAGATCGTAACTCGAAGTAGGCAGAGAAACAAACCACAGACCAAGTAGAGATGCTACGCATCAGACGACAATCTCCGAACAAGAAATTTGGTCAATAGGGAATCAAAGAGTAACCTCAATAATAGAAAATGACAAGCACAGATAATACATTTTTTTCAACTTCCAACCAAGCAAAAGGTTTTTAAATTTCGGCCTTGGAGACAAGGCTTTTGCCTCTTATTCATGCGTAGGTAGGTACCTATACATGCATTGCTAATATTTTATTTTTTATAGTGAAATTGAAATAAAAACCATTACTTTAACATAAATCTGTTTATTTTTCAATTTTCTCCTATAAACATTGTTTTTTTTTCAGTTATTTCTAATCAGAATAAAATTCTACATTTTCTTGTTTGATTAAAATGTCACGAAGATATTTATTTATTTATTTGCATCCACAGGATCTTTCTAGCCACAGGAGTCATCGTCTTCAGTGTTGAAGGGACTGTTATTTGATTGTACATTACCTGCAAGGAAAATTAAGGCTTTTAACTACTTGGTTTTACATTAATATCTACTATGTTTTCATTGCATTTACATAAATCAAACAAAATGAAAGAAAGAAATAAAATAATTATTTTAATCTTGTTACAGGCGAGAGAAAAAATAACACATCAACAATAAAATTAAAAATAATATGCCAGTAAAAGACTAAAAAGGCCCCCATCTCAGCATATGCTACAACACCGAAATGTTGCAGCACTGGTTTTCAGATGGGTCCCGGAATGAACATTATAACCTAGTAATTTACCCACACCTCTGGCTTTTCGAATTCAAGTGTGAATCAGAATTTGATTGTCACTTTAACGGTGAACGAAAACATCGTGAGGAAACCTACCCACTTTAGAGTGCTTCATACAGTTCTTGATGGTGTTTAGTTAACCAACCCGCAGTAGGCCAGCGTGGTGGACTCAGGCCTGAATCCTTCTGAGAAGAGGCCCGTGCCCAGAAGTGGAACAGTAACGGGCTGATAATGATGAACCATTTTTTAATAGAAATATCTTTAGAACTTTACCCTGCCTACCGTCATGCTCAAACATTTCTCAGTTGATTGTGACATTCACACACAGCTTACTTTGTTGAGGCCAACTTATAATATTGTTATTCATATTATTTTGTTTTTAAATATAAATGCCATTAAAGAAAATGAAAAAGGCTGTTGCTTACCTCATTTAACAAATGATTTCCAACAAAACTGTATGTAGGCGGTGGCATCTCAGTATCTGAAATAATAAAAAATAGTTTTACAACAGCATTAATATTATTAAGATTCCACACCCGAAGGGTCCAAATGGAATCCTATTGCTGTGGCCAAGGGCAGATCCAGGATTTGTTTCTGGGAGGGGCAAAAGGACCAGATAGGCAAGGAGTACTTAGAAGTGTCCCATAAAGTATTGCATTATGTGTGATATTTTATGATTTCCAACTTGCGGTAGCATGTAGTATACTTATGTTTGCAAAATGCAACAAATAATATTCAAGCGGTATTGTATTAATCTCCCAACTCCTAGTTTTATTTGAACCATCTGGTGGGAAGGGCTTGTTTCCCTGTGTATCAATTCATTAAGCTTCGTTTGGCCCACAGAAGCCTGAAATAATCGTTTTCTGTAGTGTGTAGGTACTGCATGCAGATTGAAAAGTTCATTGTCAAATATTACACTTTAACATTGAAATGAAATATATTATTATTTGCTTACCTGATGTGATCATATAACAGTGGCTTGATGTGCTAGTGGCTAGTAGTAGGCTTGTTTGTTGGGCAGACGTTAACAAACATTTCGTAACCGTAATTCGTAATGTACGTTTTTATTTAGTTATATTAAACTTTGTAGAAAACTGAATAGTATATTTCAACTTTTAAATGGGATAGGTACATAGTTTAGACTGCCCATTTTACAAAGAGTTAATTACAAAGAGAATTACTTCAATAATTGAGATTATACATGTATACTACACATAGGTTTATAACAACAATATAATATATATATATAAACAGACCAGAAGGGGAAGGCCGAGGGGGACGAAGTAACTGTCAAAATCTATTATTGAACCCATCTAGAATCATAGACATAACGTTGAAAATTTTTGTTCTAAGATTACTACCCGTGAAACAAACTGAGCTGATCGGTGAGCCGGTTCACAGTACCAGTGAGCTGAACTGCAGCTCACTAATTTTTGTTGACTTACCTAAGTCTACTAGTAAGTCATTTACCTACTTAAGGTATGTATACTTTTACCATGGGATTATGATTTACTTTTACAATCCAGAAATCGCGAAAAAAAAACAGCTGTTGATAAATGTTGTCGAGTTATGCGAACTTAAGTGTATGGAGCAGCGAATTTTTTTTCGCGATTTCTTGGTTGGTATTATAGTAAAGAAAATGTCAATCAATCAATCAATCAAAATGTTTATTTGTGTACACATGTATGTAATGAACAATGGCCTTAAAAAAATCAGTTATACAGGATGATTTGTAATTCGACCTATTCCTTGAAAGGGGTTATACTAGAGCTCATTTGCAACAAAAATTATCCCGTGAACCAGGGGGCGCCCCGCCCCGCCCCTGTTGGTGGTGGTGGTGATGGTAGTGGTAGGTGGTAGTGGCAGCCTGGACCACCAGCCACCTAATCAGGTGATGAGACTGTTGCAATATGCCTTCATCTCTAAGCAGGAACTTCTGTCTTCCGATCCCACTTCTTGGTTTTTTATGGACTACAATGATCTCTGATCGACAAAAACATGCCACAGATATTCATTCAACCTAAATTACACAACAGTTTAACCAAATTCGCCAAGAACAAGACATAAATTTAGAAAATGACTTCAAGCAAAGTGCTCCCAATTCTGCTATTACTGCATTTTTTTCCAAGCCTTTGCGAAACTTGACCACGTCTGTACCATTTTGGATAGCTTATAAAATGAGGATGTTATTTCTGTAATTTGTACGCCAAATGTCACACATTTTTTTCGAGTAATTATCTGTAATGTAAAGGGTACTTAGATGATATTGTTTCATAACTTGTGATTTATTACCATTTATTTCCGAGGTCATCCGTTCTGCGAGCAATGTGCCCCGCCCACTGCCACTTAAGTTTGGCAATTCTTCGGGCTATGTCGGTTACTTTCGTTCGATGGCCGATGGGGCAGTAAAGTTCTGGAGTGGCGACCGCGTACCAGAAGGCGCAGCGTGGGTAGGCCCCCCACAAGGTGGACCGACGACCTGGTGAAGGTCGCGGGAATCCGCTGGATGCGGAAGGCACAGGACCGGTCGTTGTGGCGATGCTTGGGGGAGGCCTATGTCCAGCAGTGGACGTCTTTCGGCTGAAATGATGATGATGATGATTTCCGAGGTTATGAAAATGTTGGCCATGAATTTTATATCATAGTAATTCCTCATTCATCAGCTTTCAGGAAAGTGTCAATCGAGTGCCCAGAGTAGGATAGATTTTTCACAATTAACATTTTTCCATCCGAAGTCTAACTCGAAAACAAATGACTGGCGCCCCCTGGTTCACGGAATCATTTTTGTTGCAAATGAGCTCTAGTATAACCCCTTTCAAGGAATAGGTCGAATTACAAATCATCCTGTATATATATTACTTACCTCGGGATATACGCCAAGCATCTTCCTGCTAATAACGGTTGGGAGCACTTTTTGTCCTTAGCGGCTGAAATATAATAAATATCATATATTAAATGAATACACCGGTAAATAGTCTTCAGTTCCTAATTTCCTATCGCTTCACATATCATCGTACAGGAAAAAAAATCTTGAATTTTTTTTTGGTGGCTCAGTATGAGTAATAGAACACATTTCTATTAATTAATATGGACATAATCTGTTCGTAATAACATCAATGAAAGCGCGCGACGGCTGGCTCATACGGCTACGGGTTTGCATCGGGGGTACAACGGACAACCCCCTCCCAGACGGCCGCGTGAGTCAGCCGTCGCGCGCTTTCATTAATGTTATTACGAACAGATTTTATCCATATCTTGCTGATTATAAGAAGGATAAAAAAAAAATGTATTTAACAATTAATAGAAATTTGTTCTATTACTCATACCGAACCACCAAAAAAAAAATTGCGACCTAGTTAAAAAAAATCCTGTATAATAATGCAAATTTGAAAATTCGTCCGTATGTCACAGCCACTTTTTTCCGAAATTATAAGAACTATACTGTTGAAATTTGGTAAGTAGATGTATTCTGTGAACCGCATTAAGATTTTCACACAAAAATAGAAAAAAAAAACAATAAATTTTGGGGGTTCCCCATACTTAGCACTGAAACTCAAAAAAAATTTCATCATACCCATACACGTGTGGGGTATCTATGGTTAGGTCTTCAAAAATGATATTGAGGTTTCTAATATCATTTTTTTCTAAACTGTATAGTTTGCGAGAGAGACACTTCCAAAGTGGTAAAATGTCCCAACCCGTAACTTCTAAAATAAGAGAATGATAAAACTAAAAAAAATATACGATGTACCATTACCATGTAAACTTCCACCGGAAATTGGTTTAATCGAGATCTAGTAAGTAGTTTTTTTTAATACGTCATAAATCGTAAACCGCAATTTACCTTGATTTCTTGACATACTGGAATATATATTAGCTTGTTATAGCTAAACAAGCCTATATCATCTCTATAAATCCCATCATTTAGGTACTTAATTATAATGTTTACTTATCAATAAATTAATTTAAAAAAAAAAACACTATTATTATAACATCGATCAAAGTTACAACGAACTAAAAGAACTTTTATATTATGTTACTTGCTGCTACGGAACCCTTCATGGGCAAGTCCGACTTGCACTTGGCCGCTTTTAATCGTCGAAACGTACAGTTTAAAATAAAGATAAACTCAGGTGAACTGTGATCAATAAATCTATGCTTGAGAATCGTTCTAAAATCAAAGCTCAAGTCAAAACTAGTTTTAAACGGTGATCAACGCGTGAGGATCGTTCTGTAATACGGGCCTTAGACTCGCCATGATACATTTTTCTTTTGTAAACATACTTATTTAAAAAGTAGTGTTAACCATTCTGCTCTCGATTCTGAACAAACTGGTTCCAGGGGCTTTACTCACGACTGGACCGATTGCGGTATCAATCGAATTTGAATTCGAGTTAGTGTCAAATCGTACTGCATTTCTATAGGAATTGTCATTAGCTCAATTTGGTTCAGAGCTCGAAACAGTCAGGAGTCAAGCCCCAGGTTTTGAGTTTATATATATATATTTTTTTTCTCAAAGTCATGGGTTTCCGAAAAATTCCAGAAATTAAAATAATTTTATTTTCTTTTAAGTATGGTACAGGATGGAAAACGAGCTAAAGGCCCACCTGGTGGATACCTTTGCTCATAAAAATTCAATTTTATTTCAATATAACGTTCATATTTATTTATTTTTTAAATAACGTAACATAACACTTAACATAACATCACGCCTGTATTTCCCCGAAGGGGTAGGCAGAGAGGTTTGCAGTACACCCACATTTCGCCAGTTATGTTATAAGTCCCATGTAATAGGGGGCGAGCCTATTGCCATTAACCGGGCACAAATCCAGACTCCGGGCTGCTAATCAGAATTTCCTAATGAAAAAACCCAATAACACTTTGCTCGACCCGGGAATCCAGGACCCCATGCTCAGCAGTCGGGCTTGCGACCACTAGACCAACGAGGCAGTTGCATTTTTAAAATAAAACTGTTTGAAACGCTAAGACTTTAATATTTGAGAAAATTATAAAATCAGCTTGTAACAACACTTGTACCTATGTTTATTGACATAAAATTGGGTTATATGAACGATTTTACACTAATGAGATCGTGACACAAATTATGTATGCATATTTTTATTGGTTTACAAAGTAAGTTTAGCCATATTTATATTAATGAAAATTACTGTTAACAAGTAGTGATAGCCTAGTGGTTGAACGCTTGCCTTCCATGCAGGAGGGTGCGAGTTCGATCCCGGCCCGCAGCTCTGACTTTTCGGATTCATGTGCGGATCAGAATTTGATTATGTTATTATGTTACTGTTAACAAATTGTGAAAAGTTTATTAGTTGCTGTTTCGATGTCAAAGGTTTTAATATTTATAAGAAGACTTAACTTACATTTTTAAATCAATAAATATATGCATATCATTAGTGTGATTATTTTGTCACGATCTCATTAGTGTAACTTCCTTCGTAGGCTATGAAATTGATCTTATACATTCTGATTCTAAACAGTTAACTTTTTGCGTTTTATTCATATGTGAAATTTTGAGATTTGAGAATCCCAAGGTTGCCTGGGAGAAATCGCTAATCGCGATAAGGCCGCCAGTTGTACAATAGTTTAAATGCATATTCAATGTAATGTTTTTTATGGTGTACAATAAAGCATATATAAATAATAATAAATAAATAATCCTAGAACGGAAAAAATGTGCGTGAAACATAAAATAAATATTTACCGTCAGCATTGCAAATAGCTGCAATTATAACAAATAACACAACGAAAAATGTAGTCTTCATCGTATAGTATTATATTATCTGTGATCGTACACAAGTTCTCTTACGCACTGCGCACTAGTTATTGAACACTTTCAGTATCGTCGTCTTCGATATTATATTAAAAAGGAGTCTGTGCTTAACACTATATAATAAATGATGTTAGGTACCTACTGAATGCAAAAACCAATTTATTTGGACGATATTAAACAACACCAGGTCAGGTCCGTCAACAGTTTACAAAAATAATAGTAGTTTATTTATTAAAACAGGAGTGTGAGTTTAATAGTATCACACGAGTGATTTAATACCTAGTTATGTCAGTTTCATACACTACTTTATCTAAACTCATAATTTAAATAAAATACCAAAGTCAAAATCTTGGTAACATTGTCGTAGTTTTTCTTGATTTTTCTAGTAAAAGATTGTTCGTCATTTACGTTGCTGCATCCAGAAATTCAGGTGGGGTTGTATTCTCCTCAGTTCAGTATCACTGCTGTAGTCAGATATTTTTGCCCAGAATAAAACTATAGACATACAAAAACATAATAATAACGTAAAAAATTACAATAATTTCACAAGTTATGACGACCAAATCCAGTAGGCCGGGGCGCGCGCACGCGCCCTAGTGCGCGTCAACATAGATAATAAAATATAGTCGGCGAAAATATTACAATCGCAACAAATTTTTCTATCCTTGTCAGGATTCCGTCAATCTCTGTTTTATCATCTAAAAAATTGTAAACACATAAATGTAATTAAAAGCAATATGACAATCCAAAGTTCTGCCAAAAACACGATTTAAAAAGAACATTTTTCTATGTATGACTAGTAGCGCCTTGCATTTTGTGTTCTCTTTTGTCCCAAACTGTACGACTGCTAAAAAAAAGGATTGAAAACTCCTTGGTTGGGCCGAAGTGGCATTAAAAACTCCGTAATTGGGCTGAAGTGTACGGTTATGGAAAAAAAAAATTATAGCATTATTTTGTTCAGCAAACTGTATCGTAATGAAATTTTTTTAATTTATTACAGGTGCACGTGCGTAAAGTCTGTCATTATGACGTTACTTTCGAGTTCATATTTCGAATTTTACGATATGAGTGTAGATAAAATAAAAACTAATTACAAAATGAGTTAGGTGATAGCATAATAATAATAATTTTATTTCAGATAGTCAATCATCAATCCATAACCTCGGACGAATAAAAAATGGCGGACGGAATCTTGCTGTGAAAAGATTGAAGCACTTCGTTTTGTCATAAACCCACTATAATTTCGACAGAATTTTAACACACTAGATATACAGGGTGGAAACTTTCAGCGGGGCAGTAAGGGGAAGTACCTTATCCGTTGCAGCTACGCGAAAATGGTCTTAGGAGACTATCCATATTTTTTTATGGAATTTTGATCCCCATTCACAGTTTAAAAAAAAATATTACTGTTAGCAAGAAAATAGCCATTTTACACAAAAACATTTTTTGATGCCAATCGATCCTGTTTCTAATACTGATCAAAAACTTCTATGGGACTAACCATCGTTGGAGTACTCGAAAAGACACAAATTGCAAAAAACTTATCCTGTACATTTTGTATGAAAATTTTACGCAAAGGCTTTTTTAGTGACGGTTGAGATCTTTTTGTTGACTGAATAAAAAGATAAGTTTAAGAACAATTCAAATTTCGAACTCGTTATTATTAAATAAAAAACAATCTTGACGAGTGGTGATGGTGGAATTTTATAAAGGCACCTTGAATTCAAACATTTATAACAACAGAATATTAGAGAATCTTGAAAACCTCGTCGATGATTTACCACTGTCGGAATCAAGAAGAATGTTTTTTCAACAAGTTGGAGCTCCACCTCACAACAGCCGCAGTACGCGTTCGACTTTGAACCGACAGTTTGGTGATCAATGGATAGGAACACTTGGTCCTATTTCTTGGCCAGCGCGTAGTCCAGATCTGACGCCTCTAGATTTTTTTTGTGGGGCTACCTGAAAACTGAGGTTTACAAAAAGCAATACGATAGTGTTCAAGAACTTAAAGACTCACTAACCACAATTTTGTATGGAATTCATACAAATAAATTGTCAGCAGCCACTAGGTCGGTACAGAAACGAATCAATTTATGTATTCGTCAAAATAGCGGTCATTTCGAGCACTTGATATCGTAGGGCAAGAAACAGCAATATTTTAAATAAGAATAACATCATCAAGTTATGTTAGTTAACAAAAAAAGAAAATTAATACGCCTTGTTTTTGATATGTGTAAAATTCTACGTGATCAAAATGTCTTTTATTTTATTTTTTGTATTTCAGTTACACAATTTCTTTACAAAATGTAAGGGAAAAGTTTTTTGAAATTTGTGACTTTTTGAGTACTCCAACGATGGTTGGTCCCATAGAAGTTTTTGATCAGTATTAGAAACAGGATCGATTGGCATCAAAAAATGTTTTTGTGTAAAATGGCTATTTTCTTGCTAACAGTAACTTTTTTTTTTAAACTGTGAATGGGGATCAAAATTCCATAAAAAAATATGGATAGTCTCCTAAAACCATTTTCGCGTAGCTGCAACGGATAAGGTACTTCCCCTTAGTGCCCCGCTGAAAGTTTCCACCCTGTATATTGTTATTTTATTTGTGACACTATGACAATGACTACCGTCACACGAGATTTGTTGCGTAATCGCGGCTTTTTGTCTTACTATGGGGTGAATGTGTGCGTGCCAGCCCTTACTTTTAAGCGAGCCGTCTTACTATGGGTGCTTCACTTTTTATTTTGCATGATTCCGTCTCCATAAAAATAATAATAACAATTTGTTAGTAAACTTAATAACTATGTTAGTACATGTAAATTGGACATTAAACAGCCCTCTCACACTTATTTGACGAAAAAAGCAACGATTAAGTTGATTTTTGACATTCTGATTTTATTCGATAAAAATATCTATAGAAATTTCCATTACTGAATAAGATATCGTGATCATGGACGAATAAACAAAGGCGGACGGAATCTCGCTAAACATAAAGTGAAGCACCCATAGTAAGACGGCTCGCTTAAAAGTACGGGCTGACACCTATAGTAAGACAAAAAGATCGTTGCGATTACGCAACAAATCTCGTGTGACGGTAGTCATTGTCATAGTATCACAAATAAAATAACAATATACATATATCTAGTGTGTTAAAATTCTGTCGAAATTATAGTGGGTTTAGGAAAAAACTAAGTGCTTCAATCTTAGCCTAGAATAGCGAGATTCCGTCCGCCATATTTTATGCTTCCGAGATCGCGATATTGAGCCCAGATCGTGTGGTACGGTCGACCGCACGTCGGTGGTAACACTTTGACATTAGCAGCATCTTTATTTTGTAAGCAGTAAGGGCGGATTTCGAATTGTGTTACCACTATCATGCAGTCGACTGTACACAGCCCACGTCGCGAGTGCAAGAAAATTTAATAGTCTTTTGATTTAAGTTAGTGTTTTTTTTTTTTTTCGTATTTATATTTTATTACATTGGCTGAGGTTATGTGGTATATTTTTTATTTATAAACTTTATATATTTTAGGAGAAAATTTAGTTTAAAAAACCTATTTTCTGGTTAGAAAATAGGTATTTTAAAGTCGTAATTTAGCCAAACAGGAGATATTTAAAAAAAGTTGTTTTTGTATCAATGGTTTTTTATTTTTTTTTAACAGTTTATAGTAAAAGGTAACTGAGATCCAGGACGTTAAAATAACGCTTCTTAGCGTCTAACCAATCCTCAGTGTGTGGTGGTAGGGAAAAAGGTTATTGTTCGTCTTAGATGCAATAAATGACAATTCTACAAAATGTTGTGACTGTAACACGAATAAAACCATCATATTCCATGAACAAAATTTAAAATAAACACATCTATTACCTACTGAGATCCACGATGCTAAAAAGTAGCTTAAAACGCCAACAGACTTAATCTTGAATAAAAAAAAAACACTATTTGGTGTGTCGTTTATGACACAGTAGAAACTTGGTGTGTCGTTTCTGACATAGTGGGAGCAAGTGGGCTATGTGAATGTGTCCTACGAGCTGCCAGATCCTCTGCAGTAACGATGTGACACGGTTCCGCCGCATGTACAATTGTACCGTTTTTGGTGATCCCTTACGGACAAAATTAATATCTAATCTATCCACGATTTACCCTACTAGAGATTGAAATTTGACATATTTTGTATGGAGCTTATGTCAAATTCCTATCTCTAGTAGGGCAAATCGTGGATAGATTGGATATCGATTTTGGCCGTTAGTGTGTTTTTAAACAACATTTTTGGAGAGCTGGTCAATTAAAAACTCATCAGCTGTCAAAACTGAAATAGGCGATGTGATTGGTCGTCAACATTTTGGTCGATCTATCATCGCAAGCAATAACGTCTTCGAAAAAATAAACCTCTTAAAAGGCAAAACACTTCAGTCTTTAAAAGGATCGCAAATATATTGTGTGATTAGATCGATTACTCCAATATCTATACTTTTAAATCTTTTTTTTTCTATCAAAACAATTTTTTTTTTACAATACATATAAACGTCATAATTGGTACACTTTCTATACAAACACAACTGCGTTTTATTTTATTTTTGTCACCGGTCACGCTCGGCGCCTTATTTGACGCGGACTAATAGACAAACATCCCAATTAGGACGTTTTGGAGTCTTCAGATTGCGCGTGCTAGTGACATATCTGTACTTTTAAATATAATTGAGGATTGATTTCCCAAAAAGTACCGGCGGTAAATGTCATGTCTCTGGAATTATCACAGTTTTGTTTTATACCGTCCATTTATTATGTACCTAGATAACGTCATAACCAAGTTGAGAGTGTGACTAAAAGGAAAAACACGGACATCATTATTCTTTTACTGTATTGAACGGTGCATCGTATCGTATGTGTATAAGTACCTGTTATAATGCTACCGTGAAAAAATACATAAATAATACGACACTATACTGTATTATTTTTATATACAACGTGTATCAGAAATGCGTGGTCATATTGTAAGAGCTCATTCAGTACATAGCATAAAACAACTTTTACTATGGGACCAACCCTGAAATCGCGAAAAAAATATCAGCTGATCCCTATTAAATCATCGATGTCTGTCGACAAAATGTAAGGAACAGCTGATTTTTTTTCGTGATTTCAGGGTTGGTCCCATAGTAAAAGTTGTTCGATAGCATCCCCTGAATAACATAACATAACATCACGCCTGTTGTCAGACTTTTAGGCTTCTGACTACCCGTAACGACTGCCATCGATATTCGTATGACATTATATCATAATTGCTATTTATTTATTTGAATCCCAGTATGTCAGCCAACCAAATCGAACCTAAAATGATGTCATATGTCAATTGCAATCACAATAAATATAATCGGAATCGATTCGAGATGGCATTTAACCACAATAACCTTCAGACAAACGGAAAAAAAAACCGGTCAAGTGTGAGTCGGGCTCACGCAGTAAGGGTTCCGTACCACCCATCGATCTGATACCCCATAGAAACTGAATTAATTTACGAGAGGTTTATCAAAATACATCAACGAACGTACGCGAAATGTATATTTTTGCATCTCTTTCTTACGTAGGTACCACCACATAATATGTCTATGTTTGTCCTGTTTTTAGTATTTTTTTTAAATGCATGTTTTTCGAGGTTTCTTGTATGACCCCCTTTTGTTTTAGATTTATTTTTATTTTTAGTATTTGTCGTGACAGGCACCATAGTAACACATATTCTATGAATGTAATGAAATGTCAACTGGTTATCTATTACCGTTACAAAGATATAGCCCAGTGACAGACAGACAGACGGACGGACGGACGGATAGCGTAGCGAGAGTAATAGGGTCCCGTTTGCACCCTTTGGGTACGGAACCCTAAAAAGGCTTCAGAATCATAAATAATAACAAGTCACGAGGAAGATAAATACCTAGAGTATTTAATTTTTAAACCTCAATTCCATTCCAGCAACAGAAAAAAATAAACAAATAGAAACTGCTGAATCCTATTATAAAACGGTACCTGTCTGTTTGTTTGTTTGAGCGCAATATATATACCTATAAACCTTATTTTAATTGTCTCTGCGTAATTTTGTCTTCTTTGACAGAGTCTTCTGACCATGTCCTGGATTAAAATATAGTAATTTTTAGGGTACCGTACCCAAAGGGTGTCAAACGGGACCAAGAAGAAGAAGGAAACAAGAAACCTCGAAGAACGCATTTTTTCAACGTTTTTGTTCCTGCTCTATCTTCAAAACGGTAATACACACCAGCGTCAAACTTGGTCTGATTATAGTGCATACTATGTAGTTTAGCAGCAAGTACTAAAAATAGGGCAAACATAGATATACGTGGTGGTACCTGCGTAAGAAAGAGATACAAAAATTCATACTTCGCGCACAGTGCGTTGATGTCTTTTAATGAAGTCTCGTAAATTAAATAATTTTCTATGGGGTATCAGGTCGATGGGTGGTACGGAACCCTTAATTTTTTTTAACCCTTTTTTCGCGATTTCAGGCTTGGTCCCATAGTAAAAGTTGTTCATAATGATGAGTACAATGACCCCTTTTCGGGAATTAAGCGATTCAAATTTCAGCATGTATTTTTAGGTAAAGTAATTATTGTTTTTTTATAATGCCAATGATTGATTAAAAGATGTGACCTTAAAAGATACCAAGATACTATATAAATATTCTTACCTAATAATTCGTTTAGTGTTCTTTATAGCACAAGAGTATAAACATCGACAAAATGAAAAGTGTAATAGTCCTGTTGTTCATCGCCATTTGTGCAGCGTTCTGCAATGTTGTTGGTAAATAAATTGTGTGTTTTTTCTACAGGATGTAGTGATTTGTCCATAGAAATCTAAATAAAAAGGTAATAGAACTGGTAAAGGTGCGTGAACTTGTCGCCGCATACAGGTGTCTCGTAGGATACCAGTGTGCGAACTGTTTGCTTGATCATCAATGCTGTTTTGGACGCAGAGTCACTAAAGTGCTGTGCATACCTAAATGCACAGCAAATACTGAGCTGGATCCCTTGCTACACATATTATGTTGTATACATGTTGTGTTCTCTGTAATGTGTCCTTTACCTTTTCATGTATTATGTATATTTTATGTGTGTGTGGCAAAATAAATGGTTTAAAATTATAGACTGCCTCGTTGGTCTAGTGGTTTCAAGCGCGACTGCTGAGCGTGAGGTCCTGGGTTCGATTCCCGGGTCGGGCAAAGTGGTAATGGGTTTTTTCATTAGGAAATTCTCAGTAGCAGCCCGGAGTCTGGATTTGTGCTCGGTCAATAGCAATAGGCTCGCTCCCTATTACATGGGACTATAACATAACTGGCAAAATGTGGGTGTATTATTACACCTCTGCCTACCCCTTCGGGGAAATACAGGCGTGATGTTATGTTAAAATTGTATCTTGCAGCATATCTAACAGCGGAGTTTTCTTTATTTTGCATTGAATGCTAGAAACATGGTGAGCCGGCGACACGCAACATTTCTATTATCTTATTATTAAGATTTCTATTGATTTGTCTTACAAGTTGTTAGACAGATTTTTTGAAAGTTGTAAAAAAACAGGAGATAATGAAGGGAAGTGTGTTCCGGTGTGAAGGGTACGGATGCCAGTCAAATTACAATCACACGAGACTTTCCATCTTCATGTCTCAGTTTGGCGAACCGACTTGCGGTGTCATTAAGGCAACAGCTTAGTTGGTATTGTAGTTGTTATGGGCTAAGTTAACCGTTTAACATCAGGTAGGCTTTTAGCTCGTTTCACCATCCAGTAATTAAAAAAACCGGCCAAGAGCATGTCGGGCCATGCTCAGTATTATAGGGTTCCTTAAGTACTTAAGTAGGTGTAATTACAAACGAATCAAATCGACTATTAATCATGGCTATTTTAGTTTTTGCAATAATCGGCAGCATTCGCGACTCAGAGCGTGTTGTTAGTAGCGCCATCTAGGGTTAAATTCAAGAAGCCAAATTTAAGACGTTTGTCATTTCAAAGTTACTTTTTGTGATTTTTTCAAATAGAAAGTAGCTAAAGCAGCATTATTTGCTATGATAATTTTTCTCTAAGGTCAATGACCTTTGAACTAGGACGTTTTAAGTATTTTTCAGTTTTCTCTCTATAACTCAAAAAATTATAATCACATTATACTCGAAATAATTTTAAAAGAGAGTTTTCACAAAGGTCTATCAATGTGGAAGATTATAAGTTTCTATATTGCATAGTTTAGAAATGGCAGGGGGGGGGACACATTGCAAGCCACTTTGGCGGGCTATATTTCGCAGATGGTACACCTGATAAAAAAGTGGTGTATCAAACATTACCTTCATTTTAGTAGACCTATTCAATGATATCCCACACGAGGGGTGAAGCGAAAAAATTTTTTTTTTCTCCCTTTCACATGTATGGACGCCACCCCTAAAATACGGAAAAACGATTCTTTTATTCTTTTAAAATTGAGAATTATATGTAGACTATTTTTTAACAAAATTTCACTTACTTATGTTTATAACTGTAGAAGTTATTAAGGTGTAAAGGATTAGGACAGACGGACAGACGGACAGACGGACGGACATGACGAAACTATAAGGGTTCCTTGTAGGACTTCGGAACCCTAAAAAAGGATTTCTTCAACAGATGACAGAAAATCTGCAATCGCTTGTCTATCTATTGTTACCTCTGTTGCCTCTCAAAATAGAAAAATAAAATGAACTTTAAAAAACGTAAAAACGGATTTCAGAAATAATGAAATTATTTGTATATATCAGCTTAGGAAGTCGGTGCCAATTTTTATTAAATCAAACCGAATCAAAGGCATCTTCTTCCTAAACTGTTTCATACAGATATTTTTTTCTTTTCTAAGTAAGTTTTTACGTTTTTTAAAGTTTATTTTTAATGCACCCTAAAAGCGATGTTATAGATCATGATGATTCATGACGCAATGCCTTTCAATATCAACTCAGCCTATCGCAGTCCACTGCTGGACATAGGCCTCTCCCAAGTTGCGCCACGACACTCGGTCCTCTGCCTTCCGCATCCAGTCCCCCCAGCCACGTTTTTCAGGTCGTCGATCCACCTGGCGGGGGGGCGCCCTACGCTGCGTTTGCCGATTCGCGGTCTCCACTCAAGGACTCGTCTGCTCCAGCGGCCATCGGTCCTTCGACAGAGGTCCTTTCAATGGAGCCGTATTACAAAAACACAAGAAATCTGCGTTTAAAGCTATTTTTTGACTTCGTGGATCTCAGTAATAGATATTTTAAATTTTGTTCGCAGAATATTATATTTTGTTTTATTCATATTGTAGTTACAAAATTTTTAGAATTTTCATTTATTGCGTCTGAGACTGACAATATGACAACGTCTGTGGTCTAGTGGCTTGAGTGTCGGACTGCTGATCACGAGGTTGTTGGTTCGATTCCCACAGGACACAAATATTTATGTAATGAACATAAGTGTTTGTGTTGGTCTGGGTGTTTCTCTTGTATTATAAGTATAGGTTTACAAAAAAAGTATAGAAGTACACTGAGGTACTATGTACTACGCAAGTAGGTACATACTACCTCAATGTAGAAGTATTATATCCATTGTCATAGTACAAGCTCTGCTTAGTTTGGGACTAGATGGTGCTGTCTGTGTAAAATGTCCCAGATATTTATAACATAACATAACATAACATCATAACATAACATCACGCCTGTATTTCCCCGAAGGGGTAGGCAGAGGTGTAATAGTACACCCACATTTCGCCAGTTATGTTATAGTCCCATGTAATAGGGGCGAGCCTATTGCCATTAACCGGGCACAAATCCAGACTCCGGGCTGCTACTGAGAATTTCCTAAAAATTAATACAATAATTCCTATTTTAATATTCTTAATTTTCAAAAAATTTAAACCTTATATTAATACTAGTCTATGCCCGTGACTTCGCCCGCGTGAATGTCGTTTATCGCGCATCCCTCGGGAACTGTTCATTTTCCCGGGATAAATAGCCTATATGTTAATACGGGTTATGTTCTATCTGTATGCCAAATTTCATTAAAATCCATACAGTATTTTTTGTGTGAATGAATAACAAACATAGACAGAGTTTTAATATTTTAGATTTATTTATATACGTCACGAAGCTCATGACCACTCATGACTCATGGTCTACTCGCGTTTTACGAACGACAAACGAAGTACGAACTTTCGTTCCGACTGATACTTACATAATAAAGATAGGCACATAAAAAAGGCACAATTAAGATAGACTACGGTTCATAGTCGTATACAATTTACCGGAGATGAGAAAAACAAACGTCAAAACACGATAATCGCCTGCGATAAGGGAACGATGGTTGACCGGAGTAGCCAATTGTGCGATGAATTGTACGATTTATCCAACGATTTAAGAAGCTAAGCTAGATTTATTGAATATCGTCGAACGGGAGTAGACCCCCTGTTCCCCCTTGTCACGAGATGGCACACTTTGTTGACCCCCTCCCACACCTATTACGTGTGTCGTAATTTATGGATGGCCCCTAATAATTATAATACTAAACAAAAGAATCATCGAGACCAAGAAGAAAATGTGCATTTAATTTATTTCTTTATTATCATTTTTTCAGCGGCCTTAGGCGAGAGATGCAAGGAGCCTATAAAAGTTGGACCTTGTAGAGCAGACATGCCAAGGTAAGTAATTCTGCGTGCTTTTTACTTTACATTCACTAGACTCACTAGTGCTTTCGTTTTTACCATGGTATAATAAGGTGTTTCACCAGGTATTCTCTTCCCGCGATGACAGCGCGATGCCTGCAAGCTACGTCACGATCACGGATCAGAATCACGGGATTCCAGGGCAATTCTCTGAACTGCGAATTGGACAGGTTTTTCGTTAGATAATATATGTTTTTAAATATTTGATGCTTATATATTTATTGAATATTGCTCTTATAGTAGTGCTCCATTAAGGCCTTTACTTATTTTTTCGTTTAATATTATAACATTTTAGTAATTGACTTATAAACATCCAAAATCTAATTAATATGGTGCGTCCAAACTCACAATTTATCAATATAAGTCATTAAAAATTTAAGTATGCAATGTATTCATTGAATCAATGCACTTGCAACGATACTTCAAATATGTGCCTGTAATTTTCCACTTGTTATAGTTTATTTAATAAGAAACAATTGTATTTAGAGAAGTTTTTAAAATGTCCAATCGTTTAAGCATAATTTCTATGGCTCATGCTTTCTCTAAGTTTCTACAAAAACCGTCTAACGTAACAGCCGACTCGATTCTACATTCGTTTTCTGTCATTTGCTGCCGTGCTAACGTGAAGTAAGGATGTGTCTGTGCCACTCGAGTAGCGAATTAAACACGATAATATTATCGATTCTGGCTTTTGTAAGGTAAGTGGTCTCATTTTTATGGTCATGTTTTAATATAGTTAAACTTACAGGATATTACCGAAATAACATGACCAAAAACTAAAGAAGTTTTATAATGCTGCTATGTATTTATTGCTCTTTAGCTGTGTTACGATCTAAAGATAAATTAATTTCAATAAATATATCTCATTTATCAAGCTCTAATTTTTCTGTATTTTTCTGGCGAATTTGCGGCAGATAAATGATTTAGGGTCCAGGTAAATGTGATATTTAGCAATATTATGGGCTATTCTACCAAAAACTGATTGTTGTACTGTATTTTTCATGTAATAAGAAATGGGGAAGATAAAGAAGCCGAAGAGGGAAGAAAGACTTTTGAAAAA
This sequence comes from Asteroscopus sphinx, assembly GCA_949699075.1. Lineage (NCBI taxonomy): Eukaryota > Metazoa > Arthropoda > Insecta > Lepidoptera > Noctuidae > Asteroscopus > Asteroscopus sphinx. Next base: position 6,317,341 of record OX453029.1, read on the forward strand.
ACGGTTAGCAGAGAGACGAAGATATAACCGTATTAAGAATGACGAAAATTTATGGAAAGAATAGCAAAAGGCCGACAATCTCAGATATCTTAGACGTAAGGAAGACAAAAAGCAACTAAGCATTTCAGAAATTTCACCAAGACAACAGAGAATTCAAAGAAAGAGATGGAGGAAGAATTTTAACGCTTACTATTTAAGAAAAAAGAACACAAGAAAATTTCTCAGTTGATTGCAAATAATACTCCCCCTAAAAGTGAACATGGATCTGACATTGAACTTGTTTGACAAGAAAAAGTTGATTTATCGCCGTCCCCTTAAATTTTATCTGACAAAAACATATTTGTAAACACATCTACATCACCCATTAATCAAGATAGACAAGTTGCATCATGTATTTTGTGTCCTCATGGAAAGCACCTAGATTTTTACAAACTGCCTTCAAGTAACAGTAATGATGTTGTTGTACCATTAGCGGAATTTACAAAAGAGATTAGTTTATTACGTAAACAAGGCTGGACTAATATTCAAAATACAAACGATCAGAAAGGATGCGTGTCCCAAACGGACACAGAATAAAAAATACTAATGTGCTTTAGAGCACACGACTGAAGTAAAACTTCACTAACTTATACCTCTAGTAAGTAATTTAATGATCTTCGTTGATTGTTTGTTTGGCGCCGACTCATAATAAGTTATTTACATTAGTTTAGTTAGGAGAATAGTTATTAAGACTAAAAAGCTTCATTTAATTTTTCGCTTTTCAGTTTCCGTTTTCGACGGTTCAATTTTTTGTTAAAAAGTTCAATTTTTAATTTTTTTGTGGCTAAAATCTAACTCCAGTTCTCCATTATGTTGTAGTGTCTAGAACTACATTTATGTGTGCCAAGTTTCACCAGAATCGGTTAACAGGTAAGAATTCAGTGGGTGAACAAGTGAACAAGCACTCATCCCCTGTTTTCCTACTCTTAGGGGTGGATTTTGATTTTTAAATTGTAATGGGACCAACTTCAAAATATACCCTATACACTAAAATAAGAATCATCAAAATCGGACTACTCTGTAAAATGTTATGAGTGGCCATACATAAAAAAAAAATACGCGTCGAATTGAGAACCTCCTCCTTTTTTTTCGTCGGGTAAAAATGTATCATTATCATTATCAATATTTTAGAAAAATCAATAATGCTCAAGCGAATAAGTCCTGTTTTGTTATAATTTGAAAATTAAAATTAACTTCATTAAATGGTAAATTACCATTACATAAGCTCAATATTTTATTGGATAGAGAGAGAGTATACGTTGGTGAACCTACTAAATGCAGGTTTTCAATTATTTTCAATTAATGTTGATTTTAAATCAAGTCTGTGCCAGACTGTGATTTATTGATTAAAACAAATGATTGATGGAACTATGCCCGAGTGTGTTATTTATCATTTTACTAATTTATATGTACCTTATTCCTCATTTATCTGATCACATCTCATTCAGCTGGTAATGAAAATTTTCAATGAGCTATATCTCATTAACCATCGAGTCAATTTAAGTGCCTTTAGTAGCATTCAGTTTCTTGATGTTATCACTTTTATATGACTAAAGTAAATTGTGCAAAAATACATAAAAAAAATTTACCATATAAATTATGCAAAAACATCACATAATGGAGAAATGCCCCCGGTGTTGCCATTGATTGATATCTTCAATATATTTAAGGAGATTTTTGTTAATAATTAATATAAAATAAATTCCTAACTAGCCTAACTATTTGTTATCTCGTGTTAATCATCTAATTAGTTATTAAAGGATATATAAAATTACTAGTTCAAAAGTGATTCTTTATAGAAGCAAATAAATGAAAAAATGCATTTTGCTCGGGTAATTTATTTACACAAAGTGGCAGCACATCAATCTGACAAGTGTCACGCTAAAAGTCCGCTATATTGTAGGTAATAGATCTGTGCTATATTGGCTCCCTGTGCCTTTACCGGTGGTAAATGTCATGTCTCTGTTGGCTCCACAGCAGATGACGTAGTACGGAGGCAATCACGTGACCTAGCTGTCACGGGAAGAGAGTACCTGGTGAAACTTATTATACCATGGTTTTTACTATACAGTTTATTTTTAATCTCAGCAAAGAGTTTTTATGTTTAAACAAAATTAAACATTTTTGTGAATAAATCAACTGTTTTAGTTAAAATATGATAATTAATATTTTATTTCATCAAATTATTTATTTTTGTCAACAAATTAATATCAATTTGTGTTATAAATAAAAACCTTTCAATTATATTAAATTATATTAGGCTGTTTGGCGGAAGTATTCCCATTTGAGCACCTATTTTTAGGGCACCAATGCTTAGAGCACCAATGCTATTCCCTTTTCAGCACCAATCTGTATTTTTGCTTGGTGCTCTATTGGGAACAAAATAAATAATTCGTCTGTATTCCCCTATGAGCACTTACGGTTACGGTAGCTTCTAGTGATGCGGTGTATTGTAAAAATTATCGAAAAAAATCACAATATTATTATTTTAAGTAAATCATGTATTGTTATTATCACCAAGTTTCCTCTAATAAAATTTTGTGTACACAAACCAATTATAGGCAAAACTAACAAAACAAATTACCTATTTTCATATTAATAGGAAGAGCGTAGATAGATAGATAGAATATTCTTTATTGTACACCATTAACATTATTAAACTTAGGACGAATATGTAAAATAAGGGTACATTGGCGATCTTATCGCTAATAGCGATATCTTCCAGACAACCTTTGGATGGACAAGGAAGACGTGAAAAATAGATGGGGGCAGTATGTGGTGCACTTTTGCAGTCATGAAAAGTTATGAAAAGATGCATAAAAACTGTTTTATCGAGTTGAAACAGTGCTAAACCTGACTCTGGAGTGGTCACACGCATGCGTTTTTGATCCACAGTGAATAAACGCGGCACTCAACCCGCGGAGACCTTCTTCATGTCTAAATGTTGATGTAAGATATTGCGCACACGTGCGTCTGAGATGCCTACTATCTCAACTGTCTCACGAACTTTAATTTTTGTCATTTAACACGATGTCATGGATTTTGACGATCATCTCTGGTGTTGAGACCTCAACAGGGCGTCCTGGACGTTCAGCATCACTTGTGCTTGAATGACCACTACGAATATTGGTAAACCGCTTATGAATAATTCTAATCGACGGAGCGGAGTACCCGTAATATTTGTCTATCTTTTGTTTTATTTCTGTAAAAGTGTTTTTACGCTAGAATTAAAGTTTAATCATCACACGAAATTCACTTTTCTCCATGTTTGCGAAAACGTAATGTAGTGTTTTTCTTTTATTGGCTTTCTAAAAAAAAATAACTGACGGAACTGGCTGAAAATCAACATTTAACCTTCTAAAAGAGTTGTAAATAAAAGAGTAATATTCAATTTTCGATAACTTTATTCCTATGTTGATTTTTACCAGACTTATCACTCTGCCTTAGTATCTACGCTCTTCCTATTAATATGAAAATAGGTAATTTATTTTGTTAGTTTTGCCTAAAATTGGTTTGTGTACACAAAATTTTATTAGAGGAAACATGTGATAATAACAATACATGATTTACTTAAAATAATAATATTGTGATTTATTTCGATATTTTTTACAATACACCGCATCACTAGAAGCTACCGTACCGTAGGTGCTCAAAGGGGAATAAAGTCGAATTATTTATTTTGTTCCCAATAGAGCACCAAGCAAAAATACAGATTGGTGCTGAAAAGGGAATAGCATTGGTGCTCTAAGCATTGGTGCCCTAAAAATAGGTGCTCAAATGGGAATACTTCGTTTGGCGGCTTCATTCCAATCACCAGCACGCGCATAGTTATAGGACAGAATATCTAATAGTACTAGTTATACGTACCTACGTCACATTCAGTATATTACAATGTACTCTGTTACGTCACACAACCGCGTGCGATTACAGAAATCCGCGCGCCATGATTTACTAATTTAATTTTTGTCTAAACTATGTTTATGTTTTTTTTCCTCGCAAGTGTGTTGAAAAACATCGTATGAATTGAACGTTGAATATCAGCCTCGAGTAGGTACCTATTGTAATAAACATCTTAGGTCACTTGTATCATACTGTACTATTAAATTATGTTAAAAATTATCCTATTTTAACAAGTAGTGTAAATTACTCTATTCTAGATTCAGAACAAACAGTTTCAGCCCCTCTAGAATAATGTATGGGAATGACATATCTCAACAAATGACTTTTTCGTTGAGATATGTCATTCCCATACATTTTGATTGTTTTGTTTTTGATTGTTTTTTTTTGTTTATGATTGTTTTGTTTGCGTTGACGATTGTAGATTGTCAACTTGGCTAGGGGGGCAGGTTTTGTGAACATGTTGTATATTAACGATTTAAATTGTGGAAAGAAAAAATCGCTCACGAGCAGGATTCGAACCTGCGACTCCTGGCTCAGTACGCCAGTGCTTTAGCCACTAAGCTACCGTGAACCGCCGCTTTAGTGGCTAAAGCACTGGCGTACTGAGCCAGGAGTCGCAGGTTCGAATCCTGCTCGAGCGTGAGCGATTTTTTCTTTCCAAAATTTTAATCTTTAGATTTTACTTAGCATGCGTAAATGCGTTAAAATAGTATAATAATGTTGTATATTATTATTATTTAAAATATTTTATTATTTCAGATATGCTTATGATGCAGAAAAAAAGGAGTGTGTGATGTTCGGCTACGGAGGTTGCCAGGGCAACGGTAACAATTTTTTCACGGAAGCAGACTGTGTAGCTGCCTGCACGGAGTAAAATAAAAAATACTCGCCCTTATTGCTTACGACTTAAAGACGCCTTCAATGTCAAAATGTTGCCACTGACCTGCGGTCGACCGTAGGTACCTAATATAATATACAACATGTTGATCTGTATGCGTGCCATATTTAAGGAGGTGACAATGCCACTGATACTGAATATGAATCAATAAAAAAATCAATACCAAAAAAACAATTTATTAAAATACCTATTTGTAAACAAACACAACGTGTGTAGCGCGTGACACAAAAACGATGCGTGCGAAACCACCCAGAAAATGGGCAGAATTTTCCGCCCTTTGACAATGCCGCTGGTGACTTATTTTCAGTCATTCGGGGTTTATTCTCAAACCCTCGCTATATTTCTATGTGAAAATTTGGGTATTAAATAATTGTAAAAATTGTTAAGTATTTTTAGATGCCTAACCCCCAGTTTCCGAAAGGCTGATCAACACAAAAATTAGCTAATTGACTGACAAATCTCAGGTCAAGCGATGTGATTGGTTGTTAGTATTTTTGCCGACCAATCACAGGAGCTGACATTAGATTTGACAATAGATCAAATTGATCAGCCTTCTAGAAACTGGGGGTAAGTATATTATTTATCATTTGCTCTAGAAATATGGTACGATTATCAACATCTTGTATGTGTTATTTAATAGAACTTTCAACTTACCTTAACTATAAGCTATGTTATACATGCTGAAATTTTAATGGCTTCTTTCCCGAAAAGGGGTCACTGTACTCATCATTATGAACAACTATTACTATAAGACTAACCCTGAAATCGCGAAAAAAAATCAGTTGGTCCCTACATTTGTGTTCACTGAAATCGATAAAATGTAGGGACCACCTGATTTATTTTTCACTATTTCAGGGTTGGTCCTATAGTAAAAGTTGTTCATAATGATGACTACAATACAATGACCCCTTTTCGGGAAAAAAGCTATTAAAATTTCAGCGTGTAGAAGGGCGGAGTCTCTCAACACAAGCATTAATTGCAAGCACTAACTTGTGAAATTAATTGCACCTAACTACATATTTTGTGGTGAGGTGCATATTTTGTACTTTGTATTATTCAAATGCTTTTTTGTCAATCATCAATAAACGATAATTTTTAGTATGTATCATCATTATTCATCACCCTCCAAACTTTTTCCCAATTATGTTGGGGTCGGCTTCCAGTCTAACCAGATGCGGCTGAACATCAGTATTTTACACGGAAAGACTGCCATCAGCCCCCGCAACCCAGTTTCTGGGTAATACTGACATTCGGAAGACTTTCAGGCTTCTGAATACCCGTAACGACTGCCACGACTACGACTACTGTATTATAGTTCGCTGTACGAACTATAATTAACAGAGCTTTTATTTAACTTGCAATGTACGTATGTAAATTGTTAGGGTGGAATAAGGGTGGAATATATTTTATCTACTTACTCATATCGTAAAATTTGAATTATGAACTCGAAAGTAATGTCATAATGACATACGCCCATGTAATGAATTTTATCTACACTCGTATCGTAAAATTCAAATTATGAACTCGAAAGTAATGTCATAATGACATGCTTTACGCACATGCACCTGTAATGAATTTAAAAAGTTTCATTACGATACAGTTTGCTGAACAAAACAATGCGGTAATTTAATTTTTTTTTCATAACCGCACACTTCAAAGATAAAGATAAAGATATATTTATTTGCAAAAACATGTGTAGATAATAATACATGGTTGAGATGCTTATTAAAGATATAAATGATGGTTTGGATCAACATGTTTGACCATGACTGGAATAACTAACTAGCCAACAGCCCAACTAAGGAGTTTTTGATGCCACTTTGACCCAACCAAGGAGTTTTCAAACCTTTTTTTTTAGCAGTCGTACAGTTTGGCACCAATGAGTACACAAAATTCAGGGTGGCGCCACTAGTCATACATTGAAAAATGTTATCGTTTAAAATCGCGTTTTTGGCAGAAGTTTGGATTGTCATATTGCTTTTACATTTTTATATTTAAGTGTTTACAGCCACATTTTTTGTATGATAAAACAGAGATTGACGGAATCCTGACAAGGACAGAAAATTTGTTCCGATTATAATGTTTTCGCCAGACTATATTTGATTATCTGTGTAGGCGCGCGCTAAAGCACGTGCGCGGCGGCGCGACCTGCCCTACTGGATTTGGTCATCGTTACTTGTAAATTTATTGTAATTGTTTACGTTATTATTATGGTTTTGTATGTCTAAAGTTTTATTCTGGGCAAAAATATCTGACTACAGCAGTGATACTGAACTGAGAAGAATATGACCCCACCTGAATTTCTGGATGCAGCAACGTAAATGACGAACAATCTTTTACCAGAAAAATCAAGAAAAACTACAACAATGTTACCTAAATTTTAACTTTGGTATTTTATTTAAAATTGTATGAGTTTAGATAAAATAGTGTATGAAACTGACATAACTAGGTATTAAAACACTCGTGTGATACTATTAAAAACCTCGCCTACGGCTCAGTTTATAAACTCACACTCGTGTTTTAATAACCCCTGTTATGCAACACTTTCATAAACTACTATTATCTACACTCATATCGTAAAATTCGAATTATGAACTCGAAAGTAATGTCATAATGACATACTTTACGCACATGCACCTGTAATGAATTAAAAAAAAATCATTACGATACAGTTTGCTGAACAAAACAATGCTGTAATTTTTTTTTTTCCATAACCGCACACTACAGCCCAACTAAGGAGTTTTTAATGCCACTTCGACCCAACCAAGGAGTTTTTAATCCTTTTTTTAGCAGTCGTACAGTTTGGCACCAAAGAGTACCTACACAAAATTCAGGGTGGCGCCACTAGTAATACATTGAAAAAAATTATCGTTTAAAATCGCGTTTTTGGTAGAACTTTGGATTGTCATATTGCTTTTAATTATATTCATATTCATTTATTTGTAAAGTTAATTTACACGTCAGTAGATTCATAAATAATAATGTTCACAATATAGACTTGTAGAAAAATAAAAATAAACAAGAACAATGTATATTTAAGTGTTTACAGGCATATTTTTGTATGATAAAACAGAGATTGACGGAATCCTGACAAGGATAGAAAATTAGTTCCGATTATTTATAATGTTTTCGCCAGACTATATTTTATTATCTGTGTTGAGCACGCTAGGGCGCGTGCGCGGCCGCGCGCCATGGCCTACTGGATTTGGTCGTCATAACTTGTGAATGTATTGTGATTGTTTACGCTATTTTTATTTTATTGTTAGCCTAAAGTTTTATTCTGGGCAAAAATATCTGACGACAGCAGTGATACTGAAGTGAGGAGAATATGACCCCGCCTGAATTTCTGGATACAGCAACGTAAATGACGAACAATCTTTTACCAGAAAAATCATGAAAAACTAACGACAATGTTACCAAGATTTTGACTGTGGTATTTTATTTAAAATTGTATGAGTTTAGATTTTTAGATAAAGTAGTGTATGAAACTGACATAACTAGGTATTAAAACACTCGTGTGATACTATTAAAAACCTCGCCTACCCTGTTATGCAACAGTTTCATAAACTACTATTTTTAATTTTTATTTTTATTTAGTCCCAGACAGCCGGAAACGAAAACGCGGTAGACCCAGAAGGAGATGGCGGGATGAGCTGGACTCCTACTTAAAGGATTGGCCACAAATTGCCATAGACCGCGAAAAGTGGAAGAAAGGAAGGGAGGCCTTTGCCCTGCAGTGGGACAAAACAGGCTCGTAAAAAAAAAAAAAATTTGTTTACATTGTTCCATATCCTTGAACATGTCCCTCGTTCACCCAGTTATCTTGTATGAGCATGTACAGTCCACCGCACGTCAGTGGTTTGACCTTGACATTGTCTTTATTTCGTGAGCAGTAAGGGCGGTTTTCGTAATTCAATTGTTACCACTGACGTGCTGTCGACTGCTGTAACTTTACTATATATGACATGAAAGAGTGAACATTAAAAAAATACTTAAAAAATCGCTTCTCCGGTAGAAGTTTGGATGATCTCATTCATTTAAAATCAATTTAAGCATATTCAGGCCCGTATTACAGAACGATACTCAAGCGTTGATCTCTGTTTAGAACTAGTTTTGAATTGAGCTTTGATTTTAGAACGTTCCTCAAGCACAGATTTATTGATCACAGTTCAGCTGAGTTTAGTTTTATTTCATACTGTCACCTGTTTCGGTATTTGAGCAGAGATTTGATCTGTAATCACTCTAGTGTAGTCCAGACTACGCTTGGGTAGTGATTTATATTCTATTTCAGGTCTAATTCGTGTGTTATGTTGTTGAATTAAAGTTTATAATTACCGTTATGGAATAAAACCGATACTCAAGTAACGATTCTATTCTTACGTAGTGATCAGGTGATTGGAGTTTAAACTGTACTTGAGGAACCTTCTGTAATACGGGCCTCAGAGTCGGACACATTTTATTAACATGAGCATGTAATGACTCAACGTTGCAAAATTAAAAATTGTTCCGTTTTTAGACATCTATGTCTGTGAGTAAAATAAAGAAAAGAACACACAATATTTCGGTTTCTTCAGTTATTCTTTATTTTGTTATGTTAATCAACGCTTGCAAGCTGCTTCACATTCTTCCTTAGAATTAAATTGGTTGTCATTGCCTCTGCAGCCTCCGTATAGGAACTGCACACATTCGGACTTGCTCGAGTCATAGACATACCTGAGAAAGAAAAAAACACTATTGGAACTTTTCCTGTCAAAAGTTGATAATTATACCTACCATCGCATGACCGTTACCATCTTTACTATTCAGTCTATTCAGGCTCAGAGCAAAGAAAAATATTTAAATGGAGCGCGTAGAACCAGTGACTGAAGACAGAAAAAATAATGTATTACTACCTAAATAGCAAAGAAGTTTTTTGACAGTGACATCAGCGGAGGCTGATGCTGATTTGTCATTTATTTTTTAGATAGGAATGTGCACTGATCCTTGTGAATATATTTGTAATACGTAAGATATCTTTTAAAAAATTCCGATAATTGTTCTAGGTTCAAGGCCAAAATTAGTGCCTTTTTGTAATTTTGACGGTCATTAATCAAATTTTAAAATTAAGAGCAAAATGGAATAAAAAACGAAAGTTCTTCATGTTTTTATTATTTTAGAGCTCTTGGAAAAAAATCGCGACCTACCAGTTTTCATTAACGTATTATTAAAATCTCGTAAATCATGAACATGAACTTTGAAAACCAATACGAGACAAAGCCATGAAGAACTCGGTATACAAGCCAGCGCAAAAATATGGAGTTTGCAAAAACGTCACACCATTTTAGCTGAGTTTTATGGTTTTTTGTTTCATATAATATATTAGCCATTTGAGACTTCTTTCACTGTGCTTGAACAAATGTGAGATAAATATACAAAGTCGTTGCATATAAAGAAAAAAAAAACATTTTGGCAGTACCAAAATTAAATTTTTTGGGCTGGACCTACTTTGAGCGTACGAAAGAGCAGCACGAGCGCAACGTGAGCATTTTTTTTGTTTTTATTTGAAATACATAATAATGTAGCTCGGCTTTTTACTAGCCGACTATAATGAGGAGCTATCCTCATTGCCTTTTTTGTTAGAACGTCTCTTTCAACTGTACTGTCTACTGTTGGTATAATTCGGATGTGCTCTAAACACTTAGTCATAGGCACATTATACGAGTAATTCTCTAGCTGAATGTATGGGGAATAGGAAGGGTCCAAAGGTGGCAAGTCAGCTTCTGACTATGATGCACTTTTACGCTTGTTGTCACCGGAGTGCGACAATCTGTGCTATGATTAGTCAAACAAAACTCGCAAGCGAAACAACAAAAATGTGCCATAAGCCCCGCCTCCTTCGATCATGTTGCGACACGAACATCAGCATCAAAATATCAGCAACAATTAAAACGGTTACTGATGCTGATGCTTTTGTTGAATATGATGCGGATGTTCCGCGGATGCTGATGATGATATTGATGTACGCAACAACCCTGGTAGGAACGACACGAGACGGCATAATTTAATTTAATTGGACACCGGCGCGATACGACGATCACAGAGTGACTAATCGGCTACGCGTCAAAGTACTCTATTTAAGAGTAGTTTTTGCCGCTTCAGTATTGGGCGCGTTCACGGCTTCTGATTGCTTCTGTATTCTGAGGATAAATACTTACTTCTGGAAATACGCGAAACATCTCCCTGTTACTAACGGTTGGTCGCACCTTTGCTCCTTGGCGGCTGAAATAAAATATTAAATAATAAATTAACACAGGTATGCCAAAGTACGCTTGGCGTCCAAACAATCACTTCACACATTTTATAATCGTAATCATGTCTATCACGCAGATATTTTAATTATTGCCAAGAATGGCTTTTTTTGACGAAAATGGGACAATTTTATCTAGGGCTGCCAACTGTTTTTCGGGAAATAATAGTTATTTTCAGGCCAAGACTTGAAAAATATAATAAACTGAAAGAAAATGTAGTATTTTTTAGAAAAAATATAAAAATAAAAATATCAAAACACGATGACCATTTTGAGAGCGTTTTATATGGATGTAGTGTATGGACGCCAACCTCATTTATTTTTTAAATTTTAACAACATAACATCACGCCTGTATTGAAGGAAGGCCTGTGCCTGGCCTGTGTGGCACTGTGTTCAGTTTGAAGGAATATTTTAAGTTTGAAATTATTATTTTAATGAAGCTTGATTTTTCATAACAACTTGCAGTTGTGCCTTATTTTATGTTGAATATTAAATAATACTAGTAGGTAACATCATTACTATTGTCAACAGTGCATATAATAACTATACGTAATAATTTCAATGTGTATAAGACATTTATCTACACTCATATCTTAAAATTCAAATTATGAACTCGAAAGTAATGTCATAATGTCATACTTTACGCACATGCACCTGTAATGAATTTAAAAAGTTTCATTACGATACAGTTTGCTGAACATAACAATGCTGTAATTATTTTTTTTCCATAACCACACAATTCAGCCCAACTAAGGAGTTTTTAATGCCACTTCGACCCAACCAAGAAGTTTTTAAACCTTTTTTTTAGCAGTCGTACAGTTTGGCACCAAAGAGTAGGTACACAAAATTCAGGGTGGCGCTACTAGTCATACATTGAAAAATTGTATCGTTTAAAATCGCGTTTTTGGCAGAACTTTGGATTGTCATATTGCTTTTAATTATATTTAAGTGTTTACAGGCATATTTTTTGTATGATATAACAGAGATTGACGGAATCCTGACAAGGATAGAAAATTAGTTCCGATTATAATGTTTTCGCGAGACTATATTTTATTATCTATGTTGACAAGCGCTAGAGCGCGTGCGCGGCCGTGCGCCATGTCCTACTGGATTTGGTCATCATAACTTGTAAATTTATTGTAAGTGTTTACGTTATTATTATGGTTTTGTATGTCTAAAGTTTTATTCTGGGCAAAAATATCGGACTATCACTACAGCAGTGATACTGAACTGAGGAGAATATGACCCCGCCTGAATTTCTGGATGCAGCAACGTAAATGACGAACAATATCTTACCAGAAGTATTTCCTCAGAAATGGGAGAGATTAAAATCTAAACTAAATAAATGATAATTTAATCGTTTATTGACATAAATTGGCAAATTAATTGAGATATTGGAATGCAGAGAAAGGAGAAAATGCCCCACCAACAAGAGCCTAGCTCTTCAATTAATGTTGATGATTATGCCTAGCCTTGTAAGGTATCTGTACACTATACTATTGGTATATCTTATATAAACATAGTGCGTTGTTAATAAACAAATTGGATTATAACAGGAAAATCCCAAGAGATAGGTAATAAGATTCAAGTAAACTTACAATTGCACGCAAATATTGTAACAATCAGTAATTACGTAAGTATTATCTGTAGGCCTAGTACGAGTTTGACACTCACCGATACTTCCATCGAATTCGACGACTTTCATTCATTAATCAGTAGCGCCCCTGGCGGATACGAGGAGGAACTAGTAGTTTATGAATGAAAATTGACGAAAACTATGAAAGTATTATAAAGTGTGAAACTCGTACTAATGTCATAATGTCATAGGTGAATAGCGTTACCAGATGTCCCGCTTTTTGTGGGACGTCCTGTTTTAAATATTTGTGTGATGAACATAAGTGTTTGTGTTGGTCTGGGTGTTTTTTATGTTTTATAAGTATGTATTTACAAAAAAAAAAGTATTTAAGTATTATATCCATTGTCTAGTTAGTACCCATATCACAAGCTCTGCTTAGTTTGGGACTAGATGGTGCTGTGTAAAAATGTCCCGAAGATATTTATATTTATTTTTCAGCCCTCTCAGGGTGCTGACGGGACTCCCAAAATCCCGCTTTTTCATCTAAGTAAGCGACTGCAGATTGTAACCACTGCTCTGCTCTTTTTCTACGTCCCGATTTTTTCCCCCATCACCGCTTTATTCGCCCCAGCCCTGCTTTTTTACCACAGCCCCGCTTTTTTCGCCCCAGTCCCGCTTTTTAGGGTTCCGTACCCGAAGGATTCCAAACGGGACCCTATTACTCTCGCTACGCTGTCTGTTCGTCAGTCCGTCGGTTCGTCCGTCCATCCGTCCGTCCGTCCGCCCGTCCGTCTGTCTGTCACAGGGCTGTATCTTTTGAACGGTAATAGGTAACCGGTTGAATTTTTTTCAGAAATTGTGTTGCTATGAAGTGTATCACGACAAATACTAAAAACTAAAAAAAATAGACTTTTTTTAGTTTTTATACCATACAAGAAACCTCAAAAAACATGAATTTTTTTCAACGTTTTTGTTCCTGTACTATCTTCAAAACGGTAATATTTACCAGCGTCAAACTTGGTCAGATTATAGTGCATATTATGTAGTTTAGCAACAAATCCTAAAAATAAGACAAACAGACATATGTGGTGGTACCTGCCTAAGAAAAACATCTAAAAATTCATATTTCGCGCACTGTGTGTTGATGTCTTTTGATAAACTCTCGTAAATTAAATCAGTTTTATGGGGTATCGGGTCGTTGAGAGGTACGGAACCCTTAATGCGCGAGTCCGACTCGCACTTGGCCGGTTTTTTAATATATGCTCTGATATTTGGAGTGACGGATCTCGCAACGCTACAGGTGAATAGTATACTTCCACCAATTTCACTGTTCCAGGGAGCCATAATTTGAACTAAAGTGAGACAGTTAAAACGTCGTATACGTGTGAGCGAGATAGAAGTCCATTTGAAATTACTACTAGAGACGCCGTGAACAGTATCGCTAGCACTAACACGAAAAATTTTAATGTATGTAAGCGTTTTTTTAAATCAAAACTATAACAATTCTGTTTCATTTTGATTTAATTGTACCTATGCATAATGCGCACTTTATATCATACAAAAATATGACCAAAATCTTCAAATTAAAATAATATTATGTGTGGTGCCGGACTTAAAGAATTGCACCACCCTTATCTCTTCTCATGGGTGTCGTAAAAGGCGACTAAGGGATTTACCAGAGGATGGGCAGCAGCGTTATCTGATTATTTAACCAACCAACTGCGATCGCCAACCCGCCTGCCAAGCGTACCGATTATGGCATATCCCCCCAACATGTGCTTGGGGGAGGCCTATGTCCAACAGTGGATGTCTTTCGGCTGAAATGATGATGTCTCAAACGAGTATTTCAGATCCAAAGTTCCCTTACATTTACGTTGCGGTACTACTTCAAAATGGTTCGTGTTAGGGATACAGAGCATGTTCTACCCTAGCATAAGTTTTTGCGATATCGTGTAGTTATAGACAAATATATGGGAAATTTACCAACGTCAAGTTGCGTATTTGAATTTATACTAAACAAGTTCCATATACAACGAGTTATTGAATTATCTCAAAACCTGAAACTAGTTTGTTCAGAATCTAGAGTAGAATCCATTACACTACTTTTTATACTAAACAAGTTCCATATGGGTGAATTTCCCAAATGACTTATTTTTCTGTCTTCGGTGAAATTAGTATTTGAAAAAAGGAATACTGTTCTGATTTTTTTTTTTGGTTTTCAATAGGTAGTTATTGGGTTGTAGCAAAAATATAATTTGCCTAGGACTATTAAAAAAGGTAGAAATAAATAAATAAACCTCTATTTTTTTCAAATCGGTGCTGTCCCTCTACTTTTTTTACAAACAAAAAAGCTTATACACTAATAAAAATAAGTAAGTTAAGTATATAACTTATTCTATTTCATAGAATATTAGTTTTTTTATTAATATATAGCTTATTTTATTACATAATTAACGATTATTATTACTGAGAGGCACAATCGTACTTGTCCTGCAAAATGTTCTCATATCGCTGGACAAAAGTAATTTAAACTTAACTTTACATCGAAGAGTCCGACAGCGTCTCCACCCCAATTTTATTTCCCTCGTTAGTGTGTGCTAGTGCGCAGTCAGGACGGAAGTGTGTCAAATCGCTGCATATTCCCACCAATAACGTAAGTACGCCATTTCAGTTGCTCCCGGACAATTATTTTATACAATCGGTGGTTGCATTTTTCTAGTGAAATGAGTAGTTTTATTATTGTTGTTTGGTTCTAACAGAGGTAGTAAGTGAATTAGCTTCATTGACTGTTATTGAATTTATCCTAGATATTAATATACAACGAGTTATTGAATTATCTCAAAACCTGAAACTAGTTTGTTCAGAATCGAGAGTAGAATCCGTGACACTACTTTTTAACATAGGTTAATTTTTATCAAAAAAATATTGTCATACCATGCCGAGTCTAAAAGTTTCATACGACGACGTGGCGCAAAGGCGAGTGAGACCCAATAAAAAAGTGTGATGGAAACTTTTGGGTACCATAACAAATGTTGTGTCCTAAAACTATTAAAACTTAACTTAATTTTAAGAGGTTATTCACCTCCCGACACAGTAGCGTCGAGAGCGTCGCACGTTCGTGAATGAATCTAGCGCTATGAATCGATTAGAGTAACCATGATACCAAAAATTACAAATATCTTCTTCAATAATAAATGAAAACGAATAATTACTTTCCATAACAATTTGTTATCATAAAAACTAGTTGGGGTGTCTGAGGTTTTGAGTTATTCCAACAACAGGTTGTAATAATTTGTCTGTAACTAAAAGTATTTCGATTACTTACCTCTTGTTTTTACACGACTGCCGAAAAAAAGGACTGTAATGTTTTTAGTCTTTCTTGTATTCAAAAATGGCCTACCTCAACTAATGTTAAGCGATTAAGCGGATTTAAGTTTCTGGTAATTATGGAATAAAAATGATTAAAATTAATAATAGGTTATTCTGACAGAAAAATCCCGAGAGAGATCAGCAAAAATTCTGTTCGACTTTACTTTATATTAAGCCAATTATAAGTTTTAAAATGTCAATGATTGTTTTGAATAAGTGACCTTAAGAGATACCGGGGTCTATGTATTAAGACTGAGGTTAGATTAATAGTATACGTTTACTCATAGAAATCTAAATAATAAGGTAATAGAAATGTTATCTACTTTCTTTTAATACCGGAATGCGTGTCGCCGGTTTGCTGCTACAACATAAATACGCAATTATGCCCACTATGGTTCTAGTATTCAATGCAAAATAAATTAAGCTAAAAAAAGCAAAAAGCAGAGATTTATTGGTCACAGTTTAGCCGAATTCAGCTTTATTTTATACTGTCACCTGTTTCGGTATTTGAGCAGTGTTTTGATCTGTGATCACTCTAGTGTGGTCCAGACTACGCTTGAGTATAGATTTCTATTATATTTCAGGTCAAATTTGTGTGTTATGTTGTTGAATTTAAGTTTATAATTCATCATCATCATCATCATTTCAGCCGAAAGACGTCCACTGCTGGACATAGGCCTCCCCCAAGCATCGCCACAACGACCGGTCCTGTGCCTTCCGCATCCAGCGGATTCCCGCGACCTTCACCGTCGGTCCACCTTGTGGGGGCCCTACCCGCGCTGCGCCTTCCAGTACGCGGTCGCCACTCCAGAACTTTACTACCCCATCAGCCATCCGTTCTGCGAGCAATGTGCCCCGCCCACTGCCACTTAAGTTTGGCAATTCTTCGGGCTATGTCGGTTACTTTCGTTCTCCTGCGAATCTCCTCATTTCTGATTCGATCACGCAGGGACACTCCGACCGTTTATAATTACCGTATTGGAATAAGACCGATACTCAAGTAACGATTCTATCCTTAAGTAGTGATCAGGTGATTGAAGTTTAATCTGTACTTGAGGAAAATTCTGTAATACGGCCTTAGATATGCTGCAAAATACAATTTTAGTGACTTCGCGTCCAAAACAGCACTGATGATCAAGCAAACGGTTCGCGCACTGGTGTCCTACGAGACACCTACACGCGGCAACTAGTTCAATCGCCTTTACCACTTCTATTACGTTATTGTTTAGATTTCTATGTATTTCCTCAAAAAATATTATATATAAACTTTTGTCAAGTGATGTAGTTCAGTATTCTTTTGAGTGTGAAAGGCATACCTAAAAAATGCGGAGTATTATATTCTTTTCGTTTCTCGCTATTTTTGTAGTGTTTTGCAGTGCCAAAGGTAAATATGTACAATATTTAACCTAACCTAACAAAATCATTTTGTAAAAATGTGCCAATTCTCGACTAAGATTACTTGGCCATAAAAAGTAGTGAGATCAAATAAATAGCCAAGTCTAAGGCCCGTATTCCAGAACGATACTCAAGCGTTGATCACTGTTTAAAACTAGTTTTGAGTTGAGCTTTGATTTTAGAACGTCCCTCAAGCAGAGATTTGTTGATCACAGTTCAGCTGAGTTTAGTTTCGTTTTATATTGTCACCTGTTTCGGTATTTGGGCAGAGATTTGATCTGTAATCACTCAAGTGTGGTCCAGACTACGCTTGAGTAGAGATTTATATTCTATTTCAGGTCTAATTCGTGTGTTATGTTGTTGAATTAAAGTTTATAATTACCGATCTGGAATAAGACCGATACTCAAGTAACGATTCTATCCTTAAGTGATTGGAGTTTAAACTGTACTTGAGGAAGCTTCTGTAATACGGACCTAAGTGAATAAAAGAAAATGAGTGACTTGGCCGTAAATATTTTGTAAGAGTAGTAAATCTATGTCAGACAAAGAGCCCAGTCTAAGTGAATAAAATAAATTATAGTAAAAATAAGGCCAAAATCTGTCAAGTCCTCTCTAAAGCGAATATTTAATTTTATTTCTTTTCTTTACTATTTCAGTGGCTGCCAGAGACCAGAAATGTTTGGAGCCGATAGTGTCTGGTCGGTGTGATGCATATTTACCGAGGTAAGTCACCTTAAAATTATACAGTATGTAACAAAAACCCTGTTGTTCCTGTGAGGTACGTTATCAGAATCGATATTCATACGTAAGGACACAACTCATTTGGATAAAACTCTTCAATAAAAATAATCAAATTAAATATTAAATCATGATTAAAAGTGATAACTTATATCACTTTCAATTTACAATTAGATAGATAGAATATACTTTATTGTACACCATGAAAATAGTAACTTGTTAGGTTTTCGCCATCACTACACATTAACAAAGTTTAAGCGGATTAAATCGCGTATATTATTTAAAAAAAAAAAAAAAAAAAAGCAAAGCAAAGCTTTCGAAACGTCAGGGAAACCAATTTAAATAATATACGCGATTTAATCCGGTTAAACTTTGTTTTATTATAATATGAAAATAGTATTAAACAAAAATGATTGCAATAATGATTTAATATTTAATTTGATTATTTTTATTGATGTAATCATATAATCACTGAGTGAGTGAGTTTTGAGTGATATCAAATAGTAATAGTGTAATCATTTTCAATTTACAATTAATAATGATTTAATATTTAATGAACAGCTGCTGTAGTCAAGTTATTAACAAATTCTATGTTTATGGACCAAAACTCGCTGACCAAAACACATTCACAATAATGTTGATTTAGTGCCCAAAAAGAAACACATAATCTGGATCCAATAGGTGGCGATGTGAGCGAAGCCGCTGGCATTAGCTTGTGTCGTTAAAAATTAATAAAGGAGCTATTTTGAAATACCGCATGCACGTTTGCCCTCCTATGTTATAAAAAAAACAATAATCATACATAAATAAATTTTAATATACAGTCCCGATTAATTGGGTGTTTAAGAACGTAATTATGTATTATTTATAAAAAAAAGTTGAATGTAAAAGTTTTTATTTCGAATAAGCATTTATATGCACTTTCAAAACGTTAATTATGAATCTAGTTGCACGGTTCCAAAAAGTTGGTCCTATGGAGAAGAGCTGGCAAGAAACTCCATGGATATACAGGCTGGATGGCTGAGATCCAACGTAGACCCCCGTCGAGTCTCCCGTGGACCCCTGGAGGTCCACCTGGACCACTTTGAGAACTACGACGACCTCTGTGGTCTAGTGGTTAGAGTTTTGGACTGCTGATAACGAGGTCGTGGGTTCGATTCCCACAGGACACAAATATTTGTGTGATGAACATAAGTGTTTGTGTTGGTCTGGGTGTGTTGCTTATGTATTATAAGTATGTATTTACAAAAAAAAAAGTATATACGTATTATATCCATTGTCTAGTACCCATACCACAAGCTCTGCTTAGTTTGGGACTAGATGGTGTTGTGTAAAAATGTCCCAAAGATATTTATATTTATTTACTGTTTAAAACTGAAAGGAAGCTGGGTAGATTCCTGCTTGAAGTTAAAAAAAAAAACTTTGAATAACATGAAGTGTCGCTTCTTGTCACTAGTATATCTGGGGGCACGACAGTGCGCCCGCCAAGTCGAGCTATTCTATGCCTTAGCTACGATCCTCTCAACATCCTGTACAAAAATAACAAAATGTATTTACCTACCATTAACATTGCAGACTGTAGCAAAAATAGCGATAAACAACAACATTATTGCACTCTTCATTTCTAAGATGTTTATCCTCTTGCACTTTTAAGACCACTAAACGAATTATATAGATAAGAAGATTTATATAGACCCCGGTATCTCTTAAGGTCACTTACTCAAAACATTCATTGACATTAAAAAAAATATAATTGGCTTAATAATAATAATAGGAAATTAAGGAAATTAGGATTTTTTTACAGTTAGATTTAGACAACAGTATCACGCCAATGCAGACAAATCAGCCATCTCAAACTTAAGGTCGCACTTTGGTTTAAACCCGTGTGATCTTAAAAAAACTCACTGACTTAAAATGGGAAACGCACATCACTGGCATAGTCAAAAAAGCAAACTCTATGTTGTATCTTATTAGAATATCATTTAAATGTCTCACACCAAGATCATTATTGAAACTATATAAAACTTATATTAGACCACATCTGGAGTATACATATGCGATATGGGACCCGTACTTTAAAAAAGACGTCGCTCTTTTAGAAAGTGTACAGAGAAGGGCGACAAAGATGGTTGGGATATTGAAGAATAAAACCTACGAACAACGCCTGAAAGACCTTGGCCTTACCTCTCTTGAAAAGCGTAGACAGAGGGGAAGTCTTATTGAAACATATAAAATACTCACTGGGTGCTACAATGTTCCCGGAATTGAGAATTTGTACACTCTCAGTGCCAACAAAAACCTACGTGGACACCCATTAAAATTATGGAGAATGCTATCTAAAGGAAACCCTTTCTACCACTTCCTACCAAATCGTGTAGTCACAGAGTGGAATAAACTCCCTGAAAGTGTGATAATGGCACCCACAATAAACTGCTTCAAAAACAGACTTGACAAAATCTCCAAATTGCAAGACCACACGCATCAGTTTACTGAGCTGCTAGTGTGGTTTCCATATAATAATAATAATTATTATTAAAAGCCTAAGAAAATTTAATTTATAAAACAAAACAATAATAATAAAGATCCCACCTTATCAAACGATAAATGCCGTAAGTGCCACACTCAACCAGAACCAAGACAGACTATACTCACAGACATAACCAAGTAGCAAACGTCATTCATCAAAAACTAGCACTCAAATATACACACATACAAAACACAAACACTCCTTACTACAAATACACACGAGAAACTGTCCTGGAAAATTCCACACACAAACTATACTACGACCGCGCCATACTTACTGATAGAACCATTCACTATAATAGTCCGGATATAACACTGCAGGATAAAATAAATAAAATCACGTACCTAATAGACATTGCAGTTCCCAATACCCATAACCTACAGAAGACAATAAGCGAAAAAATTACCAAGTACGCAGAACCCAAAGAAGAAGTGTCCAGAATCTGGAGACAAGAAAAAGCCTATGTGGTTCCTATAGTCCTCTCTACAACAGGTGTTATTCCTAACCATCTTCTCCATAGCCTAAAAATAATAGACCTGAAAGAATCTCTTTATATTACTTTACAAAAAGCAGCCATTTTGAACACGTGCCGTATCGTAAGAAAGTTCATGCAAATAGAAGAAAATTAAACACACCATTAACACATTACATTGTACACACCACACGCTACATTTACTTGGTTCAGGCCCGTAAATATAGAAAATTAAACACACCATTAACACATTACATTGTACACACCACACGCTACATTTACTTGGTTCAGGCCCGTAAATATAGAAAATTAAACACACCATTAACACATTACATTGTACACACCACACGCTACATTTACTTGGTTCAGGCCCGTAAATATAGTCAAATCTAGTCAAATGACTAAGAAAAAAGAAAATATCCCAAAAAATATAATAATCCTCTTTATGGCTTACTATAAGGTAAAGTCAAACAGGATTTTTACCCGACTGCCCCAGAAGGAGGGTTATGTTTTTCGAGTGTATGTATGTTTGTATGTATGTATTAATCAACTCAGCCTATCGCAGTCCACTGCTGGACATAGGCCTCTCCCAAGTTGCGCCACAACGCTCGGTCCTCTGCCTTCCGCAACCAGTCCCCCCCAGCCACGTTCTTCAGGTCGTCGGTCCACCTGGCAGGGGGGCGCCCTACGCTGCGTTTGCGGATTCGCGATCTCCACTCAAGGACTCGTCTGCTTCAACGGCCATCGGTCAAAATAAAAAACAATTTATAATATTTTTATATTAGGCTGTATGGCGGTTTCCTTCGACCACCTGCGCGCGCATAGCTGTATGTACCGCGCGATCCTCGCGCCATTTTTATTATTTTTCATAAATTCAATATTTTGTCTAAAATGTGTAATTTATGTTTTTTTCCTCGCAAGTGTGTTGAAAAACGTCGTATGACACGCGTGAGCATAGACTATTATACTCTCGGCTCCATTACGCAATGCAATCCAGCCTCGAGTATAATAGTCAACTTAGCTCACTTGTATCAAGTTGTATCATAATGTACTATTATTACATAACAAAGCACTATTCCATAATTGACGACGTCTGTGGTCTAGTGGTTCGAGGGTCGGACTGCTGATCACGAGGTCGTGGGTTCGATTCCCACAGGACACAAATATTTGTGTGATGAACATAAGTGTTTGTGTTGGTCTGGGTGTTGCTTAAGTATTTAAGTATGTATTTACAAAAAAAAAGTATATAAGTATTATATCCATTGTCTAGTACCCATAGTACAAGCTCTGCTTAGTTTGGGACTAGATGGTGCTGTATAAAAATGACAATAATAATATTTATATTTATATACTAGCTGTGCCCGCGACTCCGTCCGCGTGGATGTCGGAAAATAACATCGTGTCATAATTATGAACACAATATCTTCAAATATATACATATAAGCGCCTACACAGACGATTACACTATTTACCGACCATACTATATTTTGTTTTTACAATCAACCGGCTAAGGTGATGGAATTTCATGGAATTAGCCCTAAACTCCCTCATTCTGAGAAGACGCTCGTGCCCAGCAGTGGGAAGTAATTGGGCTGATTATGTTATTCTATAACACTAACCACATCTCTTCTTATGCTGAGAAGAGGCCCGTGTCCAGCAGTGGGACTGTAATGGGCTGGTAATGTTATATTATTCTAGAATACTAATAATATCCAGTTCTTTAACTCTTCTCATTTTGAGAAGAGGGCCATGCCCAGTAGTGGGACAGTAATGGGTTGACTACGTTATGTTATTCTATATTTTCTAGTTTCTTAACTCTTCTCGTTCCGAGAAGAGGTCCGTGCCCAGCAGTGGGGCAGTAGGTAATGAGCTGATTATGTTATGATAATCTATTACACTAACAATATCCAGTTCCTTAACTCTTCTCATTCCAAGAAGAGGGCCATGCCCAGCAGCGGGACAGTGATGGGCTATATTATGTTATTCTATATTTTCTATAATACTAATAGAATCTAGTTGTATTTTTAGGAACCTGCAACCTGCATCCAACCAACAATCATGACCTCTACTTTGTATGCAACTTAATACAATAGAGGGGTCAAGCTGTATCGCTGGATCTACTCAACCGATTCAGATAAAACATACCCTATATTTTAAGTTAGACTAATACCAATACAAATGCTAAGTTTCATTACGATCCGTTCAGCCTTTTTCACGTGATGAGGTAACAAACAGACAGACAGACAGACAGACAGACAGACAGACAGACAGACAGACATAAATTTTTTAAACGATTGATTCGTGTTCTATAGCTTATTTCTAGTCCCCCTAGCCGGTTTTCGCGAAAAAAAACTCAATGTACAGACTTTTCGACCTTTACAGTTTTATTATAGTATAGATTATTTCTTTTTCAGGTTTGGTTACGATCCGGAAAAGAACGAATGTGTGCAATTCGTCTATGGAGGCTGCGGCGGCAATGGCAACAACTTCTCTCTCAAAGAAGACTGTGAGAAGGCTTGTAAAGCTTAATTAAAGACTATAAAAAATATCAAAATATGGTTTTAATATTTCGATGATTTGTTATACCCAACATAACTTGAATAAGATTATACGCGAAATTACAGTCAAACCTGGATGAGCGAGAGTTCAAGGGACCGGAATATTTTTCTCGCTTAAGGAGGTTTTTCACTTAACCAAGTTTCTCACTTATAGAGGTGCAGGAGCGGTTTTTCTCACTTACAGAGGTACCTAAATAGCTGTAGAAACTTTCTTTGCAATTGATATATATCAACTGTAATAATTTTGACAAAAAGGTCGGTGTAGATGCACATTTGGCCATTCTAAAAGAATGCGGTGCAAAAACAATGACCAGGGGGTCTACTCCCGTTCGACGATATTCGATAAATCGTACGATTCATCGCACAATTTGCTACTCCGGTCAACCATCGTTCCCTTATCGCATGCGATGATCGTGTTTTGACGTTTGTTTTTCTCATCTCCGGTAAATTGTATACGACTATGGACCGTAGTCTATCTTAATTGTGCCTTTTTTATGTGCCTATCTTTATTATTAAGTATCAGTCGGAACCAAAGTTCGGACTTCGTTAGTCGTTCGTAAAACGCGAGTAGACCTACTGGGTGGGACACAAAGACGCTCGATTTGTTGTTTTTTTATTTTGTTAGTTAGGCGAACCTAATGTATGTTAGTTCCACGAAATTTAGAAAGTGTCAAAACAGATAATAAATATGCTCAACTCTCGCTTATAGAGGTATAGGGCATGGCAGTCTCAGTTATAGAGGTCCAGACGTGAAAACCGACTCTCATATAGAGGTTTCTGTTTCTCGCTTGTAGAGGTTTTCGAGGCGTAAAATGACGGGCACCTGGCAATCACTCTCACTTGTAGAGTTTTCTCGTTTATCCAGTTCTCACTCACCCTGGTTTGTCTGTATTTGGTTATTAACTTATGGCAGGCCTGGCAACATGGGCGTATGCAGGGGAGGGAGGGAGGGCAGATAAATAATATAATACAATAAATAGGTACTCAAAGGAATCTGCTTTCAAGCATTACAAGTAATTTTTTTTCCTTTTTGTCATTTTTGGTAAAGTACAAAAAAATTAAATGATCGCTGTTCTGTAGTTCTACCTATAAAGGTTTTATTGTGGCTCACGCTCACCTTATTTCATCCTTCGGAAATCGAAAAAATCTTCTGTTTTCTTGTCTAGATGTAGACACACATCCGTGTAAAGCACAATACACTACCATTTTCAATAAAAATACAACTATAAACACCAAAAAATATATTGCATAACGCACTCGACTGGCGATTGACACCCATTGAATATTGCTGTCCAATTGCCGTCAAACTGCGGGCACGTGCAAGGCGCGGGTGAGGATCTTAAATTGGCGGGGGGCGGTGAGTGGCCGTTCTGTAAGATAGTACTATTAGATATCCTGTGCCTATGTCCAGCAATGGACGTATTTCGGCTGGAATGGTGATGATAATGAAGTGATTGTTGCGCATCTGCGCACGCGTGCACTTGGGCACTTCCGCCTTATTTTCTATTCCGTGACACAAACCATCGATAGCTTTTCTCCAGTGTGCAGGTTTCCTTACGATGTTTTCGTCTATCGTTACAAAAGTGATAATATTGCTATATGCTTAATATATTATATTGCTTTATTTGTTTTGGGTATATAATCATTGGATGCTTTTGCTGGCTTGGTACCCACTCGTCACTTGGGGTCAACACTGAAAATCAGCGCTGTGTTGTGACTCACGTTACAACACAGCATCATGCCGAGTGTCAACCTCTTTGCCGCAGCTACGACATGCAAAGTTAGTCTTGGCATATAATAGGTAATAATAGTCTTCTCTTTTTTTATGGTATTAGTATGATATTACAACGACGTAGGTATCTACACTGTAATTCCTAAAATGCACCATGTAATGAAGTTATTTTTTTTACGTCGTGCGCCTACCGCATGTCGTCTTGTTGTGGCAATATATATTTTTTCTTTCTTTTCTTTCTTTCTTTCTAATATCAAATTCTGATCCGCACATGAATTCAAAAAGTCTGAGGTACTGGCCGGGGTTTTTTTGATTACCTCTTGTTTTTAGTTTCCTTTAATAATTATGGAATAGTGCCTTAATAACTTCTTAGGTTTTCGCGATCACTACACATTATAATAAAACAAGGTTTAACCGGATTAAATCGCGTATATTATTTAAATTGGTTTCCCTGACGTTTCGAAAGCTTTGCAGCATTTCGTGGTCGCAGGTAGACTAAGATGACAAGCGTCTTTACAAATATTTCTAAAAAAATATTTTAATCTACCGTACAGTATTATTAATTAAAATCGTTTCGATGCACGCAGTAATCACTCACAATATCATTATCTTTTACAGTGTGTCGTGCTGTTTGGGACTTGATTATTTTTAGGACTGGGTTCCAAACAGGTGGCAGCTGCCAACCATCTTCTCTATTAAAATTAGGATGTTTTTTAATTTCAATAGCCTCACGGAGCATTTTAGGTACATATCGGTTTTCCTTTGCCAGAACTTGTGGTTTATCAAATCGAAAAAAAATGGTTGGGTTTGTCTAGGGCATGTTCACACACTGCAGACTTTGTGGAGCGTCTGTTCTTGACGTCAGCTATATGTTCTTTAATTCTAGTGGCTATACGCTTTGTTTGCCCTATGTAAACTATTGTGTATAATATTGTACGGTAGATTAAAATATTTTTTTAGAAATATTTGTAAAGACGCTTGTCATCTTAGTCTACCTGCGACCACGAAATGCTGCAAAGCTTTCGAAAAGTCAGGAATATCAATTTAAATAATATACGCGATTTAATCCGGTTAAACCTTGTTTTATTATAATGAATAGTGCCTTGTTTGGTAATCAAAATTATTAAAATTAACAATAATTCTGATAGGAAAATCCCGAGAGATATCAAAAAAAATCCTGTTCGACTTAACCTTATCCCGGCTCCACACATTGGCCCGGTACGTTGGTGCCAACGCTATTCGGCCAACGTGTGGATCGGGAAAATGGCGTCGGCCCGAAAGATGAAGTGAACGTTGGCAGTTGGCTAGCATGTGTCGGTTTTATCAAAGGAATTATGTGCCAACGTTGTCAAGGAGCCCACACGTTAGTGTTAGCGATTTGCTCAGTCTTGCCGCAGCACTCAAGCAGTAAGGTGCATCGAATGAGCTTGTTCCTACAGTCACCGCGTCTTGAAAATGTCATCCGCGTGGATGGACGCAATATTCATAGAATTTCTATAAAAAAAATCTCTATGTTTATTAACAAATAATAATGATATCCTCTTGTTTGGCAAAACGTTAACTATTTGTATTATTTTAATTGACAGTTGAGCTTTTAAGCCCTCAATTATCTTACAGTGCCCAGTGTAACTTCTATTTCGGACGTCTATTCATTGGCTTTGACGGGACTAAACTAACATTATTTCAAACGTGTGGACGCTAGGCGTAATTTACGGGCCAACGTTCGTACCAATGTTGGGGCCAACGCGTGGAGCCGGCCATATAGTAAGCCAATTATTATTTTTATAATGTCAACGATTGTTTTTAATACGTGACCTTAACAGATACCGGCGGGGTCTATATAAATCTTCTTATCTTTATCATTCGTTTATAGTCTTTAAAGTGCAAGAGGATAAACATCGTAGAAATGAAAAGTGCAATATTATTGTTGTTAATCGCTATTTTTGCAGCGCTCTGCGAAGTTACTGGTAAATAAATTTTGTGATTGTTGTACAGGGTGTTGAGAGGATCGTAGCTAAGGCATAGAATATATACTAACGAGCTAAGGTCAGAGATCTGAGAGGTTAAGCTGTACTAGCTGCGGTCAATCCTTAGATGGGTGACCATTTCATTGTACATGGAGATCCCTCCGTGCCTCGGAGAAAACGTTAAGCAGTTGGTCTCACTCCAAGATACAGAACATTTTGTAAGGTGAAGTAGCAGTGAGCTGGCCATGTCTGTCGAAGGACCGATAGCCGTTGGAGCAGACGAGTTCTTGAGAGGAGACCGCAAATCGGCAAACAGCGTAGGGCGCCCCATAGCCAGGTGGACCGACGACCTGAAAAAGATAGCTGGAGGGGACTGGATGCGAAAGGCGGACGATCGGGTGTTGTGGCGTAATTTGGGAGAGGCCTATGTCTAGCAGTAGACTGCGGTAGGCTAAATTGACGATAATTATTATGACGATGACCGTACTACCGTGTTCCGTGTGGTGCCGGACGTAAAGAATTGCACCACCCTCTCTCTTCTCGTGGGTGTTGTAAAAGGCGACTAAGGGATTCACCAGAGGATGGGCAGCGGCGTTCTCCGAGTATTTAAACAACCACTTGCGATCACCAACCAGTCTGCCAAGCGTGGCGTTTATGGCATATCCCCGCCTTTGGGGGAGGCCTTTGTCCAGCAGTGAATGTCTTTCGGCTGAAATGATGATGATGATGATGACCGTACATCATTCGAAGATGATCTTGATGATTCATGATGATGATGCAAGGTCTTCTAATTCCCAGTTATTGTGAATTTCTTTATTGTATTTTTTCAGCGGCTGCAGACGAGAAATGCAAACTGCCTATAGTAGTTGGTCCTTGCAGAGCAAGTGTTCCAAGGTTAGTAATCTTAGAATCTTCATGTTAAGGCGCACGTAGCAGCCAAGTGCGCCTCCATCAGTAAAATAATTATTACTCGCTGAATAGGTACATCATTTATCGAAAATTCGTCTTTTGGAGTACAGTAGGTCTACTCGCGTTTTACGAACGACAAACGAAGTACGAACTTTCGTTCCGACTGATACTTACATAATAAAGATAGGCACATAAAAAAGGCACAATTAAGATAGACTACGGTTCATAGTCGTATACAATTTACTGGAGATGAGAAAAACAAACGTCAAAACACGATCATCGCATGCGATAAGGGAACGATGGTTGACCGGAGTAGCAAATTGTGCGATGAATCGTACGATTTATCGAATATCGTCGAACGGGAGTAGACCCCCTGGTACTGTAGTTTAACGATTTATATTGTGGAATGGAAAAATCGTTCAATGTTTTTTTTCCACAATTTAAATCGTTAGATTTCGCTTCGCATGCGTAAATGCGTTAAAAATAATAAAATAATTACTGTAGTTTAATCAGAATCTAATAACTTTGTAAATTATAGTTCGCTGTAGTTGTAGATAGCAAAAATGCGAAAAACGGCCACTTTGAGCACTTTTTAAGGTTCCGTACCTGAAGGGTGCCAAACGAGACCCTATTACCCTCGCTATGCTGTCCGTCCGTCCGTCCATCCGTCCGTCTGTCTGTCACAGGGCTGTATCTTTTGAACGGTAATAGGTAACCGGTTGAAATTTTATGTGTTGCTATGAGGTGTATCACGACAAATACTAAAAACAAAAAAAAGTCTAAAACCAAGGGGTCCCCCATACAAGAAACCTCAAAAAACATGCATATTTTTCAACATTTTTGTTCCTGCTCTATCTTCAAAACGGTAATATATACCATCGTCAAACTTGGTCAGATTATAGTGCATATTATGTAGTCTAACAACAAATACTAAAAATAAGACAAACATAGACATATGTGGTGGTACCTGCGTAAGAAAGACATGCAAAAATTCATATTTCGCGCAGTGAGCGTTGATGTCTTTTGATAAACTCTCGTAAATTAAATCTATATATATATATATAGTTTCTATGGGGTATCAGGTCGTTGAGAGCTACAGAACACTTACTGCGCGAGTCCGACTCGTACTTAACATAACATAACATAACATAACTCACGCCTGTAGTTCCCCGAAGGGGTAGGCAGAGGTGTATAGTACACCCACATTTCGCCAGTTATGTTATAGTCCCATGTAATAGGGGGCGAGCCTATTGCCATTGACCGGGCACAAATCCAGACTCCGGGCTGCTACTGAGAATTTCCTAATGAAAAAACCCAATAACACTTTGCCCGACCCGGGAATCGAACCCAGGACCCCACGCTCAGCAGTCGCGCTTGCAACCACTAGACCAACGAGGCAGTCTAAAAAGTGAGTCCGTTAAAGTGCGAAAAAATGAATTGTTTCTCAGATTGACTAGTTAATCAAGCAGTTAACTGGAACAAAATGACGGAACGGGGAGATAACCCATCTTACGTTAAGCGGTGACCTTTTACTGATTGTTATAAATAAAATACCTACTTCATAGTCTTCATACCTCAAATTATTGCATTGTACCTACCTTTTAGTGAGCTAACCCACGTCAGTCCAGTCCATTCCAGTCCAGTCCACTGTCCCACTGTCCCGCTGTCCCGCTGCCCCGCTGCCCCACTGCCCCGCTACCCCACTGCCCCAATATCCCACTGTCCCACTGGCCCACTGCCCCGCTGCCCCGCTGCCCCACTACCCCACTGCCCCACTGCCCCACTACCCCACTGCCCCACTGCCCCACTGTCACACCGTCCCACTGCCACTGTCCTACTGTCCCACTGTCCCACTATCCCACTGTCCCACTGTCCCACTGTCCCACTATCTCACTATATCACTATCGTCCCGTCCCATGTCCTGTCCCATGTCCCATCCTATGTCCAGTCCCATGTGCCGTCCCACTGTCCTGTCCCATGACCCTTCTCATGTCCCGTCCCATTTCCCGTCCCATGTTCCGTCCCCTGTCCCGTCCACTGTCCCGTACACTGTCCCGTCCCCAGTCCCGTCCCCTGTCACGTCCCCAGTCCCATCCCCAGTCCCATCCCCTGTCCACTCCACTCCACTCAACTCTATCGTACATTACTATCCGCTCGTGCAAATGCATAGAAGCTTCGATCTGTCGGGTGAGTACGCAACCCACGAATTAATTTTTTTCTTTTTTTATTTCTTTCTTTCTTTCTCAAAACCCATACCAGTTTTTAAGTCAGATCATCAGCTTTCAAACAACAAAAAAAATCATCAAAATCGGTCTAGTAGTTTTAGCGTGATGCTGGAACAAACAAACAAACAAACAAACAGACGTTTACAATTTTATAATAGTTAAGATAAGTATGTATTTACAAAAAAAAAAAGAATATAAGTATTATATCCATTGTCTAGTACCCATAGCACAAGCTCTGCTTAGTTTGGGTCTAGATGGTGATGTGTAAAATGTCGCAAAAATATTCATTTATTTATATTTATTCATTCGCATCTTTTTCTAATAGTGAAAACAAGAAAGAGACAGATTTTAGAACTGTCAAATTAGTTTACGTGTTAGGCGGCCCATACACCTAAAATATAATTGAGCAATATTTGCAATTACGCAATTATATTGACAGTGTAGGGGTGAGATTGAAAGACAAATGAAGATCGGGAAGATACAATAAAATAATTGTTCAATTAATATTGCGCAATATAATTGTAGGTGTATGGCGCCTTACACTTCTTTGTATTTTTAATCGGCACGTTTCGAGACCACGACTAAATTTGCATAGAAATTCTAATTTCGACTGATTCGACAGCACACAATTTGTTGTTTTCCCTTTCTTGTATCTACTATTAGCAAAAGAGAGCGATAGTTTTAAATAAGTTTAGTTCGTGAACAAGAGAATCGACACCATTATCTCATTTTATATTTTCTGTTAATAAGAAGCCCCTTCCCGGTGCAACATTATCTCATTTTATATTTTCTGTTAATAAGAAGCCCCTTCCCGGTGCAAGATTATCTTATTTTATATTTTCTGTTAATAAGAAGCCCCTTCCTGGTGCAACATTATCTCATTTTATATTTTCTGTTAATAAGAAGCCCCTTCCCGGTGCAACATTATCTCATTTTATATTTTCTGTTAATAAGAAGCCCCTTCCCGGTGGAACATTATCTCATTTTATATTTTCTGTTAATAAGAGGCCCCTTCCCGGTGCAACATTATCTCATTTTATATTTTCTGTTAATAAGAGGCCCCTTCCCGGTGCAACATTATCTCATTTTATATTTTCTGTTAATAAGAGGCCCCTTCCCGGTGCAACATTATCTCATTTTATATTTTCTGTTAATAAGAGGCCCCTTCCCGGTCCGCCTAAGTACAACGAAGGGGTGTTCTAAAAACTTCTTGTTTGCAGTTTCGATCGTTTGTGCACTTTCTTTCCATCTTCATGTCTCAGTTTGACAAACGAGACTTGTAATAAAATTTAGGCCTAGGTGGTATTGCAGTTGTTATGGGCAGATATAGGCCTTTACCTCGTTTCGCCATCAGATAACAAAAAGAGTTAATTAACAAAAACCAAAAACCCGGCCGCGTGTAAAAAAACTGAAAGATGTAAACAAGACGTTTTTACATTTAAATTTAAAAAACCTGAAATCGCGAAAAAAAACAGCTGTTGCTTACATTTTGTACAGTTATGCGAACAATTTGTAGGGAATAGCTGATTTTTTTTTTTGTGATTTCAGGGTTGGTCCCATAGTAAAAGTTGTTCATACTGATGTGTACAAAGACCCCTTAAGGGGAATGTAGCAGCCAAAATCAGTAAAAAAATGATTACTCGCTGAATACATAATTTATCGAAAATTCGTTTTATCAATCGAGGTACTGTAGTTTAATCAAAAACTATTAACTCTGTAAAATAGTAGTAGTAGTAGTTTTAGTAGTAGTAGAGCTCCTTTGTGAAAGAGCTCGTCCGGGGAAGTACTACCACCGTACCTACTTCTCCGCCAAATAGTGATGCTTGCATTGCTGTGTATCGGTCTGAAGGGACGGGTGCCGGTGAAATTACAATCACATGAGACTTTCCATTTTCATGTCTCAGTTTGGCGAACCGACTGGCGGTACCATTTAGGCAACAGCCTAGGTCGTATTGAAGTTGTCATGGGCAAAGGTAACCGCTTAACTAACATCAGGTGGGCCTTTAGCTCGTTTCGCCATCCTACACTATAAAAAAATAAAATAAAAATATATAGTTCGCTGTAGTTGTAGATAGAAAAAATGCCAAAAGTAGCCGTTTTTCGCACTTTTGCTATCTACTAAATTAATATGTTTTTATAAGCTTTTATTTAACTTATTACCCGACTGCGGCGGAGCCCAAAAGGAGGGTAATGTTTTTTGTTGTCTGTCTATCTGTTTGTCCGACATTTTAAGGGTTTGAAAAATTTAATATTTTTTATTATTTTTTCAGATATGCTTTTGATGTAGAAAAAAACGAGTGTAGGAAATTCATCTTCGGAGGTTGTCAGGGCAACGATAACCAATTTAATTCAATCGAAGACTGTAAAGCTGCCTGCATGACGTAAAATGTAAACTTGTTATTAAATTATTCAAAATGTTTTTAATTTTTTATTTATCAATATCCATAAGCTAAAGATTTCTCAAGTATATCCCCTCGTAGGCCAAACCAGCTTTCAAAGACGACGTCCATTGTTTAATTATTGTGTTATTTTAATTGGCAGTTGAGCTTATGAGCTCAATATGTTGAGTCGGTTAAATCAAATCAAATCAAATCAAATACATGAGTCTTTCTAACATCTGCCTCATGCCAAATACTATTTAGTAGTATAGGTATATCTATGGTAGGTATACCAATACTTATTTTAATCTATATTTAATTTAAACTTCTTTCCTTTTGGGAAATAACACAAAACAATAAAACTTTTTAACAAAAAATTGAACCGACGAAAACAGAAACTGAAAAGCGAATAATAACTAATTATGAGTCGGGTGGATTTTGATTTTGAAATTTAAATGGGACCAACTTCGAGATATCCATTAAAAAAAGAATCATCAAAATCGGACCACTCTGTAAAAAGTTATGCGTAGTAATAAATTAAAAAAAAAAAAATATATATATATATATATACGCGTCGAATTGAGAACCTCCTCCTTTTTTCGTCGGTTAAAAAAGTACTTTGTACACCGTGATCAGTTTCGAAAATTATTGTATTTGCTTTCTTGTACCCACGGATACCGTGATCAGCGGGTAAAATATTAATTTGTTTCTTTGAGGGAAACGGATCACGGTATCAGTGGATACAACGCTCCGGGATCCGTGGCTAATTCAGTCTGATCCCGGGATCCGTGGACATAAACCCATTTATTTGCATAACACAGGTTAAAAAGGTGATACAATTATTATAAAATGTTTTCTAGTCTAGTCTCAAACTAAGCAGAGCTTGTACTATGGGTACTAGACATTGGATATAATACTTATATACTTTTTTACTTATATACCTAGATTATTTAATGAAACGTGGATTGACATTAACATTGTTTTACAATTATTTAATAAAAAAAATACAGAAATATACATCTACAGAAAAAAATAAGAAATTGAACATAATTGTCAAAGCATCGAAATCGAAATCACACAATACAATATACAAAATACTAAAAAATGACAAATAAAAATTGTTGAATGTCAAGAAACAACATGTTAAGAAACAAACGGTAGGTATTTCTAAGGTTTTCGCGATCACTACACATTATAATAAAACAAAGTTTAACCGGATTAAATTGCGTATATTATTTAAATTGGTATTCCTGACGTTTCGAAAGCTTTGCAGCATTTCGTGGTCGCAGGTAGACTAAGATGACAAGCGTCTTTAAAGACGAAGATTTGTAAAGACGCTTGTCATTTTAGTCTACCTGCGATCACGAAATGCTGCAAAGCTTTCGAAACGTCAGGAATACCAATTTAAATAATATACGCGATTTAATCCGGTTAAACTTTGTTTTATTAAACGGTAGGTACTTTGAATAATTTTTTGGACACTTGTATTTATCATGAAATTAATGATTATATTTGTCCGTGCCAGTGGCGGATTTTGCTGCCCCTACCGACCTCTGCAAGTGTCAGTTCCTAGATTGTTTTTAGGTAATAGGTCTGTGGTTTTTACAATCCAACGATTTAGTTATGATTGCACAAGGAATACAGCACAGGTTTTGCGTATACCTATTTCGGGGCTAGTAAAAGCTCAATCATAACATTCATAAATCATAACACACATAACACATAACAGCTCAATCATGTATTACTAATAAGGCGGGGTAAGGTATGCCCTGGTAAACGTAATTTATGGTACAGTCGACCGCACGTCGGTCGTAACACTTCAATTTTAAAACTGCCCTTACTGCTTACGAAATAAAGATGCTTCTAATGTCAAAGTGTTGCCACTGACGTGCGGTCGACCGTACATTACTGTCGAGGCCTGAAATGAAGCAATTGATTGCCGAGTAATATTGGAAGTACGAGGCGTCGCTTCGTACTTCCAATATTGTATAGGAATATGTATAGAAATGACAACACAAGACGGCATAATTTAATTTAATTGGATAACGGTTAAACACGTTACGCGATACGACGTTCACAGAGTGACTAAGCCGAGTTCGACGCGCGACTAACCAGTCGCGCGTCAAACTACTCTATTTAAGAGTAGTTTTTGACACTTCAGTATTAGGAGTGTTTACAGCTTCTGATTGTTTCTGTATTCTGAGGGTGCGGCCGACTTTAAGCTGCACGGGGAGAAGAATATACAGCATAGCTCGTACAGGGCTTGACTGCTTGTGGTGGCCGGTGGGGGTGGTTGTGCAAATACAAAGGTTTTCCACACCCTCGGCCAAATGTAGTTGGAGGAACACCGTGGTGGTTTTAGTCGGTAAGAGTCCGATACTGGCTCCGCCATCCTTGGGCGGAGTACGTCCATGAGGACTTACCTACGGCAAAAAAAAAGAAAAGGTGGTTTGATATTGATTTGTCAGAATAATTACAATTATCAACTTTATATTACTGGAACTCGATGTTTGACCATGACAGCGTCTTTATTTCGCAAGCACTAAGAGCAGTTTTCGTAATTAAATTATTACCACTGACGTTCGGTTGACTGTACCTACAGTCTGGCAAAACGTCTAAAATCTAAAGAAATAGATAGATAGATAGATAGATTAAACGTTTATTTAGTACAAAAACAAGACACATACAAGTAAAAATACAATGAAAAAGTGTGATATATGTCTCAGTATTGTACCAAATGGGTGTCCAGCTCAGCATGTGCCAGGTATTATATCTGACGTTGGTATTATTAATTAATTATTATTATTAAATTTTCCATCTTTGTCGGTACTGTGTCAATCTGCGTTTTATCATGCAAAAAATGTGCTTGAACTAAACACTTACCTAAATTGAACTTTTAAAGACTGTCCAAAGTTCTGCCAATAACGCGATTTTCAGAGATTAAATTTTTCAATGTATGACTAATGGCACCTCCATTTTGTCAGTCATCATACATTTTTAAAACAACAAATAAAATAATAATAGTAAAACAAAGCTCTAGGTTGCGGTCAAGAGCAGATCTATATCTCATTAAAAAAAAACTTTCCATCAAAAATGCTCGGCAAGTTATGGTGCCACTTTTTTGAGTGACACCTCTAGATATTAAACTTTAGCCGTCGTAGTAACACAAACGGGAATTGATTGTCGGGCGGACAGACAGACGGACAACAATGTGATTCTACAACATGTTGATCTGACCTATTCGTGCCATATTTAGGGAGGTTACACGCATCAATAAAATTTTTATACCAAGCTTAATAAAAAAACCAGTTTCTAAACAAACAAATT
This sequence comes from Asteroscopus sphinx, assembly GCA_949699075.1. Classification (NCBI taxonomy): domain Eukaryota; kingdom Metazoa; phylum Arthropoda; class Insecta; order Lepidoptera; family Noctuidae; genus Asteroscopus; species Asteroscopus sphinx. Next base: position 6,353,638 of record OX453029.1, read on the forward strand.
CCCTCTGTGTGTCGCGTGCAACACAAAAACGATGCGTGTGAAACTACCAAAACAATTTGTAGGTCCTTGGGGAGGACAGCAGCACGTGTTGGTCACGTGCTGATGTTGGGGAAACCTTGTTGTTTCCCCGGGACGTGCCAAAGGCGTAGGGGCACCGGCGCAGTCCACTGGAGTTCCCGGAGCTCCTCTATTTTGTGCAGAGGATGGCCACCGTGTGGTTTTAGTCGGCAAGAGTCCGACATAACCCTCCACCCTCTCCAGACGGAGGGTATCCATGAGGATTTCCACTCGAAAACAAAAAAAAAAAGGTCCTTCCGTTGACTATGCCGCCGATGACTTATTTTCAGAGTCGTTCGGGATTTATTCTCAATCAGGGCGCTATGTTGCTAAGTGATCGTAGAATTTTCCAAGTAAGTATTTTTAAATGACTAAGCGCATTATTTATTTATCATTTGCTCTAGAAAATGATAAATACCTGTTTACAGATTTAAAAAAAAAAAAAAAAATTTTTGGGACATTTTACACATCACCATCTAGTCCCAAACTAAGCAGAGCTTGTTCTATGGGTACTAGGCAATGGATATAATACTTATATACTTTTTTTTTGTAAATACATACTTAGATCAACAACTTGTACAATGCTTTTGTTCCTAAAACTGGAATGGTAAAAAAATCTATCACTAAATGATATCAAACTTATAGATAGGTACCAAGTTTTTATTATTTAAAAAAATATACAAAACCAATGATCGTGGATGTTGTCATAAGGATGTAACTTTCGTAAAAAGTATCACAGTTTCTCGTTACCTTTCCAGCCTGGTGATACTTCATGTGAACTGTATTTTGCGATAGTATGTGTGTGTGTTTGTGTGTGATGAGCATATTGACTGCGATCAACTGAAACAAAAGATATAGGTACGTTTTTAATATATATTTTTTTTGGTATCATGGTTACTCTAATCGATTCATAGCGCTAGATTAATTCACGAACGTGCGACGCTCTCGACGCTACTGTGGTTTGAATTTGAATAGGTTTCGGAAACATGTTATCCAAAAGTTTCCATCACACTTTCTTACTCGCTCGCCTTTGCGCTCAGCGCCGCGTCGTCGTCGTATGAAACTTTTAAACTCAGCGTGGTTTGAAAATATTTTTTTGGTAAAAATTAACCTATGTTAAAACGTAGTGTAATGGATTCTACTCTCGATTCTGAACAAACTAGTTTCAGGTTTTGAGTTAATTCAATAACACGTTGTCTCTGTATCGAAAAAAAAAAAAACCGGCCAAGAGCATGTCGGGCCATGCTCAGTATCATAGGGTTCCTAATTACAAACGAACCAAATCGAATATTAATCAATGCTATTTTAGTTTTTGCAAACAGCGCCACCTAGCGCTGAATTTAAAAAGCTAAATTTAAGAAGTGTGTCATATCAATACATATAACACAAAGTTACTTTTTGTGATTTTTTTAAATAGGAAGTAACTAAAGGAGCATTATTTGCTAAGATCATTTTTCTCTAAGGTCAACGACCTTTGAATTAGGACGTCTTAAGTATTTTGGAGTTTTCTCATTATAACTCAAAAATTGTTGATCACATTATGCTCGACATAGTTTTAAAAGAGAGTTTTTATAAAGATCTATCAATGTGGAAGATTATAAGTTTCTATGTTGCATAGTTTAGAAATGGCAGGGGGGGGGACACATTGCAAGCCACTTTGGCGGCCTGTATTTCGCAGATGGTATACCTGATAAAAAAGTGATGTATGAAACATTACCTTCATTTTAGTAGACCTATTCAATGATACCCCAAACGAGGGGGTGCAGCGAAAAAAATTTTTCATCCCCATTTCACATGTATGGACGCCACCCCTAAAATACGTAAAAACTATTTTTTTATTCTTTTAAAATTGAGATCTATATCTAGACCATTTTTAGCAAATAATGCTCCTTTAGCTACTTTCTGTTTGAAAAAATCACAAAAAGTAACTTTGACATGACAGACTTCTTAAATTTGGCTTCTTGAATTTATCGCTAGATGGCGCTACTAACAACACGCTCTGAGTCGCGAATGCTGCCGATTATTGCAAAAACTAAAATAGCCATGATTAATAATCGATTTGATTCGTTTGTAATTACACCTACTTAAGGAACCCTATAATACTGAGCATGGCCCGACATGCTCTTGGGCGGTTTTATTTAACAAAATTTCATTTAATTATTTTTATAACTGTAGAAGTTATTAAGCTGTAAAGGATTAGGACAGACGGACAGACGGACAGACGAACGGACATGACGAAACTATAAGGGTTCCTTGTAGGACTACGGAACCCTAAAAAGATGTTGTACAGTCTAGGAGATGATAGTAAATTGATTGATACGCGAGATATTGATAAAAAGGTTAATTGATAAATTGATTGAAAATGTATGATGAGTCAACGTGATTTGAATTTTATTCGTGGACTGAAAATGTAGGCCATGCGTCTCAGGTAAAGTGCTGATACAGTGAAACGAAATTGTACATTGCTTGCACTGTAAAGGTGGCTTCAAACCGGCGAGGCGAGGATTGGATGGGATGGGCGTGAATTGAAATCTCGCTGACCCTTTCACACCGAAAGCCTTCAATATGGTTGAGTTAAGCGATGGCTGATGCTCGCGTCATGCTCGTGAACGGGTGCCGTCTGTCGGGACAGGTCAGCTCCTACATACTATGGCAACTCTTTTTACATTTATTTCTAAAGGCAATATTCTCACTTTGAAACTCTTGTTTATTTCTGGCATTAACCTACATTATACTCACATTATTTGAATAAATTTGATGTAATAAACAATAACCTATTTTAAAAAGAGTTTATCCATGGAGTTTCTTGCCGGTTCCTCTCCATAGGACCCACAATTTGGAACCATGCAACTAGAGCCTGACGTTTCAAAAGTGCCTGTAATTAGGTTTATTTGAAATAAAAAACATTTGATTTTGATTTTGAAAGATGTACATTGCGAGCACGCGCCGTCTCGCGCCGACCAGCGTCGGCACGCGCCTTCTCGCGATATACCGTTTTGCAATGTAATACATACTCTATTCATCCAGCAATAAAGTTTAATGTTGTACCAACAAATACTTCAATTCTCGCCTCGCATATCGTCGCCTATCCAGACCTTTCACACCAAAGCTAGGCGTGACGTGAATTGAAATGTTTCTATATAAATTTCAATTCTCGCTCGGCCCATCCACGCCTCGCCTCGCCGGTGTGAAGATGTAACTTTTGTAAAAAGTATCACACAGTGTCTCGTTACCCTTCCATCCTGGTGATGCTTCATGTGAACTGTATCTTGCGATAATACTACTGGCTTTCAGCACGTTATTGGCATATTGACTGCGATCAACTGAAACAAAAGATATACATATTTCTATAAATTATATATATATTATTTGATTTTTATAAAGATATTTCGTTTTCTGATTGCCTCGTTGGTCTAGTGGTTGCAAGCGCGACTACTGAGCGTGGGGTCCTGGGTTCGATTCCCGGGTTGGGCGAAGTGTTATTGGTTTTTTTCATTAGGAAATTCTCGGTTAGTGGCTCGCCCCCTATTGCATGGGACTTATAACATAACTGGCGAAATGTGGGTGTACCTACTATACACCTCTGCCTACCCCTTCGAGGAAATACAGGCGTGATGAAATGTTATGTTATTTCGTTTTCTTCAATTTGATATACCACAAGTCCTGGCGAAATTAATCAAACTAAGATAAAGATTTTTGTATACCTATGAGGCTGGCATAATCGCCCAGCGTATAATGCTCCGTGAGGCCCATAGACATTACTATACTGCAGCATGACTGCAGTATAGTAACATTATGGTGAGGCTATTGAAATAAATAAATAAAACATCCTAATTTTGAATAGAGAAGATGTTTGGCAGCTACTTACTACCTGTTTGGAACCCAGTTCTAAAAATTATCAAGTTACAAACAGCACATTACACTGTAAAAGATAAATAAAGCATTGAAAACATGACATTGTGAGTGATTACTGCGTGCATCGAAACGATTTTATTAATCTGAGGTTAAAAATTATACGGTACGGTACGGTAGATTAAAATAATTTTTAAAAATATCTGTAAAGACGCTTGTCATCTTAGTCTTCCAATGACCACGAACGCTGCAAAGCTTTCGAAACGTCAGGAAAACCAATTTTAATAATATATTCTATACAATATCTCACGGTTGCGGTGGTTTACGTATTGAATACGGAATATACGCATTCCCTCAGTTTTCGCGAGGCGTGATTGGGGGCGTCAGTCTTATTATTTTGGTCTGAGGTTACAAGGCTGACAACACCAAAAAAATCATACCTCTGCAGAACTTGCAGAGGCAACGAGAGGAGGGACGTCGGGCTCGCCGCTCAACTTGAATGAAAATTAATAAAAAATTTTTTTTATAAAAAACTAAATCCTTATTTGAAAAACGGAAACAACTATGTTTTAGATAATTGTCTTTCTTATATGTCTTCTTAATTTAATTCATAATATTTTATAAATAATAGAGATTGTTTGCTCTAAAGCATGTTTTAAGAAGATAGTTTACAATTATTATTTTTTACGAAAACGTGTTTTGGGCACAATAGTGTTTTTGAAAATACGATCAAGATTAACATACATTTTTTTCACTGCCACTAACTGAATAGAAACAGCTAAAAATGTTTTTAAAGGAAGCTAATTTGGGGTATTTTACTGTAACTGTTGTCAGCGTCTTAAACGCACGCTCCCGATCGCAGCTCGCGAACAATGTAGGAGGAATAGTATGTCTATGCCATTTGGTACTCATTTTTCTGGCTTCAGTTACTAGTTATATACGCTCATTCTATCTGATTCTTTTAGTCTGAATATTGTCACTGGGAATTTGTAGTAAATAATTAAATAAATAAATATTTTGGGACATTTTTACACGGCACCATCTAGTCCCAAACTAAGCAGAGCTTGTGCTATGGGCTATGGGTACTAGACAATGGATATTATAAATACTAATATACTTTATTTTAAAGTAAAAAAAGTAAGTAAGTAAAATAGTGCCAATAAGTTATTTTTTTAAATTCATTACCATTTCATTACAATAAATTTTACTTTTTCGAGTTTAATTGTAATATCGATGATTGTTTTCATTAAAAAAAAAAATTTATAAATTAAATATCATATTTTTTTTTTTTTTTTAATCTTTACCATCAATATGGTAAAGATTAAAAAAAAAAAAAAAATAATTTATAAATTTTTTTTTTTCATGAAAACAATCATCGATATTACAATTGATGATTGCATCAAGGTGGACCGACGACCTGGTGAAGGTCGCGGGAATCCGCTGGATGCGGAAGGCGCAGGACTGGTCGTTGTGGCGATGCTTGGGGGAGGCCTATGTCCAGCAGTGGACGTCACCGAAAAACGTAAATGGAAGTGTGTGTCGAATCGATTATACTGGTTATTCTGAACAAACTGGTTTTTCAAAAAGTAACGTTGTATACACAGACATAATAAAAAAAATCCAGCCAAGTGTGAGTCGGACTCACGCAGTAAGGGTTCCGTACCACCTATCGACCTGAGGGTTATCATATATATAAACTGATTTAATTTACGAGAGTTAATCAAAAGACATCAACGAACATACACGAAATGTGAATTTTTGCATCTCTTTCTTACGTAGGTACCACCACATTATGTTCATGTTTGTCCTATTTTTAGTATTTGTTGCTAAACTACATAATATGCACTATAATCTGACCAAGTTTGACGCTGGTATATATTACCGTTTTGAAGATAGAGCAGGAACAAAAACGTTGAAAAAAATGCATGTTTTTTGAGGTTTCTTGTATGGGGAACCCCTTTGGTTATTGTTTTTTTTTTGTTTTTAGTATTTGTCGTGATACACCTCATAGCAATACATATTCTGAGAAAATTTCAACCGGTTACCTATTACCGTTCAAAAGATACAGCCCTGTGACAGACAGACGGACGGACGGACGAACGGACAGCGTAGCGAGAGTAATGGGTCCCGTTTGGCACCCTTCGGGTACGGAACCCTAATAATAGGGTCCCGTTTGGCACCCTTCGGGTACGGAATTCCAAAAAATAGACTAAGTACTGCGAACAATCAAAAAGAAGCCATATAAAACCGTGCTCCTTCGTGTATAACCAGCGCTCACGCACACACCATGAACCTGAAGGATATTTGCTTTCGCGATGCTTACTGGATGATGCCGCGGCATGTGTACTGCGAGAGGTGAGCATGGTTTGAGGTGCATGTGTATGCGTGAGCGCTGGTTGTTCACGAAGGAGCACGGTTTTTTTGCCTTCACTATGATTGTTCGCAGCACTTTGTCTATATTTTTTACTATGTCTGTGGTTGTATATTAGAGTCTATAATTTTCGTTTCCAGAACGACTATAAGCTCAGCATGCATTATTGTAAAGTTACCTGAGGGTCTGGCTGTATTGGTTTCCTTACGCTTCTGTGAATTGGGTCTGGCTGTACTGGTTTCCTGACGCTTCTGAGAATTGGGTCTGGCTGTACTGGTTTCCTGACGCTTCTGTGAATTGGGTCTGGCTGTACTGGTTTCCTGACGCTTCTGTGAATTGGGTCTGGCTGTACTGGTTTCTTGACGCTTCTGTGAATTGGGTCTGGCTGTACTGGTTTCCTGACGCTTCTGTGAATTTGGTCTGGCTGTACTGGTTTCCTGACGCTTCTGTGATTTGGGTCTGGCCGTACTGGTTTCCTGACGCTTCTGTGATTTAGGTCTGGCCGTACTGGTTTCCTGACGCTTCTGTGAATTGGGTCTGGCTGTACTGGTTTCCTGACGCTTCTGTGAATTGGGTCTGGCTGTACTGATTTCCTGACGCCTCTGTGAGTTTCCTTTCGCTTTCGGTTTCTTCTCTGCGGCTGATATTAGCAGTACAGACAGCAGAACAAAGAATAATATCTTAATTTTAAGCATTTTGAACGTGTGTGCTACTAGGAATACTATTCAAAACTAAGCTTGACGCCTCAACTTCTTACAGAGTCTTACGTTTTCAAGGAAAACTCATAAAATAATTAAAAAACAACTTGAGAACAACTTAAGGGGCGGAAGCTACGGTTCTTCTTCGTGCCTAGAATATTTATTAGTTTGCTTTAATTTTATTATTCCGTGTGGTTCATAGTAACATGCTTGCACTCGCAATCGAAATCATGTTGATTAAAATGTTCATTGCTCCGTATGTTTTGACAATATGTCTTATCGACAACTATGCACATGTATGCACCAAGCTTAGATTAAAAACTGCACCAAGCAATGAATATTGCTGTAATGTCAAACTGAAAGCAAGTGCGTTGGTGCGTTTTTTGTTTTGTGAGTAGTTTTATGGCCTGGTTGCCTAGACCTTTTAGTCAAGTCTTTAGTTTACTCACCCTAGTAAAGTGATGGAAACTTTCTAGGTTAATGAGGGGATGATGAGAAAATTACCACGAACTTAGCATACAAGCGCCCAACACCAACGGATGGGCAGTAGCCCGCCGCAGAGCCAGCCTGGTCGCAGGATCCTCACTTTGGATGAAGGAACATGATACCTCGTTCCTCTACAAGTACATTGAATAGGTCAGCTGACTACTCTACGTCCGTAGTAGAGTAGTCAGCTGACCTCACAAACCTAAACACCCAATAACAATTTCCCCGATCTGGGAATCTAGCCCAGGACCCCACGCTTAGTGGTCGCGCTTGAGACTACTAAACCAACGAGGGAAAATGATAATATGACTTGCATTTAAACTATAACAGGTTATGTAAACCAAAAAACCGGTTAAGTTTTTGTACAAGTTAGAATTTAGCATGTCAAAAAAACAGCTAAGTGCGAGTCGGACTCGCGCACTAAGGGTTCCATACCACCATCGACCTAATACCCCGTAGAAACTGATTTAATCATGATAGTTCACCAAAGGTGCAGCACTGCACTTTGAGGTCTTTCATAAAGAAGGAAACAGAGTTTTTTCTGTTCTGTAATGTTTTTCACATTTGTATCTCTTTCTTACACAGGTACCTCCACATTATGATATGTCTGATGTCTGTGTTTGCCTTGTTGTTTTTTGTTTATTTTTTAAGTTTATTATTAATAATAATAATAATGTTCCTAAGGTAAGCAGCAAACATTGCTCTTACGATAAAGTAAGTCAAATTGAAGTACAAACTTAACTTTGTTGTGGAAAAAAATGTTCATACATCGGTCTACATCAAGGTCGATGCTTGAAATGTAAGTTTATAATCGCATTTCTTTATACAATATGTAACAAAAAACCTTGTTGTTCCTGTGAGATACGTTAACAGAATCGATATTCATACGTAAGGACACAAGACATTTGGAAAAACACTTCAATAAAAATAATAAAATTAAATCAAATCAAAAATCTAATCAAATCGTCTTTTTTTGCGTTCAATGTATAAATAGATTTATAAGTTGAAAATACATAATAAGTCCCAGTACATTCTACCTTACGGCATGCAAACTTTTCAAAAATTAAATTAAAAAATTAATTTAAATTAAATCATACAGAGCAATCTGTGGCAATATTGTGTCTTGTCATGAATATTAAAATTATCATAATAATAATAATTTATTTATTTATAAGATAACAGAGATCCAGTCGTGTTAGTAAATACATTAATAAATGGTTAGTACATATTCATTTTCAAAATTATACATTAAATTACATTAAATAAAATGACATTCAATAAAATTACATTAAATAATATTACATTCAATTATTAATTATTACATGTAATCCAATAATATTATTTATATATGGGCAGTCCACCCTATTTGCTATCATTTTCAGGATACCGTTAGTGCTGCCGCGAACTCTGCCTACCATCGAAGCTATGCGCTTACGCATAATTGCATTAAAGCCGTCGACGCGCGCCTCCGCGAACATACCAGAGGCGCTGCAGAACCGCGGCAGCCCCACCAGCATCCTGAATGCATTGTTATATTGAACACGGAGGGCTCCATACGATGCGCGAGTATATGCACCCCATAGGTTGCATGCGTAAAATGATGTGCAATACGCTTTAAATAATGTTATTTTAGCACAAGTGGAGCAGCGCGCAAACCTACGGCATATCATATTAGCGCGCACCGACAAAGCCCTCCGCTCCCGCTCAATGTCTAAGTCATCCCGTAAGTCAGACGTAATAATGTGACCGAGATATTTAAAACTATTTACCATTTCGATGGCGACTCCATTTAAATTTACTGGTGGTATGTTAGACATGTGTTTGTTACCAACTTTAAATACCATACATTGGCTCTTCTTCACATTATATGCTAGGCCATGTGTACGAGCATACTCCTCACATACCTGAAGAAGCCTCCTTAGACCACAAACTGACGCACTCAGCAAGACCATGTCGTCAGCATAACTTAAGTTATTGACGCATACGTCATCAATGAAGCATCCGACATGCTCACTGCTGAGCGCACCAATCAGTGCGTTCATGTATAAATTAAACAATGCTGGTGATGTTAAGCCCCCTTGTCTCACACCACATTCCATTTTATAACTATCAGACAGCTGCCCCGACCACCTCACCTTGTTGACCTGGTTTCCATACCAATACTGAAAGACATTAATAATTTCAGTCGGAACTTTTACTTCTTCTAATTTTTTCCAAAGTATATTGTAAGAAACCAGGTCAAACGCCTTTGACAGGTCGAGAAAGCATGCATACACAGGCGTCTCTCGATCCGTATAGTATCTGACAGTCTGCTTGAGACACAATATAGCACTTTCAGTTGAAAGTTTTGGCCTAAACCCAAACTGGTTATCATGCAATCTTAGATGTTTATTTAATTGCGTCTCAAGCAACCTGTCAAACACCTTGGCTGTGATAGTGGCCAAGGATATTGGTCTATAGTTACATCTATCTGACAAGTCTCCATTTTTGTTTTTAACGACTGGCACCACAACTGTTGACATGAGATCTGGTGGTAAATAATTGTGGCTAATGCATAAGTTATACAGCAGTGACAGTACTCTCGCCATGTGAGTACCAGCATACTGAAGATGCTCAATGCTGAGACCATCATGGCCTGGAGACTTACCTCGAGATATGGACTTAATGGATCCGTATACCTCCTTGGCAGTGAATCGGACGCTCAACTTACCTTCAGGTTTCTCAGCACTGAACATCTCCCGCGCTGGCCCCAGTGGAGAGTGTACATAAAACTGGTCTCTAAAAAGGTTAGCGATATCTTTCGACTCATTAATGCCATTGACACTCACAGGCAAGCCAGGCCTACTATTTAACTTTTTAGTGGATTTCCAAAAGCCACGAAAATCTTTTGCGGAATGTTTTGTAGCAATAATATCCATCTTAATTTTGTTCTGATTTTCTTGGCACCATTTTAATCGCGATTTAAATATTTTCCTACTCTGACACATTTCATCGTATTCATGACCGGCGTATGGTTTTCCACATAATAACCATGACTGAAACTTCAGCCTGGCTTCCCTGTGAGCCCCACTGACATGTCTATTCCATCCAATCACTACGGGATAGCTGCGGCTTACATTCCTTTTTCTACTACTAATTGCCGACTCTGTGAGTGCCGAAACAATATCACAATATAATTTATCTATAATCGGCAAATGACTGTCATTTTTACAAAAATCATCACAACATTGTCCACATTCTGGAGGAAAGTCAATTAGTCTTAGCCTTTCATGGCAGTCCTTGTGATACATTTCTATTTGATCATGGCTCCTCTCACCCCACACTGCTTTATTTTGTGTGAATATTTGATTACATACTTTTGGTGTTAATATGTTAAGGTTACACTCTATTATAAGAGGAAAATGATCAGACCATAATATATCGTATTTGATATAGACATTGCATATAGAAGGAACAGACGATTCAGTTGTTAAACAATGATCCAACCATCTCCTAGAACCATGAACTTCACTTACAAAAGTATAGGTATCACTGTTTACTCCTAGCTTTTCGACATCAGTACATGACCAATGTTGTTCCTGACAGAATGTCATTAGTTCTCTAAAAAATAATTCATTGGGATGGGCATTAAAATCCCCCAGTACATAAACTGATTCTGTCATACATTCATCAGTAATGGCACTTACCGCACTCAGACAATCTGTAAAGTCCGCTAAGTTTTCCGGCGCATCAGTAGGCATATAGACACTGATAACAATAATAGGTCTATCGTTCATCACAATCCTAACTGCACACACACGGGAGTTACTGCATGGTAACACAGACACATGTTGGAATACATCACTTCTCCACAAAAGTGCGACACCTCCATAAGGGCGACCTCGTAGCATTCCCGCCGATGTGTCTATGGCCGAAGTCCCAGTTGCACAGAATTTCCTATCTATAGTGTTTAAGAATGGAATCTCATTTGGTAACAACCAAGTTTCTTGGAGCGCAATTATGTCAGAATATTGACACATTTCTCTGATGTCCTCGACAGAACGCTTAACATTTTTACAATTGAAACTTGTTAATACAACCGTTTTATTCATTTTGCGTTACTACATGGGCCGTGTTAACCAAATTTCGGTTTACATATTTATTCTTAAAATGCACGAAACGCCTAAACATTATTCCTTCAGGCCATATTTTCTCGTCTAAAAATAAAGACAATTTAGTCTCTGTAACGAAAAACTTGTACGAGTTGTGCTCATTCTGCCTCCTACTATTTATCCTTTCTAATAATACAGTCTCTGATGTCTTAGTTTGTATATACTTAACTATGTCATTTTCGAGCGTATCTTTATGCACATTTGTAATAAATATAGGAACTTTCTTTTCGGCAGCCTTAAAGCTTCCTTCCATGTCACAAGCTATTCCTGTTTTACCTTTATATCTATAGTTCTGCCTTCTCTTACGATTGTTTACGATTTTCCAGTCATTGTTGTTCTCATTAGTATGATTCACGCGGGCCGCTGCGAGTGTAGGTTCAGACGATAACGTAGCGGTCAGCTGTTCGTCGCGTAACTCAGTTGCTCCGTGCCCCACCGTCACTGTCGGTGAATGCATAATACTATGAGTCATTCCCGCGCTCTGATCGTTAACGCAGCTTAATATTTTATCACCGCACATACTATTAAGGTACCCACAATCTGATATATTTTTATGCTCGTTAGTTAAACACGGCTCTTTTTCTAGCAATTCGACCTCTTCCGACTGTTCCATATCCGAAATATCGCATTGAGACATTCGAGTGGATCCCTCACTTATGATATTTGGTGATGTATGTACTACACAGTCGTTTTTTATCCCACTAAACTCACTTCGTAGTTCTTCTAATTGTTCATTTGAAACATAAGTCGACTTAACAAACTTGATCTCCTCTTTTAAGATCAAGATATCTTTGAGTAGTTTAGTACAGTCGAGATGGTCAAATGTTATCGGTGGTAGTTTTTCCAATTGTTTGGCTACAAATATTGGAATTTCATCAGGTTCTGTTGTTTTGAATAGACTAATAATGTCCTCCAAGTCTCGCACTTCTTTTCCTTGTCGCTTCCTTGTAATTTTACGCACCTCCGTTGTCAGAGATTCAAAAAACAATGATTTTGAATTCTGTATTTCCTCGCTTGAAAAAGACGTTTTACAAATTTTCACTAATGTAACATCGTCAATCACCGTTATTTTGTTCTGAATATACGAGAGTAGCTCGTCAATCACAATATTACAAGCACTACACTTGAGCTTATTCGACATGATTGCCGACATCGATAACACACCCGCTTCAAATCAATGCGCGCGCGTAACGACGTAATCCTGGACTTCAAATTTTTATATCAAATCATATCAAAATCAAAAATTGCGAATCATCATCCTCCGAGCCTTTTCCCAATTATATTGGGGTCGGCTTCCAGTCTAGCCAGATGCGGCTGAACATCAGTATTTTACACGGAGCGACTGCCATCAGACCCCCGCAACCCAGTTACTGGGTAATACTGACATTCGGAGGTTAGACCAGTTGTCAGACTTTCAGGCTTCTGACTACCTGTAACGACTGCCATAGATATTCGTATGACAACCGGGACCGACAGCTTAACGTGCTCTCCGAGGCACGGAGGGATCTCGATGTGTAACGAAACGGTCACCCATCCACAGACTGACCACGGCAAGTGCAGCTTAACCTTGCAGATCGTACAATCCGCGCAGTCGTTGCATCGCTACGAGCCCCTCAAAAAAAATTGCGAATAAAAAATAAAAAAACAATTGCCTTCATAAAAAAAAAAAAAACAAGTTTAAAAGTGATTAAAATATCACTTTCAGTTTACAATTAATAATGATTTAATATTTTGTTTGATTATTTTTATTGATATAATCACTTTCAATTTACAATTAAAAATACATTAAAATTCAATAAGTAGTTTTCTCATGTAGTCTTTAATTAAGCTTTGCAAGCTTTATCGCAATCTTCTTTGAAGTTAAAGATGTTTTCATTCCCGCCACAGCCTCCATAGATGAAAGAGACACACTCGTTCTTTTCAGAATCGTAACCAAAACTGAAAAACAAAATAAATAGTTAGGTATTAAAATCATCAATACGTGTTATTGAAATAACTGAAATCCTCTTAAGGGGTCATTGTACTTGTATTGTAACCACGAAATCGTGAAAAAAATCAGCTGTTCACATAAATCGACAAAATCAGCTGCTTTTAGGGTTCCGAAGTCCTACAAGGAACCCTTATAGTTTCGTCATGTCCGTCCGTCTGTCCGTCTGTCCTAATCCTTTACAGCTTAATAACTTCTACAGTTATAAACAAGTAAATGAAATTTTGTTAAAAAATAGTCTACAATATATAGATCTCAATTTTAAAAAGAATAAAAAAAACGTTTTTACGTATTTTAGGGGTGGCGTCGATACATGTGAAATGAGGATGAAAATTTTTTTTCGCTGCACCCCCTCGTGTGGCGTATCATTGAATAGGTCTACTAAAATGAAGGTAATGTTTCATAGACCACTTTTTTATCAGGTGTACCATCTGCGAAATATAACCCGCCAAAGTGGCTTGTAATGTATCCCCCCCCTGCCATTTCTAAACTATGCAACGTAGAAAGTTATAATCTTCCACATTGATAGAACTTTGTAAAAAATCTCTTTTAAAATTATTTCGAGTATAATGTGATTATAATTCTTTGAGTTATAGACAAAAATCTGAAAAATACTTAAAACGTCCTAGTTCAAAGGTCATTGACCTTAGAGAAAAATAATCATAGCAAATAATGCTCCTTTAGCTACTTTCTATTTGAAAAAATCACAAAAAGTAACTTTGACATGACGCACTTTTTAAATTTGGCTTCTTGAATTTATCGCTAGATGGCGCTACTAACAATACGCTCTGAGTCGCGAACGCTGCCGATTATTGCAAAAACTAAAATAGCCATGATTAATATTCGATTTGATTCGTTTGTAATTACACCTACTTAAGGAACCCTATAATACTGAGCATGGCCCGACATGCTCTTGGCCGGTTTTTTCGATAAAAAGTTGTTCATACTGATGACACCTTAAGAGGTTTTCAGTTATTTCAATAAAACGGTATATAGTTACACGCGGAAAAAGTAGTTTTGGAAATGAAAAGGGGTAAATTTTACGACTGAAAACCTCTTAAGACCCCTTACTGTTACATTGTACTCATCATTATGAACAAACTTTTACTATGGGACCGACACAGAAATCGCGAAAAAAGAAACAAAAAAAAACGTACTTAACCCTATAGTACTTCAAAGCATTGATAAGCATATTTTAAGATGACGTACCTTGGGAAATACGCATGACACCGTCCAGTTTCTAACTTCTGCATGCATTTTGGGTCTCTCGCCACTGAAACGGTACAAAAATTAAATAAATATACGCTAAAACAAGCTGCGTTGTGATTCTTGAAAAAAATATTCTATCTAGAATTTTAAAAAAAACGCGATTTTCGATTTAAAAAAAAACGCTAAGAACATTGATTACTTTTGAAATACACCCCTATTTTTTATAAACATAAAAATATTTAAGAGTAGTTCCTGCTCAACATTCTGTATTTAAATATTTTTTTATTATGGGAAAATCGGAAATCGTGAAAAAAAAAACAGCCGTACGGTTCAGCAGTTTTTTTTTAGAATAGAATAGAATACATTTATTTGCTTCAAATGGGTAACATGATGATGGAAAATTCCGAAATTGAACATTCAGAGCCAGATACATTTTGTTGTTTCACGACATGCAAATATTAAAATGAAATAATTTAGTTTATCCTTGACATCAGCAACATAGTTATGATTAAGATACAACAAGCAAATTAATTATTTTTACTTATTTGAACAATTCAGATACAGAATATAAAAAATTCTCAATTAGCCATATAGTTTTTTACCTATTTAGTTTTTTTCTAAATCTATTTATAGGCAATTCTTTAATATTATCAGGAATGGCATTATAAATACGGTATATTTTTCACGGTTATCGACAAAATGAAATGCATACATTTTACCATAGTAAAGCCATAGTATAAAGTAATAGTAGTGAGTGATACATCCTTACTCTGTGGTACAGCCACAGACATAGTAAAAAATATATAGACGAAGTGCTGCGAACAATCAGATTGAAACCAAAAAAAGTATGCTCCATCGTGTACAACCAGCGCTCACGCACACACCATGCACCTGAAGGATATTTGCTTTCGCGATGCTTACTGGACGATGCCGCGACATGTGTACTGAGAGAGGTGAGCACGGTATGAGGTGCATGTGTGCGTGAGCGCTGGTTGTACAAGAAGGAGCATGATTTGTTATGCTTCACTAGATTTTTCGCAGTACTTCGTCTACAACTTCAAAATGCGAATAAAAAATCTGCTGTCCCCACGGATGAATAAAAAAAGGGGGACGGAATCTCGCTACGAAAAGATTGAAGCACAATTTTTTTGCTACTGTAATTTTTTACTATGTAAGTGTTGGTCCCATAGTAAACGTACAGTCGACTGCATGACAGAGGTAACACTTGAATTAGAAAGCCCTTATTGCTTACGGAATATAGGCGCTGTCAATGTCAAACTGTTACCGTGCGGTCGACCGTAAAAATTGATGAGCAGAGACTAACCTTAATATTTTATTGATTATAAAAAATAGGGGTGTATAAAATAGGGTTGATTAACTAATTCAATAAACACTCACTATAAAAAAAACGCGTCAATTTTGCATTGAAGTACGCACTGTAAGTCAAACGTCAATTGATCGAAATTATCTTTACAAGCTTTTATGTTCGTTAGCTGGTTTAGGTCAAATCTTGCAAGCCAAATTTAAACCAGTTCATGTTATCAGAATTGGCTGAAATTTGGTACACATATGTAAACCCGATGACTAGGCAATATTATGGTGTTTAGGAGCTGATCTGATGATGGAGCCGGAAGGCGGTCACAGGATCTCTGCTGTAGTCACCGTTGTCACACCGAGTTTGAGTTACAGTACCTCCGTGTCTTATAAAAGTTCGGCTTGAAAAATTGATTTTTCAACAAAAAAACTTATAAAGAATGTTTCAAAAACAGAAAATTAAAATAATAACAAAACAAATAGATACCATAGGCACTGCAAAATACTGCAATAATAGCGAAAAACAAGAAAAATATGACACTTCTCATTTTGTATATGTTTATCTTCTGATACTCAAAAGAATACTGAATTATATCGCTTGAGAAAAGTTTATATATTTTTTGAGATACACTATTAATAGTCTGGTTATTAAATTGAGTGCTATTAATTTATAATAGTTTAATGTGATGAATAGGTAGGTACTTTTGACTATTGGGAACGGGACTTCCTGTATACAATATTATTTTTAGTAAAAACATAACATAACATAACCAGCCCATTACTGTCCCACTGCTGGGTACGGGCCTCTTCTCAGTACGAGAAGGCTAAGGCCTTAGTCCACCACGCTGGCCTAGTGCGGGTTGGCGGACTACACACACCATTGAGAACTGTATGGAGCACTCTCAGGTGTGAAGGTTTCCTCACGATGTTTTCCTTCACCGTTATTTTTAGTACGTAGGTATAATTAGCTACTGTCTTAAATAAAGGACCGTATAAATTAAAAGTAGCGCGGGGCATAAGCAGCGCGACAGATGTCACACTTAAAGGCAGGCAGTTTTGAAGCATTTTGAAGTGTTTTGAAATGAGCCCGCCAAAGAACTGCTTTCAGTAGATACAACATGTTGTGACAGCTGTCAGGCATGCAACTGCATTGTCCAAAGAATTTTTACCCAAGAGAGAATGCGGACAGAGAAATTTAAGAACTTCAAAAATGAATAATATCCCGTTCATGTAAGGTCCAAAATCTTTTATCATTAAAGAAAAATCAGGGAGAAAATACCGGGCAAGCCCGGTTTTCTGAGATAGTACTACCGAGAGCCCGCTGTCCCTTTCCTGCATGTAAGGACACCCAATAGAAAGATATAAAGGGCTCCCCAATCATCGGACAGAATTTTAGTCAGCCGTCCGCTTTCCAGCTTGATATATAAGTTCCTTGGCCTCGTCACCACTTTGACGTCACACTGACGCGGACGTGCCGTCCTATCCAGCTCCGGTGTGGCCAGATAGTATGGCGGCCGTAGTGATACGACGCAACCGCGCCGCTCCTGCTCGCGCACCGCGCTGCCCGGTTCGTCGGCGGCGGGTCCAGAGTAGGGCAGGAGCGGGGCAGTTTGCCAGCGGGCCCGCGCTCATATTTGGTGTGTCGTGTTTCATATCGTTCCTTGTATTATAACTTGCGCGGGCCTGCCTTCAACCTGCGCTGCCGCTACTGACATGCTTTTGGTCTGTTCAGGCCTTAAGGCTTTCGAAAATTTCCAAACGATGCTGACCGTATCTAAAATAGCAATTGTAATATCCTGTGTCTTGTTTTTAACATAACATAACATCACGCCTGTATTTCCCCGAAGGGATAGGCAGAGGTGTATAGCACACCCACATTTCGCCAGTTATGTTATAGTCCCATGTAATAGGGGGCGAGCCTATTGCCATTAACCGGGCACAAATCCAGACCCCGGGCTGCGACTGAGAATTTCCTAATGAAAAAACCCAATAACTTGTCTTGTTTTTGTACTAAATAAACGTTTTATCTATCTATCTATATGTCTATCTCAATTAATTAATTGTGATATTACTGAATAGTCATTAACAATTTAAAAAATAAAACCTATCTACGTAATTGGAATTTAATTGCATACTTTATAATCACGTCGTGCATATGCGGTATAACCACAGATTACCTATTAGTGACTTCGTATAACCTGTTTCTTTAATTAAATCTCTAGTTTTGATATGTGATTTGGTTTGCCTACATTTATTATTTTACTATAAGTACTGTCCGCCAACCTGCACTAGGCCAGCGTGGGCGGGGCTGCTGGCCAGAAAACCTCCACGTGTGCCTGACGGCTGCTTGTCCTTCTGGACACGTCTGGAGGGAACGGCAGTTGTTTGACCGGTGCATCCTGGGCACGGGCAATAAAATCCTTTCGAGGGATTAACCTTTGGGGGATTTTATTGCCTGTGGCGAATATTCTGGCGCAGGTGGGGCCCGTTCTGGGCCAGTGGGGAGTTGCTCCACGTGTCCCTCTGTTGCCAACAGAGGGCACAGTGGATGAGCAGGGGCGGGCCCGGTGTGCATTTACCCTGCCACTGGGCGGGCAGCGGGGGGACTGTCCTTCCCTGCCCCCGTCGGTCTCGTAAACCGCCGTGCCCGCTGAGTAGTGTTCTCGCGCCTCTTGGGTCCGAGGGTCTTGGCTTCACCGCCCGCACCGCGAGGAAGAAAACCTCTATAAAAAATTACGAGAGGTAGGGCCTGCGAGCAGCAGACTCGGGGTAGTCTGCTGCCCGACCAGCAGCTGGCGTAGCTGGCACAGCCGGCGTAGTTGGCGCAGCTGGTAAAGGCCCATGAGGTGAGGTGGCGTGCAGTGTTCCGTGTGCGCCATCGAGGAGGGTGCGGCCGAAGTTAGGCCGCACGGCTGGAAGGGGCTCGCCTGTTTGTGGCGGGCCGGTACCTGTCGGGGGTGGTTGTGTGAATACTCACGGGTTCCCACGCCCCCGGCTAAGGTTGAAGGAACACCGTGGTGGTTTTAGTCAGTAAGAGTCCGACACTGGCTCCGCCTACCCCGGGCGGAGTGCGTCCATGAGGATTTCCCCACGGCAAAAAAAAAAAGATACGTCATTTGTCAAAAAACTCTCTTTTAAAATTATTTCGAGTATAATGTGATTATAATTTTTTGAGTTATAGAGAGAAAACTGAAAAATACTTAAAACGTCCTAGTTCAAAGGTCATTGACCTTAGGGAAAAATAATAATAGCAAATAATGCTCCTTTAGCTACTTTCTATTTGAAAAAATCACAAAAAGTAACTTTGTGTTATGTTGACGACACACTTCTTAAATTTGGCGCCATCTAGGGGCGTCTAACAACACTCTCTGAGTCGCCAATGCTGCCGTCTATTGCAAAAACTAAAATAGCCATGATTAATATTCGATTTGATTTGTTTGTAACACCTACTTAAGGAACCCTATAATACTGAGCATGGCCCGACATGCTCTTGGCCGGTTTTTTATGTATGTAATTGGACGTTAGACCTGGTTTAAAGAAGTGTCTAAGACTAAGTATTTACATAATAGTGATGCTTGCATTGCTGTGTTTCGGTCTGCAGGGTACGGGTGCCGGAGAAATTATACAATCACATGAGACTTTCCATCTTCATGTCTCAGTTTGGCGAACCGACTTGCGGTACCATTGAGGCAACAGCCTAGGTGGTATAAGTCCATGGTAACTTCTTAAATAACGCTTGGACATAACTGTAATTAAATGAGGTATGAGACCGTCAAAATTTAGGAGCATTTTTTCTAGAACACAATTTTATAATTATGAAAACAAAAAAGTTGTGGAAGATAGTTTTTAATTTTTTGTTTTTTGCTTATTGCCAAAAGTACGTAACATAGATTTACGACCTTTGCAGCGGAAAGCGTCGATATGATTGACACACTTGTTGTTAGTAATAGGTCATAATGTCGGCTATTATCTAACGCCATGGGTCGGATTTGCTGATAAATTTTGACCCTGTTTTGATTACTTAACAGGGCCACATTGAAAACTGAGTATAAATGTAGTTTTCCTTTTTCTCTGACATTATGTATGTCCACCTACCATTTCAAACGCTGTTATTCAGTTAAATGGACATCCATTTGATGACTTACACGATAATAAAACAAGGTTTAACCGGATTAAATCGCGTATATTATTTAAATTGAACATGCCCTAGACAAACCCAACCATTTTCTTCGATTTGATAAACCACAAGTTCTGGCAAAGGAAAACCGATATGTACCTAGAATGCCCCGTGAGGCTCTTGAAATTAAAAAACATCCTAATTTTAATAGAGAAGATGGTTGGCAGCTACCACCTGTTTGGAACCCAGTCCTAAAAATAATCAAGTCCCAAACAGCACGCAACACTGTAAAAGATAATGATATTGTGAGTGATTACTGCGTGCATCGAAACGATTTTAATTAATAATATTGTACGGTAGATTAAAATAATTTTTAAGAAATATTTGTAAAGACACTTGTCATCTTAGTCTACCTGCGACCACGAAATGCTGCAAAGCTTTCGAAACGTCAGGGAAACCAATTTAAATAATATACGCGATTTAATCCGGTTAAACCTTGTTTTATTATAATGTGTAGTGATCGCGAAAACCTAAGAAGTCCTTAAGAGATATTCAGTTAATTCAATAACATGTTGTATAAAAACATAAAATTACAAAATTAAATAATATAATATAAAATAATTAATCAAGTACCTCCCTGGTATACAAAGAATTGCCAAATATAAATAAACAGCATTCATTCAGAGTAATCAGCTTACAAAACATAAGTTGGAGTCAACGACTTAAGTCAAAATGAAATTATTATATTTTCTTGTGATATTTTTTGTGGCTTTTGCCCTTTGTGAAGCGAGAGGTAAGTTTTTATATCTATCCAAAAATAAAAAATCTAAAGCTGTTATTTTTTCTTCGTCGTCTTCTTAATTTGTTTATGTTGGTATATATGCCTATTATTTATAGTATACTATTCATGTATGTTTGATATGTTTAATACATGGACAAATAAAAAAAGGCGGACGGAATTACGCTAAACAATAAGTGAAGCACCCATAGTAAGTCGGCTCACTTGGACGTACGGCTACCGGATGGTGTAACTCACTTTCGATCGCAATCATATGGATTTCAATGTTCATTGCTCAGTAAGTTTTGACAATCAGTCTTATCAGCAACTATGCACCACGCAATGAATATTGCTGTAATTTCAAAATGCTAATGTCAATGTGAATGCCGTACACAATTACCCCACGGGCTGGCACACATTGACAATTGACACCCATAGTAAGTCTAACAGCCGCCATTATGCAAAAAATCTCGTGACGGAAGTCGTTGTCGTTGTGTCACAAATAAAAATATGCCGTCTGGAGTAGGTAAAATGCTGTCAAAATTATAGTGTTTTGAGAAAATAATTGTGCTTCAATCTTTTCTTAGCGAGATTCCGTCCGCCTTTTTTTATTCGTCCATGGTTTAATTATTATGTAATATAAACTGACCTTAATAGTGTTTCCTCTCAGCCTCTTTTCTACATTCACTCTATCGCTCAAATGTTTGCTGGTATATAGAAAACTGATTTTGGAGTTATGCTCGCCTTTGTACATGTAATTTCTATTTGTAATATCATCTGCCTCGACTGCCTCGTTGGTCTAGTGGTCACAAGCGCGACTGCTGAGCGTGGGGTCCTGGGTTCGATTCCCGAGTCGGGCAAAGTGTTATTGGGTTTTTTCATTAGAAAATTCTTAGTAGCAGTCCGGAGTATGGATTTGTGCCCGGTTAATAGCAATAGGCTCGCCCCCTATTACATGGGACTATAACATAACTGGCGAAATGTGGGTGTACTATACACCTCTGCCTACCCCTTCGGGGAAATACAGGCGTGATGTTATGTTATGTTGTTATGTAATATCATCGTTATATTGTGTATCGTTAATTAATGTAATTGGTTTTTGTACCGTATTAATTAACTATAAATAAATAAATGTTGTGTTTTTCTAGTGTACAATAAAGAATAAGAATACTCAGCCGCTCTGCACTTTGTCGGTCTGCCAGAAACTACTAAACCGAAAAGTTAATTTGGGGTAAGTCGAGACACGGGGTAAGTTTGTTCAGATGGATTTGACGCAGAGTGTGGTGACATTTTTAATTGCTGCGGTAATATCGTGTCACGTCAGGTTATCGTATAGCTCAATTTATGCACTAAATGTAAATGTATATTACTGTTACGATACTTTCTGTGGAAAATCCATATGAACGAACTTACCCCGGGCCTATGTTCCGACTTACCCCATGTCACTATACATGAAAATCTCACAAAATACGTAACTATAGGGCAAAGCTGAAAATTATATTTGAAATTTAAAAAAACGAAATTTAAGGGGCGTGCGTTCATGCGAAGAGGGGACACTATTTATTTTTATTTTCTGGGGCCCTGGCAAAGAATATAGCTTTAGTGTCTTAATGACTTTTTTATTTCAGATCCCAAATGTCTACAATCTATTGATGCAGGAATATGTTATGGAAATTTTCCTAAGTAAGTATAATCAATTAAAATTAATTTTGAGGGACACGTGATGTAACGCTCCATTGGCCAGATTATTCGCCACAAGCAATAAGGGCCCTCGAAGGATAGTTATTGCTTGTGCCTAGGGTGCACTGACTGTTCTCTCCAGCCTCATTTCTTGCATCAAGAGAGATATACAAGATGTTGATCTAACCGTGCCATATTTCTAGAGCAAATAATAACAAATGTACTTAGTCATCTAAAAATATTTAACTAATTAACGAAATTTTCACTTAGAAACATAGCGAAGGTTAATTTGAGAATAAATCCCTTACGACTTTGAAAATAAGTCACCGGCGGCATTGTCAAAGGGCGGAAAATTCTGCCCATTTTTTTGGTGGTTTCGCACGCATCGTTTTTGAGTCGCACGCGACACACGGGGGAATTTTTAGGTAATTAAGTAAACAGACATTCATACTTTTGCATTTATAATATTAAATGGATTTGGATTTAATCCGGTTAAACTTCGTTTTATTATAATGTGTAGTGATCGCGAAAATCTAAGAAGTTTTTATAATATTAGTTGGATTGTTTTTTTTTTTTTTCAGGTATACTTTCAATATGGCTTCAGAAAGATGTGAACAGTTCTTCTATGGAGGTTGCATGGGGAATGACAACCGGTTTGAGACCTTGGAGGAATGCCAGGCGGCATGCTAAGATTGAGAAATAATTTTGTATTAAAATTGATGATTTTTAAAAACTGCGTTTTTTATTATCTCAGTAATATGAAGTTGAAATTAATAATAAATATTATGGGGAATGTAGTAACCAAAAAGTGGCGCCCCCATCTGTACAAAATCTATTACTCGCTGAATAACATCATTTATCGAAAATTAGTTTTATACGATTCTTGAGGGGCTCGTAGCGATGCAACGACTGCGCGGATTGTACGATCTTCATGGTTAAGCTGCACTTGCCGCGGTCAGTCTGTGGATGGGTGAACGTTTCGTTACACATTGAGACCCCTCCGTGCCTCGGAGAGCACGTTAAGCTGTCGGTCCCGGTTGTCATACGAATATCTATGGCAGTCGTTACGGGTAGTCAGAAGCCTGAAAGTCTGACAACTGGTCTAACCTCCGAATGTCAGTATTACCCAGTAACTGGGTTGCGGGGGTCTGATGGCAGTCGCTCCGTGTAAAATACTGATGTTCAGCCGCATCTGGCTAGACTGGAAGCCGACCCCAATATAATTGGGAAAAGGCTCGGAGGATGATGATGATGAGTTTTTCACGATTCTTCTTCTTCTTCTATCGTTTCGACATAAGCTACATAATGATAACAGCTAATGCCGTGGGGAAAAGATTAGCCAGTCAGCAGGTTGGTAGCGGGACTGGCTGCCCAGGGTGCGCCGGACGATCAATTAAATATCGTCGCTCGTGGAGGCTCTTTTGATGACCCCACGTTTTTTACGATTGAAGTATAGGTACGTATTGTAGTTTAATCAGAAACTATTAACTCTGTAAGTTATACTTCGATATAGTTGTAGATAGAAAAAGTGCGAAAAATGGCCACTTTTGGAATTTTTTCTATCTACAACTTTAGTGAACAGAACAGTTTTTTCTTTTATACAGAGTTATTAGTTTCTGATTAAACTACAGTACCTGTACCTACTTCAATAGTTAAAAATGAATTTTCAATTTTCGATAAATGATGTATTCAGCGAGTAATTTTTTCCCTTTTTTTTGGCTGCTACATTCCCCTTAAGGTCAGCGGTCCCTTGGAGTAAAAGAATCAAGCTTCTAAGTCAACGCAATCAAAAGATATGGCCATTTATGTCACATATTATGATACTCGCAAACTCACTCATCAAAACCTACAGGGTACTTTCCGTTGACCTATAATCATAAAATTTGGCAAGATGCAAGTATTACAGCACAAGTAAAGGAAAATATTCAATAATCATGAATTTGTGGTTATATCATAGGCAAACATTTTTTTTGCAATTACAAACTTAAATTGCAGTTAGAGAATCAACCGAGATGTAGATCGATGTATGGGAGATTTTTTTTGAAGGATAAAAACCGGCCAAGAGCATGTCGGGCCATGCTCAGTATTATAGGGTTCCTTAAGTAGGTGTACAAACGAATCAAATCGAATATTAATCATGGCTATTTTAGTTTTTGCAATAATCGGCAGCATTTGCGACTCAGAGCGTGTTATTAGTAGCGCCATCTAGCGATAAATTCAAGAAGTCAAATTTAAGAAGTCTGTCATGTCAAAGTTACTTTTTGTGATTTTTTCAAATAGAAAGAAGCTAAAGGAGCATTATTTGCCATGAAAATTTTTCTCTAAGGTCAATGACCTTTGAACTAGGACGTTTTAAGTATTTTTCAGATTTTTGTCTATAACTCAAAGAATTATAATCACATTATACTCGAAATAATTTTAAAAGAGAGTTTTCACAAAGGTCTATCAATGTGGAAGATTATAAGTTTCTACGTTGCATAGTTTAGAAATGGCACATTGCGGGGGACACACATTGCAACCCACTTTGGCGGGCTATATTTCGCAGATGGTACACCTGATAAAAAAGTGATGTCTGAAACATTACCTTCATTTTAGTAGACCTATTCAATGATACCCCACACGAGGGGATGCAGCAAAAAAAAATTTTTTTTTTCCCATTTCACATTTATGTACCCCTAAAGAACGTAAAAACTATTTTTTTATTCTTTTAAAATTGAGATCTATAGGATGCAGAATATTTTTTAACAAAATTTCATTTACTTATGTTTATAACTGTAGAAGTTATTAAGCTGTAAAGGATTAGGACAGACGGACAGACGGACAGACGGACGGACATGACGAAACTATAAGGGTTCCTTGGAGGACTTCGGAACCCTAAAAAGGAATAAAAATATTTATTTTGGCTTGCTCAGATAGTTTACAGCATAACATAAACAGAAAACATCGATAATACAATAACATAATAAAAGTATCATACAATCAGATATTGCTATAAATTTTTTCAACTGCAAAGTTAAGTTTGTCCTTCAATCCGACTTACCCATGGAGAACCTTTTCTTCGTGGACTTACCTTTTCGTTAGAGCAATGTTAAGGAGTGAATTTCAGTAATTTAATCCTACTAATAAACGTGAATGTTTGTGAACATGTATGGATGTATAGATCTATGGATGTTTGTCACTCTTTCACGCAAAATCTACTGTATGGATTGTAATGAAAAGTTGATGCTCACCATATACAACTCAATGAAGCCAATGTATTGCAATACATTCATAAACACGGACAGTACAAAATATTATTTTAGATTTTTTAAATATTTACTATTTTGACACATATAATCACAGATATCTGTGCTATTTTGATGTCATGTTTTGCTTTTTTTGTTATGTCAAACAACCTACATTGTCATCAAGTTGTCAGTCGATGCCAATTTTTTGGAATTTCTTGTGTGAAAAGGAGTCTATAATATTGAATCGTAGACTATAGAGTATCGAAATAAAAATATGGATGATACACAGATATCATAGATGATACAATTTTATCCGGTTACTTCATTAATGTATTGATACTCCTTAAAATATAAAAAATGGTTCTTGTACTGTCCGCATTAAATACAATATATTTTTTTTTTGTGTCAACCTGTACTGTCCCACTGCTGGGCAAAGGTCTCCCCCATATTCTTCCAAACTTCCCTATCAGTAGCTTCTTCAGTCCAATTCTTCAGAAACATGTCCAGATCATCCCGCCAGCGTTTCCTCGGCCTACCCCGGCGACGAATTCCTTCCTGAGGCACCCAATGTGTAGCGATGCTTGCCCACCTTTCTGGATGCATTCTGCTGATATGGCCCGCCCATTCCCACTTTAATCTGGCAGACTTGTTGCCTACATCGGCAATACCGGTCTTGGAGCGTATCGTGGTGTTACGAATCCGATCACTGAGTCTTATTTTTAATATACTACGCTCCATAGCCCTTTGGCAAATCTTAAGTTTGGACTTCTGAGCTTCAGTCAAGGACCAAGTCTGAGCACCATAAGTTAGAATAGGCAGGATACACATGTCGATAAGTTTGCGCTTTAGTGATAAAGGAAGGTCACCCTTCATGAGCGTCTTCATGGACCAGTAGCTCTTCCAGGCGTTTTCGATGCGACGGTCGATTTCCTTGTCTTGCCTGTTTTCGAAGGAGACTAGTTGGCCCAGGTAGATGTACTCATTGACATAGTGTATTTCCTGCCCATCGACCTCGACCCTATGTTCTACGCAATTGGTCATGACCTTTGTCTTTGACCGATTCATCATCAGTCCAACCCTATGACTGGCTGTGCTCAGTTCATGGAGCATTTTTTGTATTTGTTCTGGGCAAGGGGCGAAGAGGACGATATCATCAGCAAAACGAAGGTTTGACAGTCTTTTATTGCCGACTTGAATGCCCATACCTGCCCAAGAGTCTGCCAGAGATTTAAATATCTCTTCTAATGTGCTAGTGAATAGTTTAGGAGAGAGCGGGTCACCCTGTTTTACTCCTTTATCAATTTTAAATGTGGTACCTAAAGATTCTAGTTTGATATTAGCTGTACTATTGCTGTAAATTACTTTAAGAATGTCTATGTAAACTTTATCTAGGTCTTGACATTGTAAAGCTGAAAATATGGCATTGTGCTCAATGCTATCAAATGCCTTTGTGTAGTCCACGAAGGCTAAATATAAGGGTTTTTGAAATTCAGAATGCTTTTCTATTATCTGGTTAAGAGTGTGAAGGTGGTCAGCGGTTGAAAAACTTGGTCGAAATCCGGCTTGTTCTGGTGGTTGGTGGGAGTCTAATTTTCCATCGATTCGATTGTGGATAACCTTGATAAATACCTTGTAAACATGTGAAACTAAACTTATAGGTCTATAGTTATTTATATTGGATTTGTCTCCTTTTTTATGCAGAAGGATTATGTTAGAGTGACACATTTTTTTTGGAATTGTACCCGTTTGCAATATCGTATTAAATAAGTTGGTCAAATGAGGAAGAAGTGTGGAAGATCCAAATTTCAAAGCCTCCGTGGTAACACCGTCTATATATATATTATGAAACGAAAAAAATCGCATATAATTTTCGTATATTGTTCATCTTTGTAACAGTTTAAGGCTATTTTTATCAATGTCCTTTGGCATACAAATATGTACAGATACATAACACGGATTAACATATAGCCTACTTTTTTATCCCGGGAAGATGAATAGTTCCCGAAGGATGCGCGATAAATGACATCCATGAGGACGAAGTCGCGGGCATAAGCTAGTTATTAATAAAAATAAAGCAAATATATGTGTGATGGTACCCGCGTAAGAAAGAGATGCAAATATGCAAGACAGCAACGGTAGTGCTGCACTTTTGGTGTACTCTCATAAATTAAATCAGTTTCTTTGGGGTATGGGGTACTGGTGGTACGGTACCCTTATTCCCTTAGTGCGCGAGTCCGACTCGCACTGGACCGGTTTATTTTTATTTGAAAGGATATACTTCAAGATTGAACCAATTTTTATCAAAATCTAGTTCTGATAATGGGATCCGTGTGGAATTTAGGGAACTCTTCAAATATTATAGGCATACACTGTGGGCATACATATAGCGATTTTGGTATTTTCAT
Source organism: Asteroscopus sphinx (assembly GCA_949699075.1). Lineage (NCBI taxonomy): Eukaryota > Metazoa > Arthropoda > Insecta > Lepidoptera > Noctuidae > Asteroscopus > Asteroscopus sphinx. The sequence continues at coordinate 6,381,970 of OX453029.1, forward strand.
CAACAAATCAACCATTTGCGTTCAGACAGGGCCGTAGCCAGACTGTGTAGCCAGGGCAGGCTCATAAAAATTCAGGGCAGGCTGAAAGCTGTGTTTTTTTTTGTAAATAATAATAATAATAAAACATTTAATCAGGGCAGGCTGAAAGCTGTGTTTTTTTTTGTAAATAATAATAATAATAAAACATTTATTTCGAAGTTGCTACGTCCACTCCATTGTAATAATCGCATTTTTCTACTTATGCAAACTATACCTACACATTGTAAAGAAAACCTGAGCAAAGTTGACTAGTTTTTGATATAATTCTCCAAATTGCATAGACACCCGGCTTAGTCATTTGCTTTTAAAAAACGCACCCCTTCCAAAATCGAGCTCACCAATCCTTTGACTACCTACTAGTTATTTCGGATTTTGCCCTACAGTAGTTTTATCTGAAAAAGTCCCTCAGAACCTAAACAGCATTAGCACGAGCGCAGCGAGCGCGAATTTTTCACAGAAACATGTAGTCAAATTATGAGCTTATTAAGGCTTGCGCCTTGAAGTTAGGTTAGGTCTTTACAAAATATAAAATTGTTACACGAAACACACGCTAGCAAAAAGCAATTGAGGATTTGTAAACACCGCGAGCGAAGCGAGCGCGAAATTTTTTAATCTATTTGGCGGTTTCGGTTATTCCTCTTTATAAGATTAAGATGCAAAATAGTAGTTGCTTTTAAGGAAAAGATCCAAATAGTAGTTGCTTTTAATGTCCGCCAAGCACAAAGACGAAACGAGGGTTGAATACAAGGCGCGAGCGTAGCGAGCGCGATATTTTTTGGACAGTAGTACATACTACCTCAGTGACAGTGTATGAAAAACTCTAAAACAATCTTCATAAGTACATTACATTATCTGGGACGCACTGTATGGCAAGAAAAATAGAAGACGTAGAATGAATGATAAAGAGAATTGACAAGGTTTTTTTATTAAGATAAAAATTAAAAGCGATTAATCACCACAATTAAATCATTTTTTATTAAATCAATCAACTTTAGTACGTTTTATCTTGCTTACTAATTTATTAACTTAATTAATTGCTGAAAATTTTCTGTTAAAAAATCACATTATCTGGGAAAGTCTGAGCGCATACCCGATGTTAGTGAAAAAAAGAAACAAAATTTGTGGACAAATTTCCAATGACCGTCTCTGCCCCTTAAATCTACTACTAAGTGATGTGATTGTAACGATTTCGGAAGTACTTAGGTCGAGGTTGAGGAGGAGGTAAACGTACGTGGCGTACCCCTGGCTACGGGCCTGGCTATTCAGTCACGCAACTGACCCAATATTCGGTATTCGGTCTGAGGTCGAATATACTATTCGTTGCAAGTTGCAACACTACACATTGTCGTGTTGAAGTATGTACAAAATAATCAATCAGCATAACAAAAAAATCCACTGAACATAGGTACCTACTTTCCAATATTTCGGAAAGGGATCAAAACACGTAAGACAGAATTATCTTGTAGCACAGTTCACATGCACCGTCGTCACAAACACAAAAATAAGTAGGTACATATTACCAATTACTGAATTACTTTCACGAGAGGGGACTGGGGTTGGGGTCCGACTGCGAGTACAGTGCAGACTAGTGTGTACCAGTCCATTACCCAATAAATATATATTTTTATATAATATCATTGCCATACCTACCTAGTCTCTACGAACAAAAAACATAAGGCGAACTCTTGTTTCTGACAACTGCTGACCATGTGTGTATCAAAACATTTTTTTTTTTAAGAAAGCATGTCCATCTTTGTTTATGTCGACTCGGTTGCAAATGGTTTTTTTGTTTTTTTTTTTTTTACAAAATGAATGTCTCTTTGTAACTGTTTAGTAAAGCGAAGCGACTGCGCTACCAAAAATCGGCCGTACTACATTCGAAGTTGCTTCATCAATTTTTATAACTCAGTATTCTGAGTGTAATAATCATATTAAATTTTGTTATATGTACTATTTACTAGTACAGTAGGACTACTGTACAAATCAGATACTACGCGTAGAAATTTCGAGGCTAGTGGCTAGGGCAGGCTCAAAATTTTCCACCGTACTGCGTACGGCGTACCCCTGGCTGCGGCCCTGTAGCCAACCACACATACCAAACATCGATAAATACCATTATTTACTTTCCTGTACTAAAGGCAGTGCATTAAATATTGTCAAAAGTTTACCAATCACTGCAAGTAATTATGATTTAGTCTGGAAAAGTCTCCTTGATAAGTACCAAGACAACCGCATGTTGTTAGGTAGGTACATGGATAAAATGTTGGGTTTTACGCCGATAAATAAGGAGTCTTCAACTCAATTAAATACATTCATTGAAACATTTGAGCATTCTTTTAAAGCAATTCAAGCGTTAAATAGTTATGTAATGTGTCACATTGCACTTCGCGCCTTAGATTCTCAAACAAGAAAATTATTTGAACAAAGTTTGGATCAAAAATCGGTTCCAACTTTCAATGATTTGATAAATTTTGTTCACAATCATATTAAAGTACTCGATCACTCTGAGTCTTATACCAGTAGTTCAAGTTCCGTGAACTTGCAACAAAATAAACGGCAGCCATTTTACAAAACTGGTAAAACTAGATCATTGTGTTAAAATCTATGGATCATTCACTCATGCATCTTCTTCTCAGAACACATTTTTATGTTGGCATTGTAACGGCGATCATATGATATTTAGGTGTGACAAATTCCGTGAATTATCCACTCATAAGCGCATTGACCGTGTTAATGCACTTAAGTTATGTCATAATTGCCTTAAACAGAACCATACTATTAATGAATGCAAGAGTCAATTTAAATGTTTAGTTTGTCAACAATCACATCACGTATTATTGCATCTTGACAATAACAAACCGGTTTTGAGTTTGCACCACAGCGACGCGAGCGCATCTAATCACAGACTAAGAAGTGTACTACGTACAGACGACTAGTGGTGTGACTAATATAATCATAATAGTTACGGGTAACATAATATTGAGCATAAATGTGATATTATGTTATTAATAACATAACATAACATCACGCCTGTATTTCCCCGAAGGGGTAGGCAGAGGTGTATAGTACACCCACATTTCGCCAGTTATGTAATAGGAGGCGAGCCTATTGCCACTAAATAAATAAATTGCACAAATCCAGACTCCAGGCTGCTACTGAAAATTTCCTACTGAAAAAACTCGATAACACTTTGCCCGACCCGGAAATCGAACCCACGACCCCATGCTCAGCAGTCGCGCTTGCGACCACTAGACCAACGAGGCAGTACAATTTTTAAAGTATTTTTAAATGACCAAGTTCATTATTTATCATTTGCTCTAGAAATATGGCACGGTTACAGATTATCTTGTATTCTTGTATTTGTGCGGTTAGCCATACGGTTGACTGTACGTTTAAAATACAATTATTTGGTGGTCGCTTTGACGAAATCACTTGTTGCCAACATCTAGAAGACATTCAAATAATTAAAAATACATTTTAATTCCATAAGTAGTCTTTAATTAAGCCTTGCAAGCCTTTTCGCAGTCTTCTTTGAAGGTAAAGATGTTACTATTCCCGCCACAGCCTCCATAGACGAAAGATACACACTCGTTATTTTCAGAATCGTAACCAAACCTAAAATATAAATAGATAGTTATTAAAATCATCAATATACACGCTGACAATTTAGTAGTTTTGGAAACGAAAAGGGGTCATTGTACTCATCATTATGAACAACTTTTACTATGGGACCAACCCTGAAAACGCGAAAAAAAATCAGCTGTTCCCGATATATAAACAAGTGTAATTGAAATAACTGAAAACCTCTTCAGGGCTCATTGTACTCATCATTATGAACAACTTTTACTATAGGACCAACTAGGGTTGCCGACAATTTTTCGAGAATATAGTATATTGGAAGAAAACATAGTATTTAAAATGTTAATAACTTCTTAGGTTTTCGCGATCACTACACATTATAATAAAACAAAGTTTAACCGGATTAAATCGCGTATATTATTTAAATTGGTTTCCCTGACGTTTCGAAAGCTTTGCAGCATTTCGACCAATTTAAATAATGTACGCGATTTAATCCGGTTAAACTTTGTTTTATTATAATTTAAAATGTTCTTGAAAGTAGTAGCGCGAGCGTAGCAATTGCAATTTTTGTTCAGATTTTTTGCGAAAACACGATGACCAAAAAACAAACAAAAAATGACAAAAAGCGTTTTAGGTTTTTTAATTTTTCCTCTTTACGTAATTACTGTGGGTTTTTGTGTTTTTTGTGTGAGTTTTTCAAAATGTAACTTAGTTAAGGTTAAGGCTTACAAAGAAAGTTGCAATTATAAATTTTGCTAAGTGGTGTTGCAGTATTAATAAAAGTGAAAACTAAAATAGGTAGTAGGACAGGGTAATAAATGCACTTGGGGTTCTCAAAGGCAATACAAATGGGTCTATGGAAGTGACAATTACCTACAGAAAACCTAAAAACTATCTACCTGCAGGAAAATCGGAAGCACATTGTATCTTCGAGTGAAATATTGTATTTTTGCGTACTATATCATTTCTCAATAGTATATAGTACGCCGGGCCAAAATATAGTAAAATATTGGATTATACTGGGTGTCAGGGAAACGCTCCCGAAACTGAAAGGCTATTATTTTATACTACCTAAACAAAATCGAATACCAATAACCATTAGCCTTATACGCATTGTTTTAGTGATTTGGTATTTTGCAAACCCACAATGTAAAGCGTACAAAACTCGGGATCAATGCCGCGCGTACCTAACCTACCTACGCTCGCTATGGGACGGACTGCGTATGCGAGCGGATGTCGTTCACCCCTAGAGCCAGCTGATATTTTATTTGAATTACATTGCGAACTTTAAAAAAATAAGTAAATAAATGGGGTTTTTTAGCAAATCAGTTTTATTTAACTGCCCAAAGCTGATTATGTATGAAAAATTTGAAAAAAAAATTAAAAAAGAATCGCATCTTTTTGTGGTTTCGTATCAGTTCAGCTTCGTTATCGGAAGCGTTTCCCTGACACCCAGTATAGTACGGTTGGTAACCCTGTTTGTATGTCTGTATGTCGCTTGTCATAGGTTGCCATTCAATGACCTTGCTGTCAACGTGGATACTACCACGCCACGGATGCTATATGTCAGTGATAAAATTTTACACGTGTCACGGAAGAATTTGCACAGTAACAGTTGTCGTTAACGAGACAGAATTTCAAGCACGGAGGGGTTAATATCCGCTATTGCCTTGCTACCCCATTCCATCATCGGACAACCAGACGCACGGCAATGCTCGAACCTTTTTAACCGACTTCAAAAAAAGGAGGAGGTTATGTATTCCGCGGGTTTTTTTTTTTTCTTTTTTTTTCTTCATGTATGTACACCGATTACTCCGAGATTTGTGGGCCGATTTACGTGGTTGTTTTTTCATTTGGTAGAGAAAGTCCGCGCGGTGGTCCCATATAAATTTTATTCACTTAGGTCGAGTAGTTTTTTAACTAGCTTCAATAAATCAGTTTATTTTAGCTTCGCCTATCTAGATGATCTGCTCATTGGTTCGTTTTTCTGAGAATTCTTGACCGATATGCGTGTTTTTTTTTCACGATAGTGATTGGAAGTTTGGAAGAACATGAGCGAGACCTTTGCCCAGCAGTGGGATAGCAAGGGTTAATAAAAAATATATTCTCAAATAGGTTAAATATACATTTATGAATCAACCCTCAACTAAAAAGTATGAAATAAAAACTTTGTAACAAAAAAAAAACCGACTTCAAAAACCTTAACTAAAAAAGTAAAAAATAATCATTGTATGTATTTTAAAATCTTAACATAAACAACATTTAGAAGGCGGCGCGTGATTTTCATGTACGTTCACATAAACTGTTTTTACTATAGATATTGCGCTCGACTGTACATTACATGACGCAAAGGGTCAACCACGCGCCGCCTTAAAAATGTTGTTTATGTTAAGATTTTAAAATACATACAATCATTATTTTTTACTTTTTTAGTTAAGGTTTTTGAAGTCGGTTTTTGTTTTGTTACAAAGTTTTTATATGGTAGATATTCCATCTTTAAGCAATAAGCGTTTTGCTAATAGCTTTATCATGCGTACAGCTAGAGTGGAATTCCTTGCAGTAAAAGACAAGTGTAAGTATTGTCTTCAAGGCTCGAGTGAATAGGTTTTTGCTGGGCAAGCGTGTACCATCGTCGACCGCACCATCGCTTAACATCAGGTGAAGTGGCAGTCAAACGCAAGCCCATTAGGTACAAAAAACGTACTTCTTCAAAGCATTGATAAGCATATTTTAAGATGACGTACCTTGGAAAATACGCATAACACCGTCCAGTCTCCAACTTCTGCATGCATTTTGGGTCTCTCGCCACTGAAACGGTACAAAAATTAAATAAATCTTCGCTAATACCAGCTGTGATGTGATTCTTGAAAATAATTTATATCTCAAACTAATTTCTATTTTAAAAAACCGCTTAGAACATTGATTACTTTTAAAATACACCCCTATTTTTAAAACGACTGCCCAAAAAAAGAGTGTTATGTTTTTATAAACTTGAAAATGTTTAAGAGGGGTGCCTGCTCATCATTCTGTATATTTTTTATTAAATAAATAAATACATATTTTTGGGATATTTTTACACAGCACCATCTAAGTCCCAAACTAAGCAGCGCCTGTGCTATGGGTACTAGACAATGGATATAATACTTTTATATTTTTTTTTTTAAATACCTACATACCTATAACACATAAGAAACACCCAGACCAACACAAACACTTATGTTCATCACACAAATATTTGTTTCGTGTGAGAATCAAACCCACGACCTCGTGATCAGCAGTCCGACACTCGAACCACCAGACCACAGACGTCGTCAAATTATGGGAAAAAACTCTAAATCGTGAAAAAAAACAGCCGCGGTTCAACAGATTTTTTTTCACGATTATTGACAAAATGCATACATTTTACCATAGTACAGCTATAGTATAAAGTGTTAGTAGTGATACATCCTTACTCTGTGGTACAGCCACAGACAATAAAAAATATAGACGAAGTGCTGCGAACAATCAGAGTGAAGCCAAAAAAAACTATGCTCATCCGTGTACAACCAGCGCTCACGCACACACCATGCGCCTAAAGGATATTTGCTTTTGCATGTGTGCGTGAGTGCTGGTTGTACACGAAGGAGCATGTTTTGTTTGGCTTCTCTAGATTGTTCGCAGCACTTCGTCTACAACTTCAAAATCATCATCATCATCATCATTTCAGCCGAAAGACGTCCACTGCTGGACATAGGCCTCCCCCAAACATCGCCACAACGACCGGTCCTGTGCCTTCCGCATCCAGCGGATTCCCGCGACCTTCACCAGGTCGTCGGTCCACCTTGTGGGGGGCCTACCCACGCTGCCAACTTCAAAATGCGATAAAAAAATTGCTGTCCCCACGGACGAATAAAAAAAGGCGGACGGCTGCTGTCTCCACGGATGACTAAAAAAAGGCGGACGGAATCTCGCTAAGAAAAGACTGAAGCACAATTTACTTAATTAATTAATTAATTTCACAATTATTTTTCTACTACCTATTATTTTTTACTATGTCGGTGTTGGTCCCATAGTAAACATAGAAATAGATAGAGATAGAATGGTTGTAATCACAATTTTACTTGCGATTCATGCGTGGCAACTTTCGAACAAACTACGCCTTACATATTGACGTTATTAATTTAAAAAAAAAAAACTTTAATCAAATGTACTGTACAGCTTTTTTTCTGCAGTTAGAAACAGCACAATAAGGCATTTTCACGGGTTTTTGTTACAGTATTTACAGAAACAAGTCATAAGGCGTACTGAGAAAGGCTTTGAAATGCTCTGCACTATGGTGCAGAGTGTTGGCATGCGCGCCCTGCCAACTTTTCCATTCTATATATTTCTGTGTATAGTAAACGTTGTACAGATTGATGAGCAGAGACTAACCTTAATATTTTATTTGATTATTAAAAATAGGGGTGTATAAAACAGTTTTGATTAATTAATTTAATAAACACTCAATACAAAAAAAACGCGTCAGTTTTGCATTCAAGCACGCACTGTAAGTCCAGTTGATCGAAATTATTTTCAAGAATGATTCTAAACAAATGATAAATGATAACCTCAGAATATAATGATAACAAAACAAATAGATACCATAGGCACTGCAAATTACTGCAATAATAGCGAAAAACAAGAAAAATATGACACTTCTCATTTTGTATATGTTTATCTTCTGATACTCAAAAGAATACTGAATTATGTCGCTTGAGAAAAGTTTATATATTTTTTGTTTGCTCCGAAAGCTGCAGCGAGTACAGTCTACATCAAAAATTTGTGATACAGTGGTTCAAAAGTTGTTTATACAACATTAACAAAACCGAAAGGTTTTCACCTTTTGGTTGTTAAGATTTTTACGTTTCTGGATTATTGTGAAAATATTATTATATGAGCGTAAAAACATGTTCTAAGAATAGTGGTTAGTTAGTAATTACGATTTTAGAATAATAATTAGTTACTGTCATAAATAAAGGGCCGCACAAATGAACAATAGCGTGGCAGGCACTTGAAGGCAGGCAGTTTTGAAGCGTTTTGAAGCGGGCCCGCCAAAGAACTGCTTTCAGTACAACATGTTGTGACAGCAACATGCAACTGCCTCGTCACCACTTTGACATCACACTGACGTGCTGTCCTATCCTGCTCCGGTGAGGCCAGTTAGTATCACATAGTACTTTTATTATATATGAAAGTTAGTATGGCGGCCGTAGTGATACAACGCAACCGCGCCGCTCCTGCTCGCGCACCGCGCTGCCCGGTTCGTCGGCGGCGGGTCCAGAGTGTTGCCAATATTTGGTGTGTCGTGTTTCATATCGTTCCTTGTCAACTTGCGCGGGCCCGCCTTCAACTCTATACAGGCCTTAAGGCATTAAAAAAAAAAAAAAAATTTTGATTTTTAATTTCCAAATGATGCTGACCGTATCTAATTCTACAATAGCAATTCATTAATTGTGATATTAGTGAATAGTCATTAACAATTTTAAAAATAAAACCTATCTACGTAATAGAAATTTAATTGCATACTTTAGAATCACGTCGTCGGTCATATGAAGTCTAACCTGTTTCTTTAATTAAATCTCTAGTTTTGATATGTGACTTTGCTTGCCTAGTTATTTTACTATGAGTATTATCTACAACATGTTATTGAAATAACTGAAAACCTCGTAAGGGGTCATTGTACTCATCAGTATGAAAAAGATTTACTATGGGACCAACCCTGAAATAGCAAAAAAAAAGGTTCCGGAACCACACTGCCATCTGTCATTAGTTCACTTGACGGCTGTCTCGCGAACACACGTTTTATCAGCGGTTGCATCAACTGAATTTAGAACATGCTGCTTATATGAGACCGCGTGTCTATTAATTGACGTCGTTGGGTGTTCCCTACATTTTGTCGATTTATATAAACACAGTAAGGAACAGAACAGCTGACATTTTTGTTTTCGAAGTATATACTCCGTGCTGTTTTGTGGAAATAAACTACTATAAATAAGCGTAATAGTGTACGTTTACCCACAGACAACATAATATAACGTCACGCCTGTATTTCCCCGAAGGGGTAGGCAGAGGTGTATAGTACACCCACATTTCGCCAGTTATGTTGTAAGTCCCATGTAATAGGGGGCAAGCCTATTGCTATTAACCGGGCACATATCCAGACTCCACTTACCCACAGAAATCTAAATAGTACGGTTATAGAAATGATATCCACGGTCTTAACGCGTGACGCCGCGCGCCGATTCACCGCTACCAACACATAAATACGCAATCACGCCCACCATGTTTCTAGCATTCAATGCAAAATAAATTAAGCTAAAAAACCGCTGTTAGATATGCTGCAAAATACAATTTTAGGGACTCCGCGTCTAGAACAGCACTGATGATTAAGCAAACGGTTCGCGCACTGGTGTCCTACGAAACACCTGCACGTGGGGACAAGTTCACGCGCCTTCACCACTTCTATTACGTTATATTTTAGATTCCTATGCTCAAAAAATATTATATATAAAATGTTGTCAAGTGATGCAGTTCAGTATTCTTTTGAGTGTGAAAGGCATATCAAAAAATGCGGAGTATTATATTTTTTTCGTTTCTCGCTATTTTTGTAGTGTTTTGCAGTGCCAGAGGTAAATATTTACTAAATATTTATTTATTATTTGTTATATTGTATCCAAACAAACACGTTTTGTAAAACCAAACCAAGTCTCGTAGTCGTAATCTTAGTAGATGATTTAATATTTATTTTTATTATTTTTACAACAACAGGGTTCTTATTACATAATGAATGTTTAGACATAATATATTGTATTTATTACGTTTATTGTATCTCATATTTATGTAGTTGTGTTATAGATATATGTATTATATTATTATAGCATTTATGTTATGTAGTATATCAAGTATATGTATTGTATTACGTTGTTACACAGCGTGCTACACCTCTCTTTACTTGCCCATATTGTCCATCCTAAGGTTGTCTGGAAGAGAACGCCTTGTGCGATAAGACCGCCCATTGTACATATATTTTATGTAAGTCATATATGTTGCTTTTTTGTGTACAATAAAGAGTATTTGTATTGAATTGTATTGTAAAAATAAGGCCAAAATCTCCACCTAAAATTCAATATCCTCTAAAGCGAATATTTAATATTATTTCTTTTCTTTACTATTTCAGTGGCCAGAGACCAGCAATGTTTGGAGCCGTTAGTGACTGGCCGGTGTGATGCATACTTCCCAAGGTAAGTCACCTAAAAATTGTACTTTACTAACTGACGCCGCATCATTTCGATAATATAATAACACCCATTTTCTGGAAGGCTGATCAATTTGATCTTTTGTCAAATCTCATGTCAGCTCCTGTGATTGGCCGGCAAAAATGTTAACAACCAATCACAACGCTTGACCTGAGATTTGACAGCTGATTAGTAAATTTTTGCGTTGACCAGCCTTTCGGGAACTGGGGGTAATACAACGTTTTTTATTCGTTGGCAAAATTTCACAAAGGTGCTAGGTATCGATGTGATGATAATTAAGAGGCCGTACACGAAATTTTGCGGATTTCGCTGATTTACGGGATTTTACAGACGTGATTTTTTAGTTAAAATATTATATTTCTATATTTTTTAATGCACAACATGAAAAACCATTTCAATAATGATCTAATGAATGAGCTAGTTTTTTATTTTTATTAATACATTTTGATTAATCGACCTCAAACCAGCGACTGTTTTGTGAATTTTTGCTGTTAGAGGTTTAGAATATCCCATATTTACGAAATGTTTTGACATCTAAACAATACGAAAAAATTACAATGTATTGTTGTGAAAGTCTTCTATATAATGTATGCATCACTTTTTACCACTTTAATATAAAAAAATTGAGTAATATAATATGTAACTTAGTCAAAATTCAGAGAAAATGGGCAAAGAATTGCTTTTGATTTCGGCTACTTAGAACTCTCGTTCATAAAATTAAAATTACACAAATAAACTTCAGTTCAAATACAATCCATTTCCTGAAAAAAGAATTTAAAATATTAAAAAAAAATGCCTTTAAAAAATATTTTAAAAGAACCTAAATCTCGCATTATAATACTCGACGCAAGCCTCGAGTCAGCAGTCCGCGCTGAGCGCTTCCAGAGGGTGGACGTATCGCTCTGCGCTCCGAAAATCCGTATCGAGTTGACACGTAACGTGTCCACCGGCTACCGGCGGTTTTTGATACTTTGGTAAGTTATTGTTTTTAAATATTTTGTGATGATTTTAACATGCTTTTAAATACAGCGTGTAATAGTATAGATAAGTGTTTTATTATTATTAAAATTTTAAGTATCTTATTTTTAATTATTTATAACACATTTACCCATGCGAAGCAATTTTGCTCGTGAGCGATTTTTGGAACGTAGTTCCTTATCGCGCGTTGTGAAAGGGGGCTAGACGGAAAAAATTCTTACGAAAAGTTGTCACGACACTTTTTTTTTATAGTATTGGATGGCGAAACGAGCTAAAGGCCCACCTGATGTTAAGTGGCTACCTTTGCCCATAACAACTGCAATACCGAATCGAAAGGAACTTCGTTCCATCCGGGTGTCCCTTGACACCTCTCAAGTTTTTTTCTTTCCTTTTCTTTCTTTCTTTACATCATCACGCCTGTATTTCCCCGAAGGGGTAGACAGAGGTGTAATAGACCACGTTTCACCAGTTAGTTTTCGTTTCACGTTTCGCCAGTTATGTTATCAGTTCCATGTAATTTCGATTCATTTATTTTAATTATAAGTACCTACAAAACGTACGTACTATTTTTAAATAGTAATATTATAAATGCGACAGTAATTCTGTTTCTGTGTTAGCTTTCCACGCAACAAGTGTTTTCATTTATTATTAGGATATTTTTTAAACTATGATGCTAATCTTATCCGAAAATTTATTGTGAATTTGATATACATTCACAATAGTTGGGTTTGTTGGACTGAAAGAGATATCTCTAAGAGTTAAGCTGTGTAAGCCGTTGCAAACATGTTTTTGTAAAAAAATTCATGATCGTCTAAAATGAAGAATTTCATATTCACAGATTCAAGTATGGCCGGAAAGGGCAAGAACTTTAAAGTATGGCCGGAATAAGTATGGCCGGAAAGGGCAAAATTGTAATAGTGAAAATGCAGATTATGGGGAAATATGCCAAAAGCCGGACATGATACCCGATGAATATCAAACTGCCAAGTTTCTTTTCAGCAATATATTTTGATTTGTTCTCTTAATAACTAAATACTTTTCAATTAATATCAATGGCTTATTTCCCAGATCGAGTATGTGGATCACCTAAAACAGCAATTGGCTAACAAAGAAGCAATTAAAAGGGAAACTCGACAACAAGCCGACGATATTTCCGACTATATCGATACTTACAACGCCATCTATTGCTATTTTGAGGTAACTGCTCCAGGCAGTTTAAACAATGAGTTAATTTTTTATGTTTGAAATAAATATTCTTTATTTCCAGAATTTGCTATGTAATTTATTAATCATGAAATTCTGTAAATCATACTGATTTCTGTTTTATTTGTTGTAGTTTCAGATCATCAAAGATGATACCTATTTGTTTAGAAAAGTTGTAGATTTGATTCTTATTAATTAAATTCATTATTGTAAATAATGTGAATATTATAATAATTATAATTAGAATATTCTAATTAGATTAATAAAATGATTCATTTAAATGTTGTTAATTTAATTTTGTAGTTCACATACCAACTCCGCTTTATTCTGTTTCATATTTTAATTCTGGCATGATTTGTTGGTTCATATAATATTTAGAGATTATCTAAATTAATATTACTTTTATTACGACATTTAGTTAATTATTTTAGTGTTCATTTATAAATTAAAATGTTATTAGTTATTCATTCGAATCGATATATATTGTAATAATATCAAGATGGCACTGTGCTCTGCCAGTCCATGTGGTGCCGGACTTAAAGAATAGCACCACCCTTATCTCTTCTCATGGGTGTCGTAAAAGGCGACTAAGGGATTCACCAGAGGATGGGCAGCAGCGTTATCTGAGTATTTAACCAACCAACTGCGATCGCCAACCCGCCTGCCAAGCGTGGCGATTATGGCATATCCCCCCCTTAATTGGGGGAGGCCTATGTCCAGTAGTGGACAGTCTTTCGGCTGAAATGACTGTGCTCTGCGCGAGTATGCGTTCTTGTTGTTCTTCTGGTCAGTTCATGTAATAACTGGGAAAATACATAATTTGGAGTAACAAGAAATTTATTTCGTTATGAATCCTGATGAAACCTTGGGCTACGCGCCCTTGGACGAATAAAAAAGGCGGACGAAATCTCGCTAAACAAAAAGTGAAGCATCTATAGTAAGACGGCTCGCTTAGAAGTACGGACTGGCATGCACACATTCACACCCATAGTAAGACAAAAAGCCGCGATTACGCAACAAATCTCGTGTGACGGTAGTCGTTGTCGTAGTGTCACAAGTAAAATGATAATATAAATCTGGTGTGTTAAAATTCTGTCAAAATTATAGTGGGTTTAGGAAAAAACTAAGTGCTTCAATATTTTCTTAGCGAGATTCCGTCCGCCATTTTTTATTCGTCCGAGTACGCGCCGATATATACTACCAGACTTTTTTATTTCAATTGACAAAAACTACGAGAGTAAAAGACACGTAAAAAATAGAAATGGATCAAAACCGTTTAATCGCCGTATTGGCCATCGACGACTCGACTCACGCACATACGCGACCGAGTGCTCCTGCGTGTGTGCGTGCGCGTGTTGAATACTTAATTCGGCCCGTCTCGATTTCGTATACGGCCTCTTAATAAAACAAGAAAAAATATGATTGTTTTAACTCATAATTTCAACTACAGCTGATCACGGGGTCAACAGCCGCGAAATTCTTACTTCATAATTTCAGCCGAAAGACGTCCACTGCTGAACAAAGAAATTCTTACTAACTATTTTTTAATTTGTAGGTACAGTACGCGTAATATGACTGTGACGCTGTTAAGTGAGAAACAGGTGGCTGCGCATTAGTAAATTTTGCAACCAAATCAGTAGCACGCATGCGCGGTAATGGCGGCAATGAGTGGCAAGATAGCGAGGACCACATGTTCTCGCTGTCTCAGTCGTTCATTAATGTTCGATGTATCCTTATGTCCTGCTCACACTTATTACGCTACTGTACAGTCGACTGCATGACAGTAGTGACACTCGTATTTAAAAACCGCCCTTATTGCTTACGAAATAAAGACGCTGTCAGTATCAAATTGTTACCACTGACCTGCAGTCGACTGTACCTGCGCGGCCCTTCGCAAAGCCTGTATCAGAACGGCACAGTTATATTATGCGTACTGTAGTGTTATGGTTTTTGGTATAAAAAATATGTTAACTTACAAGAGTCACAGGTTACGCGTCCCGTGACCGTTGACCCCGTGATCAGCTGACTTTAAATGATGAGTTTAGAAAAACTTTTATTATCATTAGATATCGATACCCATCAATTCCATACAATCCTCAATGACCCCGTAGACACAAGGATACTTAATCGTCTAAGAGTACCAGGTACTGGCAGGGCCGGATTAACCATTAGGCAGAGTAGGCAACTGCCTAGGGGCCTCGCATCGGCTAGAGGCCCCGCGTGCGCTCAAAAGTAATTGAAAATGTTTCATACGGTGACAATTTAATTGGTAAATTTGTATCCTCAGTGACAATAGGTATTATTGCTTTTTTTTGACGCATGCTGTCAGTTGATGAAATACTTCATACTTTCAGAACAGAACCATCTAGTATCGAGTAGTAGAACTAATAATATGGATGCATTACGTAGCATGTTGTATGATAAACAAAACTTTTGAAAAGCAATTTAAAAAAAAAAAAAAAAAAAAAAAATTAGTTTATTTATTTTTAAATTTCTGTACAATTTGTGAGTTTTGCGGCCGTGATCCCTTCATCAACTTGAAAAGATCTGATGATCTTTAAACGGCCGAAAAGGGGCCCCAAGAATTGCATTGCCTAAGGGCCCCGATATGGTTAATCCGGCCCTGACTGTGGGCTGCTGTTCATGATGATCAAGACCTGGCTGTTGATATGAAAAAAGATCATGATTTAAATGATTTCCTTGTCAGCACTTTAGTTTACATTTTTTGTAAAAAAATAACAAAATCAGATGGGTGGCTCAGAGACTAGCGTTCCCAATTGAAGGTTCGATTCCTGCTTGAAGAAACATTTTTTTTTGTTTAACTTTGAATAACATAAATATTTATTTTTTAGGTTTGGTTATGATCCGGAAAAGAACGAATGTGTGCCATTCGTCTATGGAGGCTGCGACGGAAATGACAACAGCTTCTCTCTCAAAGAAGACTGTGAGAAAGTTTGCAAAGCTTAATTAAAGACAATTTTTTTAATCTAAACATGGTTTTTTTATTTCTATTACTATTGTTGTTATACCCAACACCACCAACGAAAATGGGCCGCGCTGGATGGGTCGCAAATGCCATGCATTGCAGTTCTCGTGGCTCATCCACCAAGGCGAGAGTAGGTACACGGTGGAGTTTTGAGCCCCACATAACCATGCTGCCTCCCCAGGTGACGTGACAAGCGATAGGCATTTTACCCGCCGCAAAAAAAAAAAAAAAACAAGGCCTGGCGCACCACTAAAATAACGTTGATGTAATCCTTTACAGCTTAATAACTTCTACAGTTATAAACATAAGTAAATGAAATTTTGTACAAAAATGGATTAGATATAGATCTTAATTTTAAAAGAATAAAAAAATCTTGTTTACGTTTTTTAGGGGTGGCGCCCATACATGTGAAATGTGGATGAAATTTTTTTTTTCGCTTCACTACCTCTTGTGGGGTATCATTGAATAGGTCTACTAAAATGCAGGTAATGTTTCATACATCACTTTTTTATCAGGTGTACCATCTGCGAAATATAGCCCACCAAAGTGGCTTACAATGTGTCCCCCCCCCTGCCATTTCCAAACTATGCAACGTAGAAACTTGTAATCTTCCACGTTGATAGACTTTTATAAAAACTCTCTTTTTAAATTATTTCGAGTATAATGTGATTATAATTTTTTGAGTTATAGTGAGAAAACTGAAAAATACTTGAGACGTCCTAGTTCATAGGTCATTGACCTTAGATAAAAATGTTCTTAACAAATAATGCTCCTTTAGTTACTTTCTATTTAAATAAATCACAAAAAAAAAAAAATGTGTTATATTGATAACACAAAGTAACAGCGCCACCTAGCGCTAAATTTACGAAGTGTATCATATGAATATATGACACACTTCTTAAATTCAGCGTTAGGTGGCGCTGTTTGCAAAACTAAAATAGCAATGATTAATATTCGATTTGATTCGTTTGTAATTAGACCTACTTAAGGAACCCTATAATACTGAGCATGGCCCGACATGCTCTTGGGCGGTTTTTTTATGTATGTAATTGGACGTTAGACCTGGTTTAAAGAAGTGTCTAAAACTAAGTATTTACATAATAGTGATGCTTGCATTGCTGTGTTTCGGTCTGAAGGGTACGGGTGCCGGAGAAATTATACAATCACATCAGACTTTCCATCTTCATGTCTCAGTTTGGCGAACCGACTTGCGGTACCATTGAGGCAACAGCCTAGGTGGTATAAGTCCATGGTAACTTCTTAAATAACGCTTGGACATAACTGTAATTAAATGAGGTATGAGATGAGACCGTCAAAATTTAGGAGCATTTTTTATAGAACACAATTTTATAATTATGAAAACAAAAAAGTTGTGGAAGATAGTTTTTAATTTTTTGTTTTTTGCTTATTGCCAAAAGTACGTAATTTGGATTTACGACCTTTGCAGCGGAAAGCGTCGATATGATTGACACACTTGTTATTAGTAATAGGTCATAATGTCGGCTATTATCTAACGCCATGCGTCGGATTTGCTGATAAATTTTGACCCTGTTTTGATTACTTAACAGGGCCACATTGAAAATTGAGTATAAATGTTGTTTTTCTTTTTCTCTGACATTATGTATGTCCACCCAACATTTCACACGCTGTTACTCAGTTAAATGGACATCCATTTGATGACTTACACAAACTAACATCATATCTATTAAATTTTTGAAGCAGTTACTAGCCTAGTGGTTGAACGCTTGCCTTCCGTGCACGGGGGTCTGAGTTCGAACCCGGCCTGCACCTCTGACTTTTCGAATTAATGTTCGGATCAGAATTTGATTATCACTTGCTTTAACGGTGCAGGAAAACATATTTACTATATTTACGGGAATTTTCGCGCACAATGACAATCTGTCTGTAAACTATTGTCTTTGTTTTCGTTTGGTGTACCTATGAATAATAAATAATATAATAAATAAATAAATGAAATCAGAACAAAACAAACATTTTGACTGACCTCGACCAAGTTTTGGCCAAGTTGTATTGACCGTGGTCACGAGCAGACTGAAGTAATATGCGGGTCTCATCGTCTTGAGTGGCGGGTGTTTTCTCGAACTACCCGCGGTTAGTTTTTCGTATCGTAGCCGTCCGTAACAAGATATGCTGAATCACGACACTCAATACTGACCGTTTTGGCGGACATACATGTAGACAAAGCACGACGCGAACACTTCTCGACACAGAATAAACTTCTCGATTACTAGATTTCACGAGGAGGACAACCCATATCCATCTTCCCGATTGAAATTTTTATATTTCTTTATTTCAATCGCTTCTCATAAAATTCTGGGATAGTAATGACGATCAGTGGAGAGGATTTTCGGGCCGTGTAGCTCAAACCAGTGGTTTGGTCCTGATTCGAGCAAATGTTCGGCAATGGCAGATTTGTCCACTTGACACTTGACAGCGCCTTACCGCTGTGATGTGCTCTTTCACTCTCTCCGCGATAGTACGCTTTGATGTAATATAGTCCAAAATGAGTGAAATTCTCGAAAGTTTAAAAAACTCTATTGCAGGAAAACATCGTGAGGAAACCTGTACAATTGAGAGTACTCTATCTTGAAAACAGTAATACATGCGTGTCAAACTTGGTGTGTTTGTAGTGCATACTCCAGATGAGTAAAATGTTTGACTCCTTAAGAGATAATAAAACAAGGTTTAACCGGATTAAATCGCGTATATTATTTAAATTGAACATGCCCTAGACAAACCCAACCATTTTCTTCGATTTGATAAACCACAAGTTCTGGCAAAGGAAAACCGATATGTACCTAGAATGCCCCGTGAGGCTCTTGAAATTAAAAAACATCCTAATTTTAATAGAGAAGATGGTTGGCAGCTACCACCTGTTTGGAACCCAGTCCTAAAAATAATCAAGTCCCAAACAGCACGCAACACTGTAAAAGATAATGATATTGTGAGTGATTACTGCGTGCATCGAAACGATTTTAATTAATAATATTGTACGGTAGATTAAAATAATTTTTAAGAAATATTTGTAAAGACACTTGTCATCTTAGTCTACCTGCGACCACGAAATGCTGCAAAGCTTTCGAAACGTCAGGGAAACCAATTTAAATAATATACGCGATTTAATCCGGTTAAACCTTGTTTTATTATAATGTGTAGTGATCGCGAAAACCTAAGAAGTCCTTAAGAGATATTCAGTTAATTCAATAACATGTTGTATAAAAACATAAAATTACAAAATTAAATAATATAATATAAAATAATTAATCAAGTACCTCCCTGGTATACAAAGAATTGCCAAATATAAATAAACAGCATTCATTCAGAGTAATCAGCTTACAAAACATAAGTTGGAGTCGGGGTGCTGGCCGGAAAACCTCCACGTGTGCCCGACGACTGCTTGTCCTTCTGGACATGTCTAGAGGGATCGGCAGTTGTTTGGCCGGTGCATCCTGGGCACAGGCAATAGAATCCTGTCGAGGGATTAACCTTCGGGGGATTTTATTGCCTGTGGCGAATATTCTGGCGCGGGAGAGGCCCGTTGTGGGCCAGTGGGGAGTTGCTCCACGTGTCCCTCTGATATCAGCAGAGGGCACAGTGGAGGAGCAGGGGCGGGCCCGGTGTGCACTCACCCTGCCACTGGGCAGGCAGCGGAGGGACTGTCTTTCCCTGCCCCCGTCGATCTCGTAACCCCAGGAGTGCCCGCTGAGTAGTGTTCTCGCGCCTCTTGGGACCGAGGGTCTTGGCTTCACCGCCCGGACCGCGAGGAAGAAAACCTCTATAAAAAATTACGGGAGGTAGGGCCTGCGAGCAGCAGACTCGGGGTAGTCTGCTGCCCGACCAGCAGCTGGCGTAGCTGGCACAGCCGGCGTAGTTGGCGCAGCTGGTAAAGGCCCATGAGGTGAAGTGGCGTGCAGTGTTCCGTGTGCGCCACCTAGGAGGGTGCGGCCGACGTTAGGCCGCACGGGGAGAAGGGGCTCGCCTGCTTGTGGCGGGCCAGGACCTGTCGGGGGTGGTTGTGTGAATACTCACGGGTTCCCACGCCCCCGGCTAAGGTAGTTGAAGGAACACCGTGGTGGTTTTAGTCGGTAAGAGTCCGACACTGGCTCCGCCTACCCCGGGCGGAGTGCGTCCATGAGGATTTCCCCACGGGAAAAAAAAAAAAAAAAAAAAAAAATAAGTTGGAGTCAACGACTTAAGTCAAAATGAAATTATTATATTTTCTTGTGATATTTTTTGTGGCCTTTGCCCTTTGTGAAGCGAGAGGTAAGTTTTTATATCTATCCAAAAATAAAAAATCTAAAAGCTGTTATTTTTTCTTCGTCGTCTTCTTAATTTGTTTATGTTGGTATATATGCCTATTATTTATAGTATACTATTCATGTATGTTTGATATGTTTAATACATGGACAAATAAAAAAAGGCGGACGGAATTACGCTAAACAATAAGTGAAGCACCCATAGTAAGTCGGCTCACTTGGACGTACGGCTACCGGATGGTGTAACTCACTTTCGATCGCAATCATATGGATTTCAATGTTCATTGCTCAGTAAGTTTTGACAATCAGTCTTATCAGCAACTATGCACCACGCAATGAATATTGCTGTAATTTCAAAATGCTAATGTCAATGTGAATGCCGTACACAATTACCCCACGGGCTGGCACACATTGACAATTGACACCCATAGTAAGTCTAACAGCCACCATTATGCAAAAAATCTCGTGACGGAAGTCGTTGTCGTTGTGTCACAAATAAAAATATGCCGTCTGGAGTAGGTAAAATGCTGTCAAAATTATAGTGTTTTGAGAAAATAATTGTGCTTCAATCTTTTCTTAGCGAGATTCCGTCCGCCTTTTTTTATTCGTCCATGGTTTAATTATTATGTAATATAAACTGACCTTAATAGTGTTTCCTCTCAGCCTCTTTTCTACATTCACTCTATCGCTCAAATGTTTGCTGGTATATAGAAAACTGATTTTGGAGTTATGCTCGCCTTTGTACATGTAATTTCTATTTGTAATATCATCTGCCTCGACTGCCTCGTTGGTCTAGTGGTCACAAGCGCGACTGCTGAGCGTGGGGTCCTGGGTTCGATTCCCGGGTCGGGCAAAGTGTTATTGGGTTTTTTCATTAGAAAATTCTTAGTAGCAGTCCGGAGTATGGATTTGTGCCCGGTTAGTAGCAATAGGCTCGCCCCCTATTACATGGGACTATAACATAACTGGCGAAATGTGGGTGTACTATACACCTCTGCCTACCCCTTCGGGGAAATACAGGCGTGATGTTATGTTATGTTGTTATGTAATATCATCGTTATATTGTGTATCGTTTCTATGTTAATTAATGTAATTGGTTTTTGTACCGTATTAATTAA
The DNA here is from genome assembly GCA_949699075.1 of Asteroscopus sphinx. Classification (NCBI taxonomy): domain Eukaryota; kingdom Metazoa; phylum Arthropoda; class Insecta; order Lepidoptera; family Noctuidae; genus Asteroscopus; species Asteroscopus sphinx. The sequence continues at coordinate 6,403,424 of OX453029.1, forward strand.
CTATAAATAAATAAATGTTGTGTTTTTCTAGTGTACAATAAAGAATAAGAATACTCAGCCGCTCTGCACTTTGTCGGTCTGCCAGAAACTACTAAACCGAAAAGTTAATTTGGGGTAAGTCGAGACACGGGGTAAGTTCGTTCAGATGGATTTGACGCAGAGTGTGGTGACATTTTTAATTGCTGCGGTAATATCGTGTCACGTCAGGTTATCGTATAGCTCAATTTATGCACTAAATGTAAATGTATGTTACTGTTACGATACTTTCTGTGGAAAATCCATATGAACGAACTTACCCCGGGCCTATGTTCCGACTTACCCCATGTCACTATACTTGAAAATCTCACAAAATACGTAACTATAGGGCAAAGCTGAAAATTATATTTGAAATTTAAAAAAATTAAATTTAAGGGGCGTGCGTTCATGCGAAGAGGGGACAATATTTATTTTTATTTTCTAGGGCCCTGGCAAAGAATATAGCTTTAGTGTCTTAATGACTTTTTTATTTCAGATCCCAAATGTCTACAATCTATTGATGCAGGAATATGTTATGGAAATTTTCCTAAGTAAGTATAATCAATGAAAATTAATTTTGAGGGACACGTGATGTAACGCTCCATTGGCCTAGATAGGGCCCCTCCCGTGCCAGATTATTCGCCACAAGCAATAAGGGCCCTCGAAGGATAGTTATTGCTTGTGCCTAGGGTGCACTGACTGTTCTCTCCAGCCTCATTTCTTGCATCGAGAGAGATATACAAGATGTTGATCTAACCGTGCCATATTTCTAGACAAAATAATAACAAATGTGCTTAGTCATCTAAAAATATTTAACTAATTAACGAAATTTTCACTTAGAAACATAGCGAAGGTTAATTTGAGAATAAATCCCTTACGACTTTGAAAATAAGTCACCGGCGGCATTGTCAAAGGGCGGAAAATTCTGCCCATTTTTTTGGTGGTTTCGCACGCATCGTTTTTGAGTCGCGCGCGACACACGGGGGAATTTTTAGGTAATTAAGTAAACAGACATTCATACTTTTGCATTTATAATATTAAATGGATTTGGATTTAATCCGGTTAAACTTCGTTTTATTATAATGTGTAGTGATCGCGAAAATCTAAGAAGTTTTTATAATATTAGCTGGATTGTTTTTTTTTTTTTCAGGTATACTTTCAATATGGCTTCAGAAAGATGTGAACAGTTCTTCTATGGAGGTTGCATGGGGAATGACATCCGGTTTGAGACCTTGGAGGAATGCCAGGCGGCATGCTAAGATTGAGAAATAATTTTGTATTAAAATTGATGATTTTTAAAAACTGCGTTTTTTATTATCTCAGTAATATGAAGTTGAAATTAATAATAAATATTATGGGGAATGTAGTAACCAAGAAGTGGCGCCCCCATCTGTACAAAAATTATTACTCGCTGAATAACATCATTTATCGAAAATTAGTTTTTTACGATTCTTGAGGGGCTCGTAGCGATGCAACGACTGCGCGGATTGTACGATCTGCATGCACTTGCCGCGGTCAGTCTGTGGATGGGTGACCGTTTCGTTACACATTGAGACCCCTCCGTGCCTCGGAGAGCACGTTAAGCTGTCGGTCCCGGTTGTCATACGAATATCTATGGCAGTCGTTACGGGTTGTCAGAAGCCTGAAAGTCTGACAACTGGTCTAACCTCCGAATGTCAGTATTACCCAGTAACTGGGTTGCGGGGGTCTGATGATGCATATACTCACTTTTAAACTCTTGTTTATTTCTGACATTAACCTACATTTTACTCACATTATTTGAATAAATTTGATGTAATAAACAATAACCTATTTTAAAAAGAGTTTATCCATGGAGTTTCTTGCCGGTTCTTCTCCATAGGACCCACAATTTGGAACCGTGCAACTAGAGCCTGACCTTTCAAAAGTGCCTGTAATTAGGTTTATTTGAAATAAAAAACATTGAAATTGAAATTGAATTGAAATTGATGGCAGTCGCTCCGTGTAAAATACTGATGTTCAGCCGCATCTGGCTAGACTGGAAGCCGACCCCAATATAATTGGGAAAAGGCTCGGAGGATGATGATGATGAGTTTTTTACGATTCTTCTTCTTCTTCTATCGTTTTGACATGAGCTACATAATGATAACAGCTCATGCCGTGGGGAAAAGATTAGCCAGTCAGCAGGTTGGTAGCGGGGTTGACTGCCCAGGGTGCGCCGGACGATCAATTAAATATCGACGCTCGTGGAGGCTCTTTTAATGACCCCACGTTTTTTACGATTGAAGTATAGGTACGTATTGTAGTTTAATCAGAAACTATTAACTCTGTAAGTTATACTTCGCTATAGTTGTAGATAGAAAAAGTGCGAAAAATGGCCACTTTTGGAATTTTTTCTATCTACAACTTTAGTGAACAGAACAGTTTTTTCTTTTATACAGAGTTATTAGTTTCTGATTAAACTACAGTACCTGTACCTACTTCAATAGTTAAAAACGAATTTTCGATAAATGATGTATTCAGCGAGTAATTTTTTCACTTTTTTTTGGCTGCTACATTCCCCTTAAGGTCAGCGGTCCCTTGGAGTAAAAGAATCAAGCTTCTAAGTCAACGCAATCAAAGGATATGGCCATTTATGTCACATATTATGATACTCGCAAACTCACTCATCAAAACCTACAGGGTACTTTCCGTTGACCTATAATCATAAAATTTGGCAAGATGCAAGTATTACAGCACATGTAAAGGAAAATATCCCATAATCATGAATTAGTGGTTATATCACAGGAAAAACATTTTTTTTGCAATTACAAACTTAAATTGCAGTTAGAGAATCAACCGAGATGTAGATCGATGTAAGGGAGTTTTTTTTTGAAGGATAAAAACCGGCCAAGAGCATGTCGGGCCATGCTCAGTATTATAGGGTTCCTTAAGTAGGTGTACAAACGAATCAAATCGAATATTAATCATGGCTATTTTAGTTTTTGCAATAATCGGCAGCATTCGCGACTCAGAGCGTGTTGTTAGTAGCGCCATCTAGCGATAAATTCAAGAAGCCAAATTTAAGAAGTCTGTCATGTCAAAGTTACTTTTTGTGATTTTTTCAAATAGAAAGTAGCTAAAGGAGCATTATTTGCGATAATTTTTCTCTAAGGTCAATGACCTTTGAACTAGGACGTTTTAAGTATTTTTCAGTTTTCTGTCTATAACTCAAAGAATTATAATCACATTATACTCGAAATAATTTTAAAAGAGAGTTTTCACAAAGTTCTATCAATGTGGAAGATTATAAGTTTCTACGTTGCATAGTTTAGAAATGGCAGGGGGGGGGACACATTGCAAGCCACTTTGGCGGGCTATATTTCGCAGATGGTACACCTGATAAAAAAGTGATGTCTGAAACATTACCTTCATTTTAGTAGACCTATTCAATGACACCCCACACGAGGGGGTGCAGCGAAAAAAAAATTTACATCCCCATTTCACATGTATGGGCGCCACCCCTCAAATACGTAATCATAATTTTTTTATTCTTTTAAAATTGGGATCTATATCTATAATATTTTTTAACAAAATTTCATTTACTTATGTTTATAACTGTAGAAGTTATTAAGCTGTAAAGGATTAGGACAGACGGACAGACGGACGGACATGACGAAACTATAAGGGTTCCTTGTAGGACTTCGGAACCCTAAAAAGGAATAAAAATATTTATTTTGGCCTGCTCAGATAGTTTACAGCATAACATAAACAGAAAACATTGATAATACAATAACATAATAAAAGTATAATACAATCAGATATTGCTATAATTTTTTTCCACTGCAAAGTTAAGTTTGTCCTTCAATCCGACTTACCCATGGAGAACCTTTTTTTCGTGGACTTACCTTTTCGTTAGAGCAATGTTAAGGAGTGAAATTCAGTAATTTAATCCTACTAATAAACGTGAAAATAAGCGTGAATGTTTGTGAGCATGTATGGATGTATGGATGTTTGTTACTCTTTCACGCAAAATCTACTGTATGGATTGTAATGAAAAGTTGATGCTCACCATCATCATCCTCCGAGCCTTTTCCCAATTATATTGGGGTCGGCTTCCAGTCTAGCCAGATGCGGCTGAACATCAGTATTTTACACGGAGCGACTGCCATCAGACCCCCGCAACCCAGTTACTGGGTAATACCGACATTCGGAGGTTAGACCAGTTGTCAGACTTTCAGGCTTCTGACTACCCGTAACGACTGCCATAGATATTCGTATGACAACCGGGACCGACAGCTTAACGTGCTCTCCGAGGCACGGAGGGGTCTCGCTGTGTAACGAAACGGTCACCCATCCACAGACTGACCGCGGCAAGTGCAGCTTAACCTTGCAGATCGTAACATCCGCGTAGTCGTTGCTTCCCTTAGTTGATGCTCACCATATACAACTCAATGAAGCCAATGTATTGCAATACATTCATAAACACGGACAGTACTAAATATTATTTTAGATTTTTATAATATTTACTATTTTGACACATATAATCACAGATATCTGTGCTATTTTGATGTCATGTTTTGCTTTTTTTGTTATGTCAAACAACCTACATTGTCATCAAGTTGTCAGTCGATGCCAATTTTTTGGAATTTCTTGTGTGAAAAGGAGTCTATAATATTGAATCGTAGACTATAGAGTATCGAAATAAAAATATGGATGATACACAGATATCATAGATGATACAATTTTATCCGGTTACTTCATTAATGTATTGATACTCCTTAAAATATAAAAAATGGTTCTTGTACTGTCCGCATTAAATACAATATATATTATGGAACGAAAAAAATCGCATATAATTTTCGTATATTGTTCATCTTTGTAACAGTTTAAGGCTATTTTTATCAATGTCCTTTGGCATACAAATATGTACAGATACATAATCCGGATTAACATATAGCCTACTTTTTTATCCCGGGAAGATGAATAGTTCCCGAGGGATGCGCGATAAATGACATCCATGAGGACGAAGTCGCGGGCATAAGCTAGTTATTAATAAAAATAAAGCAAATATATGTGTGATGGTACCCGCGTAAGAAAGAGATGCAAATATGCAAGACAGCAACGGTAGTGCTGCACTTTTGGTGTACTCTCATAAATTAAATCAGTTTCTTTGTGGTATGGGGTACTGGTGGTACGGTACCCTTATTCGCTTAGTGCGCGAGTTCGACTCGCACTGGACCGGTTTATTTTTATTTGAAAGGATATACTTCAAGATTGAACCAATTTTTATCAAAATCTAGTTCTGATAATGGGATCCGTGTGGAATTTAGGGAACTCTTCAAATATTATAGGCATACACTGTGGGCATACATATAGCGATTTTGGTATTTTCATCAACAAATCAACCATTTGCATTCAGAAAATATGATTTGGTGAAGATCTGATGAAGATTTTCAGAGATAAAGAAGGGAACCCTTCAATGGATGACAGCAAATCAACGGGGATTGCAGCAATCGCTTGTCTTTCTATTGTTAATGCCACTAAAAATTTAAAAATCACATTGCTACTTCTAATGTCCCCGTGTATTACCACCGTGTACAGCAGTAGGATAGCACATAACTGTTGTTATTTATTACGCAAATACGTTTGAATTTCCATTCAAGTTTCTTTAAACAGCTGTGTCGATACGTTTTGATATTAGTTGTACAGGGCCGAATTATAAACGAGTCGGACTCGCGCAGTAAGGGTTCCGTACCTCTCAACCACCTGATACCCCATTAAAACTGATTTAATTTACGAGAGTTTATCAAAAGACATCAACGCACAGTGCGCGAAATATGATTTTTTGCATGTCTTTCTTACGCAGGTACCACCACATATGTCTATGTTTGTCTTATTTTTTGCTAAACTACATAGTATGCACTATAATCTGACCAAGTTTGACGCTGGTAAGTATTACGGTTTTGAAGATAGAGCAAAAACAAAAACGTTGAAAAAAAAGCATGTTTTTTGAGGTTTCTTGTATGGGGACCCCCTTTGGTTTTAGACTTTTTTTTGTTTTTAGTATTTGTCGTGATACACCTCATAGCAACACATATTCTGAGGAAATTTCAACCGGTTACCTATTACCGTTCAAAAGATAAAGCCCTGTGACAGACAGACGGACGGACGGACGGACGGACGGATGGACAGCGTAGCGAGAGTAATTTCGGGTACGGAACCCTAAAAAAACAAACAAATACAACGTTAAATCAAATTAGTTGGTGAAACTTTACATAAATAGTGGGTGTGAATTAGATGTGAGTAGTTCGCGAACGAAAGACAAAAATGAACTAGTTCACTTACTATGAATTTATCTATCAATTCCATTCAATTCAATTCAATTCAGTTCAATTAATTTTATTCAGAAACTATTTTTACATTGTGTTTGAAACATAATCACTTCAGTTACAATTCAATAAATCAAAATTATTAGGTAAATACATTAATTTAGAAACTACACAATAATATACAAAAACCACCAAATATACAAAATGTATCAGCACAGTTATGGCGAAACGAGCTAAAGGCCCACCTGATGTTAAGCGACCTTTGCCCATGACAACTTTAATACCACCTAGGCTGTTTCCTAAATGGAAACACGAGTCGGTTCACCAAACTGACCAAACTGAGACATGAAAATGAAAAGTCTCACGTGATTGTAATTTCACCGGCACCCGTACCCTTCAGACCGAAACACAGCAATGCAAGCATCACTATTTGGCGGAGAAGTAGGTACGGTGGTAGTACTTTCACAAAGGAACTCTACTACTACTAGCTTTACCATCCCTACAGTTGGCAAACGAACCTACTTGTACAGAGACGGCGGGGAACTGGCGGGGTATCGGGCGGCGCGGGCCGCGTGTCGCCAACTCGCTTAGCTGGCAGGATCGCTCGACGTGGGTTGACGCGAGCGTATTTTGAAATGTTTAAGTACCATTTAGTAGTTTCTATCGTCTAATATACCTAATAGTGAACATAAACTGTTCTGCCTATGGATGTAATTCGACTTCTAAAAATAACAGGGATCCAAAATTCATAGATTTCTCCGTGATGCGAAGAAAATCCTTATGGACGCACTCCGCCCGAGGAAGGCGGAGCCAGTGTCGGACTCTTACCGACTAAAAACTATCACGGTGTCCCCCTAACGACCCTTGGCCGAGGGCGTTGGAAACTTTAATTTTCCCAACCATCCGCGGCAGGTCCCGTCCCGGCTACCACTAGTAGGCGAGCCCCTATATTATTAATCAGAAATATTAAAAGTGATGGGAAAGGATTTTTGTACGATGCAAAGATTCTTTGTAAGTACAAAAATAATAAATTATATTTAAAAAAAAATTGAACGTTTTTTATAATAATTGTAATGAAAAATTTGCTCATGAGCAGGATTCATACCTGCCACTCTCCTGGTTCAGTACACCGTCCAGTACTTAAGCGTTCATGTGTTCTTTGATCGATGGTGTAGGTATATGCTGATGTTGTATCTATTTAAGTAAAACAAAAAAAAAACAACAAAAAAAAACTTTTTAACAAAAAATTGAACCGACGAAAACAGAAACTGAAAAGCGAAAAATAACTAATTATGAGTCGGCGCCAACGAACTTTTAACAAGCAAAGTGCGTGTAAGTTGCAAGTGGCCGAGCGGAGAACGCATTTTTGGAAAGTTATTGTTCATCGTTGAAAATTTCACGTTGTATTTGATGTGACGTTGTTTTTATTATTTATTTAAAGCAATTTAATGATCTTCGTTGATTGGTTGTTTGGCGCCGACTCATAATTAGTTATTATTCGCTTTTCAGTTTCTGTTTTCGTCGGTTCAATTTTTTGGTAAAAAGTTTTATTTTTCACTTTTTTGTGGTTAAAATCTAACTCCAGGTCTCCATTATGTCGTAGTGTCTAGAACTATATTTATGTGTGTCAAGTTTCAACAGAATTGGTTAACAGGTAAGAATTCAGTGGGTGAACAAACACTCATCCCCTGTTTTACTACCCTTAGGGGTGGATTTTGATTTTGAATTTAAATGGGACCAACTTCGAGATATACCCTATCTATTAAAAAAAGAATCATCAAAATCGGACCACTCTGTAAAAAGTTATGCGTGGTCATAAATAAAAAAAAAAAAAAAACAATATATATACGCGTCGAATTGAGAACCTCCTCCTTTTTTTCGTCGGTTAAAAAACACGCAAAAATAGCCGAAATGACGCTCACGTCTGAAAATTTTCAGGTTCTTTCTCACCTAAATGCGTCCCTGGTATGCAAACAATTTTGTTACTATATAAACCTAAAATGGTATCAGTTAAATATATTTCGTAGTGAATTTAAACATTGTGGAAATTACTTTATATTTAAATGAAAATGAAATTATTTAATTTTTTGATTATATTATTTGTGGCCATTGCCTTTTCGGTAATTTGTGAAGCTGCAGGTAAGTTTTATAATCGATACTATTATAAATGTGAAAATAACTCTATTTGTCTGTTTTTATCTCATCACGACTAAACCACTGAACCGATTGTTATGAAATAGGCTAATTTTCATCCCGAAAAACTATATTTACGCGGACAAAGCCGTGAGTTAACTCTAGCTATCTTTTTATCTTATAAAAAGATAACTATTTTAATTGTTTTAGGACAAGTAAACATTAAAATTCAAATTAGTTCATGTTTTCCAAAAAGACTGCTTACACATAGGCATTTATGAAACTTCGTTTAAAATGTAATAAAAATAGTGGCCAAATAGTATAGGGACCCGAAATTTACCCCAAAAAATTACCGCCTCTTATAAGTAAGGAAGAATTTACGGAAAATCAGTTTTCTGTAGCGTTTTTCTTGACAATTGTAAAAATTCTCGACGATGGCAATTTTTTCGGGAAGAATTATATTTCACCGTCATTGCCTGTTATTTAAAATCATTACTGTTTTTGTTTTAAAACGATAGAGCACTTCGTTAAGAAATTACAACATTTTCTTTACAAAGAGTCCAAAGTTTCTCGTAAAAAAGTTAAAGAATAAATCCATGAAAAAAAATTGGAGGGTTTTTTCCCGTCGATAAAATTATGTATAGTTTTTTTCATAATAAAATGTGCACTTTGTATAGTGTAACACTGTAATGTAACACCGAGCACGACTCGCGAGGCAGCCTCGCGAGCCAATGCCTTGGCCGGTGTGGACGTGGCTCGGGCTGCCTCGGGCGCATGTTGCTTGGTTATTTAATAACTTTTTGTATGTTAGTCAGATGCATTAAACGATAAAATAAAGCCAAATTCTGTGAAAAACATAGAATATTCGTCAAAGCTCCTGCGTCATTAGTGACAGCTCAGCCGCTCGGACGCGACCGATCACTGTGCATATGCGGCTGAGGCGACTTTCCAGATTTTCGTCAGACGTCCGAGCGCTCAAGGTCATGTCAAGTTCACGTCCGCAACTTATTGCTGACAGTTTGCACATCTAGGTGTAACTTCATTGACCAGATACAGCATCAGCCGCGACCGACGGTCGCGACCGTAAGGCGCGTCTTATAATTTGTTCCTAGCTTAAATCTCATGACCCTAGTCAAAATAATAAAATTATTTTAATTTTTAATATTATGAATTATTATTTATTATAGATCCAATATGCTCGCTGCCGGCAAAAAGCGGAGAATGTAAAAAAATTATTAAAAGGTTAGTACATCTATACTAGGGATGCGCCGAATAGTGGTTTCACCAAATAACCGAATACCGAATATTATTCGGTTTAACCTTTACCGAACCGGATATTCGGCCTAATTATTCGGTTTACCATTACAATGTTTTGCCGCGTAAACAGTTCCTAACATGTACGCTACGTGTCGCTGTTGACTAGATGACGAGCGAGCCGTACCTCACCGCTCGCTACCCGCTCTCAGACCGCGCTCGCCGCGCTGTCACTTTGCTTCAAAACATCGCACGATTAAGTTACAAATAAAAAAACAAAGGTGCTTATCATTACAAAAAAATAAAAATATTGATAATATTAACTTCATTGTGTTTGCAACATGAGTGGACGTAAATCTTACATAAGAAGTTTTGTCTTTTAGTTCTATACCATGTACTGTAGCCAATAAAATAGAATTGCTTGAACCGAATATATTCGGCAACAAAACCGAATAATTCGGCCGAATACAAATAGTGGAAAAGATGCCGAATACGCCGAATACCGAATACCAAACGAATATTCGGCACATCTCTAATCTATACTAATATTTTAAAGAGTATAAATTTGTTTGTAATCGATAAACTCTGAAACTACTGAACCGATTTTAATAATTCTATCACCATTAGAAAGCTACTTTATCTAGAAGAAAATGCTTTTTTTTTCAGTACGCGGGCGAAGGCGCGTACAAAGTCTAGTTTTAAATAATTATTCAAAATCGTACACTTACGTTACTTTCGAAAATGATAAAAACGTTTAATAATAAAATTCTGATCTGCACGATTTCAAAAAGTCCTGCATGGAAGGGAAGTGTTCAACTGCCAAGGGACTAAGGGGTTCACCAGAGGACGAGCAGCAGCGTTCTCTGAGTATTTATTTAACCAACTGCGATAGCCAACCCGCCTGCCAAGAGTGGCGATTATGGTATATCCCTTTTGGCGAGGCCTATGTCCAGCAGTGGACGTCTTTCGGGTGAAATTATGATGTTCATGTTTTCAGGTATACATTCGACATGGATACAGGCAAGTGTATGACTTTCATCTATGGAGGATGCGGGGGCAACGCAAATAATTTTGTGACTTTGTATGAATGCCAAGCGGCATGTACAATATAATTGTTGAAGAAATTATTATTTATTTAATAAACATGTTTTGTTAAAGCAGTTTTATGTTTCCATCTTTTCTCGTGGGTGCGAACTAATATGTAGCAGCACAGATAACGAAATGTAAGCATAGATATAAAGAGATCGGGCAAGCCGCCTTGTTTGTATGGAGTCAGAGTATCGCAAGCTCGACTTACGCACACAACACAATGAACGCATCAATAAATTACAATAAAAACTAAAAAAACAGGCCAGGTGTGAGTCGGACCCACGCAGTAAGGGTTCCGTACTACCCATCGACCTAATACCCTTTAGAAACGGATTTAATTTAGTGAGTTTATCAAAAGACATCAACGACGTACGTGAAATGTGAATTTTGGCATCTCTTTCTTACGTAGGTAAGGTACCACCACATATGTCTATGTTTGCCCTATTTTTAGTATTTGTTGCTAAACTAAATAGTATGCATTATAATCAGACCAAGTTTGACGTTATTTTGTATTACCGTTTTGAAGATAGAGCAGGAACGAAAAGGATGAAAAAAATGCATGTTTTTTGAGGTTTCTTGTATGGGGACCCCCTTTGGTTTTAGACTTTTTTTTGTTTTTAGTATTTGTCGTGATACTCCTCACAGTAACACATATTCTCTGAACTTGAACTGGTTATCTATTACCGTTACAAAGATACAGCCCTGTGACACACAGACAGACGGACGGACGGACAGCGTAGCGAGAGTAATAGGGTCCCGTTAGCACCCTTTGGGTACGGAACCCTAAAAAGCACGCAAACACATACAACACATTTCTTACTTATTTCTCCTCTCGCAGTTCTGCTGGTAGAAATTTCTTTGAAATAAGCAGTACCTTTGTAATAAGTTTAATGCTGACCAATGCTGTCTCCTTTCATATGTTATTGTGTGTACATAAATTATAAATAAATAAATAAAACACGCACACTTTTATTCTTACGGCATATTTAAAATAAAAAAACTTTTCTTTCAAACTAGCGCACATAACAATCACTCGGGTGCAACTGACGTGAACAAGCGGCAGTGTATGCCCGCTGTGCATACTACGGTCAGTCTTTACGCGGCGGCTTGTCTTCTAGTATTCTGTTGCTCTGAGGGTATCCGAAAGAAAGAAAAATTGTTTACTGTCCCAGATATCGAATGCAGCACAAAATAGAACTTTTTAACAAAAAATTTAACCGACGAAAACAGAAACTGAAAAGCGAAAAATAACTAATTATGAGTTTAATTTTAAATTTTTTTTGTGGCGCTAATCTAACTCCAGGTCTCCATTTTGTTACATTTTGTTGAAGTGTATAGAAATATATTTATGTGTGCTAAGTTTCAATAGAATCGGTTTACAGGTAAGAATTCAGTGGGTGAACAAGCACTCATCCCCTGTTTTCCTACCCTTAGGGGTGGATTTTGATTTTGAAATTTAAATGGGACCAACTTCGAGATATACCCTATCCATTAAAAAAAGAATCATCAAAATCGGACCACTCTGCAAAAAGTTATGCGTGGCCATACATAATAAAATTAAATAAAAAGATACGCGTCGAATTGAGAACCTCCTCCATTTTTTTCGTCGGTTAAAAAAATAACAATGCAAAGAAGGTACACAAAAGAAAACACATAAAATATAAGAACACAAGAACGCTATTTGTACTTCATTAATCGCATCATGGCACTGAAATGTGGTCGTTTAGAATGGGCCTGGCTATGCTCGGAGTATCCCTGCGTGATCGAATCAGAAATGAGGAGATTAACAGGAGAACAAGGAACGAAAGTAACCGACATAGCCCGAAGAATTGCCAAACTTAAGTGGCAGTGGGCGAGTCACATTGCTCGCATAACAAATGCCGATAGGGCCCTAAAGTTCTGGAGTGGCAACCGCATTCTAGAAGGCGCAGCGTGGGTAGGCCCCCCACAAAGTGGACCGACGACCTGGTGAAGGTCGCGGGAATCCGCTGGATGCTGAAAGCGCAAGAACGGTCGTTGTGGTGATGCTTGCGGGAGGCCTATGTCCAGCAGTGGACGTCTTTCAGCTGAAATGATGATGATGCATTGCATCATCAGAACCAAAGAGCATGTCCAACTCTGGCAACTTTGAGCTAATTTCGTTGTATCCCAAGTAAGGCAAAAAAAGTAAAAGCCAATATACATCTGCAAGTCTTACAAAAGATTTATAAGTGAAATGTGTACTACACAAGCATTAAAATTTAAAATCATTTGCCAGATTCACTAATTTCTTTGAATTTAAGGCAGTTTAAATTGTATTGAAAATAATACTCATTGATAATTGTTTTAATGAACTGAATGAATATTTCGACACAAAATTAACTTAATATTCTTTGATATTTATTAAGATAACTATTTCTGACAATTGGTTTAATATTTTTATATATATTATTAATTTAACTAGATTTCATTGGCATATTTTAAGATTTGGCGCCACTACTAGGTATGTGACATTAATAATGTTACAATTCTATTGTATGCCTAATGAGGTAAATTGTGCTGGCCTAAATTATTATTGTAACGATTTAAATTGTGGAAAGAAAAAATCGCTCACGAGCAGGATTCGAACCTGCGACTCCTGGCTCAGTACGCCAGTGCTTTAGCCACTAAGCTACCGTGAACACTGCTCGTGGTATCGAAATTCTCATCCACTTTGGCACGTCTTTGGGTGACGTCAGCGATATCTTATTAAGAAACAGCCGACTTGACTAACTTTGCAGTAATCGTAAGATTTCGCATCGCATGCGTACATGCGTTAAAAATAATAAAATTATTATTATTGTAAGATATTTTATGTACCACAATGAATGCAATAAAGTTTATTTCTATTTCATATTATGCCGCAAGCCGAAAAAAACATGCTGCACCGACCCCAAATAAATTGGGATAAGGGCAGGAGGATGATGATGATGATTATGCCGCAAGCCCGAGCACGTTTGTACTAGCCGCGCAGCCCCGCCGAAGTGACCCCTGGCCGGCCTCTCGTCGGCCGTCTAGAATAAGCAAACTGCAGAGTATTTTCATTATTTTTTTATGAAAAAAAAGTTTAGAATTATGAAAAGTCGTAGAACAAACATTGTTCAGGGACATCATACAAAGTTAGTGCTAAAAGGTTTCAGTTATTTTTACAATAACCCTGTATATTGGTAGGTTGGTACTTGTAATGTCACCATGTATGTACAGCAGTGGGATATTTGCACTTATCTATTGTTATTTATTACGTATTTGCGTTTGAATTCATTTTCATTCAAGTCTCTTTAGACAGCTGTGTCGTTACTTTACACGTTTTGATATCAGTTGTACAGGGCCGAATTTACAACTAATAATATACGGTCCTACATTTAAAGAGTTCAATCAACAACACAGCATCATGCTGATTGTCGACCTCTTTGTCGCAGCTACGACATGCAAAGTAGGTATCATACGTGGGACACTCAGAAAGTTTTGCGAAACTAAAAAAAATTGTTCTATACGTACATATATTTTTATCAAATCTTTTCAAAGTACTTTCCACCAGCCTCTATACAAAGATTCATGCGCCTAAACCAGTTTTCAAAACACTTTTTCCAGTCCGCCGCAGACACCTCGTTTACAGCCTGCTCGAACGCAGCCAGCGCATCTTCCGGCGACGAAAATTGTATCCCTTTGAGCTGATTTTTTATTTTTGGGAATAAAAAGAAGTCACACGGTGCTAGATCAGGGCTGTAAGGAGGGTGACCCAGGAGTTTGACTGGCGTGCTGTCCAGGAAGTCCCTCGTTTTGAGTGCGGTGTGCGCAGGTGCATTGTCGTGGTGGAGCAGTAGCCCGCGGAGCCCTGTGTTTGGTCGCTTGTTGCTTATAACAGAGAAAACTTCTGGCAAACATTTGGTAGTATACCATTCGGCATTAATGCTTCTTTGATCCCGTAAGGGAATTGATACCAAGTGGCCAGTCAAATTAAAAAAGCTAGCGATCAAAATCTTACCCCCGCTTCTAGATCACTTCACTTTGGTAGGCGTTGGCTCATTTTGAAACACCCAAACAGTCGACTGGCGCTTGGTTTCTGGGTCGTATTGATAAATCCAGGACTCATCACCTGTAACGATGTCGTAAACACGCCGAGACGAGCCTGCTTCACATTTGTTAAGCATATCACGGCACCATTCCACCCGGGCCTGCTTCTGAGCATCGGTGAGGTTGTGCGGCACCCAGCGTGATACTATCCTCCTCACGCGAAGATGGCTATGTAGAATCTCGTGAACGCTTCCCGATCCAATCTTCAATATGTGTTGAATCTCCTGATATGTAATTCGCCTATTGTCTTGGATTAAATTTTTCACTGCTAGCACGTTTTCTTCGGTAACAGCCGTCAAAGGGCGACCGCTTCTTTCGTCATCCCCCAAAGTTGGTCGACCGCGCTTGAATTCGTTACACCAACGATACACGGTTGCCTTGGAAGGGCCTTCATCCATGAATGCCATTTGAAGTCTATCGTACGATTCATCCGGTTTCAGGCGACACTTGAAATCGTATAAAATCATAGCTCTAAAATGTTCCCGGCGCAGATCCATATTTCAGTGAGACACAATACTTTGAATTAACTCGCAAAAAATGTGGAGGGAAATTTTGAAATTGGAACTTACTTATTTTTACTTATAAATAATCATATTTTCGAAAAACATTATAACTGGCCAGTCTCCCATATATAAAAACTTTTTTTCGCAATACTTTCTGAGGGGCCTGGTACATTGATAAAATGATTCAAGAAATGTACCTAATTAAGTTATTTTTTATGTGCACCTACGGCATGTCGTCTTGTTGTGGCAATAAATCATTTTTCTTTCTTTCTTTCTTCAAATGCAAAGATGCTTTATAGCACAAAAATAGTATCAAATATATATACATATATACAACGTGTATCAGAAGTGCGTGGTCATATTTGAAGAGCTCATTCAGGGCATAGCATTAGAACGACTTTCACTATGGGACCAACCCTGAAATCGCGAAAAAAATATCCCCTGAATAAGCTCTTCAAATATGACCACGCATTTCTGATACACGTTGTATATAGAAATGTAATCAAACCTTTATTCCTGTACGAATAACATGCAATGCGCCATACATTGGGCATTCATGGATGTGACGCCAATATAATACGCAACCAGTGAATTTATCGTTAGTCAAGATATTAAAAATGTTTTTATAAAAAATTATATTTAAACAGATTATTAATGAATTTGAAGATATAAATTGAGGAATGAAAAATTCGCTCACGAGCGGGATTCAAACCTGCGACTCCTGGTTCAGTACACCAGTACTTTAGCATTCTGACGAAGACGACGACGACATCTGTGGTCTAGTGGTTCGAGGGTCGGACTGCTGATCACGAGGTCGTGGTTTCGATTCCCACAGGATACAAATATTTATGTGAAATGTGGGTGCATTTCAAAGATATCACGTGGTTACCTAAGTGGTCAGAGTGTAATGTTTTTTTTTGTTTTCAGCTTTATCTGTACCACATTTCATGCAAATAAAATGGTTTGATTTGATTTCTGGTTAATTTAAAAATATAGTCTGTTCAAAATTTTTAGATGTGGTTGAGCTGTGATTGGTAGTATACATATTGGATCCTATACCTCTAAAATTCTTGTATATATGGTGTATATGAGTATGCTGATGGTGTACCTATTTAAGTAAAAAAAAAAAAACAATTTATATGAAAATTTACATAGGTAAATATAGCCAAATGACGCTCACTTATATTCGCTCTTGAGCAGGATTCATACCTGCCACTCTCCTGGTTCAGTACACCGTCCAGTACTTAAGCGTTCATGCAATTGTTCTTTGATCGATGGTGTAGGTATATGCTGGTGTTGTAACTATATAAGTAAAAAAAACAAAAAAAAAAAAATTACGCAAAAATAGCCGAAATGACGCTCACGTCTGAAAAATTTCAAGTTCCATACCACCTGAATGCGTCCCTTTACGCAAACAATTTTGTAACTATATTTAAACCTAAAATGGTATCAGTTAAATATATTTCGTAGTGAATTTAAACATTGTGGAAATTTCCTAATATTCAAATGAAAATGAAATTATTGAATTTTTTGGTTATATTATTTGTGGCTATTGCCTTTTCGGCAATTTGTGATGCTGCAGGTAACTTTTATAATCGACACCTCGGACGAATAAAAATGGCGGACGCAATCTCGTTAAGAAAAGATTGAAGCATTTCGTTTTTTCCTAAACCCACTATAATTTCGACATAATTTTAACACACCAGATATATATTATTATTCTATTTATGACACTACGACAACGACTACCGTCACACGAGATTTCTCGTGTAATCGCGGCTTTTTGTCTTAACATGTGTGTGCATGTATGCGTGCCAGCCCGTACTTACTATGGATGCCTCACTTTTTGTTTAGCGAGATTCCGTATGCCTTTTTTTATTCGTCCAAAATGGCGGCAGGTCACGGGAACTACATGTGACTCCCGAATTCCTCTTAAACTGAAGGGGAAAATCTAATAAGACCATGATAAGACCTGCTGTCCTGTATGGATCGGAATGTTGGGCTACGAAAGGAATTAATGAAAGGCAAGTGCATGCAGCTGAGATGAGAATGTTAAGAGGAATGTGTGGTGTAACGAGAATGGATAGGATAAGGAATGAATATGTAAGAGGGAGTCTGAAAGTAGCGCCAGTGACAGAGAAGTTAAGTAGCAACAGACTATCATGGTATGGGCATGTGATGAGGAGGAATGGGGAGCATGTTACGAGGAAAGTTTTAAGTATGAATGTTGATGGCTATAAGAAAAGAGGGAGACCGAAGAAAATATGGATGGATTGTGTGAAAGATGATATGAATAGAAAGAAAGTAAACACGGAGATGACGGCTGATAGAGATGTATGGAAGAAAAAAACATGCTGCGCCGACCCCAAATAAATTGGGATAAGGGCAGGAGGATGTTTTTTTTTTTTTATTCGTCCAAGATCGACACTATTATAAATACGAAAAAAAACTCTGTCAGTCTGTTTGTTGTCTCATCATGAATAAACCACTGAACCGATCGTATTAATAATGAAATTTAACAAATAGCGTGGGACCACAGACAGTAAAAATAAACATAGACGTCCTACGAAAAATCTAGTGAAGCCAAAAAAACTATGCTCCTTCGTGTACAACCTTCAGTAACAGCACAAAATGATCTGTGAAAATTGGACTTGTCACTAAATGATGTACCTTACACATGGTGAACACAAATTAGTGATCAGCTGAGTGATATCGTGTGAGCCTTAGATTTCAGATTAGATTAAATTATTATTTTATTATTTTAACACATTTACGCATGCGAAGCGAAATCTAAAGATTTAAATTGTGGAAAGAAAAAATCGCCCACGAGCAGGATTCGAACCTGCGACTCCTGGTTAAGAAACAATGTTTCTTAATAAGATATCGCTGACGTCACCCAAAGACGTATAGTGGAGGATAATTTCGATACCACGAGCAGTGTTCACGGTAGCTTAGTGGCTAAAGCACAGGCGTAGGTACTTAGCCAGGAGTCGCAGGTTCGAATCCTGCTCGTGAGCGATTTTTTCTTTCCACAATTTAAATCTTTAGATTAAATAATTTTAATAATTTCGGTCCTCGAGTTATTGGTCAACTCGACCAACAAAATCTCGGCCAGGTGGCCGAGTTGAGACGATTTAATTTTGTATTGGACAACCCGGCCAAGCATCTAAAGTACAGTCGGTTGCAGAATACTTAAGGCATTTTATGTCAATATTATTTTGAAATAAAACCTATTACTATCTCGTTCCATAGGACTATCTATTAATGTTTCGTGCAACAAAAATGGTCGCGATTCGGATTTCATAACCGTAGACTACATTATTTTTGCATTTTTATTCGTTAGATACTGAATATGTACCAGGACTGTATAACAAAGTAAGGGATATGTTTTCTATTTGTAGAATCCTCGGGAGATAGATACTAAATATGTACCAGGACTGCATAACATAGTAAGGGACATGTTTTCTATATTTAGAACTCTCGGGAGATAGACACTGAATATGTACCAGGACTGCATAACATAGTAAGGGATATGTTTTCTATTTTTAGAACCCTCGGGAGATAGATACTGAATATGTACCAGGACTGCATAACATAGTGAGGGATATGTTTTCTATTTTTAGAACTCTCGGGAGATAGATTCTTAATATGTACCAGGACTGCATAACAAAGTTAGGGGTATGTTTTCTATTTCGAGAACCCTCAGGAGATAGACACTGAATATGTACCAGGACTGCATAACATATTAAGGGATATGTTTTCTATTTTTAGAACCCGCGGGGATAGATACTTAATATGTACCAGGACTGCATAACAAAGTAAGGGGTATGTTCACTATTTCGAGAACCCTCGGGAAATAGACACTGAATATGTACCAGGACTGCATAACATAGTAAGGGATATGTTTTCTATTTTTAGAACCCTCGGGAGATAGATACTGAATATGTACCAGGAAAGCATAACATAGTGAGGGATATGTTTTCTATTTTTTAGAACCCTCCGGCGATAGATACTGAATATGTACTAAGATTGCATAACATAGTAAGTGATATGTTTTCTGTTTCTAGAACCCTCGGGAGATATGAAATGAAATGAAATGTTTATTTGTACGAAACATACCCCTCGAAATATCTCCTAAAACGTAATATAGTTGTGGTAGGTACAACTTGTTTTTACTTTTATTTTACTTTAATTAAAATGAATTTAGATTATGAAAGCAAGCGTGCTAATTTTGCGTTGTAGAAAATTTAGATTTTTGAAATACCTAAATCTATTTTATTGTTTTTTTTTTTTTTTAAGTCTTTATTTGAATAAGAATATTTTCATTTTATTTTTGTTCCTGACTGTACAGAAGTACTTGAAATTTTTACTGTCGGCCGGGTTGACCAATACAAAATTAAATCATCTCAACTCGGCCACCTGGCCGAGATTTAGTTGGTCGAGTTGACCAATAACTCCGGTCCTCAGTCAAAATTATAGATTTTATTTTTATTATTATGAATTATAATTTATTACAGATCCTAAATGCTCGCTGCCAACAAAATCAGGACTTCTATTCAGTTTCATGGAGAGGTTAGTATTTACATCAATATAATGATTCCCAATAAAATTCCACTATAGAGTTTCGAAAATAATGAAAGCGTTTATACAATGTTGAAATTTGAATCGCTTATTTCCCGAAAAGGGGTAATTGTACTCAACATTATGAACAACTTTTACTATGGGACCAACCCTGAAATTGCGAAAAAAAATCAGGTGGTCCCTACATTTTATCGATTTAAGTGAACACAAATGTAGGGACCAACAGATTTCTTTTCTCATGATTTCAGGGTTGGTCCCATAGTAAAAGTTGTTCATAATGATGAGTGCAATTACTCCTTTTCGGGAATAAAGCGATTTAAATTTCAGCATGAATAATAATTAAATTCTGTTCTGCACATGTATTCAAAAAGTCTTGCATGGAAGGCAAGCGTTCAACCAAGAACCGCTTCCACCCGATATACCGAAAGTCCGCCTTTTTCGAGAAAACTATTCCCGATGCAGCAACGGCTGCCAGGGGGACATAGCGGCGGGGTCCCCCCGCAATGCCCCAGTAAGCCAAGGTCCGAGCCCTCCCTTGGGGGACGCCCTTATGCGGAGTTATGCGGTTTTGCAACCGCGATTTTAGTTTATAAGTTAGGTTTACGGAAAATTTTCGGCGGATGGAGTCCCTAACGGGATTCTCCGCCACCCGCCCGGTTAAGCAGTTCGGGCACCTATTTTTGGTACCGATCTGCGAGAGACTATTCGAAAAAAAAAAAAAATTATTCGCGGTCTCCTCTCGAGGACCGTCTGCTCCAGCGGCCGTTGGTCTTTCGACGGACATGGCCAGCCCACTGCCACTTCAGCTTACTGATCCTACAAGCTATGTCAGTCACTCCGGTTCTTCTCCGGGTAATCTCGTTACGGATTTTATCCTTCAAAGAAACTCGAAGCATAGCTCGCTCCATAGCTCGCTGAGTGACTTTAAATATGTGGACTAGCCCAACTGTCAGTGTCCACGTCTCGGCACCGTAAGTCATGACAGGCAGGACGCACTGGTTGAAGACCTTTGTCTTCAAACTTTGCGGTATAGGCGACGAGACTCGGCGAAGTTTGCCAAATGCTGCTACCTTCTGTCGGCTTCTTTCTCGAAGTTGTGTCTACCAAGCTGAATGACCTACCATAGGAGGTAAACGTATACACAATAATATAGGATAGACAATTTTGTAATACGGCTCCACAGACATAGTAAAAAATATAGACGAAATGCTGCGAACAATCATAGTGAAGTAAAAAAAAAGAAATTGCGGAGAGAAAAAAAAAATAGTAAAAAGATTTTTTCTTTCCACAATTTAAATCGTTAGATTTCAAAAAAAAACCTGTGCTCCTTCGTGTACAACCAGCGCTCTCGCACAAACACACCCCCACATGCACCACAAACCGTGCTCCTGCTCACCCCTCTCAGTACACATGTCGCGTCATCGTCCAGTAAGCATCGCGAAAGCAAATATTTTTCAGGTGCATGGTGTGTGCGTGAGCGTTGGTTGTACACTAAAAAGCACAGTTTTTTTGGCTTCACTATGGTTGTTCGCAGCACTTCGCCTATACAACGTGTATCAGAAATGCGAAGAGCTCATTCAAGGCATAGCATAGAACAACTTTTACTATGGGAACAACCCTGAAATCGCGAAAAAAATATCAGCTGTTCCCTACTAAATCATCGATGTCGCTCGACAAAATGTAAGGATCAGCTGATATTTTTTTCGCGATTTCATGGTTTGTCCCATAATAAAAGTTGTTCGATAGCATCCCCTGAATAAGCTCTTCAAATATGACCACGCATTTCTGATACACGTTGTATTTTTTACGATGTCTGTGTACGGCTTTTAATAATTATTATGTTCATGTTTTCAGGTATGTGTTCAACCAGATTTTGTGCGAGTGTGAATCCTTCGTCTATGTAAATAAAGGGGACGAATATGTCTTTAATACTTTGGATGAATGCAAATCGACCTGTAAATGTTAAGGAAATTATTATTTATTTAATAAAGATGTTTTTTTAAAGTAATTTTATGTTTCTATTTATTTATTTATTTTATTTAAAGGATAGTATTCCTATCCTACGCACACTGTATGGTATGCAAACCCCTGCTACAAGCCCAGCACCGAGGTGGAGAGCTTGCAGAACAAAATAATAATCTTCTGAGTTTATCGCACTATGGAAATTTTATTTTATCAAACATGCTTCGATATTCATTATTTTGACATCCTTCTTCAAGATAAATCGAAAATGCTGTACTGGTCAAATACCTACATAGGAGTAGCGGCTGGCAATACTGGTACGAAAATCCATATTATTATCTGTCCTGTTTAGCGGCCAAATAATTACTATGAAAACTATGAAAACCAGAGACATGACATTTACCGTTGGTAGAACAAGACTGTGCACTCTGCCGAAAAAATGATCATGCACAGATAGAAAACAAGGAGTCAAGTCGTCTCGCTCTATTAGAGTGACCCGAATTTTGGGCATCGAGTGGGATAATGTATCATTTTTATTTTGCTATGACTTGTGGTTGTGACAGAATTTGTAAAATGAGATTGTCCAATTCTTTAAATCGACATTACTGAGTAAGGCGATATCTGCCATTTTTTATAAACGTGTAACTCGCACTTTTTAGGGTTCCGTACTAAATGGGTGCCCAACGGGACCTTATTATTCTCGCTGCGCTGATTGTCCGTCCGCCCGTCCGTCCGTCTGTCTGTCACAGGGCTATATAATCTTTTGATCGGTAATAAGTAGCCGTTTGTAAGTTTCTCAGAATATGTGTTACTAAGACAAATACTAAAAAAAGAAAAAAAGTCTAAAACCAAAGGGGGACCCCCATGCAAGAAACCTCTAAAACATGTTTTATTCTCAAAGTTTTTGTTCCTGCCCTATCTTCAAAACTGTAATACATACAAATAATACGTCAAATTTGGTTTGAATATAGTGCATACTATGTTATTTAGCAACAAATAATAAAAATAGGGTAAACATAGATATATGTGGTGGTATCTGCGTAAAAAATAGATGCAAATATTCATTTTTCGCGCACGTTACGTTGATGTCTTTTGATGAACTCTCATAAATTAAAGCAGTTTCTAAAGGGTATGAGGTCGATGGGTGGTACGGAACCCTTACTGCGTGAGTCCAACTCGCACTTGGCTGGTTTAATGTTTATGATTCACTTCACCACCGTTATTTTAACCATAATTAATATAACTGTTAG
This sequence comes from Asteroscopus sphinx, assembly GCA_949699075.1. Classification (NCBI taxonomy): domain Eukaryota; kingdom Metazoa; phylum Arthropoda; class Insecta; order Lepidoptera; family Noctuidae; genus Asteroscopus; species Asteroscopus sphinx. Next base: position 6,426,593 of record OX453029.1, read on the forward strand.
AAATACTCTGTTTTGTTTTTATACATAGGCTACCATATTTGGAAGTGCTAGTTACACGGTATTGAACTATCACAGAAAATAGAATAAGGGGCTGATCCGATGAGACGAATATTAATAAAAGATGAAGGTAAGGTACCTACTGCAGCAGTCACGCTCCGTGTCAAGTCTTAGGGTGGCTTGTTAAGGAACTACTCCCTTTGTTAGCAATCTGACTATATACCGACCGTACTGATTATAGGTACACAATAATAACGCTACACACAACAGTTCAACAGACGCATTTATTTTTATCACACAAAAGTAGGAATTTACAGCGCTTTATAGGTATACCAAACAATTTATTTACAGGTAAAGTCATAAAACAATTTTATTAACGAATACGAAAGGATATCATTATAATTTAATTTTAATTTATTTTATTTAACAAGTAAAACAATGGCTCACTGTGTTAGTAACAATCACAGAAATGGATAGAATGGTTGTAATCACAATTTTACTTGCGATTCATGCGTGGCAACTTTCGAACAAACTACGCCTTACATATTGACGTCATTAATTTAAAAAAATTAACTTTAATCAAATGCACTTTACAGCTTTTGTTTCTGCAGTTAGAAACAGGACTATACGGCATTTTTGATGGTTTTTGTTACATTATTTACAAGTCATAAAGCGTGCTGAGAAAGGCTTTGAAATGCACTGGACTATGGTGCAGAGTGCTGCCACGCGCGCCCCGCCGCTTTTTCCATTCTATCTATTTCTGTTGTAACAATCATCATCATCATTTCAGCCGAAAGACATCCACTGCTGGACATGAGCCTCCTCCAAAAAGGGGGGATATGCCATAATCGCCACGCTTGGCAGGTGGGTTGGCGATCGCAGTTGGTTGGTTAAATACTCAGAGAACGCTGCTGCCCATCCTCTGGTGAATCCCTTTGTTGTTAGTAACAATATTATTTAATCACTATGTTAATATTCCTATTCTATGCACTTAACCTAAACGTACTGCATGGTATGCAAATCCCATACAAATTCCATGCAAATTTACAATGAGAAAACATGTAATAAAATAAAATAGTAAAAACTGTAAACAAAAAACATGTGCGGTCTTGGACGAAGTTGTCCTTAAAATTCATATTTTTTGACCGGTTCAGTATAATGCTGCATTTTGCAACTATAAAACAAGCATAGATGGCAGGGAACATCATGCGTCGGACTGAGATACCACAGGGCCCAGGTTTGATCCTCAGTAAAACATGTCTTTTTGTATGTTTTGGAATCATTAATTGTAGCCACCTCTGATACGTTTCCTGATTTTTAGGAAAGCTGAAATGGAGAAAAATAATCACTTAATGATTTCGCTACTGATGAAATCTGATCTAAATTACCGCGTGACAGAGCATACAAAAAAACGGGAGTGGGGTATAGTTAGAAAATAACATTAAAATAGTGCGTTGAAAAATTGAAACACAAACCCAAAGGCCAACAATAATACCGCAAATATTGTCACCCTATCAATAACATACATAATTAATTTGTAAGATTTCATTGTATTAAAGCTTACCTGTGAAAAGAAATGTTACAGCCGGAATAGGATTCATTCCCACAACCTTTTACGCAACACCTTTTAACCATTTTAGAAATAAAACGATTAAAAAACGACGAAATACAATACCGACAGCAAGACTCGGACAAACGAAACGAAGTGTTTAGATACTTACTAGACTTTGCCCGCGGCTTCGCTTCCGTGGTTCTCAGTTCATCCCACACCGTACGGTATTTTTGTTATAAAATGCATACCAGTATTAAATATAATAACTGGTTAGCTTTAAACACAAAAAGTTTCATCAAAATCAGTCCAGTAGTTTTTGCGTGATGCTCGAGTTAATAAACAAACAGACATCTTCAGTTAGTAATATTTAAAGGAAAATACCTATTCGTCACATTGGTCAACAGTCAACTTTTAAAGCGAGCGGAGCCGCGGTTAAAAGCCAGTTAATAATAATATTATGATGAGAAATAGTAGCATGATAATATTATTTTTTAATTATATCAACATAAATTTATGCTTATTCAAATATTATGATGGATAAAATATAACAGAAAATTATGACCAGGTTTTAAGTGTTTATAATTTTTTTTTAATGATTTTAATACAACATTTTTGAGAAATCGCGATTTAAGGACACAGATGTCTGCTCCACTAATCAACTTAAAGCTTTTAACACACAAAAAAAACATCAAAATTTGTCCAGCTGTTTTTTCGTATTGCTCGAACAAACAAACGGACGTTACCAATTTTTTATTAGTTAGGATTTAATATTTTGACAGTGCATATAAATGCTAATTCGAATTAAAAACATTTGAATTTGAATTTGACGCCATCAATTTTATTTGTTGCCATGACACCTTAATAAAACCTACCTTTAAGGCTATGAACTTTTTCAAAAAAAATACATAAACGAAATGCATAGACAACATTAGAAAGGGATACCTTGACTCCTCGAATGCCATCTCTGTCAGCTCGTAGTCCCTCTTACTTCAAATACAAATCTTATGATAATTGTTTAAGATCTGTTTTTGTTTGCATTCTTTTGTTAAGTGTACTATCTACCTTTACCAACGGTAAATGTCATGTCTCTGATGAAAACTCATATTTGTCGTGTTATTTAAAAACGGAACAGATCGTTCCATTTTACTCCGAAAAATAGCAACCAAGGAGGGTAATTATCAAAGATTTTATTTAAATTTCGAACTGGCTTGCAAATAGAGCTGTATAAAGTAAAAAACCGGCAAAGTGTGAGTCGGACTCACGAAGTAAGGGTTCCGTACCACCCATCGACCTGATACCCCCATAGAAACTGATTTAATTTAGTGAGTTTATCAAAAGACATCAACGAACGTACGCGAAATGTAAATTTTTGCATCTCTTTCTTACGTAGGTAGGTACCACCACATATGTCTATGTTTGCCCTATTTTTAGGATTTGTTGCTAAACTACATAGTATGCACTATAATCAGACCAAGTTTGACGTTGCTATATATTACCGTTTTGAAGATAGAACAGGAACAAAAACGATGAAAAAAATGCATGTTTTTCGAGGATTCTTGTATGGGGTCCCCCCTTTGGTTTTAAACTTTTTTTTTGTTTTTAGTATTTGTCGTGATACCCCTCATAGTAACACATATTCTGTGAAAATTTCAACCGGTTATAGCTATTACCGTTACAAAGATACCGCCTTGTGACAGACAGACGGACGGACGGACGGACTGACGGACGGACGGACAGCGTAGAGTAATAGGGTCTCGTTAGCACCCTTTGGGTACGGAACCCTAAAAAGTAATAAAAAAATTAATTAACAAAAACAAAAAACCCGACTGCGTGTAAAAATAACAGAAAAGATATAAACAAGACTTATCAACACGCAGTCGGAGGCTTCGTATATTTTTGGTCATGAATTACATAATAGTTCATAGGTAGCCTCCGCCTGCGTGTTGATAAGTCTTGTTTATATCTTTTCTGTTATTTTTACACGCAGTCGGGTTTTTTGTTTTTGTTTAATTAATTTTTTCATTTGTTTTTTTTTGGTTTTGTCATGTTTTATTTATCATACTATTAATGTTTTTTTTTAAAGTCAAATTCATTTTTAACGTTGAATATTTTGTTGTTTTTTAGCATTTCTCATTCCAAATTACATTTAAACATATAAGTTCTATAGATTTTCGTAAACCATTTATAAAACCCTTTATTTTGATACCCCACTCGATAGGTTTTGAGCAAAAAAATAATTTTGATGTCACATAAAATGGCTCCAAAAAGCGGCCATTTTGATTTTTATAATTTTGATATACCCAGTGTCACTCTCACAATTAAGACGAATCCAACGACACCTCTCAAGCTAAGATCCATCAAGTCGTTTAGGCTACAGAGCGTGCCAAAGAAATATACATACATACATACATACATACATAACATACATACACTCGAAAAACATAACCCTCCTTCTGGCGCAGTCGGGTAAAAAGGAAGCAATTATTCGTCCATGTATAAAACATTAGTTTTTTTGTTCAAACAGCAGGTGTTGATTATCTTGCTCACAAACTACTTATATTTTAAACTATCGCTCTCTTTTACACAAGAAAGGGATGGCAACAATTTTAATGCTGTTAAATTAGTCGGATAAAAAATTCCATACAAGATTAAATTTGTCGTGAACAAACGTCTCGGAACGTGTCAACTAAACAAACGAAGAAGTGTAATAATTGGACATCACTAAAATTGTTGCCATCTCTTTCTTGTATCTACTATTATTAAAAGAGAGCGATAGTTTAAACTTATTTTGTGACAAAGAGAATTAACAAGACTATCTCCAATTTATGGGTACTCCAATGACTTTCCAAGCGATTTAATTTTATGCCGATCACTGAATTTTATCGGAGCGCTAACTGGGCCGGGCCTAGGCAAGTCAATGAATGCACTGAAAATACTGAAATATCAAACCGACACCGACCCCAGTACGTATGTATAGGACTATGTGTGTGCTTGAGAGATGTGTGCAAAAGTGCGTGAGTGTCGTTTGTGTGTGTGTTAGAGAGAGGGGAGAGTAGGAGGCTCGTTAGGAATAACTGGAGTGCGTTTCCGTTGCCTTGCGATAAGAGATTATAAATAAATTATTTGGATTTTTCAATGAATTTGAACGATAATCTGGGTTAGATTCCAAAAATAATAATCTAATGAACTAGCATCCAGACCATAGCCCAGACGTAGGTGATAATATTAATTGTTCTGTTATTTTAAATTTAAATTTTAATAACTATAGTCACCCCGAACGGAAACTTCGCAATAAACTTTTTATTGCGTAGACTAATTAGGCCCACACGTTTCTCTCAATTAACAAAACTCTACAGTTGGAAGACTATAAAATTGGTGTCGTTTGTATTTGTTCGAAACACATAAATAGATAGAATGGCCACGTGGGCAGGGCGCACATGGCAGCACCATGCACCATAGTGCAGGATATTTCAAGGCCTTTCTCAGCACGCCTTATGACTTGTTTCTGTAAATACTGTAACAAAAACCCGCAAAAATGCCTTATTTTGCTGTTTCTAACTGCAGAAACAAAAGCTTTAAAGTACATTTGTTTTTTTTTTTTTTTTAATAATGACGTCAAAATATAAGGCGTAGTTTGTTCGGAAAGTTGCCACGCATGAATCGCAAGTAAAATTGTGATTACAACCATTCTATCTATTTCTGTGGTTCTAAACATAACCTTATTTTTGTTGATACTGAATCATGAATGTACAGCAGAGGTAGACTGGCCAGAAAGTGCTACAAGAAAATGTTTTTGCTTTTATTGCATAAAACTTTTATTCTTACTGATAGGTAATTGATAAGTTTTAGTACCTATTTATTGTTTAAGTATTTTTGATTTAGATCCAAATTCTAAATCTATGACATAAAATAGAACCAAGTTCTAAATCTATGACAGAAAATTTCAAAAAATTGTTTTATACTTTGTTATACAAAGTACAACAAAGACAGCAAACTTTGTTGAGCTAAGTTGACTATTATACTCGAGGCTGGATTGTAGCCCAAACATGCGTTTGTATACAAATTAGAGCATGCAAGATATAAAATAAATTGAAGCACCTATATGTTTTGCCTATCAAGGCGTACACATTTAAGTATTTTAATAAAATAATTTAAATTAAATAATGAATGTCTATCAATTTCAAAATAATCAATAATTTAATAATTCAAAATAAAAACAAATAATAATAAAAATCTAGCCTCGGTCTGTCCTTGGATGGGTGACCGTTTTGCCGCACATCGAAATTCCACCGTGCCTTGGGGAGCACGTTAAGCTGTCGCTCCTTATAACAGTCGTTACGAGTAGTTAGAAGCCCGAAAGTCTGACAATTTGTCTAAACATAGGATATTAGTATTACCCAGTAACTGGGTTGCGGGGGTCTGATAGCAGTCGCTCCGTGAGTAGTGTATAATTGGGGATTCTGGATCACTTCGCTTCGCTTCGCTCGCTCCGTGATCCAGAATGCCCCAATTATACACTACTTATGCTAGATTGAAATAATTTTTGGAAATAATTGTAAAGTCGCTTATCATCTTAGTCTTCCTGCGACCACAAACGCTACATATAATTATAAGTAAAATATATATAAATTAATATGTAAAAAAAAACATAAAAAACAAAATCCAGACTAGAACAAATACCTATTTGTTCCATGCGGGAATCGAACCCGTGACACTTCGCGCATTTATAAGTAGCAGCATCAATTTAACATACTATTTACATTGTGATGTAGTGAGAAGAGCTATTAACCAATGCGCCAAACGTGTCGTCATAGATATGATAAAATATTGGATCACTTTACGAGCTTTACTCACTTTATCAGTGTATGTTCTTCTTAGTAATAATTATGAAAATAGTGATTTGGCAAGTTGAAAAAATAACATTGTTTTAGTTAAATACCTTTATTCTCAACCTTATTTTGTCATGTCTTACAATATTTCTTAACCACAAAAAAAGTCACAGCTTTTAACGTAAATGATTTTATGTATGTTGTGCATCATCCCCCCAATTATACCTACTGAATACCTAAGAAGCGGTGCAAATATTAGCAATTTCATCTTCTGGTAGAATCTGATAGCATAAAATGTCTTCTGAGTCGGGTATCACTAAATCACGCATTGTGTTCCTCGTTGTTGATGTATTGATGGCTCGAGGCTTTGATGAACATGCATTCGATTTTTCTCGATCATTCTGCATGTCGCTAACTCGAGTAAATGAAACCTCACGATTACCACTCTTGAAAATAAGCTCATGAATGTCTTCTAAATTAGATTTTAAATCATGCATTTTTTGGTCGAATAAAATTTCTGTTTTGGATATATTATTATCTCTGACCTGAGGATTTGATAGTCCTATCACAGATTTTATCCGACTAGTCACCATAACGTTATCTCGAATCAACGTAATGTCATCACTAGCTACACTTTTGAACTTCAAAATAACTTTACAAATGTCTTCTAAACTAGGATTTAATGAATCATGACTTGTAGATGATATCATAATAATTTATTAAGTTTCGTAATAAAACTTAATTAATATAAAATTTAGATCAAACCTTCACACTACAACTGTGAGAATTGAATGTTGCATACAATGACAGTGAGCAATATATATGTTACTCGGGCTCTGTTGCTAAAGAGTTAAAACTTAAATTCTATATTCTGTATCAGACATTTATCAATAAAATCTCCACCTTTTACAGCGTTCAAATAAAAACATTGAGGAAACTGTAAAGCATGCTGCATCCAAGGATCATCGTAAATCTCCCAATCTTCGATGACACCTCCACATGAAAAACATGCTGCTCGATCATTTATACTATTTCCACAATAAAAGAATCCAGCGTCAACCATTTCCATCACTAATCTTTTGTTTGAATCAACAGTTGCCCAGTAATGGTTAAATGAAAATAAACGAATTTTAGAAGTATGATACATATCATATCGAGGATTATATTTATTTTGAGACATGACCTTTGAGTATTTAGCTCTTGATGTATATATTTATAGAAGTATAATGAAGTAGCTTTGCTGTTGCCAACAATTTATAAACATATAAATGGAGGAGGGGTGAGGAGGACTATATTTATATATTTATTAAATAAAAAAGAAAAATTATTTAAAAAGTTTATTATCTAAGCACCATTTATTTAAACACATAACATTTTTTAAAGCACATATTGAGTCATGATAAATACAACAATACAAATCTTGAGAACATCTATATACATCATACAGGCTTAACAAACTAGGACAACCTTTATCTTCTAAATTATTTATATTATTATTTTCTAAAATATATTTTAACCACAATACTTTTTCTGAGCCTTTGGTGTAGACACATTTATCTCTTATAATATCTGTGATCAAATTTTGATAATCCGAATAAGATACAACTCCTTCAGACCAATATATCCTTCGATTACGTTCAATCCAATTTACTTGCCTTCTTTCTTGTTTTGTCAATTCGTAAAATGGAAATGGTGGTTTAATCAAAAGCACCTGCACTTTTTTATTACATAATATAGCTATTTCTTTAACTATGAATCCATTTGATTTTGTTTTAAAACCTTGAACATCTACAATGGCAGTCATGACAATTTTCGCACTATATTACTCAAAGGTTTATATTCCACAAGTCGATCGTTAATTATTAGGCAATATCCAGTTGTGTTATCTGGTATTTGTGCTGAACATTCAATTTCTAGCCGTACGTCTACCGGGCCTGTCTTTAAACTATCGTTTTGTCTTGAACAGTCAATAATAAAGAGCGGAGCCTTTTCCTTAAAATCCGTTAAATCAAGCAACGGGTCGACTGGGTAATTGTAATACGACTGACGAAATTTCACATACATTTCGTATAATATATTGTATTTGTTCTCGGAAAATTTTAAATTTAAAGGCTCATACGGATAATATTGTGAATTCAAAAATAGTGTTACGTTTGTAACTCCACAATGGTCAAACAGTGAACTGTCTTTGGTTTTATTATTTTTTCTATTTGTTTGTAAGCAAAAAATCACATAGCGAGGCTTCTCTAATTGTGATGCTGTTTTAACTGACCAAGAATGCTTTGTAGTTTTAGGGAGTAAAGGATACTCATATAAATCCCAATTTCTAAACGCCATCTGAATAGTTTTATCTCTTTCTAAATGTTTTAGAAGTGTCAGTCGCTCACGATCTGACACTTTTATGTGCGGTACACGCCATTGTATTCTTTGAATATCTATTTTAAAATGTGCGACATCATCAGTTACTATAACGCTGTTTACGTTAGAGTTACTTCTATTCAGTATAAGTTCATGCTTACAATTTATTACAATTTTATTATAATCCTCTGCAAATCCTAAAATTTTATTTAATGGTATAATAGCACTAAAATGACCCTCATTTTTAAATCCATCTAAGTTCCAACCCCATAAAGCAGCAACTCTACTTTCTCCTTCATTTAACGAAACGAATGACTTTACTGTTGACGTTATTCCAGAGTTTTTAATACGATCTATTTCTATACCATTCATTTCATACCTGATGTCTTGAAACAAAAACATAACAGAGTTATTAGTGAACGTAACAGTTTTCTTGATTGGATTCCCATCTTTACCGAAGAGCTTCGCTTGGCCTTCGATGTAAATGGAACTGGCTGACGGTAGCACGTATATGTCCTGTTGGTGTATGGGGATTCTGATTTCATCATTTTCCCTAAAGCTGTTATTATAGGGATTGTATGAATGGACTTCATAACTTTCAATTGAAGTATCGAAGTTTGGTGATTCAGTAATCTGTAGTATATTCATACTTTTAATCCTAGGGCTTTAAGAAAATCTTTATTTGATTTAGTCAATTTCGTAACTTGTTTCTTACGTCTTTGCCCTTTAGGGGCTGTAGAGGAAATAAGACGTTTAATATTGACTACGGGGTTTTTATAATATAATATCATTTTGTTTTTCTTAAATGAAGGCGTAGTTGAATATGTTCTTCTCTGAAATTAATGCAGTAACCAAATTGATCAATAATCTTAATAGATAAAGATGAAATTACATTTTTGTTCACTGGAAAGTAAATAACGTTTTGTGGTGTTTCTATCAACTCTTGACCTATAGCAGTATTAGATACAAATTCATGAATAATATGTGTTGGTAATCCGTTGGAGTATGAACCGTGCACAAGATCACATTCTATTCTGATCACAGGCAGAATTTTATTGTTATCATGAACATTTGGTATTGAGTTTAATACTGAAAAGTATAGCAAGCCGCACTCGTATTGTCCAGACAAATTTAGAGGTGGTTGAAAGTATGAATCCAACTCTGATTTATTTCCAGAGATGGTCACCGTTATAGACATTCTTACATACTGAACACTTCTGGCAGATGCTGTTTATTTTATCCTTTGCTTACACCAAAAACTATTTAGGAATTTTAAACAAAGATGTCCACAATTGAAAGGATGATCACGTTGAATATTATCATAATTATATTGAACTTTAGAACCTAAGTATTTTATAAACTCTTTTGGGGGCTTGAGATTTCCATAACTGTCAAAATATGGTTTTAGCTATACCAGCGGCACCACCTGCTAAGGCTCCCGCAGCTGATAATCCCGCAAAAATAGGAATCAAAGGTAACACTCCACCAGTTTTTGGTATGGGAATTACACGAGGAAGTTTGATAGATGAATCATCAGTTAATTCTCTAGCAGCAGCCATAGCTAATTCTATTGCCATTTTCTTGCACTTTGGTTTAAATTTTTGCATATGTCTTTTTGTTTTAGAAATGACATTTTTTAATTTATTTTTAAAACCATTCCCAAACTTCATTCTTCTGGAAACCTTTTTGCATACCTTTTTGTTACGATTTTTTAGGCCAGCGCCAGTTTTAATTTTCGCTAACATAGCTTTGCTTACTAGATGTGCTGCGAACTTTTCCCCTATACTCGCATCAGAAGCTAAAGTACGGTTTTTCGCCATTTTTAACAGAATTAAATCTGCCTCGTGTCTTTCCTTTAAGTTTGATGATTTGTGATAGGCAATGTCGTGTTCTTTGCAATATTCGTCTAATTTATTGATTCCTTTATCTTTGCGTGTAAGCCTCTTAATTAATTTCGTACCTGGACCACAATAATTGTATCCTGGTAAATGTAATTCAAATGGTAAATTATTTATAAGCCAATTGAGAAGACTACTCTCTCCAATACCCATTATATGACTGATCAATAATGTAACAAATACTTTATAAATATGTGATTATTATCAATTAACTAGTTTGAAATGTAAACAAAGGTTTCTTGACTATAAAATATTTGAGCTATCAATCCAGCTGTTTTCAGCAGAAGACAAACCAAGCCATTTTACTAAAACCCTGTTTCCTTTCCTTCTAAGAACTTTTTCGACTAGATATACATTGGGATGTTTCGTCTTTTGAAGCTCTTGCACATAAAATGCTCCTAAAATAGGTTGACCTCTGATTGTATCTTCAATTAAGTAGGTAATAGGAGCAGTGTTTTGTATTTTTCGAATTTTAAATATTTCTGTTGACCAGTTGGGAGTATATCCTTTTTCAAATGTTCCTTTATACTTACTGATACGTACATAATCTCCCACCTTAAACTTACTTTTTTTACTAACTTTTTTTACCGACCTTACGTATCTGTCTAGTATACGATTTTTATTAATTTTATTCACATTTGCGGGGATCTCATCAATTGTCCGATGATGGGTATAATTGTAATTATAAATAACATTATTAAGAGTGTTATCTATCCAATTATAGTTACCTTTAAAACTAAATTCTTTGTAAATTTTAGACTTTAATGTTCTGATAAATCGTTCAACTATTGAAGCCTTTTTTGTTGAGAAAGTTGAATAATGATTAATACGATAACATGTCATAAGTTTTTGAAATTTATTATTATAAAATTCTGTTCCGTTATCAGTTTGTAGATTTTGAGGGACCCGACCATTATCCAGCAAAATCTTAAAAGTGTTACATACATCGTCTTTGTTTTTACTTTTCAAAGGAAATGCCCAGGCGTATTTCGAAAATGTGTCAATAACAGCAAGAATAAACCTGAATGTTTTATTTTCTTTATAAATAGACTGCATGTCAATTAAGTCCGCTTGCCATAGATCATCTATATCTTTCATAATAACATTTCTTCGCAGAAAGTTTACTCTTGCATTTTTATGAATTTCGTTTACGACATCGGCTTTGCTCATTTTCAGATTTTTTTATTTGTTTAATTAATTGATGTCTTTGATGATTTAAATTTTTCTATAAATAAACATATAGTCATTATGAATGATACTGTAATACTGATTCAAAAGTTTATTTTTGCTAGTAGTTATTCTTTAATTATGTTAGCTTCCTTTAATTCTTCGATGATAGATAAAATTTCATTATCATGATTTGTGTTGCCCGCATCTCTTGAAGCAACTAATAACTTCAATCTATCAACCAGTTCATTGGGATCATCCCAATATATCAAATCAGTGTTGGTTTTATAAGTCTTAAGCTTTGGTAAGCTACCTCCAAGTTTAGTCTGATTTTTTTCGGTTGAAATCTCTGAAAATAATGGCTTGATTATTTCTCGATATTTAATTCCCTTGTCACCTCTCATTTGACCTCTAGGGTTAAAATCTCTTTTATGGGCATTTGTATAAGACAATATATCTTTATAGACGAGTTTATCTCTGTTTGTTATTGATTTTAAATCAGGGTTCTTTCGAAGTAAAAGTTCTTTTAGCCCAGGCGTTAAATTGTAAGTTTTGTCTCCGATTTTAATCAAAAATACACTATCATTGTTCAAACTGTCAATTTTAGAAAATGATACTACTGAGTTGCCCATCATAAAAGTTTTGTTTTCGTTCCTTATCCCAAATGGAACATTTACGCCATCATAAATACCATGGATGTCATCACTTTCTAGTGAAATTTCTAAATTATCTTCTACTTCATTTTTAGGAAATTCTTCAGAATGTAAATGAGCATCGTAAAAGTTATCGCACTTAGTAGAAGAGCTTGTGTTACTTTCATCTGATTGGATTACTTCAGAATTTGCGTATGACACATTTTTTCCTTGTTTAGAACTTTCTAGAAATATTTTTGAATTAACTAAAGTTTTAAGGGGCTCTGCAACAGGTTTTAGCATTTTGTTAAGTGATAAGTTAACTTCATGTTCTTGGTTTTTCATTTGTTTCAACTTACTTTTAATAGAGTCGGCAGACTTAATTATTTCTATTTTAATATTTTTCTCCATGTTTTTTTAACACTGCTTTCGACCAAGGAAAGAGTAACACTAAATTTATTTGTATGAAATACAGATTTTATATCTTTACTCTAGGTGAAAAAAAATGTCGAAATTTTTTCTGTACCTTCCATGGTTTAATGGTGATTCTTTGCTAATACAAACAAAGTTATGTGGCTGGCTCCAAACTGTGTTACAAATATTTTTAAATTGATTCCATGACAAATCAGAACTAACATGTTCTTCATAAATATGCTTTAGGTTCACATCATCTTGTTTAAATATTATAAGAAAGTTAGCATTATCACGTAACAATTGTTTCGGAATTTTCGAGTAGGTTTGAGATAAGTAAAAGCAATCAATTTGTTTATGTCTACCCATAGAAAAATAATTACGAATGTTTATTTGATTTTCGCAAGCAACATCATCAAAAATAAATACAGAATTGGATAAAGCTTCACTCGGAGTTATAACATCATTATCATTATTGAACTCATAAAACTTAATCTGAGGGACTCTCCTTATGACTTCTCGTAAAAAACGATATTTTGGTTGAAAATTTGTCTTAGAGTATAAATAAAGATTTTTAAATTTGAGCCCATTTGCGTGCAATAACAAACTGATCACAGTATTTGTTTTACCACAATTTGAAGGACCGCATATTACACAACGAATTGTATTAGGCAATAGAACGCTATGTCTGATCTGGTTAGCAGAGTCACCAAGATTTATGTTGTTAACGTCTAGTGATATGAGCTGTTTGATCAACTTCATCTTGGCTATTAATTTAATTACTGCCTTACATTCATATATATATATATATATTTATATATATCTATATATGTACATTATTATATGGATATCATCCCGGAACAGGTTTGGACTTGCATTGAAAACATGTCATTGACTTGTATCTTAGAGAGTACATCCAACTTCCTTTTTTTAGATTTTTGTCTCGGATATCTGAGTAAGTGCATTGTTGGCAATCGATCTGTCCAAATAGGATACATAAAGGTAGGGTCATAGTGCTGATGTTGAAGTGTCTGCAAAATAGTCTTTATTCACAGCTCATATAAAGATGAGAATTGACTGTTATACTGTACACAAAAGTAATAAATTGATACTCTTGTATTGAATTTTGTTGTTGGGACCCAACCCTATTAATTTTTACATCATAAATAGGGTTGATGTTGTTTCTGTCCTTACATTTATAAATTGTCCACTGTACGTATTTGAATAATAAAAGCTAGTTCTTCAATAACTCTCAGACAAGAAACTAGTCTTCAACTAGATCCGTTGAAATGGTAAGTGATCTTTATAAGTTTATAATTAAATGTTTTATTAATTTTGTTAACCAATTGTATTCATTTAGTTTTATGGTTGTTAAAATGACAGTGTTAAAAGTTTCTATAGAATTTATTTCTTTTTTCCAGGAGGATATTTTTAATGCAGTGAGTTTGGGAAGTTCACAACCTATTCTTGGACAGCAACTAAGAGACGAAGAAATTGAAGAGCCTTTATTTTATTCTCAGCGGGATGATCTACCTGATGCCTGCCTACTAAAATATCGACCTATCGATTATGTACATGAGGATAATATTATAGAAAAACCTGACCAAGAACTTAAAAAAAAAACTGTAAAACGAAAGAGATATAACCCCACCGATTTATTAAACTCTTCTGCTGCATCACTCACGTCTCATATTATAAAAAAAGTGAAAAATGGAAGACATTTAATTAAAATATCCATTTCCAATTGCGAAGAGAACACTTGTGTTAACGAGCCTGCTGAAGTGATGGTACAGTACGTCGTGCAAGAACACTATGATGAAGTGTTAGAAGCTGCTGAAGATTTGATTGAAAAAATAGGAAAAAAGTTGAGTTTAGACCTAAGATAAAAATGTATGTGATAGTGTTATAAATTTTATATGTGCTGGTGTTGTTTTAGTATGTCTTAATTGTTTTATGTGATTATTTGTATGTGTATTACAAGACTATTGTTAATATCTTTAATAAAAACCTAGTTAATATTTCATGTAGAAGAGTTTTATTATTCTCCCCAATTGAAGGCAGCAAAAAGAAAGAAAACAGTTTTTAATTCTTATACATATATTTCTATATTGAAATGATACAGTTACAATAAGCATAATACAATACTAAATAGTTATCTTAAATCTAAGTTACAATATTATAAACTATTACAGAAACCTAAATGTTATTATTGCTGTACTTATATATTCGTTTTATAATGACCCCAAGGCATGGAGTCAATTTTACTTTCCATGATCTGTCGTTTGTCATCGTCTCTAGAGAGAACCAACTTATTGATCTTTTGTGTATAAATTTTATGATTTTTAGATCTAATTATACACATATCATCTCTAACACATTCATTTAAAAATAATGCCTTTTTATAACTTTCAATGTCAAGTTTTTTAGTGACACATTTTTTTACACCTTTAGCTTTCTTTATTGAAGATATATGGGTATCTATGCAATACAATTTCGCTCTTAAACCAACATATTCTGAAATAATTATACCTCCCATTTCGTCTTTAAAATATCCAGGGAGTTTTGAATTTACATTTGGCATATTAAACAAGTTTCCATCTTCAAAATTATTCGTGTCAAAAAACATTAAATTTCTTTTTAAATCAGCATAAAAGTTTTTTGTGTATATGTAATACAAAAGACTATCTGTATCAGTGTAACAAAGGCGTATATTATTTTCATAGATACGTTTCATTACTCTATAATGAAATCGATAAAGATGACTTTTAGCTAGTTCCAAAATAGTAAAGCCAACATAGATTGGTCGATCAAGAGTGACTTTTGATTGATGCATTTGGATTGCTACTAAGGACTCCGATATTACTGATATATTTTTAAAATTTGGAGCACTAATGTACTTTTCAGCTCCCGAAAACTTATTAGTTTTATTTGACTCATCTTTCCATACATTTACTAACTTTACATTAACTTGTTTCCTTTTATTTTCTATTGTTTTCCCAAATATAGAATTTATTAGTTTTTTGAATAAATCTCTTTCGAATTCAGAAGTAGCGTTTTGTCTAAGAGTCGTGTTCAATAAAATATAAGGTTTTAAAAAGTTGCTTTGGTCAAATGCCAGTATTTTATGAATTTTCGATAAAACCAAACCATTTTTTAAACATTCCATCAGATGAACGTAGTGAATAACATAATTATATTTATTATTTAGATTAGCAATTAATTTAGGATTCTTACTACCTGGAGGTATTAGTTTTTCAGCAGCAAAAGGCAAGTCTGAGTGAGCATCATGTATTTCAGGAGGGTAAAGTATATCTACTTCAAGAATGTAACCGGTTTCTGATTTAGATGAAAGACACATAATATCAAAATTTGCTATTTCACTATTATTCAAATATCTAAAATTACCTGTTGGTAGTCTCTGCTTCATAGCATAGCCATATAAATTAACGCGATCTAAATAAACTAAAAAACTATCGCATTCGTTTTTATTATAATGTTCAAGGTACTTGTTATTCGCTCTGGCATATCTTAACGAACATTGAGCAAGACCTCCTCTGATGCCCTTTTCTATCATTTGATACATGTCTAGATCAGTTATAAGATCTAAATTAATTTTTGTGTACAATAACATTGCATCCCAACTTAATGATGGTGATGAAACATAATGTGCAGGATCAAGACCGTAATACTGCAAACACATGCGTCTAAACTTTTCAAAAATATCACAAATTAGTAGGACATCACATTTTAAATATAAATCTGTATATTCACCTAAGTTAGAAATATTAAATGCTTTCCAAACCTTTTTAGCGTGTTTGTAATCTTTATCGGATATAGACTCTGAAGTTAGCTTGTTAAAAAACTTAATAGGCTCTGGTAATTTGGTTTCTTCATATTTTTGCCAAGAGTCTATGTAATCATAACAATATATTCCTTTTTTGCAAACAAGGTCCAGCAAATGCTCATCATCAAAAAATGCTTTCATATTTTGAAAATCATCTCGTTTCATAGTTTTGACCAAGCTGTCTAAACTTGAACTTAAAAAGTTAAAAGAGTCAATGAATTTTAATTGAGCTATACTTTTGCCATCTAGTGGAATGAATTTTGTAAATGAAATATATTTTTCTTTAGTTTTCGGTAACAGATTAATTCTACCGCAAACAGATGATAGCTCATTAATAAACAAATGACAGTCATATCCAGTAAGGTTATGAAATATGATTGGGATAAATGGACAAACTTTTGCATTCAAATTACATTCACTATGAGCGGGCCCATTGTATTTCCCTGTAAAATGATTATGATCCTTAACTATTTTGCTACTAGGAGAAAATTCGCCTTTACAAATATGACAATGTGTACTATTTTGAAAAGACATAAGTTCTTGTTCTGTAAGCGGTATCATATCTCTGTTTACAACTAATATCTTATATAATCGTTTGATATCTTTACATAAGGTTTTAACAAACTTTTTAGAACAGTCGGGACCACGATAAGAAACTAGATTGTTCAATTCAGGATTCGTTTCACAATAAATATAATAAGCAAAACATGTAGCTTCATGTACTTGAATATTTTCTACAAAAGCAGACTTATTTTTGTCAGAATATTCACGTAATAAACTTTCAAAGTCACCATATATCACAATAGGAATTCTAATTGTCCTTTCAAAGTTTGAAAAAAATATTTTTGTGTTTACTTCTGGTAAAATAGTTTGAATTCCAGAACAATCGTGATCATTTCGTTTTTCTTTTGTGCTGAAGTATGTAAAGCATTCATCGCATAAGTATATTTTAGATTTGTGCTTTGTTAATTGCTTACGTACAAGTTTTTCAAAGTTTTTTATAAGACAGAAATGACTTTTCCCTTCTTTTGTTAAGTATAATAAATTAACATGATTTGATTTACGAGATGAAGTCTTATACAGCGGACCTGTTACACTGCCATTTTTCGTTAAACCGTAAATGTTAACGCTTATTTTAGGATTATTACTTTCAAAGCATTTTATATCCTTTAAACTGGGAGGAAATGACATATTATAAATATTTAATACTTTAGAGTAATTGGTATAGGATGAAACTCTGCTTGGATTGTTTTTTGCTGGGTATAATTTTACTATAACAGACCAGAGAAAACAATGTTCATCCGTATTTTTTACATTTATGCAAGACTTAGTATTTCGTATATGTAAAGGTAATGGTAAATATGAACCAGCTCTTAAAGGATTGTATTTCATAATATTTAATTCCAGGTGACTGATTGCGTCAAGTGCCCAACCTGATCCTGATAGTTCATATTCGGAGCATTTAGTCTTAAGTGTTTCAACAAATTTTTTGTACAAACTGTACATATCTGTATTTTGAACTATAATCTCATACTTTGTATTAAATGACTTAACGGCTGTTTCATTGTTTTTTGCCAATATAAATGTTGCAAAGAGTTCAAAGTTTATTTTGAGTGACTTATGTTTTTTTAACGATGCTTTTATAAGATTAATAACATCATCACAAACGGTATGCAAAAATAGTTCTGGCGCAACACAAATATCTGCTGATATTATTCTAAAACTAATTATTCTTTTCTTAAAAGCAGTTGCTATAACATAAACGTTATCAAACTCAGTGCGAAGTAAGGAATTAGACTTATGAATATTTGATTTTTTATGTGACGCATAGTTTAAAACGTTAACGTTACATTTTACACAGTGCACCATGATTAATGAGTAAAATGTATGTTATAAAAATTTCTGTTTTTATAATGATTCTCACTCGAAAGTTTATAGAATAATAAACAATACAATAACTTGAATCAGTATAGTTTAAAAAATGTTTCAGACTCGAAAGTCTCTGTAAAAGAAAAACATTGAACTCGATTAATAGTATTGCGTAACTTTATTGAATAATAGAAAATTTATAATAACTTGAATGTATTAGTTATTAAATATTTCAGACTCGAAAGTCTCTGTAAAAGAAATTTCACTTGATTAGGTAATACTATTGCGTAAGTTTATTGAATAATAGACATTTTAAAATACTTTATTAGATTGGTTATTAAATATTTCAGACTCGAAAGTCTCTGTAAAAGTAAACATTAGTTACACTTGATTAGGTAAAACTTATTGCGTAAGTTTATTTAATAATAAACAATTCATAATAATTTCATCAGATTAGTTATTAAATATTTCAGACTCGAAAGTCTCTGTAAAAGTAAAACATTAGGTACACTTGATTAAATATTATTGCGTAAGTTTATTTAATAATAGACAATTTATAATAATTTCATCAGATTAGTTATTAAATATTTCAGACTCGAAAGTCTCTGTAAAAGAAAACATTAGTTACACTTGATTAGGTAAAACTTATTGCGTAAGTTTATTTAATAATAAACAATTCATAATAATTTCATCAGATTAGTTATTAAATATTTCAGACTCGAAAGTCTCTGTAAAAGTAAAACATTAGGTACACTTGATTAAATATTATTGCGTAAGTTTATTTAATAATAGACAATTTATAATAATTTCATCAGATTAGTTACTAAATATTTCAGACTCGAAAGTCTCTGTAAGAAAGAAATATTAAACTCGCTTAATAGTCTAGTGAATAATAAACAATGATAATAACATTGGTAGTGAGCACTTAAATAAAATATATTGATTATAAGAATAATGTAGTAAACTTATGATAAAATAAGAAATTAACAATAAAACAAAAGGTCTCCATAACGTGTGAGCATACAAATTTTTTTTTTGTTAAAAATAATTTGATGGATATGTAACTGGCACCACGTTACGGAGCTCCTCTTTTGCAGCCGCAACCAACTGAATGGTAGCCTTAAAAGTGGGACTGCCTGTGTTAAAAGCGCACTTAAAGGTTGTCATCGCTTGCTTCCATCGCTTGGACGGATCCAACACGGCTGGCGGCTCTATTTCATTCGTCGAATAGAGGCGGCACTCAATGTAATATTCACCACGTTTGGTGAGGTCTCTTTGCAAAATAAAGTCTCCGTCAGCCTGTCGCCTCGATAAAAAACTACGCAACGGGGCAGCACGCACGGGCTCGAGTTCACTTTCGTTTTCTTCCTGAAACAAAAAATAAACAAATTGTATTCAATATAAACTAGAATGCTAAGCCCTAAACGTCTATTCAGTTTATAAAAGATGGTCACAATAATTATGTTGGGTGGCTCATGCTTGACGTTATTACTTAGTGAACTTTTACGACACACCATGGTACGATTTGGTACAGATTAAGAAACTTACGTCGGTATCAGGAAAGACGCGTGCACGCTTCTTTGAAGTAGGCGCCGCCGGTAGCGAAGCTCCGTCCTCGTTGTCCGAATCGCTGTCGAACAAGTCATGTGGTACAGTTTTTTTGCTGGAACTGGAGCCGCTCTTGTTCTTGCTTGACGTCTTCGCAGACGAGCTCGAAGGTGATATTTTGTTGGCGCGCGGCTTAGCGGGCAACTTCTTTTTAGAAGCTGCAGGTTCCACTGCTTCAAACGGATTTATACACGACCTGAAATGTAAGACAGTTAATTAAATTAACATGAAACAGTTATTTTAAAAAATAAAATCAATTCATTAAATTAATTAAATATATCAAATAAAATTTATACATACATACTTGAACGTAGACAGATCCCAAAAGCACTTGATGCTAATTATCAACAGATTATGAAGCGCAGGAACAACTAAAGCCCTATTTATAATATAAAATTAATAGGGTTGGGTCCCAATAGCAAAATTCATTAAAAGTTTAATCATTATTACTTTTGAGTGCATTATAACAGTCAATTTTCGTCTTTATATGATCTACTAATAAAGACTATTTTGCAGACACTTTAACATCAGCACTGCGACCCTACCTTTATGGATCATATTCTGAAACGATCGATTGCCAACAATGCATTTATTCAAGTAAACAAGTCGTAATTCTAACAAGAATTAATTCGTATTAGATGTACTCTATAATATAATACGACGACATACGATGGACCAGCACTGACTGGTTTTTCTATAAAGATTAATGTAAATCCAATGTAAATTGAATATAACATAACATCATGCCTGTATTCCCCGAAAGGTTAGGCAGAGGTACACCCTATGGGTGTATACTACTACACTATATAACTAAGAACTATACATATAACGAACTAACTATATATATATGTAAATAATTGAATATTGGAACATTTATTAAGTGATCCGTGCGGTTCTCGACGTAGAATAGGCCACCTCATCCTCACTCCGAAATAAAAAATACTTATTACATGTATCTGTTCAAACCATACTCTATCGAGACTTAATTTTATCCAAATCCGTTCGGCCGTTTCGGTCTGATCAAGCTAAAAACCGACCTGATGTTAAGCAGTTACCTTTGCCCATAACAACTGCAATAACACCTAGACCGTTGCCTTAATTGTACTGCAAGTCTGTACGCCAAACTGAGACATGAAGATGGAAAGTCTCATGTGATTGTAATTTTACCGGCACCCGACCTCTTCGCACCAAAACACAGCAATGCAAGCACTACTGTTTGGCGGCAGAAGTAGGTACGGTGGTAGTACTTCCTTGGACGAGCTCTTTCACAAAAGAGCTCTACCAGAACAAAAAAAACAATAGCACTATGCCTGGTGAATCGAACCCAAGTCCTCGCAACAGATGCGCTTGTAGCCGCTAGACCATCCATGCAGTTCGTGATGTACGGTCACGATCCTTCCCGGTAGTACATTTTTGTCGACAAAATCCCTTGAACGAATTCTGCTACATTACACGTACCTACTTATACGGCGGCTGCCATCGAACATTGAGTGCAAGTGATTTTAGCTTTAGTAGTGGTTCATCGGAAAGATTTCCGACTGTACGTCTCAGTTATGTAGGCATAAAGTGTCATCGTGTCAGCACATACTGTACTTGGGATCCGATTCCACCATGATATAAGGAGCGGTATTGAATCAGTAGTGTATAATTGGGGAATTCTGAATCACGGAGCGAAGCGAAGCGAAGCGAAGCGAAGCGAAGTGATTCAGAATCCCCAATTATACACTACTTCCGTGTAAAATACTAATGTTCAGCCGCATCTGGCTAGACTGGAAGCCGACCCCAATATAATTGGGAAAAGGCTCGGAGGATGAGGTGCTCCCACACCGGTGTTCACAAACGTTTGTCAACATTTAGAAGAATCAGGTGTGGGAGCAGTTTCCATAGGTGCTCCACTGTTTCTAAATGTTCACAAACGTTTGTCAACATTTAGAAGAATCAGGTGTGGGAGCAGTTTCCATAGGTGCTCCACTGTTTCTAAATCACAAACGTTTGTCAACATTTAGAAGAATCAGGTGTGGGAGCAGTTTCCATAGGTGCTCCACTGTTTCTAAATGTTCACAAACGTTTGTCAACATTTAGAAGAATCAGGTGTGGGAGCAGTTTCCATAGGTGCTCCACTGTTTCTAAATCACAAACATTTGTCAACATTTAGAAGAATCAGGTGTGGGAGCAGTTTCCATAGGTGCTCCACTGTTTCTAAATGTTCACAAACGTTTGTCAACATTTAGAAGAATCAGGTGTGGGAGCAGTTTCCATAGGTGCTCCACTGTTTCTAAATGTTCACAAACGTTTGTCAACATTTAGAAGAATCAGGTGTGGGAGCAGTTTCCATAGGTGCTCCACTGTTTCTAAATCACAAACGTTTGTCAACCTTTAGAAACATCAGGTGTGGGAGAAGTTTCAATAGGTGCTCCACTGTTTCTAAATGTTGACAAACATTTGTCAACATTTAGGAACATCGGTGTGTGAGCAGTTTCCATAGGTGCTCCACTGTTTTTAAATTTTCACAAACGTTTGTCAACCTTTAGAAACATCAGGTGTGGGAGAAGTTTCCATAGGTGCTCCACTGTTTCTAAATTTTCACAAACGTTTGTCAACATTTAGGAAAATTAGGTGTGGGAGCAGTTTTTATAGGTGTTTGTTACTGTTTCTAGATGTTGACAAACATTTGTCAACCGAACGGTGTGCAAGCACCTTTTGAGGCAATCTGCTGTAGTTGTGCATTGGGTGATCTTCTAATTATTTGATTATATTTAACGCATTTACGCAAGCGAAGAGAAATTGCTACTAACGATGTCTGTCGAGATTAAGATCCATTCCATGTATCGGTCAAAATATTAAAACTAATTTTCAACGCCAAATTGTGATGATTAACTTTGTGATTATTTTTGTTTTTCGTTGTGTGTTATTGTTATACAGTTCAGTGTGTGTTGAATATTTTGTGTCATATTGTAACGTCTAGGAATTATGTTGTGTGATATTCGTATGTGCGTAATAATTATACCGCGTATAAAATTTCGCAGAGGGGTGAGACAAGAGGATGTAATATCCCCGAAATTGTTCACTAACGCGTTGGAGGACGTCCTCAAGACGCTGGACTGGACTGGACAGGGTATCAACGTTAACGGCGAGAACATCTCACATCTCCGTTTTGCTGATGACATCGTTGTAATGGCTGAGTCGCTGGAACAACTGGGTGAAATGCTGCACAGTTTAAATGGAGCCTCTCGACGTGTCGGTCTCGGCATGAATCTGGACAAGACTAAAGTCATGTTCAATATGCATGTCATGCCGAGGCCAATATTCGTCGAAGGGTTGGCACTCGAAGTTGTAACGGAATACGTCTACCTAGGGCAGGCAATTCAGCTTGGTAGACACAACTTCGAGAAAGAAGCCAACAGAAGGATCCGTCTGGGCTGGGCAGCATTTGGCAAACTTCGCCGAGTCTTCTCGTCATCTATACCGCAAAGTTTGAAGACAAAGGTCTTCAACCAGTGCGTCCTGCCAGTCATGACTTACGGTGCCGAGACGAGGACACTGACAGTTGGGCTAGTCCACAAATTCAAAGTCGCTCAGCGCGCTATGGATCGAGCTATGCTTGGAGTTTCTTTGAAGGATAAAATCCGTAACGAGATTATCCGGAGAAGAACCGGAGTGACCGACATAGCTTGTAGGATCAGTAAGCTGAAGTGGCAGTGGGCTGGCCATGTCTGTCGAAGGACCGATGGCCGTTGGAGCAGACGAGTCCTTGAGTGGAGACCGTGAATCGGCAAACGCAGCGTAGGACGCCCCCCTGCCAGGTGGACCGACGACCTAAAGAACGTGGCTGGGGGGGACTGGATGCGAAAGGCAGAGGACCGAGCGTTGTGGCGCAACTTGGAAGAGGCCTATGTCCAGCAGTGGACTGCAAAAGGCTGAGTTGATTGTATAAAATGTATAATAAGATTTCATCATCATCATCAACTCAGCCTATCGCAGTTTACTAAGATTTGTTGCCCAGAAATACTTCAAAAAAGTTCTGCCATAATTTGGTAAACATTCGAATGTATTTGTGGGCAACAAACTATCTTATTTCAATTTTAAAATCCTTGCCCACTTTTGTCCCTATACACCCTGCATTCCTATTCATCCCGTTTTACGGTACACTTTCTGTATACACACGACGGGATTTTTATTCACCGGCACAGATAATATAATACTATAGTCACCGGTCTCGCTTGGCGCCTTGCTTGATACTAATAGCAAAAATTAGCGTCTCAATTAGGATGTTTTCGAGTATTCAGATTGCGCACGCTAGTAAAATATCTGTACTTTTAAATATCATTGGGTTGCGTTAAGGAACAGATACCGAAGCAATATGAAAATTATCCGGACTCCTTAAAAAAATCCTGTATTTCTAAACATGCTTCGCCCCTTGTGGCATACTCGTAAACATACATAATGTATCTATATTTAATACATATAACTGATTACACGTAGCCTAGTGTTTTAATTACTTACTGACGCATTTAAAAACTATCTCGTGATTTAAGCCTTCTACACACTTGCGATGGAATTCTTAAACACAATTTTTTGTCCAGAAATTATTTTCAGATTTTTAGATTCGTCTCAAAAAGCGTAGTGTGCTTGATTCGGGAAAGTACGGGCTGGCACGCACACATTTCACAGTATTCACACCAAAGCCGACATGCTGTTTTTTCACCGTTTTTGTTCCTGCTCTATCTTCGAAACGGTAACTGTGACGGTAATACATACCAGCGTCAAACTTGGTCTGATTATAGTGCATACTATGTAGATTAGCAACAAATACTAAAAATAGGGCAAACATAGACATGTGTGGTCGTACCTACTTACGTAAGAAAGAGATGCAAAATATCACATTTTGCGTACGTTCGTTGATGTCTTTTGATAAACTCTCGTAAATTACATCGGTTTCTATGGGGTATCAGGTCGATGGGTGGTACGGAACCCTTACTGTGTGTATGGAAATCTAAATTCCGAATAATTTGACAGTTCTAAAATTGTTGCCATCCCTTTCTTGTATCTACTATTAGTAAAAGAGAGCGATAGTTTAAAATAAGTTTAGTTTGTGAACAAGAGAATCGACACCATTGAGATTCATCATCATCATCATTTCAGCCGAAAGACGTCCACTGCTGGACATAGGCCTCCCCCAACCATCGCCACAACGACCGGTCCTGTGCCTTCCGCATCCAGCGGATTCCCGCGACCTTCACCTGGTCGTCGGTCCACCTTGTGGGGGGCCTACCCACGCTGCGCCTTCCAGTACGCGGTCACCACTCCAGAACTTTACTGCCCCATCGGCCATCCGTTCTGCGAGCAATGTGCCTCGCCCACTGCCACTTAAGTTTGGCAATTCTTCGGGCTATGTCGGTTACTTTCGTTCTCCTGCGAATCTCCTCATTTCTGATTCGATCACGCAGGGACACTCCGAGCATAGCCCTCTCCATTGCCCTTTGAGTGACTTTGATGAGCCTTCTTATCAGGCCCAGTGTGAGCGACCACGTTTCAGTGCCGTAAGTAATTACTGGCAACACACACTGGTCAAAGACTTTCGTCTTGAGACACTGAGATTAGTTTGGAACAAAAATTTGAACGTTTTTAATGCCTTCTGTAGGTATCCAATAGAGGAAAAAATTGCGTCTTCTTGAGACAATTTCGTTTAATTTTTCATTTTTCTCCACAAGAACACAAAAAAAATTGTAACTATAATAATTTATTTCCACAAGAACACAAATAAAATTCATTTGTAACAATGATGCATAAAAATAATTATGTATTTTTTTTTCATATAGAAAAGTCTAAGAAAATAACGACAAGTCGCGTACACGCGCCTAATTCACCCACATGCGTACGTAAAAATTATAACACACACACAAATACACAGCCCATTGAGTGGTACGCGTGAAAATTCACGCCAGCAACGTTACGCGCTTTTTTTAATTACAACCCTACGGCGCTATTGTTGCACAACCCTAGTGGAAGGGGATCCAGTGGTAGGGTTGGCAATGAAAGCTTAAAAAGAAATGTTTATTTATTCATTCATGAACAATTCACATTGTATTTGAATGTCACATAAAAAAATGATAGAGAAATATAATGTCAAATGATTTACAATTATAATTATTATTTTAATTAAATATTAATGTGTCAAACTATAAATACTAATATATTGATACTAGACTTTGCCCGCGGCTTCGCCTGCGTATTATTCGGCTTAACACAAAAAGATTAGTAGGCAGTACGATAAGATAAATTGTGAAAAGAAAAATTCACTCACGAGCAAGACAGCAAGTCAGCTTAGCGATGGGCGATTCGAATAATTTAACTCGAATAACTCGAGTTATCCTTTGAACTCTCCGATTCCAATTGTTTCTTCAAAACCGAGTTGATTCATTTTACGTAGCTATTCACCGGCGTTCAGCTCAGTGACTCGCTCTCTCGGGCAAGTGGCGGTAAGCGAGCAAGTGAGTCCCAATTGTTAGCAGTAGTGGCAGTTTTCGTGATGGCCATTGGGAATAATCCGTCAGCAGTAGGTTGGTAGCTTTAGTATTGTCGTTTAGATTATCAGTACAAGGTTCGCAATCTGTTGTGATATATGGCCAAAATTAATATCCTATCTATCGACGATTTACCCTACTAGAGATAGAAATTTGATGGAATAAAATGTATGGAGCTTATGTCAAGTTTCTATCTCCAGTAGGGCAAATCGTAGATAGTTAGGTTATTAATTTTGGCCGATAGAGGTTTTCACAATCAAGAAAAAACTGAACAAATCATCATATTATTATTATTTATTTTACCGTTTGTGACAGCCCTGTGTTACATTTTATCGAACTGTGGGTTCGTCAAAGAGCATGCTGCTGTACCACGGTAATATAGAAATACACGCAGTTGTCAGTATTCATAGTCCGTAATGATACTGATCGTACTAATACGAGTTATTGGACAACTCGGCCAACAGAAACTCGGCCAGGTGGCCGAGTTGCGACGATTTAATTTTGTATTGGTCAACCCGGCCAGCAATGAAAATGTCAAGTACTTCTGTACAGTCAGGAATAAAAGTGTACAAAAATATTCTTATTAAATAAACGACTTGGATTTAAAAACAACGAAATGTCATTTTAAAATAGATTTATTTCATAAATCTAAATTTTCTACAACGCAAAATTAGCACGCTTGCTTTCATATTCCAAATTAATTTTAATTAAAGAAAAAGTTCTAAATGAAACTACTGAAGATATAGGTACCACCACAACTATATTACGTTTTTTTTTTGAGATATTTCTAGTTATCTCCCGAGGGTTCTAGAAATAGAAAACATATCACTTACTATGTTATGCGATCCAGGTACATATACATTATCTTTCTCCCGAGGGTTCTCGAAATAGAAAACATATACCTTACTTTGTTATGCAGTCCTGGTACATAATCAGTAACTACCTCCCAAGGGTTCTAGAAATAGAAAACATATCCCTCACTATGTTATGCAGTCCTGGCACATATTCAGTATCTACCTCCCAAGGGTTCTAGAAATAGAAAACATATCCCTCACTATGTTATGCAGTCCTGGTACATTTTCAGTATCTATCTCCCGAGGGTTTTAAAAATAGAAAACGTAACCTTTACTATGTTATGCAGTCCTGGAACATATTCAGTATCTCACGGAGTAGTAGTAGACCTCCTTTGTGAAAGAGCTCGTCCGGGGAAGTACTACCACCGTACCTACATCACCGCCAAATAGTGATGCTTAAATTGCTGTGTTTCGATCTGAAGGGTACGGGTGCCGGTGAAATTACAATCACATGAGACTTTCCATCTTCATGTCTCAGTTTGGCGAACCGACTTGCGGTACCATTAAGGCCACAGCCTAGGTGGTATTGCAGTTTTTATGGAAAAGGTAACCTCTTAACATCGGGGGGGGGCTTTGGCTCGTTTCGCCATCCTATAGTATAAAAAAAATATAATACAATAAGAATGTAGTCTATGATTATGAAATCCAAATCGCGACCATCCTTGTTAAATAAATCGTCGACGCACGAAATATTCATATACCTATGGAACGAGATAGTAATTATTTTTATTTCAAAATAATCATCATTCTCCTGCCCTTATCGCAATTTATTTGGGGTCGACGCAGCATATCTTTTTCTTCCATACATCTCTATCAGCCGTCATCTCCGTGTTCACTTTCTTTTTATCCATATCATCTTTCACACGATCCATCCATCTTTTCTTTGGTCTACCTCTTTTCTTATAGCCATCCACATTCATACACAAAACTTTTTTCGTAACATGTTCCTCATTTCTCCGCATCACATGTCCATACCATGACAATCTACTGATTCTCAACTTTTCCGTCACTGGCGCTACTTTCAAACTCCCTCTCACATACTCATTTCTTATCATATCCGTTCTCGTTACACCACACATTCCTCTTAACATTTTCAAAATAATATTGACATAAAATGCCTTAAGCATTCTATAACCGACTGTACTTTAGACACTTGGTCGAGTTATCCAATACAAAATTAAATCATCACATCTCGGCCGCCTGGCCGAGATTTTGTTGGCCGACTTGACCAATAACTCCTAATACTTTTCTCAGAGATATGGCAAAGTCCGTATTAGATATACCCATGTAATTTCTTGTGAGTCCTTCTCCATAAGACCCACCGAACAGTGCAACTAGAGCTTAACGTTTTATAATTGCCTGTTATTTAGGTGTACTTTAAATAAAAACAATTTGATTTCAGTAAAAAATTAAAACAAAACATTTTGTTTTAATTCTCTTTTGTGTTTGACACGGTGTCGATCTCTGAACCTGTACGATCACTATAACTTCCCGGTGGTAAATTTTGTCGACAAAATCCTGACATTAAGGGGCGGCATTGAGAAAAATATGGATTTTCTAATCAAAATATTTTTATTTGTGGATAGGACGTAGATCTAATTTTTATATATTTGAGTTTTCATATTTATTAGATTTTGGTTTAGGGAAAACACGATTCAATAAAATTTGCTCGATAGATTTATTTTCCAAAGTAAGGTCCGTTTTACCACTATTTTGCATTGCATTTGGAAATCCCAATGGTTATTACTATTGTTTTTTTGTGAATAAGCTACATCTTGTGCATATCTAGATTATGGTGTACCAGATTTTTATTTACATGTTTATTCGCTGAGATATTAGCAAACATGTAAAAAAACATTAAAACAGCGCGATTCCGCTCTGTTCTCGCACGCGCAATTTGCCGTGTGTTAGTAAGGGACGGTTGCAAATTCAATGCAGCACCTTAAAATGTTTACTTGTGCCTGCTGAAAATAGACTAACGATGTAGATTTATTACCGACTTCAAAAAATGGGAGGAGGTTCTCAATTCGATTGTATTTTTGTATATATTTTATTTATTTTACTTTATTTGGGAAACAAACAGATAATAACAAACATAAGATAAACTAATTTCGGTATCACGATTTCTGGAAGTAAACCACTGCCTTATTTATATTCTGATGACTATCAGTATACAATGCTTTTTTATAGTATACGATGGCGAATCGAGCTAATAATAAATAAATAAATAAAATAGCTTTATTTTTCCTTATACATGCAATATTTGATATTATGTTGAATATAAATACTTTCTGTGTTACTTCTCATGTTACATTGCAATTGACTAACACTGTGTTGTACAAGGACCGCAAGCGGTAAAAGCCTCCTCCATCCGTTTCCATGAATCTCTGTCTCTAGCGATTCTGCTCCATGTTCTCCCCGCTATCGCGGCTATGTCATCACTCCACCTTGTTTGTGGTCTGCCTGGTCTTCGTTTTTTATTTATTGGATACCAGTTTGTTACGACTTTTGACCATCTTTCATCTTGTGCTCGTTGGATGTGCCCAGCCCATTTCCATTTTAAGCTAAGCACTTTCTTTGCCACTTCCTTGGCCTTGGTCTTCCTTCTAATTATGGTCCGAGTAAGTATGAATCGAGCTAAAGGCCCACCTAATGTTAAGCGTCCCTTCAGACCGAAATACAGCAATGCAAGCATCACTATTTGGCTATTTTATGATGTATTCTATACATTGTATCCTTTTCAAAGGCATATTCAATAAATTCTAAGGTTTTATTATAATAGTAATGTATAAACTACTTAATATGATGTTAAAAAACGACAATTCAATGTAAGACTGATGATTATCTGAATTCTAGATTCCACACTATAAATACGGCCCTCTACGTCACCCATCCTATAGCTGTACAACAGTCGTAACAATCACAAGTGTGTTCGCTCATTTCATTAACTACATCGCTAACTACGTCATTAGTTTACCATCACGACTTGTACACGAGGAGATCGACACATTAGTGTATGTAGTTGTTATGGGCAAAGTCAAAGTCAAAAACTTAAAAGTTTTTATTTCGAATAAGGATTTACATGCACTTTCAAAAATTTAATTATGAATCTAGTTGCACGGTTCCAAAAAGTTGGTCCTATGGAGAAGAGCCGGCAAGAAACTCAATGGATAATAAATAATAATTATAATAAATATTTTTGGGACATTTTTTACACGGCACCATCTAGTCCCAAACTAAGCAGAGCTTGTGCTATGGGTACTAGACAATGGATATAATACTTATATACTTTTTTTTTTAATACATACTTATAATACATAAGAAACACCCAGACCAACACAAATACTTATATTCATCACATAAATATTTGTGTCCTGTGGTAATCGAACCTACGACCTCGTGATCATCAGTCCGACACTCGAACCACCAGACCACAGACGTCAGACGTCATGGATATACTCTTTTCAAATAATAATAGTACAATGATTTGTTACATGATTAATTGTGCATGAGATTAATATTCGATCCTGAATACTCTTCGCCTTAAATATTGGACAATCATAGATCCAGTGATCGCCTTTACAGATGATGCAGTGGATGGTGTCAGTACCTGTGTGGCAGTGAAACAAAAAATATAATGAGAACGCCTTAGCAAATAAAGTTAACGCCTAACGGTGCGATATCATTGCTAACGCAAATTCAGCAGGCGCGTAGACAATTATCATTATGTTTTCATTTATGATATTAACACTGACAACTTTTACATAAATCAGTAACGATAGTATTTATTTAGCCTCATTTACTTTTCGAAGAATATTTTATCGAAAAGAAGACATTTCGATATCAGCAGTAAAGTGTAAATTTTTCCTAAAGGTGTGTATTCACGGCGGGCATTCGCGTGTAATGTATCAATTCAAAATTCGATGTCGAGCATTACATTACAACAGTGCGCCAGCTCAACGTACTGACCGAGGAGCGTTTGCTTTTGTAACCGCTCAACATTGAGCATCACTTGTTACTAACTGCGAACATTCGTGTATGTAACATTGATTGATATAGTTGATATCAACCTTAGATTATAGAAAAACTTAGAAACAGCACTTCAGACTTTACCTATTCATAAAATGCGATGCCGCGACAATGGCAGTGTGCGTATCGCGTAGTACACGACTGTTCGTTATCAAGAAATGGCTAGCGATATTGTGACATCCTTTTTCCGCGCGCATTATCCACGTATCGCTTACCTGTACGCTCCAGGGACACACATGTTTGAGTTACACACACAGGTGAGTGTCAAAATTCCAAGTCTGCGCATTGTAATACTCGGCTTAACGTACTCACTGCTGCAATTTTCGAAGGTGTAACGTTCCAAGTCTGTGCACTATAATGCTCATCATAATCATCATTTCAGCCCAAAGACATCCACTGCTGGACATTGGCTTCTCCCAAAAGGGGGGGATATACCATAATCGCCACGCTTGGCAGGCGGGTTGATGATCGCAGTTGGTTAAATAATTACTCAAAGAACGCTGCTGCTCATCCTCTGGTGAATCCCTGAGCTGCCTTTTACGACACCAAAGAGAAGAGATGGGATGGGGATGTAATGCTCGCCTCGACGCATTCACCGGTGTAATGCTCAAACTCGAGCCGTTACATTACACGCGGATGCTCAGTGTGTATGCTCCTTTAAAAGTCTCAAAACTGCCCGTTTGAGTTGGGTCTAAATGAGGTCACATTTAGACCCAACTTAGAGCTTCTCCCTCAAAAAAGTCCACTTCAACTGAAATGTACCTTTTCGATATTCTAAAATATTTCTTTATTTTCCATATCAGAATTTGAAATGACCAGTCCACCCTCTTCAGTGTGGAGCGTGAAGTATTAATTTAACTTCGCAACATTTTTGTAAGAGGGCAACACTTGAGCTGTATTGCCTCATTGAAGGAACCAAGATGGCCGCGACTGGGCGACTTTATATTCGAGAAATATGCAATAATACCTACATTATTTACGGTGCTTCGAAGTTTCGGGGCTGGGATGTAAGAAAAATTTAATTGTTTTTGGAGCTAGTACTTAGATTTTAAGAAATATATTTGTATAGGTGACGTGAGTGCGTTAGGGTAGTAGGTATGCAACTCGTCAAATTTCTTCGTCCAATCTCTTTGTCCAATCTAACTTATTTGATGATCAGTGGTAAAATACATACAAAATTTGATGAAAATCATCCAATTTCTTTGATCAAAGTCACATTGGACAAATAAATTTTACCAGTGGCATACCACATTACTTATATGGTCGGTCCCAAGCCCGGTTGTCATTTTAAATTAATAAAGGCAATTTTATATGACATTTCGTTTTGTCAATTAATATTAGCACTTGTTTACATTTATAAATAATATTTGCATACCAACTTCTGGTAGAGTATGACAGGACTTTATTTATGTTACCAATGTCAACTTATTTTTACTCATATTCTAGCAAATAAATAATTCTTATTCTTATTCTTATTCTTACGGGTAGCAATAAGCCCTAAAACTTATAAATCTGACAAGTATTCTAACCTTAGGATAACCGTATAGTCCAATAGGTGGCGAGGGTCTGATAACAGTCATCACCATCATCATCATTTCAGCTGAAAGACGTCCACTGCTGGAAATATGCCTCCCCCAAGCATCGCCACAACGACCGGTCCTGCGCTTCCCGCATCCAGCGGATTCCCGCGACCTTGACCAGGTTACTGCCTCGTTCACGGAATACTTGAATTTATATTCATTTCCTCTATGGCCTCGTTGGTCTAGTGGTCGCAAGCACGAATGCTGAGCGTGGGGTCCTGGGCTCGATTCCCGGGTCGGGCAAAGTGTTATTGGGTTTTTTCATTAGGAAATTCTCAGTAGCAGCCCGGAGTATGGATTTGTGCCCGGTTAATGGCAATAGGCTCGCCCCCTATTACATGGGACTATAACATAACTGGCGAAATGTGGGTGTACTATACACCTCCGCCTACCCCTTCGGGGAAATACAGGCGTGATGTTATGTTATGTTATGTTATGTTGTTCACCAGGTTGTCGGTCAACCTTGTGGGGGGCTTACCTACGCTGCGCCTTTCAGTACGCGGTCGCTACTTCAGAACTTTTCAGCCGCGACGGCCATTCGTTCTGCGAGCAATGTGCCCCGCACACTGCCACTATAATTTGGCAATTCTTCGGGCTATGTCGGTTACCTTCGTTCTTTGTTCTCCAGTTAATCTCCTCATTTCTGATTCGATCACGCAGGGACACTCCGAGCATAGCCCTCTCCATTGCCCTGTGGGTGACTTTGAGCCTTCTTATCAGGTCCATTGTGAGTGACCACGTTTCAGTGCCGAGGAATGAATATTGTAAAAAAGGAAATACCTATCTATGGGTGATATTTAGGCATTGTGGTTATTGATATGGATGAATCTGCGCCTGAGATATATTTAATATGCGAAGAGATAAATCAATTGCTTATTTACTTACAAAACCAAATACACTTGCAGCAGAAAATTGGTACTTTCACGAGACCTATATTCGAGCCCTTTTAGCCTACACGAGATAATGTGAAACTCTTCATACAGAATTATATTGACGAAAAAAACAAGATGTACCAGATCCATCTTTAAAAAAAGATTCAGCCCTCCGACCTCTGTCGAGGAAAATCTTCAACTTTTTTCCTGAGAACTCTTTATATTTTTTTTAATGTCTATGGAGAGCCTTATGAAAGGTCGAGATAGGATCTCGGCGACGCATTTTGAGGACATTAGAAAAAAATATCTTGTCTAATGAAAACCTTATTCACTTTGAAGGCAATTCGTTTATTTTGACGTTAAAAGAGGCGGGAAATAAAATATAGCAGTAAAAGGTTAGGAAACGGTAATAAAAAAATTAAATTATTTTTTTGTGGACTGTTTTATGATTTTTTAGTTGGTTTGGCGACCTTTTAACATCTTTTTTAATGATTTGGCAGTAAAAAAAATAGTCTGTATTTGCTGTTTTATCAAGATCCAGGTGTGAAAGGTGATTATAAACACTGAGGTGTTACAGTGACTAAAAACAGAACTATGCTTTGATGGTACAAATTAAAAAGTAACAACATATTCACGTTATATGTTAACTGTTACATGTATGTACAGTCAATCATACACAATGATAATTAAAAGTATAGATATGTTATACTTTAACAAAATAAACTTTAAAGGAATGTAGCAGCCAAGTGCAAGCCCCATCAGTAAAAAAAATATTACTCGCTGAATACATCATTTATCGAAAATTTGTTTTTAACAATTAAAGTACGGGTACTGTAGTTTAATCAAAAACCATTAACTCTGTGAACTGTTGAACATTAACTGTGTGTACTCTCGCTGTAGTTGTAGATAGATAAATTGCCAAAAGTTGCCGTTTTTAGTTTTTCATAACAAACGAAAAAAGTGTTCCGTACGCAGCGGTGACACACGTACGCATGAACTAATACAAATTATTTTATTATTTTTAACGCATTTTACGCATGCGAAGCGAAAGTTAAGGAACAATGTTTCTTAATAAGATATCGCTGACGTCACCCAAAGACGTATAGTGGAGGATAATTTCGATACCACGAGCAGTGTTCACGGTAGCTTAGTGACTAAAGCACTGGCGTACTGAGCCAGGAGTCGCAGGTTCGAATCCTGCTCGTGAGCGATTTTTTCTTTCCACAATTTAAATCTTTAACAAAGTAAGTTAATTACTTTAAATTAGTTTCATATCATAATTGGTACATTTTTTGTCACCGGTCACGCTCGGCGCCTTGCTTGAGGCGGAATAAGTAATAGCAAAATGTCATAATTATGAAGATTTTGAGTCTTCAGATTGCGCGCGCTAGTAAAATATCTGCACTTATAAAATATCATTGTGGCAAGATTGTACAAAACAAGACAGGCTCTGGGTATACTGCAACATATAAATTATAAACGTTTTTATATGTTGCGCGCGCGTCATTAGACGACGCGGCGCTATTGTAGGTAAAACGTTGCCAAACATGTTGAGCGTCACGTGGCCTTAATCGTTGCTTAGTGAATACATGGCATGACATGACATGTTCCGTATGATGCCGGACATGAAGAATTGCACCACCCTATCTCTTCTCATGGGTGTCGTAAAAGGTGACTAAGGGATTCACCAGAGGATGGGCAGCAGCGTTTTCTGGGTATTTAACCAACCTACTGCGAGCCCGAACCCGCCTGCCAGGCGTGGCGATTATGGCATATCCCCCCAACATGTACTTGGGGGAGGCCTATGTCCAGCAGTGGACGTCTTTCGGCTGAAGTGATGATGATGATGATCCGATGATATAGATGTGTCCAGAGTTATCCATGCCTAATATCAAGCCTGCCTTCACTAACACTAATTAATAAATAATTAATTAATTAGCACTAATGTGAACATTACTTACTTTCGTAGAAATTTTAGGCATAATTATGTAAAAGGCTAAATATCCCGCATAATAACACATAACAAGATGGTGCTTTCCTTTAACCGTTGAAATTCGCCATTATAAATTTCAAAAACACGTATAATAGAACCCATTATTTAGCCCCCATATCGTAGAGGCGTTGAACCATAGAGAAAGTCTTTTGTCTATGACGTACTATTAATAACCATACTATTGTTCAGCCTAGTGACATTGTATGGTTTGATAATAACTCTACGCTTTTGAAAATTATTCGGCTGAATATTTTTTTCTATAACACAATATTAAATATTGGTGTGAATTATAAAATTTTGAGCTTCAGTGATTCAGTTGATGTGTTCAAAAATGTCGAGAAATGATTGACATTTGCAAGCGATTGTAGGGTAAAGGGAAAAATAAACGATTATATTTGTTTATATAATAAAATCCACTGAAGTATTTACATATTGTTAAGGCGCTTGGGTACGCCGATGACCTTGAGCAAACTAAAAAGTGATGGTGTTAGTATTATATGTCTATGATATTATAGGAAAATTCAAGTTTTGATATCGAGATATCGAACGATTTTAAAATTTAACATTCCGTTTCAAGATTAGAAAAAAGAAAAAAACTAATCGGTGCACACCTTTAGAAGAAATTAATAATCAAAGCACTTTTTACCCGTCTGGCCCAGGAGGAGAGAAATGATTTTTTTATTATTTATTTTAAGTATAAGATTTGAAGATTTAAATTGTGGAAAGAAAAAATCGCTCACGAGCAGGATTCGAACCTGCGAACCCTGGCTCAGTACGCCAGTGCTTTAGCCACTAAGCTACCGTGAACACTGCCCGTGTTATCGAATTTAATGAAATATAAAATAAATATAAATATTCTTGAGACATTTTTACACAGCACCATCTAGTCCCAAACTAAGCAGTGCTTGTACTATGCATAAAGTTATTATACTGACGTAATATACAAAGTCTTTGGTACTATGGGTACTAGACAATGGATATAATACTTATATAATATTTTTTTGTAAATACATAGGTACTTATAATACATAAGAAACACCCAGATCAACACAAACACTTATGTTCATCACACAAAAATATTTGTGTCCTGTGGGAATTGAAACCACGACCTCGTGATTAGCAGCCCGACACTCGAACCACTAGACCACAGACGTCGTCAAATTTAATTATTTTAAAGACTTGGTTCATTCTCACCAAGCGCCCGTAGGGTAATTCTTAGCGTGCTCTCGAGATCCAAGTCATCGAGAGGTTTCGTGTTGTAAATAATAATAAACAAATAATTTTATGATTCATATTGTGTTTATTTTATTTCATCATCATCATTTCAGCCGAAAGATGTCCACTGCTGGACATAGGCCTCTCCCAAAGGGGGATATCGGGATATACCATAATCGCCACGAAAGGCAGGCGGGCTGGCGACTTTCTTTTTTTGAATGGACTCTCGCCGATTGGTACCCAAGATAGGTGCCCTAACTACTAAACCGGGCGGGTGGCGGAGAACCCCGTTAGGGACTCCATCCGCCGAAAATTTCCCTAACCCTAACTAATCCTAATCGCGGTAGCAAAACCGCATAAGGGCGACCTCCAAGAGAGGGCTTGAATCTCGGCTTACTGGGGCATTGTGGGGGGACCACGCCGCTATGTCCCCCTGGCAGCCGTTGCTGCATCGGGAATGGTTTCGGTATATTATCGGGTGGGCGGGTTGGCGATCGCAGTTGGTTGGTTATAAACTCAGAGAAGGCTGCTGCCCATCCTCTGGTGAATACCTTAGTCACCTTTTACGACACTCATGAGAAGAGACAAGAGTGGTGCTATTCTTTATGTGCGGCACCACACGGAACATAAACAACGTGTACCAGAAATGCGTGGTCATATTTGAAGAGCTTATTCAAGGGGTGCTATCGAACAACTTTTACTATGGGACCAACCCAGAAATCGCAAAAATAAAGTCAGCTGATCCTCATATTTTGTCGAGCGACATCGATGATTTAGTAGGGAACAGCTGATATTTTTTTCGCGATTTCGGAGTTGGTCCCATAGTAAAAGTTGTTCTATGCCTGAATGAGCTCTTCAAATATGACCACGCATTTCTGTATATGGAGTATTGTATATGGAACATTTTACTGAAAGAAGACATTATTTGAATTTAAAAAACAATTTAATCTGCATTCACAGATATTTCAATAATTACATGGTTGAACCGGAAATCGAACCCGTTATATTAAAAATAATCTTCCTGTAGCTTTATCATATCGATCGAAAGGCTTCATCACAAGGATTATTTTTTGCTAAATAACATAGTGTCACAAATAAAAGAAAGACCATGAATTTTAACACTTTTAATACAAAATTAATCAATTTATCAAATGCTCAAAATGAGTCCCTTCCTGTTGAATACAAAGTCGCACTCTTTTGATTATTTCGCTCCCTGTCGATTTTTTGATCTTGTTGTGGTGGATATTTAGAATAATACGTTTAAGTTCTGCTTGTAGCTCGTGGACACTTTCATACTGGTTCTTGTAAACTAATTTTTTTACATAACCCCATAAAAAAAGCGAACGGGGTTAGATCTGGGGATCTCATTTAATTTTAATTTTTCTGAACAAAATTTCACATCAAATGTTAAAATTCATGGTCTTCCTTTTATTTGTAACATTATGTTATTTAGCAAAAAATAATCCTTAGGAAGCCTTTCGATCGGTATGATGATTATTACAGGTTGATTGAGTTGATGAGGTGATTATTTTACTCATATAACGGGTTCGATTTCCGGTTCAACCATGTAATTATTTAAATATCTATGAATGCAGTTTAAATTGTTTTTTAAATTCAAATAATGTCTTGTTTCAGTAAAATGTTCCATAATATACAATATTCAAGGTACTTTCCCTCAATGTGGCATATCCGTGGGACGCCCTGTATATAATTTTTTGTATACATGTATATATGGCCTCATTCTTTGGGAACCTACAACAGTTTACATATTGTGGATAGGGAAGATACAATTCGAACTGGAGATTTTTTAATTTTTTTCTCGTATTTTATTTACTAAGGGATAATAAACAGCTATGACTTAAAGGTTTTCTGGTAGAAAACTCAATTATGAGTTAAGCTCGCCTTTGGTACATGTAATTCAACAAAAACATTCAACGTCAAAAACATTATGTATTGTTTTGATTTTCTTGTGTGCAATAAAGAATGAGAATGGAATCCATCGGGTTTGGATCAAGGTACGACAGTCTGCCATATGGCAGACTATATATATATTTTTATATACAACGTGTCCCAGAAATCAACGTCAAGCCGAAAACGGGCAGTAGGCCAAGTCGTGACAGTCATTAGAAAAATATAAAAAAAAATGTTGGTCCTGTACTTTTCAAATTTTATGGATTCAAAAAAAAAACTCGAAAAGTGACACCCTGTGATGATTTTTCAAGTCCTGTGGCTACAAATATTAACTTTCCGTCAGTTTTTTTTCTGTGACGTAACCATGAATAACCCTTCTGTAAATTACAGTTAAAAGTTAAAACATAACTACCTCATTTTTAAATAAAATGTTAGATTTTTGCCCAACATTGAATTCAAAATTATTACATCACCCAATTTTAACCGCGTGTAGTGTAAAAAAAAAGTACTACACTATTTTGGCAAGTAACTTTAAAAGATGGCGCGTTTAGTCTGGATTCCAAAATGGTATGCCACTTACTAATTGCTACTTCTTAATTGAGGAAAAAAAAATATTTGTTAGTTTTAGGTGCGTTTGAAATAAAATTCAGTTGTTGGATTTCTTTAGTTATAATTTTTATTAAGTCAGATTTACCGAGTTTATATTAAATGTTCGAACTGTTTGCCTTCAGCTGCACATTAATAAATACTAGATGATCGGGATAACGCTCAGCATTTGGGTATCTCTTACGAGATAGATAGTGACGCTACTTTTATCTAAGAGCGAGACGGATTGACACATAATTTCGTCTGTGTGAGTGAAACAGATAGAGACGCCACTCTGGCGAAACAGGGATGCGTTAGGTAAATTGTGCAATACTGCAGCACGTTACGCTCTTTCGTTTTCTAAGCATCCTTTTGTATTTGTAGTGACTTCATACTTACAACTGTGGCTTTGTTTATTGGACTTCATTCGCATTGTGATTTTGATTTATCTGCACTGTTTCTGACGACCCCGGACTTGTTTTAATCGTAATCCCGTATTTTGTGTAGTTTGTTATCATGCCATCTCGATACACCGCACAGGAATACGCCAACATGCATCTTATTTATGGAGAATGCTTATGCAACGCCAATGCTGCAGCAAGAATGTATCGTAAGAGATATCCAAATGTGCAGCTGAAGGCAAACAGTTCGAACATTAAATATAAACTCGGTAAATCTGATTTAATAAAAATTATAACTAAAGAAATCCAACAACTGAATTTTATTTCAAACTTACCTAAAAGTAACATTTTTTTTTTTTCCTCAATTAAGAAGTAGCAATTAGTAAGTGGCATACCATTTTGGAATCCAGACTAAACGCGCCATCTTTTAAAGTTACTTGCCAAAATAGTGTAGTACTTTTTTTTTACACTACACGCGGTTAAAGTTGGGTGATGTAATAATTTTGAATTCAATGTTGGGCAAAAATTTAACATTTTATTTAAAAATGAGGTAGTTATGTTTTAACTTTTAACTGTAATTTACAGAAGGGTTATTCATGGATACGTCACAGAAAAAAAACTGACGGAAAATTAATATTTGTAGCCACAGGACTTGAAAAATCATCACAGGGTGTCACTTTTTGAGATTTTTTTTTGAATCCATAAAATTTGAAAAGTACATGACCAAGATTTTTTTTTATATTTTTCTAATGACTGTCACGACTTGGCCTATTGCCCGTTTTCGGCTTGACGTTGATTTCTGGGACACGTTGTATATAGCAAGGTGTTGCCATGCCGTATGATTTTTGCTACAACGTGCGTGTAGTAGTAGCATGCGGCCTTGTGGCATACCGCAAAGGGTAACTTGACCACGAAAAATCGACCCGAAAAAAATTGTTCTTCCTCCTCCGAGCCTTTTCCCAACTACAATTTAGGTTAACAAGCAGTCTAATCAATATCAGTATTTTACATGAAGGCCTACCCTGCAATCCGTAAATAATTTATTTTCAACTGATAAAATAAAAATACTTCATCCATTGATAGGTAACTCGAAAAAAAAAACGACATTTAAAACCAGTAAATTTTTCAAACGATTCTAAAAACAGCGTCCATTAACAACTCTATGCCCAGATTTAACTTCCAATACTTAATTAATGGAATTCGATT
The DNA here is from genome assembly GCA_949699075.1 of Asteroscopus sphinx. Classification (NCBI taxonomy): domain Eukaryota; kingdom Metazoa; phylum Arthropoda; class Insecta; order Lepidoptera; family Noctuidae; genus Asteroscopus; species Asteroscopus sphinx. The sequence continues at coordinate 6,467,928 of OX453029.1, forward strand.
TTCAAAGTTGGCACTATGTGGTAGATTCGGTGCCTCGGCGGCATATTAAAAAAGCGGGTTTTTTTTGGCGCCATTTAGGTCGACCATATCGACGGTTAATATATCGACACTTGATTCGCGATTTGAGCTTGGCACAAGGTACAAGAAAAAAGCGATAAAAAGCACTCTGAGGGCTGATTTGCTAAGCTGATTCTACTAACAAAATTGGTACCGAATTGAACCACGGCTTTTGTTAGTTTTTGTATTGTACTATTAATGATTAACGATCCCCAATTTGGTTCAGCCAATGATTACGAGTCTCTGAATGAAATGCGATTGCGGCGCCCCCCTATTCAATTCATGGTCAATTTGTAACTTGTACGATTTGAAGAAAGCCACGAACAGTGCCATAGAAGTAGCTAAGTATCACATGAATATAGTATGAACTAACAACCATTGACACGTAAGAGCCCAAATAACACACAAGTAGTTTAAATACTGCCTCGTTGGTCTAGTGGTCGCAAGCGCGACTGCTGAGCGTGGGGTCCTGAGTTCGATTCCCGGGTCGGGCAAAGTGTTATTGGGTTTTTTCATTAGGAAATTCTTAGTAGCAGCTCGGAGTATGGATTTGTGCCCGGTTAATGGCAATAGGCTCGCCCCCTATTACATGGGACTATAACATAACTGGCGAAATGTGGGTGTACTATACACCTCTGCCTACCCCTTCGGGGAAATACAGGCGTGATGTTATGTTATGTTAGTTTAAAAACCATTTAAAGGAAAAAATAAAAGCTAATATATATTTCCAAGTCTTACAAAAGATGTTTAATGGCATTCGCAAATTATTAATTTTGTACTATCGATTTTCTCAACACTTAAAGTTGTATAAACAACTTTAATACATTGAGGATGCCATTAAACATCTTTTGTAAGGCTTGAAGATGTATATTGGCTTTTACTTTTACCTTACATCTAACGGTTTTGTATTACCTACTTGGGAAAAAGTCAAGAAGAAGTTTCACTAGGAAAGTGAAGTTTTTAGCAAATGTCGATCAAAATGAAAAACAATGGAAATGTGATGGTCTAAAAAAAAACCATTAATCACATTAATCACATACACATAACCAGCTCATTACTGTCCCACTACTGGGCACGGACCTTTTCTCAGCATGATAAGGATTCAAGCCATCACGCTAGCCTACTGCCAGTCGGCGGACTACATACACCGTCAATCAGGTGTGCTGGTTTCCTCACGATGTTTTCCTTCACCGTTAATGCAAGTGATCATTAAATTCTTTGATTTGTAGGATTTGTTTCACAACAACCACAGACATAGTAAAAAATATAGACGAAGTGCTGCAAACAATCAGTGAAGCTAAAGAAAACTATGCTCTTTCGTGTACAACCAGCGCTCACGCACACACCATGCACTTGAAAGATATTTGCTTTCACGATGCTTACTGAACGGTTCCGCGACATGTGTACTTAAAAGGATGAGCATGGTTTGAGGTGTATGTGTGTGTGTGAACGGTGGTTGTACACGAAGGAGCATTGTTTTTCTTTGTTTCACTAGATTGTTCGCAGCACTTCGTCTATATATTTTACTGTCTGTGGCAACAACATATCAACTGGTGCAATAATACAAGTTTTTTTTTTCATAATAATACATTTTCGATTCCGGGCAATTGAAAAATTTTTTTTTTGTTTGCTCTAAAATTGAGCTCCTTCCACGAATTAATCCTTCCGTGAATTTTCTATATTCCTAATATTTTCAGATTTTGCCCTTCAGTCCTGTCAACACAACTCACCCTGCTGTATTTTTGTTTAGAATTTGGTTATCACTTACTTTAACGGCGAAGGAAACCATCGTGAGGAAACCAGCCAAGTCACAGAAAAGACAAAAAAATACACTCCCTGTATAATACACAGGTTCAGTTTTTCTATTAACACGTTACATCAATATGAAAATCGCTTTCCTCCTATCTTTTATCCCATACTTTTTACGCTTCCACTTTGGAAGGTTCCCACAAATTAATTACAGCTCTGTAGCAGTAACGTGCACAAAATGGCTGCCATGTTCACGGGAAAATACCATGTCCAAGATACAACTAATACGTTTGAATTCAATTTTATATTTTCAGATTGGAAGACAGCACTGTTGTTTGAAGAATCAACACTGTACCACAATGCCTGCATTTCATTAATTTATCAAAGTCTCGTCAGGGAGCTAGCTCAATATAATTTTAACCCTACCTCTTAATTAGCTGTTTTTGATTTAACAAAAAGGCCATTAATGTACTTTTCGGTTTTTTTATAGTCTTCATGTATACGTACACGTACATATTTACAGGGTTTTGTATTCAAAAAACGTTACCAGCTACATGTAACCAGCAACCTATGTAGGAACTACCCGCAGATTAGAAATCATACTTAGAAAATAATGACCATAGAATCTTTATAGAAGTACTTGCCACTCAAAATAGGAGGGTCATAACATGGGGTTGCCAGCTCTTGCATTTATTTTAAATCTCCCAACGTACCTATGCCTAAGTTTTAATATTTGGTTGATCTGTTTTAATTTTATTAATATACAACATTAGGAGATTTAAAATTATAATTCTGGTAAAAAAATAGTATTAATCATTTCTCCATTTATAACCGTTTTGGCATGGTTTTTGACGTTACAAATACTAAAAGCAAATCGAACTTATAATATTTATATACACTTATGAGAATGAGTGAACAGACAGCACGTAATATTTTTTATTTATTAAGTGGTAAAACTTTTTTAGTAATCTGGTAGCCCTGTACATCTGACCCCTGGTCTAGGCAAGCAGCTGGACTACTAAAGCAAGGGACCCTCCTCTCTGGCATCAATTAATAATAAGTCAATATTGCACGATTGTATGTCGTCCAGCATCAAAGATTAACAGGGAATGTAGTTGTGGTGCTTCTGTTATTTCTCAATTTCAATTTTTTCGACAGTGTTGTTAGCTAGTTTTTTTTAATTGTTTTATTCTTCAACTATTTAAGGGAGAAAATTATTCAGAATTAGCACCCCTAAAATGTTTCATCATTCATCATCATTTCACAACGACCGGTCCTGTGCCTTCCGCATCCAGCGGATTCCCGCGATCTTCACCAGGTCGTCGGTCCACCTTGTGGGGGGCCTACCCACGCTGCGCCTTCCAGTACGCGGTCGCCACTCCAGAACTTTACTGCCCCATCGGCCATCCGTTCTGCGAGCAATGTGCCCCGCCCACTGCCACTTAAGTTTGGCAATTCTTCGGGCTATATCGGTTACTTTCGTTCTCCTGCGAATCTCCTCATTTCTGATTCGATCACGCAGGGACACTCCGAGCATAGCCCTCTCCATTGCCCTTTGAGTGACTTTGAGCCTTCTTATGAGGCCCATTGTGAGCGACCACGTTTCAGTCTTTTTTTGTTATGGTAGCCGGATCTCTGCCGGGGATTCTTAGCACCCCCTGCCCCGCCGTTACCTAGGCCGCTACCGTAACCAGGGCTAGCGGGGCCGCCGGGGACTAGGGGCCGATTTTTTGTTGTGCTTTGCATGAGGGGATATGCCATAATCGCCACGCTTGGCAGGCGGGTTGGCGATCGCAGTTTGTTGGTTAAATACTCGGAGGACGCTGCTGCCCATCCTCTGGTGAATCCCTTAGTCACCTTTTACGACACTCATGAGAAGAGACAAGGGTGGTGCTATTCTTTATGTGCGGCACCACACGGAACATAAACAACGTGTACCAGAAATGCGTGGTCATATTTGAAGAGATAGATAGATAGATAGAATATACTTTATTGTACACCATGAAAATAGTAGTAAACAGGAACAACGTACAAATTATGGGTACATGGGCGGTCTTATCGCTAAAAGCGATATCTTCCAGACAACCTTTATGATTTAAGAGCTTATTCAGGGGGTGCTAAAATGCGTAAGCCTAAAATGTTTGAACATCATTATTCATCACACACATTAATTTTATTTATTTATTGTCATTTCATACAAAAAATGTAGTCTTTCAATGTTCTAACTCGTGCACTTCACCATGCCGAACCATCAACATGATGGAATTGACGTTATTTCATTAATAAATTTTGTTTTTTTCAAGTGTGTTTGTTTTTTGTTTTTTTTTTTATGCCTTGGTTGGCCAAACTTACCATATTTCGTGCTGGTAAATAAATGAATGAATGAATAGAAAACAAGGCTACAAGAAGCAAAATCGGTCAGTAAAATATAGGTAACTTCTATAATTAAATACCTATTTAAATCGTGTATCAATAATTCTATATAAGTAAACCAAGACCTGTGCCAAGACTGCATATAAACTTGCGACATCATGATGGGTAGCTACTGCTTATGGCGTCAAGAAAAACTCTGCGTTTAAAAAAAATTAAATTTTACAGAATTATCATAAAGTAAATATCATGTGTCGTTTTTTTACTGTGAAAAATAAATAAAACCGTTGCCCCGTTGGTCTAGTGGTCGCAAGCGCGACTGCTGAGCGTGGGGTCCTGGGTTCGATTCCCGGGTCGGGCAAAGTGTCATTGGGTTTTTCCATTAGGAAATTCTCAGTAGCAGTATGGATTTGTGCCCGGTTAGTGGCAATAGGCTCGCCCCCTATTACATGGGACTATAACATAACTGGCGAAATGTGGGTGTACTATACACCTTTGCCTACCCCTTCGGGGAAATACAGGCGTGATGTTATGTTATGTTACGTTATGTTAAAAAAAAGGTTATAAAAAAAGGATAAAAAAAAACAACCCAATTCGTCACCATTTTTCCCGCAATTAAAAATCAATTCGCATTTTGAATTTTACTCTATGCCACGCTATTAACTGTGACCCAACTAGTGGCCAGTGCGTGCTTTAGAAAAAAATTAATTGTCCATTGTAACGAGTAAATGGGGTTGCGTTCGGTCGCGTTCACATAAAAAACCATTTTGCAGTTTGTAAAATGCTTTACTCGTGAGTTCAATTTAAAATGATGTTGTATTTGTATTTTTTTTTTAATTGTGTTTTATGTTTGTTTTTTGACCTATAGAATTTTATCGAAGCTTGACCAATAAAAGTAATTTGTGACCATACGGGCTTCCGGCTTAATATAGCTACTTGTAAGTACAATATTATTCAAGTCATCATCCTCCTGCCCTTTTATCCCAATCTATTTGGGGTCGGCGCAGAATGTCTTTTTCTTCCATACATCTCTATCAGCCGTCATCTCCGTGTTCACTTTCTTTTTATCCATATCATCTTTCACATAATCCATCCATCTTTTCTTTGGTCTACCTCTTTTCTTATAGCCATCCACATTTATACACAATTTTTTTTTCGTAACATGCTCCTCCATTCTCTGCATCACATGTCCATACCATGACAATCTACTGCTTCTCAACTTTTCCGTCACTGGCGCTACTTACAAACTCCCTCTCACATACTCATTTCTTATCATATCCATTCTCGTTACACCACACATTCCTCTTAACATTCTCATCTCAGCTGCATGTAATTGCCTTTCATTCCTACTAATATTATAATGTGAAAGTTAGTGAAGATGTTTGTTGCTAAAACACATCAAAACGGCTGAACGCATTTTGATGAAATTTGGCACACAGATAGACCATAACCTGGATTAATATATTATAACTATGTATCACTATAATTCCTAAAACATACCTAATTAAGTTATTTTTATGTTCACCTACTGTATGTCGTCTTTTTGTGGCAATTGGCAATAAAACTTTTTCTTTCTTTCAAACATCTTAACAAATTTTCACATTTAAGTATAATAATAGTAGGATTTAATCATTTAGTAATAATTTCATTAGTAACTGCACTATCGATTTGAAAATTCCTGTAATGGTAACTGTACCTACTTATGTATGTAATACTTACTACAAAAATTGTTTTCAAAAAACGTTTTCTTATAGTACTGCTGTATCGTGGCCGTGGGTACGTTTATAGACACAAATCTACGGATACACAAACAGTACAAACACACAGACCTAGAAAAAATATCTGAACGCCATAAAAATACGTGTCGTTAAAGTTTTTACCGAATCCTTACAAAACATTGTAATTCGACACCGAAAACAACATCAAATAATATTCTACACAGTTATAAACAGTTAAACATTAACATATTTAAGCAAAGAAAGTATTTCTAAAATGAAACGTATTCACACAAAATGGTTGCCGTTACACTGAACTCGGTCTTCTAACGTTTTTACGCATTTTCTGTATCGTATAAGAGCATTTTTTTCCTTCAGTTTCCCTTCAATGTCTTTATATATGGAGAACACTGTACCCGGTTCTTTTTTCCATATTATTTTTACATGTTTTATGATGAGAGGCAGAACGTAGTTGCCTTTGCCGCGCGCTCACAGTAAGAAAATGTTGCAGCTATTTTCTTGTCTATTCTCCGTTTGTGTGGAGTTAGCTTTAGTTTTACTTTTTTTTTGGTTATATGTGAATTGCTTTTATGGTTTCATTTGAGGCAAAATGATTTAATAAGTTAATATTTCTATTGACATAATAATATTCGTATCATCATCATCATCATTTCAGCCGAAAGACGTCCACTGCTGGACATAGGCCTCCCTCAAGCATCGTCACAACGACCGGTCCTGTGCCTTCCGCATCCAGCGGATTCCCGCGACCTTCACCAGGTCGTCGGTCATCACCTTGTGGGGGGCCTATCCACGCTGCGCCTTCCAGTACGCGGTCGCCACTCCAGAAATTTACTGCCCCATCGGCCATCCGTTCTGCGAGCAATGTGCCCCGCCCACTGCCACTTAAGTTTGGCAATTCTTCGGGCTATGTCGGTTACTTTCGTTCTCCTGGGAATCTCCTCATTCGATCACGCAGGGACACTCCGAGCATAGCCCTCTCCATTACCCTTTGAGTGACTTTGAGCCTTCTTATCAGGCCCATTGTGAGCGACCACGTTTCAGTACCGTAAGTAATTACTGGCAACACACACTGGTCAAAGACTTTCGTCTTGAGACACTGCGGTATTTTGGACGAGAAGATATTGCGTAGCTTCCCGAACGCTGCCCAACCGAGTCGGATTCGACGATTGACCTCTTTCTCGAAGTTGGACTTACCTAGCTGGACAGTTTGTCCTAGGTATACATAATCGTCAACAACTTCGAGTGTAGATTTTATTTATTTATTTATTCATAAACAATTCACATTGTGTTTGAATGTCACTTAATATAAATATATATAATGAATATCACATAACATAATATAATATAAATAGTTAACAGAATTCTAAATTATGTTGATCATAAATTATTACTTGTAGGTATCATATTACTATTTAGTATCATTTGACATAAAATCGGACACTGAATACAAACATTTTTCTAACAGGAAGGCTTTTAGTTTTGCTTTGAATAAGTTTTTGTTATAAATCAATGTTTTAAGGTTAGTAGGTAATCTATTAAACAGTTCTACTGCTTGCTACTCTGAGCAATGCTTAGATATATTACATTTGGGAATCATAATATGTTTAATCACCTTCCTTCGTGTACTCTCTCTAAGCTCCCTCTCTTTTTGCGTCTCATGCAGATGAATATATTTAGCGAAGTTGCTTAGGAGGATTAGAATATACAAACGATCTCCGATGATTACGGGAATGGGTGCTATATGGGAATTCGACATAACCTTTGTCTTGTCCATATTCATTTTAAGACCCACTCTATCAGAAGCTCTACTGAGGTCATCGAGCATTGTACCGAGGTCCTCCATGGTCTCAGCCATGACTACTATGTCGTCGGCAAACCGAAGGTGAGTGGTGGTGAGTAAATATTCGTATATAATGGTTTAAATATGATAAAATTATTTAAAAAAACGAAAATGTTAATTTGTCAATCAAGCACCCAAATAAACGTAGTGGTTATATTCTCTTTGGACCCAAATATCAGTGGCTGAGCGCTATGCAGCGTGTCACGAGTTTGTCTCTCAAACAAACAGAAAAGATACCTATTTGCTTGTATGGCTTTACAGATTTTTTTTTCCAGATACGGGTGTTATAATCATTACATACAGGAGTAAAAATGCTCGCCCGCGCTCTGTCTAGGTGTCTGCTGGCTAGTACAAAAGTGGAGGAAAGGGTGGAAATAGCAACCGATCGACACTGCCATGCTAGGTGCATCACCTCACTGCCTGATACTATGATTTGTAGGTAAGGACCACAATAATTGATAAAATTGAATAAAAAAATAAGGACAAAATCTAATAGACCATGATAAGACCTGCTTCTTCTTCTATCGTGTCGACACGAGCTACTTAAAGATGATAGCTCATGCCGTAGGAAAAAGATTAGCCAGTCAAAAGGTTGGTAGTGGCGTTGACTGCCCAGGGTGCGCCGGACGACCAATTAAATATCGTCACTCGTGGAGGCCAAGACCTGCTGTCCTGTATGGATCGGAATGTTGGGCTACGAAAAGAGTTAATGAAAGGCAAGTGCATGCAGCTGAGATGAGAATGTTAAGAGGAATGTGTGGTGTAACGAGGATGGATAGGATAAGGAATGAGTAGTAAGCAGTGGTGGATTTACACATTTGCCGCCAGTAGCCTATTCAAATTTTGTCGCCCCTACCGGCCTTTATAAGTGTCAGTTCCTAGATTATTTTAACAAGATTATTTTTTTAGTTTAGATTGCACTCAGGGGCGGCCCTAGCAAGTTTTTCAGGCGGTGCGTGATCTCATCGTGGCGCCCCAAATGTGGAAAACCAAGGGGGTATATTTTTGTGATATTTGTGTAAATTCCTGTAAAGTGGTCAGTGGTGGAGTAACCCTTTCGGAGGCTCGGGGCTAAACTTACTCTGAAGTCGACGAGGTGAGGGTAGAGGTTTTGCAAGACGCCAAGGAAACATCACTGATTGTGAATGTTGTTATCTACAGCGCAATTTTTTTGGGTTTTTTTTTAAGAAAACATGACGAAAATTTATTTATAGCTGCAAAAAGACGTATACACTCCACGAAATCAAAACATGAATTCATGAAAAGTGTTTTATTAGATCTTCTCATTTTACAAACCAGAAATGTATTAAAGTGATGTAGATCTTTTTGCAGCTGTGTGGGCATGTACATCGAGGACCCAATGATGTAATAAACAGCGCGAGCGAAGCGAGCGCGATAATTTTTAATTACCTAATATTTTGGTTTTATTGTATTATATTATGTGTAAGTAATATACTTAAATGTAACAGAATAGTTGCTCTAAATATATGCCAAAAACGCACAGGTAAAAAGGGTGGAATTCAATAAGAACGTAAAACGATCGTCGTCGGTCAATAACAAATCTTACTGACGATTTTGGATTTTGTATTTTTGACCCCCCATGACGGCACCCAGAGCAGTGGCACCACTGGCACCATTCGCACCTCGCTAGGGCCGCTACTGATTGCACAAGATATAGATATGAATCTTTTTAATTTCTGTAAGACAAAAAAAATGATGCCCCCAAATCTGACGCCCCTAAAATCTGCCGCCCTAGGCTCCAGCCTACTCAGCCTGGTGGTAAATCCGCCACTGGTAGTAAGAAGTAAGAGGGAGTCTGAAAGTAGCGCCCACAGGTAGCGCCAGTGACAGATAAGTTAAGTAGCAACAGACAATCATGGTATGGACATGTGATGAGGAGGAATGAGGAGCATGTTACGATGAAAGTTTTAAGTATGAATGTGTATGGCTATAAGAAAAGAGGTAGACCGAAGAAAACATGGATGGATTGTGAGAAAGATGATATGAATAGAAAGAAAGTGAAAACGGAGATGACGGCTGATAGAGATGTATGGAAGAAAAATACATGCTGCGCCGACCCCAAATAAATTGGGATAAGGACGATGATGATTGGAAAAATATTTACAAAATTAAATTACCATTATTTTACGATTTTATATTAGTGGAAAGAAAATAATAATAAATAATTATAATTACCATTATTTTTACATAATTAGAAACAAATACTGTACATCTTCCGTGAATAAGTAGGTAGGTACTTACCTCGTTCAATCAGTAAAGCTTTTAATGTCTACATTTCAGCACATATTTAGATTTACCTATAGGTACATATGTAGGTACTTATGTTACTAATGTTTTATTTATTTAAAATGTAATTTAGTGTGTTTAGTTGCGTGAAAAGAGCTTTTATCCGATTTTTTTTTTTTTTTTTATTCTTAACGGGCTTGCGTTTGACCGCCACCTCACCTGATGTTAAGCGATGGTGCGGTCGACGATGGTACACGCTTGCCCAGCAAAAACCTATTCACTCGAGTCTTGAAGACCACCAGATTATATTTCTCGGGAAACACTGACGCCGGCAAGGAATTCCACTCTTTGGCGGTACGCATGATAAAGCTATTAGCAAACCGGTTCGTGTGTAAGGGTGGAATATCTACCGATTGACATGAAATTTTCAGTATCGGTTTTTTTTTCAATTTTCATGGGGAATAAATACTTTCATTGCGCTCGCAGACGAGTTTGTATTCTACCGAATAATGCGAGTTAGGTAATTTGATGAGATACTTATAGACTGTCTATCGTTGAATAAGCTTTTGATGACATGAATAAAAAAAAATCGATCCGTGTACTATTAAATGTACAGTTTACAATTAATATTTAATTCTAAAAAAAACTGTAAAAAGTAACAGGAAATCAAACTCAAAAAACAAAACACAGAACCTAAAAATACTCTGCAGTGCCTTCTATAAAAAGAAGTTGAATCGATATAGAAGTTGAACATAAACAACCGCTGCACATTTCAAATGACACTCGAAAAAGAAAAAATAATTCGCGCGCTTTTTATTTTTACCCGCCAACAAGATATTGCGTAAATAAACGTCGAGTTAATAAAATAATGTGGCGGTGACATGTTAAATAGTTAAATAATAGATTAATTAAGTTAATAATAAAATTATTTTCATAAATTAAGATATTAAAAGTCCGTTATTTATCAAAAGAACAGTACTAGTTAGTTGTGCGTTTAATAATAGGATGTTATCGGTTGGCGGGAAAATTCGGCAATTCGGTGTTGTCGATTTTTTATTATTTTCCAAAACTTGTGTTCCTTCGAGTGTTGATAGAATAGAATATATTTATTTGCATAAACATGGTATCTAAAAAAGGTGTTATAAACTAAAAAAATATGAGATCATTCATGTTTTTCTTAAAAAAATTGTAGACATCTTTGTTCGAAGAATTCCCCTATGATTATTTTTATTCAGCCATTCATACAATTTAATCTTAAACAACCTGCAATTTAGTATTTTTAATGTATTAGGTAATTTAACGCACATAGCAAGACAGCTTTTATTATATTTTGTAAACCGAGGGATCTCATCTAGTACAAGTCTGTATTGGTCACTCCGATTTCGAGAACATACATTCTGTCAAGAAAGTATCGGGAATGTTTTTCAGTTTGAGAGAGATAGCCGGTTACTCACGACTCACGAGTCAATCCGTACCATTTTAAATAATCACTTGGGTATGGGTATGAAACACGTTGCCGCTCGGCTAGTCCCAAAAGATGTGAATACGCCTTCGCACAAGGCCATCATTGTGATCGAATTTTTGACCAAAAACTCAACAAATTCCATCGAGCAACCACCTTATTCACGAGATATGGCTCCAGCCGACTTCTTTCTTTTTTTCTAAACTCAAATTACCACTTCGTGGCACCCGGTTTCATACGGTAGAAGACATAAAGGAGAATTCGCGGCGAGACCTGAACTCAATTCCGGAAAAATCGTTTAAAAAATGATTTGATGATGGAATTATTCGTAAGGTTGGCGTAAGTGTATCGTTTTTGAAGGAGCATACTTTGAAGGTGATAAAATAATTTTTGATGAATAACTAACTTTTTGTGTTCTTTTCCCGGGACTTTATTGACAGAGTAGTAGGTATATGCAAAGACGCTAATACTGCGACCACGAACTCTGCAAAGCTTACGAAACGTCAGGAAAACCAATTTAAATAATATGCGCGATGTAATCCGGTTAAACTTGTACACATGTATCTGAATTCATGTGCGGATCGAAATTTGATTATCACTTGTTTTAAGGTGAAGGAAAACATCGTGAGGAAATCTGCACACTTGAGAGTGCTCCATACAGTTCGCAAACGTTTGTGAAGTTTGCTAAATTGCAGTAGGCCAGCGTGGTGGACTAATGCATAAACCCTTCTCTAATTTATTTTCCTTTAAAATCCTCCTTCGTTCATTAGTAGGTGGATGTAATGGGTGTACGAATTGCAATGCGGAATCACGTTAATGCAACGGTGTGGTCTAATTTAACTATAAAAGTGTATGCTTTCCCCAACCCTAGCGCGATCAAAGGGGTTTATAGATCTAGTAATGGTTTAGACTTGGCGGATTGATTATTATTATCCATCGTTGTTGTATTATGCCGTGTGGTGCCGGACACAAAGAATTGCACCATCCTATCTCTTCTCGTGGGTATCCTAAAAGGCGAGTAAGGGGTTCACAAGAGGATGGACAGCAGCTTTCTCTGAGTATTTATTCAACCAACTGCGATCGCTAACCCGCCTGCCAAGCGTGGCAATTATGGTATATTCCCCCCTTTGGGGGAGGCCTATATTCAGCAGTGGACGTCTTTCGGCTGTTTTTTTTAAAAATTAAATGATGATGATGATGAACCATCGTTGTTGATCTTCACTTTTTCAACTCACGTAACAAAAGAAGTGCAGTTGCAGTGCAGTTGCAGTTAAGTTTCGATCAAAACAATGTTTTTCGTATTCTCTTATCTACGGCGATCGCTGTCAGAAACGAACTGCAGCGTCACTACAACTTGAACTCGGGCGCGTCATGAAATTACGTGAATTAGGGCCCAGTTATGAGGATCGGATAAAGCTCTGGGACACAGTCATGCTTGCATGATCAAGCTACGTGCTTAACCACATGCATGAACGTGTGTATTCTTATGATGGCTTTGTCACACCTAAGAACGAACTTGCCGCGAGAATGACACGATTTTATTTCCATGGGCCATGCTTGTATAACGTGCATAGCGGTGATTGTCATGCTTCGCTCATTCATTTAGTTGCCTTATTTCAAGCAAGAACACGATCCTGTCACGAACCACATCGATATTTTGCATTCCATGCTTCAAAACACTATCATGCATGCATGAAGCTTTCCGTCAAGCACGTAACTGCTTGATCATGAGTTCCGTCACCAAGCTATGAGTTTTTTTTACAGTCTTAATTGGCTTGCGTTTGACCGCCACCTCATCTGATATTAAGTGATGGTGCTGTCGTCGGTGGTATACGCCTGCACAGCAAAAACCAACTCACTCGAGCCTTGAAGGCCACATTATACTTCTTGAGAAACATACCACATTCCACTCTTTAGCGGTATGCATGATAAAGCTATTAGTAAATTACTTCGGGCGTAATGGTGGAATGTCTACTGTAAAACGGTGGCGCATCACCGAGAGTCTGTTTGTCCGATGATGGAAAGGGCTTGGGGAACTTTAATTGTGCAATTTCCAAGGCACACTCGCTAAAATGCATGCGATTAAAACCGGTAGGCTAGCAACTCTTCACCGATGCTCGAGGCTTTGTAGTTTGACAGCGACCATCGCATCTTTGCCAAGAAGATTCAAAAATTGAGCTGCAGTAAAAAACACTAATAATTAATCTCACAGTATGACATTACTTATACCAGATATTATGCTAGAAATACTGATACTTATTCCCAAACCAAGCCAGAGCGTGTATTTTAGGAGTCAGTAAAAGTGACAAGGCCAGTCTACGTTTTCTTCAGTCTACCTGCACATAGAGAGGTCTACGTCCTGTGAAGAGGCTGCGTGTGCCAGTAATAGGTGTTTAGCTGTGCGCTTGCTCGCATAATGTGAACACTCCGAGCCTCTTCGTGTCCCAGTTACTGGCGCTAAGCCGTCACGCTCAAAATGGCGCGTGATTTGATAATATTTACTTGCATGAGCTTAGATAGAAAAAGCTTTGTGAAGAATTATGGTGTAAATAAAAAAAACTTACGTAATACTAATGCAAGTGCAAAAACACAATTTCGTAGAAGAAGTATTAAGAGCCTCTTAAGTTCGTAACTTATTCATAATATGGTATTTTTCTCAAAGCTGTTGATTGATCACATTTCTAACATAACATCACGCCTGTATTTCCCCGAAGGGGTAGGCAGAGGTGTAATAGCACACCCACATGTCGCCAGTTATATTATATGTAGTCCCATGTAATAGGGGGCGAGCCTATTGCCACTGACCGGGCACAAATCCAGGCTCCGGGCTGATACTGAGAATTCATCATAGAGACATTTCTAGTCTCTAAAAATGACAGATTAAACTGTCTAGGGACGCGACGCCACCGGCAGTTGTAAGCTTGTCTAAGGGTTAAAGAAACTGCCAGCCAAAGGACTATTTTATAAAAAAAAACCCGTACCGTGCCTATCTTCATGATTGTATGCGTGGTGTGCATGCAAACATTTTCACTCTTATAACTTTTCTCTAAAGCGAAAAGAACACGGAATATCTTGGTTGTTTATCATCCAGCATCTTTATCGTTGACATAAGTATAAGAGCGAGTTCATGAATTATTTAAAAGCTTCAGCCTTTCAAGATATTGTAATACATTCATACCATTTTTCAGGTTTTCCTGTATACAAGAACAAAATAATGATACTACCTACATACTACATGTCAAAATGAGTATCAAACAAAAATATGACAGACAGCATATGGGCATTTATCTAAAGAATTTAAGCTGGCTGTGCAGGAAATCATGTTAAAAAATCCTGCTTACAAAATGTTCTCGAAGGTGTGTGTACATACACACGATACGCCGTCACATCGTGGGACGACGTCGTGTCGCGATACAATGTCGTGTCGTGGAAAACGACATGTAAAGTAACAATCGCGACACGACGTCGTCGCTTCATGGCACGATACACGGCACGTCATTATCGATACGATATCCCAAAAATTTGAAGAAACATTTATTTGGAGTTGAGAGTTGGCTCGGAGACATGAAAATAGTATAGGTATGTTTATTTTTGAAGTGAAACTTCTATGTAGACGGGGGTATTAGGATTTTTCTGTCACGAAAAAGCGTTACGGCCGCGTAAATAAAGTCAAAAAGACCAGAGGCTCTAGTAGGATTCGAACCTGTGACTCTCAAATCATAAGTCTAGTCTAACACTTTTTTTTTTTTCCGTGGGGAAATCCTTATGGACGCACTCCGCCCGGGGTAGGCGGAGCCAGTGTCGGACTCTTACCGACTAAAACCACCACGGTGTTCCTTCAACTACCTTAGCCGGGGGCGTGGGAACCCGTGAGTATTCACACAACCACCCCCGACAGGTACCGGCCCGCCACAAGCAGGCGCGCCCCTTCTCCCCGCGCGGCCTAACGTTGGCCGCACCCTCCTCAGTGGCGCACACGGAACACTGCACGCCGCCTCACCTCATGGGCCTTTACCAGTTGCCCCAACTACGCCGGCTGTGCCAGCTACGCCAGCTGCTGGTCGGGCAGCAGACTACCCCGAGTCTGCTGCTCGCAGGCCCTACCTCCCGTAATTTTTTTAGAGGTTTTCTTCCTCGCGGTCCGGGTGGTGAAGCCAAGACCCTCGGTCCCAAGAGGCGCGAGAACACTACTCAGCAGGCACTCCTGGGATTACGAGACCGACGGGGGTAGGGAAGGACAGTCCCCCCGCTGCCTGCCCAGTGGCAGGGTGAGTGCACACCGGGCCCGCCTCTGCTCCTCCGCAGTGCCCTCTGCTTTCTCAGAGGGACACACGGAGCAACTTCCCATTGGCCCACATCGGGCCCCTCCCGTGCCAGAATATTCGCCACAGGCAATAAGGTCCCCCGGTCCAAAGGAGACTTATTGCCCGTGCCCAGGGTGCACCGGCCCAACAACTGCCGTTCCCTCTAGACGTGTCCAGAAGGACAAGCAGATGTCAGACACAGGTGGAGGTTTCCTGGCCAGCACCCCGTCTAGTCTAACACTGTCACCGATATGCTATCGTGATCGATAGTTTTTATGTCGAATTTAACTTACACTTTCGTCTTTTGGTGACATCAGAATTTTTCTTTTTACAATTTATATCTTTATATCACTTCAATTGCGTAAATACGTTAAAAATATTAGTATAACTAGAAAAAGCAATTGATAAATTTGAATGTTGGTGTTATTTACCAAATTACGTAAATAACACCAACAATGTTAATGTAGGTGGGTAAGGCCGTAAAATTGGCCTCATGTAACATAAAAGTAACTATAAAGTAAAGGTAGCTGGTAACTTAAAAGTAACATGAAAGTTTTTTAAAGGCATATTCGAAACAATTTTTCAAGCTATATACCACTTTTATGTTACGTAATTTAAAAACCGGCCAAGAGCATGTCGGGCCATGCTCAGTATTATAGGGTTCCTTAAGTAGGTGTAATAACAAACGAATCAAATCGAATATTAATCATGGCTATTTTAGTTTTTGCAATAATCGGCAGCTTTCGCGACTCAGAGCGTGTTGTTAGTAGCGCCATCTAGCGATAAATTCAAGAAGCCAAATTGAAGAAGCGTGTCATTTCAAAGTATATGTGATTTTTTCAAATAGAAAGTAGCTAAAGGAGCATTATTTGCTATGATCATTTTTCTCTAAGGTCAATGACCTTTGAACTAGGACGTTATAAGTATTTTTCAGTTTTCTCTCTATAACTCAAAAAATTATAATCACATTATACTCGAAATAATTTTAAAAGAGAGTTTTCACAAAGGTGATCAATCAATGTGGAAGATTATAAGTTTCTACATTGCATAGTTTAGAAATGGCAGGGGGGGGGGGACACATTGCAAGCCACTTTGGCGGGCTATATTTCGCAGATGGTACACCTGATAAAAAAGTGGTGTATCAAACATTACCTTAATTTTAGTAGACCTATTCAATGATATCCCACACGAGGGGGTGCAGCGAAATAAATTATTTTTTCCCCATTTCACATGTATGGACGCCACCCCTAAAATACGGAAAAACTATTTTTTTATTCTTTTAAAATTGAGATCTATATGTAGACTATTTTTTAACAAAATTTCATTTACTTATGTTTATAACTGTAGAAGTTATTAAGCTGTAAAGGATTAGGACAGACGGACAGACGGACAGACGGACAGACGGACAGACGGACAGACGGACGGACATGACGAAACTATAAGGGTTCCTTGTAGGACTTCGGAACCCTAAAAATGGTAACATAAGTCACATAAAAGTAACTTAAAACCTGACCTCTCGTCAAACATTCTCAATTTTACGGAATTACGACGTAAATATAGGCGCGTAAGGGATTCACCAGAGGATGGGCAGCAGCGTTCTCTGAGTATTTAACCAACCAACTGCGATTGCCAACCCGCCTGCCAAGCGTGGCGATTATGGCATATCCCCCCAACATACATATGCTTGGGGGAGGCCTCTGTCCAGCAGTGGATATCTTTCGGCAGAAATGATGAATGATGATGATAGGCGCGTACGCAGCTTCTAACTATACCTTAAACATTACATTAATTATATAATTAGTGTTTTCAAGTAAAATATTAATATTTTCATTTAAATTAACCAGTACAATTTTTTTCGACCACGACTTTCTGCACCTCGCCAAACAAAATAATGCACAATCACAAAAATCAAAAATCAAAAATGACTGACTAGTGATAATTATGTAGCACAGATATCATAGACAATAGCGTAGCCAAGGTATCAAAGCAGATTATAATGCTTAATTGATATTTTTTTGGGAAAATTTTGGTAACATAAAATGAGTAACTTAAAAGCTTTAAATATGCGGACACGATGTAATTTCCCAAAATAATCATTGTTTCATTTATCAAAACGGTCGTAATTAGGGTTCCGAAGTCCTACAAGGAACCCTTATAGTTTCGTCATGTCCGTCCGTCTGTCCGTCTGTCCGTCTGTCCGTCTGTCCGTCTATCCGTCTGTCCGTCTGTCCGTCTGTCCGTCTGTCCTAATCCTTTACAGCTTAATAACTTCTACAGTTATAAACATAAGTAAATGAAATTTTGTTAAAAAATAGTTTGCATATAGATCTCAATTTTAAAAGAATAAAAAAATTGTTTTTACGTTCTTTAGGGGTGGCACCCATACAGGTGAAATGGGGAAAAAAAAATTTTTTTCGCTGCACCTCCTCGTGTGGGATATCATTGAATAGGTCTACTAAAATGAAGGTAATGTTTCATACACCACTTTTATATCAGGTGTACCAACTGCGAAATATAGCCCGCCAAAGTGGCTTGCAATGTGTCCCCCCCCCTGCCATTTTTAAACTATGCAACGTAGAAACTTATAATCTTCCACATTGATAGACCTTTGTGAAAACTCTCTTTTAAAATTATTTCGAGTATAATGTGATTATAATTTTTTGAGTTATAGACAGAAAACTGAAAAATACTTAAAACGTCCTAGTTCAAAGGTCATTGACCTTAGAGAAAAATGATCATAGCAAATAATGCTCCTTTAGCTACTTTCTATTTGAAAAAATCACAAAAACGACACACTTCTTAAATTTGGCGCCATCTAGCGGCGTCGTACAACACTCTCTGGGTCGCCAATGCTGGCGTCAAGTGCCGTGTATTACATTTGGCACTGTATAGCGCCATCTAGCGGCTACTGACATCACTCTCTGAGTCGCCAATGCTGTCGTCTATTGCAAAAACTAAAATAGCCGTGATTAATATTCGATTTGATTTGTTTGTAACACCTACTTAAGGAACCCTATAATACTGAGCATGGCCCGACATGCTCTTGGCCGGTTTATATGTCATATTTTAGAAAAGGCGATAATCATTAAGATAAACTATAAATTTCGATTGAAATACAACGAAATGTCCAAATTCAATAATATTTGTACGAGGGTGAAAATTTGGGACACTTTTATTTGTTCTAGAAAATGTTATGTTCCCACAATATTTTATTTAAAAAATACAAAGAATATGTTTTTTAGATGTTTGTGGCATTTCAACAACTAGAAAAGAACTTCCTTAATGAAGGAAAAAATATATTTTACAGGTGACTTATCGTTTTCATATTAAATAAATACCGGACAAAAAGATTAAGTGAAATAATCCCTTTTTAACGGCCTTACCCTTGGGTAAGGCCGTTAAAATGGGTTAAAAAGGTACTTGTCCAATTTGAAAACCTGCCCGTAAAACTTCAAGTTAAAATTTTGTTGCGATTCGTTTTGCCACTTGTCCGTTGAAGTTTCACTTTTACTATGTGTCCCAGCACACATTTCGTTTTTTTTTTATCTTTCGTTTGACCGCCACCTCACCTGATATTAAGCGATGGTGCGGTCGACGATGGTGCACGCTTGCCCAGCAAAAACCTATTCACTTGTGCCTTAAAGACCACCAGTTTATACCTATCGGGAAACAGACGCCGCATATGTTTCGTCCTATAGCACGGGACGCTCTTCCACTAGGGATGGGGATTGATCTACATCAATGTTGTAGGTAAGTCATCTTTGACTATTGAACATCAAATGCGGCACCGGGCGCAGGATTGCATCGTCAGTTTTCACGATACGACGACGTGCCTTGCATCGTACCACCACGATACAACATCGTGTCGTGATAAGATATCGCATCGCAACACGACGTAGCAACGTGCCAGGGGGTCTACTCCCGTTCGACGATATTCGATAAATCGTACGATTCATCGCACAATTTGCTACTCCGGTCAACCATCGTTCCCTTATCGCATGCGATGATCGTGTTTTGACGTTTGTTTTTCTCATCTCCGGTAAATTGTATACGACTATGAACCATAGTCTATCTTAATTGTGCCTTTTTTATGTGCCTATCTTTATTATGTAAGTATCAGTCGGAACGAAAGTTCGTACTTCGTTTGTCGTTCGTAAAACGCGAGTAGACCTACAGATGCGAGGTCATATCGTGTGTTTGTGTGTGTTTGTGTTTTAGCCCTAAAATAATAAAGATATAAAATGAATGAAAAAAATTCGAAATGAAATTTTCGCATGCGTAAATGCGTTAAAAATAATAAAATAATTCATAAAATAATAAAAATTCAATTCTTTCTTCGAACAACCCTAGATCTAACATAATTGTATTGTTAGTAAGAACTTAAAACTATATTAGTATTTAATAACTAAAAGTGACTTAGCTTAGTCCTCTGGATGAGATTCCACATCAACGGGCTGTCAAACCTATATTCCTCCAAGGTTGGGAAATCTGCTGGCAACGCTGGTATATTGTCGCTTGTGGAGGCTCTTTGAATGAACCCCTAGGTTTTCTTTAACAAGAGCTTTCCCTATGTGTTTCTTTACCTATGCAAAAGATACTAAGTAAGGGTTGTCAAGCTACATAAAATAGACCACAAACTCTGCCTACCCCTCACAAGACAGCAACGCATACTAAGACACGCATCACACTTGACATATTTCTATTCATTTACATCAAAGACTCCGACACATAGGGTTGTCCCCTCGTAAAGCATACACTATGACTGGACGGTGTTATGAAACGTAGACTCAACCCACATGACTTTAATTATTTTATTTATAACGCATTTATAAATAAATAAATTTATTTATTTCAGGCAAATCCACCCATAGTTACAAGTTACAGTCATTGCATTTATAATAATACCAATAATATTAACAACAACATAATTTTATCATTATTACACAAAATTAAACGAATTTCAATGACATGGAATTAGAATAGCTTAATAACTAACTTAATGTATTTATGCATGGGAATCGAAATCTAAAGATCTACAGATACTAGGAGAAAATGGCGTTTAAAAATTTGTAATCAAATTAAAAGGAGAATGGCCATTAGAGTATGGTCATGTATGGTGTCGGTGGTATCTTTTACCAACCTACCGACCTTTAATCACAGATTTGACATTTACCACCGGCGGTAGATGTCAAATCTCTGCCTTTAATATACTTTATGACGTCACTAAACAGACGCATAGATATTGAAGAAAAAACGTCACGAACATGAAAATAAAAAAACGCGTAAAAAAACTGTTGATATCATAAAATACAAATTATTCATAAAAAAATATTTGTACCTTTATATTTTAGCTCTTAATCCGATATTTTTTTAGGAACATAACAGTTTTTATTCTTAGAGTAGACACATGGACATAATTGGTCATTTTCTTTTAAAATGTTTTAGATTTTTAAAGGTATTTAACGACTTAAATACCAAGTGAACCACAAAATCTTAACATTTTATAATTTTAATTCAATTCAATTCAATTCATTTATTTTGTGAAAATGGGTACAAAAATCAGATGGTAATTTAAAAAGTAGGTTACATATGCCATATTCTGCTCTTAAGCATGCAAAATTTCATATGAGTACATTAATTAAAGTTGCAATGTCATAATTAATAAATAATAATAAATATCTTCGGGACATTTTTTACACAGCACCATCTAGTCCCAAACTAAGCAGAGCTTGTGATATGGGTACTAGACAATGGATATAATACTTATCTACTTTTTTTTTTTGTAAATACATACTTATAGTACATAAGAAACACCCAGACCAACACAAACACTTATGTTCATCACACAAATATTTGTATCCTGTGGGAATCGAACCCACGACCTCGTGATCAGCAGTCCGACCCTCGAACCACTGGACCACAGACGTCGTCAAAACTAATGACAAAAAAAAAAGAACCAAATAATTTTATGTGGTTTGACACTGTAGCATAATATTACCATCCATGTAGTTTTGAATTACTTGCTGCCTAGAAACTAGGGATGGTACGTAGGTATATGCCTATGTGCCTAGATCATGGGGAGAGGGGTAAACTAGTGGAAGTTATTTGAAAAGTAGTTGCGTATATGATTATATGATGTCTGAGGGGCTGAATGGCTAGCAAGCAGATCTATTAAAGAAAAGGTCTATTCAGATGGGGCACAACCACATCACAGTGACAAAAACGACCCCAGGCAGTGGGTCGTATGCACAGAAATAGATAGAATGGAAAAGTGGCCAGGGTGCACGTGCCCACACTCTGCCCCATAGTGGAGGGCATTTCAAAGCCATTCTCAGTACGCCTTATGACTTGTTTCTATAAATACTGTAACAATAAAAACTTTTTAACCCCCCCCCCCCAATAGATGACCCTGATGACCCGCTCCCACCGATCACCCCTGACGAAGTTCTCTCTATAGTCAAGGATCTTAAGCCCAAAAAAGCCCCCGGCGCAGACGGCATTACCAATAAGGTGTTGAAACGTTTCCCTGCCACCCTAATCGCTCTAATGACCGTCATCTTCAATGCGGCATTCAAAAACAACATCTTTCCCCAGGCTTGGAAACAGGCTACGGTAATCGGTATTTCCAAACCGGGCAAACCAAAAGCCGAGCCGAGTAGTTACCGGCCGATTAGTCTCCTCAATGTCTTCGGTAAAATCTACGAGAAGCTTATTTATAAGCGACTCAAAGATTTCGCCGACTCAAATAAACTCCTTCCCGACGAGCAGTTTGGCTTTCGTACAAAGCACTGCTGCGTTAATCAACTGCACCGCATTGTAGAACACATCAGTGCAGGCTTCGTACGCGGTCAAATGACCGGTACTCTCTTTTTCGACGTAGCAAAGGCTTTCGATAAAGTGTGGCACAACGGCTTATTATATAAGCTGTACACTATGAATGTGCCACATCGTCTCGTGCTCATCATCCGAGACTACCTATCGAATCGTACCTTTTGCTATCGCATAGAAGGGGCTCTCTCCTCCCCCCATCCCATTCACGCCGGTGTGCCTCAAGGCTCCGTGCTCTCCCCCCTACTGTTCACGCTGTACACCAGCGATATTCCAAAATGCGGTGCAGCCCGTATGGCCCTTTTCGCCGACGACACGGCAATCTATTACTCCGGCATGACCCATGTCGCTATTTCTCGTACCCTCCAATCCGCGGCCAACACCCTAGGTGAATGGTTCCGGAAATGGAGAATCGAAGTAAATCCCGAAAAAAGTGCAGCGGTCCTCTTCGATAAGAGACCCCTGTCACAGTACCGTAAAGAATTGAGCGTACCAGTCTCAATGTTCGGGAAACAGATCCCATGGCAACGAGAAGCCAAATATCTCGGAGTGATCCTTGACCGTAGACTGACTTTCCGTCCGCATATCCGCAGGGTGAAAAACCGTGCCACCTTCGTCCTCGGACGTCTCCACCCCCTACTCAATGCGCACAGTAAGTTGCCCACTCCTCTCAAAGTAAGGATATACACCACCTGTATCCGCCCCATACTCGCCTATGCTAGCGTTGTGTTCGCACACGTTAAGCCGGTGAGAATTCACATGCTCCAAACCATCCAAAACCGGTTCATGCGAAGGGCCGTAGACGCCCCCTGGTACGTACGCAATGTCGACCTCCACCTTGACCTCAAACTGCCGACCATCAAGCAGTTTTTCAAGCGTGCCTCTAAACGCTATTTCGATTCCGCTCCCAAGCACCCCAACCCCTTGGTCGTGGCGGCCACAGTCTACCAGCCATCTGCTATTAGCAAAATCCGACGTCCCAGACACACACTCATTGAGCCCGATGACGCTATTACACTCCTCCAGGAGTCAGATAAAAGTACAAGCACACTCCGACGCCGTCGTCCAACATATCGTCCCCGCCGGCGAGGACCGACGCGACACACACACAGAATCCGAGAGTCCGACTCTCGAGAAACAGAAACACATGCCGACGCAGCACCGGCTGCTGGGGGGACCGGTGGCGGGGTCCCCCTGCTGCACCCTGAGTCGAGGTCCGAGCTCCCCCCTGGGGACGCCCTCACGGTGTAAGCAACCGGAGATAATCTCGTCACGCGAGACCGGCCCTATGCTCTAGAGTAGTTCCTAGGAGCAGGCTATTGCGTAGCCACTGGTTAGGTTTTCTAGGTAGGTCTTAGCCTCGCCGGCGAGGCTTGCCGCTTCACGGCGTTTAGCACGTCACCCGATAGGGACCGAAAGTCCGCTACTTTCGAGGAAACCAATTCGATGCAGCAACGGCTGCTAGGGGGACATAGGAACGGCGGGGTCCCCCTGCAATGCCCCAGCGAGGTTCGAGCCCCCCCCTCGGGGGGCGCCCGCTTGCGCGCGGTATTGATACCGCGCGTATTTAGTTTATACCAGGCCCCTCAGAAAGTATTGCGAAAAAAAGTTTTTATATATGGGAGACTGGCCAGTTATAATGTTTTTCGAAAATATGATTATTTATAAGTAAAAATAAGTAAGTTCCAATTTCAAAATTTCCCTCCACATTTTTTGCGAGTTAATTCAAAGTATTGTGTCTCACTGAAATATGGATCTGCGCCGGGAACATTTTAGAGCTATGATTTTATACGATTTCAAGTGTCGCCTGAAACCGGATGAATCGTACGATAGACTTCAAATGGCATTCATGGATGAAAGCCCTTCCAAGGCAACCGTGTATCGTTGGTATAACGAATTCAAGCGCGGTCGACCAACTTTGGGGGATGACGAAAGAAGCGGTCGCCCTTTGACGGCTGTTACCGAAGAAAACGTGCTAGCAGTGAAAAATTTAATCCAAGACAATAGGCGAATTACATATCAGGAGATTCAACACATATTGAAGATTGGATCGGGAAGCGTTCACGAGATTCTACACAGCCATCTTCGCGTGAGGAGGATAGTATCACGCTGGGTGCCGCACAACCTCACCGATGCTCAGAAGCAGGCCCGGGTGGAATGGTGCCGTGATATGCTTAACAAATTTGAAGCAGGCTCGTCTCGGCGTGTTTACGACATCGTTACAGGTGATGAGTCCTGGATTTATCAATACGACCCAGAAACCAAGCGCCAGTCGACTGTTTGGGTGTTTCAAAATGAGCCAACGCCTACCAAAGTGAAGCGATCTAGAAGCGGGGGTAAGATTTTGATCGCTAGCTTTTTTAATTTGACTGGCCACTTGGTATCAATTCCCTTACGGGATCAAAGAAGCATTAATGCCGAATGGTATACTACCAAATGTTTGCCAGAAGTTTTCTCTGTTATAAGCAACAAGCGACCAAACACAGGGCTCCGCGGGCTACTGCTCCACCACGACAATGCACCTGCGCACACCGCACTCAAAACGAGGGACTTCCTGGACAGCACGCCAGTCAAACTCCTGGGTCACCCTCCTTACAGCCCTGATCTAGCACCGTGTGACTTCTTTTTATTCCCAAAAATAAAAAATCAGCTCAAAGGGATACAATTTTCGTCGCCGGAAGATGCGCTGGCTGCGTTCGAGCAGGCTGTAAACGAGGTGTCTGCGGCGGACTGGAAAAAGTGTTTTGAAAACTGGTTTAGGCGCATGAATTTTTGTATAGAGGCTGGTGGAAAGTACTTTGAAAAGATTTGATAAAAATATATGTACGTATAGAACAATTTTTTTTAGTTTCGCAAAACTTTCTGAGTGTCCCACGTAAGTTAGGGAAAAAACTTTCGGCGAATGGAGTCCCACATGGGACTCTCCGCCAACTAAGTCCGGTTAAGCAGAAATGGGACTTCGGTCCCACCTGCGAGAGCCCATTCGAAAAAAAAAAAAAAAAAAAAAAAAAAACTTTTTAACAAAAAATAAATCGACTTCAAAAACCTTAACTAAAAAGTAAAAAATAATCATTGTATGTATTTTAAAATCTTAACATAAACCAACATTTTAAAGGCGGCGCGTGATTGACCCTTTGCGTCATGTAAATTTAATGTACAGTCGAGCGCATATCTATAGCACAGATAATATAATTCTATAGTAAAAAAAAAAAACCCGCGGAATACATAACCTCCTCCTTTTTTGAAGTCGGTTAAATACCCACAAAAATGCCTTATTGTGCTGTTTCTAACTACAGAAATAAAAGCTGTAAAGTACATTTGATTAAAGTTAATTTTTTTAAATTAAACGCATGAATCGCAAGTAAAATTGTGATTACAACCATTCTACTCTATTTTTGTGGTCGTAAGCGTAGAAAGGCAAGGCTCAAAGTCACTCAAAGGGCAATGGAGAGGGCTATGCTCGGAGTGTCCCTGCGTGATCGAATCAGAAATGAGGAGATTCGCAGCAGAACGAAAGTAACCGACATAGCCCGAAGAATTGCCAAACTTAAGTGGCAGTGGGTGGGGCACATTGCCCGCAGAACGGATGGCCGATGGGGCAGTAAAGTTCTGTAGTGGCGACCGCGTACTGGAAGGCGCAGCGTGGGTAGGCCCCCCACAAGGTGGACCGACGACCTGGTGAAGGTCGCGGGAATCCGCTGGATGCGGAAGGCGCAGGACCGGTCGTTGTGGCATTGCTTGGGGGAGGCCTATGTCCAGCAGTGGACGTCTTTCGGCTGAGATGATGAATCGTAGAAAACTAAATAAAGGTGATAGAAGTGGCAAAGGCACGTGAACTTGTCACCGCGTGCAGGTGTCTCGTAGGACACCAGTGCGCGAACCGTTTGCTTGATTATCAGTGCTGTTTTGGACGCAGAGTCACTAAAATTCAAAAATAATCATCATTCATTCATCATTTGAATCATCTCATTAGTATTTTATCTATGACTATAATAGTATATTATTATATATATTTAGTACTTATTGTATGTTATATATATATACCTATGTATGTTTATCTATTGTTTTAGTGGTAAGTTATTTCTCATCTTGTTTTGTGTCGTGAATCAATATTGCACCTGCCTTGTCATCTCTGTATCACCCTAAGGTTGACTGGGAGAGAATGCCTAAGCCATTAAGTCCGCCTATGTACACATGTTGCATGAAGTTTAAATAAATCTATACTATAATAAAACTGTAAAGGTCGAAAAGTCTGTACATTGAGTTTTTTTTCGCGAAAACCGGCTAGGGGGGCTAGAAATAAGCTATAGAACACGAATCAATAAATAAATAAAATTGTATTTTGCAGCATATCTGGCAGCGGAATTGTTTCAGACTTAATTTATTTTGCACTGAATGCTAGAACATGGTGGGTCTAATTGTGTATTTATGTGTTGAAAGTGAAAAACCGGCGACATGCTTTCCCGTAGAACGACAATAGATAACATTTCTATTACCTAATTAGGCACTTACGGTGCCGAGACGTGGACACTGACAGTTGGGCTAGTCGACAAGTTCAAAGTCGCTCAGCGAGCTATGGATCGAGCTATGTCTGGAGTTTCTTTGAAGGACAAAATCCGTAACGAGATTATCCGGAGAAGAAAGTGACCGACATAGCTTGTAGGATCAGTAAGCTGAATATGGCTGGCCATGTCTGTCGAAGGACCGATAGCCGCTGGAGCAGACGAGTCCTTGAGTGGTGATCGCGAATCGGCAAACGCAGCGTAGAGCGCCCCCCTGCCAGGTGGACCGACGACCTAAAGAACGTGGCTGGGGGGGACTGGATGCGGTAGGCAGAGGACCGAGTGTTGTGGCGCAACTTGGGAGAGGCCTATGTCCAGCAGTGGACTGCGATAGGCTGAGTTCTTCTTCTTCTATCGTGTTGACATGAGCTACATAATGATAACAGCTCATGCCGTGGGCAAAAGATTAGCCAGTCAGCAGGTTGGTAGCGGGGCTGACTGCCCAGGGTGCGCCGGACGATCAATTAAATATCGTCACTCGTGGAGGCTCTTTCAATGCACCCCTAGGCTGAGTTGAATTAAGCATATGCACCCATATTATGCAAATAAATCAATCAATCAAAGCTTCATTATCTAGTTTTACGCGCTCCGTCTTTCTTATTCTTTTGGTCTGAAACTCTAGGCTAGCGCTGAGATTGTTACAATGCGATACTATCATATTATGAAGAGATACATACTTAATAACTTTTTTTTTTTTTTTTAAGCGGAGAAAATGCCTATCGCATGTCACACTACCGGGGAAGCAGTGTGGTTATGTGGGGCTCGCACCCACTAAAAACTCCGCCGTGTGCCTACTTTCGCCTTGGGTGGATGGGCCACGAGAACTGCTACGCATGACTTTCGCGACCCATCCAGCGCGGCCCACTTCAGGGCCTACATACTTTCATTGTACACACTCTTTTGGCGATGTCCGGGCACACCTGGGACATCACCACAACTCAAGGGCCGTGCAATGCGGACGATAGACTCCCCAATCTATCGCCCACTGGCTTTATTTAAGGTGGCATCAGATCGCCATATAGACGCCTGCGCCGACCTGTCCGTCTGCGGCGGATCGGATCAGCGAGAGAGTCTTCCTCCCTGACCCGCTCCGCCGCTTCCTTTTGCGAGATAATCTCCTCGCAAAAGGACGCGACCGCCTCCCACGCCTCTTCACTGTGGGCCATGGCCTTGACCACGGCCGGCAGCGAGAGGTCTCCCCCGATTGCTGCCGTGAGAGCACGGCGCTGCATCGCCCAGGCAGGACACTGCGCCAGGGTATGAATGGCCGTGTCCTCACTACAGCCGCACTGGTGGCACACGGGAGAAGCCTCCCGTCTCGCCTACATACTTAATACCTAGTACAGCACAGCGCACATAATATCTGAGTAATCGATAAGGAATGCTTGAGCAAAAGCCTCCTTTGTTAAATTCCGTGCTCAACTACCTCCGTTGTTAGTATTGAATGTAATAATTACTAGCATTATCATTCGATCCTGCTTGTTTTCAAATACATTTTCTGTTAATTTATTTATTGTGATATAGGTAATGCCTGAATCAATATTGAGAGTAATGATGTTATCTGTGGTGTGGTGTAACGTCACAGAAATAGAGTAGAATGGTTGTCATCATAATTTTACTCGCGATTCATGCGTCGCACCTTTCGAACAAACTACGCCTCCCATATTGACGTCATTAATTTTGAAAAATTAACTTTAATCAAATGTACTTTACAGCTTTTGTTTCTGCAGTTAGAAACAGCACAATAAGGCATTTTTGCGGGTTTTTGTTACAGTATTTACAGAAACAAGTCATAAGGCGTACTGAGAAAGGTGTATTTTATCACCGCTGTGTATGATAAATTTCAATAAACCAATTTTAATTTTAGCAACTTGTTTTAAAATTTAATAAAAAAAGTCAGATAAATGTGTTTACCACCATTTTAAGTCATACGGTGCAATGGTTATGTTCCGTGTGGTGCCGGACATAAGAATTGCACCATCCCTATATCTGCTAATGGGTGTCGTAAAAGGCGACTAAATTTACCAGAGGATGGGCAGCAGCGTTTTCTGAGTATTTAACCAACCAACTATGATCGCCAACCCGCCTGCCAAGCGTGGCGATTATGCCATATCTCCGCCTTAGGGGGAGGCCTATGTCCAACAGTGGACGTCTTGCTGCTGAAATGATGATGATGATTGTTTTTCTTTCTATCTGTTCAGACGGCTGTGAAAAATCTCGCTGAGAGATATATATATATATATTTTTTTTTCTTTGGTATTTGATGGCGAAACGAGCTAAAGGCCCACCTGATGTTAAGTGGTTACCTTTGCCCATAACAACTGCAATACCACCTAGGCTGTTACCTAAATGGTACCGCAAGTCGGTTCGCCAAACTGAGACATGAAGGTGGAAAGTCTCATGTGATTGTAATTTCACCGGCAGATATAGGGTAGGTAGTAGGTACCTTGTAACTCGCCGATAAATAAATAATTAACAAATTTACACGTTCAGATCCGAACCGACCAACCGAACCGACCAATTGAACCGAACCGATCCGAACCACCAACCGAGCCAACCAAACCGGCCAAGTGCGAGTCGGACTCTAACAGTAAGGATTCCGTACCACCAATCGACCTGATACCCCATAGAAACTGATTTAATTTACAAGAGTTCATCAAAAGACATCAACGCACCGTGCGTGAAATATGAATTTTTGCATCTCTTTCTTACGCAGGCAGTTTATGTTTGACCTATTATTAATATTTGTTGCTAAGCTACATAGTATGCACTATAATCAGATCAAGTTTGACGCTAGTATGTATTACCGTTTTGAAGATAGAGCAGGAACAAAAACGTTGAAAAAATGCTTGTTTTTCGAGATTTCCCGTATGGGGATCCCCTTTGGTTTTAGACTTATTTATTTTTAGTATTTTTCGTAATAGGAATCATAACATAACATAACATAACATAACATAACATCACGCCTGTATTTTCCCCGAAGGGGTAGGCAGAGGTGCAATAGAACACCCACATTTCGCCAGTTATGCCATAGTCCCATGTAATAGGGGGCGAGCCTATTGCCACCGACCGGGCACAAATCCAGACTCCGGGCTGCTAATGAGAATTTCCCAATGAAAAAACCCAATAACACCTTATCTGACCCGGGAATCGAACCTAGGACCCCACGCTCAGCAGTCGCGCCTACAACCACTGGACCAACGAGGCAATCAATAGGAATCATAGCAAAATTATTCTGAGAAAATTTCAACCGGCTACCATTCAAAAGATGCAGCCCTGTGACAGACAGACGGACGGACGGTCAGTGCAGCGAGAGTAATAGAGTCCCGTTTGGCGCCCTTTGGGTACGGAACCTTAAAAATCAAACTCACACCCGAAGATCATTAAAGAATTTCTCAACACTTCGATCCCCTGCCTCTTCAAACAAAAGGAGAATCCTAACTTTCAAAATAATAATAATCACAGTATGATATACAGAATATCTTGTCCACCCTCTCTTGAGCTCCTCTTCCCCTTAGCAACTCCACTTTTTGTCAACCACGAGGGGTTCGTAAAGGGAGAACAGGGGTCTTGATAAAATGGTGGGATCTTGTTCGCGTGACATATCTGCACAATGCCTATTATGAATTGACAAAGAGGGCTGGAGCCCTCCTTCACACCTCTTTTGCTTTTCAATCTGATGTGGTATTTGTTTACAAGGAATTAATAATTTAGTGGAGGTAGCATGTTTTTTTTGCGAATTTTATAATTAAGCACTGTTTTAGGAAATACTAGATGAAACATACCCTATTTTTGCTGCAGTTTCATTACGATCCGTTCAGCTGTTTTCACGTGATGAGGTAACAAACAGACAGAGACAGACATAAATTCTACAAATGATTGATTCCTGTTCTATTGCTTATTTCCAGTACCCCTAGCCGGTTTTCGCGAAAAATAATTCTATGTACCTACAGACTTTTCGACCTAAAAAAAATTGTAATTGATTACAAAGTTTTTAAAAATCATTTAGTACATATATAGATGTAAACGCAACGTAGCCAAAAATTTAACAGGCAACGGCTGTTTTTGTTTTACAAAGTTTTGACAATTCATAAATTATTGGCATTGTTTGGAGCACGGAATAAATAAAACAAGTGGAAGGGCCTTTACGATTACTTAGTACGGGAAAAAATAATTTATAAAGAAACATTTTTTTTAGTAATGTTTTCTAAATCCTCACAAAAGAAATCGTATTTAATTTAGGCCAAAACATCGTAAGTCATAGAGCAACCGCAACCCTCGTAAGTTTAATTTAGAATCCACGAAAAATGCAAGACGAAATTGACAACTTATTCGAAATGCAATTTTTTTGCGGATTTAGAAGTAGAATGTAGAAGTATTGTATTCAATTGTATTTTTGAACTTCGTTTTTGAAAAAGAAGTAAACGAAATACGCATTTTGTCTTGTTGGTACAGATTTAAAATATCATAATTATTAATGTAATAAATGTAAAAAAAATATTGAAGATTTTTGGCTCAGATTACTGAATAATTTGGATTTTTGCCGTGTCTGATTTTTTGTTACATAACCAAACTCTAGTGTACGTATATGTAAAGGCACAGTATAGAAAATGTAATTGATTAAAAAATCTGATACATTTTTCAATGTTTTCTCCAATAAAAATAAACTCCACCCCTTCGTAGCTCATACACAATAATTCACACCTCTGATACGGCGACAAGAACGCCACTCGAGAACTGTGAGACTCCATAATTTGTATAATGAACACCATGCACCATGCATGCCATAGAATACACCCCATACTCGTTCAATGGTGGATGCATATAAAAGGTGTTGGTTGGTGGTGAACAAATTAAAGTGCATTTATTTTGTTTATTTTTGTTGTTGTTATTTTTGCCTATGTCCAGCAGTAGACGTCTTTCGGCTGAAATGATGATGATGATGATGTGGTTGTAAGTTTTTTATAGTACATATAGGTTAAGATATTACAGTTTTTTCAAGGTATTTCAGAAAATAAGGCATTTTTTGGAGCACGGAATAAATAAAACATGTGGAAGGGCCTTTACGATTACTTAGGACGGGAAAAAGTGAAATAAATCTCCAAAATAATTTATAAAGAATCATTTTAACCGGTTACCTTTGCTCATAACAACTGCAATACCACCTAGGCTGTTGCCTAAATGGCACCGCAAGTCAGTTCGCCAAACTGAGACATTAAGATGGAAAGTCTCATGTGATTGTAATTTCACCGGCACCCGTACCTTTCAGACCGAGACACAGCAATGCAAGCATCACTATTTGGCGGAGAAGTAGGTACGGTGGTAGTACTTCCCCGGACGAGCTCTTTCACAAAGGAGCTCTACTACTACTACAATAACTTCTACAACTATAACATACCATCGTTAGTCAACATTTTGAATAACATTCGTTTTAATAAATACACGCAGTAGTTTGTTCATAAACACCCTAGAGCCAAAGGTCGAATCATACATTTTGCGCTATCATTTTCGGTCAAAATGATTACCTATTCATCTCACTTTACGCGTCTACTGCGGGTAAGAGGCGGGTGAAATAGCATGCTTTTTAGCCACACCCACCGATGAGTTGAAGCCGTCGAGTAAAGATTATAACCTTGTGTTATCATAACTGAAATTTCTGATCACCCCAGAGACAAAGTCTTAAAGAATCCACATCCTAAAACTCTTGGCAAGCTCATTTATTATTTAACTAAGCTTTGCCGAGGTGGAGTTACCGTAACGGGATTAAAAAGCCAATTTTACCCAATTACTTCAGCCGCCAACGCTTATCCTAGGAGAGTGCGCTTAAAGTATCTAAGATCTAGCACAGACCGAGACACAAATGTGTATTTCTATGATTAATTATCACGTGATACCTACAATATGTAACTAAACCCTATCCGATCCGAATCCCACCCGATATTCCGAAAGTCCGCCACTTTCGAGAAAACCATACACGATGCAGCAACGGCTACCAGGGGGACCCAGCGGTGGGGTCTCCCCGCAATGCCCCAGTAAGCCGAGGTCCAAGCCCTCCCTTGGGGTACGCCTTTATTCGGTTTTGCAACCGCGATTTTAGTTTATAAGTTAGGTTTAGGGAAATTTTCGGCGGCTGAAGTCCCTAACGGGATTCTCCGCCACACGTCCGGTTAGGCAGTTAGGGCACCTATCTAGGGTGCCGTCTGCGAGAGTACATTCGAAAAAAAAACGTCCGAGCCGAAAGGGGCGCACAGGTACCGCAAAAAATTACCAAAAAAAAAAAAGAAGTTTATTGATACTTAAAATGCATGTTTTCAGTACTCAAATTATCCTTTTTTCCTTTTATTATTCTTTCAATTACAAATAAAAAAGGTGGACGGAATCTCGCTAAACAAGAAGTGAAGCATCCATATTTGTTAGTTTAATGTTTCAAAATACCAGGAAAACACTAGAAACATAACAGGTGATTAAAATTAATTGCAAACCCTATTCATTTTGACAAAAATCTTATTATATTGGACGTTTTGTATTTTTCAAATTTTCTTTTGGTAACTGCAACATTGGAGTTTTGACATTGTGCCCCTTTTTTATCCCGTAGGGAAATCTTCATGGAAGCACTCTACCCGGGGAAGGCAGAGCCAGTATAAGTATAAGTTTATTAGCAAAAATCAAGAACAACACTTAATAAAATTACAGTGTCAGATCTTACCGACTAAAACCACCACGGTGTTACTCAAACGACTTTTGGCCGAGGGTGTGGGATAGACTCCCCATTCGCCACCCACTCCCAGCTGATCAGGTCCCGACTCGCCAATAGTAGGCGATCCCCTTCTCCCCATACGGCCTAACGTTGGCCGCACCCTCCTCGGTGGCGCGCGCGTAACACCGCGTGACTCCATCCCGAGCCGGGAATAGATCAGCCAGGGGCGGTTGACAAATGGGGAGTCTATCCCACACCCTCAGCCAAAATTCGTTTGAGTGACACCGTGGTTGTTTTAGTCGGTAAGATCCGACACTGGCAGAGCCCTGCCTTCCCCGGGCGGAGTGCGTCCATGAAAATTTCACAATGTCAAAACTCTGATGTTAAGCAATGGTGCGGTCAACGATGGTACACGCTTACCCAGTAAAAATATGCTATGATAGATGCCAGAGTAACACATTATGTCAAAACAACAACTAACTATTGTGGTAAATAGAAAAAAATGCCCTGTGGCAGACAGACGAATGGACAGATGAACGAAAGGACGTAGTAGGATTAGCAATAGGGTCCCGTTGGCACCCTTTGGGTACGGAACCCAAAATAAACGGGAACCATTTTAAATCATACGGTGCAATGGTCACGTTCCGTGTGGTGCCGGACATAAAGAATTGCACCACCCTATCTCTTCTCATGGGTGTCATGAAAGGCGACTAAGGGATTCACCAGAGGATGGGCAGCAGCGATCTCTGAGTATTTAACCAACCGACTGGAATCGCCAACCCGTCTTCCAAGCGTGGTGATTATGGCATATCCCCCCCCTTTGGGGGAGGCCTATGTCCAGCAGTAAACGTCTTTCGGCTGAAATGATGATGATGATGAATGGTCATGTAACTAAAAGATTCCATGTCTGAACAAGACATTATTTCGCAGGTCCTAAGTGATTAGTAATTTTAGCTGAAATTTCGAGTTTCGAAGGATGTATTAAGTCATCGTCCTGGTAAAGACTTACGGCTTTTGTAGGTAGTATCAGAATCCGGTAGGTGGCGACACTGGTCGATACATTTTATCGTTTTCATGCTGATGGTAGCGTTATTTCATTTCATTTAATTAATTTATTTTTTAACAATTTCAATTGTATCTCAATATTTTAGCAGGTACACGATAACAAACAATTATAATAATAACGTAAAAAATTAGATACAATATTACTACACATCATAAAATACAATAGGTACAGTCAACCAAACGAAATCATGACCCACCATAAGCTTAATTTTCTACAAACATTCTAATACAATTAGGTCGAGTTTCGCTCAAAAATATTTCCCTGGCAACAAAATTGTTATCAATTTTATTGTGCAGTGACAGTTAGTTTCTTCTAATTTGATTGATATTTTTCTGGAATTAAAAGAGTTCGTATAGGTTTTTGAATAAAAAAAATAAAAAAAAAATTATTTTTATAGGTAAACTATGCGGAACGACAGTTAATTCGAAATTCAAAACATAATTATAGCTTTATCAAAAACGTAACTTTTTATCCAATTATTAATCTATTGCATTTAATAACAAAGCTCAAAATTGCATAGACCTCTGACCCGTATTAACGCAGTTTCCTTAATATTCAAAATGTCCTAAGTGCAGCACGATGCTAATAAGAAGACCATTTTTCTGTTTTGACAATATCATACGAATTCTTGGCTGAGTGGGTCATGATTCCGATTTGTTGACTGTACATAATCAAAAATACATGATTTCTTATTTAATTAAACGTCATTACGTCAATAAAACACACAACAATACAATTAACATGACAATTAAATATAGAAAATCCGATGCAGCTCTAGACATTAATTCATAAATTAATTAATTAGTATCGGGTTGTTAAGTTCCCTTCAATAGCGAAGGCTGATGCCCGCGTCATGCTCGTGAACGGGTGCCGTCAGTTGGGACAGTACAGCTCCTACATACCTACTATGGCAACTCTTTTTAGGTTTATTTATAAAGGCAATATTCTCACTCTTAAACTCTTGTTTATTTCTGACATTAACCTACATTATACTAACACTGTTTGAATGAATTTGATGTGATAAACAATAACCTATTTTAAATAGAGTATATCCATGGAGTTTCTTGCTGGTTCTTCTCCTAGGACCCACAATTTGGAACCGTGCAACTAGAGCTTAACGTTTCCAATAACATAACATAACATTACGTCTGTATATCCCGAAGTTGTAGGAAGAGTTGTGTAGTACACCCACATTTCGCCAGTTACCTATGTTATGAGTCTCGTGAAATAGGGGGCGAGCCTATTGCCATTGACTGGTCACAAATCCAAACTGCGGGCAGTTCAGTAGCAACTTTATCCTAATGAGAAAGCAACAATATCCTAATGAAAAATATAAACAGGCTAGGCATGTAAATAGGCTTTACGAAATAAATGAATATGAATATGAGAAAACACTTTGCCCGATCCGGGAATCAAATCCAGGACACCACGCTCAGCAGTTTCAAAAGTGCCTGTAATTAGGCTTATTAGAAATAAAAAAAACATTCGAATTTGATACATAATCGCAGTGCATGATGGACCTAGTATGTTTAAAGTCTAGATATTTCTAGATTTAGCCTAAATGGTTGGAAATTATGGAAACCTCATGAAACCTCTAATAATAAAACTTTTTCGTACTTCAACTGTGACAAAGAATTTTTTCATAATTTTACACGACATGCCATGTTCTGTCATAAGTTTGCTAAATGATGGCAGAATAACTTACGGAAGAACATTGTTTTTCACAAAAAACTTATAAATATTTTCAACCAAAATGCAATAGCAGTTAAAAATGCAGTGCAAATAATACCAGCCAACCCAACCATGGAAGAATTAACACAAGAAATAAATTAGTTAACATCTACACCTATACTTCAAATCGCATCAAATAATAATTCACAGTTATAAATAAATACTTAGTAATATTAAATAGTAACAGAGGTTTTAATAATAAAACAAAATGTTCGGTGAAGATGGTAAGGTTTTATTATATTATTATTTCCTTTATTAACTCTATACATACTTATTATTTATATTTTTAAATATTCAATATAAAAAAAAACATTAAAAAATATAAAAAACAGTAGCCCACCGGCATCGGGAACAAGGTCCAAGCTACCGGTGGTCAGGGCCTCAGAGAGAGGAACTTCCTCACGATACGCGCCGTGTCTTTGACCCAGCTGCCCAACGCAAGCCTCCTCAGATTTAGATCGAGGCTCTTGACTATTAAGCCATTGGCCGTAACGACAATCGGTACAATTACTGCTGAGTCAATTATTGTTCTACTATTCTAACAACAACAACATAACATAACATAACATCACGCCTGTATTTCCCCGAAGGGGTAGGCAGAGGTGTAATAGTACACCCACATTTCACCAGATATCTTATAGTTCCATGTAATAGGGGGCGAGCCTATTGTCATTGACCGGGCACAAATCCAGACTCCGGGCTGCTACTGAGAATTTCCTAATGAAAAAACCCAATAATACTGATACACAAGATTAGACACTGGAAGGAAAAGATGGAATAAAACAAAGTTTACATTACTTCAACCATTAATTTAATAGTCATATTATGCACACTCGTTAATTTAATCAACTGCAGGAAATTACTAATATAGACAATAAATTTAAAAAGACTAATTTGACAATTACTAAATACAATAACCAGCATTGATTACTTTAATTATTAATTACAAGCACTAAAACATAAATGATTAAGGATATACTTAACAGACTCAATATACAGCACAGACAGCAAGATTATTATAGCAACGCGACAGAGGTTCGACCTAGACAGTTGTTCGTAACAAAAGAGAGACCGAATGATTTTTTTTTTTTTTTTTTTTCGAATGGGCTCTCGCAGGTGGGACCGAAGTCCCATTTCTGCTTAACCGGACTTAGTTGGCGGAGAGTCCCATGTGGGACTCCATTCGCCGAAGGTTTTTTCCCTACATACTTACAAACTAGATGCGCGCGGCATCAATACCGCGCGTAATCGGGCGGGCGAGACCGAATGTTTTTTTTTTTTTTTTTTTTTTTCGAATGGGCTCTCGCAGGTGGGACCGAAGTCCCATTTCTGCTTAACCGGACTTAGTTGGCGGAGAGTCCCATGTGGGACTCCATTCGCCGAAGGTTTTTTCCCTACATACTTACAAACTAGATGCGCGCGGCATCAATACCGCGCATAATCGGGGATGTCTTAAATACACTTTTTCCCCGCCGTGTCATCTCCGAGTGTCTGGAGGTGGGATGGGCGTGTCGATAATGTTGCCATGTTGTCAGCGTCTATGGGGTGGCCAGCGTTGGTGTAACAATACTTTGCCCAACCCGGGAATCGAACCCAGGACCCCACGCTCAGCAGTCGCGCTTGCAACCACTAGATCAACGAGGCAGTCACTACACCAGCAGCAGCAGCAGTCGGCAGTCAGTTACTATTCTAATCTACTATTATTTAATGATAACAACTTGTATGTCACTCATTTCAAGCAAATAAACTTTTATTCCAGCTGACGACGATGACGGGGCATTGGGGGCTGTTCGGTACCCCGTCATGCCATCCCTGGTAGTTCTTCAGCAGATGAGAAACCGACATCAACTTGCTCTCTTGGGCAAGAAACTCATGAAATGGACTGCCTTGGCCACGGGCAAGGAGCTGAGGAAACTGTCCATGGAGATTAATGAGTTAGTCCTAAACACCATCCCTTGATTTACACAGGGTTATTTTTAATTTATCAATAACCTATAATAATTTACTATGGGACCAACCATGATATGACGAAAAAAACTGGCAATGTGCGAGTCGGACTCGCGGAGTAAGGGTTCCGTATCACCCATCGACCTGATACCCCATAGAATCTGATTTAATTTACGAGAGTTCATCAAAAGACACCAACGCACCCTGTGCGTAATATGAATTTTTGCATCTGTTTCTCACGCATGTACCACCACATACGTGGGACACTCAGAAAGTTTTGCGAAACTAAAAAAAATTGTTCTATACGTACATATATTTTTATCAAATCTTTTCAAAGTACTTTCCACCAGCCTCTGTACAAAGATTCATGCGCCTAAACCAGTTTTCAAAACACTTTTTCCAGTCCGCCGCAGACACCTCGTTTACAGCCTGCTCGAACGCAGCCAGCGCATCTTCCGGCGACGAAAATTGTATCCCTTTGAGCTGATTTTTTATTTTTGGGAATAAAAAGAAGTCACACGGTGCTAGATCAGGGCTGTAAGGAGGGTGACCCAGGAGTTTGACTGGCGTGCTGTCCAGGAAGTCCCTCGTTTTGAGTGCGGTGTGCGCAGGTGCATTGTCGTGGTGGAGCAGTAGCCCGCGGAGCCCTGTGTTTGGTCGCTTGTTGCTTATAACAGAGAAAACTTCTGGCAAACATTTGGTAGTATACCATTCGGCATTAATGCTTCTTTGATCCCGTAAGGGAATTGATACCAAGTGGCCAGTCAAATTTAAAAAGCTAGCGATCAAAATCTTACCCCCGCTTCTAGATCGCTTCACTTTGGTAGGCGTTGGCTCATTTTGAAACACCCAAACAGTCGACTGGCGCTTGGTTTCTGGGTCGTATTGATAAATCCAGGACTCATCACCTGTAACGATGTCGTAAACACGCCGAGACGAGCCTGCTTCAAATTTGTTAAGCATATCACGGCACCATTCCACCCGGGCCTGCTTCTGAGCATCGGTGAGGTTGTGCGGCACCCAGCGTGATACTATCCTCCTCACGCGAAGATGGCTGTGTAGAATCTCGTGAACGCTTCCCGATCCAATCTTCAATATGTGTTGAATCTCCTGATATGTAATTCGCCTATTGTCTTGGATTAAATTTTTCACTGCTAGCACGTTTTCTTCGGTAACAGCCGTCAAAGGGCGACCGCTTCTTTCGTCATCCCCCAAAGTTGGTCGACCGCGCTTGAATTCGTTATACCAACGATACACGGTTGCCTTGGAAGGGCCTTCATCCATGAATGCCATTTGAAGTCTATCGTACGATTCATCCGGTTTCAGGCGACACTTGAAATCGTATAAAATCATAGCTCTAAAATGTTCCCGGCGCAGATCCATATTTCAGTGAGACACAATACTTTGAATTAACTCGCAAAAAATGTGGAGGGAAATTTTGAAATTGGAACTTACTTATTTTTACTTATAAATAATCATATTTTCGAAAAACATTATAACTGGCCAGTCTCCCATATATAAAAACTTTTTTTCGCAATACTTTCTGAGGGGCCTGGTACAAGATGTTGATCTGTAATCGTGCCATATTTCTAGATCTGGTGATAAATAATGTGCTTAGTCACCTAAAAATACTTGAAAAATTCTACGATTATTTTATACCCAAATTTTCACTTAGAAACATAGCGAGGGTTCGAGAATAAATGCCGAACGACTCGGAAAATAAGCCATCGGCGGCATTGTCAAAGGATGTTTTAATGACTCGTGTTCAGTATCAGTGGTATAGTCACCTCCTTAAATATGGAACGAATACAGATCAACACGTTGTACGTCTATGTTTGCCCTATTTTTAGTATTTGTTGCTAAACTACATAGTATGCACTATAATCTGACCACGTTTTACGCTGGTATGTATTACCGTTTTCACAGATAATATAATACTATACTAGACCAGGTGAAACATCTCATTATAACATGGGCGTAGCTTTTGTTGGCGCATTTCACTAGTAGGTACGCCGGCGGTATCTTGTTGGTTATTGTTGTTGCGTTCGCAACAGAAATCCATCATTCATCTATGGCTGACAGTTTCGGCGGACACAGCATGTAGTACTTACATGTAGACAAATCGTCAATGTGTCCGCCAAAACTTTCAGTATTCTGTGTCCTGAATTCCTGATTTAGCATAATTATATCTTGTGCACGTGACGCAACGCTCACGCTCCTTGTTTTTTATAAAAAGGTTTTACTTATTATACGTCTGTCAACAAATTTCCTTATTTCTTTCTTTCTCTTTTTCCTTGTTCAGGACAGTGAGTGGTTACTCGGTGGAAATGTCCACCTGTTTCATACTGCTCGCTCGATCAAGATACTTCTTTCCCACTCTCGATAACGTGGTCCTAGAAAACGTTCCTCATACCGTAAGTAATATTTTAAATATTTATCTTAAATAATTGAGTATTTTTTACTCAGAATAAAAAGTTTTATTTAGGATTCGTAACAGGCAAAACAAACAAGTTTAAAAAAACAGCCAAGTGCGAGTCGGACTCGCGCAGTAAGGGTTCCGTACCTCTCAACGACCGGATACACCATAAAAACTGATTTAATTTACGAGAGTTATCAAAAGACATCAACGATTGTACGTGAGATGTTAATTTTTGCATCTCTTTCTTACGTAGGTACCACCACATATTTATATGTTTGCCCAGTTTTTAGTATTTGTTGCTTAAGTACATAGTATGCAGTATAATCGGACCAAGTTTCAAGCTGGTATGTATTACTTACCGTTTTGATGATAGAGCAGGAACAAAAACGTTGAAAAAAATGCATGTTTTTAAAGGTTTCTTGTATGGACCCCCTTTGGATTTAGACTTTTTTTATTTTTACTATTTGTCGTGATAGGCATCATAGTAACCCATTCTATGAAATTTATTTAATTTCATAATAAATTAATTTCAACTGGTTTTCTATTACCGTTACAAAGATAAAGCCCTGTGACAGACAGACGGACGGACGGACGGACTGTCAGCGTAGCGAGAGTGATAGGGTCCCGTTACCACCCTTTAGGTACGGAACCCTAAAAAATAGGCTGTCGGCACAGAATATCTAATAGTACTAACTATCGGTTACGTTATGTCAATGTTAACCATAATTCAATTCAATTCAATTCAATTTATTTCCAATTCCAATAAATCATTAACTAGCGATGTCAATTCGATGTAGATTGATCGGAATATTCATATTATATGATTGGCAGTTATCATCACAACACATACTGAACAACACTCATAACAACAACAATTACTCGTAGAAAACATGAACCTATAGCTCTATAATAGTAGTTTATGAAACTGTTGCATAACAGGGGTTATTAAAACACGAGTGTGAGTTTAAAAACCGAGCCGTAGGCGAGGTTTTTAATAGTATCACACGAGTGTTTTAATACCTAGTTATGTCAGTTTCATACACTAGTTTATCTAAACTCATACAATTTTAAATAAAATACCAAAGTCAAAATCTTGGTAACAAATCCAATCCAAAGCCAAATCCAGTAGGCCATGGCGCGCGGCCGCGCACACGCCGCGCACGTGCGTCAACACAGATAATAAATATAGTCTGGCGAAAATATTATAATCGGAACTAATTTTCTATCCTTGTCAGGATTCCGTCAATCTCTGTTTTATCATACAAAAAATATGCCTGTAAACACTTAAATATAATTAAAAGCAATATGACAATACAAAGTTTTGCCAAAAACGCGATTTTAAACGATAAAATTTTTCAATGTATGACTAGTGGCGCCACCCTGAATTTTGTGTACTCATTGGTGCCAAACTGTACGACTGCTAAAAAAAAGATTTGAAAACTCCTTGGTTGGGTCGAAGTGGCATTAAAAACTCCTTAGTTGGGCTGAAGTGTGCGGTTATGGAAAAAAAATTAAATTACCGCATTGTTTTGTTCAGCAAACTGTATCGTAATGAAACTTTTTAAATTCATTACAGGTGCATGTGCGTAAAGTATGTCATTATGACATTACTTTCGAGTTCATAATTCGAATTTTACGATACGAGTGTAGATAATAGTACATTATGATACAAGTGAGCTAAGATGTATAATGAACATTACTTACGCGTTTCTTACGACGTTTTTCAACACACTTGCGAGGAAAAAAATACACAAATATAGTTTAGACAAGTTTAAATTTGTGAAAAATGGCGCGCGGTTTTCTGTAATCGTACGCCGCTCCGCGTGCCTGTGTTTGAGTGACGTATGTATAGCTATGCGCGCGCAGATGGTGGAAAGAAGCTGCCAAACAGCCTAATAATAAAAACATAATAAATAGTTTTTTTGTTTATAACACAAATTAATGTTAATTAGTTGACAAAAATAAATAATTTGACGAAATGTAATGTTTATTTAACATATTTTAATTAACATAGTTGATTTATTCACATAACAAATTAATTTTGTTTTGATGTACCTAACAACTCTTTGCTGAGATTTATTTATTTTTTATTTATTTATTTATTTGACTAAAAAATAAAGTAACAGTATATACTAAATAAACTGTAAAGCACGCGTGCGTTATAAGCTACATTATGAACCTAAAAGCGGTGCAATAAGGGCCACTTTACGAGCAAGTGTGTTGAAAAATATATTAAAATAATTAGTCGCCCCCGGGTGGGCTCGAACCACCAACCTTTCGGTTAACAGCCGAACGCGCTAGCCATTGCGCCACGGAGGCTACAGGCAAGAGAGTCGATTGTCACCTCACAATGATATCAATTTCTCATTATGTTAAGGGATAAACCTTAAGCACAGAATATCTAATAGTACTGACGCCTTAGGTCTGATTCTCTATAGATATGTTATAAACAACCTCTTTACTCTCAACCAATAAATTTTTATTCTACATTGAAAAAAAAAAAAACAAAATTGGGACATTTTTACACAGCACCATCTAGTCCCAAACTAAGCAGAGCTTGTACTATGGGTACTAGACAATGGATATAATACTTATATACTTTTTTTTGTAAATACATACTTATAATACATAATAAACACCCAGACCCACACAAACACTTATGTTCATCACACAAATATTTGTGACATGTGGGAATCGAACGCACGACCTCGTGATCAGCAGTCCGACACTCGAACCACTAGACCACAGACGTCGTCTAATCAATCCGTTTTGCTTATTACGATAAGCGTTGAGATTTCCCTTAATTAGATAACAATCAACTCATCCTATCGCAGTCCACTGCTGGACATAGGTCTTTCCTAAATTGCGCCGCAACCACGAAGAAAAGAAAGGAGGTCCTCCATGGCCGCAACACTCGCTCCTCCACCTTCTCCATGCAGTACCCCGAGCTACCTCGGTCCATGTGGCTGAAGGGGGGCGCCCTTTTTTTTGGTTGTTTTATTTTCGGGTGGAAATCCTCATGGATACCCATGGATCCATCTGGGGATGGCGGAGGGGTATGTCGGACTCTTACCGACTAAAACCACACGGTGGCCATCTTCTGCACAAAATATAGGAGCTCCGGGAACTCCATTGGACCGCGCCGGTGCCCCTCTAGTGCTATGCCTCTTACGTCTTCTTTGTCCATCCAAAGGTTGTCTGGAAGATATGGCTTTTAGCGATAAGACCGCCCATGTACCCATAATTTATACGTTGTTCCTGTTTACTACTATTTTCATGGTGTACAATAAAGTATATTCTATCTATCTATCTATCTATGCCTTTGGCACGTCCCGGGAAAACAATATTGTTTCCCTCACAGTAGCACGCGACCACCACTTACTGCTGTCCTCCCCAAGGTCGCTTGATAGATGCCTCGAGTCCCCCCACTCTTAGCGTCAACGATCCCGAAGGTCCCCTGCCAAATGTGGTAGCAGGAGATGCGGCCCTCCCCCTACGCTGCGTTTGCCGATTCGCGGACACATCTGCTTCAATGGCCATCGGTCCTTCGACAGACATGGCCAACCAACTGCTACTTC
Organism: Asteroscopus sphinx; assembly: GCA_949699075.1. NCBI lineage: Eukaryota > Metazoa > Arthropoda > Insecta > Lepidoptera > Noctuidae > Asteroscopus > Asteroscopus sphinx. The sequence continues at coordinate 6,512,521 of OX453029.1, forward strand.
AGCTTGCTGACCCTACAAGCTATGTCGGTCACTCCGGTTCTTCTCCGGAGAATCTCGTTACGGATTTTATCCCTGAAAGAAACTCCAGGCAACAACAACTATCTAATTTAGATAACAATTTAGCTTAAATTAATTTGTTTTTATCTAAAAATAACATACTACGTCATTATCACAAAAAATTATAAAGTTAAATTACATAATTTTTATCATCACAAAAATTTGCAATCATGAATTTTTTATCTTTAAGTATACATACCTAAACTCGTTTTCTAAATTCCTTATCAAATAGAAACATAATGCCAAAAGAATCGCCCCCGGGTGGGCTCGAACCACCAACCTTTCGGTTAACAGCCGAACGCGCTAGCCATTGCGCCACGGAGGCGTTGTATATGTAGGCCAAAATTACATATATTTTATATACATAGTAAATAACTATACCTAATCAATTACATGCAAGAATTTTTATAATCCCTACTCGGTCTAACCTTACGATGTCGGTATTACCCAGTAACTACTGCCATCAGACCTCCGCAACCCAGTTACTGGGTAAAACCGAGATTTTCGGGCTTCTGACTACCCGTATCATTGTCATAAACACAGAAATAGATAGAATGGCCATATGGGCAGGGCGCGCGTAGCAGCACCATGCACCATACTGCAGGATATTTCAAAGCCTTTCTCAGCACGCCTTATGACTTGTTTCTATAAATACTGTAACAAAAACCCGCAAAAATGCCTTATTGTGCTGTTTCTAACTGCAGAAACAAAAGCTGTAAAGTACATTAGTTTTTTTTTTTTTTTTTTAATTATGACGTCAGCATATGAGGCGTAGTTTGTTCGGAAAGTTGCCACGCATGAATCGCAAGTAAAATTGTGATTACAACCATTCTACGCTATTTCTGTGGTCATAGATATTCGTGTGGCAACTAGGACCGAAATAATTACCTACTCGCTGAGAACATCATTTATCGAAAATTCATTTTTAACTATTGAAGTACGAGTACTGTAGTTTAATCAGAAACTATCAACTCTGTAAATTATAGTTCGCTGTAGATGTAGATAGAAAAAGTGCCAAAAGTGGCCGTTTTTCGCTTAGTGGCGTGACGCCCCCATCAGTAAAAAAAATTGTTACTCGCTTAGCGCATCATTTATCGAAAATTCGTTTTTAACAATTGAAGTACTGGTCATCATCATCATCATCATTTCAGCCAAAAGACGTCCACTGCTGGACATAGGCCTCCCCCAAAAAAGGGGGATATGCCATAATCGCCACGCTTGGCAGGCGGGGTGGCGATCGCAGTTGCTTGGTTAAATACTCAGAGAACGCTGCTGCCCATCCTCTGTTGAATCCCTTAGTCGCCTTTTACGACACTCATGAGAAGATATATGGTGCAATTCTTTACGTCCGGCAGTATAGATACTGTAGTTCAGCGGTACTCTAAGTGTGTTCCGCGGAACCCTAGGGTTCCGCGATACCCCTGTAGGGGTTCCTCAAGAATTTAGAAAAAAAAAACAAAACACCTCTCTCTGGTCACTGGTCGAACGTTTTGAATCCGCCCGCCGCGCGTATACTTGTGAGCGCGCAGTCCCTTTGATAAAAGCCGCCTCTGAATTAGACGCTATAGTTGTGAACAAGCGACTTTCGGCTCTACCTTCAAAAGCATAAAGTCGAGATTGTTTACAACGCATTTTTTTGTATTTATATTTTTATTTCCGCTTTTTGTTTATCAAAGGCGCCGACTCGAGTATTTTTGAGAATGTTCGAGTTCGAGTCTAGGACTAAGTATAAAAGCGCTATTATATAAAAAAAGTCGCGCCTCGTCAGTCAGTTGACGATTAGCGTTCGGAGCGATAAGTTCGTACCTACCTACTTACAAGCTGGCTAGCCTGCTGCCTTCTTGTAAGTTCTACTGCCCGCTGTATTCTGATTGTATCAGTTTTGTACATTTCTTCTTTGGACTAAACTTTGTCTCATAAACGCAGTAACGATTGTGCATTATTTTGACCCTACCATCCTGACGTGTAACATTATTAATAAAGAAGAATGGAACGTTGGCTTAAAGGTGTTAAACGTGTTGCAACGACATCTTCTAATGACGCTGAATGTTCAAAAGCAGTACGCGCGGAGAATACAGCAATTACCGATCCAGACGATGATGCCACGACGTCAAGCTCCACGGTTTCAAAGACGAAAAAAGGAAGTATGATGAATCATATATCAGTTTCGGATTTGTTGATTCCAACAGCTCACCTCTCTGCATGTTATGTAGTAAACTGCTTCCTAATAGTTCCATGGCACCTGCCAAATTACGCAGACATTTAGAAACTGTACACCCCGAGTCTAAAGACAAGAATAAAGAATTTTTTGTTCGTAAAAAAGAACAGTTATTGCAAAGTCAAAAAAATATGATGCATGTAACACAAACTATCAATGAAAAGGCCACGGAGGCATCATATTTAGTTAGCTATCGCATTGCACAAGCAGGTGAAGCGCACACTATCGCTGAGAATTTAATAAAGCCATGTGTGTTAGACATAACAAAATGTATGCTCGATAAAAAATCTGCAAAGCATCTTTCTACTGTACCGCTATCAAACGATACTGTTTCACGGCGAATCCATGATCTGGCAAGCTACGTCAAACAAGAACTAGTTGCACGTCTACAAAAAACACGATTCGCCTTGCAAATGGATGAGTCAACTGATGTCACTGGTCTGGCTATCTTGCTGGTTATCGTGAGATATCCATATGAACGTTCTTTTGAAGAAGACATGCTTATGTGTTCACCGCTGCCCACAAACACTACCGGGGAAGAAATTTTTAATAAAATAAACATATTTTTTAAAGAAAATAATCTTAGTTGGAACGATTGCATTGACATTTGTACAGATGGGGCCAAGGCGATGACAGGTAAAACAGCAGGAGCAGTATCACGAATAAAAAGTAAAGCGCCTAATTGTAGTTCCAGCCATTGTATTCTGCATAGACAAGCACTTGCGATGAAGCAAATGCCGTCAAATCTAAAATTAGTTATGGATGAAGCGGTAAAAATAATTAATTTTATCAAATCACGACCACTACAATCCCGATTGTTCTCATTATTGTGTGAAGATTATGGCAGCAAACATAAAACACTGCTGCTCCATACAGAAGTGCGATGGCTGTCTCGGGGTAAAACTTTAACAAGGCTATTTGAACTTAGAGCCGAGTTACAAATGTTTCTTTCAGCAGATACAGTTTCTTTTAATTTGAAAGACCGTTTGTATGATAAAACTTGGTTGTTCCGATTGTCTTTTATGGCGGATATCTTTCAAAAACTGAACGAATTGAATTTATCATTGCAAGGTAAACAGACAACAGTGTTCCAGGCCTATAACAAAATAACTGCCTTCAAAAGAAAATTAGATTTTTGGATTATTTGCGTTGGTAAGAGAGAAATAGAAAGCTTTACGTCACTCAGTGAGTTTGTTAGCGATAACGACTCGGAAATGTTTCAAGATGATGTGTTTGAAGAATTGGTCCAATATCTCACTTCGATGCGCGCATCTTTTGTAAAGTATTTTCCCGAAGAACATAATACAAAAATGAAGCTGAATTCATGGATTCATAATCCTTTTTTACCCAACTTGCAAAAGCCCGAAAGTATGTCAAACGAGATATATGAATCTCTTTTAGAAATGTCATCAGACACAAGTATGGAGTCACTGTTCAAAACGACGCCTCTCAACGATTTTTGGTGCAGAATCCGTGATGTATATCCAATGCTTGGCAGAATGGCTCTGAATATTCTTCTCCCGTTCCCAACAACATATTTGTGCGAAACAGGATTCTCAACCTATGCAGCCACGAAAACAAAATATCGCAATAGACTGGACGCCGAACCTGATATGAGACTTCAAATGTCTTCTATCAAACCTGATATCAACCAATTGATGAAAAATAAAAAACAGTTTCATACCTCCCATTAGTTAAGATTTTTTTATTTTTAATATCTTCTATTATTGTACTTGGCATGTGGTTAAAGTAAGTAATAATTAGTAACTGTTACATTGTACTTTTATTATGCTTATATAATAAAGAATACACTTTTAAAAACTATTGTTTTATTGTAGGGTTCCGTCAAGTATTTTGCTTGTCAAAAGGGTTCCGTGACCAAAAAAGTTTGAGAACCGCTGCTGTAGTTTATTCAGGTAAATTATAGTTCGATAGAAAAAGTGCAAAAAGTAGCCGTTTTTCGCATTTTTACTTTCTACTAGAAGTGTTGATTATGTTCTTAGAATCTATCATAAATTATTATTTTGAGGAAAGAGGTAGGGTACCTTGAACGTGCCATAGCTGATAAGATCTATTGTGTTGCCTCTTGCACCATTACAGCACTTCCCCAAGCCACAAGTCAATCATGAAGACGACTATGGCCTTGAGGCTGGAGTATTTGATCTCCAGCGTCGAGATGACGTGGCCTCCAAGGTGCTGGCTTCTTATGTGGTGCACTGCATCACATTCGCATATGATATGGATGGGCGTTTCATTATTTTCGCGACAGAGCCTGCAAACTGTGGTATCACTAAGGCCCATTCAGTAAAGGTGTTTATTCAGTTTGCAGTATCTGTAATGACTTCGAGTGACATGTGACGTAAGAATTGCAGCATTGTTCTTTGAACAGTGTTTCTTTAAATATTAATAAATTATGAAAAATTATGCCTTTGCCCTGCAGTGGGACAAAAAAAGGCTCGTAAAAAAAAAAAAAAAAAAATGCTATTAATTATTATGAATGAAGATATTATTCGGGATTATAAAAGGAAAGTTCGGAAGTTCTTTCTAGACAAAATTTTAGCAGAATTATCTCATTAGTTTTATATCTATGACTATCATAGTATATTCTTATATACACGCTGAAATTTGAATCGCTTATTTCCCGAAAAGGGGTCATTGTACTCATCATTACGAACAACTTTTACTATGGGACCAATCTTGTAAACGCGAAAAAAAAATCAGGTGGTCCCTACATTTTATCGATTTAAGTGAACACAAATGTAGGGACCACGGAATACTTGAATAAGAATGGAATTGGTATAGTACACAGTTTCTTCGGAAACCCGTGTCGCCTAACTCTCCCACTATCTGTCTCACTACTACATAAGCACTGTATCTAGCTTGTATCTAGATATCTAAACGCATACGCGTGCAAGAAATACTACACTGAACGCGGCCCTACTATTAGCTGTCACGTCTGTCACACATAAACGACGACCATGTGCGAACGCACCACTACATTCGAACAGGTCGTTAGTGATGTCCATGTACAAAAAACTAATTTTATGAATGTTATCGATATTTTCAACGATTTTGGTGGACATGGTCTTGGAATAAAAATAAATTGTCCTACATAAGGAATTGGAAAGTTACTGTTTCATGATATACTTAATTATTGAAAATAACGTCTGACACGTTTTAAAACAAGCAGCGCGAGGTATGGCGAAAAATAAAAAGTAGTTTTTCGATTTTTAACCTACTTTAAATTTGTTATAAGACCTGGTTTGGTGTTTTGCGTAAATAAGATATACAATTCTGCATATTTACGGATTGGTTTTCTTTTTAAATCGTAACTTATAAAATAATTACTGCCCAACATACTAAAGTCGTCAAAATGTGTTAGTTTTTTGTAAACTTTTTGTTTTTTGTATTGTATTGAAAACTAAAAATAAAATAATATGCCCCTTATTACGAAAGTTTAGACCACGTTTAAGGGGAATATAGCAGCCAATTGGCGCCCCCATCAGTAAACAAATTATTACACGCTGAATACAAGTACAGGTACTGTAGTTTAATCAAAAACTATTAACTCTGTAAATTATACTTCGCTGTAATTGTTCATAGAAAAAATGCGAAAAACGGCCACTTTTGGCATTTTTTCTATCTATAACTACAGCGAAATATATTTTACAGAGTTAATAGTTTCTGATTGAACTACAGTACCTGTACTTCAACTTTTAAAAACGAATTTTCGATAAATTATGTATTCAGCGAGTGATATTTTTTTTTACTGACGGAGGCAACCCTTGGCTGCTACATTCCCCTTAAGCACTTGTTAAAACTGGGTGTAATCCAAACTCCATACATAACAAAGGTACTTAACCACCAAAACGAAGAGGAGAGGATATGTGTCGAACAACCAATAGGATTGCGTTATTTTCATATTTCACCGCCTAGCTTCAACATTATTTATTTATTTAAACTTCATACAATACATGTACATAGGTGGACTTAATGCCTTTGGCTTTCTCTCCCAGTCAACCAGCTATTCTATATCTAACGCAGTCTTATTGGTGGCTTGCGACACATCTCGTCACATCTCGTCTCTGCGTTTTGGTGGAAACCGAGCCTAAAACCCGATTTTTAACCGACTTCAAAAAAGGAGGAGGTTCTCAATTAAATTGTATGTTTTTTTTTTTGTATGTTTGTTACCTCAGAACTCCGTCATTTATAAACCGATTTCGAAAATTATTTATTTATTTGAAAGGATATACTTCCAGATTGGTTCCATTTTTATTAAAATCCAGTTTTGATGATGGGATCCATGTGAAATTGAGGTAACTTCTTAAATATTATAGGCATACACATAGCGATTTTGGTATATTCATCAACAAGGCTAGTATTTGCATTCAGAAAAAATCATTTGGTGAAGATCTGATGAAGGTCATAGGAGATAAAGAGGGAACTCTTCAATGGATGACAGCAAATTATCGGGGATTACAGCAATCGCTTGTCTTTCTATTGTTAATTCCACTCAAAAAAATAAAATAAAAAAAACCGACTTCAAAAAAATAAAAATAAAATATATTACCTATTTTTTTTTTCAGTTTTTTCTTAAATCTATCCGAATCAAAGGCTTGACTCCCTAAACTGTTTCACACAAATTTTATTATTTTATTCCTTTTTAAGTCGGTTTTTACTTTTTTTTAATGTAGTTTATGTTTATGATAATTGATAAATATCAAAACTCGAAATTGCGAATAAATAATTTCGACAAAGATCTACCTAAAAATAAAATTATTATGCATTTAAAATAATAAAAATGAGGAATATTTATTTTAAAACAGAAAGTATACACCGAATTAATTATATCGATAATGCATTCAATATGTTACTACACTATCGATACGCGGGGATTTTGGTGACAGTCAGGCAAATAAGGTGAAGGCGACATCGAAAGAAACGCAATACATTACGCGGTTACTCACGTAGTGAAAGTCGATATCCATGTTTTATAAGCAATGTATATTTTTTTATCAGTTTGCGATAACATCGTTTTTGTCATGAATCACATAATACTAAGAAAATATTTGCAAATATTACAACTAATTAAAGGTTTTTAGACTTACCGATGAAAAGAAATCCCTCCTTTAGTTAAACTACACACCTCGCTTCTTTTTCGGCATGATATAATGGCGCAAGACGGCATAATTATTATTTTTTCGCACAGCAACGTACTCTGTCACAGCCTGGCCGCAATCTTTAAGCTGTGACGCGGATTTTGGTTAAATTAGCGCGTCTGCTCAAAAGCGCGGCGCGCCTATCCCGCCCACAATTCCCCTCTATTATATTCATTTCCTCTATGGTAGGGACAAAATTATTCTTTTTTCGCGATTTCAGGGTTGGTCCCATAGTAAAAGTTGTTCATAATGATGAGTACAATGAACACTTTTCGGGAAATAAGCGATACAAATTTCAGCATGTATATTCTATATATTTTTTACTTATTGTATGACATATATTTATACCTATGTATGTTTATCTATTGTTTTAGTTATAATTTATTTCTCATCCTGTTTTGTGTCATGATTTGAATCAATATTGCACCTCCCTTGTCATCTCTGTATCATGCTAACTGACTGGGAGAGAATGCCTAACGGCCAAAATTAATATCCAGTCTATCCACGATTTGCCCTATTAGAGATAGAAATTTGACATATTTTGTATGAAGCTTATGTCAAATTCCTATCTCTAGTAGGGCAAATCGTGGATAGATTGGATATAAATTTTGACCGTAAGGCATTAAGTCCGCCTATATGTATACATACACATGTTGCATGAAGTTTAAAAAAAATACTCTTATTATAATATGGAGGATTGAGTGTTATGGGCTATCTGGGGTGAGGCCTATGTCCAGCAGTGGACTGTGGGCTGTATTGATCATGTAGTTAATAGTTTCTGATTAAACAACAGTACCTGTACTTGTGAAATTGTTAAAAACAAATTTTCGATACATGATGTATTCAGCGAGTAATAATTATTTTACTGATGGAGGCGCCACTTGGCTGCTACGTTATAATATAGATCATGAATAATAAATATGTATGTATTACATATAGATTCATGTGATCTACATATACTCATAGAAGTGTAAAGCTAATTTTGGAAGTGTCACACGTAGGCGCCGTGGCTTAGTTGGTTAAAGCGCCTGTCTAGTAAACAGGAGATCGTGAGTTCGAATCTCGCCGGGGCCTTTGTGGTTTCTTTTTGGAGATGTGTGTGTATTTTTTTCGTTTTTTTTTTCTACGAATCTTCATCGTCATCATCATTGTTTTGACGACGTCTGTGGTCTAGTGGTTCGAGTACAGGACTGCTGTTCATGAGGTCGTGGGTTCGATTCCCACAGGACACAAATACTTATGTAATGAACGTAAGTGTTTGTATTGGTCCAGGTGTTTCTTATGTATTATAAGTATGTTTTTCCAAAAAAAAAAATCTGAATATTATTTCCATTGTCTAGTACGCATATTACAAGCTCTGCTTAGTTTGGGATAAGATGGAGCTATGTTAAATGTCCCAAATAAATATTTTATATTTACAAAGGCCTTTGTGTAAATATAATACACCTAGTACTTTTGAAAATCATGAATCGGCTTCCTATCAGAACCTGAGGAGGCTACATAGACAAAACGGATACAGCTTGTACCTGTGGGTAGTAACTAATAGGTAATATGTGCAGGCGCGGTTCCAGCCCAAGATTTTGGGGGGGTCAGCTTGGCTTACGTACAGTTTCAAGGTCTAAATGTACCAGCACAATTTTTTTTTTTTTAATTTACGCAATAACGACAACAAAAATTTTTGGAGTTAGTTTGCAATAGAATTAGTTAGTTCCTAGTTAGTTGTTAGTTAGTTTGTTTGTTTGTTTTACTTCTAAAATGCGCGTTGACAAAGAAGAAACTATCGGCGCGTAGAAGCGCGAGCGAAGCGAGCGAGAAATTTTACATATTCATGCGAAAAGTTGACTTCAATTTAAGTGTATTTTTTGGAGTTTTAGGCTATGTACTACTCGTGTAGATAAAGAATGAGATTGAAAATGGCGGCATTTCTATTTTCCTGTCGCTCACAGTATTTTGTGAGCGTGAGACACATAGAATAAAAATGCCACCATTTTCAATTCCATTTATTATCCGCGCCGAGTACTTAATATAAAAATGTAGCACAACAGAAGCCTAAAATACACATTAATGAGGAAGCGCGAGCGCAACGAGCGCGAAATTTTCATTTCATTTATTTTTCACCTCCAAAGCTTCAATCGCTTGTGCCTCTAATATAGTGTCCAATCGCAACGGCAGGCTCGTGCAAAGTAGCGCAAACCGTTGAATTGGAAATTTCATCCATACTTTATTTTGAGCAAAATAATATGCATTACCAATGCTGTAAATTGAAATTTAGTAGGTACTTTACACAAAATTCCAAAATAATGTTAAGTATTTTTTTACGTACGAGTAGATGTCGTGAGAACTCATTATTTGAAATAATACTTAATCTTTCTTGTTTAGTTGTTAGGATAATTTTGAGGTACAGCTTGGATGGTTTTTTGGGGGGGGGGAGGTCATTAACCCTGTGACCCCCCCCCCGCCCCCCTAGAACCGCGCTTGAATCTGTGCCTGTGGCGTTGATCCTCAATCAATGCTACATCTGTTATCTTGCTCTCTTTGCCCTTACACCTGTACATTGAGCGATCTGAACAATGTTATGCCACAGACAACGTAATTAAGGTGGCCAAATTCTGGGCCTGCAGTATATGAATATTGTACGGTCGACCGCACGTCGGTGGTAACACTTTGACATTAGCAGCATCTTTATTTCGTAAGCAGTAAGGGCGATTTTCGAATTGAAGTGTTACCACTGTCATGCTGTCGACTGTACTATCGACATGAGGAAGAGCCGTCATCTCTAGTTTGGAATGAATATTAAAATAAATTTTCCGTTTCAGGCATGTTTCCGGGTCGGTAAGAATATCAAGAGTGTATCAGCTGGTGTCAAGGTACCTCAGCTCACCTGCATAGATGTAAGTCAAACATTTTTTTTATATATTAATCAATTGTATTCATTGATAACAATTGTTACATGGCAGTTTTACTAATTAGGTACATTCCAAATTAAGACTTTATTTTAACACGTATCCTATTATGGGGTAGGTATTGGACTTATTTTTGCAAGTAAATACCATGGACGTATATAAAAAGGTGGACGGAATCTAGCTAAACAATAAGTGAAGCATCCATAGTAAGACGGCTCGCTTATAAGTACGGGCTGGCACGCACACATTCACCCCATAGTAAGACAAAAAGCCGCGATTACGCAACACATCTCGTGTGACGGTAGTCACTGTCGTAGTGTCACAAATAAAATAACAATACATATCTGGTGTGTTAAAATGCTGGCGAAAAAATAGTGGGCTTAGGAAAAAATTAAGTGCTTCAATCTTTTATTACCGTCCGAGGTAAATACCGCACAATTTTGCCTTTTTTGGGAGCTTTGTCGATTCTATAATTTATGAGTCAAGATGGCGTTCAACTTGTTTTTATAAACCTTTTGGAGCTGTACTCCTTAAATATTGGCGAGAGGGGTAGGACCGCTAAGTCATCTCCTTCTATTTTTAACATCTTCTGCTATGCGATTCTCTAGTCCAGTTTTATAAACGTGTCGCTGTAGTAGGTTTCGTGTGGTTTATCATGACAATAGCGGGCATTGACCCAACTTTTATACCAATTGCCGTTAATGTCATTTTGCTAGTGTATCTTATTATGAATACACGGGTTTTTAACGACTTTGCTATTAACGTGTAGAACGTGGTCACTACCACTAACACAATATGCCAGTGACATTGACTTAAATCTATGTGCCCGTTGATAGGTTAAAATATTCTAGTTTTCAATAAAAACGTTTAATTAAAATAATGATAAGATTAATTATTTTAAATTAAACAAATGATTATCCACACCATGACCTGCTTAATAAATAATCATAGACATAGTAAAAAATATAGACGAAGTGCTGCGAACAATCATAGTGAAGCCAATAAAACCGTGCTCCTCGGTGTACAAACCAGCGCTCACGCACACACATGCACCTTAAACCGTACTCACCCGTCTCAGTTCACATGTCGCGGCATCGTCCAGTAAGCATCGCGAAAACGAATATCCTTCAGGTGCATGGTGTGTACGTGAGCACAGGTTGTACATGAAGGAGCACGGTTTTTGTTGGCTTCACTGTGGTTGTTCGCAGCACTTAGTCTATATTTTTTACTATGTCTATGTAAATAATATAATCATTTTAATCGCAATTATTATGATAATAGATATACGTACCACTGCTAAAAGCGATAAGAATTAACACAATACATTTTGCTTAAAAGTAATTAAAGATTATTATTTTCTTAAGATTCCCCCAGATATAATTATTACTATCACATAAGTAAATACATAGATATACTACCTTTTGATGTGATATGAAATTTCGAATAACTCATCATAGCCTCCGTGGCGCAATGGCTAGCGCGTTCGGCTGTTAACCGAAAGGTTGGTGGTTCGAGCCCACCCGGGGGCGATTATTCTTTTTTCCTTATTTCCTATTTTTGTCGTGTTGTTTAATTTTGTTACTTGGTCCAGATATACTTACTAAAATTATTGATTTGTTACGAAGACGTGGACTGAATGTGTAAACTCAATGATATAATTTAATATGATCACTATTAATGATTTTTTTCATGTCTACTCAGTCTAGAAAAGCAGATTATTAAGGATAAAACCGTCCGTTTTACAGTAAACATTAGGTATAGTTAGGGCTGCCATCTGTCCGGGTTTCCCCAGATTTGTCCTAGTTTATGGGAGGTCGGGCGGGGTCTCAAGAATTGTCCGGTGAAACTGGCTCGCCGCGTTCGTAAAAATATATTTTTTATTTTATTACATGCTTAAAAATTAAAATTAAAACTGATTTAAATTTTTAGGCATGTCCGGTTAAAAGTCCTCGTTTTGCACAAATGTCCGGGGTTTTTAAAGGCTTTGTCCAGTTTCGGCAGTTTAAGTCATGGCATGATATTTGAGCGAATGGACTATATCTAGTTGTGGTGGATCCAGGATTTTGATTTAGGGGGGGGGCTTGACCCAGCTGAGGGTAGACCTCATCAAGATAAACAGTAAACTACAACTGAACTAGATTTAGTAAGGAAAAGTGATGAAAATGTTCTGTAGGTAGTGTCGTAATAAGAAAGTAATATTTAATAATAATAATTTAATAATTTATTCCTCTCACAATGGATTATACCAGGCCCCTCAGAAAGTATTGCGAAAAAAAGTTTTTATATATGGGAGACTGGCCAGTTATAATGTTTTTCGAAAATATGATTATTTATAAGTAAAAATAAGTAAGTTCCAATTTCAAAATTTCCCTCCACATTTTTTGCGAGTTAATTCAAAGTATTGTGTCTCACTGAAATATGGATCTGCGCCGGGAACATTTTAGAGCTATGATTTTATACGATTTCAAGTGTCGCCTGAAACCGGATGAATCGTACGATAGACTTCAAATGGCATTCATGGATGAAGGCCCTTCCAAGGCAACCGTGTATCGTTGGTATAACGAATTCAAGCGCGGTCGACCAACTTTGGGGGATGACGAAAGAAGCGGTCGCCCTTTGACGGCTGTTACCGAAGAAAACGTGCTAGCAGTGAAAAATTTAATCCAAGACAATAGGCGAATTACATATCAGGAGAGTCAACACATATTGAAGATTGGATCGGGAAGCGTTCACGAGATTCTACACAGCCATCTTCGCGTGAGGACGATAGTATCACGCTGGGTGCCGCACAACCTCACCGATGCTCAGAAGCAGGCCCGGGTGGAATGGTGCCGTGATATGCTTAACAAATTTGAAGCAGGCTCGTCTCGGCGTGTTTACGACATCGTTACAGGTGATGAGTCCTGGATTTATCAATACGACCCAGAAACCAAGCGCCAGTCGACTGTTTGGGTGTTTCAAAATGAGCCAACGCCTACCAAAGTGAAGCGATCTAGAAGCGGGGGTAAGATTTTGATCGCTAGCTTTTTTAATTTGACTGGCCACTTGGTATCAATTCCCTTACGGGATCAAAGAAGCATTAATGCCGAATGGTATACTACCAAATGTTTGCCAGAAGTTTTCTCTGTTATAAGCAACAAGCGACCAAACACAGGGCTCCGCGGGCTACTGCTCCACCACGACAATGCACCTGCGCACACCGCACTCAAAACGAGGGACTTCCTGGACAGCACGCCAGTCAAACTCCTGGGTCACCCTCCTTACAGCCCTGATCTAGCACCGTGTGACTTCTTTTTATTCCCAAAAATAAAAAATCAGCTCAAAGGGATACAATTTTCGTCGCCGGAAGATGCGCTAGCTGCGTTCGAGCAGGCTGTAAACGAGGTGTCTGCGGCGGACTGGAAAAAGTGTTTTGAAAACTGGTTTAGGCGCATGAATCTTTGTATAGAGGCTGGTGGAAAGTACTTTGAAAAGATTTGATAAAAATATATGTACGTATAGAACAATTTTTTTTAGTTTCGCAAAACTTTCTGAGTGTCCCACGTATACACATTTATTATAGGTACAAGACTACATAGTTCACATTGTGAGAGCTGGTGCCTGTTGTGGGTTCGTAAAAACTTGTGTTACAGGTCACCAGGCAAGTAGGTTATTATCCAGAGATTTGTCAGGGGTTGATCCAGATGTTGGCTCGCCCCCTATTACATGGGACTATAACATAACTGGCGAAATGTGGGTGTACTATACACCTCTGCCTACCCCTTCGGGGAAATACAACATTTTGAAAGCGGCGCGTGATCTTCATGTATGTTCACATAAGCTGTTTTTTACTATAGATATGCGCTCAACTGTACATTATATTTACATGACGCAAAGGGTCATACACGCGCCGCCTTCAAAATGTTAGTTTATGTTAAGATTTTAAAATACATACAATGATTATTTTTTACTTTTTAGGGTTCCGAAGTCCTACAAGGAACCCTTATCGTTTCATAATGTCCGTCCGTCTGTCCGTCTGTCCTAATCCTTTACGGCTTAATAACTTCTACAGTTATAAACATAAGTAAATGTTTTTTTTTTTAAATAGTATGCATATAGATCTCCATTTTAAAAGAATAAAAAAATAGTGTTTACGTTCTTTAGGGGTGGCGCCCATACATGTGAAATGGGGAAAACATTTTTTTTTCGCTGCACCCCCTCGTGTGGGGTATCATTGAATAGGTCTACTAAAATGAACGTAATGTTTCATACATCACTTTTTTATCAGGTGTACCATCTGCGAAATATAGCCCGCCAAAGTGGCTTGCAATGTGTCCCCCCCCCCTGCCATTTCTAAACTATGCAACGTAGAAACTTATAATCTTCCACATTGATAGACCTTTGTGAAAACTCTCTTTTAAAATTATTTCGAGTATGATGTGATTATAATTTTTTGAGTTATAGACAGAAAACTGAAAAATACTTAAAACGTCCTAGTTCAAAGGTCATTGACCTTAGAGAAAAATTATCATGGCAAATAATGCTCCTTTAGCTACTTTCTATTCGAAAAAATCACAAAAAGTAACTTTGACATGACAGACTTCTTAAATTTGGCTTCTTGAATTTATCGCTAGATGGCGCTACTAACAACACGCTCTGAGTCGCGGATGCTGCCGATTATTGCAAAAACTAAAATAGCCATGATTAATATTCGATTTGATTCGTTTGTACACCTACTTAAACCCTATAATACTGAGCATGGCCCGACATGCTCTTGGCAGGTTTTTTAGTATTTAATATTTTTTTGTTAAAAAGTTTTTGTATTATATCTAAATGTACTTTAATACGTACCCGTATGACGTTAGAATCATAGAGAGCAGTAAACGATTAGTTTTACTTCGAAAGTTAATTTAATAAAAGATATTTTCAAAAATTAATTTTCTAGTATTATTTTTAGTACAAAAATCTATTTCTCAACATGCTAAAAAAAGCGGATAAAATGAGGAAGAATGGACCGCTCTAGTGTGTAATCCATTGGATCTACGAGTGTACTAAAAATTTACTTAAATCCATTAAATCAATCTACTACTTAAAATAAAATTATAAGGGTCGCAAAGTCGATACATAGAGTTTTTATTCAGGGCTAGGCTAGACTTCTTAGGTGTAACTTGTTTCGTAGACAAGATACCTTTTCAGTTGCGGACGTTTTGCTCCCATTACGTTTTGCTTTGCGGTCGTTTGACAATAAGGACTTTTTGTCTTATTAACACATTACCTTTTCAATTGCGGACGTTTTGCTCCCATGACGTATTAAATTAGAGTTTTTTTTGCAACGAGGACATTCTGCTCTGAGGACAACCTTATCCGAATTCATAAAACGAAGGTCCACCTAGCGGGGGGGGGCGCCCTACGCTGCGTTAGGACACTCGATTCTTGTCATCGCATGAACATGCGTTGACCGAAACGCGTATTCGCGCTATAATCGTGTTTTCGCGTTGAATTAGGACGACGCCTTGGTTTCTGTTAGCAGTTTTTGTTTTGTTGTTGGTTTATTAGTAGGTAATAATTTATTTTTAACATTTTTTTCCACCAGTCTGGCCAGGATCCCTACCCATTCCTTGGGATTGAAAAAGGCGGTACGACGATCTGTAACGCCAAAAAAGCTTGGCAGAAACTCATACGGTTGCTGATAGTTGTGCTGCAACAAAGAATAACCTTTTTGTCACTGGAACACGCCTTTAAAAGCGCCACCAAGTAAGTTATGTAGCCAATTTAGTGATAACTGAATTCTGACAGCAACTAAGCTTTTGGTTTTGTTAGTACGTCGATAATAAGCAATACAAACATTATTAGATGAGATACTTTTAAGAGGTCAATATACCTACTCATAATAATGAATAACTTTTACAATGGAAACAACCCTGAAATCGTAATAAAAACAGCTATTCCTTACAAAGTCGCTCAACAAAATGTATGTTGATAATAGTTGCTTATTTTCGCGATTATCGGTTGTTCCAATAGTAAAAATTGTTTGAAAATAAAAACCAATCAATGCATGGATCTCACCATGATTCTTTGCACCGGTTGTTCTAGCAGCATGAATACACAACACTACAGAAATATTATAATTATATCAAGATCTTGATATATTTCTGATCTTGATATCTTGATAAATAAGTTCTCAACACCATCTCACAACAAATGACTTAATATTTTATACTTGCTTGCTCTTTGGCGGAATTCGATACAGTGAAATTTATTTAAAGAAAAGAAGAAAGAAAGAAAGAAAAATTATTTATTGCCACAACAAGACGACATGCGGTAGGTGCACATAAAAAATACTTAATTAGGTACATTTCTTGAATCATTTTATCAATGTATGATACCTACTTTGCATGTCGTAGCTGCGGCAAAGTGGTCAACACTCAGCATGATGCTGTGTTGTAACATGAGTCACAACACAGCGCTGATTTTCAGTGTCAACCCCAAGTGATGATGAGCGGGTGCCAAGCCAGCAAAAGCAGCCAATGATTATTATACCCAAAAACAAATAAAGCAATAATTATTATATAAGAGTGTGTGGGGTGTGTGTGGGGGGTGTGTGTGCGCGTGTGAACTGTTACAAATACTTTATGTTATATACACATACTTACATAACCATATTATTACATACATGATTATTATAAATGATAAAAAATTTAATAGAATCAACATTAATCAAGGGTTTGCTAATGAGACATACTGGACATAATAGATAAATTAAATCTCTAGTATCCCTGTGTAGTCTGTGGATAAATCGACTGTTTCGCCGCATCGCCGCATGTCAACGATCGACTCGTGTCGTGACGTGCCAGTGACCAACTTTTATTGTTTTGTCTCGCACAGACAAAATAATATTATATATTTACTTATTTTGTCTCCCTTGTTACTGCGTTGTTGATCTTGATTCGCGTATTTCTATTTCTATCATCATCATCATCATTTCAGCCGAAAGACGTCCACTGCTGGACATAGGCCTCCCCCAAGCATCGCCACAAGAACCGGTCCTGCGCCTTCCGCATCCAGCGGATTCCCGCGACCTTCACCAGGTCGTCGGTCCACCTTGTGGGGGGCCTACCCACGCTGCGCATTCTTGTACGCGGTTATCATTCAGAACTTTACTGCCGGCCATTCGTTCTGTGAACAATGTGCCCCGCCCACTGCATTCTTCGGGCTATGTCGGTTACTTTCGTTCTCCTGCGAATCTCCTCATTTCTGATTCGATCACACAGGGACACTTTGAGCATAGCCCTCTCCATTGCCATTTGAGTGACTTTGAGCTTTCTTATCGGGCCCATTAAGAGCGACCACGTTTCAGTGCCGTAAGCAAGTACTGGTACACACTGGTCAAAGCCTGACCAACCGAGTCAGATTCGACGATTGACCTGATTCTATTTCCATAGAAACCTGTAATGACAATTGTATTTGTAGGTACTTATGTTTTGAGATAAATTAATAAAAATAAAATGAACGCACACACACACGCTCTACATTGCATTACTTGAAATTTCACTTGAAAGTTAAAGGCAGAATCAAATATTATCTGCACTCCTGTCTTAGTTGCTGTCAGAAAAAATAAATTAAGTAGGTGTAATAACGAGCATGATTGCAACCATTTGTTTTTGTGTATGTACATTACCTAATTAAGGAGATAATTAAATACTGACAACAAAAAACAAACTATTGTGTGAATAATTCAATTGATAAAAACTAAAAATAAAGTAAGTATGAGATGTAAAACTACTTAATTCTTCACGGGCTAAAAATAATTTACTATGCGCCTTTTCAAAATTATATAGCAAACATATTATTCGAAATTTTGCTAAAATTTGGATACGAGGCACGGTGATGTTGCATTTTTTTTTTATACAATGTATAATTAGCCTAATAAGCTGCTTAATGTCAGATTCAATCAAAAGAATAAGTAAAGTATTCCGTAGTGGACAGGAAAACAGTGAGATAGCAATGTCACATAAGTGATAAAAAGAGATTAAATATCAAACGGGCCTGTCCGTCCAATGTCAAGTAAAAATGATAAAATATCTCTACGATCTATAACTCGCTGCTAAGAGGTTATTTTTGACTTTATCGGGAAATGCATGGTATAATAAGATGTTTCACCAGGTATTCTCTTCGCGCAATGACAGCGCGATGCCTCCGAGCTACGTCACGATCAGTGTTGCCATTGATTGATATCTTCAATATACTTAAGGAGATTTTTGTTCATAATGAATATAAAATAAATTCCTAACTAGCCTAACTATTTGTTATCTCGTGTTATTCATCTAATTAGTTAATAAAGGAAACTATATCAAATTACTAGTTAAAAAGTGATTCTTTATAGATGAAAGTAAATGAAAAAATGCATTTTGCTCGGGTAATTTATTTTTACAAAGTGGCAGCACATCAAACTGACAAGTGTCACGCTAACAGCCCGCTATTGGCTCCACGGCCGATGACGTAGTACGGAGGCAATCACGTGACCTAGCTGTCACTGGAAGAGACTACCTGGTGTTATTATACCATGGGGAAATGTAGTTGGTCGAACATAATTTTCAAAAAGGTTTTATCGGTAGATAAAGCTTAAAATCACGGCCTGGCAATACGGGTGCTTTTGTTTATTGTTTATTTAATAGGGAAACAAACATATATAAAAAATACGTTGAGATAGTGATGATTTTGTTCAGAAACTTGATTACTATTTTATATTTATATATTTGTTACAATATTATTAGTTACAATAACTACCTGTCCGGGCGATCATTTTGAATAAAACTTTATACTTCTTTTATAATTTATTTCATTTTAATATGGATAGTATCTACGTTAAATCTTTTTTATTTCGTTAAACAGTGTGTAACCATCCGCTCGGAAGCGGGTTTGTTTTAGTTAAATAAAAAAAATGGTTTGAATCATGCTTGTATCAACTATTAATAAGGCTTGAGTTCACCAACAAAAATTCTCTGGTTAATCAGCCGTTTACCTAAAATTCTGGTATATTTTTCGAGTAATCGGCTGTTTAACCGGATCATTAACGTTGATGAAGTCCGGCCTAGGTATTATAATGTGTTTACTAATCGTCAACAGAAGTTTTAGATAATGTAAACCAAATATGTATCTAATACAATTTATTTTTAAATATTTTTATCTTTACTTGCAGTTGCTGCATTTATATGCAAATTATTTATCAAAAGTAATATGAGGAGTTTATAAAAAAAAATAACATTGTCTAAAAAAACTATTATCGAGTTCTTTACCAATATTTAAACCTAAAATAACGAGATAAGAATTTGATTATAGCAAATTGTTTGTATTATTATACTTACGAATAACAACCTTTGGCATTCTTGTATTCGTTATCAAGACAAGATGCATTTAAAAAGAATGTTTGTCAATATTTTTGCTTACTCTGAAACATTTTTTGTTATTTATATTCTTATCTTACGTTGTGTAAAAACAAAGTTATAAACAAGAATATACAAGTTTCTACTTACACACAGACATAGTAAAAAATATAGGCGACGTGCTGCGAACAATCATATTGATGCCAAAAAAGCTGCGCTCCTTCGTGTACAACCAGCGCTCACGCACACACTATGCATCTGAAGGATGCTTACTGGACGATGCCGCGACATGTGTACTGAGAGCGCTTAGCACGGCTTGAGGTGGTTTGAGGGCATGTTTGTGCGTTAGCGCTGGTTGTACAGTTTTTTTGGCTTCACTATGATTGTTCGCAGCATTTCGTCTATATTTTTTACTATGTCTGTGTACTTAAAATACATCGTGTATCAGAAAAGCGTGCTCATGTAAGAAGAGCTTTTAAAAGGTCATAGCATAACTTTTACTATAGGACCAACCTAGAAATCACAAAAAATGCAGCTGTTCCCATAGAAATCTAAAAAATAAGGTAATAGAAATGTTATCTACTGTTTTTTTTTATAATATAGGATGGCGAAACGAGCTAAAGGCCCACCTGATGTTAAGCGGTTACCTTTGCCCCTAACAACTGCAATACCACCTAGGCTGTTGCCTAGATGGTACCGCATGTCGCTTCGCCAAACTGAGACATGAGATGGAAAGTCTCATGTGATTGTAATTTCACCGGCACCCGTACCCGTTTTTTTTTACGTGGGGAAATCCTTATGGACGCACTCCGCCTGGGGAAGGCGGAGCCAGTGTCGGACTCCTACTGACTAAAACCACCACGGTGTTCCTCTTCCAACCATTGGCCGAGGGCGTGGGAAACTTGTATTCGTCCAACCATCCCCGGCAAGTCCCAGCTCGCCACTAGTAATCGATAGAGGTGTGTAACTCAGCTCAGAACCGGTTCAAATATACAGATCAATAAGCTTGAGCTGTTGAGCTGCAGCTCAATGACAAAATACGCAGCTCACGGCTCAAAGAATAGTTTATATCTGTGCGACAACTTTTGTTGCATGGAAGATAAAAGATGTCTACATAGATAAAAACCTGTTTGAACCGGTGAGCTGGAGCGGCGACAGATCCGCGGTGAGTCGCAGAGTCCGCGAGCGAGCGCAGATCAAATGGTCTTTAAGCTCAGCAACTCGCATCACAGATCATAACTCGAAGTAGGCAGATACACAAATTGAGCTGATCTGTGAGCCGCTTCACAGCTCCGGCTCACTGACCTGAACCGTGAGCTGAGCTGCAGCTCACGCATTTTTGTTTAGTTACCCATGTCTAGTAATCGAGCCCCTTCTCCCCGTGCGGCATCATCGTCTGCCGCACCCTTCTGACGGGGGTAGTAGTCCCCGGACGAGCTCTTTCACAAAGGAGCTCTACTACTACTTCTACTGTCTGATTTCTATCAATTATTTTGCTAAATCTTAATTAAAAACTATCTCATTGTAGGTTTAATTTATAGAACTCGATAATAATAAATTTTCAGTAGAAACAGGTATAAATGTCTGGAGATCTAAGATGATTTTGATTGAAACATTCAACTGAATATTTTGAGATTTTATCAAAACTGTAAATAAATATATTCGAACACCAAAATTATTTACGATTTTCTTAAGATTTCTTTAAAGGGTTCTGTAAAAACCCTAAAATAGTTAAGCGCAGTTCAGAGTACGCTATAACATTTTGATATACAACATGTTGATCTGTATTCGTGCCATATTTAAGGAGGTGGCTATACCACTGATACTGAACACGAATCTATAAAAAAAAGAATACGTTTTTTTTTTTCATTTTTTCTTTAAATACCTAATTGTAAACAAATTCCTTCCGTGAGTCGCGTCGCGAGTGACACAATAACAATGCATGCGAAACCACCAAAACAATTTGCAGGTATTTCCACCCTTTGACAATGCCGCCGATGACTTATTTTCAGAGGCATTCGGGATGTAAAAATTTGGGTATTAAATAATCGTAGAATTTTTCAAGTATTTTTAGATGTCTAAGAACATTATTTTTCATTTTTTCTAGAAATATGGCACGGTTACAGATCAACATCTTGTATAGTATAGTATATAAACTTCTCATTATGAGAAGAGGCCCCTGCCCAACAGTGGAACAGTAATGGGCTGATGATGATAGCATATTGCATCATTATCATTACTATTGCGTACAACAACGTGTTATTGAATTAACTCAAAACCTGAAACTAGTTTGTTCAGAATCGAGAGTAGAATCCATTACACTACTTTTTAACATAGGTTTATTTTTACCAAAAAAATATTTTCATACCATGCCGAGTCTAAAAGTTTCATACGACGACGCGGCGCTTAGCGCAAAGGCGAGCAGTGACACTTGGGTAATATTTGTTTCCTAAAACTATTAAAACTTAACTTAATTTTAAGAGGTTATTCACCTCCCGACACAGTTCGTGAATTAATCTAGCGCTATGAATCGATTAGAGTAACTATGATACCAAAAATTACAAATATCTTCTACAATAACAAATATAAAACATATATATATATATATATCTTGTACATAAACTTTCCTACTGTAATATAAATGTATATCTGTGTGTACAATAAAGAATAAGAATAAGAATAATAAATGAAAATTAATAATTACTTTCCAAATAAATTTATTATAATAAAAACTCGTTGGGGTGTCTGAGGTTTTGAGTTATTCCAATAACACGTTGTGTAGTATGGCATAGTGTGAGCTATATTGTTCTGCTATATAATATTTGCAATATGCTATATATTATAGCGTAATCTGAACGGCCCTTTACATTATAATAAAACAAAGTTTAACCGGATTATATCGCGTATATTATTTAAATTGGTTTCCCTGACGTTTCGAAAGCTTTGCAGCATTTCGTGGTCGCAGGTAGACTAAGATGACAAGCGTCTTTACAAATATTTCTAAAAAAATATTTTAATCTACCGTACAATATTATTAATTAAAATCGTTTCGGTGCACGCAGTAATCACTCACAATATCATTATCTTTTACAGTGTTGCGTGCTGTTTGGGACTTGATTATTTTTAGGACTGGGTTCCAAACAGGTGGCCCTTTACATGTTAAAAATTATTTTAGATCTCCAAATATTATCGTAGATAATTTAATAGAATAACCCCCTCACTAATAAACGTTGTTAGCGGTTGTTAGTTACACAATGCTTTGTCTTCTTCTTTCGAATGTAAATTTTTTTTTTTTTTAATCTTTATTTAAGGGGACTTTATCAGCCTTGATTATGTCGCCCCGTAACAACAGTGTACAATTTATTTAAAAACTAACAACTTTATCTTATCTATCTAATAAATAATGCAATTCACCCTAAAAAAGAAATCATTGTGTAACTATTCGTAAATGTGAATGCTTGTAAGGCTTGTATAGATAAACTAATTTATATTTAAGTGGCTTCAACATAGGGAAGAGCGCTGTTGTCTGAGAGACAGATATTTCTTATCTAGTTCAGACACAGATGTTTCTAATAAAATTATGGAATTAATGTAAATTGATTGTGTATGTATTTTTAAGTTGTATAATGTATCTTTTTTGCACAATAAATTTATTTATTATTATTATTATTATTCAACTGTTATACAACGTTTATTATAGTAAGGTCGTAAGTAGATAGCTATGAAAACGTCTCAAGCCCTTAATTTAGGGCCGAGCTGCCGATGAACTCACCCTTCCGTCTATCTAAGGACTGGACGAGGCCCTAATTATTATTCCTAGTCTTTTGAAAATACTTTGAAAAACCTAGGCCATTAAAATAATAAGGCCTTTAAACATACTTAGGCCTTAAAATGAGGCTGAATACTTTACGGCTGTTTCTATATCGAGGGCTTCACGTAAAGGCGTAACAACGCCTGCTGACCTGACGCATGGCTACACATCGAGCTGTACATTTCCAGTATAAACTAATCTCGCATTGTACGGAAAGCCTATACAATGCGAGATTAGTTTATACTGGAAATGTACAGCTCGATGTGTAGCCATGCGTACGTTTGTTATGAAGCAATCGATATATTAATACTTTAAAAATATTCTAACTTATTTGAAGATAGAACATGAAGGAGATGTATTTATAGAAAACAAAAATATGGCACAAAGGAGAATTTGCAGATTTTTTTGACCAGATAATTATTGAATATCTCGATTTTTTCTACTAAGGTTCGTCATGACTTGATATTTTTAGTTATATAACGTTGTAATAATATTGTTAGGATAGAAATAACAGAAACAGAATCTAAATAATCAGAGTAAAATTGTAATAACAATGTTATAAAAACATATGTTATTAACACATCGAAAGCGTTTGAGGTTCTACAACTAGACTCGATTGATGGAAGATGGAGGCATGTCTTCAGTTCATCGTCAGTGTGGCTTGACGACAGTGACAGAAGACGAAGGATATCAACGAAGACAATTTATAACATATGAAGAAATTAGTACATACATGTTCATTCGAAAATAAATATTATCACGTATAAAACAAAATTCTTTTTTGAAACGAAACTTGTGCAGTCCTTGAATAGAAAATTTACAGAGAAATCAACAGCTCGTGTCAAAAAAATATAATGTCCTATAAAAAGTACATTTCAACTGGAAAAAAAACGTATTTCACAAAATCGTGGGTCCAAGGACCAAAGCAACTATTAAATAGATTTCTCTTGAACTTGAAGATAGAAGTAGACAGGAATTCTTTCGAATAAAAAAAATGTTACAAGTAAAAGAGAAACTTAAAATGAGGAAGATCAAAGAAGAACCTAATAGAGCAAAAAGGAAATCATTGAAAGAAGCCAAGAAAAAAGGAATATCAAACGAAACAAGTTCTGAAAGCTTGGTCCTTACTGAAATTCCCACTATTGGTGACTTTGAATGATGTATTCTTTGCGATGCAGAAATAAAAGATGAGATACATTCAAAAATCACAGCAGAAAACGAGGCTAAACTTGAACAGCTTAAATAACTAAAATCTTAGAAGTAGCTAAAGAAATAGGAGGCAAAGGCATCGTGGAAACGAGCGTTGAAGAATTTCTAAAGTCAGCAGAAGAATCTAAGGATGAATTAAAACTTGAAAACAAGGAATCTGAACAAGCTAAAGAACAACTTATGTGTAAATTTTGTAGGAAACGATTTGCAATTAATAAACCATCAGACAAAGCAATGCCTTTCTTAAAAGAACCTTTTCCAGCATTAAGCCCAGCGGCGTGCGCAAGAAAGAATTAAAAGTCTCGTTCAGATCTCGGAAATTAAGCCCATCCACCTCAAATCCTAGCGTCCCTATAGACTGACTTAGAACTGGGCACATTTATAACTGATGTTCAAGAAATCACAAAGATTTTAAGAGTCAGAAACGAAGATGGTACGTTAAGTAAAAAAAATAAGTTGTTGAAATAAGAAAAGAGATCGGTGTCCCAATGAAAGTAAGGCCTCCTCCCCCACCACCAATCAATCAATCAATCAGTCAATTCTACATTTTCCGGAAGAGTAATGTATGAAGCGCCTGATACATCCGAGGGTTCTAATCGTTACTCAACGGAGCACGATACCATGTTCATCATCATCATTTCAGCCGAAAGATGTCCACTGCTGGACATAGGCCTCCCCCAAGCATCGCCACAACGACCGGTCCTGTGCCTTCCGCATCCAGCGGATTCCCGCGACCTTCACCAGGTCGTCGGTCCACCTTGTGGGGGGCCTACCCACGCTGCGCCTTCCAGTACGCGGTCGCCACTCCAGAACTTTACTGCCCCATCGGCCATCCGTTCTGCGAGCGATGTGCCCCACCCACTGCCACTTAAGTTTGGCAATTCTTCGGTACCATGTTATTAACAAAGAAAGATTCTAAGAATCCCTTCAGTGTGAAACATAGTGGAATCTGCCAAATCACTTCTGAATTAATAAGTCGGTCTCCGTCCATGGATTACCCAGTGGTTCGCTCTTGTACGTCATCTGCGAGTGCTTTTACTTTAGATTTCGACTTTGATGATGCTTGCATTTATTACATTAATAGCCACCTCGATGTTACATCTTTATCTATATTTAAAAATTTATAGGTTGTGAAAAAAAAAATTGTAGACTTTGCTTCTTTTAATTTCTTTTCATAGTTATGATATCCATAATTTTTATCCATACTAGGTCCGCGACCGTCCTTCTTCTGTGATAGATTCAGAAACACGATTGATTTCTAATGTAAGTGAAAATAAAGGAAACTTTAGTTCAAACTCTATGATTGATGTTACAACCATACACAGCCATCCTTGAACCAAAGAATTGAATAAAAGCGTATCTTATAATTTAAGACAACCATAATTCTGATATAACTAAAGAACAATAATTGAAAGATATTAAGCGATTAGTTTAATTCTTTGCCAAGTTCTACCTGATATACGCAGTATACGTTATCCTTTAAAGTCCAAATAGTCCTTAGAAGAAAGGGTGGTTTGCGGCAGCAAATAAAGTATGAAAAATATTTAAAAATATCCATTTTGTCTAGACGAGAAAAAGTGTTCGGGAAAATTTTGATACCGAGGGTCAAGGCCACTATCATATACATCGGAATTGAGATGGAGCAATTGGAGAGGGAGGAACTTTTCAGAATGAAGAATGTCAAATTAAACAATGAGAGAAGAGAAAAGAGAATGAAAGAACTAAATACTAAAAAGAATCCAAAAAAACCTTCACCAATACTTTCACCAGTTCAAGTTAGAGAAATAAGTTTAAATAAAAAAATATGTATAGTTTGTGGTGATGAATTTGAACCAGATGAGTTTGTTGAACCACAGATGCCACAACCATTTTTACTGGTAAATGACGAAAAATTTGCAGAACGTGAGCCAGAACAATCACTAATAGAGGTTTATCCGGCACCAGAACCACCACAAGAAATAGATCTTGAAACAAGATTCAAATTCCTTAAAAAGCAGCTTAGCGATATTATTTTAATTAGCAAAACTTTATCTGAAACTAACACGGAATGCTGGCATATTAAAGAATTTGTTCAAGCTTGTAAAGATGTAAAGTCTGGGATTGAGAATCTTCGCTTAACAGACGCGTCAGCGATGGAAGATTTGCAAAACGAGATGTGTCAGCTTAGAGTCTACTTACGTGAGGTTATCGGGATTAGTGAAATGCCCGATGAAAACTATGTTTCCCCATCCATGGAAAAACTTTGTCATATATGTAAAAGTTTTGATAAAAAAGTAAGCCAGTGTCCGTGCTTTAAATCTACGGTTCAGACAGAATTAAAACCTAAAGAAGTGTCAATTTCGACAAAGCCTTCAGTTAGAATTGAACCCCTGGCTCGAAAATTATCAGATTATTTGAAAATGTCAACGGGCATAGAAACACCAGTTAAGACCAAACCTAAATTATGTAAGCAAGATTATAAACCTAAAGAAGTGTCTGATACCAAAATTGAAACAGGGCCTAAAACGCAAAGCCCCTTGCCAATGTCACAGTACAGGAAACCAATTATACCTGACTACATGAGAAAACCTACTCTAATGGTTGACTCGGAACCAAATGAGTTCACTAAACCAATAGGTGAAGCTATGCCCATGTCTGATGTTCGTTTAGAGGAATTCAAAAGTCATGTTGATGAAGTTATCAACATGACCAAATACTACCAAAATGAAGGATTACTGAGTAACAGTGTTGAAGAATTTTTAAATTCGTGTGAAGCTGTCAAGATGAAAATAGATGATTATAAAAATCAGAGGCAAAATAAACAAAAGTTAGAAATTCTCAAAGAGCAAGTTGCTAATTTAGAAAGAATAACAAGTGTCGTACAATCTGAAGAACTGGCATCCTCCAGTATAAACAGCTTCTTATCGTGTTGTAAAGAATTTAAGGCAAAATTAAATGACTATAAAGCGGTCAAACGAACACCCACACTTAGCAGTTTAGAAAAACTTGTAAGCCAAATTGATGATACTATAATACTTAGTAAAGAAGCAAGAAACGAAGGTCTGGTAAGTGAAAGCATGGATGAATTCATCAGAGGTTGTCAAGATATAAAAGCAAAAATAGAATCCCAAGAAACAGAAGTAGAGCCAGAACTACAAGTACTAGACGAACTTATGTATAACATAGAAGAAATAATGGACTTTATATCGAAATACAGAGATGAAGGTTTAGTATCGCAGAGCGTCGAAGAATTTTTCAAAACTTGTGAAATTACCAGAGATAGAGTTGACATTTACAAGAGATATACGATAGCTGAAGGTGAACATAAACAGTCTGTCGAAGAGGCTGAAGAACCACTGTGCAGTGGATCTTGCATATGTGGTGAACAGGAACCTGACAAAGAACCATGTGACAAATGCAAAGAAATATTAGCTGAAAAGCAACCTGAACTCCCCCAAGAACTGCCTCTACCACCATGTAACACCTGCCAGGGTATTATAGAACGGCTTCCGAGCTATCCTTGCAAATCATGCGACGGTGAATTCGCAATAGAAATTCAAGAAGAAACAACGCCCAGTATAATTAGTTCCCCTGAAGAATCACTAGCAAATCTTTGTAATTCTTGCAAACTTAAAAGAAGACTCGAAAAAATGCAGAACAAAGTAAAGATACAAGATCTGATTGACACTGATACTTCAGTAGGCTATAGCGAGAAAAGATTCGGAAAAAATACGAAAATCAAAATATACCAGGATAAAGGTGGCAGTATTAAAGAAGATAGGAAGACCTTAACAATAAAGAAAAGGAAATACGATCCACATGAAACAATGTTAACAGATGACGAAGATTATGAAACCGATTCGTATGATTCGATTATGAATGATGTTAAGCATGTAGCCATATGTGACGTGAAACAGCGAAGGGGTTTCATACGAAATGTAAGACATGTCAAATCTGAAGACCTTGCAAAAGGTATGGCGCTTGTTTGGCCAATATTAAGATCTTGTATTTCTGCAGACTCGCTAATTTATAGAAAGAAAGAGGAAGAAGTCGAAACGGAAGTCGGTCATTTGAATTTATTTGCCGTTACTCCTTTTTTAAATATTTAGTTAACCAGTTATAATAATAGTAAAACAGTATTTGTACTCCGGAATTCATTGCTAAATGTTAATATACCATGATAAATTAAATTATCAAGCTATTTTCTATGACAATTTGAAACAGTATTATTTTATATTGCAATAAACATCATTTACTTCTGTGTTTTGTATTATTCCTTGATTTTTGTTTTTAAAATGACAGAATTATGCCAAATAAGTCGGATAAGTAATAAAAAAGGCGGACGGAATCTTGCAATGAAAAAATTGAAGCAATAATTCTTTTCTTATACTCGAGATAATTTCGACAGTATTTTAACACACCAGATGGCATATTTTTTTTTTTTTTAATTTGTCACACTACGAAAAAAAATCCGTCACACGAGATCCGTTGTGTAATCATGACTTACTATGTGTGTGAATGTGTGCGTACCAGCCCATACTTTCAAGCGAGCCGACTTACTATTGGGTGCTTCACTTATTATTTAGCGAGATTCCGTCCGCCTTTTTTTATTCGTCCATGGTCTGACTTATAAAATTTTTATGGGTTGTTGAAATTTTAATAAATAATCAGGTGGTCCCTACATTTTATCGATTTAAATGAACACAAATGTAGGGACCAACTGATATTTTTTTCGCGATTTCAGGGTTGGTCCCATAGTAAAAGTTGTTTATAATGATGAGTACAATGACCATTTACGGGAAAGAAGCGATTAAAATTTCAGCGTAGCATTATTAGTCGAGGTTCTTTTAAGGGGTATCATACTCATCATATGAACAACTTTTACCTATTTTGGGAACAACCCTAAATCGAGAACAAAACAGCAACAGCAATACATTTTGTCGAGCGAAATCAATGGCTTCGTAGGGAAAAGCTGTTTTTTTCACGATTTCAAAGATGCTTCCATGGAAAAAGTAATTCGTTATGATGAGTACCTTCACCTCTCAAAAGACCGTCAGCTAATAATGTTACACGTTATGTAAACCTAATAAATAACTCTAAATTAAATAGTTTTTTTAAATAACTGAGACAAGATAGTAGGTAACGAAAACTATAAAAAAATATCAAAGGGAAGGGTGAGTTCAACAGCTTTATTAAATAATGATATTTAAAAGTATAGATATGTCATAACCTAATAAAATGAACGAAAAAAATGTTCCGTACACAGCGGCATCACACATACACATAAATTGTACAAAGTAAGTAAGTTGGTTAAATGGTTACTTCAAGCTACTTTCGCGTCTTATTTGGAATACTTTCTGTACACACACGACGTAATTTTTTTTTTTTTTTATGTTACCGGTCACGTTCGGTGCCTTACTTGCCCCGGATTAATAGAAAAACGTCCTGATTAGGACGTTTTCGAGTCTTCAGATTGCGAGCGCAAGTAACATATCTGTACTTTTAAATATCATTGTTATTTAATAACTAAATAATATCAACAACTGGTTTGTGTTCACAGGAAACAGAATGTGCTATCAAGGGTAATCGTACCAAGGACAGTTGCAACTATACAATATTTAGGGTCCGAATTGGAGGAGCAAGAGAGAGAAGAGTATTTCAGACTGAAACGTTTCAAAGAGCTTAAGTATAAAAATGTTCCGGTAAAGAAACCTGCAAAGAAAGAGGAAGAAACTCCATCCAAAGTAGAACCTGTCCCAAAAATATCAGAAGAAGAAATAATCGAAAAAGAAAAAGTCATAGAAAGTATAACAGACCAAAACGAAATTCCTGATATTCCTGAAATTCCTGTAATTCCTGAAAGTCCTATAATTCCTGTAATTGCTGAAAAACCCGAAATTCCTGTAATTGCTGAAAATCCTGAAATTCCTGTAATTGCTGAAAAACCAGAAATTCCTGTAATTGCTGAAAAACCAGAAATTCCTGTAATTGCTGAAAAGCCTGAGACTCCTGTAATTGCTGAAAAACCTGAAATTCCTGTTATTCCTGCAGTTCCCGTTATTCCTGAGATTTATGAAGACGAAAAATTAAGGGAAACTGTAACACATACAAGTATTTGTGCCTGTTGTTTATCGCTATTCGCAATTGAATCTGAAACGAACCAATTAATATGTCCTCTGTGTCAGTTGGAGGCCAAAGCTAAAGAAGAAAAGCAAAATTTCAAATTAGATGTTGTATCATGCAAAAGTTGCCAATCTAAAACAATTCAGAATAAGGAACGTCTTGAACATCTCATTACACATTTAAGTGAAGTTTTAGTCCTGGCGAAGCAATATAAATCTGAAGGCGTAACGTGTCCCAGCATGGATAATTTGGTTAAAACTTGTAGTGCCATTAAAGACAGGATTGAGGTGATAACTTGTACTCCACAACCATGTGACTGTTCTGGTTCTGCTCCAGAACCACCAGAAAGTAAGATGGTTCTCTCATCTCGTACGACCGCTCCTACTTCTCCAATGGTAAGCTCTGTTCCATCCATTCACCCATCTACTCGTGAATCTTCCCAACCAACCTCCCACACACCGTCACTACGGGACAGGCCAGCTGAACCACCTGATAATACTTTCAAACTGACACCAGTACCGAAACCAAAATTAGGCTATTTTGAGAAAAAGTATAAAGAAATAGTTAAAGTGACAAGACTAAGAAACCCTGATGGAACCATTTGTGAGGAAAAACAAGTGATTACTATCAAAACTGAAAGAAGAAATCCCCACAGTGAGGACGGGAATCCTGGGGAGTTTAAGGAACAGAAATGTATTACCGCTGGTCCTACAGACTCTAGCAAATACGGTGGTGGGGGTGGCTATGATGGAGCTAGTGGTGGAGCAGGAGCTGGTGGTGGAACAAGAGCCAGTGGTGGGGGTGGATATGTTTGTGGACACATTGGTACCGGTGGATCCAACGATCCTGGCAAATTTGATAACAATAGTAAATATGGCATTAGTACTCCCGATTTCAGGAGTGGTGGTGTTATGAGTGGTAGCGGAGGTCAAAACTTTGGGTATAGTGAAACGGGGGGCATTCAATACCCAGTCTACACACCAACAGTGACAAAGTCAGAATCCTTAAATCGCAGCCCTGCAATGGGAGAGCCGATACTAAGAGTTTGCATATCAGCTTGCTATCAAAAAAGTAGCATAAGCAATGCATCGATAGAATCTGAGTGTATATGTTATAAAATTTCTCAACCACAGCTGTCATCGGATAAGTTAGAAATACCTTCGCCTAAAGCTAGTAAAGCCACACCAGTGGATTCTAAGCTGTACTGTCCTGAACGCTCTCGCTTTGTTTGCATTACTGAGTTAGAATCAGGTCCTGCAAGTCCGAAACCTCCTAAATGTGTATCAAGAAGTTGTTCTGCACAAACTAACAGCAATTACGAACAAGATAAAAAAATAATGGCAGATAAAACTACAACTTGCATACCATGCTGCGCTGCTACAATGAATCGTGCAGCCAAAACAGTTGAACATAAATGTGTCAATACTGATTCCATAAGAAGAGACTTTTGTTGTTCTAGTACTAACTCTGAATGTCCTCTAAGGAGGAAACCAGTTCGAACCCCAAGTCCAACGCCCAGTTGCAACAGCAAGTGCTCAAGGCGGAAAGGTTTTACCAACAGCGGCTGTACTATTAAAATTATTTCAAGACCACCAAAAGTCTGCAGTTTCGAGAAGAAAGATGATGATAGTGAAATAGTTCTTAAAGGTAGCATGCTAAATGCTTTAAGAAAAATGATTTTGCCTTCATGTAAATCCACACAATGCAGTAAAGTCGAGTCGGAAGTAAAAGAAAACCAACTGTGTTCACATTGCCAGTCTAAATTGACTACTCCGTCAACACAGAAATGTCAAGCTCAAAAACTAAAGTTAAATCCAACATGTTTCGCGTGTCGTACAAAGACTGAAATTGAAAGAGAAGAAGAGTTTGTTAAAGAATTTTGCAACTCTTTTGGTACTATAGGCAAGTTTTCAAGTACGTCAGAATCAGTGTCTACTAAGAGTGCTGCTGTTGGTTCATCTATTACTGCAGCATCATCAGTTGGTGAAAAATCTAATCCTGGTGGATCCTCAATAACGGATTCATCTTCAACATATGAGAAATCGAAGACAAGTTGGGAGGAAAGTGTCTTCTCTGGGTGCAAACCAACTTGTTCTTCTGTGGCGCAAACTATCAAGTCTTTATCGGTCAGCTGCCCCTCAAAGCCGAGTGAAATCTCCTGCCCTAAAAGCAGAACTTGGTCCAAACCTTTAGGAGAAGCGAAACCGAGCTATACTAAAGACGCAATGACTTCAACGAAAAGGTCTGACAGATATGACTGTAGACCATTAAAAGGATTCAAGAGAGGGCATGTCTGTTCCAAAATTCATTCAGAAACGTGTCCATGCCATTCTGATACTCATTTGCTGAGGCAGAAGAATTTCTGTCCTAACTTGCAGCAAACACAATCGTACTGCGATGATAATTATTTCTTCAAATGGTAACATCCTCTTGGTCGAGAATATCAAACGCTTCAGGCAAATTTTGCTCTAGATTTAATGATAAGATGAGAATTTTAACAAATGACAAATAAAAAATTACAAAACATTTACGCAATAGAAAATAGACGTAAGACTATTGTTTTCCATTTTTAATACAGTCAAATACAAATACTTCAGCCTGAAATACAATGTCCCTTTTATTGTTTAAGGAATGATTTTAGTAGCTGTTGATCTTTACAGCTTACGATAAGTCTTAAGAGGTTAACGAAACGTTTTATTCACGGTCACGGTTTCACCACGGTGGCCACCACAGAAATAGATAGAATGGAAAAGTGGGCAGGGCGCGCGTGTCAACATCCTGTACCATAGTGCAGGGCATTTCTAAGCCTTGCTCAGTACGCCTTATGACTTGTTTTGTTTATGTAAATACTGTAACAAAAACCCGCAAAAATGCCTTATTGTGCTGTTTCTAACTGCAGAAACAAAAGCTGTAAAGTACATTTGATTAAACTTAATTTTTTTAAATTATTTACGTCAATATGTAAGGCTTAGTTTGTTCGAAAGTTGCCACGCATGAATCGCAAGTAAACTAGTGATTACAACCATTCTACTCTATGTATTTCTGTGGTGGTCACGGTGGTCTAACTCAAAATGGGGCTCGGAATGTTCCCAGATGAGCCACCTAAATTTAGCCAATCTGTCTCAGTCTAGACATTATGTCAAACTACATAGACTAAAAGTGACTAAATAAAACTAAATAGTTTGAATTGTCTTAATGTTTGGCATTGGGGACGGATAATTAGTTGAAGATAAAACAACAGAGAAATAGACGTTTTATTTTGTGTCTGTGCGTCTGCGCAGCTTACACATTTGTAGCGTAGGGTTGAACAGTGGCAATTGGTTAAAAAATTACTGTTTTTTTATCATATCTGTGCGTGAATTGAAAAATAATTAAACAAAATACTGACTGCCTTGGACGAATAAAAAAGGCGGACGGAATCTCGCTAAGAAAAGATTGAAGCACTTAATTTTTTCCTAAACCCGCTATAATTTCACCAGCTTTTTAACACCAGATGTATTGTTATTTTATTTGTGACACTACGACAACGACTACCGTCACACGAGATGTGTTGCGCAATCGCAGCTTTTTGGGTATGAATGTGTGCGTGCCAGCCCGTACTTTAAGCGAGCCGTCTTACTATGGATGCTTCACTTATTGTTTAGCGAGATTCCGTCCACCTTTTTTATTCGTCCAAGCTGACTGCAAACTTTTTCTTGCAAATCTTAGGGTGGTATGCCACTGGTCATATCTTTTTGTCTAATTTCATGGTCTAATCTGATTTATTAGATGATGACAGTTTTTTTTACATACAACATTTGATGAAGATATTTTGATGAAATACTGGATGTATTTCTTTGATCACAGTCACATTGGACAAAGAAATTTGATGAGTGGCATACCACCCTTAGGCACCGAGCAGACGATGTTCTTTTGAGTTATCGAGACGTTAATTTTATTGTATGAAATTATTTTCACGTCGTATGCGATGTTTGTATGAAGATACAATTGACGTTCTTCATCGCTTGAGATGAATATAGATCTATCTTTTCGTTTGACAGTCACCACGATTCTCAAAAAAAAAATTGTACATACCAATGTATGATAATTTTATTCTTTCATTCATCGACAACCCTAACAGTCTCGTTGGCGAGCGTCCACGATGTAGTACGCAGACGTGACGTCACAGGGCATTCCTACGAGCGCGTACCGCCGAACTGTATAATTATATCTACTATCAAATAACATGGTCTGATTGGACGTAGACACAATATGTAGGTAGATTCGTACTGAGAATACATTGTTGCTTTGCTGAAAGGCCGTAACAATTTTGGTGTTAACAGTACTTCCGTGAATGTTTGCCACTTTTTGGGGTTCCATACCAAAAGGGTGCCAAACGGGACACTATTACTCTCGCTATGCTGTCCGTCCGTCCGTCTGTCTGTCACAAGGCTGTATCTTTTGAACGGTAATAGGTAGCTGGTTGAATGTTTTTCAGAATGTGTTGCTATAATCATTATCACGACAAATACTAAAAATAAAAAAGTCTAAAACCAAAGTGAGAAACATACAAGAAACCTTAAATTACATGAATTTTTTTCAACGTTTTTGTTCCTGCTCTATCTTCAAAACGGTAATATATGCCTGCGTCAAACTTGGTCTGATAATAGTGCATACTATGTAGTTTGGAACAAATACTAAAAATAGGGCAAACATAGACATATGTGGTGGTACATACGTAAGAAAGAGATGCAAAAATTCACATTTCGCGCACGATGCGTCTTTTGATGAACTCTCGTAAATCAAATCAGTTTCTATGGGATATTAGGTCGATGGGTGGTACGGAAGGTTGCTTACCCGTGGTCCACCTACGTAGTTCACCTAGGTGTTCCACGGGTAACTCTTTGTACCCGTGCCGGATTTTTATTTATTTATGTGGCATGCAGATTCCTTGGGACATGCTCACGGACCCACGGTCGGGACATACTTATTTAATTAAAGGAATCGCACTGTGGCGGCATCTACCTCACCACATGGAAACACTGACTTAACGTTGTCAATGACAACAGAAACTCCGAATCACGCACAAGAGCGATGTAGCGACATCTATCGCATTACATGCGAACTAACGCTGACGACGCAGTATGTGGCGACACGAATCCTGAATCGCGCTATCAAAGTTTTCCGCGCAGTTAGCATAAATACGGACTCCCAACATCAACCGTTGCGACTGGCGCGCCCGCCAGGCGCAGACCCAGCCTGGTCGGAGGATCCTCCCTTTATGTTGGAGGGACATGACACCTCGTTCCTCCACAGCACAAAATAATGAGTAGGTAAGTGAATGTCGCAATGTTATGACTAGCTTTAAGCTACAGCGGTCAAATCGTGATCTTAGACTAGTTGTTGTTAAGGCGATGTTAAATTTAACCTTGATAGTTGCTCAGTTGTGCGGAGAACGCAACGACCGTACAGCCCAATAGACGCCTAACATACATACATACATATTATCACGCCTGTTACCCATTGGGGTAGACAGAGACTATGGATTTCCACCTGCTACGATCCTGACACACCTCTTTCGCTTCATCTACGTCCATTAACCTCGTCATGCATGCTCGTCGGTTTAGAGAACTCTTAACCTGGCATTTTTGAGAACGTCTGCGATTTGACGCCTAATGTTGAATATAATGCGTACAATAAATTCAGCCACGAGCCGAGGCGGGGTACTGCAATCCGATTGGTCCTACCAAGGCGGCTACTGCCTAATCACTAACGCGGCAGTTTTGACGGCTCATGCAAGTGGTCTAAACTGATTTGAAGATTTCAAGTGGCGAATAGTGGCGACCTACATTGGTGAAATTTCATAGATGTGTTGCAGATATCGGTAGCCTGTTATGAGGCGTCTATGGGTTGTATGGTCGTTGGGAGAAAGTGTTAGAGTTTGTTGAATCAATTCAGTATTTAGAAAGAAATTACAATCACATGAGACTTTCCATCTTCATGTATAAAATGTCGCAAAAATATTTATTTATTTATTTATTTATGTCTCAGTTTGGCGAACCGACTTGCGGTACCATTTAGGCAACAGTCTAGGTGGTATTGCAGTTGTTATGGGCAAAGGTAACCGCTTAGCATCAGGTGGGCCTTTAGCTCGTTTCGCCATCGTATAATATAAAAAAATAAAATATTGTCACAACAAGACGGCATGCCGTAGGTGCACATAAAAAATAACTTCATAAGGTACATTTTAGGAATTACAGTGATACATAGTTGTAATATCATAAGAAAAGTAACTTTGCATGTCGTAGCTGCGGATAAGAGGTTGACACTCGGCATGATGCTGTGTTGTAACGTGAGTCACAACCTACGAATAAAGTTAGTAGTAGCTTCTTAAATCGTTGGTCACAACACATCGCTGATTTTCAGTGTCAACCCCAAGTGACGAGCATTAGGACAAGTTGTAGGAAGACGCCTAAGCGTGACAATATTAGAATATTATTTTCTTAAAAGTTTTGATACTACAAAACATACACAAACAAACATACACACACACACTCACTAACTATTACTAATGTGTAGTTTGCTCGACATCCTACGTCACAACAGGGATCCAGCAGAATACCAGCGTCAGGTTTAATAACCTGGCAATATGCTGAGCTGGACACCCATTTGTCACAATTTTGAGACACACATGGCGCATGACTGTCAATGACTTTTTTCCTCGCTTTGTTACTTCTTCACTATATCTATTTCTTGTTCATGTATATTTCTTTTGTATGTGTCTCAGTTGTGTCAAATAAATATTTTTCTTTCTTTTTTTTTTTTTTCTTTACAACATATAACAAAAACTGTTGTTTCTGTGTGGCCAGTACGTTATCAGAATCGATATTCATGCGTAAGGATACAACTCATTTGGTAAAACTGTTTAATAAAATTATCATTATAAATTGTGAATTGAAAGTGATTATATCACTCAAAACTCACTCACTCAGTGATTATATCAATAAAATTATAATTTAATGTTAAATCATTATTAATTGTAACTTGAAAGTGTTACAATCACTTTTAACAACATAACATAAACATAATATCACGCCTGTATTTCCCCGAAGGGGTAGGCAGAGGTGTACCTCTGCCTACCCCCTCTGCCTGCCCTTGGGTGTATTATACATAATACACCCACATTTCGCCAGTTATGTTATAGTCCCATGTAATAGGGGGCGAGCCTATTGCCATTGACCGGGCACAAATCCAGACTCCGGGCTGCTACTGAGAATTTCCTAATGAAAAAACACAATAACACTTTGCCCGACCCGGGAATCGAACCCAGGACCCCACGCTCAGCAGTCGCGCTTGCAACCACTAGACCAACGAGGCACACTTTAAATAATGATTTAATATTTAATTTCATTATTTTCATTGAAGAGTTTTTCCAAATGAGTTGTGTCCTTATGTATGAATATTGATTCTGATAAGGTACCTCACATGAACAACAGGGTTTTTGTTACATGTTGTATAGTCTTCGCCTTAACCGTCTAGTAACCGAATGCAATAATCAACTCTGCAACGCGATTGTTGTCTCAGAGATAAGTATTGGTCACAGATACCTCTGGGCCAAACGCGTTAACTGTGAACTTCGGCTCTTTTTGCAACACTAATGCCGGGATTAACTAAACATTACAGTACAGGGGGCCTAATACGAGTTTCAATCAATCAACTCAGCTTATCACAGTCCACTGCTGGACATAGGCCTCTCCCAAATTGCGCCACAACACTCGGTCCTCTGTCTTTCGCATCCAGTCCCCCTAAGCTACTTTCATCAGGTCGTCGGTCCACCTGGCGGGGCACCCTACGCTACGTTTGCCGATTCGCGTTCTCCACTCAAGGACTCGTCTGCTCCAGCGGCCATCGGTCCTTCGACAGACATGGCCAGCACATGGCCACATCACCTTACTAATCCTCCAAGGTATGTCGGTCACTCCGGTTCTTCTCCGGATAATCTCCTTACGGATTTTATCCTTCAATGAAACTCTAAGCATAGCTCGCTCCATAGCTCGCTGAGCGACTTTGAATTTGTGGACTAACCCGACCACGTCAACGTGTCCACGTCTCGGCACCGTAAGTCATGATAGGCAGGACGTACTGGTTGAAGACCTTTGTCTTCAAACTTTGCGGTCTAGGCGACGAGAAGACTGCGAAGTTTGCTAAATGCTGCCCAGCCCGAACGGACCCCTGCTTTTCTACTTCGACAATGTTCGTTAGCGCTGAAATGAGTAAACTAAAGCAGACTAAAAACAATTGTAAACACCAATGAAATACCAGCCTTGTTTTTTTCTTCTTTTTACGTTCTTCGTCTTCCTTCTTTTTACGTTTAGATGTAGTTTAGAACAAAAACAGACTAATACTATTTCGCTCATAACATTTGTGCAAATCGCCAATAGTGGAGGCCACCACGTACGCAACAGCAAAGATAATGGTGCGATAAGATTGCCTTAAATATTTTCAGACACGTCTTATTGTGGCTGACCATAGAGAAAAGGCTTTTCCTCCGTTATGGGTAGTCAAAAGCCAGAAGGCAAAAATTTTGGAAGTTGTAGTGCTTATTGCAATGAGTATATTTTGGTATAGATTATTCATGAGGATTTATTCATGAGGATTTACCTTGAAAAATATTCATATGTATATTTGGACCAATATCATAACGCCTCCGTGGCGCAATGGCTAGCGCGTTCGGCTGTTAACCGAAAGGTTGGTGGTTCGAGCCCACCCGGGGGCGATTATTTTTTGATATATAAAAATTCACCACCAAAATGAGAGAGAAATAGAACTATGATGAAGCGGGGTGTGATTTCTGTAAACAGTGGCAGGTTCGATTCTCACATAAGATCTTCGATTTACTCTTTTTAGGGTTCCGTATCCAAAGGGTGCCAAATGGGATCCTACTCTACTCTCGCTACGATGTCTGTGCGTTTGTCCGTCCATCTGTCTTAACAGGGTATCTTTTGAACGGTAAAAGGTAGCCAATAGAAATTTTCTAACAATACGTGTTGCTATGACTCCTATCACAATAAATACTAAAAATAAAAAAAAGTCTAAAACCAAAGGGAGAAACCACGAAAAACAAAAAAATAACAACGTTTTTGTTCCTGCTTTATCTTCAAAACGGTAATACACGCCAGCGTCAAACTTGGTTTGATTATAGTGCATACTATGTAGTTTTGCAACTAATACTATAAATAGGGCATCCATAGACATACGTGGTGGTACCTGCGTAAGAAAGAGATGAAAAATTAAAATTTCGGGCACGGTGCGGTGATGTTTTTGGATGAACTCTCATAAATTAAATCAGTTTATAAGGGGTATCAGGTCGATGGGTGGTACGGAACTCTTACTGCGTGAGCCTGACTTGCACTTGGCTGGCTTTTTCAACTCTCTTCTGCTCTAGGCTCTTCTCGCAGGTCTCCTGGGAGAGGAGAGGTACGTTTGTTTTTCATTTATATTCCTACCACTTATTTGTTTCTCTGTAATTTTCTGAATGTGTATAAATACTAAATAGTTAGTTTACTAAACAAATAGGTGAGTCCAATCCAGGTTTCTTCATAGTATATTACACTGCCTTTGAAAAAAATCAAGTAACAAGTTCTTAACATCCGTGGTCAATAATAATAGAATTGTCACAATCACAATAGGTACCATTCGTACATGTCCGTCCGTTGCGCCAGAGTGGCCGCATTTCGGGCCATTATGAGTCTATAGCTAGTGATGTGCGATTTCGAAATGTTTTAACAATCGAGTATATCATAGTCTTATACAATTTTAATCGATTCAACAACCGACTTGCTCTTCGACGAAAAAATCGAGATGTTTTGATTGTTTCGAGTCAATGGACTTGCATTCGCTCAGTCGCCGTCATTGTTTATCAGTTGTCTTCGACTACCGATGACTATTGTTCGTCTCGATAATTCCGAGTTCGGGTTCTCTTGGCCATTCGAGAATCGGTGATTGAGCGCTAATTTACGATTCCGAGAAAACCATCGAGCGGAACAATCATTCATCATGTGCGATGGTGAGTTATAATTTTATTAAAGTCGATTGTTACGATTGTTCAATCGTTCCGATGATTCTAGATGGTATTCCCTCGCACTTAATGGTGTTGAGAAGATGCAAATAGTCATAGGTCGTGGAAGACAATTTATTAAAAATCATCGACGGTGATTTTGCGATTAGTCGCGGGAGTCAGTTGACTTAAAACAATCGAAAAACACGATTGAATCGATAGAAAATAATGATGTTGTAGGTTTTATCGATTGTTTAAATATTTCGGAATCACTAGTATAGCCGGTCACGGTCCTAGTGTTTGTCACCTATTATTAGATATTATGCTATTATGCTATTTAGCAATAGGTTTCACTTTTCAGTGATTATAGTGTCACGCTTTGTTTGTTGTTACGAAATTTGTGTGATTGTGTTATGTGATTTCGGTGACGTGAAGTGTGTTTTTATTTTTACCCGACTGCACCAGAAGGAGGGTTATGTTTTTCGAGTGTATGTATGTATGTATGTATATTTCTTTGGCACGCTCTGTGGCCTAAACGGCTTGATGGATTTGAGATTGAGAGGTGTCGTTAGATTCGTCTTAATCCTGAGTGTGACACTGGGTACATCAAAATTTAAAAAATTAAAATGGCCGCTTTTTGGCGCCATATTACCTCTTCAAATTTTTTTTTTTCCTTCAAATACTATCAAGTGGGGTATCAAAAAAAAGTGTTTTATAAATGCTTTACAAAAATATATACAACTTATATGTTTAAATGTAATTTGGAATGAAAAATGCTAAAAAACAAAATATTCAACGTTAAAAATGAATTTGACTTTTCAAAAAAAAACATTAATAGTATGATAAATAAAACATGACAAAACTAAAAAAAAAAAAAAAAAAATTAACAAAAACACAAAACCCGACTGCGTGTAAACATAACAGAAAAGATATAAACAAGACTTATCAACACGCAGGCGGAGGCTACCTATGAACTATTATGTAATTCATGACCAAAAACATACGTAGCCTCCGACTGCGTGTTGTTGATAAGTCTTGTTTATATCTTTTCTGTTATTTTTACACGCAGTCGGGTTTTTTGTTTTTGTTAATTAATTTTATACATAAGTTGCTCCAGTTTTTGGTTACTCCTGCGTCGTAGATGCCTTTACAAACCAAAAAAAATATTTACAACCACAAATAGCTGGACCTGTGAAATTATTCTGCTCTCCCATTAATTAAAAATCTCAATCAACAATCAACTCAGCCTATCGCAATCCACTGCTGGACATAGGCATCTCTCAAATTGCGCAGCAACACTCGGTCCTCCGCCTTTCGCATCCAGTCCCCGCCAGCTACTTTCATCAGGTCGTCGGTCCACCTGACTGAGGGGCGCCCTACAATACGTTTGACGAATCGCGGTCTCCACTCAAGGACTCGTCTGCTCCAGTGGCCATGGTCCTTCGACAGACATGACCAGTCCACTGCCACTTCAGCTTACTAATCCCATAATTAATTAATCACTTAATTAAAAAGCTCATATGTGAGTAATTGGTTTACTCTCTAAAGCGCAAAACACACATAGGATGCGTCGCCGACCTTTTAAAAAGACGTATGCTCTTTTCTTCAAGGCTCCCATGTCGAATTTATTCGGGAAAACCGCTGACGGAAGTTGGGTTTTGCTGTACGAGGCAAAAAAGGCGTGTGAAACGTACTGTAGTTGACCACCAACCATCAAGATGGTGAGGATGGAATTTAGATTTATAGCGGGTGGTACGATGGTGGAAGTATAAGAATTACTGTAAAAACAATGACCACATGATACTTACATTTTACATTTTAATCACCTATTAAGTTTTAAGCAGTTCTGTGACATATGTTGCAGTACTAAGACAGAAAATAATGCAATATTAGAAAAAGTGTAAATTAATTGTATA
The DNA here is from genome assembly GCA_949699075.1 of Asteroscopus sphinx. NCBI lineage: Eukaryota > Metazoa > Arthropoda > Insecta > Lepidoptera > Noctuidae > Asteroscopus > Asteroscopus sphinx. Next base: position 6,555,294 of record OX453029.1, read on the forward strand.
ATGCCGAAATAGTAAACAAGTAATTCTCCTAAGGTTAGTCCAGTTGTCAGACTTTCAGGCAAAATAAAAAAAACTGTCAAAATCAAATGTTTTTTATTTCAAATAAACCTAATTACAGGCACTTTTGAAACGTCAGGCTCTAGTTGCATTTGTAGGCTTCTGCCTACCCGTAACATATGCACAGATATTCGTATGACAACCGGGACCGACAGCTTACCGTGCTCTCCTAGGCACTGAGGGGTCTCGATGTACAACGAAATGGTCACCCATACAGGGACTGACCGCGGCTAGAACAGCGTAATCTCACAGACACGAGCCCCTCTGGACTTCAGAGACTCATCTGTGCTAGAATAAATTGCAAGGCATGTAATGCAAAGATTCTTTAAAATAACCTTTCTATTTCTCTGCCTACTACACTGTCATGTAAGAACCGTGAAGTTAATAGTTTTATTTTTAATACAGATTGATCGTTTATTGGCTTATTAATACGATGAGTATAAAATCCAATATGCTGATAACATCGGCATTTAAAGGGGCGTGGCTATTATTATTTGCACACACCACACACTACAGTTTTAAGGGAAAGATATGTATGTAATCTTTCTTTTTATAATAAAAACTAGCCTGCTGCTTAGCTACAAACGTTATTTTGAGTTTACATAATCAGCCCATTACTGTCCCACTGCTGGGCACGGGCCTCTTCTCAGTATGAGAAGGCTAAGGCCTTAGTCCACCACGCTGGCCTAGTGCGGGTTGGCGGACTACACACACCATCGAGAACTGTATGAAGCACTCTCAGGTGTGCAGGTTTCCTCACGATGTTTTCCTTCACCGTTAAACCAAGTGATAATCAAATTCTGATCAGCACACGAATCCAAAAAGTCAGAGGTGCGGGCCGGGATCGAACTCGCAACCTCCTGCATGGAAGGCAAGCGTTCAACCACTAGGCTATCACTGCTATTTTGAATTTAGTTATCACGCATCCCTTGGGTACCGTAATAAAAAAAAACCGGCCAAGAGCATGTCGGGCCATGCTCAGTATTATAGGGTTCCTTAAGTAGGTGTAATTACAAACGAATCAAATCGAATATTAATCATGGCTATTTTAGTTTTTGCAATAATTGGCAGTATTCGCGACTCAGAGCGTGTTGTTAGTAGCGCCATCTAGCGATACATTCAAGAAGCCAAATTTAAGACGTTTGTCATTTCAAAGTTACTTTTTGTGATTTTTTCAAATAGAAAGTAGCTAAAGGAGCATTATTTGCTATGATAATTTTTCTCTAAGGTCAATGACCTTTGAACTAGGGCGTTTTAAGTATTTTTCAGTTTTCTCTCTATAACTCAAAAAATTATAATCACATTATACTCGAAATAATTTTAAAAGAGAGTTTCTACAAAGGTCTATCAATGTGGAAGATTATAAGTTTCTACATTGCATAGTTTAGAAATGGCAGGGGGGGGACACATTGCAAGCCACTTTGGCGGGCTATATTTCGCAGATGGTACACCTGATAAAAAAGTGGTGTATCAAACATTACCTTCATTTTAGTAGACCTATTCAATGATATCCCACACGAGGGGGTGCAGCGAAAAAAATTTTTTTTTCTCCATTTCACATGTATGGACGCCACCCCTAAAATACGCAAAAACTAATCTTTTATTCTTTTAAAATTGAGATCTATATGTAGACTATTTTTTAACAAAATTTCATTTACTTATGTTTATAACTGTAGAAGTTATTAAGCTGTAAAGGATTAGGACAGACGGACAGACGGACAGACGGACATACGGACAGACGGACAGACGGACAGACGGACGGACATGACGAAACTATAAGGGTTCCTTGTAGGACTTCGGAACCCTAAAAAATGAGAATTAAAAAATATGTTAATCCGGTTTATGGTCTATCTGTAAGTATGCAAATTTTTATCTAAATCCGTTTAGCCGTTTCAGCGTAATTGAAGGACAAACAAAACAAACATACATTCACTGAATCCATAAATTCGCATTTCTAATATTAGTAGGATAGCTGCTAACTCTAGCGGAACATTTTGCGGGTCTGCCCCCCTAGCCCAGTAGACAATCTGCAATCGTCAACGATAATAGAAAACAATCAAAATATATGGGAATGACATATCTCAACGAATGACTTTTTCGTTGAGATATGTCATTCCCATACCTCGGACGAATAAAAAAGGCGGACGGAATCTCGCTAAACGAAGACTGAAGCACGTAATTTTTTCCTAAACTCACTATAATTTCGAAAGCATTTTAACACACCAGATTTATATTGTTATTTTATATGTGACACTACAACAATGACTACCGTCACACTAGTTTTTTTGCGTAATCGCGGCTTTTTGGCATACTATTGATGTGAATGTGTGCGTGCCGGCCCGTACTTTCAAGCGAACCGGCTACTATGGATGCTTCACTTATGTTTTAGCGAGATGCCGTCCGCCTTTTTTATTCGTCCGAGTCCCATTCATTTTGATTTTTTTCTATTAGCGTTGACGATTGTAGATTGTCAACTTGGCTAGGGGGGCTGATTCCTGTACGATTTTTTTTTGGACAAGGCAAACCCGGTAAGTTAGGATTAGAAAAAACGCTGAAATAATGAATCTCGGCGTGTCAATTCTTTGTTCGATTTGAGCTTTAACTGTGAAAACATGCTGAGTTTTCCAATTATCCAGTAGCAAGGATACATTTCATTTATTAATTAACAATTTCAATTGTGTCTGAATGTTGTAGACAAAAAATAATTATAATAATAACAAAAACATTACAATATTACTATACATAATAAAATACAATAGGTACATAATCAAAAATACACGATTACTTATTTAGTTAAATGTTAAGAACGTTGTACTACATTCCAGCAATTATGATTTAAAGAACCTCTACAGAACTTGGTACCCATTTAGATCTCAATTCTTTTATCAGCGAATCCGATAACCTTGCACTTCCTTTATATCGAACTTGGTCCTTTTTTACAAGCATTTATTTAACTTGCAATGTTAGTTAGTTGGTTTAGGCCAAATCTTGAAAGCCAAATTTAATGCAGTTCCCTTTACCAGAATTGGCTTTGGTTCTTCTTCTTCTTTCGTGTCGACATGAGCTACTTAATGATAATAGCTCATGCCGTGGGAAAAAGATTAGCCAGTCAGCAGGTTGGTAGCGGGGCTGACTTGCCAGGGTGCACCGGACGATCAATTAAATATCGTCACCCATAGAGGCTCTTTTAAATGCACCCCAATTGTAAATTGTCAATTGGCTGTGGTACACTGATATACGATATACGATGACAATGCAATATTATGGTGTTTTGGAGCTGATCTGATGATGGAGCCGGAAGGTGGTAATAGGATCTTTGCTGTAGTTACCGTTGCCGAGTTTGGGTTACAGTACCAAATCCGTGTCTTTATTTATTTATTTATTATTCCTCCTTACAGCTATCTTTACAGGTCTTTAACCTAATGCGATAGTGTGGCTATCAACTAAAATAAATTAATAACATATCACAATTATCCTAGAATTATTATAAAAAGTACTTACATGCTACTTACCATACTAACTTAGCTACTAACAACAACAAAAAACCAATGTACATATTTAACTTACATTATAACTAAGTTTAATAGAACTTTTGCGAATTCACTCAAATTGCACGAAAATATATCGAGTCTCTCATGAACTTCGTTTATTACGCGGATTGTTCGTATAAGGGGTGCTTTCGCCAATAGATTGGTCCTGGCTACTGGCACGTCCAGCTGTTGCGGGCGCCACCGCCTCCACACGTATCGATTCAGTTCGTTGATCGATCGATCATTGTCTTATAAAAAATTGTCTTGAAAAAAAAATTTTTGAACAAAAAATCTATTTAGAGGGCCGTATATAGTGGGTCAGTAAAGGTCTCATAATTTGTTATGTATGAGCTATTATTTGTTATTACACAGCTTAGTCAACACGATAAAAAAGAATGCCTTATCAGTAACAAACTGAATAGCTTCGCCTTAACCAATATGTGTTGTGGTTACGTCGATATGAAATATCAATTAAGTATTGCCATAAAAAAAGTTTAATGTTTATTATGACGCGCCAATTTAATGTAGCCGATATGATCTACATCACGCCCTGTTTTATTTTATACTGTAGGCAGAGCTTCATCCTACATGAAATTTTAAGTCAAGAGTACATGGAATAATCTATTATTAAATCTGCCTTCTTTAAAAAGTCACTACTTAAAAGAAGGCAATTAATAAAACTAACTGAAGGCAAGTCGAAATCACGCACAAATATCTGCATCACCCTCTTTTTAGGGTTCCGTAGTCCTACAAGGAACCCTTATAGTTTCGTCATGTCCGTCCGTCTGTCCGTCTGTCCTAATCCTTTACAGCTTAATAACTCCTACTGTTATAAACATAAGTAAATGAAATTTTGTTAAAAAATGGTTTAGATATAGATCTCAATTTTAAAAGAAAAAAAAATCTTGATAACGTATTTTAGGGGTGGCGCCCGTACATACATGTGAAATGGGAATGAAAATTTGTTTTTCATTGCACCCCCTCGTGTTGAGTATCATTGAATAGGTCTACTAAAATAAAGGTAATGTTTCATACATCACTTTTTTATCAGGTGTACCATCTGCGAAATATAGCCCGCCGAAATGGCTTGCAATGTGTACCCCCCCCTGCGATTTCTAAACTATGCATCGTAGAAAAATATAATCTTCCACGTTGTTAGACCTTTGTAAAAACTCTCTTTTAAAATTATTTCGAGCATAATGTGATTATAATTTTTTGAGTTACAGAGAGAAAACTGAAAAATACTAAAAACGTCCTAGTTCAAAGGTCCTTAGTGAAAAATGATCTTAGCAAATAATGCTCCTTTAGCTACTTTCGATTTAAAAAAATCGCAAAAAGTAACTTTGTGTTATGGTGACATGACACACTTCTAAAATTTGGCGCTGTACAGCGCCATCTAGCGGCTACTAACAACACTCTCTGAGTCGCCAATGCTGCTGTCTACTGCATTTGGCGCTTTATAGCGCGATCTAGCGGCTCCTAACAACACTCGCTGAGTCGCCAATGCTGCCGTCTATTGCAAAAACTAAAATAGCTATGATTAATATTCGATTTGATTTGTTTGTAACACCTAAGTACTTAAGGAACCCTATAATACTGAGCATTGCCTGACATGCTCTTGACCGGTTTTTTATTATTATCTTTTGCTAAACTACACTAAAATCAGTTCAAGTTTGACGCTTGTATACAACATGTAACAGAAAGTACGCAAGTCCTGCCGTGCTATTCCGAAAGATCCGATCCGATAGGTCAAAATTGTTCGTGCCAAGTCTACAGGGAAAAAAACTTTGAAAAATAGCGAAGTCCCCGCATACTACAGACTAGGCTATCGGCCGACAGTTGGGTGGTATAATTTTTGTATGGCCCCGTATGTGCTCGTACTAATTAAAAACCCGAGGGTGCGGTCCCATTGAGACCTATTAACTAGTAGCTAGGAGCTATTTTGTAGTTTAAGAAGAGCTTAACTGCAATTTAGTTTACAAGGTTCGACAGAAATGGCAATATAGTTAACTAGTTTTCGGTTCAAAATTCCAGCTCAGCTACTGCGACTTGTAAGTGAAGTAATGTCTACTCATTCGCAGTTTGACGTTTATGGACATAACTACGATATTTAACTGTTATATAGTTAGTATCTCACTAAAGAAATATAATATAGCTGGTACTGGAAACATAGCTGAACAGTTTGCAACAAAAACGAAATACGATAATATTACCTCATTTTTATTTATCTTCCTTCCTTTTTTTTTCTTTCCTTCCTAAATCCACCAGTCGTGGCCTGCCAGGTCGACAGTTCTTGCAAAAGTCCTTCGTTATATTCTATGCCTTCAGGCTAGTACAGTTGTTTTATCTCACGAAAGCGGGTGAGCCATGCTTGTAGTTGTAATGCGTATAGACACGCGCTCTTGTGTGCGTAACTACAAAACTCGGCCAAAAACTGAGCGCTCCCAAGCTTAAGCACGCAAAGACAATGTGCATGTACACACACACAAAAGTATGGCTCACCCGCTTTCGTGAGATAAAACATCTGTAATTACATGAATTTCATCAACTATAAAGTTACCCCGGCTTTCTGGTCGTTAGCTTTCAGTATAAATTTGACCACCATTGACTAATACTTTATTAGCCAACTATCTAATCAATGGCAACGCGCTCTCTAAACTACCAACTCGCAAATAAAAGTCTGCAGTCTACGTTAGGGCTTATATTTAACACAATTTACTGTACAAATAGCAGACACAATAGTTAGACAATCGTCCTTTATTATAATTTGAGTCATTGGCCAGGTAACGCGTCAAACCTGGATAAACTGAAAAAAAAACCCTGCGCCGCAGTGTGACAGTAACTTTCTAGTTCTCTATGGTAGTGCCCTCAGAACAGAATACTAGAGAGAGGGCAAGCCACCGCGTAAAGGCTGACCGTTGTATGCACAGCGGGCATACGCTGCCACTAGTTCACCGTCACTTGCACCCGAGTGAGTATGTGCGCTAGTTTGAGAGAAAACTTTCTTTTATTTCTAAAATGCCATAACGAGTTCAACTGCAGATCATAAGGTCCTGGGTTCGAGTCCTATGATCAGTAACAGCCTGGAGTCGGGAAGCTGGCGCAGCTACATCCCCGTCCCTCGGAGAGCACGTAAGGCCGTTGTTCCTACGCCTGATCTCTTTCTGGTCGTGTGGGATTGTCGTCCCATCGGATTATGAGAGTGAGGGAATAGAGAGTGCACCTGTGTTTGTGCAAACACTTGTGCACTATAATATGTCCCACCTGCCGCAGATGACAGTCTCCGTTGAGATTGGCTGCCGTGACCGAAATTCGGCCGGGAGGAAACCATTTGCAATCTTCGCCAGTCTTCCCCAGCTGCCAGATAATGGTTGAAGAATGTGCTCACTTGTTTTATTCATGTCTATTTCGTCATCTGGCCACTGTGTTGTACGGTTTGGTAAACAAGAGGCTCGTATGTCTGTCCCTTACCATTGTCACGAAATAATCCAAATTATTTTTTTACTTATGTACTAGGTATATCAAGCATACGGGGCGCGCGCCCGTCTCACAACCTGGGGTGATTCTCGCGTCGGCGTAGAAATTATCTCGAACTCGACATAATGTCGAAACAAGATGGCGAATTATAATAAAACAAAGTTTAACCGGATTAAATCACGTATATTATTTAAATTGGTTTCCCTGACGTTTCAAAAGCTTTGCAGCATTTCGTGGTCGCAGTTAGACTAAGATGACAAGCGTCTTTACAAATATTTCTAAAAAAATATTTTAATCTACCGTACAATATTATTAATTAAAATCGTTTCGATGCACGCAGTAATCACTCACAATATCATTATCTTTTACAGTGTTGCGTGCTGTTTGGGACTTGATTATTTTTAGGACTGGGTTCCAAACAGGTGGTAGCTGCCAACCATCTTCTCTATTAAAATTAGGATGTTTTTTAATTTCAGTAGCCTCACGGAGCATTCTAGGTACATACAGGTACAGGTAGGCACACAGGTTTTCCTTCGCCAGAACTTGTGGTTTATCAAATCGAAGAAAATGGTTGGGTTTGTCTAGGGCATGTTCACACACTGCAGACTTTGTGGAGCGTCTGTTCTTGACGTCAGCTATATGTTCTTTAATTCTAGTGGCTATACTACGCTTTGTTTGCCCTATGTATGATAACCCACAATCAAAATCAATCTTGTAGACCCCTGCATCTTGTAAGGGAATGTGACATTTCACCGGTCTGAGGAGTTGGCTGATCTTTCTTTGGGGCTTGAAATAGGTTTTGATAGAAGCACGCTTCAAGATATGACCAATTCTGTCGGTGACCCCTTTTAAACTAAAAACTTTGTTTTATTATAATGTGTAGTGATCGCGAAAACCTAAGAAGTTATTAAGATGGCGAATGTCGATTGAAAATAATTTGACGTATTCTCAGTATGTTACGTTAGAGATATGTCTACGCCTAGCACTCTAAACACAAAGTGTGGTTCATAGCAGTTGACATTACCGGCGACATTTTTTGTAGAGATTTAAAATTAGAGATTATCTCGTATTAGACATTTATCTCTATAACGCGAGAATTTGGGGCCCGTGCGGACGCTATGATAGTTGTTCAACGGACGATGGCGCTTGATATAGTTCTTTGCATACAATTTCATAGAGCGTCCAAAACGCGGCGTATTGGGCGCGCGCCCCGTGCGCTTGTTATAACCGGTGCCTTTAATATTAACCCAGTCTCGCGTCATCTGATGCATTTCACTATATTTCTCATAATCATTAAGGGGTGTATTAAAAGAGCCTCCACGAGTGACGATATTTAACTGATCGTGCGGCGCACTCCGGGTTGTCTGCCCCGCTACCAACCTGCTGACTGGCTAATCTTGTCCCCACGCCATGAGCTATTATCATTATGTACCTCATGTCGACACGATAGAAGAAGAAAAATAATAATTATGCAATTAAGCCAGCTAATTTAACTAGGAATGTGCTAAAACATGACAGTTCTTCATAGCGAGTTTCGTTGAGTCATGAGCGCCGAAGGCATGATTTGAATTTTCTCAGTAGGAAGAAGGCCGATCGATTTGATCTATTGTGAAATCTAATGTCAGCTCCTGTGATTGGTTGGCAAAAATAATAACAGCCAATCACAGCATTTGACATGGGATTTGACAGCTGATTAGTAAATTTCAGCTGTCAGCAGCGCTGATCAGTCTTTTGAAAACTGGAGGTTCGTAGTTCTGTGAGGTGAAACCCGTTCGAGATACATAAGTACTAGCTCCATATTGAGGCACCATCACAGATGACTTACCGAACTCGCGTGTCAGTGTTTCCCGCCACATTTGAGCGACCTGTCAATTTTGATCACGTCAACGAAACAAAGATGGCTGCCACACTATTTTTGTATCGCGTGCGTGTTGTAACTTGTAATACGATCTCTCTGCCTAGCCTGTGATGAGGCGTGAAGATATTATGTTGGTTTTTTCTTTTTGCGAAGAAAATGTTCAGTCGATGAAGTAGTAGCAATGTTTTTTTTGTATTTGCGTTGATTTCTTCTTGTTTTTATTTTGTTTCAGTTCAGATTTTCTTTTTTTTTATATTTTGACTATCATGACATGACAAATACTTAAATTAAAAAAATATTATCCCAAACCCATACAAGAAACAAAAAAAGAAGGTTTTTTAACGTCTATTTTCCTGCTCCATCTTAAAAAAGGTAAGTAATGATATAACATACAAGCGTTAAACATAGTTTGATTGTAGTGAATACTCTATAGTTAAACGATGAATAACATTGGTTTTTTGGTATGGAGCTCTTAATGCGCTAGTTTGACTCGTACTTGGCGCTTTTTAGGGTTCCGTACCCAAAAGGTGCCAAACGAGACCATATTACTCTCGCTACGGTGTCCGTCCGTCCGTCCGTTTGTCTGTCACAGGGCTGTATCTTTGTAACAGTAATAGAAAACCAGTTGAAATTTTCACAGAATATGTGTTACTTCATTTTGCTTATCACGACAAATACTAAAAATTCAAAATTCGAATACCAAAGGTAAGGTTTATACAAGAAACCTCAAAAAACATGCATTTTTTCCAACGTTTTTGTTCCTGTTCTATCTTCAAAACGGTAATACATACTAGTGTCAAACTTGGTCTGATTATAGTAACAAATACTAAAAATAGAGCAAACATAGACATATGCAGTGGTACCTGCGTAAGAAAGAGATACAAAAATTCATATTTCGCGCACGGTACGATGATATTATAGAATTTTGTGTTATTAATCTAAGGTTGATATCTTTTAATAAACTCTCGTTAATTAGGTGTGCGGAACCTTTACTGCGCGAGTCCGACCTGCACTTGGCCAGTTTTAAAATAATAATATTGCAACTCTAGAACCAATCCCGTCAACTCACGCTCAAATCCAGTCATCCCCTTACTACTAGTCAGTAAGCCATCTGACGAGTAGGTACATTATTGTTACACCTCACATAATTTGTCACTTCACATCAAGAGCGTCCCTGCTGACGACTCAATACTTCACGCGTGAAGTACCTATGTAACAGATTGTCAGTATAGAGTTACAAGTAACTTGAAACTGATGCATGCTATCACGTAGGGAGACTAGTACAGCTCATATTGATAATTCATATTCATTCATTCATTTTGATTTAATTTCTCAGTAGCAGCCTGGAGTCTGGATTTGTGCCCGGTTAATGGCAATAGGCTCGCCCCCTATTACATGGGACTATAACATAACTGGCGAAATGTGGGTGTATTATTATACCTCTGCCTACCCCTTCGGGGAAATACAGGCGTGTGTTATGTTATGTTGTGTTATATTGATAATTATAAAATATGAAGGTTAAGCTGCGATAGCTGAGGTCACTTTTTGAATGGGTGACCGTTCATTAAACATCGAGAACACTCCCATGTCTCGGAGAACATGATAAACTGTCGGTTCCGGTAATATCTACCTTTTTACCCGACTGCGCCAGAAGGAGGGTTATGTTTTTCGAGTGTATGTATTTACCCGACTGCGCCAGAAGGAGGGTTATGTTTTTCGAGTGTATCTATGTATGTATGTATATTTCTTTGGCACGCTCTGTGGCCTAAACGGCTTGATGGATTTGAGATTGAGAGGTGTCGTTAGATTCGTCTTAATTCTGAGAGTGACACTGGATACATCAAAATTTAAAAAATTAAAATGGCCGCTTTTTGGCGCCATATTACCTCTTCAAAAAAATTTTTTTCCGTCAAAAACTATCGAGTGGGGTATCAAAATAAAGGGTTTTATAAATGCTTTACAAAAATATATACAACTTATATGTTTAAATGTAATTTGGAATGAAAAATGCTAAAAAACAACAAAATATTCAACGTTAAAAATGAATTTGACTTTAAAAAAAAAACATTAATAGCATGATAAATAAAACATGACAAAACTAAAAAAAATAAAATAAAAATAATAATTAACAAAAACAAAAAACCCGACTGCGTGTAAAAATAACAGAAAAGATATAAACAAGACTTATCAACACGCAGGCGGAGGCTACCTATGAATTATTATGTAATTCATGACCAAAAACATACGTAGCCTCCGACTGCGTGTTGATAAGTCTTGTTTATATCTTTTCTGTTATTTTTACACGCAGTCGGGTTTTTTGTTTTTGTTAATTAATTTTTTTATTCCTTTGGGAACTTGGCTGACATACTGCCGTGTCTATATGAGCTTGAAAGAGCTCGTCCGGGGAAGTACTACCACCGTACCTACTTCTCCGCCAAATAGTGATGCTTGCATTGCTGTGTTTCGGTCTGAAGGGTACGGGTGCCGGTGAAATTACAATCACAGGAGACTTTCCATCTTCATGACTCAGTTTGGCGAACCGACTTGCGGTACCATTTAGGCAAGAGCCTAGGTGATATTGTAGTTGTTATGGGCAAAGGTAACCGCTTAACATCAGGTGGGCCTTTAGCTCGTTTCGCCATCCTATACTATAAAAATAAAAATAAAGTCCGAATCCGAAGCCTGGTCTAAATTCCAGGATGTCGGTATTACCCAGACAGAGGTCTGATGTTAGTTGGTTCGTCTGAATTCCTGATATTTTGCTGCACCTGTATACAGGCTGAGTTTTGAAAATAGTTCTGGAAGGCCAAATCCGAAACTTTATGGTATAGAGAAAAATTTCAAGGGAGTCGTGAGCTCTATTTTAAAGAATACAAAAACTGCCATCTTTTTAGGGTTCCGTCGTCCTACAAGGAACCCTTATAGTTTCGTCATTTCCGTCCGTCTGTCCGTCTGTCCTAATCCTTTACAGCTTAATTACTTCTACAGTTATAAACATAAGTAAATGAAATTTTGCAAAAAAATTGTCTGGATATAGGTCTCAATTTTAAATGAATAAAAAAATCGTGATTACTTATTTTAGGGGTGGCGCCCATACATGTGAAATGGGGATGAAATTTTTTTTTCGCTGCACCCCCTCGTGTGGGGTATCATTGAATAGGTCTACTAAAATGAAGGTAATGTTTGATACATAACTTTTTTATCAGGTGTACCATCTGCGAAATATAGCCCGCCAAAGTGGCTTGCGATGTGTCCCCCCCCAGCCATTTCTAAACTATGCAACGTAGAAACTTATAATCTTCCACATTGATAGACCTTTATAAAAACTCTCTTTTAAAATTACTTTGAGTATAATTTGATAATAAATTTTTGAGTTATAGAGAGAAAACTGAAAAATACTTAAAACGTCCTAGTTCAAAGGTCATTGACCATAGAGAAAAATGAACTCAGCAAAAAATGCTACTTTAGCTACTTTCTATTTAAAAAAATTACAAAAAGTAACTTTGTGTTATATTGAAATGACAAACTTCTTAAATTTGGCGCTGTACAGCGCCATCTAGCGGCTAGTAGCAATACTCTCTGAGTCGCCAATGCTGCCGTCTATTGCATTTGGCACTTTATAGCGCAATCTAGCGGCGGCTACTAACAACACTATCTGAGTCGCCAATGCTGCCGTCTATTGCAAAAACTAAAATAGCCATGATTAATATTCGATTTGATTTGATTTTAACACCTACTTAAGGGTACGGGTGCCGGTGAAATTACAATCACATGAGACATTCCATCTTCAAGTCTCAGTTTGGCGAACCGACTTGCGGTACCATTTAGGCAACCGCCTAAATGTGGTATTGCAGTTGTTATAGGGGTCGTTCTCAAAAAAGTGGCACCGCTCGAATAAAATTATCATTTTTTTTAAATGTATCAATTATTGAGTTTTTATTACAAAAATCCATTCGGAGTATTTTTCTTATGTTAATTTCTTCCAAGGGAATAAAATTTTCACATAAATAGACAAAATACAGCTTTTCAAAAAAACTACCTAACAGGTTAAAGAGACATCTCACGGGTTAATGAGAAAATGTCTCCAGGTTAAAGAGAATCAAACAGGTTAGTGAAAAAAAAACAATGTAACCATGCAAATCAGCTTTTATTATTATTAACTGCAAAACTAAAGTTACATTAAAAAGACCGGCTTTAGAACACAGGAAACATAAAAAATCTCACCTAGATGTCTTCATGCTAAACATTTCTGTCGATACATTTAGAGAGATACAATAATCTATATCTGATCTCTAAAAAAATAAAATAGAAATTTTCTTCTTATCTAATCAGTCTTAAACAACCAGTCAGTCAATAGTTTGACACCAAGATATCAGAAAATGTTTAGAAGGAAGTGGAGAGAAGATGCAAAAAAATCCTACCAACGTAAAAAGGAGCAAAAAGCTAGAATACAACGCTTTATTGAATGCAACAGTCCACCTTCTAGCGATATCGAAAACATCAATGTAGATAATATTAATGACGTAATTGGTGGCCAAAGAGAAGAACCAGCAAGAGGGGCACAGGATAACTGTAAATGCAGGACAATTATTAGGTCTAGGTCACGAGAAGTTAGTCCTGCAACCTCACAAGGCTCTTCAGTAAGTTCTGGGATCGTATCACCTAATGCCCAAAAATTAGTAAGAAAGTTACGCTGTAAAAAAGAGAAAGAAATAGCGTCCTTACGACTTAAATTAAATAAAGTATTAAACATTCGTCAGTTTTGCAGAAGAAGAACGACGTGAAAATCTTTCTTTCAGGTGATGAAAATAGTAGCTACTATTTTAAGAAGAACGACGTGAAAAATCTTTCTTTCAGATGATGAAAATAGTAGCTTCAATTTTCATCATCTTTCGTGAAAATCTTTCTTTCAGGTGATGAAAATAGTAGCTACTATTTTAAGAAGAACGACGTGATAATCTTTCTTTCAGATGATGAAAATAGTAGCTTCTATTTTCATCATCTTTCGTGAAAATCTTTCTTTCAGGTGATGAAAATAGTAGCTGCTATTTTAAGAAAAACGACGTGAAAATCTTTCTCTTTCTTTCAGGTGATGAAAATAGTAGCTACTATTTTAAGAAGAACGACGTGAAAATCTTTCTTTCAGGTGATGAAAATAGTAGCTACTATTTTAAGAAGAACGACGTGAAAATCTTTCTTTCAGATGATGAAAATAGTAGCTACTATTTCCATCATCTTTCGTGAAAATCTTTCTTTCAGGTGATGAAAATAGTAGCTACTATTTTAAGAAGTACGACGTGAAAATCTTTCTTTCAGGTGATGAAAATAGTAGCTACTATTTTAAGAAGAACGACGTGAAAATCTTTCTTTCAGGTGATGAAAATAGTAGCTACTATTTTCATCATCTGAGAGAAAGATTTTCACGTCGTTCTTCTTCTGCAAAACTGACGAATGTTTAATACTGTAATTTAAGTCGTAAGGACGCTATTTCTTTCTCTTTTTTATAGCGTAACTTTCTTACTAATTTTTGGGCATTAGGTGATACGATCCCAGAACTTACTGAAGAGCCTCGTGAGGTTGCAGGACTAACTTCTCGTGACCTAGACCTAGTAATTGTTCTGCATTTACAGTTATCCTGTGCCCCTCTTGCTGATTCTTCTCCATGGCCACCAATCACGTCATTAATATTATCTATATTGATGTTTTTGATATCGCTGGAAGGTGGACTGTTGCATTAAATAAAGCGTTATTATAAAGCGTATTTTAGCTTTTTGCTCCTTTTTTCGTTGGTAGGATTTTTTTGCATCTTCTCTCCACTTCCTTCTTAACATTTTCTGATATCTTGGTGTCAAACTACTTATAGATACTACTTTCCCCTCCTTTTTTAGTTTTTGGTACTTTGTCTTATTTTTTTCTTTATATTTTGCATAAAGCTCTGGATTATTTTTTATTCTCTCATATCTTTTTTTTTCAAGTACTCTTTTCCTAGCTAAGATGTCTTCATTTTTCTTACTTTTTGGCATTTTACCTTCGGAAAATAAACAAATAGGTTAGAATAAAACCCTAAATGCATCAAGAATAAGCATTTTCCTAAAAAAAAATGCCCTAATTAAAAAATTTATTGGATTAATTTATCTTTTTACTATCATAGTAAATAAATTCTTTGTATTCACACCAAATTGTAACACGATTTTTCTAGCAACACGGTTTTACTAAACAAAAACAGACAAAGTCTCTTTAACCTGGTAATAGTCTCACTAACCTGTGCTTTCCAAACAGGTTAAAGAGACACAGGTTAATGAAAAAATAAAGATTATGATCCGATAACAACAAAACGGTTACGTTTTTGGAGTTTACACTTATTAAACAATAAATAGGCACTAAATTACATAATCTAACGATAACATTCACAAAGCAGTTTAAACAGAAATAACAATATTAAAGTCAGATTATAGATAACATACCTGTTACAAACTCCGATTGTGGCGCTTACACGTAATTTCTAAAAAAACGGCACAAATTTCGACACTTTTTTCCTTGGCAGTGGTTAGCCCGATACTGTCTGGAGATTTTGCACGGGGGTGGGATGTTGAGTAAGTAATATTGTGTGTGTGATGCACTTTAGAGTGCAACTACAGGTTATGGAGAAAATCACTCCGGACACAATTTGAACATGAATAACTCGAAAATTATGATAATTATTAATGTATCGTTTAAATAAAATAAAATTTATTAATATATTGTTTAGTATTGTAATAATTTTGAACCTATATCTTAAATATTTATTTTTTTATCTTTACTCAAAGTGTGACTCGTTGTGTTTGGACGTGACAGGATATTGAGAAATAGATATTACAATATAATTTTGTTGTTATTGTATCACTTCGGTTTTCTTATTATTACTCAGCCTCTGTGTAAAAAGTCTCTTTAAGTACAATATTGTACAGAATTTAATAAATAGCATTTGAAAAATCACACATTTCCATTAAAAACTGCTTGACAGGTTACAGCGCCACTTTTTTGAGAACAACCCATAGGCAAAGGTTAACATCAGTTGAGCCTTTAGCTCGTTTCGCCATCCTATAATATTTATTTAAAAAAAACGCATTACACGCAACGTTACATTGAAGTTTTAATCGACAAAAACACGCGCCACGCGGCTAGCGGGAGAACGGTATGTACGTATCGTTTACTTGGGCGAGACCGACTGAGGGTATGAGGCGATATTTAGCTTCTTTTAAAGTTCGAGCCATTTCGCGCACTGGTTCATGCGCCTTTATCACTTCTATTACCTTATTATTTAGATTTCTATGTAAGCACCATTGTTGTGTTTAGGTTTGAAGGATGTCGGTAGAAATTACAGACACATAAGAAAGAAAGAATGAATTGAACACGTAAGACTTATCCAATTTTGTCTCTAAGGTGACCAACGTTGATAGATATTCACCGCTGAATATGTAATTTTTCCATTGCAAAACGGCTGCTGAATTGCGTAACTCACTCGCGATCGCAATCATCTGGATTTCAATGTTCATTGTTCCATGTGTTTTGACAATCCGTGTTATCGGTAACTACGTACCATGCAATATATATTGCTTTAATTTCAAAATGAAAGCTAATGTCAAGTGAATTAGTATCTCCCATACACGATGTTTTGATTTTTATCTCATTAGATTATAATTATATAATTAGTCAATCAAGCATGACTTAGGACTAATAAGACTTCCAAGGTCTCATATTCGATTAGAGGTAGAAAATATTGTAATTAGGGAATGGAAACCCCCTTTGGGGTTACGCGTGTAACGATAATATTATGACAGGAAGAAAGAATTGGGATATAGCTACGAGGAAAGAACCTACTTTTTGTCCATAATCGTAGCTACGAGGAAAGAACCTGCTTTGGGATATAGATATAAGTAAATCTTGGAGGAATAAAATAGCATGGAGTCGTAGTAATAAATTTAACTGCCCCCGCATTAGTGGGACTTCTCTATCCAATAAACGTCACAATGTGGTAGAAAGAGACAAAGATAAGCCAAAGGTAAGACAAGGTTATTTGTCTGTACTGTTTTTAAGTGGTAAAAAATCGGAATGAAGCTATTTTTAGGGTTCCGTACCCGAAAGGTGCCAAACGGGACCCTATTACTTTCGCTACGCTGTCCGTCCGTCCGTCCGTCTGTCTTTCACAGGGCTGTATCTTTTGAACGATAATAGGTAACCGATTGAAATTTTCTCAGAAATTGTGTTGCTATAAATGTTGTTGAGGCTGCCGCGATTCTGCAGCGCGTCGGGTATGTTCGCAGACGCGCAGGTTGACGGCTTTCATGCAATCATCCGCAAAAGGTGCGCGTCACTACTCGGCCGCTGGCGCGGCAGCTCCAACATCATCCTGGGCGTGCTGGCTGATAGGTGGGACAGCCCGATGTTCGCCCACTGGATGCAACTCCACAATCAGTTGTAGGCGGGCCTAGGGTAAACTATCAGTTATTTTTCATGTGTGTATATTTAATTTTTAAATTATTTTCGATGTATGTAAATTTAAATTTTTTAATAATTTTTGAATTGTGTAAATTTTTATTTTTATTTATTTTGTATGTGTTTTAATTTTTATTTATTCTATGTGGTTTATGGGTTCAGAAGCCCGAAATAAAGAAATTTTAATTTAATTTAATAAGGTGTATCACGACAAATACTAAAAATAAAAAAGTCTGGTTTTAGACTTTTTTATTTTTAGTACATACAAGAAACCTCAAAAAACATGCATTTTTTTCAACGTTTTTGTTCCTGTTCTTTCTTCAAAACTGTAATGCATACCAGCGTCAAACTTGGTCAGATTATAGTGCATATTATGTAGTTTAGCAACAAATACTAAAAATAAGACAAACATAGACATATGTGGTGGTACCTGTGTAAGAAAGACATGCAAAAATTCGTATTTCGTGCACCGTGCGTTGATGTCTTTTATTTATTTATTTTTATTTATTTATTTCCACAAAAAAAACAAAATACATACATTTGGCAGATACAGTGTAGAACATAAACCAGTTTAGGTTTTTCTGTACACCGCTTGGTCCGTCGACATTCATTACAACAAGATGTGGGTGGGTGAACACGACGCATCGCGCTCGCTCGCCCCATGCAATTCTCAAATACCCTCAACTAATTTATATCACTTCTCAATAGCAAATTTCTTACAAAAATACAGCATGTTTTTTTTTTAATGCTATATAATTATAAGTCATTATTATTTTTCAGTTTTATTTTGATAAACTCTCGTAAATTAAATCAGTTTTTTAGGTCGTTGAGAGGTACGGAACCCTTACTGCGCGAGTCCGACTCGCACTTGGCCGGTTTTTTATTTTCTTGAGTCAAATTCAAAGTTGGTTACATTGGCATTTGAAGACCTATAAACTTAGTAACTAGTATAATAGTAACAGTATATAACTTGTATTTAAAAATAAATGAAGTCTCCTTTGAATAAGATTTTTTATTTCCCACTAGCTGTGCCCGCGACTCCGTCCGCGTGGATGTCAGAAAATAACATCGTGTCATATTTATGAACACAATGTCTTCTAATATATACATATAAGCGCCTACACAGACGACTACACTATTATATAGTAAAACTGTGCTATTTACCTACCATACTATATTTTGTTTTTACAACCAACCGGCTAAGGTGATGGAATATCATGGAATTAGCCCTAAACTCTTCTCATTCTAAGAAGACGCTCGTGCCCAGAAGTGGGAAGTAATTGGGACGATTATGTTAAGTTATTCTATAACACTAACCACATCTCTTCTTATTCTGAGAAGAGGCCCGTGCCCAGCAGTGGGACTGTAATGGGCTGATAATGTTATGTTATTCTTTAATACTAACAATATCCAGTTCATAAACTCTTCTCATTTTGAGAAGAGGGCCATACCCAGCAGTGGGACAGTAATGGATTGACTACGTTATGTTATTCTATATTTTCTAGATTCTTAACTATTCTCGTTCCGAGAACCACTAACCACATCTCTTCTTATTCCGAGAAGAGGTACGTGCCCAGCAGTGGGGTAGTAGGTAATGGGCTGATTATGTTATGATAATCTATTTGTGATAATCTATATTGTTAAATATCCAGTTCCTTAACTCTTCTCATTCCAAGAAGAGGCCTATGCCCAGCAGCGGGACAGTGATGGGCTGACTATGTTATGTTATTCTATATTTTCTATAATACTAACACTATCTAGTTGTATTTTTAGGAACCTGCAAACAACCAACAATCATGACCTCTACTTTGTATGCAACTTTAGACAATAGAGGGGTCAAGCTGTATCGCTGGTTCTAGTCAACCGATTCAGATAAAACATACCCACGAAAAACTCACGATAGTTATTATATCAAAACATACCCTATATTTTAAGTTAGACTAATACCAATACAAATGCAAAGTTTCATTACGATCCGTTCAGCCGTTTTCACGTGATGAGGTAACAAACAGACAGACAGACAGACAGACAGACAGACATAAATTTTTTTAACGATTGATTCGTGTTCTATTGCTTATTTATAGTCCCCCTAGCCGGTTTTCGCGAAAAAAAACTCAATGTACAGACTTATCGACCTTTACAATTTTATTATAGTATAGATATAGAAGATAGATATTTTAAGTATTTTTCCTACATGAAGCATTGCCACGGTAACCCTGTATTCAGGACGAATCAATCCTATTATCGTATGGGGTTTTTATAAAATAAGGAAAAACCAAGTTACCACATAATAAACGAAACCAATGATGGTGTATACCAAACAACAAAGTTTACCTGACTATGAGGTACTTAATTATGAGTGACAGATCTATCCAGCGTGTCAGTCAATGTTAGGAATGTTTTTCGGAAGTTGCGGTTGAGTTATTCACCTATACGTTTTATATACCTAACCGAGTTCCCAATTGTATTGTACACCAAAGAGTAATCTCACAATTTGTGAAGAAAATTAACAATAGGGAAGATGACAATTTTTTTTTGTTATTATTTGAAATCTCGAAACTTTTTCAACAAAAATAAGCAACAGTAAAAAAAAAAAACAATAAAATATTTAATAAAATGTCCAAGTTATAAGCGATTTCAATTAGTTCACTAGATAGAGACAGCACTATCAAAGTATGACGTCATTGTTCAAAACCTGCGTAGAAACTTGACATTTCTCTGTACAATGTCCGTTTCGCTCGACAAGGACGGAAAATGTCCTCTCCAAAAACTTAAAAAGCGTGTATCTCTTCCATTTTTTCATGGATTTTATTATTATTTTAAAAAATGTTGTCGTTTCTGTATCTTCTTTGAAATAATATAAGATTTTTTGGTATTTTGTACTAGTTAACTCCCGGATTAAGTACAGTACGCTTACGGCCAAAATTAATATCCAATCTATCCACGATTTACCCTACTAGAGATAGAAATTTGACATATTTTGTATGGAGCTTATGTCAAATTCCTATCTCTAGTCGGGCAAATCGTGGATAGATTGGATATTAATTTTGGCCGTTAGAGACCTAAGAAAACCTTCAGGTGTAGTCCAAATACAACGCGACTACGCAAACATCGCACTGTGTTTTAAGATCCCAAAAAAAGCGACATCCCTTTTTTATTCCCGATTCCTATAGTATGAATAAATACGAATGCGAGAGTAGAACTCTGGTGTGCCAGGAATGCATGGATTTTGAAAAAGATTTTTTTGAAAACTGGCTTATTTTTTATCCGGATTTTCAAAAACAAAACATAATTAAAAATAAATGATAACTGTCATCAGATCGAGTTATTGGTTCGATAAAACGACCAAAGCCACACATTTTAAAGTAATAAAAAAATAAATAGCATCACACATACCAAAATTATTTGAGATTTCCCGTTTTTCGTTTTTATTTTTTTACTCGAATAATCCGCAGAGGTATTAAAAGATTTTAACACCAGCGATTGCTATGGGTGTGTTCTACATGCTGTAAAAATATCACGAAATAATTCCATGGATTATTGTGTTAATAACGATTTTTATTTTTTAGCCAGGGTTGTCACTTACAATATCCGGAAACGATTATATCTTGAATTTTATTTTGGCTTATTAAATTTTTAAGCGAAGTTTTGAAATATGCAAGTTCGTTTATACATTCAAATGAAAAAAAAAAACAATGAAATAATAATGTTTCATAAACATTGGGGGGAAACCTGAGAGTGCATGAGCACAATGAATGTTTGACTACTACTAGGACTTGATATTGTGTTTCCTTCCACTTGTAATTTCATGAACGCAAAATAAATATGATTAATATGATAAAAAAAATACCTACATTTTATACGTATAGGTAATTAGGTATGCTACCTTATACTTATATGTCTTCAACAATAAGAATATCGGTCTGGTCTATTAATTCGTCATCACATTGACAGGTGGAATACTCAGTTGACATATTTACGTCGTCGGATGCTGCTGTTGTTAAATCTTCCATAGAGCTGCCTCCTTAGCACTCCTGAAACCACCCGGTTTCAGGAGTGCTAAGGAGGCAGCTGGTAAGGAAAGTTTTTTTAGGTTTTTCTGCCTTTGACTAAGCCTTTGATTAGAAACTATAGGATCGGAAGACACTAACGCTCTATGGAAAACGTCAAACATAGTTTTTAGGCGATCTGATTTGCGGGTATGATGTTCTCTGTCATGCCGCCAATATTTATTACGAGATTCTGCCGCTTGTTCCGACAGCATTCCCACAGGAACAGATGAGTGTTGTATTATCCCAGCTCCGTGAACTAAGATTTTGTGTATTGTTATAGGATGTCATAGGATGCCAACTGTAATTATATACGTACTTTTGGGCTAGTTGTTTACAAAAATCGGCAAATTTCTCCGGGTTTATTGGAAGAGCGCTGGATAAAACGGTCAAAATTATATAAAGGTCATCTAGTAACCATTTTTCTAGTCCAAGGATATCGGCGAAATTTTGTCTGTTTATCTGACAATACTATGCGAGCCGTATTGCCGTCATTACTGGTGCCAGAATTAGGCAGCACGACATCCACTCGAACATGTATCTTAATATATATAAATCTCGTGTCACAATGTTTGTCCTCAATGGACTCCTAAACCACTTAACCGATTATAATAAAATTCGCACACCATGTGGAGTTCGATCCAACTTGAGAGATAGGATAGTCTAGTTTAAATCTCAAATTATAGTCGCAATTTTAATTTATTGCTAATTACGTGGGACACTCAGAAAGTTTTGCGAAACTAAAAAAAATTGTTCTATACGTACATATATTTTTATCAAATCTTTTCAAAGTACTTTCCACCAGCCTCTATACAAAGATTCATGCGCCTAAACCAGTTTTCAAAACACTTTTTCCAGTCCGCCGCAGACACCTCGTTTACAGCCTGCTCGAACGCAGCCAGCGCATCTTCCGGCGACGAAAATTGTATCCCTTTGAGCTGATTTTTTATTTTTGGGAATAAAAAGAAGTCACACGGTGCTAGATCAGGGCTGTAAGGAGGGTGACCCAGGAGTTTGACTGGCGTGCTGTCCAGGAAGTCCCTCGTTTTGAGTGCGGTGTGCGCAGGTGCATTGTCGTGGTGGAGCAGTAGCCCGCGGAGCCCTGTGTTTGGTCGCTTGTCGCTTATAACAGAGAAAACTTCTGGCAAACATTTGGTAGTATACCATTCGGCATTAATGCTTCTTTGATCCCGTAAGGGAATTGATACCAAGTGGCCAGTCAAATTAAAAAAGCTAGCGATCAAAATCTTACCCCCGCTTCTAGATCGCTTCACTTTGGTAGGCGTTGGCTCATTTTGAAACACCCAAACAGTCGACTGGCGCTTGGTTCTGGGTCGTATTGATAAATCCAGGACTCATCACCTGTAACGATGTCGTAAACACGCCGAGATGAGCCTGCTTCAAATTTGTTAAGCATATCACGGCACCATTCCACCCGGGCCTGCTTCTGAGCATCGGTGAGGTTGTGCGGCACCCAGCGTGATACTATCCTCCTCACGCGAAGATGGCTGTGTAGAATCTCGTGAACGCTTCCCGATCCAATCTTCAATATGTGTTGAATCTCCTGATATGTAATTCGCCTATTGTCTTGGATTAAATTTTTCACTGCTAGCACGTTTTCTTCGGTAACAGCCGTCAAAGGGCGACCGCTTCTTTCGTCATCCCCCAAAGTTGGTCGACCGCGCTTGAATTCGTTATACCAACAATACACGGTTGCCTTGGAAGGGCCTTCATCCATGAATGCCATTTGAAGTCTATCGTACGATTCATCCGGTTTCAGGCGACACTTGAAATCGTATAAAATCATAGCTCTAAAATGTTCCCGGCGCAGATCCATATTTCAGTGAGACACAATACTTTGAATTAACTCGCAAAAAATGTGGAGGGAAATTTTGAAATTGGAACTTACTTATTTTTACTTATAAATAATCATATTTTCGAAAAACATTATAACTGGCCAGTCTCCCATATATAAAAACTTTTTTTCGCAATACTTTCTGAGGGGCCTGGTATTTGTCTGTTATTATTTGACAGTCACAATTATCTGTTAACTCCAAATGATTCTAACAGATGTCGATACCTTTCGACTGGGTTGAGTAAGTAATGAATAGATGGTAAATCTACGAACGTGTCATATAAGCTACATTTATTTATTTACCCGGTAGGTGGCGCTGCAGTCGTTGTGTCACCAAATTTGATTTGCTGAACAATTGATAACATGGGACGGGACATGGGACGGACGGGACAGGACATGTGACATGGGGGACGGGATATGGGACGGGACGGGACGGGACATGTGACATGGGGGACGGGACATGTGACATGGGGGACGGGACATGGGACGGGACGGGACATGTGACATGGGGGACGGGACATGTGACATGGGGGACGGGACATGGGACGGGACGGGACATGGGAAGGGACATGGGACGGGACATGGGACATGAGACGGGACGGGACGGGACATGTGACATGGGGGACGGGACATGGGACGAGACGGGACTTGAGAAGGGACATGGGCCGGGACGGGACATGGTACATGAGACGGGACATTGGACATGGGACGGGATGGGACATTTAACATGGGACGGGACGGGACATGGGACGGGACTGGACATGGGGTGAGATAGTGGGATAGTGGGATAGCGACTGGACTGGACTGGACTGGACGGTCCGAATAAAAGGATGGATGGATGGATGGATGGAACTGGACTGGACTGGACTGAATTAACAGGATCCGTCACGTGGGTTAGCAGAATTTAACGCGAGTGAAGCCGCGAATATTTATTTCTTCTGTACATCTGATTGTCGCCTAACTCCTCCTAAACAGCTGAACCGATTTGGATGAATTTTTTTGTGAATATTTCAATGGTTTCCTGGATGGTGTGAAAACACAATTGGATCCGGTAGGTGGCCCTTCTGTCTGTATGTCACTGATCTTCTCCTAAATGGCAGGGACGATTTTAATTATATGTGGCGCTGCTTTTCCGGGCAGGACGACGTCTGCCGGGTCCGCTAGTTCTCTTATATATTTCATCTTCAATATAAACTTCATTAACCAATAAAACAACTTGATTTTTGTGTTTGTTGTGACTTTTTACTTTCACCATAAAAATAATAATATTATAAGTAAATATAAATTATTTTAGTAATTATTATAAATTACGTAATGAATTTTAAGTAGAATTAGTCTTATTATCTCATACACGCTATGATATCTACGCTTTATCAATGGCACGTTTAACAGTTCACTCCCAGTGATCCCCAAATCGACCAAACATTATCTAAATTCAATAGAACCTTGCAAGAAGTACTAATTAACTGCGTAACATCAGGTGAGGTGGCGGTCAAACGCAAGCCCGGTAGGAATAAAAAAAAAAAAGAAAAAAGGAAAATGAAATACACAAACTCTAGGAGTGAGTTTGTGTATATCTTTCACTAATCACTAGAAATATTTTTATTATTACATTTAAAAATATAAAAATATTCATTATGACAAGTAGCAACCCTAGCGCCGGAAAATCCGGATGTTTATAAAATAGTCGATAATTACAATAATCCATGGAATTATTTCGTGATATTTTTACGGAGTATAGAACACATTCATAGCAACCGCTGGTGTTAAAATCTTTTAATACCTCTATGGATTATTCGAGTAATAAAATAAAAACGAAAAACAGGAAATCTCAAATAATTTCGTTACGTGGTGTCCTATTTCGTTTTTCTTTGCTTCAAAATATGTGGCTTTAGTAGTTCCATCGAACAAATAAGTCAATCTGATGATAGATGTCATGTATTTTAAATTATGATTTTATGTTTGAAAACTCGGGTACAAAAAAGCTCATTTTCAAGAATTTATTTTTCAAAAACCATACATTCCTGGCAAACCAGAGTTCTACTCTCGCATTTGTATTTATTTATACTACAGGAATCGGGAATAAAAAAGGGATGTCGCTTTTTTTGGGATCTTAAAACACAGTGCATCGCAAGCTAGCACGAATTTTGTTCGCGCACTTTGTTCGTGACATGACATTAAGCGCGATTATCGCGCGAATGCCAAATTGCCAATATATCTATTCGACACCAATATGTTTGATCGCGGGCTCGCTCGATATAAATTCGCCTTTAGGTGTTGTTATGCTTACAACGCGACTACGGGACCATCGCAAGATCGCGTGATTTTTGTTCGTGCATTTTGTTCGTAAAATACTCGAAGAAAATTCGCGCGAACGTGCGATGGTTGCGAATTAGATTTGTATTAGGACAACGCTTTATGCTTGATTATGATTTGATTTGTTATTGGGTTTTTTCTTTAGGAAATTCTCAGTAGCAGCCCGGAGTCTGGATTTGTGCCCGGTTAATGGCAATAGGCTCGCCCCCTATTACATGGGACTATAACATAACTGGCGAAATGTAGGTGTACTATACACCTCTGCCTACCCCTTCGGGGAAATACAGGCGTGATGTTATGTATGTATGTATGTTACGATTTGATTGATGTCCGCGAACCGGGAAATGATAAAAACGATGTTTTCTGTTTAGTTTTATTTGTTCTATTTTTTATACCGTGCAACTAGTTAGTGTTTAGTGCCTGACGTTTCAAAAGTGCCTGTCATTAGGTTTATTTGAAATAAAAACATTTGATTTTGATGTTTATAATGGCAACTCGTTAAAAATTACTGCCAGCTTCCAGTTTAGAGAAATCCACGGAAAGAATTTAGAAAAAAAATGGTTCTACAAGTAAACGCATCACATTGCATTCGGTGCTAGTATCATAACATAACATAACATCACGCCTGTATTTCCCCGAACGGGTAGGCAGAGGTGTAATAGTACACCCAAATTTCGCCAGTTATGTTATAGTCACATGTAATAGGGGGCGAGCCTATTGCCATTGACCGGGCACAAATCCAGACTCCGGGCTGCTACTGAGAATTTCCTAATGAAAAAACCCAATAACACTTTGCCTGACCCGGGAATCGAACCCAGGACCCCACGCTCAGCAGTCGCGCTTGCAACCACTAGACCAACGAGGCAGTAGGAGTGCTAGTATCACACATGTAACATATGCTATTTAGTGTGTTTTAGGCCATAGAATTGAATTTTGCCCGATAATTTGCAATAGGTCTCCCCCCTACTGACACACAAGACCGTAACTCCAGAAATGTGGGTGCACAACACCCCTCTCTGTTTCTTTAAATAGCTTGATTGATATGTTAGTTTAACACTCGCCTCGACATCTACTATGTACCGACCAAATAAGATACCGTAATGATATGAAACTTAATAAATCAATTCTAGGGGAAAATCGCCGCTACCTGACTTGTCACGCGAATGTCTACCTGTGGGGTACAAGTGAGAAGAGGATAGAGATTATGTTGAATTAGATCAAACAAGCTGGGGTGCTGGCCAGAGGGGTGCTGGCCAGAAAACCTCCACGTGTGCCTGACGGCTGCTTGTCCTTCTGGACACGTCTGGAGGGATCGGCAGTTGTTTGGCCGGTGCATCCTGGGCACGGGCAATAAAATCCTGTCGAGGGATTCACCTTCGGGGGATTTTATTGCCTGTGGCGAATATTCTGGCGCGGGAGGGGCCAGTGGGGAGTTGCTCCACGTGTCCCTCTGATATCAGCAGAGGGCACAGTGGAGGAGCAGGGGCGGGCCCGGTGTACACTCACCCTGCCACTGGGCAGGCAGCGGGGGAACTGTCTTTCCCTGCCCCCGTCGATCTCGTAACCCCAGGAGTGCCCGCTGAGTAGTGTTCTCGCACTTCTTGGGACCGAGAGTCTTGGTTTCACCGCCCGGACCGCGAGGAAGAAAACCTCTATAAAAAATTACGGGAAGTAGGGCCTGCGAGCAGCAGACTCGGGGTAGTCTGCTGCCCGACCAGCAGCTGGCATAGCTGGTACAGCCTGCGTAGTTGGCGCAGCTGGTAAAGGCCCATGAAGTGAGGTGGCGTGCAGGGTTCTATGTGCGCCACCAAGGAGGGTGCGGCCGCACGGGGAGAAGGGGCTCGCTTGCTTGTGGCGGGTCGGGACCTGTCGGGGGTGGTTGTGTGAATACTCACGGGTTCCCACGCCCTCGGCTAAGGTAGTTGAAGGAACACCGTGGTGGTTTTAGTCGGTAAGAGTCCAACACTGGCTCCGCCTACCCCGGGCAGAGTGCGTCCATGAGGATTTCCCCAAGGCAAAAAATGAAAAAATTTAGATCAAACAAGCTCACTGGTTGAACGAGAGACTAGTCGAAGGAGGATGCGTTACAAACTGGTGGATCCAACCCAGAGACCACTTCTTATCAGCGGAAGCAATGAATGAAGTCACTGTTCCTTGTATTTAGAGTCGATTATACTTTCAATTCATCATATTGAATCCAGGGCAATTAGATTATGATTGTAAATCTCCTCACTAGCCAACTTGATCATAGCTATATAATTTTAGTCTACTTATCGATTTACGGTACGATATTGCTTATTTTTTAAATCTTGATAATGTTGATTTTGAAATGATATTATTATAAAAGTTTGTTATCTGTAAAATGTCCTAATATTTCTATACTTTGATTGGTGTCTCGACAATTGTGTTAAACTATTCAAATAGTCCTTGATATCAGCAGTATATTATTTTACCGCTATATTCCTCAGTAATTGGTATTTGGTGTAAAAAGGCGGGATCTTTGACGCTTCGTGTTACTGCATTCACTCACATACGCCCAGGGGGTCTACTCCCGTTCGACGATATTTGATAAATCGTACGATTCATTGCACAATTTGCTACTCCGGTCAACCATCGTTCCCTTATCGCATGCGATGATCGTGTTTTGACGTTTGTTTTTCTCATCTCCGGTAAATTGTATACGACTATGAACCGTAGTATATCTTAATAGTGCCTTTTTTATGTGCCTATCTTTATTATGTAAGTATCAGTCGGAACGAAAGTTCGTACTTCGTTTGTCGTTCGTAAAACGCGAGTAGACCTACAGGTTCAGTGGCGTGCATTGCGTATAGACAATTAAGCAGTACCCAGCGCCTTCCTCATTCGAATTCAATAGTGGTGTAAGTTATTATCTTTTTTCAAATTAGGTACGATGATTATTTATCTTTTAATGGACCTATTAATGCTAAATTAATCTTCCTAAATAAAAAAATCAATAACTTACCACTGAGATAATATGTACTACGTACTAGAGTAAACATTACGAACAAAAAATATCGCGCAACTTGCTGGCCATGGAGCACGCGCGCTTAGAGCGTGACTAAGCGAGTGAGAGCGCAGAAGCTCTAAAACATGCCACAAACATTTTGTTCGAGGTTTCTTCTCTAGTACGTAGTACATATTACCTCAGTGTAACTTACCCCACACTTGGATTCAAATGAGGTGGGCCAGTGCACCCCACTGCCCAGGTTCAGGGGAACCCGCACACCATGGTTCACTTCCAGCATCCCTTTCGTAACAGATGCTCAGTACTTAATTCGCGTTACAATTATGAAAATAATGTTTCTTAATTTTTGAAATATTTTTCCATTCGATTTCAACAATCACTGAGTACAATGTTCCGCGCTTGCATATCAAAGTTGCATGTGTTGAGGTAATGCACCTAGCAAGGCAGTATCTATCGGTTGCTATTTCCACCCTCTCCACCTTTTTTCCTAGCCAGCAGACCCCTAGAGCATGCACGTGCAATTTCTCTCCTGTACTCGTGATTTTTGGTGGAATATTTAATCAACATTAGTTTTTATTATGTCGTGTTCAGGCATTCTATCATATTCTCGAATATGTCCTTCGTTCATCAATTCGAGCTGTATGTATCTATTTCACAAGTTGTACCCACTCACGTGTAAAGTCTTAAACTTTCCGGTATTCATTAAATTACAAACTTCAGACTAAGATTTTTTTACCAGTAAAATTCAATAACACTTTTCTAAACTTATCCCAAGACCTTTCGCTCGGCACCTGCGTTTGCAACCACATAATCAATCAATCAACTCAGCCTATCGCAGTCCACTGCTGGACATAGGCCTCTCCCAAGTTGCGCCACAACACTCGGTCCTCTGCCTTCCGCATCCAGTCCCCCCCAGCCACGTTCTTTAGGTCGTCGGTCCACCCGGCAGGGGGGCGCCCTACGCTGCGTTTGCCAATTTGCGGTCTCCACTCAAGGATTCGTCTGCTCTAGCGGCCATCGGTCCTTCGACAGACATGGCCAGCCCACTGCCACTTCAGCTTACTGATCCTACAAACTACGTCGGTCACTCCGGTTCTTCTCCGGATAATCTCGTTACGGATTTTATCCTTCGAAGAAACGCCAAGCATAGCTCGCTCCATAGCTCGCTGAGCGACTGAACTTGTGGACTAGCCCAACTGTCAGTGCCCACGTCTCGGCACCATACGTCATGACAGGCAGGACGCACTGGTTGAAGACCTTTGTCTTCAAACTTTGCGGTATAGGCGACGAGAAGACTCGGCGAAGTTTACCAAATGCTGCCCAGCCCAGACGGATCCTTCTGTTGGCTTCTTTCTCGAAGTTATGTCTACCAAGCTGATCTTGCAACCACATAAGGCTATGTCCAAATAAGTGCACCATGTTTTTATTTAAAAAAAAACTCAAGTACCTTCAGCCGTTTTTAATATCTTATAATAAAATAATTATTGAAAAAAATACGAAAAAACCGGGCTGCAGTGATCACCAGATTAAATAAAAAGACAGAAACAAGTGGGAAAAGTGGGAGTGGGGAGTTGCTCCTGATTTTATTCAACACGTTACATAATATTAGTTTATACATACATACATATTATCACGCCTGTTTCCCATTGGGGTAGGCAGAGACTATGGATTTCCACCTGCTACGATCCTGACACACCTCTTTCGCTTCATCTACGTATTAGTTTATAATCGGTGCATTAAAAGAGCCTCCACGAGTGACGATATTTAATTGATCGTCCGGCGCACCCTGGGCAGTCAGCCTCAGTGCCAACCTGCTGACTGGCTAATATTTTTCCCACGGCATGAGCTATTATCATTATGTAGCTCATGTTGACACGATAGAAGAAGAAGAATAATCATTTGATAAACATGCATAATGTTCAATTTCTGACTACTAATTATTAATAGAGGTCTCCGTTCGGGGTGAACCACTAGTGTAGAGGTGGTTTCAAACCGGCGAGGCGAGGATTGGATGGGATGGGCGTGAATTGAAATCCCGCTGACCCTTTCACACCGAAAGGTGTACATCGCGAAGCAGAGCGCGGCCGAGTGTTGCCGAGCGTGATTTTTGTATCCGTTTTGCAATGTAATAAATACTCTATTCATGCAGTAATAAAGTTTAATGTTGTATCAACAAATATTTCAATTCTCACCTCGCGCATCCTCGCCTATCCAGACCTTTCACACCAAAGATGGGCGTGTCGTGAATTGAAATTTTACTATACAAATTTCAATTCTCGCTCGGCCCATCCACGCCTCGCCTTGTAAACTAAATGAAAACACGTCTGTTCGTTACCACGGCCAATGCAACTTTAGCCGAAACGTCGAGGTTAGTCAAAATGTTTGTTTTGTTTTTATTTTATTGTGTGCGAAAATTCCCGTACTTAAAGTTCAATATAAATGAAAGCAATAAACCATTATAACGTAAATTTGATGACTCACAAACCCGCTTTCTCTTTTCAATTACACCAAAACCTAATCACTAAGCGTCAGGTGCTAATCAGTCTGTCAGTAACCGAATAACCCGAGAGCAACCAGCGAACCATGAATGGGGGTGGCAACAAGCAACCACACGACCCGATTTAGGTTGCCTACCAAATATAGTATGGTATGTTCGGTATATTTGCTGGTAGCTGAAATTTTTGATACCAATATGTATGTAACTAATATGTGATGCCGCAGCGGGATTCGACGGCATGCAACGGGACGCGACCGGAGGTAATGGCACGTTGCAACGGCATGCGACGGGACGCGAAAGCATGCTGAGGGACGCCAAAGCATGCTGAGGGACGCCAAAGCATGCTGAGGGACGCCAAAGCATGCTGAGGGACGCCAAAGCATGCTGAGGGACGCCAAAGCATGCTGAGGGACGCCAAAGCATGCTGAGGGACGCCAAAGCATGCTGAGGGACGCCAAAGCATGCTGAGGGACGCCAAAGCATGCTGAGGGACGCCAAAGCATGCTGAGGGACGCCAAGGCATGCGACGGTATGCGCTGGAGTTCGCTAACATACGATCGCGGGGTGAGGCAGTGCAAACGGGGATGCACGCACATCACATTGCCCGCACCGCCACCCGCTGCATGATGTCTCGGCATGCCGTGGCAAAATCCCTTGTCCTGTCATCCCTTTTTTTAGGGTATGACAGATATATACTTTTAAATATCATTTGATGTAACACAAACTAACACCGTACTGACAAATCTTAAAAATTTGTTCCATTTTTAACTTGTTTGACTTGACTTTACCAGATTCAACTCCATCGATCAGATCGATACATTTAATATCATAATGATTAGTAAGGTACTAAAGCTACTGAAGTCGAGACTTCGAGAGAAATTCTGGAGGGGCCGATCTAGGGCCGATAGTTTCAAAAGGCCGACGAAGGGTCGACGTAGTGCCGGAAAATCGGCCCCCCAGGCACCAATTCCGAGATTGACACTTACCGTATACGCGATCAGATACGTTGACTTTTATTCATAAATCAGCAGCGCCCCTAGCGGAAACCAGGAGGAACTACTGATTTATGAATTATATGAATGAATGAAAATGTCATGCTGATGGTGGCGTTAGTATCGGGTCAAGTTATGCTCACGTCATGCTCGTGAACGGGTGCCGTCTGTCGGGACAGGTCAGCTCCTACATACTATGGCAACTCTTTTTAGATTTATTTCTAAAGGCAATATTCTCACTTTTAAACTCTTGTTTATTTCTGACATTAACCTACATTATACTATTACTCACATTATCTGAATGAATTTGATGCAATAAATAACCTTCTTCTTTTTGAAGTCGGTTAATAACCTATTTTAAAAAGAGTATATCCATGGAGTTTCTTGCTGGTTCTTCTCCATAGGACCCACAATTTGGAACCGTGCAACTAGAGCCTGACGTTTCAAAAGTGCCTGTAATTAGGTAGGTTTATTTAAAATAAAAAATATTTGAATTTGAATTTGAAAGTCGATGCATTCGATTGCGTATGCGGTAAGTTCAAAACTCAGAATCGGTATACTCAGGAGAGAAAAAACAAATTGGCTTGTGTTGGTTCTTTTCTGTAAAAATAATTCTAAAATAAAATTGTACCTATCTGAATTTGTATCTAAAAATTTGTTGATAAAAACAAGAAAACAAACATTTATGTAATTTTATCACTGAAAGCAGGATAAAAATAAATAATTATTTTTATCCTTCCAATTAGCTGTAACTCTTAATTGCGTCTCTTCAGGTGAAAATTAAAACAGATTAATTTAAGCCTACTTAGGGAAGAGGTTGCTACCCTAATTCGGGAAACACAATTATTATTATTTGAATAATGTTGTGTTGAGCTTTCTTGTTTTTTTTTCATAAACTACGTTACTTTTTGGTAACGTAATTTGAGAAACGAATTTGTTCAAAATCACCAGGAGAATCGATTGGGATGGTTTTTGAAGTAAAACTTCTTTACGCACGCTTGACTTGGGGAGTAAGCTGGCGAGAGCGTTACGAAAAGATGATCGGACGAGGCGAACGGAGGGGTTAGTGCGGTACGCGGGGAACGAGGCGCGCGCTAGGCCGGCCACACACAGCGCCGGCAGATGTACGAGCGCCGCGCCGCCATTCCTTTGTTCTCATTGAAATAGTATAAGTTAGTGAAGTTTCACTTCAGTCGTGTGGCAAATATTTGTATATTATCGTTAAATTCAGTACATCAGCGGATCGTAAATAGGTCCTTAAAGTCCAGGAAGTTCGTCTCGATTAGTTTCCGTGCATCAGGTAGTCCCTGCATGACATTCTACACTTTTTCCGCTACCAACTGGGGAACTTACAGTGACTATAAAGGCATCTAATTTTGTGATTTAGAAAAAAAATACATCCTAATCGATTCTCTTCGTGATTCTGAACAAACTAGTTTCTCAAATTGCGTGAACAAAAAGTAACTTTGTATAAAGATAAAACGTACTTACAAAAATATAACTTAACTACATATATAGAAACTTAAATAAATCTATAATATAACTATATAAAATAGTAGTACTAGTCAATACAATTAATAACATTATTAATGTGAGTGTAATAAATTCTCAAGAAGTTTGCTGCATTTAACCCGACAGCTTTTGACAACAAAAGACGCAAGCATACTGTTTGTCCACCTACAACTTGTAAAACACACTTTGCCCAAAGATTTTATTGTTTCCTGGGAGGCTTCCTCTACAACAAAGCAAATCAGACCCTCTGTATTTACTCACTACCTAAATATAAATGTAAAATTAAGGTCTCCAATTGGTTACAGTCTCTAGATTATGAAGCTACTGAAAATTTCATTCAAGTTATCCAATAGAGTGTCCTATTTTTGCTTCCATCTTCCTTACACATGTAATCTGGATTGTATACACCCACACAGCCACGCACGCTCCCTTACACACAATACCTCCAACATCATGGGTGGCCCCCACATCCACACACAGCCCCCACATCCACACACAGCCCCCACATCCACACAGAACCCCCACACAGACAAACCCCCCCCCCACACACACACACAACTCCTACACTCCCCTTTATTACACAACGCATTTTGTTACATCCTATGTTTTATTATGTACACATCCGTGACACCAAGATTTTTATGAATAATGCTGAAATTTTAAAATAATATATTGATTTTGTTTACTATGTCCGGGTAGTTGGGAGTCCTGCAGACCTGTAACACAGGTTCACCTAGTACAGGCTCCAGTCTCCACAACATAATGTTAAGCAAATATTTGTTTTAATGGTTTACACTGTAAAGATTCTTTATGTGGTGGAGAAATAAATGAATGATTTATTATTATTATTATTTATTATTATTTGTAGGAACAACCTGTATCAACGATGGCTGGAGCAGACGAGTTCTTGACCGCGAATCGGCAAACGCAGTGTAGGGCGCCCCCCAGCCAGGGGGGGCTGGATGCGGAAGGCAGAGGAACTAGTGTAGAGGCGTAACTTGGGAGAGGCCTATGTCCAGCAGTGGACTGCGATAGACTGACCCCCAGTTTCTGGAAGGCTGATCAACGCAAAAATTAACTAATCGACTGTCAAATCTCAGGTCAAGCGATATGATTGGTTGTTAACAAGAATATATACAACATGTTGGTCTGTATTCGTGCCATATTTAAGGAGGTGACTATACAACTGATACTGAACACGAGTCATTAAAAAATACATTTGTTTTAAATTATTATTTAAATACCTATTTGTATACAAACAAATTCCCTCCGTGTGTCGCGTGCGACACAAAAACAATGCGTGCGAAACCACCAAAAAAAATTGCCGGTATTTCCACCCTTTGACAATGCCGCCGATGACTTATTTTCAGTCGTTCGGGATTTATTCTCAAACCGTCGCTATGGTTCTAAGTGAAAATTTGGGTATTAAATAATCGTAGAATTTTTCAAGTATTTTTAGATGATTAAGCACATTATTTATCATTTGCTCTAGAAATATGGCACGATTACAGATCAACATCTTGCATATAAAAGTTTTGAAGTGACTCAAGTTTTTCGAATTGGGTCCTCGAAGATAGCTGGCATCGGCCGGCATAGTCAAGAACAGGAAGAAGAAAAGATTGTACAAGCCCAATCTTAGTGGCAGTTGGAAGAAAGTTACGCAGTCGTCTTGGGGATCCTGCTTTGACAAACTTCCGACGACTGGTTTCTTGTAATAGTGGACACCAAGACAAGTTTTTATTGATTGGGGGGTAATCTATTGAGGGGGGTTTTCTATTGAGCACCCCCCCAAAATATAATGTAACGCCGGTTGGTAGCAAGATTGCAGCACGATAGCTAATTGATGAAAAATCTGTAGACTTCCAGTAATAAGGTTTATTGTGTTCCACCGACAACAGAAGAATGAGCCCGTTTTAACGTTAACACCTATTTTTATAAATAATCAGCGGTAGTGACGTCACAACGTTTTCGAATAACATAATTATGAAATTATTATAATACCTACTTATTAAATGTTGATATTTAACTCAATAATTAATAACTTTGGATGAATAAATAACCTTAATCAATATTACTTCTAATCACAAAGTATTGTAGACATTTAAAATGTAACCTATTTGTAGGAAGTGTTGGTGGCGGGAGCCGGAAGTTGTAACAATAGCAACAGGAACTAAAAGTGAATACGTAACTTTATTTTTCTAAAATATTCAAGGACATTATCAAGGTTAGTGGCGCTTGGCTAATTGCGGATCTTAAAATCTTAAGTACGATTTCAATAACTTTAATTTTGAAAAGCTTTTTTCACATGAAGCTACCAAAACGACAAATCTTAGACACATCACTCGGAAGAGACTCAGAATAATGGGACTATGGGTGTTTTACAGAATAATCTCAGAAACTCCAAGGTAGTCCACTGGACCGCCACTTGGGAAGAAATACTAGCGGCTTCCAAGTGGCGCCGCGCCGATTTGTCACCCCTTGGTGCTTGGCACCCGGGGCGGACCGCTCCCACCGCCCCCCCTTACGCTGCCACTGTGCCCAAGTTCTTTACCTTATCACTAATGGGTATTTGGATACCGTCAAAGATAACTTGAGGAAGGTGGAACCAGTCAATCCTCGAAACCATACGTGAGCTGCCAATAAAAGTAACTTAGGTTTCTAAGGGGTTCACTCTGAGTCTGTAGCATTTGCTCCACTCAAATATGATAGCGTAAGCGTAACCTTAACAATATATTCCAATTAGTCTGTATCCTAATTGCCTCTAAAGGACTTCCTTACAAATTATTTCAAAACCTAATTCTATTAAATTATTATGCTTGGCATAACATTTTAGATTTGTAAGAATCACTTTTGTTAAAGAAGCTGGCGTTAAAGAATATTTTGTCAAAGGTTTGAAGAAGAGAGTTTTGTCCTGTTTTTTATTTGTTTAAAATGTGTTTACGGTTAGTTACTTTGGGAAGTTGGTTGAGGGGTGTTTTTAAACTACAAATAATTTATCGAAGAATATTTATTTGTGACAATGTTTATAAAAAAATTGTATTACAGTCAACAGTTTTGCCAGCCAGAGCCGCGGGGTTGCTTTTTTAAATCGTTTTACGGCGTGGTTGCTAGGACCTTTTAGCCACGTCTTTTGTAAAATACGCCTCAATAAAGTGATGAAATCTTTTCTAGAGGTTTGTTTATTTATTTATCTAGACCTATATGCAGCTTTATTGTACACCTAAAAATACATATCATTAAGATATATGCATTTAAACTATTGTATAAATGGCGGCCTTATCGCGATCAGCGATTTCTTCCAGGCAACGTTAGGATGGACAAGAATGGACAAGAATAAATGAATAAGGTTTCTGAGGAATTGATGATAAATACGAAAGTCATGTATTTAAAGTTTCTGCCATTTACCCACACTTGTGCACGTTAAGGATTCGTAAATTTAATAATCCACCATTCATCATTTCAGCCGAAATACGTCTACTGCTGAACATAGGCCTCCCCCAAGCATATCGCCACAACGACCGGTCCTGCGCTTCCCGCGATCTTAACACAAAAAACCGCTCTTTCCAGCGATTTTCCAGCTAATCGGGGGATACATATTGAAAGACAGAAAACAATCTTACTACCAAGCAAATTTCTTAAACAATAACTTTTGATTACGAAAATATTTTATTATGGCTTATTTTAGTAGTAGTAGACCACCTTTGTGAAAGAGCTCGTCAGGGGAAGAACTACCACCGTACCTACTACAAATAGTGATGCACGCATTGATGTGTTTCGGTCTGAAGGGTACGGGTGCCGGTGAAATTACAATCACATGAGACTTTCCATTTTCATGTCTCAGTTTGGCAAACCGACTTGCGGTACCATTTAGGCAACAACCTAGGTGGTATTGCAGTTGTTATGGGCAAAGGTAACCTATTAACATCAGGTGGGCCTTTAGCTCGTTTCGCCATCCTATACTATAAAAAAAAAACAAAAGTATAATATGTACCTCTACATAAATAAAAATATTGCTATTATTCTTGACCAGCTATTTTACCTTTACACAGTCCGTTATCATGTTTTTTTTTTAATCACAGTCCGACTCGCTCCTGGCCGCAACATAAGTCACCCTTATAGAGTGAGAATCAAAGAGCATGCGTTGGGTTCAATGACCTCTAGGGGTAGCTCCACCCCGGCTAGACGACGCTTTATTTATAGCTACATCGATCTGTCACTGAGGGTTAGCCCGGGTTCGGTTCCTATTTCAAAAGGTAGATGGCGTTTGTTTCAATTCGAAAGAATTTTGGAGTTTAGATTTGGAGTTTTATGTTTCAGCTTTTTGGTGCGCGGGAGTAGTTTTAACCACGTTTTTATTAACGAGTTAATAACTAGTTTCCAGTCATGTCTGTCTGTTCGGTACAAATTTTGCAATCGATTTTAAGCTAAGCTAGAGATTTCAAACTTTAAATATAGCCAGTGTTGCCAGGTCCGATTTTCAAAATCCGGGAGGCTTATTATGAAAAAAGCGGGAGATGTACCAGGCCCCTCAGAAAGTATTGCGAAAAAAAGTTTTTATATATGGGAGACTGGCCAGTTATAATGTTTTTAGAAAATATGATTATTTATAAGTAAAAATAAGTAAGTTCCAATTTCAAAATTTCCCTCCACATTTTTTGCGAGTTAATTCAAAGTATTGTGTCTCACTGAAATATGGATCTGCGCCGGGAACATTTTAGAGCTATGATTTTATACGATTTCAAGTGTCGCCTGAAACCGGATGAATCGTACGATAGACTTTTAATGGCATTCATGGATGAAGGCCCTTCCAAGGCAACCGTGTATCGTTGGTATAACGAATTCAAGCGCGGTCGACCAACTTTGGGGGATGACGAAAGAAGCGGTCGCCCTTTGACGGCTGTTACCGAAGAAAACGTGCTAGCAGTGAAAAATTTAATCCAAGACAATAGGCGAATTACATATCAGGAGATTCAACACATATTGAAGATTGGATCGGGAAGCGTTCACGAGATTCTACACAGCCATCTTCGCGTGAGGAGGATAGTATCACGCTGGGTGCCGCACAACCTCACCGATGCTCAGAAGCAGGCCCGGGTGGAATGGTGCCGTGATATGCTTAACAAATTTGAAGCAGGCTCGTCTCGGCGTGTTTACGACATCGTTACAGGTGATGAGTCCTGGATTTATCAATACGACCCAGAAACCAAGCGCCAGTCGACTGTTTGGGTGTTTCAAAATGAGCCAACGCCTACCAAAGTGAAGCGATCTAGAAGCGGGGGTAAGATTTTGATCGCTAGCTTTTTTAATTTGACTGGCCACTTGGTATCAATTCCCTTACGGGATCAAAGAAGCATTAATGCCGAATGGTATACTACCAAATGTTTGCCAGAAGTTTTCTCTGTTATAAGCAACAAGCGACCAAACACAGGGCTCCGCGGGCTACTGCTCCACCACGACAATGCACCTGCGCACACCGCACTCAAAACGAGGGA
Organism: Asteroscopus sphinx; assembly: GCA_949699075.1. Taxonomy (NCBI): domain Eukaryota; kingdom Metazoa; phylum Arthropoda; class Insecta; order Lepidoptera; family Noctuidae; genus Asteroscopus; species Asteroscopus sphinx. The sequence continues at coordinate 6,594,390 of OX453029.1, forward strand.
CTTCCTGGACAGCACGCCAGTCAAACTCCTGGGTCACCCTCCTTACAGCCCTGATCTAGCACCGTGTGACTTCTTTTTATTCCCAAAAATAAAAAATCAGCTCAAAGGGATACAATTTTCGTCGCCGGAAGATGCGCTGGCTGCGTTCGAGCAGGCTGTAAACGAGGTGTCTGCGGCGGACTGGAAAAAGTGTTTTGAAAACTGGTTTAGGCGCATGAATCTTTGTATAGAGGCTGGTGGAAAGTACTTTGAAAAGATTTGATAAAAATATATGTACGTATAGAACAATTTTTTTTAGTTTCGCAAAACTTTCTGAGTGTCCCACGTATTGAGGAAAAATGGAAAAAATCGGGAGATGATGTTTTTCAACAAAAATCAAAGTTTTTGAAGTAATCACGGTATTATATTTTGCCACCATTCCAGCTGTGTTATATTTCTCTGGCTGCAATATTAAAATCAAAGCAGTTTGATTTTTTACATTTTACTGCCCAATGTAATTAAAAAAAATTGAATTTAAACTTTGTCATTTTGTAATAGAGTCTATTTTACGCTAAGTGTTTAGTGAACATACGACACACTGGGAGTGACGGAAATATTCAGGGCAGCAACTTACCTATCCGTCTGCTTCATTTTATGCAGTTTTTTTTTGCCAGATTTTGATCTTATTCCTATTATTAGGCTTTATACAGGGATTGTCCATTGTCAGGGAGGCCTATGTCCAGCAGTGGACGTCTTTCGGCTGAAATGATACAGGGATTGTAAAAAATCGGGAGATTTTTGTCGAAAATCGGGAGATCGGGAGATTTTTAGGAAAATCTGTGAATCTCCCGGAAAATCGGGAGACCTGGCAACAGTGAATATAGCTCAGAATTGGATGACAATGCAATATTAACCTGCATTATTTTTAAAAACGTGGTACTTATATGAAAAAAATCCTCAAATTATTTAGGTATAGTTAGAACGCAATTAAAACAAATTAGAATAATTTTCACCTGCAAAAATAACTTTTTCGTGATGTATCCGACTATCCGACAGTAATTTACAACCTCATCGCCTCAGTGCTTGAATGTCCAACCGACCATTGACCAAATTTTACAGGAGACGTTTTGTTTTGTTTATTATTGATTTAAGAGAAATATTTTCAAAACTTTGATGATTTAAGAATAATGTATAGTTATGTTACATTATTCTTAAATCATCAAAGTATAAAAAATATTTCTCTTAAATCAATAATAAACTTAATAAAACGTCTCCCGTAAAATTTGGTCAATGGTCGGTTGAACATTCAAGCACTGAGGCGACGATCTGTTACTGTATCTGACATCGATAAACCGTCACGATCGCATTTGTTACGCATTTACAGGCAAGCTCACAGCAATTGATAGAATGGCCATGTGGGCAGGGCGCGCGTGGCAGCACCATGCACCATAGCGCAGAATATTTCAAAGCCTTTCTCAGCACGCCTTATGACTTGTTTCTATAAATACTGTAACTAAAACCCGCAAAAATGCCTTATTGTGCTGTTTCTAATTGCAGAAATAAAAGCTGTAAAGTACAATTGATTAAAAAAAATCTTTTTTAATAATGACGTCAAAATCCGTCTGGGCTGGGCAGCAATTGGCAAACTTCGCCGAGTCTTCTCGTCGCCTATACCGCAAAGTTTGAAGACAAAGATCTTCAACCAGTGCGTCCTGCCAGTCATGACTTACGGTGCCGAGACGTGGACACTGACAGTTGGGCTAGTCCACAAATTTAAAGTCGCTCAGCGAGCTATGGAGCGAGCTATGCCTGGAGTTTCTTTGAAGGATAAAATCCGTAACGAGATTATCCGGAGAAGAACCGGAGTGACCGACATACCTTGTAGGATCAGTAAGCTGAAGTGGCAGTGGGCTGGCCATGTCTGTCGAAGGACCGATGGCCGTTGGAGCAGACGAGTCCTTGAGTGAAGACCGCGTATCGGCAAACGCAGCGTAGGGCGCCCCCCTGCTAGGTGGACCAACGACCTAAAGAACGTGGCTGGGGGGGACTGCATGCGGAAGGCAGAGGACCGAGCGTTGTGGCGCAACTTAGGAGAGGCCTATGTCCAGCAGTGGACTGCGATAGGCTGAGTTGATGATTGAATGACGTCAAAATGTAAGGCGTTGTTTGTTCGGAAAGTTGCCACGCATGAATCGCAAGTAAAATTGTGATTACAACCATTCTATCTGTTTCTGTGGGCAAGCTACTGGCGCGGGCGGTCATCTTAGTGTAATTTCAGATTAAATAACATGTCATAAAACTTCTGCTATGTAACACGTCCACATTATTTAACACTTTTATATAACATCGTAACATATAAAGTCTGTGTACGTTTAAATAACATTTGTATTTTCCATTGGGAAGGTGACTAACATTTTTTTATTAGTTATTGATACTTTCACTTTAATTATAAGTTAGCTCAGTCATTAAATTTGTGCATGCTGTGGCCTCCTGTAAGTGAAGGAGTACACCAGATAGAATCCTGTATCTGTCACTTGTGATTTTTTGTGTATATCTTTTGTTGGAGGTTCTCAGTAATATAAATAAATAAATAAATTATTAGAAATCTCGAAAAAAATTCAAGAAAAATAAGCAACTGTGCAAAATACTGAAAAAGGTGTACTTATATCTTCCATTTTTTCATGGATTTTACTATTTTTTTCAACAATGTGGTCGTTTCTGCATCTTCTTTTAAATAATATAAGATGTTTGGTATTTTTTTAGGACTAGTTATCTACCGGATTAAGTACAGTACGCTTAAGAGACCTAAGAAAACCTTTAGGCGTAGTCGAAATACAACGCGACCACGCAACTATCGCAAGCTCGCACAAATTTTGTTCGCGCACTTTTTTCGTGATATGACATTATCGCGCGATTACTGTGCTTTAATTAAAACATTTTTTTTGCACATATTAATAATAATACAATATAATCTTTTTTGTGTCAACAGCGGTACGTTACAGTTCTTATAGGTACAAGTTTGGATCCGCACAGTTTACCTAAGGCATACAATAAGATTGAAGGTAACAGTAGAAAATTAATCAGTCTAAGATTTATCCATTGATTCAAGTTTCATAATCAGAATTCATAATGATTACATTTTTATTTTATTTATGGTAAATTCCAATATTTAATTCATTTATACATCTAAAATTAATTAACATTTCAAGTTCACTGTAAAAATCATATTCATAAAAAAACTAATTCATTAAAAATTTAAGTTCATAAACAGTTCAAATTCATAAAATTATTACATAAACACTAAAACACATGCCATGACATACACATGTTATGACATGCTTTCTAACATACAGTGTCTGCATTATTAAAACATGTTTTATAACATGTTATGCTGCTTAATCTGAATTTAACTAAAGTCAAATAAAATTGTCTAAGCCATTCCACTCAATAGATCCATCTAAATTTTAACCTGTGACCCTCCAGGCAACACTTCTAAACAGGTGCACCCTTAAATCACAGACAGACAAATCGATACCATTAAATATATTAATATCGATAAGTACTAAAGTGGGTGATTTATTATGCAATGTGTCCTCAGATATTTAGTTAGATTTATTATGAGAGACATCTCACGATAGAGTTGCAATTGTTTTTATAAACAGACTGTATAATGACGGATATGCGGATGTGACGCATATCTTATTACACTTGGCTCTGTACCTGTATTTGTTCTGTGTTCTTGAATTTTTTGGTAATTTTGTGCGTCACTTTTGAAGCAAATAAATATTTTTCTTTCTTTCTTTTCTTGTTTATAAATTATCACCGTAATAATTAATTTAACGTTTTTAATTTTTGCCCGATGTTATTAATCCTGGTTTTGCAAATCTATTACCCGTAGATAATAATAAATAAAAATCCTTGTGCAATACGGTATTACAAGATACCAACAGGTTTTTCTTCAATTTAATTTTTTTTTCCGTGATTATCTCTTGCTCTAAAACTCAGTGTTCTCCTTTTGTAGGGTTCCGTACCCAAAAGGTGCAAACGGGACCCTATTACTCTCGCTACGCTGTCCGTCCGTCCGTCCGTCTGTCTGTCACGGGGCTGTAACTTTGTAACGGTAGCAGATAACTAGTTGAAATTTAAAGAAAACAGAATATGTGTTACTATGAGGTGTATCACGACAAATACTAAAAACCAAAAAAAGTCTAAAACCAAAGGGGGTCCCCCATACAAGAAACCTCGAAAAACATGCATTTTTTTCAACGTTTTTGTTCCTGTTCTATCTTCAAAACGGTAACACATGCCAGCGTCAAACTTGGTCTGATTACAGTGCATACTATGTAGTTTAGCAACAAATACTAAACACAGGACAAACATAGATAAACATGGCGGTAACTACGGAAGAAAGAGATGCAAAAATTCACATTTCTCGTACAATCGTTGATGTCTTTTGATAAACTCTCGTAAATTAAATCAGTTTGTATTGGGTATTAGGTCGATGGGTGGTACGGAACCCTTACTGCGAGAGTCCGACTCACACTTTTTTTTATTTTTATAGTATAGGATGGCGAAACGAGTTAAAGGCCCACCTGATGTTAAGCGGTTACCTTTGCCCATGACAACTTCAATACCACCTAGGCTGTTGCCTAAATGGTACCGCAAGTCAGTTCTTCAAACTGAGACATGAAGATGGAAAGTCTCATGTGATTGTAATTTCACCGGCACCCGTACCCTTCAGACCGAAACACAGCAATGCAAGCATCACTATTTGGCGGAGAAGTAGGCACGGTGGTAGTACTTCCCCGGACGAGCTCTTTCACAAAGGAGCTCTACTACTACTAAAAACAACACTTGGCCGGTTTTTAATAAATAATGGTTGCAATAGCTACCATGAGTATAATATATGGGATAACTTGTATAATAGAACCCTAATCCTTCCGTAATTTAAAAATTTAAAAATAGAACATGTCAGCTGTGTATTTCCCGCGCAAGTTGACCGCAGGGAAAAGTTATTTGTATAGTTTGATGGACAAGTTGGCGAGTTGTCGTATTAATTCTATGAATATTCTGCCGCATGTCATATTTATGACAAACGTGGTACCTATTTATTTATAGAAAGGAGTGATAGAAAACGAAGAACAATTTACAAGAGCTACTTACACACATAAAGATAAATTAAAATGAGAAAAAAAAGATAAACCTTTCATTCATTTCAAACGATCGAGTGATTCACTTACTTCACAATCGGAAAACTATTATAATGTTTTGCTATAAATCTAAATTCCATCCTCACCATTTTGATGGTTGGTGGTCAACTACAGTACGTTTCACACGCCACTTTTTGCCTCGTACAGCAAAACTGTGGAACCAACATCCGTCAGCGGTTTTCCCGAACAAAATTGACATGGGAGCCTTCAAGAAAAGAGGGTACGTCTTTTTAAAAGGTCAGCGACGCATCGGCGACTCATCTGGGGTTGCGGACTTGCGGATGTCCATGGGCGGCGGAGATTGCTTACCATCAGGTGACCCGCATGCTCGTTTGCTCACCAAACATAACATAACACACACATAACATATTATAAAAAGTAAAAAATAAAGTTATAAAATTAATTACTTAACAAAAACAAAAAACCCGACTGCGTCTAAAAATAACAGAAAAGATATAAACAAAACTTATCAACACGCAGGCGGAGGCTACGTATGATTTTGGTCATGAATTACATAATAGTTCATAGGTAGCCTCCGCCTGCGTGTTGATAAGTCTTGATTATATCTTTTCTGTTATTTTTAGACGCATTCGGGTTTTTTGTTTTTGTTAATTAATTTTTTTATTTGAAATTTTTTAGTTTTTTATGTTTTATTTATCATACTATTAATGTTTTTTTTGAAAAGTCAAATTCATTTTTAACGTTGAATATTTTGTTGTTTTTTAGCATTTCTCATTCCAAATTACGTTTAAACATATAAGTTGTATATATATTCGTAAACCATTTATAAAACCCTTTATTTTGATACCCCACACGCTAGGTTTTGAGCAAAAAAAAAATTTTGAAGTCACAAAAAATCCAAAAAGCGGCCATTTTGATTTTTATAATTTTAATATACCCTGTGTCACTCTCACAATTAAGACGAATCCAACGACTACTAAGATCAAGCTAAGATCCATCAAGCCGTTTAGGCTACAGAGCATGCCAAAGAAATATACATACATACATACACTCGAAAAACATAACCCTCCTTCTGGCGCAGTCGGGTAAAAAGGGACAGAGCTGTACTTCATCCGATCCGGTTGAACTAGTCGGTCACTTCTCCATACAAAGGTCGGAGGGTGATCACTCCATTATTTGATATTGTAGCTAACTAACTAATCAGGATATTGATTTGTCTCTTCATTACCAAGGCTTGTATTTAAACAAAAAAGTAAACAGATAATTGACTTACAAGCTATGAGCCTCGAAACATCGTATTTTAGCACGAATTTCAACGCTTTTTGGACGTAAACAAATGAAATAAGAAGCATGAATTCTCCAAAATAAAAAGTAAATGATAATTTGTGTTCTTCAAAAGTATCTTAGTATTATATATCCATTGTTTGCATTGCATTTGGCAAACTTCGCCGAGTCTTCTCGTCGCCTATACCGCAAAGTTTGAAGACAAAGGTCTTCAACCAGTGCGTCCTGCCAGTCATGACTTACGGTGCCGAGACGTGGACACTGACAGTTGGGCTAGTCCACAAATTCAAAGTCACTCAGCGAGCTATGGAGCGAGCTATGGAGCGAGCTATGCTTGGAGTTTCTTTGAAGGATAAAATCCGTAACGAGATTATCCGGAGAAGAACCAGAGTGACCGACATAGCTTGTAGGATCAGTAAGCTGAAGTGGCAGTGGGCTGGCCATGTCTGTCGAAGGACCGATGGCCGTTGGAGCAGACGAGTCCTTGAGTGGAGACCGCGAATCGGCAAACGCAGCGTAGGGCGCCCCCCTGCCAGGTGGACAGACGACCTAAAAAACGTGGCTGGGGAGGACTGGATGCGGAAGGCAGAGGACCGAGCGTTATGGCGCAACTTGGGAGAGGCCTATGTCCAGCAGTGGATTGCGATAGCCTGAGTTGATTGATATATCCATTGTTTAGTACCCATAGTACAAGCTTTGCTTAGTTTGGGACTAGATGGTGATGCGTAAAATGTCCCAATTTTGTTTTTGTTTTTAAATAATTTACATAAAAGCAGCTTTTTGAATAACATTCATATTAATAAATACAGGAATTAGGTAGTAGTGTAAAAACATGTATAATTAACATCTTCTGTACCACATCCTTGCGAATAAATATCTTTATGCTTTATTAATGTTTGTACTATGAAAACATAGCCTAAGTTTAATTTGAAATGCTGTACTATTTCTCGTAATAAACGTTATTTATTTATTATTTATCTTTATCTTTAAACGGTCAGGTATCTTACTGGAATCCTAAGATATATCTCGCGATACATCATCCAGTGTAAACTCCGCCACTAGAGATGTAACTCCGTCTGATCGTGATCCCATTTATAATAATAATTAATTATTAAGAACATTTTGAACGTCCCTAATTTACGATGTGATTAAAGTGTCACTAAGTACCTACACTGCCACTTATAGTGAAAAGTGATTAAATTGTTATTTTGCGAACTTTGGCCTATTGGAGTGGGGTTTGTGTTAGAAGAGGGATTTTGAAAATGACGTGAATTACTTTTCATGATTTTCACAAAGAATTTTTTTCGACTTTATTAATTAAAAATAGTCATAGGAAATTGTAGAAAAAATACTAAATAGGAAATGGTAGAAATATTCGAAGAAAATTCCTTTCAAGGTAATGCAATGCATTGATAATTTTGACCCCATTCTCTACCTACCCTGATTTTTCTCCAAATTGGGTCGAAAAAAAAACATAGCATTTACATACTAAAAAGATGTTTTTATTATGTTTCTTACTACAAAAAAATACGTATATCAAACACAAAATAATGACGAAAGTCTTGTACAAAAATATTCATATTTCCTTGTTCTAAGGGTCGGGTCGCACTTGAAGTGAATTTATATTCAGTCGCAATAAGACATGAAATCATTTTTTCCCGTAACTATGGCAGTTTACATTTGAATATACCTATTTCACGATGTTTAGAAACAAATACAAGGTTAGGGCGGGCTCACACTTGCGATTTTTTGACTGAAATATAATTATGTTAGGACTGGATGTTGGTGGTAGGTATTGCAGTTACCGTTATGGGGACTTACCTACCGAAATACCGAAACTGAACAATTTTTCCACGATTTCTGAGCATACAAGGAAATTCGTGAAATTACTATTTTCCGCCCTATCACCCGCGTATGTTATTCGCATATTCTTGTTTATTAATCATAAAGTCAATAATTACGTACAAAACTGCAACAAAATTTATTAATTCTACATTTATAACTACGAAACATTCGTCCGAGTACGAAACAGCTACGTCCAAATAATTATGGGTAGGTACCTATACGATTCTACAGCAAATAAGTTTGATTGAATTTAGTGTAGAAAATGTTAAATTTTTTAAGTAGGTAGGTTTTTCATAGAATCTTTTCTTATGCTTTCGGTAGGTTTTATTAATCTCCATTTGTTTAATTGACACCAAATAAGTTCACAATATGTTGAAAAGATTTAAATTGCGGAAAGAAAAAAAAAAAAAAAAAAAAAAAAAAATTACATGTACAAAGGCGAGCTCAACTCAAAAATGCGTTTTCTACCAGCAAACCTTTGAGCGGTAGAGTAAGTGTAGAAAAGAGGCTGAGGGTAAACTTAGTGCAAAACTGTTATACCTACTGTTAGACCTAGACCTATGTAGGTCTATATAAACTACTTAATAATCAAACATACATAAAACCTTCGAACGACTTTGAAAATAAGTCACCGGCGGCATTGTCAAAGGGCGGAAAATTCTGCCCATTTTTTTTGGTGGTTTCGCACGAATCGTTTTTGAGTCGCGCGCGACACACGAGGTGAATTTGTTTGCTTACAAATAGGTATTTAAATAAAAATATTTTTTGTTGGTATTGATTTTTTTATTGATTCTTGTTCAGTATCAGTGGTATAGTCACCGCCTAAAATATGGCACGGATAAGATCAACATGTTGTATGACTTGTATGTATCATGTATGTATACCATAAAACAACTAGATACACGATTTAAAGTCTTGAGAAATAATCGCAACAAAAGTCGTCAACTCCTGTTTAAACTTCGCCGCTCACGGAATGAGTTTCAAGCGATACCTTCATTCAGGAAATTGAGTTTCAGCGAAGTTACGTAAAATTTCTGTCGAGATCTGTTTCACTTGTTTTATTTACTGTACTTTGAGTACAGCTCTGCTGAAACAGTTTTAAGTGTGGATAGTAATTAAAAAGAAGGTATGAAATTTTGCGTGTGTTTGTGGAAAGGGAGGATCCTCTGACCAGGCTAGGTCTAACTGCGAGTCACACTCTGTTTACGCGATTCAGTATTTGTGACGTCATCTACTACGTCAGTAATAAAACAAGGTTTAACCGGATTACATCGCGTATATTATTTAAATTGGTTTTCCTGACGTTTCGAAAGCTTTGCAGCGTTCGTGGTCGCAGGAAGACTAAGACACAGAGAAAATAATCACTACGACTAAGATGACAAGCGTCTTTACAGATATTTCTAAAAAAAATATAATTTGAATCTACCGTAGAATTTTAATTAATTAAGATCGTTTCGATGCACGCAGTAATCACTCACAATGTCATTTTCTTTTACAGTGTTGCGTGCTGTTTGGGACTTGATTATTAACGTTTAATATAACGCTGCAAAGCTTTCGAAACGTCAGTAAAAGCAATTCAAATAATATACGGGATGTAATCCGGTTAAACCTGGTTTTATTATAATGTATAGTGATCGTGAAAACCTGAGAAATTATTACTACGTCAGTGTTTTTTTTTAAATGAAATAATCATTTATTTCACAAAAATTTGTACACAGGAAATCCATCTATTATACAGTGTTCCAGGCCGTGTGCATGGGCATTTCCCTGGAAGCTTTGGCGATCATAGCCAGGAAGTTTATAAGACCACTCAATTCGCATACTCTCGGGCAGCATGTCCGTCCTACAAGCACTTAGCAGCCACACGGTAAACTCTGGGCTGATACACGAGTGCCAACAAAACCTCAACCAGGTAGGTGATCTCAATAACATAATTATTCAATGGATCAAAGGACACACTCCCCTACCTACGCAATTTGTCATAATTATGTGAAATTACAATCATATGAGACTTTTCATCTTTATGTCTCAGTTTGGCGAACGACTTACGGTACCATCTAGGTAACAGACTAGGTGGTATTGAAGTTGTTATGGGCAAAGGTAACCGCTTAACATCAGGTGGGCCTTTAGCTCGTTTCGCTATCCTATACTATAAAAAAGGTGTTACGGACATCCCACTGTGCATAGCCTGTATGGTGGAAAACGAGACAGCAGCCCATGTGCTTCTAGACTGTCCTGAGGTCGCTACTTACAACCAAGTACTTCGGTAACCCAGGTACCCTCAGAGAGATCACTAGCAACACCAAGGTGGCTGGCCTTTTATGAGGAGTTGGCGTGGATCGAGTAAGTTTCCACCCGTACGCAAAATAAATAAATAAATTCTCCCGTATTCGCCCAACCATCCCTGGCAGGTCCCGGCTCGCCACTAGTTGGCGAGCCCCTTCACCCCGTGCGGCAACCACATTGGCCGCACCCTCTTCATGACTGGCGCGCGTGGAACACTACGCGCCACCGTCACGGGTTTTGACTGGTCGTGCAGCAGGCCACCCCGAGTCCGCCGCCCGCAGGCCCACACCTAGGTTGGCTGGAGGTCGGCATCCTACGACGCCCAGGTCGTCTCCTGCGGATGGGAAGAGAGGTCATCGCCTCTAGAACCCTCTCCGCCGCCTCCTTAGCTAGCATAACTAGCATTACCTCCTCGCAGAAGGGGACGACGCCTTCTCAAGCGCTCTCGCTCCCGACCATAGACAGAACCACGGCCAGAAGTGAGAGATCGCTGCCGCCTACTGCAGTGATGAGGTCACGCCGCTGCGCGGCCCAAGCTGGGCACTCCGCCAGTGTGTGCTGCACCGTGTCCTCTGGGCAGCTCCCGCAGTGATGACACTCGGGCGTCGGCTCCCGGCCTATGCGACACAGATAATTCCCGAAGCAACCGTGCCTCGAGAGTATCTGCGTCAGCCGGAAGATGTGGGCACCATAGCCCCTCTCCAGCCACTCCTCCATGACGGGCCTTACCGCCGCTATTGCGGCGTGCCCTGAAATAAGTAGTACTGACTTGTAACTGTTCTACTGTAGTGCAGAGGCCTCTTCTGATATACAGAAGGACGCTTAACTACTTAATAAGTTTCCATAATAAAAAGCTATAGTTCGCCGAACTGCATTACCTATTCATCCGCACTTAAAAGACAAAGCTTTATAAACTTGCGCTTAAAGTGAATTTAAAAATAAACGCTAGGCATATACCCGCCCTAATTTGATCCCTTTGCATAATTAAACAGAAAATCGCCGGTCCTTCCCTATTGCATCATAGTACAAAGAAAATTACCTAGGTAGGTTGATCGGGCTTCGATTTTTACATGGACTGAAGAAGAAAGATGAATGCGGTATTCATTTTATTAATAAAAAAACTTTGCCTCACGTGAGGATTTCTTCTGTATCTCAGATAAATTCCCCTTAGCCCATCCATCATCGGACGACCAGACGCAAGACAATGCCACACTATTCGGTTGATATGTCACTCTTATGCACGAAGCGTATTTCTAACACTTTTATTATTATAATATGTACCGCGTCTGTGTTTCCCGGTAGGTATAATCTGGTGGTCTTCAAGGCTCGAGGAATTTTCTGAATAAACAAAAAGTAAAAATTTAGGGCTATGGTAGCGCGCTGGAGACGTCGCGCGATTTCTGTCTTAGGGTCAAAACACAAAACTGCGAATCAGCACGATGCTAATTTGCAACGCAGAAATCGGCGACGCAAATTGCTGCGATCGATGCGAATTCGTGCGGCAAGGCGTTTTGCTGGCAATAGTTCGGGTAACCATAGTAACATAGTAGCCATTCAAATATCGCAGGAATGCGCGACGCGAATCATGATGCAACTTTTTGCGAAGCGTCGTACGAGCTCGTAGATTTGTACGATGCGACGTCACATCGCAGTTTTGTTTCGACTCTTATTCCAACGTGTTGAACCAAATAACGATCGATGCAGCGTACCCAAGACTGGCAATTGGTGGTCGTACAATTTTCAGCGACCAGTTACATCAAGTCGCTAGCAACTGTGTATCGCAACTACCGCAGAGTAAATTTGAGTTTTTTTGATATTTAATTATAAGGTAGCTACCTACAATTGATACAGAAAGATTAATTCAAGTTGTACGCAATCCTTTGGGACCAAAAACAAAAAATGTACCTTGACAGATATTTTGTAAAAAAAATGTCAAACACAAATGTTTTTTATTTAAAATAAGCATAATAACAGACACTTTTGAAACGTCAGGCTCTAGTTGCACGGTTCCAAATTGTAGGTCCTATAGAGAAGAACCGGCAAGAAACTCCATGGATATACTCTTTTTAAAATAGGTTATTGTTTATTACATAAAATTTATTCAAATAATGAGAGTATAATTAAGGTTAGTATCAGAAATAAACAATGGTTTAATAGTGAGAAGATTGCCTTTAGAAATAAACCTAAAAAGAGTTGCCATAGTATGTAGGAGCTGACCTGTCCCGACAGACGGCACTGTGGACTGGCCATGGAATTAAATATATGATGTACCCAAGAACATTATATATGTATGTATTACATACATTCCTGGACAAAGTACTACATATTTTTATCAATACAAAACTATACCTTAAGTCTATGGTTTAAGGTTTATTTTCATGTAATAGTGATGTAAGCAGAAAACCAAAAGAAAGTGAGAGCCGAGAAGCGACTTGTGTGTCCTTGTCTAAAAAATTGCCAATGTAAAATAAAAATTTCTATAGTAGTTTTTAAATCAAAATTATAGTTTTCTAAAATTCGTTATTACCGCACTTCTATAACACGATAATGTGAAATTCGTAATAGTGATGTAAGCCATTAATAAAAGTAGATCGTACTATTTTGTTACGTATTCTTATTGAATTTATAAAATAATATTGGTGTAAACTTTAACCTTTAAATGTCAATACTGATTTGTCATATTGACAACAATTATGGCGGTTTATTGTAATTTTTCATGTTTTTGATTTTTCAGTATATTTTATTATAAAATGGTGAATTTTTGTTGCGTACGTGGTTGTAAAAAAGAATCATATCCTGGCTGTGGCTTATCTTTTCACAGGTAAAGTGTTTTCATATGGTTTTCATATTTACAAAGCACTGACACACTAGGGTGACCATGCGTTGTATGCACCAATGTATTTGGTTTTTTTATTGGATCCCAAAGATGACTATGAATGACAGATCGGGAAAAAATCATTCCCAGGAATCGCACAAAGTCGTCTATCGTTTTTAGCGTGTATTTTGAAAAAAAATACTCATTCATTCAAATCAAAGAAAAAGTAGATTATTTCTATTTACGTTGAATGATGACAAAATTCTGAATACGCCCATGGTTGTACCACAGACACCACAGTCTTAGGAACTCTAAAGCGCAAACCACACAGAGCGGTGCGTGTTGGGCCCGCATTGGGTGGAGCATGACGAATACAACATCTACTTCGACTTCGAAGATGGCGGACGCGACTATTTAAATAAAATTAATACAGATATCGTTCTCGAGGTTCTCGGGGGTCCTGATTACGAATATAAGATTTATTTTGAGATCCAAGAAGGCGGACGCGACTTTTAAAATGAAATCATTATGGGTATCGTTTTCGAGGTTTCCGGGGTGCTGATTATGAATATAGCATCTATTTTGAGATCCAAGATGGTGGATGTGACTTTTTAAATAAAATCAATATGGGTATCGTTTTCGAGGTTTCTCGGGGTGCTGATTATGAATATAACATCTATTTCGAGATCCAAGATGGCGGACGTCACTTTTTGAATAAAATCAATATGGGTGTCGTTTTCGAGGTTTCCCGGGATGCTAATTACGAATATAACATCTATTTCGAGATCCAAGATGGCGGACGTGACTTTTCAAATAAAATCAATATGGGTATCGTTTTCGAGGTTTCCCGGGGTGATGATTATGAATATAACATTAATTTTGAGATCCAAGATGGTGGACGTGACTTTTTAAATAAAATCAATATGGGTGTCGTTTTCGAGGTTTCCCGGGATGCTAATTAAATAATGGGACCAACCCCGAAATCGCGAAAACACAACTATTCCTTACATTTTGTCGTGTAACGTGAACACAAATGCAGGGAACAGCTTATTACTGATGAGTACAATGACCCCTTAAGAGGTTTTGAGTTATTTCAATTACATGTTGTATAATATCTTTGCACACGTAGAATTAGCAAAGTTGGCAATGGTGTCGATTCTCTTGTTCATGAACTAAACTTATTTTAAACTATCGCTCTCTTTTACTGATAGGAGTTAACAGAAAGGGATGGAAACAATTTAAGCGTTGTCAAATTAGTCGGAATTTAAATTTCTATACAAGTTTAGTCGTGATTTTGGAACGTGCCCACTAAAATACAGTGAAATGTAACACGTAAACTAATTTGACAGTTCTAAAATAATATTCTTTTAATTATAAATGTAAAAAAAAAAAACAACTTACCTCACTTTGCGCTTAGAACGTACCCACATAATTTTTATAAAATATAAATCATCAAAAACTTAATACGGGATTGTTGTTAGGACTAATTATTTTCGGGTTCTTGACCTTGAGGGTGGGCGCTGATACCTATGTTACAAGATATTCATTTATCTTAGTTTAGGTATCAGCTGCAACCTTAACTTGTAAATGTATTACTACCTTGCCATTGTTTTAACCCTATGTTATAAGTAAACGTATGTAAATTTTAAGGTGCAAATAAAAGATTTAATTATTTAATTATTAACAGTTCTAAAATTGTTGCCATCTCTTTCTTGTATCTACTATTAATAAAAGAGAGCGATAGTTGAGTTGTTGAAGTAGCGTGAACAAGAGAATTGACACCAATGATCCATGAAAATAAAATTAATAAAACATCGACTTTGCCTACCGTAAACCAGCAGGCCGTGTTGACAATGTCCAGACCTACTTCCTACTAATATTATAAATGCGAAAGTATGGATGTTAGTTTGTTCTTCCATAACACTGAAACGGCTGAACGGATTTGATATACTGATTCTACTCGGAGTAAGAAAAATATATAAATAAAGTCAAAGCATATAATCTACTTCATTATGAGTACAATGACCCCTCTTAGTTTTCGAAACGATAACATTAGGTTTGAGAAAATCTACGAATAAATATTATTTGGACACCCTACTGGAAAGAAATGCAATAGTTTTATGGATCTCTCGCTTGGCTCGTTTTAAGTCACATAGTGTGTTATCCTACTATATAGATTCATGGATGTACCTAAGTAAGTTTCGTATTGTTCGTAGAAACTGGAAATCAAACCTAAATTGATACGGTTCAAAGTCCAGCTTAGTGATTACTTGATGGTATCGATTCGTATATGACCAATTTGATCATATAAAACTGACAAAAGTGAGCATTATTTGCTTTATTTTCTTTTTATTGGATTTAGGGTATCAGGTCGAACGATGACGGTTTTGAATTAAAAGTTTTACTAACTTGGCCGTTCGTAGAAGGACTATTTTAAGCCGTGTGTCATTGCATAGCTTTTATCGTGAAGCGATTTGATTTGTTTATTATCCTATTATTTGTTAAAATACTACATTGATTTTAACAAGAGTTTAGTGAGAACATATTGGAGGTTAAAAAACCCCTCTACAAACAAAATTTTATACAAAAGGATTGAAAAATCTAATAAGAACAGGTGAAAACGGTTCTAATAAAAAAACGTAACACAGCAGCCAAGTGGCGCCCCCATCAGTAAAAAACTATTACTTGCTGAGTACATAATTTATCGAAAAATAATTTTTAACAATTGAAGTACAGGTAGGTACTATAGTTTAATCAGAAACTATTAACTCTGTAAATTATAGTTCGCTGTAGTTGTAGATAGCAAAAATTCGAAAAGCGGCCGCTTTTGGCACTTTTTCTATCTACAACTACAGCGAACTATAATCTACATAGTTAATAGTTTCTGATTAAACTACAGTACCTGTACTTCAATTACTAAAAACGAACTTTCGATAAATGATGTATTCAGCGAGTCGGCACGCCTTTAAAATTAAGTTAAGGAAATATTTCCGTGAGAACAATTTAGCAGATTCAGCTCGACTTTGATTTATCTTGACGTTATATATTTATAGTTATATGTGTAGGTATGTATAATATGTATATTTTATGATATGATTAATGTACATAGGTATTTATTTATTTTTATTATATGTAATTATAAGTCCGTAGTACGAAACATATTTTACTACTTTACTGGTGCATCTACCTTATTCTTTGTCTCTGCATTACCCTAAGGTTGTCTGGTAGAGAACGCCTACGGCGTTAAGACCGCCTTTGTACCCAGTTGTGCAGAAATAATTAAATAAATAAATAATACTTTTTTAGGGTTCCGAAGTCCTACAAGGAACCCTTATAGTTTCGTCATGTCCGTCCGTCTGTCCATCTGTCCGTCTGTCCGTCTGTCCGTCTGTCCGTCTGTCCTAATCCTTTACAGCTTAATAACTTCTACAGTTATAAACATAAGTAAATGAAATTTTGTTAAAAAATAGTCTACTTATAGATCTCAATTTTAAAAGAATAAAAAAATCGTTTTTACTTATTTTAGGGGTGGCGTCCATACATGTGAAATGGAGATGAAAAAAAAAATTTCACTGCACCCCCTCGTGTGGGGTATCAATGAATAGGTCTACTAAAATGAAGGTAATGTTTCATACACCACTTTTTTATCAGGTGTACCATCTGCGAAATATAGCGCGCCAAAGTGGCTTGCAATGTGTCCCCCCCCCTGCCATTTCTAAACTATGCAACGTAGAAAGTTATAATCTTCCACATTGATAGACCTTTGTGAAAACTCTCTTTTAAAATTATTTCGAGTATAATGTGATTATAAGTTTTTGTGTTATAGAGAGAAAACTGAAAAATACTTAAAACGTCCTAGTTCAAAGGTCATTGACCTTAGAGAAAAACGATGTTAGCAAATAATGCTCCTTTAGTTACTTTCTATTTGAAAAAATTACAAAAAGTAACTTTGTGTTATGTTGAACACACTTCTTGAATTTGGCTTCTTGAATTTATCGCTAGATGGCGCTACTAACAACACGCTCTGAGTCGCGAATGCTGCCGATTATTGCAAAAACTAAAAAAGCATAGCCATGATTAATATTCGATTTGATTCGCTTGTAATTACACCTACTTAAGGAACCCTATAATACTGAGCATGGCCCGACATGCTCTTGGCCGGTTTTTTACTGATGGGGCCACTGCTGCTACATTCCCCTGAAAAGATTTTTCATGCAATTTCGTGAAGTTTCGTATTGCAAATTTTTCAAATTATTCACAAGTTATCTTGTCATAGAAAATAATACACTTTTCTTAATAAGCTTTTACTTATAAAGACAAAGACATAGACATTTATTGCTCAAACTGTATACATAAATGTAGATATTTATCAAAGTTTGGTATCAACAGCCGACCCAATCGGGTGTAGCGATAGTAGGTACAGACTATGAAGTCTGACACTACAATAAAATATTTAAATATTTAACTTATTACTATCAGTTTATACCAAAATATTCATTTATAGTATAAAGTACTTTTTGAATTAACCACTTTTTTAAAGCTCTCTGAAATTACTTACCGTCTAGTTAAAACTACTAATTAACTCAAAAACAACATTAATATAAAATTATGTTTCTGAGTATATACTACAAACACCCCTTTTTCTGAACTATGTCAAATATAACTTACAACATTAAATTTTAATAAGAAGCACATAATTACCAAAATTCTTTCTAATTATCTTATAAATAATTTTCTAATAAAATTACTAATAGGTGTAGGTATTCATAGGTAATTATTTCTAGGCGCAATTAAAATTGTTTTACGTAATAATTATAGCGTGCTAGCAGACAGATTTTCTATTATGTATGTCAGTATAGGGCTGGCCGTGGCCATTGTACTCGTCAATATGAACAACTTTTGCTATGGGACCAACCCTGAAATCACGATGAAAAAAATCAGCGGTTTCCTACATTTTGTCGATTTATGTGAACACAAATGTAGGGAACAGCTGTTTTTGTCGCGATTTCAGGATTGTCCCATAGTCAAAGTTGTTCATACTAATGAGTACAATGACCCCTTAAGAGGTTTTCAGTTATTTCAATAACTCATTGTATGTACCTACATGATTCGTCAAAAACGCTCTTTGTAAAGACTGCAATTTTTCTAATAAAAATATTGACAACCCTATGCAAATACTGCTAGATATCACTGACTGACGTCATTTCCTCATAAGAATTTTAACATCAACGACTTTCATATTTTTTCACTTGTAGCGACATCTATCCGGTGACATGAGAACTATCCCACATCGCGCAAGCAGAGTTTACACGCAAGTTAACATATATACAAGAGCCCAACATCAACCTTTGGGCAGTAGCCCGCCAGGCGCAGATCCAGCCTGGTCGCGGAATTTTCCCTTTGTATTGGAGGAACATGATACCTCGTTTCTCCACACACTATTATTAAAAACACGATCACAATCTAAAACTCGCAAGGACAGTCAACGTCGCGTCAGTGGTGACGAGGTAACACTAGAATTACGAGAATCGTCCTTACAGCTTACGAAATAAAAATGCTGTCGAAATCAAACTTACCATCATAAAATCTAAGTAATAACGAAATAGAAGCGGTAAAAGTGCACGAACTTTTTTTTTTAAGTAAGATGGCGAAACGAGCTAAAGGCCCACCTGATGTTAAGCGGTTACCTTTGCCCATGACAATCGGTTCGCCAAACTGAGACATGAAGATGGAAAGTCTCATGTGATTGTAATTTCACCGGCACCCGTACCCTTCAGACCGAAATACAGCAATGCAAGCATCACTATTTGGCGGAGAAGTAGATACGGTGGTAGTACTTCCCCGGACGAGCTCTTTTACAAAGGAGCTACTACTACTACTAATAGCTTAATAATTCAATGCAATTCAATTCATTTATTTGTCAGAATATTGTATCAATGGTGTTATATATAATATGTGAATAATATTCTGCCGTATCCGGCGTACAAACATTTTCCTTCAATTGCAGACGTACAAGATAAAACAATAAATTTAATCGTATAACTAACGCTCTTCAAATTCCACGCATTTCTGAAACACTTATATCAAACTGATACTGAATTTGCCCCTACAAGTAAACGTGCTATCAAAATCGAATCGGTATCGTGTCGTAGTACACTAAAACTAATATTTTTCCAACTATTCCCTTTGACTGGATAATCTGACCGACTCGATTATGAATATTATATCGGTACCGTATCGATTCATATCGATATACGTGGTAAATAAGGTATTATTAGTCGGGGCAGTAATTAATATGCTTTTAGATTTTAATTTGACGTTTCCTATGCTATTTGATTTCCGGATAGTTCAGGCATTTTGTTTCCGATAATAATATAATAGGTATAAGAAATAAAGGGTTTGTGATAACTCTGACTTTTCGAATAGTGTGGATCAGAATTTCACTATCACTAGCATCAGGGCCGGATTAACCATGCCGGGGCCCTTAGGCAATAAAATTCTCGGGGCCCCTTTTCAGCCGTTTGAAGATCATCAGCTCTTTTCAAGTTGATGAAGGGATCACGGTCGCAAAACTCACTTAACGCAATTGCAGATCAAGCATTTTAAATTTTTGTTTTTATCATACATTACGCTACGTAACGTACGTACGTACGTATTATTACTATGGAAATTGCAATGAAAATGAATTTATTTGTAAAACGTAAGATATCTTTTTATAAAATTCTGATAATTGCTCTAGGTTCAGGGCCAAAATTTGTGCCTTTTTTTTTAAATATTCATATATTGAAAAAAAAACATTTAGAAAAACAATAAACATATTTTTTTTTTTATTGAATTTAAGTTTTGTCTAAAACTCGAAAGCGAATAAAAAAAAACGTGCCATAAGCCCCGCCTCCTTCGGTTATGTTGCGATACGAACATCAGCATAAATGTCAGCATCATTTAATGCGGATGCTGATGCTGATGCTGATGTTGAAAATGATGCTGATGATCAACGGATGCTGATGCTGATGCTGATGTTCGCAACAACCCTGGTTGTGTTCTGTGGGTATGAAATATTTCATCAACTGACAGCATGCGTCGAAAAAAGCAATAATAATACCTATCCTCATGGAGGATATAAATTTTCAACTTTTAATTTTCACTGTATAAAACATTTTCAATTACTTTTGTGCGCGCGCGGGGCCCCTAGTCGATGCCCCCTGGGCAGTTGCCTTCTCTGCCTAATGGTTTATCCGGCCCTGACTAGCATTAATGGTGAAGGAAAACTTCCTGAGGAAACCTGCAGACCTGCAGAGGCGTATGGCGTGTGTATAATCCACCAACCCAAAATAGGCCAGTGTGGTACATGCTTCTCATTCTGAGAAGACGATGCCAGTGACTACGAGTACCTAATGTAGGTTGTACATAGTTAAGGGCTGTGATGATTTTTATTATAGATGATTTTATAAATACGACCCTTTTTTAACCGAATGACTTCAAAAAAAGGAGGAGGTTCTCAATTCGATTGTATGTTTTTTTTTGTATGTTTGTTACCTCAGAACTCATTTATAAACCGATTTCGAAAATTCTTTTTTTATTTGAAAGGATATACTGCCAGATTGGTCCCATTTTTATCAAAATCCAGTTTTGATGATCGGATCCATGTGGAATTGAGGGAACTCCTCAAATATTATAGGCATACATATAGCGATTACGGTATATTCATCAACAAGTCAAGCATTCAAAAAGTATCATTTGGTAAAGATCTGATGAAGGTCTATGGAGACAAAGAAGGGAACTCTTCAATGGATGTCAGCAAATCATCCGGGATTGCAGCAATCGCTTGTCTTCCTATTGTTAATGCCACTCAAAACAGCAAAATTAAATAAACTATAAACAAGTGTAAAACCGACTTCAAAAACAATCAACTCAGCCTTTTTTTTTTTTTTTTTTTTTTTGACGGAGAAAATGCCTATCGCATATCCCACCACCCGGGGAGGCGGTGTGGGTATGTGGGACTCGCACCCACTAAAAACTCCGCCGTGTGCCTACTCTCGCCTTGAGTGGATGGGCCACGAGAACTGCATTGCATGGCATTCGCGACCCATCCAGCGCGGCCCATTTCAGGGCCTTCCACCTTTAACTTTAACTCTCTTTTAGCGATGTCCGGGCACACTTGGGACATCACTGCAGCTCGAGGGCCGTGCAATGCGGATGATAGACTCCCCAATCTATCACCCGCTGGCCTTTCTTAGGGCGGCATCAGGTCGTTGTAAAGCCGCCTGCGCCGTCCCGTCCTCTTGCGGCGGATCGGATCAGCGAGGGAGTCTTCCTCCCTGACCCGCTCCGCCGCTTCCTTCTGCGAGATGACATCCTCACAGAAGGACGCGACTGCATCCCAGGCCCC
Organism: Asteroscopus sphinx; assembly: GCA_949699075.1. Lineage (NCBI taxonomy): Eukaryota > Metazoa > Arthropoda > Insecta > Lepidoptera > Noctuidae > Asteroscopus > Asteroscopus sphinx. The sequence continues at coordinate 6,616,159 of OX453029.1, forward strand.
CCCACTGTCAGCCATGGCACTGACCACGGCCGGCAGTGAGAGGTCTCCTCCAACTGCTGCAGTGAGAGCAAGGCGCTGCACCGCCCAAGCAGGACAGTGCGCCAGGGTATGAAAGGCCGTGTCCTCACTGCAGCCACACTGGTGGCACACGGGAGTAGCCTCCCGTCTCGCCACTTTGTGCAGGTATCTGCCGAAGCATCCATGCCCCGACAAAACCTGCACCAGACGGAAGGACAACGTCCCGTGTCGCCTCCGCACCCACTCCTCGAGAATCGGCTGGATAGCCCCCACGGTCCAGTGCCCGGCACTGGGCGTCTCCAGCCTCTCCCTCCACTGCTCCAGTACGACAGCTTGTGCCTCTCTGCGCCACGTCTTAACGACTTCAGGCAACGGGCGTCCACCACTTTCGGCCTGGTGGTCCACTCCTTTTTGGTAAATTTCGGCAAGCACTAGGGCCTCCAAGTCCCACGGGGGGGTACCCGCAAGTACGCACGCCGCTTCCGCAGATATTGTGCGGTATCCACGGACGACCCTGACTGCCATGACTCTCTGCGGTCTCCGCAGCAGAGCCTTGTTTTGGGCATTCAGGGACTCCGCCCACACCGGCGCCCCGTAGAGTGCCATTGACCGCACCACCCCCGTATAGAGCCGTCGGCAGGTTGCGCTTGGTCCGCCTAGATTCGGCAACAGCCGGCTAAGGGCGGACGCTGCACCAATCAGCTTCGGGGCAAGTTGTACAAAGTGCTCGCCGAAATTCCACCTTCGGTCCAAGACCAGGCCCAGATACTTCATACGCGTCCGAATCGATATGCTGGCACCTCCAATAGTGATGTGGGCGCCAGCCGGTGGCCGGCGTCGGGGCGCATGAAATACCAGGGCCTCCGTTTTCTCGAGAGCCACCCTAAGACCCAGGGCTCTAATACGGCCAATTACGAAGGACGCGCCCTCAGTGACCAAGCGTGCTGCTTCCTCAAAGTTTTCCCCCCGAGCTGTGACGAGGGTGTCGTCAGCGTAACATATGACGCCCTGCCCGGGGGAGAGGTCACCACGTAAGGCCCAATCATAACCCACGTTCCACAGAAGTGGTCCCAAAACCGACCCCTGTGGAACGCCGCATGTGATGGACCTGCGCACGACTTGACCATCGCGTCCCTGATAAGTGACGCACCGCCCCCTCAAATAGTCTGCCACTAGCTGCCGCAGGTACAAGGGCACCCCGTGAAAACGAAGCGCCTCTCCGATGCAACTGAATGGCAGAGTATTAAACGCGTTGGCGATGTCAAGTGACACCGCCAACAGAACCCCCCCTTGTGCAATCACATCCTTCGACTCGACCTTTAGGCGTACAATGGCGTCCATGGTCGAACGCCCTGCCCGGAAACCGTATTGGGCGTCCGACAAATTTGGGCCAACCGTATCTAGGTGCCGGACGATGCGGTTAGCGAGAATCTTCTCTAGCATCTTCCCCGCCTCGTCCAGCAAAACTATCGGCCTGTACGCCGAGGGAGACTCCGGGGGCCGTCCAGCTTTCTGCAGCAGCACCAAACGCCCCTCTTTCCAGGGCCTAGGAAACTGCCTCGACGTCAGACAGGCATTGAAAAGCTCCCTAAGCCTGTCTTCCATCGCCCAGCCCAACGCCAAGGCCAGCACCTTCGCAGGCACACCATCTGGTCCTGGGGCAGTTCTTTTGGTCCGCGCTCGCAGAATCACAGCCCCCATCTCTGCATCTGAGATCAAAGGAGGAGACTCAGACTCTACGTCCTGGTCGCCTTCTGTAAGAGCCATAACCGGGGACGGGAAATCTAATCGGTCAGGAAAAAGGGCCTCCACGACTTGGGTAAGAAGCTGAGGCCTAAGAGTTTCCGTCAGTGGGGGGCCTCGGGCGCGGAGTTTATTCCGCGCTGCACGATACGGGCGCCCCCAAGGGTCACGGTTCAGGCTATCCAGCACTTCGCCCCTTGACTGCTTCTTCGCTTGACCGATTGCCGACAGTAGAGCCTCCCTGGAAACTCGGTAGGACTCATAGAGCTGAGTCTCCAGCTCCTGGTTGCCGTGGCATAATCTGCGGACCTGCGAGTATATTCTACGGGCAACAATACAAGCCTCACGCAGGTCCGCCAACTCCCGAGACCACCAATAAACTTCTCTTTTTGGGGGCCGCTTCCGCGTGCGGGGCATGGCTGTGTCACAAATAGCTGTCATGGCATCGCGAAAGCGCTCAGCCTCGACATCGACCCCCTCAGTGGGAGGTGGTGAGGACAACCACGCCTGAACAATGGCTGCCTCTTCTAATAAGTCCCTGTCGAGCCGGTTCATCGCCCACCGCGGGAATTGTCGAGCACCAGAGCGCAAAGCCACTCCAGGGCCCCGTGAAGTGGAGACATCCATACGTATGTATAAATGGTCGGACAGGGTCTCCACATTCTCAAGGACCCGCCAGTCCCGAACACGTGTAGCGACGGCAGGGGTAGCAAACGAGAGGTCAACTATTGACCCCCCCTGCCGTCGGACGCATGTATTTGCAGTACCAGTATTCAAGAGACAGAGGCCTGTAGCTGCCGCCCACTCTTCGACTGCCTCTCCTCTGACATCTGTCCTAGGCGACCCCCACGCTGTGGATTTCGCGTTAAAATCTCCCACGACCATAATGTGGCCCGGCGTCATCCGCCGAACCGAGGCTCCTAGTTGGTCGAGGAAGATTTCAAACTCGGCCAAGTTCCTGTTTGGGGAGAAATACACTCCAAAGAGTATAACATCCCCCCAGGTGGCCGCAACATAACCAGAACCCCTCTGTCTGACCGAGAGGGGCGCCGTGGTGCCGATGATGGCAACAGAGCTGTCCAAGTCACCTGCCCAGTTAGGGCGGGGAGGAACGAAGTATGGCTCTCCCACCACAGCCACGCCAATTGACCACTCTGCCATGGTTTGCAGCAGCAGGTCCTGCGCGCCAGCACAGTGGTTCAGGTTCGTCTGGAGTAGGCAATGATTACGGTCTGGGTCCATAGTTAGTCCGCAATCATTGTCTCCTCCTGCGACGGCTCTGATCGCACCACACTAGAAGCGGCCAAGGACGAAGCTGTCATGCCTCTCTTTTGTTTGGGGCGGACTGGGGGCTTGCAGTCCTTCCCTCCGACGAGATGGTTTGCAGGTAACTTTGCCGCTTCGCATACTGGACAGTGGGGGTCAGCAGAGCATACCGCAGCCAGATGCCCTGGCTTACCGCAACGGAAACATAGCCCACTGAAGTCAACGTCAGAAGAGCACATTTGACGTGCGTGCCCCATTCCCAGACAGCCAAAGCACCTCATGGGCCGAGCCTCCAGGATCTGGACCCTGGCAGAACTCCAGCCAACGAGGAGTCGTCCGGCATCGGCCAATACCTTCGCCGCCGCAACCGGGCACTGGACCCAGGCAGAGCCAACACCTCCTGTGCCAAGGCGGATTGGCCCAACTCGGACTGAGTCTGTGGGACAGCCGGCCTTTCTACCAATTGCCTCCTGTACATCCGGGCCAGTGACGGAGTCGTCAAGGCCGCTAATGCGCAATTCAGCGGCCTTCGTGGGTCTGGAGACCTTGACGTCCTCAGCAAAGACTAACCGCAGCTTCTCTGCAATGCGATCTGCTCCTGCAGTGCCATCAGCCCCCGGGAACTCCAACAGACGAGCCCCGGTTGCGGCCTGGCGGAACCTGATATCAGTGATACCGAGCTCCACCAGGTTCACACTTTGTCTGGCTTTCGCCATCACAGACGCGTACGTTAGGCCTCTATTCGCTGCTTCAGGCCGCAGCGTTAAGACTACAGCAGCTGATGTTGGCAACCGACGTCTGCGCTTCCTTCTCCTTTTATGTGGCCCGGATGAAGCCCCATCTCCCTGCTTAGCGGTGTCCTTTGTGGAAGCATTTTTCCTTTTCTCCCTTCTCCTTTTCCCTTTGGCGACAGTCTGCCAACCATCCCGGGCAGACGTCGATGGATCCGGGTCGGGAACCTGCGCAGCAGCTGTGGACCCACTTGAAAGTGGTGTTGATTGCTGTAATCCAGCTGATTGCGATGCCTCCTGAGAGGCCATGGAAGGCCGTTTGGATCTTCTCCCAGCGCTGTTACTTCCAGCCACACCCCTAAGGTCCGCGGCTAATGGTTGGCGGATGTTTTTCGCTGGCAGAAGGCGATCTTCAATCCCCGCGAAACGAGCATCAATCAATTTCCCAATCTGGGAGACAATGGAACGCATCAGTACGTCTTCTGAGGACTTCTCTGGGGCTGAAGATTGACTGATGGACACTGGCTGCGGCTGTGGTGGTGGCCCACTCGGCTGCGACCACTTAGAGTGAACCTCCTCCCGAAGAGCCTCCATCTCTTTGCGAAGGGCTCCAACGTCTTTCCGCAATCGGTCGTTCTCAAGCTGCAGCCTCCGAGTCTCTTCATTGGAGCTTCTACTGGCGAGCTCCTCTATCGCCATTCTGACGCGCTCCGCTGCCTCTCTGATGGCACGTTGGCATTGGCCCTTAAGGTTTTTGGACTTTCTTGCGGTGTCCAAAACCACATCAATGTCCTGAAGAGCCGTCTTCTCCAGGGCCTCTGCTGAGCCAGCAGATCTCTCCCCACCCGTAGAGGCAGAAGTGATTTTGGCACTGACCAACGGCCCCACTTCCTCCACGTCACTCGCGTCAGTGCTCGTAAGGCACGCCAACGACACACTCGGGCAATCCGACTCGCTCTCATCGGTACACGAGCCGTGTGGCGTACTAGATCGTGCAGAACGACCTCTTCTGCCACGACGTGACCCTCTGCCCCTAGAGGTCGTCGCCTTCAAAGGCACTTTTGAAGGCGGCAACATATCGCTCACAGTCGGTTCACGTGGCCGTTTTTGGCCTTCGCTTCTACGGGAATTAGAGGAGTGATCGGCGACAATCTGCTGTGTGGGTTCCGGTGGTGCAGATGTGCTGAGAAAAGATCCCAGTGACTCCACACCACGAGAACGTGAGCCTCCCTGGCTCAATGCGTCCAAACTGGACGGTAGGCGGTCGGTGCCCCCCCCAGAATACGTGGGGCAGACTGAACTGGGTTCAGTGAGGGATTCTCCGGCTGCTGAGCAGCCGGTACCCTCCTGGGGTAATATATTTTTGCGAGTCGCCATTATGTATTGCTGATCACAGCTTTGCCTTTATTTAACGGGGTGGGGTCCCCGTACAGGATTTTTTAAGGGGTTGTCTCCCCGTGGCCCTGCAGGCAGGACCCCCGGTCCTCTCAATGAGGGTTACGGGTCGGGCCGAACGGTGGTCTGCATCAGACCTTGTCTGCTAGCCAGCCACTGCTGACTAGCAAACCCACCGCCCCTACCTCTCCTCTCTGCTTTTAGTACCCTACTTCCAGGAACCTATCCCATTCCCCCAGTCACTAGTTCGCATCCACGGTCGTATCTGATGACAGATACATACCAGGAGCGAACAGACCCCATCCCCCAGTGACTGTACCCTCCCCGAATTCACTCCATGGATACTACAAGGAGCGAAACGCACACCGTCCAATTGCTCGGACGGCCTGTCCCTCACGGCAGTCCTTAATGGACTCCTCCTCGTATCCCTCTTGGTCTGGTCTCTCCCTTTGGACCATTCCGGCATGAGTGACTCTACCGGCATTGCCCCAAAGATCACTGAGACACGCAAGCCCCACCACGACGTCAACGTGGGGATACACGGTGGGGAATCAACTCAGCCTATCGCAGTCCCCCCCAGCCACGTTCTTTAGGTCGTCGGTCCACCTGGCAGGGGGGCGCCCTACACTGCGTTTGCCGATTCGCGGTCTCCACTCAAGGACTCGTCTGCTCCAACGGCCATCGGTCCTTCGACAGACATGGCCAGCCCACTGCCACTTCAGCTTACTTATCCTACAAGCTATGTCGGTCACTCCGGTTCTTTTCCGGATAATCTCGTTACGGATTTTATCCTTAACGATTTTATCCTTTTTTATCCTTTTCAAAAACAATAAAATAATAAACTTTGTGTGAAACAGTTTAGGAAGTCGGTTCCAGTTTTTTCTTAGGTCAATCCGAATCAAAGGCACCTAAACTGTTTCACATAAATTTTATTATTTTAATCTTTTTGAAGTCGGTTTTAACTTTTTTTATAGCCTTTTTAGCTCCTTAGTTCACCTATCAGATAGATAAATAGATAGATAGATAAAACGTTTATTTAGTACAAAAACAAGACGTGAGAAAGTGTGATATGTGTCTCAATATTGTACCAAATGGGTGTCCAGCTCAGCATGTGCCAGGTATTATACCTGACGCTGGTATTCTGCTGCATCCCTGCAGTGACAGGGATCCACTAGAGTTGAGAAAACGGCTTAAAGTTATAAGTGTGTTTAAACAAAATAATTTCTAGTAATCACTCGTTTTGGTGAACACGGGACAGTGACATAACTCCTTCGGGACAACGGGACAAACAGCTCGTAAATGGGACAGTCCCGTTCAAAATGGGTCGCACGATTACTGATACTGATAGTTAATAATATAACGAATGTCCCTAACTCCCTATCTCAGAAATAGATAGAATGGAAAAGTGGGCAGGACGCGCGTGCCAACACTCTGCACCATAGTGCAGGGCATTTCAAAATCAAAATCATTTATTTGTGATCAAAGCCTTATTCAGTATGCCTTATGACTTGTTTCTGTAAATACTGTAGCAAAAACACGCAAAAATGCCTTTTTGTGCTGTTTCTAACTGCAGAAACAAAAGCTGTAAAGTATATTTGATTAAAATTAATTTTTAAAAACCGGCCAAGTGCGAGTCGGACTCGCGCAGTAAGGGTTCCGTACCTCTCAACGACCTGATACCCCATAAAAACTGATTTAATTTACGAGAGTTTATCAAAAGACATCAACGTACAGTGCGCGAAATATGAATTTTTGCATGTCTTTCTTACGCAGGTACCGCCACATATGTCTATGTTTGTCTTATTTTTAGTATTTGTTGCTAAACTACATAATATGCACTATAATCTGACCAAGTTTGACGCTGGTATAAATTACGGTTTTGAAGATAGAGCAAAAACAAAAACGTTGAAAAAAATGCATGTTTTTTGAGGTTTCTTGTATGGGGACCCCCTTTGGTTTTAGACTTTTTTTTGTTTTTAGTATTTGTCGTGATACACCTCATAGCAACACATATTCTGAGAAAATTTCAACCGGTTACCTATTACCGTTCAAAAGATACAGCCCTGTGACAGACAGACGGACGGACGGACGGACAGCGTAGCGAAAGTAAGAGGGTCCCGTCTGTCACCCTTCGGGTACGGAACCCTAAAAATTATTGACGTCAATATGTAAGGCGTAGTTTGTTCGAAAGATGCCACGCATGAATCGCAAGTAAAATTGTGATTACAGCCATTCTACTCTTATCTACTTCTGTGGGCCCTATTAAGTTTCAGTAAAGCCATTGAACACTAAGAATCTGTTTATTGTATTCCTAATCGTTTTAGCCATTTCTTTGGTATTTATGCATAATTATGTAGATCTAAGATGCCCAATATATTTGAAGAAATTGAATTTAAAAGTACTGGTACATTAGTTCACTGGGCAACCGTAAATAACAAAATGGGCGGGGCTAACTGCGTAGGGGCGGAATCTACGGCTATGCATCTTAATATAATACTGATTACCCCATATTTTTGCTGGGTTTTAATATCAAAGTGCGGGTATATGGTTTTTGCTAGATTCTTTAGACCCGTAGTAGGTAATAAAGATCTTTCATTTTTCAAATTAAAGATCAATCTTAAGTGTAGTTTCAATACCGATTGAAATGATGATTATCATTTGTGTTGGTCTGGGTGTTTCTTATGTATTATAAGTATGTATTTACAAAAAAAAAGTATATATTATATCCATTGTCTAGTACCCATATTCCAAGCTCTGCTCAGTTTGGGACTATATATATATATATCGTCGACCGCACCATCACTTAACATCAGGTGAGGTGGCGGTCAAAAGCAATCTCGTTAAGAATAAAATAAAATAAAGTAGCTGTGTAAAAATGTCCCAAAAATATTCATTTTATTTATTTATTAATTTTAGTAATTTGATTTGTTAAAGCGCTCCCTCACCGGAGCATTCGCCTGAAATGTAACGTAACAATCCAAGATTAGATTTTGAGCATTACATTACAATACTGCCTCACTGACAGACGAGCATTCGCCTGTAGTAGACGATGATACAGCCCAAGACGACTAAGGGTGGTATAATCATTATCATCATCATCATTTCAGCCGTAAGACGTCCACTGCTGGACATTGGCCTCCCCCAAGCATCGCCACAACGACCGGTCCTGCGCCTTCCGCATCCAGCGGATTTCCGCGACCTTTACCAGGTCGTCGGTCCACATTGTGGGGGGCCTACCCACGCTGCGCCTTCCAGTACGCGGTCGCCACTCCAGAACTTTACTGCCTCATCGGCCATCTGTTCTGCGAGCAATGTGCCCCGCCCACTGCCACATAAGTTTGGCAATTCTTCGGGCTATATCGGTTACTTTCGTTCTCCTGCGAATCTCCTCATTTCTGATTCGATCACGCAGGGACACTCCGAACATAGCCCCTCTCCATTGACCTTTGAGTGACTTTGAGCCTTCTTATCAGGCCCATTGTGAGCGACTACGTTTCAGTGCTGTAAGTAATTACTGGCAAAGAAATTTGACCAGTGGCATACCACCCACAATTGCAGTGATAGCCTAGTGGTTGAACGCTTGCCTTCCATGCAGGAGGGTGTGAGTTCGATTCCAGCCCGCACCTCTGACTTTTCGGATTCATGTGCGGATCAGAATTTGATTATTACTTGCTTTAACGGTGAAGGAAAACATCGTGAGGAAACCTGCACACCTGAGAGTGCTCCATACAGTTCTCGATGGTGTGTGTAGTCCACCAACCTGCACTAAGCCAGCGTGGTGGACTAAGGCCTTAACCTTCTCATACTGAGAAGAGGCTCGTGCCCAGCAGTGGGACAGTAATGGGCTGATTATGTTATGTTATACCACCCTAATATTGAATATAATCAATCATCATCAACTCAGCCTATCGCAGTCCACTGCTGGACATAGGCCTCTCCCAAGTTGCGCCACAACGCTCGGTCCTCTGCCTTCCGCATCCAGTCCCCCCCAGCCACGTTCTTTAGGTCGTCGGTCCACCTGGCAGGGGGGCGCCCTACGCTGCGTTTGCCGATACGCGGTCTCCACTCAAGGACTCGTCTGCTCCAACGGCCATCGGTCCTTCGATAGACATGGCCAGCCAACTGCCACTTCAGCTTACTGATCCTACAAGCTATGTCAGTCACTCCGGTTCTTCTTCGGATAATCTCGTTGCGGATTTTATCCTTCAAAGAAACTCCAAGCATAGCTCGCTCCATAGCTCGCTGAGCGACTTTAAATTTGTGGACTAGCCCAACTGTCAGTGTCCACGTCTCGGCACCGTAAGTCATGACTGGCAGGACGCACTGGTTGAAGACCTTTGTCTTCAAACTTTGCGGTATAGGCGACGAGAAGACTCGGTGAAGTTTGCCAAATGCTGCCCAGCCCAGACGGATCCATCTGTTGGCTTCTTTCTCGAAGTTTTGTCTACCAAGCTGAATTGCCTGCCCTAGGTAGACGTATTCCGTTACAACTTCGAGTGCCGACCCTTTGACGAATATTGGCCTCGGCATGACATGCATATTGAACATGACTTTAGTCTTGTCCAGATTCATGCCGAGACCGACACATCGAGAGGCTCCGTTTAAGCTGTGCAGCATTTCGCCCAGTTGTTCCAGCGACTCAGCCAATTCAATGATGTCATCGGCAAAACGGAGATGTGAGATGTTCTCGCCGTTAACGTTGATACCCTGTCCAGTCCAGTCCAGCGTCTTGAAGACGTCCTCCAACGCGTTTGTGAACAATTTCGGGGATATTACATCCCCTTGTCTCACCCCTCTGCGCAGTTGGATTGGCTTCGTCTTTTGGTCCTGGAGCTGAACAGTCATGGTAGCAGCGTTATATAGGCATCTCAGCATCTCTATATACCGCTCATCAATGTGACATCGCTGAAGAGCATCCAGAACTGCCCAAGTTTCGATAGAGTCGAAGGCCTTCTCGTAGTCCACGAATGCCATACACAGCGGCTGATTGTACTCTTCAGTCTTCTGTATGATCTGCCGAACAGTATGGATGTGGTCTACAGTGCTGTAGCCTTTTCGAAACCCAGCTTGCTCTGGTGGCTGGAATTCGTCGAGTCTTCCGGCGAGACGATTCGTGATGACCCTCGAGAACAGCTTGTACACATGACTCAGGAGTGAGATGGGTCTGTAGTTCTTCAGAAGGGTTTTATCCCCTTTTTTGAAGAACAGTACCACCGCACTCCCGCTCCATGCCTCCGGTGTAGAGCCTTGTTGGATGACGGAATTAAACAGACTCTGTAGCTCCTTCAGGACCGGAGCCCCGCCTGCTTTTAGGAGTTCAGTAGTAATGCCGTCATCGCCCGGAGCTTTGTTGTTCTTAAGCTGCTCGAGGGCCGCCCTAATCTCGCCCTGGTCAACGTCCGGAAGATCCTCGGTGTAATGGCGCGTGAGCTGGGCTCTTTTGTCGTCATTGCTAGGAACCGCTGTTCTCACCGTTTTCGTGGTATACAAATGCCCATAGAAGTTTTCGACCTCATCAAGCATCTCGATCTTAGAGGTGACAATTTTGCCATCCGCGGCTTTCAGTTTCATCAGACTGAGAAGAGGCTCGTGCCCAGCAGTGGGACAGTAATGGGCTGATTATGTTATGTTATACCACCCTAATATTGAATATAATGCGTCAAATTAATTCTGCCACTAGCTGAGGCGGGGTACTACAATCCGATTGGCTCTACCAAGGCGGCTATTGGCTAATCACTAACGCGGCAGTTTTGACGGCTCATGCGAGTGGATAAAACTGATTTGAAGATTTCATGTGGCGACCTAAATTACTGAAATTTCGTAGATGTGTTGCAGACATCGGTCGCCTGTTATGAGGCGTCTATGGGCTGTATGATCGTTGCCTCATCATCATCATTTCAGCCGCAAGACGTCCACTACTGAACATGGGCCTCCCCCAATTAAGGGGTGATATGCCATAATCGCCACGCTTGGCAGGCGGGCATGCTCGTTGCCTGTAGTGCACAAACCAGTAAGCCTTATGACGCCACATAAAAAAAGTTTTGCGTGAGAACACAGTCGTAAAATGTTGGCGGGGACCGGGGGCGGACAGCGCGTTATGATTGGTCGGCTCAAATGTTCGGTGATATTATTGCTGCCACTCGCTGACGGAGTGACGTTCCGATTGGTGGCTGGGCGTAAGATGTGCAGTGCTATTGCATATGCTTTGTGACCGGGGGTATCCGGCTAACAGGCGTCTAGAGGCTTACTGGTCTGTGCTGCAGTGTAACAATCCAAGAGCAACGCCGCTGTATGGAGTGACCAAAATATGGCTACGGCACATTAACGACATTTTGCAGACATACCCGACACAATCACAAAGAACGTAACGTTAAATAAAACTTTTTAACAAAAAATTGAACTGACGAAAACAGTACCTAACTGAAAAGCGAAAAATAAAATGAAACTATTTAGTCTTAATTACTATTCTCCGAACTAAACTAATGTAAATAACTAATTATGAGTCGGCGCCAAACAAATAAGAAAAATGCGTGCGAGTTACAAGTGGACGAGCGGGGAACGCATTTTTGGAAAGTTACTGTTTTCGTCGGTTACATTTTTTGTTAAAATGTTTTTTTTGTGGCTAATATCTAACTCCAGTTCTTCATTATGTTGTAGTGTGTCTAGAACTACATTTATGTGTGCCAAGTTTCAACAGAATCGGTTAACAGGTAAGAATTCAGTGGGTGAACAAACACTCATCCCCTGTTTTCCTATCCTTAGGGGTGGATTATGATTTTCAAGTTTAAATGGGACCAACTTCGAGATATACCCTATCCATTAACTTCGCTTGACCAGAGGGCTGGTTTGTTCTTTGGCCAAAGAATGAGCGTTGCCATTCAACGTGGCAACGCTGCCAGTCTTCTGGGCACTTTTCCAGATGACAGCGATGTGGAAGAATACTTTGACGCCTAAGCACGCCCTTTTTATATAATTTTATTTTGTACTTGTATTTTATATTTGTGTTGTAAATATTGTACATTTGTAGATAGATCATTTAATTATTGTATTACAAAATTATCAAAATCGGACTACTCTGTAAAAAGGTATGAGTGGTCATACATAAAAAATAAATAAAAAAACTCATCGAATTGGGAACCTCGTGCTTTTTTTCGTCCGTTTCGACAACGAATTCGCAAACCTGAAAAGCATTTAAAAATCATTGTAACAGTTTAAAATAGTGTCTATTACCGTCAATTAGGGACAAATAGACAGAAAGATGGACAGAACTATTAGTGCTGCCGGTATTAAGGGGAATGTTGCAGCCAAGTGGCGCCGCCTCCATCAGTAAAAAACATTATTACTCGTTGAGTAGATACATCATTTATCGAAAATTTGTTTTTAACAATTGAAGTACAGGTACTGTAGTTTAATCAGAAACTATAAACTTTGGAAACTATAGTTCGCTGTAGTTGGAGATGAAAAAATCTCAGACGAATAAAAAAGGCGGACGGAATCACGCTAAACATTAAGTGAAGCATCCATAGTATGCCGCTAGTAGGCTCGCTTAAAAGTACGGGCCGGCGCACACATTCACAACCATAGTATGCCAAAAAGCCACGATTACGCAAAAAATCTAGTGTGACGGTAGTAATTGTTATAGTGTCACAAATAAAATGATAGTATAAATCTAGTGTTAAAATGCTTCAGAAATTATAGTGGATTTCGGAAATAATTAAATGCTTCAGTCTTTTTTTAGCAACATTCCGTCCGCCTTTTTTATTCGTCCGAGAAAAAAATGCCAAAAGTAGCCGTTTTTCGCACTTTTTCTTTCTACAATAGAAAAAGTGCGAAAAACGGCCACTTTGGGCACGATTTTATCTACAACTACAGCGAACTATAGTTTACAGAGTTTACCTTTTCTGATTAAACTACAGTACCTGTACTTTAATAATTAAAAACGAATTTTCGATAAATGATGTGTTGAGCGAGTAATATCTTTTTTTACTGATGGAGGCGCCACTTGTCTCCTACATTCCCCTTAAGTGCTGGCCGTTTATTTTTAACTAGATTTTGTCTGCGATTTCGTATGGGAAGAGCTGCATGAATTTTTTGGGGGAACATCTCGATTTGTGGTAATTCGGAATATGTTTTACTTCTGTATTTATCTTTAATGGCATTAGAATGTACCTACTAGCTGATGCACAGAATGGTTGTAATCAGAATTTTACTTGCGATTCATGCGTGGCAACTTTCGGACAAACCACGCCTTCCATGTTGAAGACATTAATTTTTGAAAATTAACTTTAATCTTTACTTTACAGCTTTTGTTTCTGCAGTTAACTGAGAACTTGTTTATTGTACAAAGCTAATTGATGAAAATTATTAATGTTGTGTTTTTGTTTTTCGGTATTAAAAACACACTACTTATAACTCAAGAATCACCCAACCTTTCCCCACTCTTCACTACACAAAACACACACACACACACACACTACACACCTACACCCACATCTACTGTGTTGGACAAGCATTTTAAGTCTAGAATATTAATGCATCTTTACATGTCTGTTTTGGCTATTATTATTTATTATCGACGTTTCGGTCAAGTTGCATTGGCCGTGGTCACTAGCAGACTGAAGTATGTGGGTGTCATCGTCTTGAGCGGCGGGTGTTTTCTCTAACTACCCGCGGTTGGTTTTTCGTAACGTCGCTGTCCGTAACAAGATATGCTGAATCACGACACACAATGCTGACAGTTTCGGCGGACATACATGTAGACATACCACGACGCGAACACTTCATGATTACCGGATTCCACGAGGAGGATAACCTATTCATCCATCCTTCCATCCATCTTCCCGATTGAAATTTTTATATTTCTTTATAGAAGAAAGAAAGAAAGAAAAATTATTTATTGCCACAACAAGACGACATGCGGTAGGTGCACATAAAAAATACTTAATTAGGTACATTTCTTGAATCATCATCATTTCTTTGACAAGTCCCGTAAACATAGTTCAATATGAGTGAAATTCGCGAAAGTTTAAAAACATCAATCCTACATATTATCATAGACATACTAAAAGTATAGACGAAGTGCCGCGAACAATCATAGCGAAGCTAACAAATCCGTGCTCCTCCATGTACAAACCAGCGGTCACGCACACACATGCACCTCCAACCGTACTCACCGCTCTCAGTACACATGTCGCGGCATCGTCCAGTAATATAACATAACATAACATAACATAACATCACGCCTATATTTCCCCAAAGGGGTAGGCAGAGGTGTATAGTACACCCACATTTCGCCAATTATGTTATAGTCCCATGTAATAGGGGGCGAGCCTATTGCCATTAACCGGGCACAAATCCAGACTCCGGGCTGCTACTGAGAATTTCTTAATGAAAAAACCAAACTCAACCAACCAACCCAACCCTATAACACTTTGCCTGACCCGGGAATCGAACCTAGGACCCCACGATTAGCAGTGGCGCTTGCGACCACTAGACCAACGAGGCAGTCGTCCAGTAAGCATCGCGAAAACAAATATCCTTCAGGTGCATGGTGTGTGCGTGAGCGCTGGTTGTACTTACACGAAGGAGCACGGTTTTTTTTGGCTTCACTGTGATTGTTCGCAGCACTATTATCGTGTGCGTTGGTCTGACAGATCTGCATCTCTCTTTCCATCTCTGTTCACGACGCTGTCCTGGCCGCAGGTGATGGCAAAAGATGGCGTGACAACATTCACAATAAAGTTATCCGTGGGGGAAGGTCACGACCCTCAGTATTGAGGAACACGACTGAAGGAGGGAGGGGGTGCATATTCATCAACATTTCAGCCGAAAGACTGCTGGACATAGGCCTCCCCCATTAAGGGGGGAGATATACCATAATCGCCACGCTTGGCAGGCGGGTTGGCGATCGCAGTTGATTGGTTAAATACTCAGAGAACGCTGTTGCCCATCCTCTGGTGAATCCCTTAGTCGCCTTTTACGACACCCATGAGAAAAAATAAGGGTGGTTCTATTCTTTATGTCTGGCACCACACGGAACATAATATGAAAAACAAAATTATCACTAATATGCATTAAAAAAAGCCTCCACGAGTGACGATATTTAATTGATCGTCCGGCGCACCCTGGGCAGCCAGTCCCGCTACCGACCTTCTGACTGGCTAATCTATTCCCCACGGCATGAGCTGTTATCATTATGTAGCTCATGTCGACACGACAGAAGAAAAAGACTTATTTGTTATTTGTAATCCACTTTGATCTTTTAATGTATTATCTGTAGGTACTGTACTATTAAAATCGATTCGATAAAGTTTATCAATGGTATGATATTTCACACAATTCAGGCAAGCCAAGACATAAACTTATGATTGTTATGTATACTTAAATTATTGTAAAGAGAAAGTTTAGAATATTATATTGTTATGATATTGTGTTGTACCTCAACAGTAATTTAGTTTTTAGGGGTCCGTCCGTACGGTCTGCGACACAAAAAATGAATTTCTAATGATTTCAAAATTATAGCTTTAAAAATGTATTTATTTAATAATTTAATTGCAACAAAAGTAAAGCAAGTTTACTTAACGATGATACGATATCCCATGTTCCTTTTAAACCTTTGTATTGTAATTTTTGCAGCCTTTTACCACGCAAATAGGAATATTTATGTCAAGCAAATACTCGCTCTCTCTTGCGAGCGGACGACTGTCGACTGAGACGCGTTGGCCCTAAAACTGTAATTTTAGGGCCAGCGCGCTGTTGCTATTTAGTTGCGTGGTCGGCCGGTTCCTTACGCTAGTAATATAGAAGTCTATGGAAATTTCACTAATGTGTAGGTCGCCACTATTCGCCACATAAAATCTTCAAATCAGTTTTGACCGACGTCAAAACTGCCTCGTTAGTGATTAGCCAATAGCCGCCTTGGTAGGGCCAATCGGATTGCAGTACCTCAGCTAGTGGCAGAATTTATTGTACGCATTATATTCAACATTAGGCGTCTATTGGGCTGTAGGGTCATTGCTTTGCTCATAACAACTGCCTAAACGGTATTGGAAATCGTGTTCGCCAAACTGAGACATGAAGGTGGAAAGTCTCATGTGATTGTAATTTCACCGGCACCCGTACCCTTCACTCCGGAACACAGCATTGCAAGCATTATTGTTTGACGTCAGAAATAGGTACGGTGGTAGTACTTCTCCGGACGAGCTCTTTTACAAGCAGCTGTACTACGCGTTTTCAAACAATGGACCGTATAGGACATATCGTCATTCGAGGAGGCTCTTTTAATCATTAACCCTGGGGTTGTGGTTGCTCTATGCTTTTAATGCATCTCAAGGTTACTCAATGTCAATTAAGACGCTGACAACAGATACCCTAAATAGGCTTCTTTAAAAAAATATTTTTAGCCTTATCTATTCAGTTCGAGGGAGTGAAAAAAATATACCTATGTTAATCTTGATCGTATTTTCATAAACACTATTTTGCCCAAAACACGTTTTCTTAGATAGACATCGTTGGTTTTCTTAAAGTTTTCTCTATAGAAAAAAAATGTAAATTAACCTTATAATAAAACAAAGTTTAACCGGATTAAATCGCGTACTTATATTATTTAAATTGGTTTCCCTGACGTTTCGAAAGCTTTGCAGCATTTCGTGGTCTCAGGTAGACTAAGATGACAAGCGTAGTTACAAATATTTCTAAAAAATAACCTCTAAATAAAAAATGAAAAAAAAACAAAAAATAAATAAATAATAATAATAAGTAAATTAACCTCTTAAAACATGCCTTAGAGCAAACAATTTCTATTATTTACAAAATTATTATAAACTAGCTGTGCCCGCGACTCCGTACGCGTGGATGTCGGAAAATAACATCGTGTCCAATGATATTACAATGTAAAATCATTGATCGTGTCATAATTATGAACACAATATCTTCAAATATATACATATAAGCGCCTACACAGACGATTACACTATTTACCGACAATACTATATTTTGTTTTTACAACCAACCGGCTGAGGTGATGAAATTTCATGGAATTAGCCCTAAACTCCCTCATTCTGAGAAGACGCTCGTGCCCAGCAGTGGGAAGTAATTTGTTATTCTATAACACTAACCACATCTCTTCTTATGCTGAGAAGAGGCCCGTGTCCAGCAGTGGGACTGTAGTGGGCTGGTAATGTTATGTTATTCTAGAATACTAATAATATCCAGTTCATTATCTCTTCTCATTTTGAGAAGAGGGCCATACCCAGTAGTGGGACAGTAATGGGTTGACTACGTTATGTTATTCTATATTTTCTAGTTTCTTAACTCTTCTCGTTCCGAGAAGAGGTCCGTGCCCAGCAGTAGGTCAGTAGGTAATGAGCTGATTATGTTATGATAATCTATTACACTAACAATATCCAGTTCCTTAACTCTTCTCATTCCAAGAAGAGGGCCATGCCAAGCAGCGGGACAGTGATGGGCTATGTTATGTTATTCTATATTTTCTATAATACTAATAGAATCCAGTTGTATTTTTAGGAACCTGCATACAACCAACAATCATGACCTCTACTTTGTATGCAACTTAATACAATAGAGGGGTCAAGCTGTTTCGCTGGATCTACTCAACCGATTCACATAAAACATACCCTATATTTTAAGCTAGACTAATACCAATACAAATGCTAAGTTTCATTACGATCCCCCAGCCACCAATGGGGACGTCACTCCGTCAGCGAGCGGCACCAATCATATCACCAAACATTGGAACCGACCAATCATAACGCGCCGTCCGCCCCCGGTCCCCGCCAACATTTTACGACTGTGTTCTCATGCAAAACTTTGTTTATGTGGCGTCTTGAGGCTTACTGGTCTGTGCTAGTAGGGTGAATCGTGGATAGATTGGATATTAATTTTGGCCGTTATTGACTCCGCGTCCAAAACAGAACTGATGATCAAACAAACGGTTCGCGCACTGGTGTCCTACGAGACACCTGCATGCGGTGACAAGTTCACACGCCTTTACCACTTCTATTATCTTATTATTTAGATTCCTATGGCGTCACCCTTTTGTTATTAACTAAGGATTAACAAATTGTTTTTGCAACATTTTGCACATTGTAAATTGTACCTTTGTGAATATTTCTTCGAAGCAAAATTTCGCTTTCGTATTGTTTTATGGTTTTGCAAATACATTTTTATGATGCTGGTTTAAAATTTTAATAAGTAAAAGTGAAAGTCACGCCATTTTTGTAATTACTATGAGTCTGTCTTGTGTGTTAGAAGAAGTAAATACCCGAATTAAATGAATGAATGAATGATCCGTGTGGTGCCGGACGTACAGAATTGCACCACCCTATATCTTCTCATGGGTGTCGTAAAAGGCGACTAAGGGATTTACCAGAGGATGGGCAGCAGCGTTCTCTGAGTATTTAACCAACCAACTGCGATCGCCAACCCGCCTGGTGGGGTGCTGGTGGCGATTATGGCATATCCCCCCAACATATGCTTGGGGGAGGCCTATGTCCAGTAGTGGACGTAGTTCAGCTGACATGATGATGATGAAATCGACCGAGTCGCACGACTACGTGCAGCGGCGCTTGGTGTGTCATCTCTGATTAGCCAATAGCCGCCTTGGTAGGGCAATCGGATTGCAATACTCCGCCTCAGCTAGTTGACATAATTTATTGTACGCATTATATTCAACATTAGGCGTCTATTGGGCTGTACGGTCGATGGAAGTACCGAACCAGGGAGTCACAGGTTCGTATCCTGCTGGATAGCGAATTTTTCTTTCCACAATTTATATCATATCTTGATACTATATCTTTTAACAATGACTATCTGAGATACAATCTACGACAATCTAACATCTAAAAATCATTGTAGCAATATATTAGTGTGTCCGGGTTTCGTCCGGGGCGAGTTTCCATCGCTGTCCGGGTGTTCCCCGATAGCAGGGGATAACAAAAGATGATTATGATTGATCTATGTCAGTTGACAGGGATATAACGTCGCTAATGGCTTCGGTATAGAGAGGGGAAAACTGTATCGACATTTTAAATTTTATTCTGTACAAATTGAGCCTAGAATTTAAAATATTAACAAAAATTAAATAAGTTTAACAAAAATCTAATTAATAACTTCTTAGGTTTTCGCAATCACTACACATTATAATAAAACAAAGTTTAACCGGATTAAATCGCGTATATTATTTAAATTGGTTTCCCTGACGTTTCGAAAACTGCAGCATTTCGTGGTCGCAGGTAAACTAAGATGACAATCGTCTTTACAGATATTTCAAAAAAAAAAATAACATCCTAATTTTAATAGAGATGATGGTTGGCTGCAATTACCTGTTTGGAACCCAGTCCTAAAAATAATCAAGTCCCAAACAGCACGCAACACTGATGATGAAAGATAATGATATTGTGAGTGATTACTGCGTGCATCGAAACGATTTTAATTAATAATATTGTACGGTAGATTAAAATTTATTTATTTTAGAAATATTTGTAAAGACGCTTGTCATCTTAGTCTACCTGCGACCACGAAATGCTGCAAAGCTTTCGAAACGTCAGGAAAATCAATTTAAATAATATACGCGATTTAGTCCGGTTAAACTTTGTTTTATTATAAAAATCTAATTATTATTTTGGAACCCAAACTATCTATATCACTGTCATACTACTGCTGTCACCAATACATTTGTCAAGGGTGGTAATAGAAAAATTCGGCCATGTATTGCGGCGTAGCCACGTCTCTCTAGAGCGCCTTGTCGTACAGGGCAGAATAGAGGGCTCAGGAGTATACTCTGTGTCAGGAGTGCGCGGAAGCTAGGCCTCCCATGCGATGGACTGATTTAATTAAGTCTGCCGTGGGCCGGCAATTACATGAATGCACCAGACCAACGAAAGCAGGGAAGGGTGGCGAGGCATCGTGAGGCGAGCTACAGCAGCCCCGGGAATAGTACATGACGACCACGTCCGCTCTGTCAAGAGCGAAATGACGAAGAAGAAGAAATATCTGCCTCATGGAGGTACCGTTAAAATAAACAATGAAGTACATGTACCTCATAGGACTGTAAGCGTATTAAGATGATTAATTACTATCGACAAAATATGCTAAGCACATCACTAAACCACTTTTTACGCCAACAAAGAAGAAATTGGGCAATCTCTTTAACTACGCAATGACATTTCAATATTTTTGTTATTGTTACACCATTACGTGTATTTTTTTCTAAAACTTTCTTTTCTGATCTTTTTTTTAGTGAGAAAAGTATCTTTAGTAAAAAAGGACCTTCCATTGGAGATTTTGATGTTTTTTTAAGAAAGGGTGTTTTATGGTTTTATAACCCATTCTTTTTACGGTTTTAGCGGGTTAAATAAAAGTTGTGCTAGTGCCGTAATACGGGATTTTTAATAACCATATTGTTTTTGTGTTTTAAGCTATTGCATAGCTTCTATCGCGGGCCTTGAGCGTGGAGACCGAATCCAGAAATTCCGTTACAAAAATAACCTAACACCCCCCACTCCGACCGGCACAGCGGTGATACTTTTTAGTTTTGCCATCTATCGATGAATAGCAGAACTTTTAATGACTTTTTGAAATATCACGCTTGTCTCTTTAGTTCTGCAAATCGCCTCTAGGTGGCATTGGTTGTATCGGCGTTACTGCGCTTAAGCTATTGCATAGCTTCTATCGCGGGCCTTGAGCGTGGAGACCGAATCCAGAAATTCCGTAACGAAAATAACCTAACACCCCCCACTCCGACCGGCACAGCGGTGATACTTTTTAGTTTTGCCATCTATCGATGAATAGCAGAACTTTTAATGACTTTTTGAAATATCACGCTTGTCTCTTTAGTTCTACAAATCGCCTCTAGGTGGCATTGGTTGTATCGGCGTTACTGCGCATGCGTAATCCCCCTCTTCGCCCGAGAATTTTAACACACGAGATATATTATTATATTGTTATTTTATTTGTGACACTACGACAGTGACTACCGTCCCACGAGATTTGTTGCGTAATCGCGGCTTTTTGTCTTACTATGGGTGTGAATGTGTGCGTGCCAGCCCGTACTTTTAAGCGAGCCGTCTTACTATGGGTGCTTCACGTTTTGTTTAGCGAGATTCCGTTCGCCCTTTTATATTTGTCCAAGATTAACAGAGATTGAAGAAAATTAAATAGTATTACAAAGTCTGTCTCCGTCTGCTAAGCGTACTGTTCTTAATATGGCCTACAGAACAACTAGTCTGCTCAAAAAAAAACCCGTAACTAAGTAAAAGTATTTACATCAATAACATTATCAACACAATACAATTGCTCAAAAAAGTATCAATCTCAAATGCATAAAACTCTAGTAACGTTACACCACTCTAGAGAGTCGTCAATATGTTCATTCGATTTCGTTCATTCAACTAGGGTTGTACGTTTGCAAAGTATTGTTTTTGCAAACTAGCAAAGTATGAAGTAATGAAAATAGGGAATAGCATTTCTACTTTTAAGTTTTTAAGCTATTGCATAGCTTCTATCGCGGGCCTTGAGCGTGGAGACCGAATCCAGAAATTCCGTAACGAAAATAACCTAACACCCCCCACTCCGACCGGCACAGCGGTGATACTTTTTAGTTTTGCCATCTATCGATGAATAGCAGAACTTTTAATGACTTTTTGAAATATCACGCTTGTCTCTTTAGTTCTACAAATCGCCTCTAGGTGGCATTGGTTGTATCGGCGTTACTGCGCATGCGTAATCCCCCTCTTCGCCCCGCAATCTGGACGGTGACTCATGCCTGCTTAGAGTTTCGGCGTTAGGGCACCTCCTCTTTGTATTTACATAAAAAATGCTATGCAATAGCTTTACCACGGCAGTCTCCGAGTGCCACACGTCTTTTTTTAAATAAGAAAGCATGTCAGTAAAATCTTTGACTATATCGATTTTTGAAAATCAGGGAAGGGTAACGTAGAAGGAAGAGGTTTGGGTACAGTGGATTGACAAAGGCTACGAATAATGATGATTATTATGAAAATGATTTTAGAATATTTTATTTAACTCCACAGACATAGCACAGAATATCTAATAGTACTAACGTACAGAACGGCCACTCACCGCCCCCCGCCAATTTAAGTTCCTCAACCGCGCCCCGCGCGTGCCCGCAGTTTGGCGGCAAGTTGGACTGCAATATTTCAGTATATTACAATGTACTCTGTGATTCAATGCATGTCAATCGCCAGTCGAGTGCGTTACGCAATATTTTTTTTGGTGTTTGTAGTTGTATTTTAATTGCAAATGGTAGTGTATTGTGCTTTATACGGATGTGTGTCTACATCTAGACAAGGAAACAGAAGATTTTTTCGATTTCCGAAGAATGAAATAAGGTAAGCCACAATAAAACCTTTATAGGTAGAACTACAGAACAGCGAGCATTTAATTTTACAATTAAACGATTTTTTTGTACTTTGCCAGTTATGACAAAAAGGAAAAAATAAATTGCTTGTACTAATAATAATATAATCTTTATTTCGGATCAAATTAGGTATCCATATTTTGTTAGTAACATAAAAGCTGCTTGAAAGCAGATTCCTTTGAGTACCTATTTATTGTATTTTATTAAAGGTAGGTATCTACTTACCGCGAGAGTTTAATTTTACAACTATAGTGAGAAATTGTTTACTGTAAAATTACGTACTTATGATAAGAGAGGAATTAATTATTATAAATTGTAATGCTTGCAGATTTCATTTTATTACCAAGCTTCGTTAATATATCATATTCATCATACAATACATCGATAATTCGATAGGTATCATTACCAACCGCTCATGCTATCAATTGCCTCGGCTCGGGTCCGGGACGTAGGGCCCAAATATCGGCCCCTTAAAGTAAAACCCAACTTCCAGACCTTACCACACCTACACCTTGAACATAAGCAAAGTTTTTTGACCGAAATGTACAGACTCAGTGGCCAAAATACATACTCATACGCAATTACACCAAATTACGTTGGTATTGGCATCATAAACGTGAACCTACATGGAATTTAAACCTAGCTATCAGCATAAACGTATCAAGGGGCCGAGTTTAGGTGGGGGCTGACATTATGGCACTTTATCCTACGCATGCGATAACATTGTAGCTGCGTCACATATTTAATAAGTCAAATACCAAACGCAAGTTAAAAACGCACTTTATAAACAACCTGTAGATGCTTGTCGTGTCGTGAGTCGTGACTCGTAAGGAACCGATGTTTTTTGCACGCAGGTAACAGACAGTCGCTCGCCAAATCCATTGTTTGTTAATTTATTGCACATATTTATGTATTTAGTTTAATAAGTTGTCTGCAGAATAACGGCATTCCGGACAAACCCACGTGGTTTTTGGTTTGCTTTTGTTATAATAAAGTATGTTTAAAAAAAAAAAAAAAAAAAATTTGTGTCATTGAATAAAATGAATCTCGACTTCCCAATATTTTAATAATCTTATACATAATAATTCAATTCACTATAAGTGACGTTATGATGAACGCGTACCTTAGTAGTTAAGTGAAATATGAATGATGTTTACTTAAAAAAGAATCATGGCGAATTTTATACAAAAAATAAAGATTTTTAGAGAAGTTGGAATAGTTTTAATATTGATCCTTGATATAAAATAACTTTCGGCGTTTACAATATTTTTAGAACTCTGGAAAAAAAACGTAATATTTCAAAGTAAGTCATTTGAAATTGAGATTTTAATAAGCTTCAGTAATGTGATTAAGGTGAAGCCTTGGTGGTGAGGCCTATGTCCAGCAGTGGACTGCGATAGGCTGAGTTGATGAATGTGATTCAGTACGTAGTACGAGGTCTTTAAGTAACAATAAATAAAACTATCAATTTACTGCAGCTAATTAAAAATACTAAATTATTTTCTTCGCCGCCCGTACAAAGTCACTGCGTTCATGCGCAAGAATAACTTTCGCTACCCAAGCAAACGCCATCTCTGAGAACTACTGAGAAGCGTTTGGAACGCAGACGGCATTTCGAGCGGCAAGCAACCCTATTCACTCACGTGTGTGCGTGTTTGTATAAGACGTAAGCTTGCGTATGTAGGCGGTGCTAGCATTCCTATTGTATTGAGTGGCCGGGGTGTGGACATAGTTAAAAATATAGGTAGACGAAGTGCTGCGAACAATTATAGTAAAGCCAAAAAAAAAAGTGTTCCTTCGTGTGCAACCAGCGCTTAACCAACTAACCCACTAACCAACACTCTTTGACGCAAGCTCGCTTCTTCTTAAAAATGTTTTAATTATCACTTTACGTATGAAGACATATCAAGCAGCGAGGACAAACGAGCTATGGCAATTAATATCCGGTTTTGCCACATAAACGCCTATTAGCCGGATACCCCCGGTCACAAATCATATACAGTAGCACTGCATATCATACGCCCAGCCACCAATCGGGACGTCACTCCGTCAGCGAGCGGCATCAATCCTATCACCAAACATTTCAGCCGACCAATCATAACGCGCCGTCCGCCCCCCGGTCCCCGCCAACAGTTTACGACTGTGTTCTTATGCAAAACTTTGTTTATGTGGCGTCTTGGGGTTTATTGATCTGTGGGTTTTGCCCATCTGCCACGGCAAAGTTTGCCATTAGTGCATCTTCACCGTCGCTTGCTTTCGCTGCTTTGTTTGGATTAAAAGCAAAAGTCCTAATACATATTCGTATTTCTATCCTATTGTCTAGCACAGGGGTGAGGCAATTTATTCCATCACGGGCCAAAAATACCCTAGGAAATCTAATGGGGACCAGTGGGGTAATTGTGTAATGCATTCACATTGACATCAGCTTTCATTTTGAAATTACAGCAATATTCATTGCATGGTACGTAGTTGTCAATTTGACGGATTGTCAAAACACACGGAGCAATGAACATTGAAATCCAGATGAATGCGATCGCGAGTGGGTTACGCAATTTGGCAGCTAGTTTTTTGTCACTGAGGATCGATGTCAGTCATTATTGGAGACGCCTATGTTCAGCAGTGGATTAATATATGATGATGACGTCGCTCGGTGCTCCATGCGAAATTTGATCAATTGGTCTATCGGAAAATTACATGTTTCCATCGTCCAAATACCAACTTGGCTATGGATAATTGAGAAATGTCCCGCTGCCCAGTTTATTATTATAGAAAAGTCTTGACACGAAAGCGCTTTGAGAACTCTTTCATAATGCGCACAGCCAAGTTGTGGACTTCACTGCCGGCATCTGTATTTCCGGGCACTTACAACCCTAACGCCTTTAAAGCTGGAGTGAATCGGCACCTAATAGGTTTGCGCGCTCCATCGTCGACCACATCTTGACAAAGCTGCCTAGATTGCCGTCAACCAACAGCATAAGAGAAACATAAGTTTTCTGTGTAGTGGCCATTTCAAAAAGTTTACCTAGTTCAGTTTGTATTTCATTGAAGATCCTATTATAAATAAATAATAATAAAATAAATAAATATTGTTGGGACATTTTACACATCACCATTCATTCATTCATTAATTCATTCATTTAATTTTTTTAATTATTTTTTTTTCATTTCATTTAATAATCTTAATTAGTTAACATTATATTGTATTTTGTTCCGTGTGGTGCCGGACATAAAGAATTTTAAAACACGAGTGTGAGTTTAAAAACCGAGCCGTAGGCGAGGTGTTTAATAGTATCTCACGAGTGTTTTAATACCTAGTTATGTCAGTTTCATACACTATTTTATCTAAACTCATACAATTTTAAATAAAATACCAAAGTCAAAATCTTGGTAACATTGTCTCGTCTTTTACGTTGCTGCATCACTGCTTTAGTTCAGCTGGTATCACTGCTGAAGTCAGATATTTTTGCCCAGAATAAAACTTTAGACATACAAAACAATAACATAACATAACATAACACCACGCCTGTATTGTAGTACCCCTACAGAGGCAGAGGTGTATAATATATCCACATTTCGCCAGTTATGTTATAGTCCCATGTAATAGGGGGCGAGCCTATTGCCATCAACCGGGCACAAATCCAGACTCCGGGCTGCTACTGAGAATTTCCTAAAGAAAAAACCCAATAACACTTTGGTCGACCCGGGAATCGAACCCAGGACCCCACGATCAGCAGTCGCGCTTGCGACCACTAGACCAACGAGGCAGTTAAAACAATAATAATAACGTAAACAATTACAATAAATTTACAAGTAACGATGACCAAATCCAGTAGGTCACGGCGCGCGGCCGCGCACGCGCCCTAGCGCCCGCCTACACAGATAATAAAATATAGTCTGGCGAAAACATTATAATCGGAACTAATTTTCTATCCTTGTCAGGATTCCGTCAATCTCTGTTTTATCATATAAAAAATATGCCTGTAAATCCTTGAATATAATTAAAAGCAATATGAAAATCCAAAGTTCTGCCAAAAACGCGATTTCAAACAATAAAAATTTTCAATGATCACTAGTGGCGCCACCCTGAATTTTGTGTACTCATTAGTGCCAAACTGTCCGACTGCTAAAAAAAAGTTTTGAAAACTCCTTGGTTGGGTCGAAGTGGCATTAAAAACTCCTTAGTTGGGCTGAAGTGTGCGGTTATGGAAAAAAAATTAAATTACCGCATTGTTTTGTTCAGCAAACTGTATCGTAATGAAACTTTATAAATTCATTACAGGTGCATGTGCGTAAAGTATGTCATTATGACATTACTTTCGAGTTCATAATTCGAATTTTACGATACGAGTGTAGTTATATAAAATAACAGTATAAATCTGGTGTGTTAAAATGCTATTGAAATTATAGTGGGTTTAGGAAAAAAATAAGTTCTTCAGTTCAGTTTAGCGAGATTTCATCCGCCTTTTTTATTCATCCGAGGTCCTATTATTTAAAAAAAACATTTTTGAACACCTAATATCAAAATCTTGCTCAAATCACCCTTAAAATAAACATAAGGGTTAAAAACGATTGATTATGATTGATAATGTCATGATATATTGGTTGATAAAGAAGAGGACATTTTTATAGGAATACTAGCTTTTACCCGCGGCTCCGCTCGCGTTAAATTCTGCTAACCCACGTCAGTCCAGTCCAGTCCATTCCAGTCCACTGTCCCACTGTCCCGCTGCCCCGCTGCCCCACAGCCCCGCTGCCCCGCTGCCCTACTACCCCACTGCCCAACTGCCCCGCTGCTCCGCTAACCCACTGCCCCACTACCCCGCAACCCCACTGCCCCACTGCCCCGCTGCCCCACTATCCCCCTGCCCCGACGCCCAACTGCCCCGCTGCCCCGCTGCCCCGCTGCCCCGCTATCCCACTGCCCCACTACCCCACTGCCCCGCTGCCCCCTATCCCACTGTCCCACTGCCCCGGTTCCCCACTGCCCCGCTGCCCCGCTGCCCCACTGCCCAACTGCCCCGCTACCCCGCTTCCTCACAGCCCCGCTGCTCCAGCTTCCCCTCTGCCCCGCTGCCCCACTGCCCTGCTGCCCCGCTGCCCCACTGCACCGCTGCCCCACTATCCCATTGCACCACTGCACCGTCGCCCCGTTGCCCCACTGCCCCGCTACCCCACTGCCCCACTGCCCCCCTATCACACTGCCCCGTTGCCCCGCAACCCCACTGCCTCGCTGCCCCGCTATCCCACTGCCCCGCTGCCCCGGTACCCCACTGCCCCGCTGCCCCCCACTGCCCCGCAATCCCACTGCACCGCTGCCCCGCTGCCACAATATCCCATTGCCCCACTGCCTCGCCGCCCCGCTACCCCACTGCCCCACTGCCGCGCTGCCCCACTGCCCCGCTATCCCACTGCCCCGCTGCCCCGGTACCCCACTGCCCCGCTGCCCCCCACTGCCCCGCAATCCCACTGCACCGCTGCCCCGCTGCCACAATATCCCATTGCCCCACTGCCTCGCCGCCCCGCTACCCCACTGCCCCACTGCCGCGCTGCCCCACTGCCCCGCTGCCCCACTATCCCCACTGCCCCACTGCCCCGCTGCCCCGCTACCCCACTGTCCCACTGTCCCACTGTCCTACCGTCCCACTGTCCCACTATCCCACTGTCCCGCTGCCCACTGTCCCACTGTCCCACTGTCCCACTTTCCCACTGTCTCACTATCTCACTATATCACTATCGTCCCAATGTCACTATGTCGTCGTTTGTCGTGTATAATACATACATACGTGGGACACTCAGAAAGTTTTGCGAAACTAAAAAAAATTGTTCTATACGTACATATATTTTTATCAAATCTTTTCAAAGTACTTTCCACCAGCCTCTATACAAAGATTCATGCGCCTAAACCAGTTTTCAAAACACTTTTTCCAGTCCGCCGCAGACACCTCGTTTACAGCCTGCTCGAACGCAGCCAGCGCATCTTCCGGCGACGAAAATTGTATCCCTTTGAGCTGATTTTTTATTTTTGGGAATAAAAAGAAGTCACACGGTGCTAGATCAGGGCTGTAAGGAGGGTGACCCAGGAGTTTGACTGGCGTGCTGTCCAGGAAGTCCCTCGTTTTGAGTGCGGTGTGCGCAGGTGCATTGTCGTGGTGGAGCAGTAGCCCGCGGAGCCCTGTGTTTGGTCGCTTGTTGCTTATAACAGAGAAAACTTCTGGCAAACATTTGGTAGTATACCATTCGGCATTAATGCTTCTTTGATCCCGTAAGGGAATTGATACCAAGTGGCCAGTCAAATTAAAAAAGCTAGCGATCAAAATCTTACCCCCGCTTCTAGATCGCTTCACTTTGGTAGGCGTTGGCTCATTTTGAAACACCCAAACAGTCGACTGGCGCTTGGTTTCTGGGTCGTATTGATAAATCCAGGACTCATCACCTGTAACGATGTCGTAAACACGCCGAGACGAGCCTGCTTCAAATTTGTTAAGCATATCACGGCACCATTCCACCCGGGCCTGCTTCTGAGCATCGGTGAGGTTGTGCGGCACCCAGCGTGATACTATCCTCCTCACGCGAAGATGGCTGTGTAGAATCTCGTGAACGCTTCCCGATCCAATCTTCAATATGTGTTGAATCTCCTGATATGTAATTCGCCTATTGTCTTGGATAAAATTTTTCACTGCTAGCACGTTTTCTTCGGTAACAGCCGTCAAAGGGCGACCGCTTCTTTCGTCATCCCCCAAAGTTGGTCGACCGCGCTTGAATTCGTTATACCAACGATACACGGTTGCCTTGGAAGGGCCTTCATCCATGAATGCCATTTGAAGTCTATCGTACGATTCATCCGGTTTCAGGCGACACTTGAAATCGTATAAAATCATAGCTCTAAAATGTTCCCGGCGCAGATCCATATTTCAGTGAGACACAATACTTTGAATTAACTCGCAAAAAATGTGGAGGGAAATTTTGAAATTGGAACTTACTTATTTTTACTTATAAATAATCATATTTTCGAAAAACATTATAACTGGCCAGTCTCCCATATATAAAAACTTTTTTTCGCAATACTTTCTGAGGGGCCTGGTACAATAATAGTACATTACTGTCGAGGCCTGAAATGAAGCAATTTACGGCCGAGTAATATTGGAAGTACGAGGCGAAGCCGAGTACTTCCCAAGTGATTTCGAAAGGACGAGGCGCAAGCCGAGTCCTTTTTAACTAAACGAGGCCGTTAATTGCTATTTCGGCCGAGACTTGTATAGTACTTTTCTCTCATTTTCGAGGAAAGACAACACAAATTAATTCAACAGTATCTCATTTTCATTCAGACCAATTCGCCCGCGCGCGGTTCTTGTTCTATTTTCAAAGTTTTGAAAAAAAATGCGCATTCAGCCTGTATGGTGATAAATATTTTGTACCTAAAAACACCTACCTAATTTATGTAAGTGTGTACTTAAAGACCTCGGTAGCATAATTTAAAAAATAAAAAGTGTTCAGCAATTTCTATCATTGTCCTGTTGTATATTACCGGCCTGTTATTTCGTTGCGTACGGCTAAGAGCCGATTGTTGTATTCTTTTTTTTTTGAATAATGAACCAATTTCCGAGCAAGTGGGAGAAAAGTATATTCTATCTATCTATCTATCTACACTGTAAATATAAGTAATAATAATATAAGTAATAGTAATATAAGTCTTGCAAACTTTCGTAGATCTTGTATTTGATTGTTTGCAATGCACTTTACCAGAATGTCCTTTGAATTATTTGGACTATTAATAATGATGGAACTACTATGTAATCGAATAATTACCTGAAATTACGTGACGTCATTAATCTTTGTTCTTTTGGTTTGTTTTACTTTGCTAAACGAATAATATCAGCGAATGCAAATGCAATAATAGTCCATTCCTAATTGGAGAGATACTTGTATGTAAATATTGTTTATGAATTATGATTGAGTGGTTACAGTTGTTAAACTTATAATAATACTTCTTCTATCGTGTCGACATGAGCTACATAATGATAACAGCTCATGCCGTGGGAAAATGATTAGCCAGTCAGCAGGTTGGTAGCGGGGCTGACTGCCCAGGGTGCGCCGGACGATCAATTAAATATCGTCATTCGTGCAGGCTCTTTTAATGCACCCCCTTTTTAGGGTTCCGTACCCAAATGGGTGCTAACGGGACCCTATTACTCTCGCCACGCTGTCCGTCCGTCCGTTCGTCCGTCCGTCAGTCTGTCATAAGGCTGTATCTTTGTAACGATAATAGATAACCAGTTGAACTTTTCACAGAATATGTGTTACTATGAGGGATATCACGACAAATACTAAAGAAAAAAAAAAGTCGAAAACCAAAGGGGGTCCCCATACAAGAAACCTCGAAAAACATGAATTTTTTTCATCGTTTTTGTTCCTGCTCTATCTTCAAAACGGTAGTACATACCAACTTCAAACTTGGTCTGATTATAGTGCACACTATGTATTTTAGCAAAAAACACTAAAAATAGGGCAAATATAGACATATGTGGTGGTACCTACGTAAGAAAGAGATACAAAAATCACATTTCGCGTACGTTCGTTGATGTCTTTTGGTAAACTCACTAAATTAAATCAGTTTCTATGGGGTATCAGGTCGTTGGGTGGTACGGAACCCTTACTGCGTGAGTCTGACCCACACTTGACCGGTTTTCTTATAATAATACTAG
Organism: Asteroscopus sphinx; assembly: GCA_949699075.1. NCBI lineage: Eukaryota > Metazoa > Arthropoda > Insecta > Lepidoptera > Noctuidae > Asteroscopus > Asteroscopus sphinx. The sequence goes on from OX453029.1 coordinate 6,647,412, forward strand.
ATGTGCTCTTGTGGCTTTGCCCGCGTAAAAATTCTTAACATGCCCTGCATCATGTTTCTCATCTACGTATTTTATTATTATTATTAACTTTGAAGAGTATTTTGTGTCAAGTGTCACCCCTGGGAAGATATTTTATAGGAACTTTAAAAACACGTAATTCATTAATTTCTTCAAAGATTATTTACACCGAGTTTCGACTCAATCCAGCCGCACAATAAGATTCTCTCATACAAAATGTATTTCACCCTTATTTTGGAAAAAGAAAATATTAGTAATTATTTCTTAGGTTTTCGCGACCACTACACTTTACACATTATAATAAAACAAAGTTTAACCGGATTAAATCGCGTATATTATTTAAATTGGTTTAAGCCACAAAGAAAGATCAGCCAACTCCTCAGACCGGTGAAGTGTAACATTCCCTTACAAGATGCAGGGGTCTACAAGATTGATTGTGATTGTGGGTTATCATACATAGGGCAAACAAAGCGTAGTATAGCCACTAGAATTAAAGAACATACAGCTGACGTCAAGAACAGACGCTCCACAAAGTCTGCAGTTTGTGAAAATGCCCTAGACAAACCGAACCATTTTCTTCGATTTGATAAACCACAAGTCCTAGCGAAGGAAAACCGTATAATATGTACCTAGAATGCTCCGTGAAGCTATTGAAATTGAAAAACATCCTAATTTTAATAGAGAAGATGGTTGGCAGCTACCACCTGTTTGGAACCCAGTCCTAAAAATAATCAAGACCCAAACGGCACGCAACACTGTAAAAGATAATGATATTGTGAGTGATTACTGCGTGCATCGAAAAGATTTTGATTAATAATACTGTACGGTAGATTAAAATATTTTTTAGAAATATTTGTAAAGACGCTTGTCATCTTAGTCTACCTGCGACCATGAAATGCTGCAAAGCTTTCGAAACGTCAGGAAAACCAATTTAAATAATATACGCATTGTAATTCGGTTAAAATTGTTTTATCTCACGATGTTTTCCACCACCGTTGAAGCAAGTGATAATCAAATTGTGTTCCAGAATTAGTCAATGTTCTGACCTGTTATAGATTTTAATGTTCTGATTAATTTATTCGTGTCATTTTATTATTTTAACGCATTTACGCATGCGAAGCGAAATCTAACGATTTAAATTGTGGAAAGAAAGAATCACTCACGAGCAGAATTCGAACCTGTGCAGCGTTGCCAGACGTACGATAATTATGGTAAATATACGATAATTTTGGCTCTGGTACGATACAAAATTGATTGAAATACGCAGAAATACGATAATTTTGATGCTGAAAATCATTGTTTTTGTTCGTAGCTCAGCACTGTTTACGATAATATTTCACCAAATTCCATGATATACGATAATTTTAGAACATCAGTACGATAATCCACTTGTACTCATCTGGCAACCCTGAACCTGTGGCTCCTGATACGCCAGTGCTTTAGCCCCTAAGCTACCGTGAACACTGCTCGTGGTATCGTATTTCACTTTTATTTCACATATCTTATTAAGAAACGGTGTTTTTCTGTTGTTACCACGTAAGATTCTTTTCTAAGGCCAGTATTACAGAACGATACTCAAGCGTTGATCTCAGTTTAAATCTAGTTTAAAGTTGAGCTTTGATTTTAGAACGTTCCTCAAGCAGAGATTTGTTGATCACAGCTCAGCTGAGTTTAGTTTTGATTTATACTGTCACCTGTTTCGGTATTTGAGCTGAGATTTGATCTGTAATCACTCTAGTGTGGTCCAGACTACACTTGAGTAGAGATTTCTGTTATATTTCAGGTCAAATTCATGTGTTATGTTGTTGAATTAAAGTTTATAATTACCGTTCTGGAATAAGACCGATACTCAAGTAACGATTCTATCCTTAAGTAGTGATCAGGTGTTTGGAGTTTAAACTGTACTTGAGGAAGCTTCTGTAATACGGGCCTAAGATTGTTTCCTACGTGACATTTACTGCCAATATGACGAATACATCAATAAAACTATTTCGGCAAACCAGTAAAGGATGTACCGACAACATAACAGTACTTTCATTTCCTTTATCACTTAACAAATAAGGGTTGTGCATTTATGATTCATACAAAAAAGAGTTTAAGAAGAATTTTTTATTTATCTATTGTCGGAACCCTTCTACTTTCTCCTAACTGTTTATGTTTAAACTAATAAAGTAATAAAACAATTTGTCCGTCTGTTAACGGGTGTTTGTACCCTTTCTAAAAGGGTTTCCCTGTTATTAAACTGTTCGCTCAAATATGGACGATTGTCTTAAAATATTACAATTATGACTGTAAATATTAAATTTTATTAGATAATGTTTCTTTTGGCGGTATTAGTCATTCAGTGGAGCGTTTGTTCCAAAGGAACTATAGGCATGATGTGAGCAAAATTTAGGAAAATAGTGAAAAATGTTTTAAAGGGGCTTCCCACGGATAAGTGGTGCCCCCCCATCACTAAAAAAATTAAGTAATTAATAACTTCTTAGGTTTTCGCGATCACTACACATTATAATAAAACAAAGTTTAACCGGATTAAATCGCGTATATTATTTAAATTGGTTTCCCTGACGTTTCGAAAGCTTTGCAGCATTTCGTGGTCGAAGGTAGACTAAGATGACAATCGTCTTTACAGATATTTCTAAAAAAAAAAAAAACTTTATTTTAATCTACCATACAATATTTATTAATTAAAATCGTTTCGATGCACGCAGTAATCACTACTACGCTATACTACGCTTTGTTTGCCCTATGTATGATAACCCTCAATCACAATCAATCTTGTAGACCCCTGCATATTTAAATAATATACGCGATTTAATCCGGTTAAACTTTGTTTTATTATAATTAAGTAATTACTTGCTGTGTGGATAATTTATCAAAAATCTGGTTTCACATAATTGAAATAAAGGTACTGTAGTTTAATCAGAAACTATTAACTCTGTAAAATATATTTCACTGTAATATAATATAACAATAATAAAATATTTATTTATACAGTCATTTGCATGACAGTGGTAACAGTTCAATTCGAAAACCGCCCTTACTGCTTACGAAATAAAGATGCTGCTAATGTCAAAGTGTTACCACCGACGTGCGGTCGACCGTACCTCAACTTGTAGTTGTAAATAGAATAAAAACGAAAAACGGCCACTTTTGGCACTTTTTAACCGACTATAAAAAGGAGGAGTTTCTCAATTCGACGCGTATCTTTTTTTTATGTGTGACCATGACCACGCATAACTTTTTACAGACAAGTCCGATTTTGATGATTCTTTTTTTAATGGATAGGGTATATCTCAAAATCCACCTCTAAGGGTGGGAAAACATGAGTGCTTGTTCACCCATTGAATTCTTACCTGTTAACCGATTCTGTTGAAACTTGGCACACGTAAATGTAGTTCTAGACACTACAACATTATGGAGACCTGGTCTGACCTGATCGCCAACCCGCCTGCCGGTCGCCAACCCGCCTGTCAAGCGTGGCGATTATGGCATATCCCCTCATTTGCGGGAGGCCTTTGTCCAGCAGTGGACGTTTTTCGGCTGAAATGATGAACATAAAATGCAACGTGAAATTTTCAACGATAGACAATAACTTTCCAAAAATGCGTTGCAAATCGTACGCACTTTCCTTGTTTGTTTGGCGCCGACTCATAATTAGTTATTTACATTAGTTTAGTTAGAAGAATAGTTATTAAGGCTAAAAAGCTTTGCATGATATAGGTACCAAAGGTACTCATATCCTTACGTTTTTGTTTTTAAACACATAGACGCTTCACTCGCCGCCTGTGCACATAGGTTGAGCTATCCGTTAGTCTAGTCGTCCGAATTTTGATAATTTTAGAACACACAGACAGACCGGAATATCTAACATGCTAGGCTGAGCCTGGCTGCAAAGTTGGGGAAATTCTAATCAGAATTGAGTTTAGTTTCCCGAAGTGATAAAAATGGGATTAAACGATATTTTTCTACAGGCTGCTGCAGAATTATGTTTTTGTTTAGTGCAGTATAACCGCTCGGTGAGAAGTGGACAGTGATAGGTACTGGCATAGAAATAGATAAGAGATAGAATGGTTGTAATCACAATTTTACTTGCGATTCATGCGTGGCAACTTTTGAACAAACTGCGCCTTACATATTGACTTCATTGATTTTAAAAAATTAACTTTAATCAAATGTAGGTACTTTACAGCTTTTGTTTCTGCAGTAGAAACAGCACAATAAGGCATTTTTGCGGGTCTTTGTTACAGTATTTATAGAAGCAAGTCATAAGGCGTACTGAGAAAGGCTTTGGTGCGCAGAGTGTGGGCTAGCCCTAACACCGTCCTGGCGATGATCGCGGATAGGCTTGACTGCCACATAATCAGGCATTGTTGTGACAGGCACATCGCAGTACAACTGCCGCAGAGAAAGATCTAACAATTGTGATATATTTATATTTACTTTTAATTCTCTGATTTTATTTTATTATTTTAATTTTATTGCCATTGAATCCCTTACATTGAATCCATTTATAGCCAGGATACAGACGCTAAAAAGTCAACATCGGGTCCATGAAGGGCTCAATAAAAGCGCCCATGTAGCTCTTTGCTCTGCTATATTTCCCTGCGGTCATTAGTACTCAGCACTACAGGCTTGCGCCAGTTCTCTTTGTCTAAGGAGAGCGGGGTGAGGCCCTTGTCCACTGCGACCACATCTCGAAGCATCCCCCCGTCAGTCTGGAGAAAATACTCCCTGAGACTGTACACTTCGCGATTGTGAAGGCTCTTGGCATTTAAAAAGCCTCGACCCCCACACTGCCGCGGAATGTACAGTCTCATTACCGACGAGCGTGGGTGATGCATCCGATATGCCGTCAGCAATGCACGGACCCGCCTATCCAGTGCGTCGAGATCCGTCTGAGTCCATTTGAGTATGCCGAAAGAGTACATCAAGACCGGCATGACCCAACCGTTAAAGGCACGCACCTTGTTTCCGCCTGACAAAAGACTTTTAAGAACTTTTTTCAGGCGGCCAAAAAAGCGCTCCCGTAACGATTGCCTCATGTCCGCCTCGCTGATGCCTAACGCTTCCGACATACCCAAGTATTTGTAGGTCTCAGTTGGGGAGAGGGATCTAAGTTGTATGGAATCGGAGAGCTGAATCCCCTCAGATTCCACAATCCCCCCTCGCTTCACATGCATAACCGCACATTTGTCCACTCCGAATTCCATCCTGATAGAATTACTAAAGTTTTCAGTTACCTTCAGTAACTCCATCAGACGCAATTCGGTGGGGGCAAACAATTTTAGGTCATCCATGTAGAGGAGATGGGATATCACTTGACCTCCTCTCCTCAACTGGTAGCCCAGCCCTGACTCCTCCAGCAATGTACTTAGAGGATTCAGGGCTAGACAAAACCACAGAGGACTCAGACTGTCGCCTTGGAATATTCCACGCTCGATCCTTATCGGTTCATCGCTTCCCCGAGTCTGCCGACACCCTGGATAGCAAAGGACCGTTCTCCATTGCCTCATACATGACTCCAAAAAGGCGCGCAGAGTTGTATTTACTTTATACAACTCAAGCACCCTCACAAGCCATGTATGTGGCACGGAGTCGTAGGCATTCTTATAACCTATCCAGCATGTCGACAGACCCTTTCGGGAGCGGCGAACCTGCTGGCTAATAGCCATGTCGATGAGGAGCAGCTCCTTAGTACCACGGAACCCATTCTTACATCCATTCTGAGAAGTAGACATTATCGAATTATTGTCAATGTGTTGACAAATTTTTGTTCTCAGAATGGATGTAAGGAGTTTATATACCGTCGGCAAACAAGTTATTGGACGGTAATTTTTGGGTTCCGTGGTACTACCAGATTTATGGAGCAGGTGGGTAACTCCTGTTGTTAGAAACTGGGGTAGCGACTGAAACTGGGACGCCAAACGAGCATGTGAACTACGCAACCATTTAAGCCAAAAATTGTGCAGTCCATCCGGCCCTGGAGACTTCCAATTGGGCAGCGGATGGACTGCACTGGCTACGTCTTGAGGGTTGATAACGACTGCCCCCATTTCCGGAATTGACTCACATGCACGCTCAACGTCCCTCGTCCAGCCACCCTCGGTGTGGCTGATGGGCACCGACCAGATGCTACGCCAGAATAAGCTCATGGTATCATCATCCGGTAGTTGCCCATCACTCACACCCTGGTCGGGTCGCTCCCAGTTTCTGTATACCCGCCTTTCGTCACTCTGAAACGTGCGATTCAAGGTATATCGCTCCACACGCTGCTTATATCTCTTGATTCGATTTGCCCATGCATAAACTTTCTGCTTCAGGAAGTCTATGCGCTCTGTGACACGAGCCATATAATCTCGAGGACTAATATCAGTCCCCGAGAAAGCCCGCCTCACAAAGCGCATCACTCTAGGGCGCGTATTGCCCTCCCTGAAGCAGATTAATTTGCCAATGAGTACTCTGGCCTCGCTGATACGACGTTCAATCCTGCACTTCCAAGCTGGTACAGTAGATTTTGGTCGTATAGCTCTGTTATCATTTTCAAACTTAACATGAGCTATACGACATGCAGCAACAGCCGCGCAATACAGGATTGAATGTGTATCGCTAAGATCTTCGCTGCCATCAAAGTAGTTTGACAGCAATGAATCCAGAGCACACACCAGCGCCTTATTCTTTGGCAAACGTGGCAAGCGTGGTCTTGATTCTGGTGGAATTGACCGATAATCTCGAATCGCACCCTCCAGAGCGCTCCTCAGTTGCTCACTGCACTGGATACTTACGGGACTAGCCTCGTCACTAGGGCATGCAGTTTCATACATTTTCAGTTTCGAAATTGGCTTATGAAATTGGCCTCATCAGTTTCGAAATTTCGAAATTTCGAAATTGTGGGCAATGTTTAAAACACCTAATAACTAAGCCTATCGCAGTCCACTACTGAATAAAGGCTGCTCCTAAGTTGCTCCACAACAAAATAACCTTTACCTTTTCCATCCAGTCCACCCCAGATACCTACTTTAGGTCGTCGGTCCACCTGGCTGGAGGGCGCCCAACGCTGCGTTTTTGCGGTATTCAATCAAAGATTCGTCTGCTCCAACAGCCATCGATCTTTTGGTAGACTGGCCTGACCATTGTCACATTAGCTTGCTAAATCTACAGCCTATGCTACTCTCTGGTTCTTTCGGATAATTTTATCCTTCAAAGAATCTCCAAGCATAGCTCGCTCCTTAATCCGCTGAGCGACTTTGAATTTGTGGACTAGCCAAACTGTCAGTGTTCACGTCTCGGCATTGTAAGTAATGACAGGCAAGAGTAGTATAAACTAACTACTAGTCTACCAACCTGAATATAACAGGGCCCTAACTACCTATGTAGACACATTCCTGCACAACCTCTAGCGTCGTTTCTTTGAAGAAGACCGATTGGGCTTGGACATGATCTTGTCTACCATAGTCTTGTCCAGATTCATACTAAGACTGACACACTAAATGACTATATACTATATGCTATGTAGCATCTCGCTCAGCTGTTTCAGAGACTGTCATTACAATAATGTCATCGGCAAAGTGGAGCCGTGAAATGTTCTCGTCTTTTCCATCACAACCCTTCCCCGTCTAATCCAGTGTCTTGAAAACGTCCTCCAAGTCATCAGTGAACAGTTTCGAAAGAGTATCGCCCGAAGGCCTTCTCATAGTACACAAATACACAGCAGCTAATTGTTCTCTTCAGTCGTTCTTCCAATCTTCCGAAAAGAATGGTCTACGATGCTATCCAACTCAACCCATCTGTCTACTGCTGGACATTTTTGGTCTCTTCCGAGATTCGCCACAATACTCGGTCCTCCGCCTTCCGCATTTATTCCATCCCAGATAGTTTTTCCAGGTCTTCAGTCCACCTGATTGGGAGCGTCCTAACCTACATTTGAAGATCTCCATTCAAGGACTTATTCACTGCCACTTCAGCTTGTTGATTCTACAAGCTATGTCAGTCACTTTGGTACATTTTTGGATAATCTCGTCACGGATCTTATTTTATCCTTCAAAGAAGTATAGCTTGCTGCGTGAGTCTAAATTTGTGGACTAGCCCAACTGTCAGCGTCCACGTCTCGACACAGTAGGCCATGACACGCAGAACGCACTGGTTAAAGACTTCTGTTTTCAAACATTATGGTTTAGGCGAAGAGAAGAAGGCGAAGTTTACGAAATGTTGCCCAGCCCAACTGGATCGTTCTGCCTGATACTTATTTGAAGTTGTATATACCAAACCGAATAACCTGCCCCGGATACCTGCACAACTTCGAGAGAAGTACCTTCAACGAACCTCGGCACGACATGCATAATATGCATATTGAAGATGACTTTGGTCTTGTCCAGATTCATGCCGACACGATGCTGTAGCCTCCTCAAACCTAGTTTTCTTTCGATTCGTGGAGTCTTCTGACGAGATAATTTGTGACGATCTTGGATAACAGCTCGTATACCCAGTATACGTGTTAAATTTCTTTGTATTTTAGTGGGCATGTTCAGAGATCACGGGTAAACTTGTATGGAAATGTTAATTCTGACTAATTTAAAAATGGGTTCTTTGGAAGTCATAAATTCAGCTGCTGATAAAGATTCTAAGTCGTTTTCAAATGCAGCCTGCTGCTGGAAAACCTCTAGTTACTAATCTAGAGCAGATGTGGGAGTTCTATTGACGATTTAACATTACAGTCTTTAAATAAATGAATTTCGAAATTTCGAAAGTAGAGGTCAATTTCGAAATTGAAAAACATGCAAATATGTTCCGAAATTTCGAAACTATGAAGTTTCGAAATTTCGAAATGCATGCCCTACTCGTCACCTCCTTCCCCATCAGTGTGAATAGGCCGCGGTGGTACAGAATGTATTTGCAGCGGCACCGCGGGCTGCAACGGGGGGGTGACGACATGGTTGCCCCGCACTTCAGAGCGAGGCCGCTCAAGTACGGCGTCGTCCAATCTATGGTTTCGTTGGATGACTCGCACCTGATCCGACAGTCGCTGGGCCGAAGCGTTGACGGCTGGCTCAAGCACCTGAAACAGAGAGAGCATCCTATCACGGTACGCCATGAGGTTAGCTCCCCCCTCCGTAGCCCCATAATATGCGCGCATGACATTCTCGTTTATGGACTGAGTCCATCTCATGCGCGACACATTTCCACCGGTAGCGAGGACCCTGTTCGGGGCCGGTTGGCCTCTGGGTCCCAGATAGACAGGTGGCCGGGCTCCTCTCCGACGACGTGCAGATGGTGGCGACGATGGTGGAGAGTAATACTCGTCGCTTGAGCTCGACGCGACCGCAGCGGCCGGCGTCACTGGACTCACGAGTGAGGCAGCATCCGGCGGCTGCGGGGCGGAGCTAGGCGACGAGTCCGGAGATCTTGGGCGTGTCCTTGTTCTAAGTGCCCTGGTGCGGGCTCGGGTCAGCATAGTGTCGTTTGTATTTTCGTATTTTCATAACTTAGTTTTTCATTTTCTTGTGGTTTTTACTTTGACAAGATACCTATAGACCAAATGTCAAGAACAAAAATTTGATACATTCAAAACCCTGCCGATTTGCGTAGTACACGCGAATTACGCACACACTCACATTCAAACCAAGCCGAACTGTTTATTGTATTTCGAATCACCGAACGTGTCACCACGACACTTAACTGTCAAAGAGCTTTGAAAAAAATCTTAAAATGCCTTCGTATGTCGTGAAACGGTGCAAAAATAATTCTACAGCGCATAAAAAATCAGATGGAATTACTTTTCACAAGTTAGTAATTTATTTTAATCATATTTTAATGTTTACAATTCATTTTCTTGTAACCTTACCGCGGCAAGGAATATTCCTGTGTTGCATGTTAATAAATTATAATTTACCCCAGAAATCGGGTAAAATTAATCGTCATGTTATTTTTACGCTTTTTTTACTTTTTAGCTTTCCGAAAGACCATAACAGAAAAAAAGAGTGGGTTGAAGTAATACGTAATAGCATAAATGATAATAATTGGTCACCATCCAATTATTCACTCATTTGTAGCGAACACTTTCATGAGCATGATTTATACATGACTAAAAACGTGATCCCTCCTTTTGGGCTGCGCCGCAGTCGGGTGAAAATTTATATTAAAACAACATAATGAATCCTTCACATCTACCACAATGGAATCCAATGAAATGAGTAATTTTTGATAATTTTGCAAATAATTTACCAAGGAATAGTACACAAGTATCCAACCAACAGCAGTAATTTTATTTTTAGTTTTAGTATAATGTTCCATTTTTTAAGTAACTACTATGAATAATTAAACCCTGATTAATTATATTTCAATTGTTTTTCATACATCTAGCATTTTATTCGCTGCAGTGAGATGAAAAGTTGTGTCTTTTGCACGGCTGCAAAATTATTTGCGTCTCGTGCTTTTAAATTTGTTTGATTATATTTTAGAATTCAATCTTAAATCCTTCGCTTGCTTTAATAGAAGAAAACGCGCTAAATAACAACTTTACAGTCTTGCATAGCAAATAACTATTTTTTATTATATAGTTATATTCTAAGTACGGCCAGGGACACGAATTATTTAGAAAATTGAGACACAAATTTTGCCGTATTTTGCCTTTCTAGCCCTGATCCTAGTCGTTGGTATACTGGTAACGAATGACAATAATTGTGATTAGTAATATACGGAAAATTTAAATTGACAGTCAATTTGCTAAACAATCCCTTTCCGTGACTTTTCATAATTGGATCGTATTAATTATTTAAAGACTTGATATTAGTCGTGGTCAGTTGTTTGATATCAGGGGTAAAAAGATTTTATCTAGCAACACTCCCATCGCTGTCAATGTCACTCATACATTTGCAGACCCTGCATCAATTCAATGTTCCGCTGGAATTTGTCTTGAGTTTTTACTTGGTCTATGGGTTTTTATTACTTTTTATTGTTATGACAGATGTCATCTTCGGCTTTCGTTTTTCTTTGCGTAAATCAGCATTTTTCATAATTAACAATAGTTTTTGGTTTAAAATAGGTTGATGTAATTTTAAAATGAACTTTTTCCACCGTTATGATTGATTTTTATCTATTTATATTGAAAAAATGAAAATATTTCTTGGAGACAGCTAGTTTCCCAAGCAGTGTTGCCAGGTTAATATATTATATATTATTATTATATTATATTATCTATATTATTATCTATAGCCGCGATTACGCAAAAAATCTCAAGTGCCGGTGGTCGTTGTCGTAGTTTCACAAATAAAATAACAATTTGCCGTCTGGCGTGTTGAAATTCTGTCAAATGGCTTATGAAAAAATTTAGTGCTTCAATATTTTCGTAGCGAGATAACGTCCGCCTTATTTATTCGTCCGTGTTTTTACCTAGAAATTCTCCACAATATTTCATAAAACATTTTAGCAGCGAATAAAAAGCCCTTTGTCCACTGGGACTGAAGGTATTTCTTAGCAGGATACTTGGCACGTAGAGCAAACACGTATTATTACTACGCTAAGTAGCAAGAGCTGAGTGTTAGGGCACATGTCCACTGTGGTGTAACATTAAAATTTTATCAAGATCCTGTTCTGATAACCATTAGATTTTTTTTTATTTAGCCTCTACTGTGCCACTGCAGGACAAAGGCCTCCCTCAATTCCTTCAATCTATCGCGGTTCCGTGCCACCTTTTGTCAGCTGTCTAGGAAGACATCCAACTTGTCTCTCCATCTCCTGCGTGGCCTGCCGCGACCTTGTCTCATCATCTCAGGGCTCCAGTCCTGTGCTACACGGGCCCACAGTTCATTTGGCATACAGCAGACGTGTCCTGCCCAGTCCCATTTCAGTTGGGTGACCTTCTGACCCACGTCAACAATTTACGTTTTGGAGCGCAGTATTGTGTTTCGAACATGGTCTGTTAATTTAACACCAAGTTTGCTGCGCTACATGGCCCTTTGGCAAACCTTGAGTTTGGACTTCTGGATGTTGGTCAAAGACCATTTGGTTACTGGTTGAAAATGTGAGACTCTTACGGCCAAAATTAATATCCAATCTATCCACGATTTTCCCTACTAGAGATAGGAATTTGACATAAGCTCCATACAAAATATGTCAGATTTTTATCTCCAGTAGGGTAAATCGTGGATAGTCTGGATATTAATTTTGGCCATTAGTGAACAAGGAAATCGAAAAACAAAGAAAGGTTTCGTGTACTAAATGAGTTTTTTTAGGGATTCACATCACCATTTCATTGCACCACCCTATGTCTTCTCATGGGTGTCGTTAAAGGCGACTAAGGGATTCACCAGAGGATGGGCAGCGGCGTTCTCTGAGTATTTAACCAACCAACTGCGATCGCCAACCCGCCTGCCAAGCGTAGCGATTATGGTAAATCCCCCTTTTGGCGGAGGCCTATGTCCAGCAGTGATGATGTGTGAGTTTTTTAGACTTACTTTTCATAGTTAAACATGCTATAGCGAATCTTTTCTTCTAATAAGTGTCTTACCGCCCATTTCATTTAGATTTTTTCTCTGATATATCAATTTCCAGGCCGACTGAAAGATTTAGGTCTTCTTGTGATTTTTTACGTTTTATTAAATCAGGTGACAGATAGCGGGTCTATTACCTTAAGCCTCTCAACGGGCAAAACGGCCTTAATTTCAATATAAAACATTTACAGAAAAAATTCAAGCATTTTTTTTTATTATTACGTAGGAATTATTTTTTATTGTTAGGGAAGGCTAAAAGTGCGCAGTGGACAACTACATTTTAATGTACTGTTACAGCGCAGTGTGTAACGACCTTTATGCTCGTGGCTATCAATAAAACAAACAAACAAACAGACAGTATTATGTTACTAATGTATTGTGAAACTTTAAACTTGCCACGACTTTATGATGAGCTGTAGACGAGCGACGGTAGATGGCGTTAGTAGTGCCTTCTTTTTTTCTTTATAGGTATATGTTGTGTCAGAGTTAGTAGCCTTAAAACAGCATACTTTCGTGTTTACTCTGCGCACTTTGTATAATAGATTGTGTATGTTTAAAAATAAGGAAGATCAGATGGAAAATTCAGAGAGAAAAAAATGGAGTACGTCGGTATTTAATTTGCATAGAGCTCTTGCTTTCTTTATTTTATTTACTTTTACTGTTGGGACCAACCATTGGTAACCATGGAAACTGTTGAAATTGTCTCAATTAAATAACAGAAAAGTTACGATGCTCTTAAACAAGTACCTATAAAAATTGGTAGTCCCCGATCCGCGATATCTTGACACGTTCCGAACAAACTTACTCTAAGAAGATAGCAGCATATAGTTCAAACATGTTACTTATAATATTTACGTAACAATCACAGGTAGCTTATCGGCTATCTAAACATGTTCGACATGCTCAGTTACAAGCTTAAACTATAAACAAACTTAATAGTTATCTTATGATAATGTAAACCGAACATAGGTGGAAAGACTATATACATACATACGTACCTATATTAAAAATTCATGCTGTATATGTATATACAGTATGTAACAAAAACCCTGTTGTTCCTGTGAGGTACGTTATCAGAATCGATATTCATACGTTAGGACACAAGTCATTTGGAAAAACCCTTCAACAAAAATTATCAAATTAAATAATAATTTATTATTAATTATAATAAAATAAAGTTTAACCTGATTAAATCGCGTATATTATTTGAATTGGTATTCCTGACGTTTGACGAAAACCTCAATTTTTTTCATCATTTTTAATTGTAAATTGAAAATGATTACCTATATCACTCGAAACTCGCTCACTCGGTGATTATATCAATAAAAATAATCAAATTAAATTAAATTGGAATTGGATTGGGGGAGGCCTATGTCCAGCAGTGGACGTCTTTCGGCTGAAATGATGATGATGATGATGATCTCAATATGTGATTAATAGAAGAAAATACACAGTCACACAGTCGAGCGTAATATCTATAGTAAAAACAGTTTATGTGAACGTACATGAAAATCACGCGCCGCCTTCAAAATGTTGGTTTATGTTAAGATTTTAAAATACATACAATGATTATTTTTTACTTTTTAGTTAAGGTTTTTGAAGTCGGTTTTATTTTTTGTTAAAAAGTTTTATATCATACTTTTTAGTTGAGGGTTGATTCATAAATGTTTATATAACCATCATCATCATCATTTCAGCCGAAAGACGTCCACTGCTGGACATAGGCCTCCCCCAAACATCGCCATAACGACCGGTCCTGTGCCTTCCGCATCCAGCGGATTACCGCGACCTTCACCAGGTCGTCGGTCCACCTTGAGATATGTAATCGTAATCACAAAGTTTACGTTTGACTTAGAAATCACTTTGGAAGAGGTCTATGTCCAGCAGTGGACTGCGATAGGCTGAGTTGAAGTAATAGAATAATAACTAACCATTTCTTCTGTAAGAGGTATTCACGAAATACGTCTAATACTCGGTATGCCACGGTTGGCTAGTATATTGGTTTAACAGGATTTTGTCAAACATTCACATAATGCGTATTACGGCGACACTGCGAAGAATTGGAGCGGAATGTTGGAGAGGCCATGGATTGAGAACATGGTGGAATTGTCCTTTTTTTAGAATTTAAAAAGAAAAAAATTGGTCTGGTAGATAGCAGTAGTAGAGCTCCTAAGTGAAAGAGCTCGTCCGGGGAAGTACTACCACCGTATTTACTTTTCCGCCAAAATGCTTGCATTGCTGTGTTTCGGTCGGAATGGTACGGGTGCCGGTGAAATTACAATCACATGAGACTTTCCATCTTCATGTCTCAGTTTGGCGAACCAACTTGCGGTACCATTTTTTTATAACATAGGGGGCAAACGAGCAAGCGGGTCACCTCATGGTAAGCAATCTCCGCCGCCCATGGACATCCGCAACACCAGGAGAGACACCAAAGCGTTGCCGACCTTTCAAAAAGACGTATACTCGTTTCTTGAAGGCTCCCATGTCGAATTGTTTCGGGAAAACCGCTGACGGGAGATGGTTCCACAGTTTTGCTGTACGAGGTAAAAAAATGACTTGTGAATCGTACAGTAATTGATCGCCAATCATCAAGATGGTGAGGGTGGAATTTAGATTCATGGCGAGTGGTACGATGGTGGAAGTCAGTGGCAGGTCGAACAATTCCTCAGAGCATTCCCAATTTAGGTAACAGCCTGGGTGGTATTGAAGTTGTTATAGGCAAAGGTAACCGCTTAACATCAGGTGGGGCCTTAGCTCGTTTTGCCATCCTATACTATAACAAAAAGAGAGTTAATTAAATAGGTGATGCTTGATAAAATATAATATCCTACCTAATAATTATTTAAAACATTTTTTTCATCCTACTAATATTATAAATATGAAAGTTTGTGTAGATGTTTGGATGTTTATTATTCAATCACTCTGAACGGCAAAACGGATTTAGATGAAATTTAACACACAGATAGATCATAACCCTAATTAAAATATCGGCTACTTTTTATCCCAGGAAAAATAAACAGTTATCAAGAGATGCGCCATAAGTCTTTTTTGGCACAACAATGCCGAATTTATTATACGTGGGCCAAGCCGCGGGCAAAGTCTACTAATTTTATAAATTTGTTTGTTTTTTCGTCCATCAATCACAGTGAAACAGCTAAACGGATTTCGGTCAAATTTGGCAATTATATAAACCATTTCCTGGACTAACATTTATGACACTTTTATCGACATATCACGGAAGCAAAGCCGCAATAGCCATATTAGTTCATATTATTGAAAAAAAATCACTGTCTGCATAATACCGTGATCTAAAACCAAATGGTTGTGGCACAAACTGGGCTACGCCATGTCATTCTCCTTTTGAGGACATGAAAGGTCCTACAAAAACACAAACAACAAACTGTTTAGTAAACGAATCACACAGTCAATATCTACGTTGTGATACAGTAAAAAAAAAAACTTGAAAACAGAGGACCGTGCCAGCGAATGAAAAATAAAACAGAATAACAAAACCTGTTTTTAACCGACGAAAAAAAGGAGGAGGTTCTCAAGTCGACGCGGATATTTTTTTTGTGTATGAAGAACACGCATTTGTTTGAACAGAGTAGTCTGATTTTTCTATTCTATTACTTATACCTAAACAGAGCACTCAGGAAAATATTCCTACACTCAACTAAATCATAGACACCCTACCTCCGCCAGAAACCGTATCATCGCTAATTATGTAGGATTTGTTGCATAATGCTAATGAGTGTGTCTGCCGGGGAAATGAACCTTGGACTCTACGCGTTGTTCTATTGAACGTTAGGATAATAATGTAATTAACAAATTCAATAATTAACAAATTCTCTGCCTACCCCAATGGGAAACAGGCGTGATAATATGTATAATAATGTAATAGCATGTAATAATGATAACTGAAAATGTAATTTTATTTACTTAAAATGTGACTTATAATAATTACTATTATCAATAAATAACTATGAACTATAACAAATTCAATGGTTTTTTTATCACCCCTTACGACTAAGATTTTGTACGTATTTTATACACCATCAGGTGACCCGATAACAAAGAAAGCTAAATAAAAGCATTGATAAGTAACTAAAATACTGGCCAAGTCCGAGTCGGACTCACGCAGTAAGGGTTCCGCACTACCCATCGACCTGATACCCCATAGCACCCATAGAATTCACGAGAGTTCAACAAAAGACATTAACGCACCGTGTGCGAAATATGAATTTCTTACGCAGGTACGGTCGACCGCACGTTAGTGGTAATACATAGTTTGATACTGACAGTACCTTTATTTCGTAAGCAGTAAGGGCGGTTTTTTAATTCAAGTGTTACCACTGTCATGCAGTCGACTGTACCACCACATAATTATGTCTATGTTTGTCACATTTTTAGTATTTGTTGCTAAATTACATAGTATGCACTATAATCAGACCAAGTTTGACGCTGGTATGTATTACCGTTTTGAAGATAGAGCAGGAACAAAAACGTTGAAAAAAATGCGAGTTTTTCGAGGTTTTTTGTATGGGGACCCCCTTTGCTTTTGGACTTTTTTTTGTTTTTAGTGTTTGTCGTGATACCCCTCATAGCAACACATATTCTCAGAAAATTTCAACTGGTTACCTATTACCGTTCAAAAGATACAGCCCCGTCACAGACAGACGGATGGACGGACGGACGGACGGACGGATGGACAGACGGACAGCATAGCGAGAGTAATAGGGTCCCGTGTGGCACCATTTTGGTACGGAACCCTAAAAAATTACCATAGTAATCGGCCGGTAGTTAATTGTTTGCGAGGGCGTTAAACATGTAGAAATAGATGTCATTATAAAATAATCACTCGTAACATAAAGAGTGTCAAGCTGATAATATGTCATTAACAAACTACGTAATTGGCTGTTACGACTTGGCTAAATGATGATGGGCAGATTTTATGGGTTTTCTACACAATAGAGCGTGCACTACCGTCGACCGCATGATCGCATAACACTGGTGAGGTAGCGTCCATTGCAAGTAAAAAAAAACAGCAAGACAATTGCTGATAGGCAAGGGACATTGATAAAAATAGCCTTAAACTGTTACAAAGATGAACAATATACGAAAATTACATGCGATTTTTTTCGTTTCATAATATATATTGTATTTAATGCGGACAGTACAAGAAACATTTTTTATATTTTAAGGAGTATCAATACATTAATGACGTAACCGGATAAATTGTATCATCTATGATATCTGTGTATAATCCATATTTTTATTTCGATACTCTATAGTCTATGATTCAATATTATAGACTCCTTTTCACACAAGAAATTCCAAAAAATTGGCATCGACTGACAACTTGACGACAATGTAGGTTGTTTGACATAACAAAAAAGCAAAACATGACATCAAAATAGCTCAGATATCTGCACAGATTAATGATATATGTATATCTGTGATATATGTGTCAAAATCTCAGATTAAAAACCTCGTCAAAATAGTAAATATTTTAAAAATCTTAAATTTTATTTAGTACTGTCCGTGTATATGAATGTATTGCAATACATTGGCTTCTTTGAGTTGTATATGGTGAGCATCAACTTTAATTTGTACCGCCTTAAGGCGGAGTCACTAAGGATCTTTAGCAATGTCCTTTAAAAAGTCTCATGTGCCTGTAATTTCACCGACACCCATACTTTTCAATCCAAAACACAGCGATGTGTCTTGGCGGTGCATCAACAAAAGAACCTCCACGAGTGACGATATGTCCGGCACACCCTGGGCAGTCAGCCCCGCTACCAACCTGCTGACTGACTAATCTTTTTCCCACGGCATGAGCATCATTATGTAGCTCATGTCGACACGATACAATAAGAAGCTGCTTGGTGGTAGAAATAGGTATGGTGGTTGTAATTAGTGTTACCAACCGTACTATATAATATATGTAGTATTTTATTATATTTCGGTACTGTTTCGTGTGGTGCCGGACGTAAATAATTGCACCACCCTATATCTTCTCACGGGTGTCGTAAAAGGCGACTAAGGGATTCACCAGAGGATGGGCAGCAGCGTTCTCTGAGTATTTAACCAACCAACTGCGATCGCCAACCCGCCTGACAAGCGTGGCGATTATGGCATATCCCCCCCTTGGGAGAGGCCTATGCCCAGCAGTGGACGTCTTTCTACTGAAATTATGATGTACTATGTATACCGCTGTCGCTCACAATGGGCCTGATAAGAAGGCTCAAAGTCACTCAAAGGGCAATGGAGAGGGCTATGCTCGGAGTGTCCATGCGTGATCGAATCAGAAATGAGGAGATTCGCAGGAGAACGAAAGTGACCGACATAGCCCGAAGAATTGCCAAACATATGTGGCAGTGGGCGGAGCACATTGCTCGCAGAACGGATGGCCGATGGGGCAGTAAAGTTCTGGAGTGGCGACCACGTACTGGAAGGCGCAGCGTGGGTAGGCCCCCACCAGGTGGACCGACGACCTGGTGAAGGTCGCGGGAATCCGCTGGATGTGGAAGGCGCAGGACCGGTCATTGTGGCGATGCTTGGGGGAGGCCTATGTCCAGCAGTGGACGTCTTTCGGCTGAAATGATATACCGCTGAAGAAGGATATAGTGTGCAAAAATACTATATTTTGCTCGAAGGTACAATGTGCTTTTGATATTCCTGCAGGTAGATATTTTTAGGTTTCATAGGTAGTTGTCATTTGATGCAGCTTCAGGTTCCCATAAACCTTTGAGAACCCCAGGTGCATTTATAACCCTGTCCTACTACCTATAATTATTAGTTTTAATTTTTATTAAAACTGCAACACCATTCAGCAATTTTTTTTATTTGCAACTTACTTTATAACTAAGGTACATTTTGAAAAACATCCATGGTAATTACGTAAAGAGAAAAAAGTGAAAACATCTGAAACGCTCTAAAAATCGTCACCCTCATTGATCATCATTTTGGTATTTTTTCTAAAAAGACTATATTTTCTTTCAATATACCTAGGTACTATATTTTTCATGCCTTGACCTGAAAAATACTATTATTTCCCGAAAAAACAATCGAATCGTCTTCGTAATCGTATTTTTCAGGTCAAGGCATGAAAAATATAGTACCTAGGTATATTGAAAGATGATAAAAATATATCAAAATGATTTGTTGAAAACAATTTAGAACTTGTGGGTACTACACAAGACGACCTAGGTACAAAAAAAATATCGATGTACTAAAAATACTTTGGTAACATTATTTCCGTTAAGATGGCGAGACCAATCAACGATTTTTATAATTTATTTTTTGCTGAATGTTCTGTTTTTTTCGTGTTACTTAACACTAAGCAAACTAAGTTGAGTAAAGTAATTTATTTAAATATGTGTCAACAACTGCAGTAAAATTTTTATTCATACCTACACAGTTAAAGAAAATCAATATTGTTATTTTTATTGTTTGCTCTTTAGAATTATCTCCTTTTTTACAAATAAAGCTTTACGAAGACTATACTTTAGAGCTTGAATTCAATGACTAACTATATTGAGTAAATATCTACGTAAATACATTTAGGTATATTTCAAAATATCTACATAAACATATTTCTATATCATATATATCTACCTGCTAAACCTAAAATCTATTGTAAATTACCATTGTAATGTATAATTCCGTAAAATATGTAAAGCTCATAAACCTTATGTAATAATAATATCATAAAAATTAAAACCCTATTTGGTTCAATGTTATAATTTATAAAAAAGTGAAATAATTTCACAGGTAGTGAGACCATTGCTCTTTTTGTTATAATAATCGATTTTTAATTATCAATGGGATCTTTAAATCGAATACTAAAAGCTCCATGTGTTATCAATGTTATTAAAATTGACACACAAAAAGGAAGCTTTTACTCGAAATAAAATCATTTCGAATAATTAGCATAACATTATAAATGATTGTTGTGTGCAATATCGTCCGCCTGTAATGTTTCGGCGTCATACCCTTTTACGACTGTATAAACCAGTTGTGGACTTTTTTCAATGGCCGCTTATGGATGCGTTCATGTTCAACCAAAAAGCTTGTTTACAACTTTCGTTTCAAAAATATTTATTATTCCAAAAGTAACTAAAAATATAGTTGGCTTTATAAAAAAAGCGTCCGTTTAGTTATGTAATTTGTTAGATTGATAACGTTTTATTTTCTTACAGGGCAACGAACAAAATGGCGATGGAACGAAAGCTCGGGGAAGCTCGGAACGCGTCGTTAATGCGGGGCCTGCGGGGTCCGGGGAAGGGGCGAGCATGCGTACCGAGCTCGCAGGTCGCATTCCAGTAGTTCGGCCGACCACCGCGCGGCGCTTACGTGCCCGCCCCATTCCGCGACGCCCGTTCCCAATACAAAGAACACCTCAGTATTGTAAAAAATCTGTGATGTATTGATTAATTTCAACTGTATCCTCACACTAAACACCGTCTACTGCAACAGTGAACTTGAAACGAGTGTTAAAAGCATCGAAAGCGTCGTTTTCAACGCGTTTTGAACGGGCCACGTCCTATGGAATTCCACATTTATCGTTGAATAGAATCTAGCGAGCAGAGTAACATGGTGGATCCATCGCGTCGCCTCTGAATGGATTGATCGTGTTTTATATGTGAAATTGTGGAAGTTCAGTGATGAATAGTGATCGTGGAATATAAATATGGATTGGTGTATGTGCGTCAGTGTGTAGCTAACACCGACTTCGTAGCGTATTCATCGTATAATGAGACTCGAATAAACCAGTCAGGATGGTGTCTCTAACTTACTTTGGCCTCCGTCATACGCCCTGGACCGTCCTTGTGCTCATTTTCTTCATCGAAAGCGTGATGGGAAACTACGCAAAGTCCTTTTATATACATTGGAACACAACAAACAGCATATTTAGAATAGATAACACTGATCATGTATTCGATTTGAATAAAGGAAACGCTCAGTTCGAATATGACCAAGTGAACATAATTTGTCCAGTGTACACACCAGGCACGTTTGAAGAAGATACAGAAAAGTATATAATTTATAATGTGAGCAAAGAAGAATATGATACGTGTAGAATAACGAATCCTAACCCCAGAATAATCGCTATATGCGATAAACCGCACAAATTGATGTTTTTCACTATAACATTTCGGCCGTTTACGCCTCAGCCGGGCGGTCTAGAGTTCCTGCCGGGGAAAGACTATTATTTCATATCGACGTCCAGTAAAGATGACTTGCATAGACGCATCGGGGGTCGATGCCTGAGTCATAATATGAAGCTAGTGTTTCGAGTGTGTTGCAAGCCGGAGGAGCAGTCTCCGGCACCCCAACCGCAGCCTACTCCTCCACCCCCACCGCCCCCGCCGACTACCCCAGCCACAACCACAACGACGACAACAATGAAGCCGGTGACTAAAAAGACGCACAAGTATGACAAGACGCCGAATGAAGTCATCAAGAGCGAGGAACTGTCTCATTCTCGTGGGGCTGCCCTGGCTTCGTCACTTGCCCTGGCCCTCGCCGCGAGTGCGGTTTTAGCGCCGCTGGCTCGGTGAATGTGCGCCAGGGCGGCGCGACCACCGCGTCCGGACCTCCTTGACAAGCCAGGCCCAGCCTCCACACAAACTTTACACACGCTACATTTACGCCCTGACACTCTAGTTTACACGTGAATTTGTGCGTAAAAAGAAGAACAGTGTGTTAAAACATAAGTGGTGTACTGTACTAGTGATGTGCCCCAAGGATTTTGGATCTTATCTTGGCTCGACTTGTAAGTAATCGATTGGTGATTAAGGGATGTGCAAAACTCAAGTTCCGTATAAGTTCCAAACGACAAAACTTTAGACTATAAGGAACACGCAAGCCTAATTTTATCTAAGTATATTATGGGCCTACTGAGTAATCGAACTAATTCGTGAAGTTAATTTCAATAGAGGACATCAAACTGTAGTTTACGATCAGTTAAATATATTTATATATAAAGAAATGTTAACATGTATGATAAAATTAGGTTTCTTAAACCATTTAGGAATTAACGATTTTTTATATTTTTCATTATGCAAAGGATATTTGACTAAGAATTAGGATTCTTAACGGATCAAATGCAAATATAGGAAAACGTATATAAAATTTAGGTAGCTTCTTATAAATTTTAGTTCAAAAGACAGTTTTTTGTTATTCTCACAACGGATAATGCATTAAATTAGAATTTATTTATAATATAAATGAAAAACTTTGGACAAGTTAAGAATCTTGTCTAGAAAACTGTGATTTTGGTTTTAGTATTTTTCTCTTTATAATATGCTTTTACTATGTGATATAATTACCTTTTATGTATTAAAAGTGAAGCCTTTTCACCTCATTTTTTCTTGACTGATTTTTGCATCTCACCTTTTTTCAATTTTTTACATAAATAATTGCTTGAATAAGGCACGTCACTATCTTTGAAAATACCGGCTAAATGACAAACTTACCGCTATTTTCTTATAAAATAGTAAAATAAAATTACAGAGATAGTAACATGCATTTATAGTTAAATGAATAATAATTCTGAGAATTACACCTGTTCAAAAAGATGGAGTTTTCAAAAAAGTATGAATAACAATGAAAATTTCATTTCTTTATTGAAATAAGGAATAAGCACACTGGTGCCATTACTGAAACGTGTGAAAATCACGTTTAACATTATAACGAAATAGTCAAATAGTTAAATAGTAGTTGAAATAGACCGGTTTTCAGTTAGCCATAACTCAATAGTGACAGTTGGTATATTTTAGGTAGTTTTTAAGAAAAAACGGATGAGTTTCAAATTGTATTGGGAAAATATTAAAAAAACACGTGGAAAGTAAATCATTTGCATGAAATCTCGAAGATATAACTTTAAAACACAGAATAAGACGCCATTTTGTGTAAAACTAATACCTGAATGCAGAAGCTAAGTCATGTTTTCAGGGAAAACTGGCATGGATAATATTTTAGAGGAGAAATTGGATACTAATTATTATTCTAAATATAACAAATAACCATCAAAATACTTATTCGATGGGGTTGAGCAAAAAGCTCATTAAAATGCGTCATCTCATAGAACTGATATTCGACCTAGCCACGATGCACGTATAACTCATTCTGAACGTGACAGATGGCACTATCTATCTCAATTCTCAGAGATTTACGCACAATAAATAACAGAAAGTAATAATAAAGAAAAACGCAGAAATTATAAAATGGCAGACAACATTTTCATATCAAAGGTAATGTCAGATTTCGAGTAAAGTAACATCTGTTTAGATCTAAAGAGAGATAATGAAAAAACATCTGGCCACAACAATAAAAAGTAGAAAAACTTTTTATTGTTCCTAAAGAAAAATAGAGCTAATTAAAGATAAAAAGAACGTGACACATAAAATAAGCTTCTTTCTCTTTTTAAAACAAAACGGTTTTACAGTGTCTTTGGTCATGCATTATTTTCTAAACAAATGCTGAGTTTTAAAAATAGAATGTGGACGCGTATGATCGTTAATGATCTTAAGTTGTACACACATTGTTGAAACTGACTTGATTTTTTATTAAAAGACAACAGAATATTACTTTATCACCTTAATCCACTACCTTAGGCTTGATTCCAAAATTAACTGCTTCCTCAGTTTTGCTGAACTTTGAGCTGTCAATGCTATTAATATTGGTATTGCACCAGTTTGGCTCACCCAGTTCTGTGACAGGCATGAAAATACATTTTAAATGTAAAATCAATTTCCGATTATGCAATTATCTTGGTATTCGAGCATTTTAAACAAATAGTAGCTTTATATGTTTGCTGTATAGTTTTTTTTTTTTTTTTTGTGGATAACGATGCTGGTTGCGAGATTACCTAACTTATGTCGGTACGATATTATTTTTTTCTGTATTATGCATAATTGCACAATTGTGTGTTGTCCTGAAGAATTAAAATAAAATAAAGGGGTCTCTCAGTCCTGACATGTATAATATTTAACCTCAGAAGAAAATTTAAATTATATATTATGTCACATTTTTTAAACGAAAGTGATAAAAAGCCCAAAAATACTGTCACAGCAAATCAAACACTCATGAATGGTATACATAAAAAACGCACTGACGTTAACAACGGATATAGGTTTGGTCAGAAAACATCTATGTGTGCAGTTCACACGTGAAAAGCGGATGGTACGCCCAACACTTGGATGGTTTAAACAATATGATTTGCCGCACCTCTGTCCAAAAAAAATGCGTACGCACGTAACGAAGTTTACAATGAGTTAGTTTACTGAAAACTTCCGGCGTAATTTCTCACAAACAAGTAAAACGTACAGTCATACTTCAAATTAAATCTTCACAAAAATAAAGAAAGTAATTATTCTCATATTAAAGTTAAGAACGAAAATTCTTGAAACTAGAATTATTATTTTGAGAACCCAATATTTATCATTGCTATCAAGCAGTAAGTAAGTAGTAAGGCAAAAATAAACATAATTTGATGAAAAATATATTGATAATACACCGCGTTTTTAAAATGAACATAACATAACATCACGCCTGTATTTCCCCGAAGGGGTAGGCAGAGGTGTATAGCACACCCACATTTCGCCAGTTATGTTATAGTCCCATGTAATAGGGGGCGAGCCTATTGCCATTAACCGGGCACAACTCCAGACTCCGGGCTGCGACTGAGAATTTCCTAATGAAAAAAACCCAATAACACTTTGCCCGACCCGGGAATCGAACCCAGGACCCCACGCTCAGCAGTCGCGCTTGCAACTACTAGACCAACGAGGCAGTCAAAATGAAAAATGAGTTAAAATGAAAGCGAGTTAATATTGCATTGTCATTCAGTTTGAGCTATGTTTAAAGTTTCAAGTCTCTAGCTTAACAGAAAGTTAGTTTAAAATCTATTGCAAAAATTGTACCGAACAGACAGACATAACTGCAAGCGAGTTAATAAACGTGGTAAAAAAATGGAAATTACTTTAAAAATTATATGATTAATTGAAGAATCATGGCTGCTCTGGTTAGTATAAACGCCTATGCAGTCGTTACGGTCAGACAAAAGCTCTCGGGCCGTCTAAAATGTCGAAATCGGTATTCTCTAGTAATTGGGGTGCGGAGGTCAGATGGCAATCGCTCCGCGTAAAATTCAATATTCAGCCGCATTTGGATAGTCTGCAGATCCTAACGTAGTTGGGAAAAGGCTTGATAATGATGTTAGAAATACTACACTTTTGATGCTCGACTTTGCCTAGTTCTGGTTTTTCGTCTAAACTAGTTCTTAGCTTTATTAGTTCTCATCTTTCACTTTGATGAAGACCACACTCTGGTCAGTATTAAGTCACTATTTTTCAACGGTGCAAATTCTAAAGATCTTTAACATTCAACATCATTCATTTCATTTCATTCTTCCTTTGATGGTTTCCTCTTTATGGTTTTCTACAATTTAAAAGCTGTGCTCTTGGTCATAATAATTGTGTAATCGTATGAAAATTAAGCTACACCAACCCACAAAGCTTTCATTTTCATATATTTGGTTATGAATGATATTCACACTATAATATGACGAGTACCTATTTATAATCGTAATATCAACTTGTGCTAATGCAATTAGCATTAGAACGCGAAAAGCTTGTAAATCACAAAGAGCTGAAGTTTTAGAATTCATTATTCATTTCATTAGGCTTCCATTAAAAAGAGTCTTCACAAGTAATGATAATGACACTTTAAGAACGACTGACGCACTCTACGCGATCAGCTTCGCAACAAAACCAACTAGGGAATTCTACCTATGATTAATATTATAATCTATGAAAGCTTTATTCAATACTAATGCAAACCAGAATGGTATTATTTTTATGTCCCCATTTGAAGTATTGTTTATACTGATATTGGTAAAGAAAAATTTCAATGTGGCTATATTGACTGGCAAATCTTTCCACCGCTGCAAGAGCTCTTATCGGGATGAGTTAATCTCTTTTATCTCAAGCCACTAGAAGAAACAAATTTTATCATTCATCATCATCATCAGTCTACTGGAGATAAGCCTCTCCAATAGCACGCCACTGTCATCGATCCGCGGCCACTCGGATCCAGCTGCTACCAGCCACCTTGCCAATATCATCTCTCCACCGAGCCTTAGAGCATCCTAATCTATGTTTACCGATTCGCAGTTTCCACTCAAGAACACGTCTATCTCAACGATTATCGATTCTACGCCAATACTGCCACTTCAGCTTGCTGATCCTGTTGTTAACTAGTCAACAACTTCTTTCTTTATCGAATCACCTCGTTTTGGGAGACTCCGAGCATAGGTCTATCTATAGCCCGCTGTGCTACTTTGAATTTGTCGACCAGCCGTATCATGAGTGTCCACGTCTCGGCTCCGTAGTCATTCATAATTTTCACAAAATTGAAATCCCCCAGGGCTAATCTTAGGACCCCTATAAAACTAAACATTTTGAATAAACTTCTTGCATCTATTTAAACCTAAGAGATTATAGGCGAGAATATATCACAAGCACAGGTATATGCGTATATGCTTTAACCACGTCTTAACTGACGTTGAGTGCTTCTATTTTTATTTTAACCCAAACAGTTAAACGTCTACTTAGCGTTTCTGGGTACAGAACGTTTGTTTAAACTTGTCTTTGGCTATTTTCAGTTTCAGAAGGGATTGTGGACTCGGTAATCTCGTTGGCATGTTTGTAATAATTCAGACGTGTTGTTTTTTGTGTATACACCTTTTTGATGTTGTTCGACTTGTTAAAACGTCAGGGTTTTTTTCTAGTTAATGGTTCGTCGTTTTTGGAAGGATAGAGATATTCGTGTTTTGGAAAAGGGTTCATTCATCCTTTTAGTTCGTAAATGTCTAATGAACGTCTTATTAAGTAAGAGTGTAAATGCAGTTCATTCATTATTCCAGTCTGTTAATGTCTAATGTTACACTTGGGCGTCTTTATGTCTATCGCAAACTATAATTCATTATCAGCATACTTGGAAGATGCATTGTTAATAACAATATGACGCCCGTTATTGTAGTTGGATATTGTTGCCTATATTTCTTGTATGTGAATTGTGTGCGTTCTTTATTACCTCTGGCCATGATATTCTATTTTCCCTAAGATAATGCTGTTAATTCATTCCGTTTTTAACTGAGTTTTATATATTATATATATTTCAACCCGCAAAATATTGAACTGCTCTAATGAGAATGAATATTTAGAAATATTTCCATGATTTCACACTAACCCGCTAGAAATCTAGTCAAATGAACAATCTGCCCTTAGATTAATAAGCGTATGATTTGTGTTATGAGCGCTCACAGCTACTACATCGAAAAAAATTTTACTAAGCGTTTATTTATTTACGAAAATAAACGCCCAAAAATTATAAAACACATCTTTTATACTGTCTTATTTCATAATAGCACTAAATATTTCATCTCATTAAATTTTATCACCAGTTTAGCTAATTAAATTACTTGAAATATATGAGGATAAAAAAGGCCTTATGATGAATTATCATGATTATGGCCACAGTTATGAAGTTTAAGATAATATATTATGTTTAGTTCTTCTGTTAAGAGGAAATCTAATTCTGAAAGATTATTAATGCTACTTTCTTTTTCGTGCAAAGGTGGATCATTTTCACTTGTTACTTTTAATTGGTTTGTCTCTTATACCAGTTTTTGCCGGGGACTGCAATCTGCGTCAAGCCTCAGTTTTCCTAAATTTGCTCAGTTTTCAATTAATACTTGTGTTTGTTTCATTCGTTTCTACCTTTAGTGCCTATTCCCAATAAAAGCACGTTTTCAATAAGAGCCTGCAAAATTAATTAAATAACAGTTTTTATGATAGTATGACTTCTAAAGCGGATTCGTGTTATTTACACTACATTATTTTCTCAGCATTCATTCAAGTGTTGAAGAATTAAAAAGCCCATATTCAATAACATTTTTATACGGAATAATAAGGCCTCTAAAACGGCACTGTTATAAGTTTATTGTACCTCTCAAAGCCACGGCTGACCATAACCGGTTCCAGCAAATAACGTACTGGATTTAAAAATAGCAAG
The DNA here is from genome assembly GCA_949699075.1 of Asteroscopus sphinx. NCBI lineage: Eukaryota > Metazoa > Arthropoda > Insecta > Lepidoptera > Noctuidae > Asteroscopus > Asteroscopus sphinx. The sequence continues at coordinate 6,676,004 of OX453029.1, forward strand.
AACTAAATAAAAGTTAGCTAGTTCATTGCGAGAACAGAATGTTTCTTATAATATTAAGCTTACACTAGTACACTTATCAAGAAAGATTTAAGACCTTCTGAAAATGACTAAAAATGTTTATTGACTAAAATTAGAGACTACTGTAGAGTATCTTTGAAGAGTCATAATGTAATATAATATTACTAAGCTTCGAAATGCACAACTTTTTAACATGAAATATCAAGAAAAGTTTGGAGCGTGTCATGTCAAATATAAAAGTTCTAGTGATTTAGGTTCTTTTAAAGAATAGATTTGATACAGAAATTGGAATCAATTAATTTAAAAGCCTATTGGAGGTATCAGCTATGATACCAACATAATTTTGTGTCTAATACATCAGAATAAGCCTTTGAAGAGAAAAAAAACATTTTCAAGTTGTATGACCCTTCTTTAAAACTATTAAATATTATTATTAACTTCTTTCCCGTAATATAAATAAGAAACAAATTATGTTGGTAATATAGCTGATACCTCCAATAGGCTTTTAAGTTCATTGAACCTAATTTATGGATTTAATGTATTCTTCAAAAGAACCTAAATCACTAGAACTTTTATATTTGACATGACATTTTTCAAACTTTTCTTGATATTTCATGTTAAAAAAGTTGTGCATTTTGTAGCTTATTAATATTACATTTATTTATGACTCTTCAATGGACCAAAAGTAGCCTACCAATATTATCAAAAAGGTTTTACTTAACCTTAACATTACGAACTTATGTTGGTACAATTACTTAAGGCGTGTCTTTAGGCGCGCCACATAACTATTCTAAATTGTTTGACAAAGATATTGTACTAAGATAATACACATTACTTAGCCCGCGGCGTTGTACGAAGTTCAAAAACATGTAGCTGTAACTGTCAGTATCTGTCTTGTTGAGTGTTACTATTATTTGTTGGTCATATTTCATCATTTGGGAGTGTGTTATTATTAAAATTGATATGGTAAGTTCGATTTGGTCATATTTCTTAATTTATATGAGTTGTATCATTAATATTGGCGTCAGTGTCTACAACTGGTTGAAAAAACGAAATGTTGTAATCATTCCATACTTAATTCAAAACACTGTTTTAGGCTCTTTTGAATTCAATAGTATGAAAAACAATATTTCTGTTATTTGGGAGTTCCACAATGAAATAAGGGCAAATCTAATAAAATTCTAATAAATTAAAATTCTGGACCACTGAAAAATCTTTAACATTAAAATCCAATAAAAAATTTACTTGTCCTGGGTAAGATATGATTGGATAGTTTCCCGAAAATGATCAAATGAATAAGATGACTTATATATATAACAGAAAATTCTCACCCAAATATTAAAGAGGCCTTCCAAAGCAATACAAAGCAGATTTACTATTAATTTAATTGTTATATCCAAAAAATTCCAACAATATTTGGACTGGTTCTCGTTTTATGATACGAGTTGCTACTATTGGCGGAATAACTATAAATCTTTCAAGCGCTTTATCTAAAAATGTTTATGCGACCAGTTGCTTTGCCATAAAATTTAATTATTTCCCATTAATTTTTATTTCATACACTTCTCTCTTGTTAGTTTTTGTATGTGTACTGTTTACTCCTTTCTGTCGTTTAGGATTTCTATGTATGTTAATTGTGTATGAAATTTTAACGGGCCTCTCTCTCTTTCTAAAATATTGAGGAAAACATGATTCTTAAATTCTTCGCCTGTCTCGTTTACTTCGTGTTAGTAACCAAAGCCCGGTCGTGTCTTCAGATAGCTAGATAATTATGTTGTTTATGCAGTAATTATCCAATTTTAGAAACCATTAGATTATAATATGAAATGGTTAGTATAAACAATTAATTATTTTTGAAAGCTGATGATGGGTGATTATTCTTTTATTACTCAATATCATTTATGAGAAGGAACAACTATAAAAACATTTAATAGGTAGAAAAATATAAAAAACCTTCAACTTCTATGTTATCATAAAGACCAACTTGAAAATGGGTTCCAGTAGGGTCAAAAGTTAACTTATTTCAAACTTTTTCTAAACTTAGACATCTGGTACATCCAGCCTCCTAAAAAGCAAAGTAATATCCATAGTCACCTCGCTAGCCAAGGGTTGATGACCGTTGTTGGATGTAGGAATAAAGACTCACCATCTATCTTTTGATATATTTGCTCAAACTTGATCGCCGGCTATTTTTCTTTTAGTTCCAACAACACAAATGCAAATGAATCTCGTACCGACACAGACACGTCTTCGGATAATGATTTATCGGAGTCTTTTTACATGTGAAGATGGATATTTGAAAACATTTGTTTTTCTACTAATATTTTTTGATTTAGTAGTGATTATACTAATTGTGTTATTTTATAGTTACGGTTTTATCTTTCGAGAATAGCTTTCTTAGCGTTTAATCTTTGTTTTTCTACAAAATCTGCCCCACTATGTTTAGTTTTGCTCGTGGCAATTTTGTGTATTGTAAAAGCGATTTCCGTCCTTATGTGTCTTTCAATGAAACTTTGCCTGTCCTTAAGAATCATTGTCATCAGCTCATAAACGTCCACTTCTAAATATCATCATCATCATTTCAGCCGAAAGACGTCCACTGCTGGACATAGGCCATTATCGCCACGCTTGGCAGGCGGGTTGGCGATCGCAGTTGGTTGGTTAAATACTCAGAGAATGCTACTGCCATCCTCTGGTGAATCCCTTAGTCGACTTTTACGACACCCATGAGAAGAGAGAGGGTGGTGCAATTCTTTAGGTCCGGCACCACACGGAACATATACGGAACGGAACTTTTAATATATTCCTTCCAATAGATCTTTACAAAGAACTAACTTCGTACGTTCATTTTATACATATCTTTAAACTAACTTGGTCTTAAAAATACTGTTTTAATTTCATACAGATGTTCTCATGCATATAGTATGACAGTGAGCCTTTCGTTCTGAATTCCTCTGTTGTCAGCAAATGCATTATAAATTGATCTCTAATTGAATGAGTATGTGCTAACACTACACGTGCAACTGCTGGTCCAGTTAAATTTATTTTTATTACATAATCGACGCTCGACACAATATATGATACCCGAAGGTTAAGTGGAGGTGAATTGTGAATACAATACTCTAATTTAGAGTTCAACAATTTCATTTCAAATACACAGTTTGCAGCGCCTAAGGAAGATCGAGATTTTAATGCAATATTTTGAAAAGTTGGTCTTTTAGATAAGCCACAAGATACACCATATATGTATACTCTTTTAAAATCAAAATCAGTACTATCTTCTTAGCTAATATTGTGGAACAATAGATTTATAAAAAGCGTCTTTATTGACATTAATTTATAAGTCCAAGTCAAATAATAGAAAAATCCTGGTTAAATAATTTGCGCGACAAGTCCCGTAAACATAGTTCAATATAAATAATTTGCCTTGGAATTGTAATTTTTTTGCCGACTATACCAAACTTAATTAATTGATTCAAGTAGAGTAATACTTAATTGACAAAAAATACGTATGTTTTTGTATGAGTGATGATAAGTTATCTCACATATTTTATTCATACATTACAAATCATGAGTTGCTTGTTGAAAGGCTCTATAAAAAAAATCTGAACTATGGTGAAATAAATGGAAACCTTCCAAAACTTAATTCTATAGTCTTTCATAAAATACACGAAGAAGTATAAAAAATAAAACATTAACATCATAAACGTCTTGTAGACAGCTCATTGTTTGGTTATGATACAAAAAACGAACTGTTATTATAAAATGAAGACGAAACAAGAAATGGCAGTAAATTATATGCGAAACTAGATAATAAATCATTACAACGCATTAATCTTGTGTATCAAACGTCTCCATCCGTTTGGTTTGTTATTTTTGGAACAGCGATGCTCAAATTTGTGGACGGGCCCCCTTTCGGTAAAAGAAAATGTTGGCGGTGGATGACGTACATTTTGAAATGCAAATAGGTCTGTTATTCGCGATAACTTAAGGTACAGGTATCACGGAATTTAATGATAACAGTTCGGTTTGAATTTAAGAGGCTGACAACACCTAAAAAATCAGACCTCGGCGGTCACTGTCGTTTCGTACAGAACTGAAAGAGAGGCAACGAGCCGAGGGACGTCGGATACGCCGCTCAACTTGAATGAAAATAAACATATTTTTTTTAATAAAAAACTAAAAGCTTATTTGAAAAACAGAAACAGCAAATGTTTAGATTATTGTCTTTCTCAAATGTTTTCTTAATTTTATTTATAATATTTAGTAAATAATAGAGATTTTTTGCTTTAAAGCATGTTTTAAGAGGTTAGTTTACAATTCTTTTCTATGGAGAAAACTTCAAGAAAACGTATTTTGGGCACAATACAGTTTCAGAAAATACGATCAAAATTAACATTTTTTTTTTTACTGCCACAAACTGATTAGATACAGCTAAAAATGTTTTTAAAAGAAGCCTGGTTGGGGTATTTGGCTGTTGTCAGCGTCTTAAAAGAAAGTAAACATGTTTTTGTAAGTTTTTGGAGCATTCCATTTTTTTCCTATTGAAAACCTGTGTAATGTAAAGTTCCTCATCCTACTAACATTATGCCATTATTTTGCCGAGACATAGAATTATCCTAGTTCGGCTACAAATGCTCTCATGAGTATTGACCGCTGAATTAGCTTACACCTTATTTGTCACTAGTTGAAGTTGTTTTCTTGGAGAAATAAATAAAGTTTAAATAAGTATAAATATGAAATTTGTGAAGATGTTTGGAAGTTTATTAGTCAATCACGCTGAAACGGTTGAATGGATTAGAATGTATTTTGGCAAACAGATAAACCATCAACCGGATTAATATGTAGACTACTTTTTATCACGGAAAAACTAACAGTTCCCGAGGGATGCGCAATAAGTCTTTTTGTCTTTTCTGCGCCTGATCTCTCTCCGGTCGTGTCGAATTGCCATCCCATCGGATTATGAGAGTGAGGGAATAGAGAGCACCTGTGTTTGCGCACACACTTGTGCACTATGATATGTCCCGCGCAGATGGCTAGTCTCCATTGAGATTGGCCGCCGTGACCGAAATTCAGCCGGGAGGATATTATTATTAAGTCTTTTTGTGATAAATTGAATTATATGGGGGTGAAGGCGTGGTCAGTCTAGTTATCTACATCTACACTAATATAATAAAGAGGAAATATTTGTATGTTTGTAATGAATAAACTCAAAAACTACTGTGTCTATTTTAAAAAAAAAATCACCATTAGAAAACTACATTCACCCTGAGTAACATAAGTTATATTTTCATGTCCACCCGTGCGAAGCCGGGACGGGCCGCTAGTAATATATATTTTGACTGGGTGTTGAAGGACTTGAAGAGCTCTAGAATTAAACAATAAAAGTCAATAGCAATTTGAGATAGAACATTGTTTTAACTTTATAGTGCTAGAATTCATATTAGTAATTTACTGTCAGTAAACATTAGACAACTGTGTGACAATTTAAGAAGGTCAAATAAAGAAAATAAAAAAAATAAAAACTTTTATTTGTCACAGACCAGTGACAGCACAACAATAACAGCAATTAAATTAGCAAAATTAGACTTTTTTTGTTTGTTTTGGAAATCCCCTTTTGGATACCCTCCGTCTGGGGACGATGGAGGGGTATGTCGGACTCTTACCGACTAAAACCACACGGTGGCCATACTCTGCACAAAATAGAGGAGCTCCGGTAACTCCACTGGACCGCGCCGATGCCCCTATAGTGCACGGCCCGGGAAAACGATATTGCTCCCTCCCCCACAGTAGCACGCGACCACCACGTACTGCTGTCCTCCCCAGGGTCGCTTAATAGACGCCTCGAGTCCCCCCACTCTTAGTGTCACAGAAATAGATAGAGATAGAATGGTTGTAATCACAATTTTACTTCCGATTCATGCGTGGCAACTTTTGAACAAACTACGCCTTACATATTGAAGTCATTAATTTAAAAAAAATAACTTTAATCAAATGTAGGTAGGTACTTTACAGCTTTTGTTTCTGCAGTTAGAAACAGTACAATAAGGCATTTCTGCGGGTTTTTGTTACAGTATTTACAGAAACAAGTCATAAGGCGTACTGAGAAAGGCTTTGAAATGCACTGCACTAGGGTGCAGAGTGCTGGCTCGCGCGCCCTGCCCACTTTTCCATTCTATCTATTTCTGTGCTTAGCGTCCACGATCCCGAAGGAAACATGAAGTTTAAAGGATCTTTAGCATCAATTTCACCGTATCCTGACATAAAAAGTACTAATTTCGTTCTCTCTTTCATTTCTTCTAAAGTAGGTAACATAAAAACTTGAATCCAATAATTTTAATAACGCAATCAAACAAAATTAAAACTTGAACAAAAAATATTTTTAAAACGTTTTAGATCCACTGGATAATTTGTTGCCGAAATTAACTAATAATTAAGTCTTAAAATTTTATGTAAGTATACAATTAAGATACGATAAGATCTACGTCTTGCTAAAAGATAAAAATTATAATTACAATAAAACGTTTCTAATAAAAATGGTGATTAAAAAACTTCATTTTATATGAGCGCCTCTTTGAAAGAAATGATCAGTTTTTATAGACCTCTTTTCTTTTTTGTGAAGTGTGTTCTATGATTTTTTGTTATTATTGAAACAAATTGACCTAATCTTTGTCTTAGCCTAATTATCGGGTTTATTATTCATCATCATTTCATCTTGGTGAATTACAATCACATGAGACTTTCCATCTTCATGTCTCAGTTTGGCGAACCGACTTGCGGTACCATTTAGGCAACAGCCTAGGTGGTATTGCTGTTGTTATGGGCAAAGGTAATCGCTTAACATCCGGTGGGCCTTTAGCTCGTTTCGCCATCCTATACTATAAAAAAAACATTCAAAGAAATATCACATAACATAATAGAAATTAAAATACTAATCCAAAACGGAACCAAGACCTCTAATCTCAAACTCAAAACTCTTTTTATTTCTAACTAGCTGTACCCGCCGCTTCGCCTGCATACTGAAATAAAATATATCCTATTATAACGTTACTTCTGGCTGGAATAAGGAACTTTCAAACGGTGAAAGAATTATTAAAATCAGTTCAGTAGTTTCCGAGTTTTTCGATTACAAAGAAACAAACAAACAAGCCATTCCTCATTATAAAATTAGTGTCACAGTTTCAAATACGTGGGACACTCAGAAAGTTTTGCGAAACTAAAAAAAATTGTTCTATACGTACATATATTTTTATCAAATCTTTTCAAAGTACTTTCCACCAGCCTTTATACAAAGATTCATGCGCCTAAACCAGTTTTCAAAACACTTTTTCCAGTCCGCCGCAGACACCTCGTTTACAGCCTGCTCGAACGCAGCCAGCGCATCTTCCGGCGACGAAAATTGTATCCCTTTGAGCTGATTTTTTATTTTTGTGAATAAAAAGAAGTCACACGGTGCTAGATCAGGGCTGTAAGGAGGGTGACCCAGGAGTTTGACTGGCGTGCTGTCCAGGAAGTCCCTCGTTTTGAGTGCGGTGTGCGCAGGTGCATTGTCGTGGTGGAGCAGTAGCCCGCGGAGCCCTGTGTTTGGTCGCTTGTTGCTTATAACAGAGAAAACTTCTGGCAAACATTTGGTAGTATACCATTCGGCATTAATGCTTCTTTGATCCCGTAAGGGAATTGATACCAAGTGGCCAGTCAAATTAAAAAAGCTAGCGATCAAAATCTTACCCCCGCTTCTAGATCGCTTCACTTTGGTAGGCGTTGGCTCATTTTGAAACACCCAAACAGTCGACTGGCGCTTGGTTTCTGGGTCGTATTGATAAATCCAGGACTCATCACCTGTAACGATGTCGTAAACACGCCGAGACGAGCCTGCTTCAAATTTGTTAAGCATATCACGGCACCATTCCACCCGGGCCTGCTTCTGAGCATCGGTGAGGTTGTGCGGCACCCAGCGTGATACTATCCTCCTCACGCGAAGATGGCTGTGTAGAATCTCGTGAACGCTTCCCGATCCAATCTTCAATATGTGTTGAATCTCCTGATATGTAATTCGCCTATTGTCTTGGATTAAATTTTTCACTGCTAGCACGTTTTCTTCGGTAACAGCCGTCAAAGGGCGACCGCTTCTTTCGTCATCCCCCAAAGTTGGTCGACCGCGCTTGAATTCGTTATACCAACGATACACGGTTGCCTTGGAAGGGCCTTCATCCATGAATGCCATTTGAAGTCTATCGTACGATTCATCCGGTTTCAGGCGACACTTGAAATCGTATAAAATCATAGCTCTAAAATGTTCCCGGCGCAGATCCATATTTCAGTGAGACACAATACTTTGAATTAACTCGCAAAAAATGTGGAGGGAAATTTTGAAATTGGAACTTACTTATTTTTACTTATAAATAATCATATTTTCGAAAAACATTATAACTGGCCAGTCTCCCATATATAAAAACTTTTTTTCGCAATACTTTCTGAGGGGCCTGGTAGACCAGATTATAAATTTACTATAAAATGTCTTTTTTAATTGTAATAATAGCAATTTTTATAACACTTACGCGGAGATGGTTACTATAATTTTCCTAGTATTTCACGTTAGTTAAAAAACAACAGCAATATCACCTAATGTCCTCCCGGCTGAATTTCGGTCACAGCGGCCAATCTCAATGGAGACTAGCCATCTGCGCGGGACATATTATAGTGCACAAGTGTATGCGCAAACACAGGTGCTCTCTCTATTCCCTCACTCTCATAATCCGATGGGACGGCAATTCGACACTACCGGAGAGAGATCAGACGCAGGACCGACGGCTTTACGTGCTCTCCGAGGCACGAAGAGGTCTCGATGTGTAAAGAAACGGTCACCCATCCACAGACTGACCGCGGCTAGTGCAGCTAAACCTTGCAGATCGTACAATCCACACGCTTGCCACTTAGCCACGAGCCCCTTCACCTATCACCTAGGCTGTTGCCAAAATGAAAAAAAAATATGTTTCGGTCTAAGTTTGGCCAACGCGTTTTATATTTAGGTAACAGCCTAGGTGTTATTGCAGTTGTTATGAGCAAAGGTCACCGTTTATCATCAGGTGGGCCTTTAGCTTGTTTCGCCAAACTATAACGTAAAAAAAACTTATTCATTTAAAACGAAATGACAGGACAAGGCAGATGATTTGAAAAAAAAAAGCTAGCTTTTAAATTCTCCTACCATTGCTTTTCAAGGGCTCAATTCGATGCTATTTTAATCATAAGGAAGCACAGTTTTAAAGTAAACGTTGAAGGGGCACATTTTTCAATTTTAACGGATATTTCTGTAAAGAAATGAGGCAATTCACTTAATTGTGACATCAAAGCAAACGATTGATGCGTCTGTCTGTTTGTCAAGAAAATATGGTGGCGGTGCTATTTTTATTTCATAATGCTACTGAATTTCAAAGCTCAGAATCTTTAAATCTTATGCTGATCTTATTTATTGGATTCGTTTCAAAACAAAAGGTTTATTTTTGAACTGAGGTAGGATGGTATTACAAAAACTGGCCAAGTGTGAGTCGAATTCACGCAGTAAGGGTTCCGTACCACCCATCGACCTGATACCCCATAAACTGATTTTATTTACGAGAGTTTATCAAAAGACATTGATTTTTGCATCTCTTTCTTACGTAGGTACTAGGTACCACCACATATTTCTATGTTTGTCCTGTTTTTAGTATTTGTTGCTCACTATAATCAGATCAAGTTTGACGCTGGTATGTATTACCGTTTTAAAGATAGAGCAGCAACAAAAACGTTGAAAAAAATGCATGTTGATTTTAGTATTTGTTATTTTTAGTTATTAGACTTTTTTTTGTTTTTAGTATTTGTCGTGATACACCTCATAGTAACACATATTCTGAGAAAATTTCAACCGGCTACCTATTACAGTTCAAAAAATACAGCCCTGCCCTGTGACAGACATACGGACGGATGGACGGACAGCGTAGCGAGAATAATAGGGTCCCATTTGCACCCTTTGGGTATGGAACCCTAAGAATGTAGTTTTTTATTTCATATCACACCAGCTCGTAAAAGTCTTTAAGATCTGAGATATTGCTTTTAATCACCTCATTTGGCAAAAACACGGCTTTTGTAATTTATTTATTTATTTATTTAACAGCTGCCTACTGTACTTACAGTTGCCCAACACGTACAGTAGGCTAAGTTATAATTTAGGTACATATATAATTCTTACAAGTCTAATTATAATCAGTCAAAAATTTATGACAAAAGCTGACAAACTGGTTCATCTTGGTATAAAAAATATCGACTTCTGGTTGTTCAACAATCAGAGCGTTGAGCAATGAAACAGCATTATTACTTGGAGCATACTGGGAAGTGCATGTGCGTGACAATGGCGCCGCCAGAAGATGGCGCGCGCGCAGCCGTGCGCATGCCAAGTTCCATTTCTGATTTTTGATAGGTTTCGGGAAACAACAAAAAACATATTATTTTCTAAACAATACATTAAATAAGAAAACTAATACTGCAGTATGAAAAACATTTATTAGAGACACAAATATTTAAAAAATTGTCAAATTATATCAAATACTTAAAGAGATGGAATTTTTTTTTGTCAAAAAGTGCACATAACTTGTTTTGGGACCGTGTAAAAATACAAGTATGTGCAATATCAGTATCACACACATTATTTGACAATCCTAAACATTTGATAATTGTTGTTTATCATTATGTGAACCTTAGTTTTTTTTTTTTTTTTTTGCCGTGGGGAAATCCTCATGGACGCACTCCGCTCGGGGTAGGCGGAGCCAGTGTCGGACTCTTACTGACTAAAACCACCACGGTGTTCCTTCAACTACCTTAGCCGGGGGCGTGGGAACCCGTGAGTATTCACACAACCACCCCCGACTGGTCCTGGCCTGCCACAAGCAGGCGAGCCCCTTCTCCCCGTGCGGACTCACGGCCGCACCCTCCTTCGTGGCCCACACGGAACACTGCACGCTACCTCACCTCATGGGGCTTTACCAGCTGCAACAACTACGCCGGCTGTGCCAGCTACGCCAGCTGCTGGTCGGGCAGCACACTACTCTGAGTCTGCTGCTCGCAGGCCCTACCTCCCGTAATTTTTTATAGAGGGTTTCTTCCTCGCGGTCTGGGCGGTGAAGCCAAGACCCTCGGTCCCAAGAGGCGCGAGAACACTACTCAACGGGCACTCCTGGGGTTACGAGATCGACGGGGGCAGGGAAAGACAGTGCCCCCACTGCCTGCCCAGTGATAGGGTGACTGCACACCGGGCCCGCCCCTGCTCCTCCACTGTGCCCTCTGCTGAATTCAGAGGGACACGTGGAGCAACTCCCTACTGGCCCAGAACGGGCCCCTCCCGCGCCAGAATATTCGCCACAGGCAATAAAATCCCCCGAAGGATAATCCCTAGGCAGGATTTTATTGCCCGTGCCCAGGATGCACCGGCCAAACAACTGCCGATCCCTCCAGACGTGTCCAGAAGGACAAGCAGCCGTCAGGCACACGTGGAGGTTTTCTGGCCAGCACCCCTTTTCTGGCCAGCACCCCAAAGTCTGACAACTGGTCTAACCTTAGGATGTCGGTATTACCCAGTAACTGTGTTGCGGGGGTCTGATGGCAGTCGCTCCGTGTAAAATACTGATGTTCAGCCGCATCTGGTTAGACTGGAAGCCGACCCCAACATAATAAGGAAAAAGGCTCCAAGAAAAAAAGACCAGCTCGTAAAAGTCCTAAGCTTTGAAATATTGCTTTAATAACCTCATTTGGCAAACACATCGGATTTTGTAATATGTGTATTACATCACTTACAAAAATTTATCCTGCTTGGACTTGGCTGTATTAATACCATGTAGGTATGACCTAAGATGGTACTTTCATAACTTGTAGTCTACTGCTAGACCCTGGTTTACCGATTTCCGTACCCTATTTTAGGGTTCCTTACCCAAAGGGTGCCAACGTGACTATTACTCTCGCTACGCTGTCCGTTTATCCGTCTGTCTGACACAGGGCTGTATCTTTGTAACGGTAATAAATAATAAGTTGAAATTTTCACAGAATATGTGTTACTATAGGCACCAGCCTATCACGAAAAATACTAAAAAATAAAAATAAAACTAAAATCAAAGAAAAATAATAATTTTTTCAACGTTTTTTCTTCATACTCTATCTTCAAAACGGTAATACATACCAGCGTCAAACTTTGTCTGATTATAGTGCATACTATGTAATTTAAAAAAAATTAAAATAGGGCAAACATAGACATTTGTAGTGGTACCTGCGTAAGAAAGAGATGCAAAAATTCATATTTCGCGCACAGTACTTTAATGTCTTTTGATGAACCCTCGTAAATTAAATTAGTTTCAATGGAGTATCAGGTCAATGGGTGTTACGGAACCCTTACTACGCGAGTCCGACACGCACTTGGTCGGTTTTTTTTTTGGTATTGCTATATCGGGCCATTTTCCACAATTCCACGCCTGGCGTGTACTTTGCGTGTGGGTGGGAATAACTTGTTTACTCGAGCCACCCCAGCTCCTCGAGGAAAGTCAGCAGACGCTTGATGTTGCTGACTGTCTCTCGGAGAGTATCCGGATCCCCGAAGTAAATAGCCCTGTATGAGAGATTGGAGGTCTCCAAGCAGTTGAGAAGGACGTGGGCCGCTGTTTCCTCTGTCTCCATGCAGGCTCTGCACAGAGGACTGTCAGTCACTCCTTTGACAAAGAGGTGTTTGTTAAATGAACTGTGTCCGATATTCCGTACCCCTTTCTAGCTACTTCTTCAGAATCTCCATCTTGTAAATCTTGTTAAACTCACAGATGATTCATTCCAAAACTTTTCTACGTATCAATTCTAATTTCATGATCAATCCAGACCCGTTATATGGAAAATCAATTAATACTTTATGATTCATACAAGCTAAAAATTCTGCAAGCTTGGTTGTAATTTCGGAATCTTTCTTTGTTAATCTCACACAATTCAATTCACATCTTAATCTGGTCTCGGGTAATCCATTACAAGACACCATTTTAAAAGTGCTTTTTGTAGTGTTTTCTGGCAAATAAAAAATGACTGACCTTGAATGAGTTCATTACCAGTGTGAGCGTAAAATCGTTGCATTACTTCGGCGGTATAAATCTGTTATTTCCATGATATTCCATTTGTAGCAATTTTATTTCACTAAATGATTCTTTCCGGATATTGTGTTGATTTTAAGAAACGAGTATCTAGTTTTATGTTGGTGATTTTCTGATTTTCTCAATTCTTGGTTACGTGTTGTAATCGTTGCATCTATTTTCTCTTTTATTTGATTGTTTTTGGTAATAAATTGATGTTAATTGATGATTACGATTTAAATCTCTTTGCTGACACAGAAAAACTTTTTGTTCACATGGCTTAAGTTAATTTTAATTTTTTTTTTGACGACCTCTGTGGTCTAGTGGTTCGAGTGTCGGACTTCTGATCACGAGGTCGTGGGTTCGATTCCCACAGGACACAAATATTTGTGTGATGAACATAAGTGTTTGTGTTGGTCTGGGTGTTTCTTATGTATTATAAGTATGTATTTACAAAAAAAAAGTATATAAGTATTATATCCATTGTCTAGTACCCATATCACAAGCTCTGCTTAGTTTGTGTAAAAATGTCCCGAAGATATTTATTATTTTATTAATTTCCACCACCATAATATTTGCTACAGTAAGATTAACGTTTTCTTTCAAAATATCATTAAAATTATGATCTGTTGTTCGCCGCTTCATAAAATAAATAATTATAATAATAAATAATTATTTTATGCAGACCCAAGATTCATACAAGTAGATAATACACAAAAAACTAAGAAAAAATTATAAATTTAGAAAAAAAAAAATTGACAGTCACACAAAACTCTCATAATAAATACGTACACAATCTCTGACCTCCCATAAATCCCAATGACGTATCATATAAAAATATTGTTAGCACGAATATCAAAACAAATTCTGTTATACTGTTATGACTGTAGCAGACTAATTAATGAACGAATGGCAGTGAAAGAGGGGAAGGCCCTTGGATGAGCAGATAAACCCTATGAATTAAGTTTTAGAGGGTTGCAAACCAAATCTGTAGCTAAATCTATTAAACAAAACTATGACGACTTAAATTCAATAATTTTGTTGTTTCCTCTTTTTGGTTTAACAGCTAATTCAGTGGATTTGTTTTTTTTTGTTTCTGTTGTCAAGGCATTCATTTAATTTCTGTTAAAAAACAAGTATTTGTAGTATTAGGATTAATAGCTGTGTTAATATTTGTTTCCTCATGTGAATGTGTAATGGCGTAACGAAAAGTAGGTATCTTAGTTTGGGGCAATGAGGGTGAAAGGTTTATCAAATACAGTTACAAAGGGTTTACAAACTTGAAATGTATCGATATACAACTTGTTATTGAAATAATTAAAACCACATAAGAGGTTACACATACTCATTAGTATGAACAACTTTTACTATGAGACAAATCTTAAATCGCGAAAAAAAAAAACCAGTTAATCCCTACATTAAAATTTGTGTTCACATAAATCTAAAAAATGTATCAGCTGTTTTTATTTCGCGATTTCAGGGTTGGTCCCTTAGTAAAAGTTGTTCATACTGATGAGTACAATGACGCCTTAAGAGGTTTTCAGTTATTTCAATAACATGTTGTATATCTGTATTCATATCTTCATCCTGTTCTATACAAAAAATTGCAGTTATTTAGAAAAAAACATGAAAGTTAGTAGCGGTTCAATTGATACCTACTTTTTAAGAGTTTTTCATTGGATACCAAAGTTAATCCTGGCCACAGTTGTGGGAATGTATCTACAGTTAATAAAGGTTAATAAAACAAAGATATTAATTGTCGTTCCATACAATAAATACCTGTAGCTCTAAAGGCTTTGCAATAGGGTCTACTAAAGTACATAAAAAACTTTGAGCTTAGCCATGGCGGTAGCGCGAAAGTTCTTTGAAGTCTTCTTAATTATCATAATAAATTAAACATTAAGGGATGCTTTTATACCGTACCGACTGCACATAGGTGTATTATCATGCTATTCTCTAAGGCAGAAACAGTAAAAAACCACGTTAAATCGCCAATGTATTTAAACTCAATCCATGAGTGACCGTATTTTTAGTACGGCATACTCTAGCCAGTCAGTCTCACTATTTATCTGGCTGACTGACTTCTTACCACCACGGGACGAGTAACTCTCGTATAGTTCGTACAACGGATATTGATGGTAGGAAACTAGTATAAGCTGAACCTGTCTTTTATCACATTACATACTAGGCCAGTTCCGCTTATAATGGTTATACTACATTGATATGTGGTTCACCGTACAAAAAGATCCTAATACAATTTGAAACTCATTTGTAAAGAAACACTTTTGCTTAGTAATCTCTCTGGTTAGTTTTGAATTAGTTGTGCTGTGTCCTTAGTATAATAATTATTGCCTGATTATTGTTATTAAAATGATGACCTCGTTTGCAGAATCTCGAAAGAAAATCAGTCCGCTAGTTTGTAATGAGAAATTAAAACATAATTTTATATTTAACTGTGAGATGTTTCCCAATCAGAATTATTGTGATCCTGGGGCTGTATTATGAAGTGTTTAGCCATCATGGTTCCGGTGTAAGAGAGGGATGGCGCTTTACGTCCTGCATAACTTCGTCTCTCTTTTGCAACGGAACCATTATGGTTTTAACACTTCATAATACGGCCCCAGAACTGAATGAAGTATGAAATGTTTTGTAACAGATTTATGGTACTATTTTTTTTATATCATGAGTTAGGGTAAGCTTATGCTGAGACGCAAGAAGTTCTCCGCAGCGCAGGGCAGAGTAGATTTTGTAACGTATAAGCACAGACTTAGTAAAAAATATAGACTAAATGCTACGAACAATCATAGTGAAGCCAAAAAACCGTATTTCTTCGTGTACAACCAGCGCTCACGCACACACTTTCCACCTGAAGGATATTTGATTTCGTGATGCTTGCTGAAGATGCCACGACATGTGTACAACGGATACCTAACGTGCGCACGGTTTGGGTTGCATGTGTGTGCGTGAGGGCTAGTTGTACACGAAGGAGCACATTTTTTTGGCTTCACTATGATTATAATAATTTCTTAGGTTTCGCGATCACTACACATACTACACACTAATAGAGAAGATGGTTGGCAGCTACCACCTGTTTGGAACCCAGTTCTAAAAATAATCAAGTCCCAAACGGCACGCAACACTGTAAAAGACAATGACATTGTGAGTGATTACTGCGTCCATCGAAACGATTTTTAACCGACGAAAAAAAGGAGGAGGTTCTCAATTCGACGCGTATATTTTTTTTTTTTTTTTTTTTTTTTTATGTATGACCACGCATAACTTTTTACAGAGTGGTCCGATTTTGATGATTCTTCTTTTAATGGATAGGGTATATCTCGAAGTTGGTCCCATTTAAATTTCAAAATCAAAATCCACCCCTAAGGGTAGGAAAACAAGGGATGAGTGTTTCTTCACCTACTGAATTCTTACCTGTCGTCGTCGTGTAATCGATTTTTTTGAAACTTGGCACACATAAATGTAGTTCTAGACACTACAACTAGACACTACAACATAATAGAGACATGGAGTTGGATTTTAGCCACAAAAAAATTAAAAATAAAACTATTTAACAAAAAATTGAACCGACGAAAACAGAAACTGAAAAGCGAAAAATAAAATTTTGCTTTTAGTCTTTTCCTAACTAAACTAATGTAAATAATTAATTATGAGTCGGCGCCAAAGAAACAATCAACGAATATCATTGAATTACTTTAAATAAATAATAAAAACAACATAACATCAAATACAACGTGAAATTTTCAATGTTAAACAATAACTTTCCAAAAATGCGTTCGCCGCTCGACCACTTGCAACATGCACGCACTTTGTTGGTTTGTTTGCCGTGTGGCGCCGACTCATAATTAGTTATTTACATTAGTTTAGTTAGGAAAAGACTAAAAGCAAAATTTTATTTTTCGCTTTTCAGTTTCTGTTTTCGTCGGTTAAATTTTTTGTTAAAAAGTTTTATAATTATAAAAAATTGTACGGTAGATTAAAATATATTTTTAGAAATATCTGTAAAGACGCTTGTCATCTTGGTCTTCCTGCGACCAAGAACGCTGCAAAGCTTTCGATATGTCAGGAAACCAATCTAAATAATATACGCGATATAATCCGGTTAAACTTGTTTCACTATATTATTATTATTTAGTGTTTGCAGCACTTCGTCAATATTTTCGACTATGTCTGTACGTATAAACAAGCACAGAGCAGCGTAAGCATCTATCAAGACACGTGAAACGCAGCCATGTGTCAAATGTCATGTGTGTCAATGACTGTGTCAAACACAGGTAATATGTACTACGTACTAGAGAAGACACCTCGAATCGAATGTTTGTAGCACGTTTTAGAGCTCCTGCACTCTCACTCACTTAGCAGCGCGCGTGCTCCGCGGCCAGCTAGTTGCGCGATATTTTTTTTTGTTCGTAATGTGTACTTTCGTACGTAGTATATATTACCTTAGTGGTGTCAACTGCCATGCTCTGTGATTTCTATACTGCGCTGAGCTGCATCGCCTGGCCCTTAATGTCAAAATATCAATTGTTCATAAAAATTCTATCACTATTTATTTCTTAGATTTTATTTAGTATCAATTGAACAGCAAAGAACAGGCTTAGATTTTCCAAACTCTGTATCCAACTCCAAACATTTCTGAAGAACTTACAAGAATCTCAGCAAAAGTTTTAATTGTATCAAGTTATTTACAAAATATAGAATTTAAGATAGATATTTTACTGGAAATCGAAGCCGTGTTAGCCAATCCTACGTGCTTGTTATGGTACATTTTGATTCGTTGGTTTGTTACGACAGCGTAGTTGCTTGTACTGCGTCTGTCGATCTCAATTGATTCTATAATGCAATCTGTTATATGCAGAAATCTCTTGACTTTACGCTTGTTATCTTTGTCAATTTGTTTTGTATTGAAAACAACGTTTGTAATGATTTTACTTATCAAAACCTATTCGGCAACTCAAATTATATTACTTCCTCCAAATTTTTCAAATTCAAAACCATTTTGTTTAGTATAATCAGAAATGAGTTCGTAAAAAAATTGTTTTTTTTTGTCCGATTCTGTATTTTGTAACACCAAGAAAAATCTCTGTTTTTTTTCTAATAGTATAAATGTATGAAATAAAACGGCCTAGTAATAAGTTTTTTAAGCTGGCAAAGTCTTATTTATGTAAAAATAAGAAGATACTACAAAGTTATACAGCTGTTTAAAGTATTACATGACGTAAGGTGTTCTAACAGAAATCTGGTTGGGAAATATCTTGAAAATAATTGATATTGTGTAAGCCTAAAATTATATTGTCTGTGACAAATTTCCTTTTACGCTAATTGTTAGTTAATACTAAAATATATGATCGGTCTAGTAACTCGGGTTTTTTGGAGCAACAATCCTATGACTTGTGCCTGGTTTTATCGATATTTCGTTGAAGCTTTACTGTTTTTCTTTTTTTTTTGCAAAAACAGATGTATTTCTTTTTAAATTACTTTTTTTTTTCTTAAAAAGTAAAGTTTCAATGAAGTATTTGGATAAAACGTTTGTTTGCTCAGTAAAGGTTGTAAAATCTTAATGTTTCATGACCCAATTCTGTATTTATAATCTTGGTTTACTCGAAAAGCAAGAGCAATGAACTATAACTAGCCGTTTTCTATAAATAAGTTCAAATAAGTGAATTATTTTTGATCAAAGACTTGTGAAATAGAGGAATAACATATATACCCTTTTTAATATATATATTTTGTGCTATGAAATTACGGATTTTCTAAATGAGTTGATTTGTTTTTTATGTTATTGCCACACAAAAAAAACAGTAAAATATTTCAAATCAGTATGTTATTGCTCTTGCATTATTCTTTTACAAATTTTTATAAAACTAAAGTTCCATTTTTATTAAAAAATATTCGCATTGGTGCTACTAGCGATTGCTAATATAGTTTTAACATTTTTATTTATAATTTATTGATATTTTTGTACTTATTCCTCATTTTTATAGACTTTTTTAATGTACTTAATTTTTTTTAACAATTATTTAGCGAGAAAAAAATTAGAAATATGAAAAAGCTTCAGCTACCTCTTTATACTGTTCTAAAGGTATTTTTGTAAAAAATAACTAATCTTAGTATTAGTGAAATAAGCTCAAGCACTTGGGTTACTAGATCGGTCATTGCCATTTCCTAAAACGAGAAAAAATTTATTCAAAATCCACACTTTTCCTAAAAAATGGATATTATCAATTGAATGCGTGAATTGTCATGCGATTGAGGGTTCTGTAGATATTTTTGGAATTATTTCGCAAATTTTTATTGCCAAAAGATAAAAGTTTACTAATATTTTTTTGCTCAAAAAAGATAACCCTATTAATGGTGTACAGTAAAGAATATGCTATCTATCTATCTAACCCTGAAATGAAATGTATAAAATTGGAGTACGTTTTTATTGTTCTTTTAATATCTACGGGACCTTATAAATTTGAAGATACTTAATAGGTTGTAGGGCGACGGTAAAACACCGTTAGTGTACTGTACAATATATTTTGCAGCTGTATTGTTAGTTAATGCTGTAATTAATTTAAAAAATCGCGGCCATAATGTCTCTGGTTTGATAACAGACTATGTCTGTGGGTTTGATTTGGAAAAATAAAAATTTCGCGGTGGAGGCAGAGGTATCTTTATTTTGTATAAATTGTATATTATGTTTCATGTACTTACCTTGAATTAGTAATTTTATTTGTAAATTGAATTAAAAAAAAATCTCGATGTAGGTATCCGAAAATCATTGAGGTTTTTGTTGAACACATAATAATTACTGTACTGTAACTGTAAAACATGAAATTCTTGCTTCGAAAACATTTTGTAAAAATGTCCGATGTTAAAATATCTCTGCCGGTCTGCCTGAATGTGGGACGAATAGTAATAAAAAACTGTTATCGAAATTGGTTAAATTAATATTTTCGCCTGACATAGACATTATAAAAATTGAATGTGCTGTCAAAACCATGACACCATATTGAAAAGAAAATACAAAGTATGCATATTATTTGCGCTTGCCACTGTAATAATAATAATAATCTCAATGCGCTTTCTATTGCAATATTTTAGTACTATTGTAAAAAAAATCCGTTTTGAGCACATTCAATTGGGGTATATGTCTAGGCCTTGCGGTATAAGGCCACGGATTTAAAAATATTGCAGTATAAAATGGCCTCACTGCAATTCAAATATTCATTGGTTAAAAAGAGATGAAATTATAAGTTTTGTCTCTTTTCAACTTATAAATGTTTGGCATGTAGGTAGGTTTGGTAGGTCCAGTCCAATTTGTAGATATTTGAGTATGACTTGATATTATTAAATGTAGGTATTTATCACTCGAGGTGTCGCCGTAAGGCCTAAAAGCACTTGTCGAAGTTAATAGTTAATGTGTTGAGTAAAGTTTGAGGCCATTTTACTGCATTATTTTCGAGTCCGAGGCTAAAATGAGATTTGTAAAAATAGTACTGGAGGTTCGAAAAATAAATGTACCTACTAAGTATTTGGTAATGAATAAACTTGTTGTAAATATGTTGTTAAAATAAGTGTAGACCCTGTAGGTATTTATTTGTACGATTTCGGGCCTTTGTTGAAATCCAAAGTTTTTAATTTATTTTTCGACCAATAAATGTTGGAGAGAACTATTCTTTTGTTTTATTTGTGTATTGAGTAGCCCGTGGCTATTTCGCTCCCAAATAGAGGTGAATAACTATGAAACAGACACATTTTTTATTGAATCTGTAACAATACAAATTGGTGAGATGAAAATGAAAAGATTTTTTGAAATACACATTTTATTCTATAAAAGTCTACCACAGCTAAAACAGAAACAATTTATAATTTAATTAGAAAAATAAATTTAATTTCATTAGAAAGAAAACAAATGAGACCATGAGTTAAAAAATAGAATATAGGTGAATAAGTAAGTGAGGAGTTGGGTATCCTGCAGATTCCAGGTGATGCTGTAGCATCAGGTCAAGGTCAAGGTATGTTCTTACAATATCATTGAAGTAACAGGATACCAAATTTCGAATCGATCGGACCTGTGGAAGTTGCTCACATCCATTCATTAACTAGAAAAGAGCTGATGGTCTTCAAACGACTGAACAGATTTTCTTGAATCATGGTTCGTCTGTTTAGGAGCTACGATACACACTTTAAACTTTACAACACTCCTCAGTTTGCGTCGGGGTTAAAAATAGGTACATTTTAAAGTACCAACTCGTAATTTAAACAATTTCAACAATCAATAAGCATCAAGATCAACTACAATAACAACCGATTGCTTACGATTGCAATCAAACAAGGGTATTAGAAAGCAATGTTAGTTGTAGCGGCTATTGTGCAACTGTTGTTTACATGGTCTTGGCATTGTTGTATGATTAGTTTTGAGTGCCTCGGTGGTCTAGCTTTAACTTGTTAACTGCAGATCGTGAGGTCTCAGGTGATTCTCGCGTCGTACAAAAAGTGTTATTGGAATTTTCCTCAGTAGCAGCCCGTGGAGTCAGGTTGTTGGCGTTGCTACACACCCGTGCCTCGGATAGCACGTAAAGCGTCGGTCCTGCGCCTGATCTCTCTCCGCTCGTGGCGGATTGCCGTCCCATCGGATTATGAAAGTGAGGAAATAGAGAGTGCATCTGTGTTTGCGCACACATTTGTGCATATATGTCCCGTGCAGATGGCTAGTGTCCGTTGAGATTGGCTGCCGTGACCGAAATGCGACCGGGAGGTAGGACATAGGGATTAGTTTTACTTACGAAATGTATGATTTAGAATAGCTGCAATTTACAAGAATTTTTGGATTAGGAATGCATGCAGTTCTAATCCAAAGAAGAAAGAAGTGTACTTTTTATTTTTAGTCAGCGGGTTCCGAGATCACGACTCAACTTGTATGGAAATTTTAATTCCAACTAATTTGACAGCACTAAAATTGTTGCCATCCCTTTCTTGTACTACTACACATTAGTAAAAGAGAGCGATAGCTTAAATTAAGTTTAGTTTATAAAAAACAGAATCTACTCCATTGTCTCAGTATCTATGGAGAGAGTTATTGATAAAAAAAAAGAATTAAACCGGCCAAGTGCGAGTTGGACTCGTGCAGTAAGAGTTCCGTACCTCTCAACGACCTGATACCCCATAAAAATTGATTTAATTTACGAGAGTTTATCAAAAGACATCAACGTACAGTGCGCAAAATATGAATTTTTGCATGTCTTTCTTACGCAGGACGTACCACCACATACGTCTATTTTTGTCTTATTTTTAGTATTTGTTGCTAATCTACGTAATATGCACTATAATCTGATCAAGTTTGACGCTGGTACATATTACCGTTTTGATGATAGAGCAGGAACAAAAACGTTGAAAAAAATGCATGTTTTTTGAGGAAATTTGTATTTTTTTTATTTTTAGTATTTGTCGTGATACACCTCATAGCAATACAATTTCTGCGAAAATTTCAACCAGTTAACTATTACCGTTCAAAAGATACAGCCCTGTGACAGACAGACGGACGGACGGACAGCGTAGCGAGAGTAATAGGGTCCCGTTTGGCACCCTTCGGGTACGGAACCCTAAAAAACCGGCCAAGTGCGAGTGGGACTCGCGCAGTAAGGGTTCCGTAACTCTCAATATGTCTATGTTTATCTTATTTTTAGTATTTGTTGCGAAACTACATAATATGCACTATAATCTGACCAAGTTTGACGCTGGTATATATTACCGTTTTGAAGATAGAGCAGGAACAAAAACGTTGAAAAAAATGCATGTTATTTGAGGTTTCTTGTATGGGGACCCCCTTTGGTTTTAGACTTTTTTTGTTTTTAGTATTTGTCGTGATACACCTCATAGCAACACATATTCTGAGAAAATTTCAACCGGTTACCTATTACCGTTCAAAAGATACAGCCCTGTGACAGACAGACGGACGGACGGACGGACAGCGTAGCGAGAGTAATAGGGTCCCGTTTGGAACCCTTCGGGTACGGAACCCTAAAAAGGGTAAACTTAAGTATCACATCAGAAATCGAATCAGAAATGAGGAGATTCGCAGGAAAACGAAAGTAACCGACATAGCCCGAAGAATTGCCAAACTTAAGTGGCAGTGGGCGGGGCACATTGCTCGCAGAACGGATGGCCGATGGGGCAGTAAAGTTCTGGAGTGGCGACCGCGTACTGGAAGGCGCAGCGTGGGTAGGCCCCCCACAAGGTGGACCGACGACCTGGTGAAGGTCGCGGGAATCCGCTGGATGCGGAAGGCACAGGACCGGTCGTTGTGGCTATGCTTGGGGGAGGCCTTTGTCCAGCAGTGGACGTTTTTCGGCTGAAATGATGATGATGATGATGAAGTATCACATAATGTACCGTGACTAATACAAGAGATTGCCTCACTCTCACTACCGTACTGACTGGTCTATTGCTGCAGAGTATCGAATCGTAATTGCTTACGGACGCTTCGATTACCAATTGTCAATGGAGCAACCAAAATCGCAATACCTGAATAGCCCTTGCAAAAAATCGGCTCGAATTACTGGTTCGACCAAAGCATAATTAGGCAAGTAGAAAGGTCTAGTAAACAATGAGAGAGTGCAATGTTGGTAACAAAAAATATTGTTTCTAATTATTGTAGGTAATTTAAGTATTGAAGAATTTTGTTGGCACTATAAAACGTACTAGACTACAACTAAATAAATAAATACTTTTGGGACATTTTTACACAACACCATCTAATCCCAAACTAAGCAGAGCTTGTGCTATGGCTACTAGACAATGGATATAATACTTATATACAATTTTTTTGGAAATACATGAAAGGTAATAAATAAAATGAAACCACTGATCAAAAATGTTTATGTTGTTTCTTTCCAACCCATTAATGAGCTGAAGTTAACTACAGCTAGGCTCTATCACAGCTTCATGATTGAATTGATGAATGATTGATTGATTCACGAGTGCTTCGGAAGGCATCGTCTCCTTTCGAGGAGGTAATGTTCGCGAAGGAGGTGGCGGAGGAGGTTCTAGGGGTGAGGAGGGGTGGGCTCCTGCAGGAGTCGAACCGGGTGCCACAATAGAGCGTCGGTCTCCAGCCACCCTAAGATGGACCTGCGGGCGGCGGGTTCAGTGTAGCTCACCAGTCGAGGCGCGGGACTGTACCGTGCAGTGTTCGTGCGTGCCAATCACGAGGGTGTAGCCGACGTTGAGGCCGTGAGGAGAAAGTGCTTGCCTACTAGTGGCGAGCCGGGAGTGGTCGGAGAATGCAGAGCATATCCCACGCCCACTGTCAAATAGTCGAAGAAACACCGTGGTGGTGGAGCCTCAGCCAACACGAGCGTAGTTCAGGCAAGACGAGAGCTTCCGTCTGCACGTTGATCAACTTGGAAGGAGACCAATGGCAACAGCCGAAACAAACATGTTGACACGATTTGCAGAGTGCAGGCCATTGATTTTTGCCGAAAAACCGACACTGCTGCGAAAAACAGCCACTTTTGGCATTTTTTCTATCTACAACTACAGCGAACTATATTTTACAGCGATAATAGTTTCTGATTAAACTACAGTACCTGTACTTCAATTGCTAAAAACGAATTTTCGATAAATTATGTATTTAGCGAGTAATATTTTTTTTCTGATGGGGGCGCCACTTGGCTGCTACGTTCACCTCAATGAGGATTTCCCCACGAAAAAAAAAGCTTTATTACAGCCAACTAATTTACCGCAATGCTTGTAAAAAGCACCTAATATTTCATACATTCTTGGTTATCAGACTATTGAAATACCGGCCCTTTGTTCAGTATGGAGATTCTGTGAGTAAGACAGTAGGTAATTAACATGATTATGTCGGTCTTGAGGTAAAAAATCGTAGAGTAACCATCAAATTAACAATGTCCTTTTTTGAATGACGGTTAAAAAGAAGAGTTTGAACAAGTTTACTTGACTTGTAAAGTAAGGTAACAAGCTTAGATTAATGAGGGCAGGATATGGAATGGGCGATTTTATTGTTCAATGTGGTTCATACAAAAGACTTAATATTTTTATTATTCAAGTAACATTTCAATTTCAATTTCAATTTCAATTTATTTCCAAATAAATATAACAGTACAATTTTTGACAAAGGAACATGCAATCAAAAACACGAAAAATAGGGTTAAGACTTTGCTTCCCAAAATAGAGCGGTGAGGCCCTGTGTTATGGGATAAGCAAAACGCTCTGCCCTCCAGAATTGTGATAAAGAAAATTATTGAGACTGATCTGTGTGCAAAAACAGATTCACTGTATACAAGATAAAATTATTAAATTTAGTACAAATGTGAGGTTATTTGAGTGAGTATGGGTAGTGTCCGTGTGAATGAGTGTGCATGTGGGTGTGTATGTGTATGTATTTGGGGGGGGGGGGGTGTAGCGTATAATTATGGGATTAGGCGAGTGAATGTGAGTAAAAATAAATTAATTTACATGATGGGTGTTTGGATAAATTTTTGGTCTATAACAATATAAAGTGTAAATAGAAACAGTTTATATTTAAAGCTAGGACATAACTGTAAGAAGAGCTTCGGTTTCCTTGTAGGTATTTACAAGTAGCCATTTGACCACAACTTCCTTACATTTTTGCTTGGTTAGTGGGTATATTTACATTACCGTGACACTTCTGAATATTATAATATTTTTGCGCTTTTATTTAACTTGTTTGGTTCGTATATACACGTAACAAAAACCCTGTTGTTCCTGTGAGGTACGTTATCAGAATCGATATTCAATTTCAATTCACAATTAAAAATGATTTAATATTTAATTTTACTAAAGAATTTTTCTTTCCAAATGAGTTGTGTGGTCCTTACTCATGAATATTGATTCCGATAACGTAGCTCACAGGAACAACAGGGTTTTTGTTACATATTGTATGTATAAAATTCTTACCGGTTCTTTGTAAATTTGTAATATATTTTTTTAACACTTGCTGGCATCCGATTGAGCTGACATAATAATTATTAATAATTTCACAATACAAAACAAACAAACAAAAAAATCACAATAATTGCATTTCCACATTTCGTCAATCCGCGTCACTGCGCAGTCGCAAGTGTCGCAACCGCTAAGCAAGGGTTTAAGTAAAAAAGTTAATAGTTTTGCATGCGTATAACGAGTACTGAGTTCAATACGGTGCAATTAATTGCGACTGTGTTTACGAAATAACTGGCTTTGTTTTGTAGTTGGCAATTAATATAAAGGTTTTTTTTTGTGCGTCATTAAGCTTGGTTAAATAAATAAATGCAAAAAAACGCAGCGTAGGGCGCCCCCCTGCCAGGTGGACCGACGACCTAAAGAACGTGGCTAGGGGGGCTGGATGCGGAAGGCAGAGGACCGAGCGTTGTGGTGCAACTTGGGAGAGGCCTATGTCCAGCAGTGGACTGCGATAGGCTGAGTTGATTGAAATAAATAAATGAATATTTTTTTATTCACAAAAAGTTTTACATCAAATTTGACGACCTCTGTGGTCTAGTGGTTCAAGTGTCGGACTGCTGATCACGAGGTCGTGGGTTCGATTCCCACAGGACACAAATATTTGTGTGATGAACATGAGTGTTTGTGTTGGTCTGGTTGTTTCTTATGTATTACAAGTATGTATTTACAACAAAAAAAAAGTATATAAGTATTATATCCATTGTCTAGTACCCATAGCACAAGCTCTGCTTAGTTTGGGACTAGATGGTGATGTGTAAAATGTCCCAAAAATATTTATTTATTTATTATTTATTAAATATCTGTAAAGTCCCTGACTTCTGAGCTAGGTACAAACCTGTGTTACAGAAGTCAGTGTCTTCTCCCATTAGTTTAACACAAATAGTGAGAAATAATTACAGTTTACAATTTTTTCTTTTTTGTAATGTGGACTATGTGTTGTGTTTGTGTGAGTGTGTGAGCGGTGTTCGTGTCGGTGTGGTGTGGGTGAGTGTGAGTATGAATGTGGAGTGAATATACATGGGCGCAGAAAGCAATAATATTTCTGTTTGTTCATAATCTAGTTCTAATAGCCAATTCTTAATCATAGTTTTGGTTTCACGACCTAAAAGAGGATGTATGTTTGTTTATTTTGTCATATAAGTACGGAGACCTAAAACTCTGTTGCCGCATAGCAGCAGCTGTGCAGAAATTGGGAGGTAAGCAGACATCTAGTATAATACGCTTTTTATTAAAAAAAAGAAAAGAAAGAAAGATAAATTATGGGGAAATTGGAGAAAATCATACTTATTGCGTATTTATTTATTTATTTGCCTTCATGTACAAAAGATATTAATTTTAAGCATGCATTACAATTTGTTTTAACGGTGAAGGAAAACATCGTGAGGAAACCTGCACACCAGAGAGTGCTCCATACAGATCTCAATGGTGTGTGTAGTCCGCCAACCCGCACTAGGCCAGCGTGGTGGACTAAGGCCTTAACCTTCTCATACTGAGAAGAGGCCCGTGCCCAGCAGTGGGATGTAATGAGCTGGTTATGTTATGATATTACAATTTCATGTGCGGCGGGCCTTAACATCAAGTGAGGTGGACGTCAAACATGAGCCCATTAGAAATAAAAAAAATGTTATAGACAGGCACTGACAATTTATCACACATTATACTTTAACAAGATTTATATCTATATTACAAGCAACATTCATACACATATATTTTCTGATATATATATTTACTAAACCGTATTAGATTACTAGCCACCGAAGAATATTTTCAAGTCGTTTACATAAATTTTGTATATTCAAAGGTATATCGGTACTATTATAAGAATGAGATAAAAATCAGATATTTATCAAAACATTCGCGATACCTAGGATCAGGTTTTTAAATTGATTGTAGGCATATATAGTTTGTCTAATATGGAATTATTGCTTTTGTCCGCGTCTTCGTCCGCGCGCGGCTTCTTTATTAAATTATTACCTATCCTGGGGGAATTTTGAAAAATCCGGTCTAAAGGTGGTTTCACACCGGCGCGGCGGCGAGGCGTGGAGTGGATGGGCAGAACGAGAATAGATTTTTTTCCGAGGCACATACATTTACATACATACATATTATCACGCCTGTTTCCCATTGGGGTAGGCAGAGACTATGAATTTCCACCTGCTACGATCCTTTCCGAGGCAGACCGAAGAAAATATGGATGGATTGTGTGAAAGATTATATGAATAGAAAGAAAGTGAACACCGAAATGACGGCTGATAGAGATGTATGGTAGAAAAAAACATGCTGCGCCGACCCCAAATAAATTGGGATAAGGGCAGGAGGATGATGACGCAAAAGCTCATGAAATAAGACTTCACTACCAAGTGAATGTCGAGGCAATCCAGCTCCTCGATAACCCGGAAACAGTTCGAAGACTAAAGCGGACAAAACCATATGAATAAGTGTAATTATTAGTGAATATTGAGAAATAAAATGTAGTAAATGGGTCGGGCAAAGTGTTATTGGGTTTTTTCATTACGAAATTCTCAGTAGCAGCCCGGAGTCTGGATTTGTGCCCGGTCAATGGCAATAGGCTCGCCCCCTATTACATGGGACTATAACATAACTGGCGAAATGTGGGTGTACTATTACACCTCTGCCTACCCCTTCGGGGAAATACAGGCGTGATGTTATGTTATGTTAAAATGTAGTGATGATAAGTGCTGCCTATAAAGAACACACAAACGAAGAAACAAAGTATCTTGACCTTAATAGAAACTTTCTTAGTTTCTATTAAGGGCAAGATACGTAAGTATACGTAAGTTATTGGACGCATTCTTAGATTTTATTTTACATAGCAATTTAGGATAGAATTAAATTACTCATTAGCCTCAAGGCCAGATTGTAATACAAATAAAGTATCACTGGTGTATACTTTATAGTAAAAAAAAAACTTACGAACTAATACTCAAAAAACTTTCCAAAAATTCTATAAAAAATAAATGATCGTTGTCTGTTTCAATATAGGTACATATTTATCTATTATTTTTTGCAGCATACCTAATGTATTAAAACAACATTATCAATAAATAAAGCAACTAATTATCATAATATTTAAAGTATTTTAAAGATAAACCGGTTGGTCGCGGGTAGAATGAAAAATATTTAAAAAAGTTGTTAAACATCTATTTGGGTTAGAACATCACCGCTAAAGAGTTTGTCAATGATATTCAGACGAATCAAAATCTTTTTTCTAATGTGTCGACATGAGCTACATAATAATAATGGCTCATGCCTTAGGAAAAAGATTAGCCAGTCAGCAGATTGGTAGCGGGGCTGACGGCACATGAGTGCGCTGAACGAAAAATTAAATATCGTCACTCGAGGCTCTTTTAATGCACCCTAATCACTGGTTGGCTCGTTTGATGACCACCCATCCACCTGATACCCCATCATATAGAAACTGATTTAATTTTCGAAATTTCATCAAAAGACATCCATACTCGAAACATGAATTTTTGCATCTATTTCTTACGCAGGTACCACCATATGTCTATGTTTGCCCTATTTTTAGTATTTGTTGGTTAACCATATAGTATGCACTATAATCAGACCAAGTTTGACGCGGGTATGTATTATCGTTTTGAAGATACAGCAGGAACAAAAATGTTGGAAAAAAATCATGTTTTTTGAGGTTTCTTGTATGGGGTAAAACTTTTGGTTTTCGTGTGTACCGTACGCTAAATACACGCTTAGACGTGGTGTTGCGGAAACCAGCCCGTTATACTATACTATACTTGGTTTTCGTGAAGTATTTGTAGTGATAGGGGTCATAGCAATTCTCTATGAGAAAATTTCAACCGGCTACCTATTACCGTTCAAAAGATACAGCCCTGTGACAGACAGACTTGTTTGACTGACTGTGTTGACAGTTTAGACTGTGTTTCTGTCTGAAGGGTACGGGTGCCGGTGAAATTATTATACAATCACATGAGACTTTCCATCTTCATGTCTCAGTTTGGCGAACCGACTTGCAGTACCATTTAGGTAACAGCCTAGGTGGTATTGCAGTTGTTATGGGCAAAGGTAACCGCTTAACATTAGGTGGGCCTTTAGCTCGTTTCGCCATCATATACTATTAAAAAAAACTGCTGAAAGACGTCCACTGCTGGACATAGGCCTCCCCCAAGCATTGCCACAACGACCGGTCCTGCGCTTTCCACATCCAGCGACCTTTACCAGGTCGTCGGTCCACCTAGTGGGGGGTCTACCCTCGCTGTGCCCTCCAGTACGCGGTCGTCACTCCAGAACTTTACGGCCCCATCGGCCATCCGTTCTGCGAGCAATGTGCCCCACCTTTTGGCAATTGTTCGGGCTATGTCGGTTACCTTCGTTCTTCTGCGAATGCGTATTTTAACACCTA
Source organism: Asteroscopus sphinx (assembly GCA_949699075.1). Lineage (NCBI taxonomy): Eukaryota > Metazoa > Arthropoda > Insecta > Lepidoptera > Noctuidae > Asteroscopus > Asteroscopus sphinx. The sequence continues at coordinate 6,706,538 of OX453029.1, forward strand.
AATAATTATGTATATTTATTTAATACTAGCTGTGCCCGCGACTCCGTCCGCGTGGATGTCGGAAAATAACATCACGTCATATTTATGAACACAATGTCTTATATTATACATAAGTGCCTACACAGACGATTACACTATTCACCTACCATTCTATAATTTGTTATTACAACCAACCGGCCAAGGTAATGGAATTAGCCCTAAACTCTTCTCATTCTGAGAAGACGCTCGTGCCCAGCAGTGGGACAGTATAATGGGCTGATAATGTTATGTTATTCTACAACACTACACTGAAAAAAATCGGGCCAATCAAGCATGACATTTTGCTTGATAGAAAAAAAAATGAATGAAGCAATCAAAAACGTATAAAAATTTATTAACCACGGTTTGTTTTCACAATAAAGTTAAAATGATCAACTCTTCTCTATCATTCACTTCATACAAGGAATAAAGATAGCATGATTAAGATAGTCTAAACATGGCGCATCACAGATTTAATCAAGTCAGATGATTAATGTAAACACGCCCTTTGTTGTCGGTCGGAGTCGTCAGTGTTTCAGGTCTAGACTGGTTCATTCCGTTCGTTCGTGAGCCTAAGCATGGCACGCTTTTGTTACGCGGAGTAAATTATTTAGTTAATTGGTTAATTTCAAGTTATTGCACGGTTACACCCAATAGCAAAACCCACTGATCATTATTAACACCCCAAGTATCCAATGAACTCAGTGAATCGTGCTGTGAGTGAATCTCAGTAGCCGTCGTAGTGGTTTTATACTCCTGTTTGTGATGGAAGAAGTGTGTGAAATTCCATAGGCTTGGAGGCTGCCCAAATTACGTGCCAATTTTATCAGTACCTAAAGTGCCCGTTTAGCAAAGATGATAATATGTTTTTTCACACCACAGACATAGTAAAAAATATAGACTAAGTGCTGCGAAAAACCATAGTGAAGCCAACAAAAACCGTGCTCCTTCATGTACAACCAGTGCTCACGCACACACATGCACCTTAAACCGTGCTCACCCCTCTCAGTTCACATGTCGCGGCATCTTCCAGTAAGCATCGCGAAAACAAATATCCTTCAGGTGCATGGTGTGTACGTGAGCACTGGTTGTACATGAAGGAGCACGGTTTTTGTTGGCTTTACTATGGTTGTTCGCAGCACTTAGTCTATATTTTTTACTATGTCTGTGTTTCACATCAATTAATCGACGATTGTTTCGCAGAATATGAAATTAATCTGCAGGCGCTTTCTGCGCTTACCGATGACGATATCAAAGGGATGATTCCTCTGTTAGGGCCTAGAACCCTATTTCTACACAATCAATATTTGATTCTAGTATCGAACCGAATCAAATGAATCAAGTTACTGATTCCAGTAATCAGGTCCTTTGATTGCAGAATACAATCACCTTATAAAATTAAGCGTAGATATTACTGAAACTACTAAAATACTTGATAACCATTACCAAGTTCGTTATAAAATCAATCATTCATATGATTGCATTGACAATTACTTTGTTTGATTTTATTAAGACAACTTGTCTGTTGCACAATCAACATAACTTTATTGCCATAATCATATTACTTTATGTGCTCGTATATAAACAAGTTCCTTGATAGCTGCAAACATTTTTTTTATTAATGTTATCAAGTTTTTTTTTCAGTGTAGCAATATCCTGCTCATTAACTCTTCTCATTTTGAGGCGAGGCCTAAATCCAGCAGTGGGACAGCTGCAATAAGCTGACTATGTTATGTTATTCTTTATTTTCTAGTTTCTTAACTCTTCTCGTTTTAAGAAGAGGTCCGTGCTCAGCAGTGGGACAGTAATGGGCTGATTATGTTAAGATAATCTATTACACTAACAATATCCAGTTCCTTAACTCTTCTCATTCCGAGAAGAGGCCCATGTCCACCAGCAGTGGGCCAGTAATGGGCTGACTATGTTATGTTATTCAATATTTTCTATAATACTAACGACGTGAAGTTGTATTTTTAGGAACCTGCAGCCAACCAGCAATCATGACCTCTACTTTGTAGGCAACTTAATAGAATAGAGGGGTCAAGCTGTATCGCTGGATCTACTCAACCGATTAACATGAATCATACCCTATCTCTTAAGTAAGACTAATACCTATACAAATGCAAAGTTTCATTACGATCCGTTTAGCTGTTTTCACGTGATGAGGTAACAAACAGACAGACAAGCAGACAGACATAAATTCTAAAAACGATTGATTCGTGTTCTATTGCTTATTTCTAGTCACCATAGCCAGTTTTCGCGAAAAAAAAACTCGATGTACAGACTTTTTGACCTTTACAATTTTATTATAGCATAGATGGGCATGCGTTTGACCGCCACCTTGCGGTCGACGATGATACACGCTTGTTCAGCAAAAATTAATTAACTATCATCATCATCATCATCATCATCATCATCATCATCATCATTTCAGCCGAAAGATATCCACATTAATGATATATAGGCCTCCCCCAAGCATATGTATGTTGGGGGGATATGTAACTTAATTTCACAAATCATGCATACATATGTATACATATTATCACGCCTGTTTCCCATTGGGGTAGGCAGAGACTATGGATTTCCACCTGCTACGATCCTGACACACCTCTTTCGCTTCATCTACGTCCACATGCATGCTCGTCGGTTTAGAGAACTCTTAACCTGGCATTTTTTGAGAATCATGACAATAATTATAGTAACAAAATTAACTCTTACTTATTTATTTTAACTAAGTGACGAAGGTTAGTTCCCAGGCGGGTGTGTTTGATGTCGAGTGGGCTTGTAACATTATTTTAAACAAATAATCAATATTTGAGAGGATATCGGTCCGACCCAGTCGAACACAACACGCGTCGGTATGGTGCCCGTTGACGGGTAAATGTGAACGCGTTTGATACTGTTTGAAGACAGATTTCAAATAAGGATTTGTAATGTTTTCTAACAAAAACTATTGAGATTTGGAATCAACTCTAGTGATCAGAGATGTGAATAACAATAAATAATAAATTCATTTATTTCAGAAAAAATATTCCATAGGTTCTAAGTTGTACAAATATTTATAATTATAATAGATGAAAATTGAAAACGACATTGCAATTTTTGTTTGTCAAATGTTTTAGATTAATAATTGAAATTAACATATCAAACTGTTTGTAAAAGTTTTAAATTAAATTATTAAAAATTGTAATAGAAATAATTATTACCTATGTTAAATTGGTACTGTACACATTATATTCAATTTTATTTATCCATCCCATGCCTGATTAATAGGTGCATGTAAAGCAGCCAGTGCAGTGTTTCGAAAAACGGCCCTTCCACAAAAGAGAGAGAGGCATATAAAAATATTTCGCCACTGTTCGGGAATTACACAAAAAAAACCAGCCAAGTGTGAGACGGACTCACGCAGTAAGGGTTCCGTACCACCCATCGACCTGATACCCCATAGAAACTGATTTAACTTACGAGAGTTCATCAAAAGACATCAACGAACGTGCGCTAAATATGAATTTTTGCATCTATTTCTTACGTAGGTACCACCACATATGTCTATTTTTGCCCTATTTTTAGTATTTGTTGCTAAACTACATAGTATGCACTAAAATCAGACCAAGTTTGACGCTGTTATGTATTACCGTTTTGAAGATAGAGCAGGAACAAAATCGTTGAAAAAAATGCATGTTTTTCGTGGTTTCTTGTATGGGGACCCCCTTTGTTTTTAGACTTTTTTTTGTTTTTAGTATTTGTCGTGATACAGCTCATAGCAACACATATTCTGAGAAAATTTCAACTGGTTACCTATTACCGTTCAAAAGATACACGCACGTGACAGACAGACGGACGGACGGACTGCGTAGCGAGAGTAATAGGGTTCCCTTCGGGTACGGAACCTTAAAAACACTTTTTGAGATTTTTTTCTTAGGCTCCACCGTACACTGAGATGGGGCCTTATTTGATCTTGTAATGCTATTATAATTTTATTGTTTCGACTATAACGAGACTTCACTAAATATTTTTTTCTTCCTTTTTTCTTTCATTCTTTACCTTTTTCTGCCGCCAAACAGTAATGCTGGCATTGCTGTATTCCAGTGCGAAGGGTAACTAACGGGTGCCGGTGAAAATGCACGAGGCTTACCATCATCATGTCTCGGTTTGGCGAATTTGTTTCTGAAATTGTGGAAATATAATAATATAATACCGGAAATGTATGAAACTAAGGAATTTTGTACAATTCCTAGGACATATACACAATGCCGAGTCAATTTAGTACCCATATTAGCAAACAAATAAAAATTAATTTTAATTGAACTTAGGAAATGTGTAAAATTATTTGTCAAAAAATTTATGACATATATTTCCCAGGAAATATTTGTATTTCCTAGGAATTGTATACAATTCCCGAATGGTACTTTTCTTATATTTTATGTCGACTGTCCTTTCTGTATATTTTACCTATGTGATTTTTTGTTTGACTTTATAACCCCACCTGTTAATTACCTGCTCGTGTTTTGTGTCACTGTTGTTTAAATGTTGCGCGTCGTTGACTGTAACAATAAACAATTTTTTTCTTTTTCTTTTAAATGTAAAAATAAATAAAAATATCGGTAGAAAATTGACCCGTTAGTATATTATTATATTCTATGCCTAAGAGCAAGTGTTTCTGAGTTTGCTCTGCCAGAAGACCCGCTTTGTTGATCCTTCGCTTCCCTCGCACACCATAGCATGCCAGCATCTAATCTGCTAACATCAACGCGACTTTACCGCGGATACTCGCATCGCATGACACATCTGTAGGTTCACGTACCTGTTCACAGAATCAGCGTCATACAGATATTTCATTGTTATACACGTTACAGGGTCCATGCTGGGGCAGGCAGGGTATTAGGTCCTTTATCGAGCCGTGATTTGCATGTAGTGGAAATTTATGAGGTAAAGTATTGCAGATATCGACAGGACGGTGCGGCATTCTTCGAAAGGTAAAGTGCAACAACAGCCAGTGATAATGGTACACACAATGATATTTAAAAGTATAGATATGTCATCAACTCAGCCTATCGCAGTCCACTGCTGGGCATAGACCTCTCCCAAGTTGCGCCACAACACTCGGTCCTCTGCCTTTCGCATCCAGTCCCTCCCAGCCACGTTCTTCAGGTCGTCGGTCCAACTGGCGGGGGGGCGCCCTACGCTGCGTTTGCCGATTCGCGGTCTCCACTCAAGGACTCGACTGCTCCAGCGGCCATCGGTCCTTCGACAGACATGGCCAGCCCACTGCCACTTCAGCTTACTGTCATACCCTAACAAAATAAACGAAAAAAATGTTCCGTATGCAGCTGCAGCACAATACTCATAAACGAGTACAAAGTAAGTAAGTAGGTTACTTCAAGTTACTTTCGCGTCATAATTGGAACACTTTTGGTACACACACATAGCATTTAGTTTTTTTTTTTTAGCCACGCTCGGCGCCTTACTTGATGCGGATTAATAGAAAAACATCAGTTTTCGAGTCTTCAGATTGCGAAGGTAAGTTACATATCTGTACTTTTAAATATCATTGGGTACACGCCCATAAGGAAAACTTTGAACATACCCTTGTCTAATTGAGACAGTTGCACTCAACATTTTAAATATTTAGGTACAGTCGACTGCAAGTCAGTGGTAACACTTGAATTAGGTTTAAAAAAATATTCTCATTAAAAACATAAGGTCACTTAAGAACAATATTAACATGGTTTAGTTAGACGAATTTAAAAGAAAAAATGCTGTACCCAGCATAATCAGGAAAAGGCTCGAAGAAAGAAAAAAGTTTAGGTGGCTCATGGCTATATACATGTAGCGGTTATGTCTTTGATATGAGACCGATCTTCGTTTGTTAGTCACACGGAACAAAAAAAACCTGGTTAGTCTAGTGTTCGCAAGTGTGGGGTCCTGGGTTCATTTCCCAAGTCAAGTAAAAAGTGTGATTGGGATTTTTCTGTCAAGAAAATTTCTCAGTACCAGTCCGGAGTCAGGAATTTGGCGATGCTATACCCCCGTGCCTCGGAGAGCACGTAAGCCGTCGGTCCTGCGCCTGATCTTTCTCCGGTCGTGTCGGATTGCCGTCCTATCGGATTATGAGAGTGAGGGAATAGAGAGTGCACCTGTGTTTGCGCACACACTTGTGCACTATAATATGTCCCGCGCAGATGGCTAGTCTTTGTTGAGATTGGCTGCCGTGACCGAAATTCGGCCGGGAGAACATTATTATGAGACTGTTCTTTACAATTATTTACTGTAGAGATCTGGACGATTTGAGGTACAACAAATAATTGATGACGTATGTGGTTCGAGTGTTGGACTGCTGATCACGAGATCGTGGGTTCGATTCCCACAGGACACAAATATTTGTGTGATGAACATAAGTGTTTGTGTTGGTCTGGGTGTTTCTTATGTGTATATTATAAGTATGTATTTACAAAAAAAAGTATGTAAGTATTATATCCATTGTCTAGTAGCCATAGTAGAAGCTTTGCTTAGTTTGGGAATAGAGTGATGTGTAAAAATGTCCTAAAATATAAAAATAATAATATAAAAATTGAGACAATAAAGTAGTCCAATTAGGTACTTTTTATATCAACAAGAATTAAAACGGTGTATGACAAATTATTTTATTACTCAAAGTGTATTTTCCACTCCATACATAAATAAAATATGCACGTAGGTTGTGGTTTTAACTGCTCTAAGTATATATTTATATTTGCTTACCTAATTGATATTCATACCAAGTTGACTAATATTATTAGCATACTTTGTCATGAATGAGACACGATTGCTGTATTTTCCTTTGTTGTTTTCTGTAGTGACAACAATCCAATGGTATGGTCAACCGCACGTTTTTTTTTAATATTATATTATGGCGAAACGAGCTAAAGGCCCACCTGAGTAAAACTTCAATTATAAAAACCGCCCTTACTGCTTATGAAATAAAGACGCTGTCAAAGTCAAACTGTTACCACTGACGTTCGGTCAACTGCACCTAGTAAACACACAACCTTCGAAAACCATGAATCACACTCACACTAATATTATAAATGCGAAAATTTGCGAGTGTGTATGCATGTTTGTTACTTCTTCACGCTGTAACGGCTAAACGGATTTGGATGAAATTTGGCACACAGATAGACTATGTCCTGCATAATATATCGGCTACCTTTTAATCCGGGAAGATAAACAGTTCCCGAGGGATGCGCGATAAACGACATTCGTCCATTAGACTGTGATTGAAAACCCATCTGAGTGTTTATACACATATAGTGCTGCTATACATTTTTATTATTTGAGGAAAGAGGTAGGGTCTTGAATGCCCCTAAGCCACTGTGACCTAAAAGATCTATTGTGACGCCTCTTGCAGCATTACAGCACTTCCCCAAGCTGCAAGTCAATCATAAAGTCGACTATGACCTTGGGGGAGGAGGATTTGATCTCCTGCATTGAGATGACGTGGCCTCCAAGATGCTGGCTTCTGATGTGGTGCACTGCATCACATTCGCATAGGGAATGGATGGGCGTCTCATCCTTATCGCGACAAAACCTGCAAACTGTGGTATCACTGAGGCCCATCCTGTGAAGGTGTTTGTTCAGCTTGCAGTGCCCAGTAAGGGTTCTTGTCAGGATTCTTATCTGATTTTTGTTCAACGAAAGCGCTTCTTTCGTAAACCTTTTTTTGAAGCCCATAAGTAGCGCTTTCGAGTGTTCTTGGCCTGGGGATTTTTCCCAAAGGCTAATACTTTGGTCAGTTCCCCAGTTTTTAAGGTAGGCTGTAGTGGTGCATTTAGGAATGCCACAGATTGGCTCCGGGCCCATATTCCTATACATGACTATTGTTGTGCAGTCTTGCAGTCTTGCATTTTCGACTAACGCAATACCAAAGACGACTGCCTCGTTGGTCTAGTGGTTGCAAGCGCGACTGCTGAGCGTGGGGTCCTGGGCTGCTGAGGGTCGGGCAAAGTGTTATTGGGTTTTTTCATTAGGGATTTCTCAGTAGCAGCCCGGAGTCTGGATTTGTGCCCGGTTGATGGCAATAGGCTCGCCCCCTATTACATGGGACTATAACATAACTGGCGAAATGTGGGTGTACTATAAACCTCTGCCTACCCCTTCGGGGAAATACAGGCGTGATGTTATGTTTGTTTTTGTTTGATTTTTTGCAAGACCTAAAAGAAAAAGTCATTTGGATAAAACTAAAAGTCATCCATATCTGTGATTCGAAAAAGGGCCAAGGGAGCTACAGGACATGCTTTGCGGTCGCCAACCACTTTTCTGTGTAGACTATAGATAGTGTTGCCTAAAGTATTGGCCTTGCATTGGTCTTGAAATTGTTCATGCTTGCATTGTTGTGTTCAGGTGTGAAGGGTAGGTACGAGCGCCAATGAGCATAGCTCATGCCGTGGGAAAAAAATAAGCCAGTCAGCAGGTTGGTACAAGATACAAGACCATTTATTTGTTTTAAAGTTTAAAGTTTTTGGTAGCGGGGCTGACTGCTCAGGGTGCGCCGGACGATCAATTCAGACGCTGACAACAGCCAAACACCCCAAATAGGCTTCTTTTAAAAACATTTTTAGCTGTATCTATTCAGTTTGTGGCAGTGAAAAAAAATTATGTTAATCTTAATCGTATTTTCTAAAACTGTATTGTGCCCAAAACACGTTTTCTTGAAGTTTTCTCGATAGAAAAGAATTGTAAACTAACCTCTTAAAACATGCTTTGAAGCAAACAATCTCTATTATTTACCAATTATTATAAATGAAATTAGGAAAACATTTAAGAAAGACAATAATCTAAAACACTATTGTTTCTGTTTTTGAAATAAGCTTTTATTTTTTTATTAAAGAATATATTGTTAATTTTCATTCAAGTTGAGCGACGCACCCGACGTCCCTCCGCTCGTTGCCTCTCTTTCTTTTCTGTACAAAACGACAGTGACCGCAGAGGTCTGATTTTTTAGGTGTTGTCAGCGTCTTAAATATCGCCACACGGAGGCTATTTTAATGCACCCCTAATAACGTCCTACAAGACACCAGGGCTTAATTCTCGCGTTATAAAGATAAATGTCTAATTCTAAGATAATCTTTAATTTTAACTTCTACCACCGTGCCTACTTCTCCACCAAATAGTCATGCTTGCATTGCTGTGGTTCGGTCTGAAGGGTACGGGTGCCGGTGAAATTACAACCACATGAGACTTTCCATCTTCATGTCTCAGTTTGGCGAAACGACTTGCGGTACCATTTAGGCAACAGCCTAGGTGGTATTGAAGTTGTCATGGGCAAAGGTAACCGCTTAACTGGGTGGGCCTTTAGCTCGTTTCGCCATCATATACTATAAAAACCGGCCAAGAGCATGTCGGGCCATGCTCAGTATTATAGGGTTCCTTAAGTAGGTATAATTACAAACGAATCAAATCGAATATTAATCATGGCTATTTTAGTTTTTGCAATAATCGGCAGCATTCGCGACTCAGAGCGTGTTGTTAGTAGCGCCATCTAGCGATAAATTCAAGAAGCCAAATTTAAGAAGTTTTTCATGCAAAGTTTCTTTTTGTGATTTTTTCAAATATAAAGTAGCTAAAAGAACATTATTTGCTATGACCATTTTTATCTAAGGTCAATGACCTTTGAACTAGGACGTTTTAAGTATTTTTCAGTTTTCTCTCTATAACTCAAAAAATTATAATCAGATTATACTCGAAATAATTTTAAAAGAGAGTTTTTACAAAGGTCTATCAATGTGGAAGATTATAAGTTTCTACGTTGGATAGTTTAGAAATGGCAGGGGGGGGGGGACACATTGCAAGCCACTTTGGCGGGCTATATTTCGCAGATGGTACACTTAATAAAAAAGTGGTGTATGATACATTACCTTCATTTTAGTAGACCTATTCAATGATACCCCACAAGAGGGGGTGCAGCGAAAAAAAATTTTGCATCCCCATTTCACATGTATGAACGCCACCCCTAAAATACGTTAAAACGATTTTTTTATTCTTTTAAAATTGAGATCTATATGTAGACTATTTTCTAACAAAATTTCATTTACTTATGTTTATAATTGTAGAAGTTATTAAGCTGTAAAGGATTAGGACAGACGCACAGACGGACAGACGGACAGACGGACGGACATGACGAAACTATAAGGGTTCCTTGTAGGACTTCGGAACCCTAAAAAGGGGGGTCAAAACGGGATAATATATTACATTATTTGATGGAAAAGATAAACAAATAGGTATCACAAAACACTTTGCCACTTCTATTACCTTATGATTTCTATGGTAACTACCATAAAAATGCTTCTTACAATTTTGCTCACCCCCTTAAAAGTACGGAGAATGATGTTGATGACACACACAATAAAACCTCTGACCCGCACAAAGAAACATTATAACAGAGAAATAAAGCTATAATAAGTGAAAAACGCCTTTTACGACTCCAAGGCATGTGTCATAAAAATCATAAAGAATATAGCGGGTATTATCTACCCAGTAATAAATCCTTGTAAAGAAAAAGTTGTCTATATTTAGAGTTTATCACATCAATAGTACCGGTATTTGGTGTGACATTTTGGATGTAGGTACTTTTTTTCACTCCCCCCATAAGTAGAATAGAATTATCAGCTCAGGTCCTTAAAAGAACCTGATAATTATATTATTTTAACGCATTATCAGGGTATTAATGACGACCTCTGTGGTCTAGTGGTTCGAGTGTCGGACTGCTGATCACGAGGTCGTGGGTTCGATTCCCACAGGACACTAATATTTGTGTGATGAACATGTGAGTGTTTGTATTGGTCTGGTTGTTTCTTAAGTATTATAAATAAGAAAGAAGTTGTTATAAGAATGTATTTACAAAAAAAAGTATATTATACGTATTATACCCATTGTCTAGTACCCATAGACCTGCTTACCTTGACCTCTGCTTAGTTTGGGACTAGATGGTGGTGTGTAAAATGTCCCAAAAATATTTATATTTATTAATTAATTAAAGTTTCCATGAAAAATCTTCCTGGGGTCACATACATACAAATACTTTTCAAATTAAATAATAATACAGAAATACGTATTTTTACACGAAACTACGACGTGAAACATTGTACGGGGCATTTTAAAACTTTTTACGCGGGCAAAGCCGCAAGAGCACCTGGTCTAAAAGTCTAAAGATAAAAATTTATGAAAAGAAAAATTTGCTCACGAGCTGGATTCGAACCTGCGATTCAATTTGTCTTCAAACTATTTGATAAAATATATTTTTTAGAGAGGCTTAATTTGTCTACCAGATGCCTGTGAAGAAGTACATTGATAAAATTACATCGGTCAATTTTTATTTGGCCTTGCACCGAAAACTATTACCGACGCTTGTCATCTTCAATAATGTGAGAAACAACTACGTAAAATGGGTCATACCGATGCTCGTGATCGGTACACCACAGAAAATTGAGACACAACGTTCCACCACTAACAAAAAGATCGTGCATTCCAGAGATTCAATTTAAGAAATTAGTCAACTCGTGATTATCCGTCAACGGCGGAACACATTCTGTCCAATCAGCGGCCCGTGACGTAGTTGTTTTTTTGAGTTTTCGAAAACCGAACGCGACCCGAACGTCACGATGCCAGATTCACACGGGTCAAACGTCATAGGTTCATTGTCACGATCGGTCGGATGGAGGTCGACCGTTTTTGGGACATTCAATGTAGTGTTTCGTTGTTTTTATTGTTGTTATTTGTCTTGGTAATTTCTTTTTAGGTGAAAAATTCTCAGGGCATCAAAAAGACGATTTAAGCTTTCAGATTTTGGATTTTAATCTCATAAAGTGTATAGATATGCTAGTAAAGGTTACAGGATTTACAGAGAGCCGTTGGATGCAAGAAGTTCAAAACTGTAGGTTATAGAAACGTGAGGCCGATGATGAGCGTCATCCCTCATCCTCAGCTGTGCCCTCTGCTAACTTCAGAGGAACACGCGGTGTCACGCCCCATTGGCCCAGATCAGACACCTCCCGTGCCAGAGTATTCGCCATAGGTAATAAGGTCCCCCGGTCCAAAGAAGAGTTAATGCCTGTGCCCAGGGTTCACCTGCCCAACAACTGCAGTTAAAAAAAAAAAAACTCTCTCTCCAGGCATATCGAGAAGGACCAGCAGCCGTCAGGCACGCGAGGAGGTTTTCTGGCCCAGCATCCCAGCATTCCCTAAAAGAGCTCCCCAAATATGACTACACTTTTTTGTTACATGTTGTTTTAACAGTTGTAACTGAGTTTTTTAAGGCTAAGACATACCCATACATACATACCTAGACATATCGCTGACGTCACCCAAAGACGTGCCAAGTGGATGAGAATTTCGATACCACGAGCAGTGTTCACGGTAGCTTAGTTGCTAAAGCACTGGCGTACTAAGCAAGGAGTCGCAGGTTCGAATCCTGCTCGTGAGCGAATTTTCTTTCCACAATTTAAATATTTAGCCTATGTTACTTTCCAGACCACAGAAATAGATTCCAGACCATCAACTATCTTTATGCAAAAAATTACGTATACCGTAATCCGTTGCTCCGTTGCTCCGTTGCTTGGTGAAAGAAACACTTTCGCAATGGGACATCCTATACACGCTGAAATTTGAATCGCTTATTTCCCGAAAGGGGGTCTTTGTACTCATCATCATGAACAACTTTTACTATGGGACCAACCCTGAAATCGCAAAAAAAAAAACAGGTGGTCCCTAGATTTTATTGATTTAAGTGAACACAAATGTAGAGCCCAACTGTTTTTTTTTTCGCGATTTCAGGGTTGGTCCCATAGTAAAAGTTGTTCATAATGATGAGTACAATGACCCCTTTTCGGGAATTAAGCGACTCAAATTTCAGCGTGTATATAAGTAGCCTATGTTACTTTCCAGCCAATCTCTAAGCAAAAAATCACTCTATCTGTTGCTCCCTTGCTGCGTGAAAGAGGAACAAACCAATAAACGTACTTTCGCATTTATACTGGGTGTCAGGGAAACGCTTTCGAAAACGAAGATAGGTGATAGTGCTGGTGATTACTGATACGAAACCACGAAAAACAATGCGATTCTTTTTTTAGATTATTTCAATTTTTTTTTGCATTTTTATTACATACAGCTTTGGGCAGTTACAAAAAAAAATAAAGTTCGCAATGTAATTCAAATAAAATATCAGCTGGCGCTAGGGGTGAATGACATCCGCTCGCGTATGCAGTCCGTGTCGTAGCGAGTGTAGGTAGGTTAGGTACGCGCGGCATTGATCCCGAGTGTGTACGCTTTACATTGCGGGTTTGCAAATACCAAATCACTAAAACAATGAGTATAAGGCTAATGGTTATTGGTATTCGATTGTGTTTAGGTAGTATAATAATAGCCTTTCAGTTTCGGGAGCGTTTCCCTGACACCCGGTATAGTAGGATTATTTGTTTTCATTGTGTTTTTCTCACATTTTATTACTAATTAGCTTTTCTATAGAATCTTATTCTAAATTTTAATGAGTAACAATCCAATTCATATCTGGGTATGGGAACTGCAGAACTCTTCTAGAATGAAATAATTTCAGTTTCGTTCATTAAATTATTTCTTTATCACCCTCTTGCAATCAATGTATCTGCTCTTTATACTGAAGCATCAATCAATGTTTAATTAAAAGTAATGAAACGTTGATTGCTAAAAATTATTAACAAGATATTTCTTAAAGATTATCTGCTGATCTTTAATCACGTATATCTTCTGATCATGCGGTTCTTTGCAACGGAAAAGCAACACGTTGATTAAAAGGTAACTTAATATTTTGGAACATTGGTGCTGATTCTAAGGGGCTCATGGCTAAGTAATTATCACGTGTGTGTTGTAAGATGTGTGAGGTTAAGCTGTGCAAGCCGTGATCATTCCTTGGATGGGTGACCGTTTCGTGTTATTTTTTTCTTTTTTTCTTATCGGGCTTGCGTTTGACCGCCAACTCACCTGATATTAAGCAATGGTGCGGTCGACGATGGTTCACGCTTGCCCAGTAAAAACCTACTCACTCGAGCCTTGAAGACCACCAGATTATACTTCTCGGGAAATACTGACGAATTCCACTCTCTAGCGGTACGCATGATAATAAAGCTATTAGCAAAACGGTTCGTGCGTAAGGGTGGAATATCTACCATATGGTGTGGCGCATCGCCGTGCGTCTGGTCGTCCGATGATGGAAAGGGCTTGGGGGAATTAGATTGTGCAATTCCAACGCACACTCGCCGCAATACATTCGATAAAAAAATCATAATCGGGACCCCTCTGTGCCTCAGAGAGCGCGTTAAGCTGTAGGTCCAGGTTGTCATACGAATATCTATGGCAGTCGTTACGGGTAGTCAGAAGCCCGAAAGTGTAACAACTGGTCTAATCTTAGGATGTCGGTATTGCCCTGTAACTAGGTTGCGAAGGTCTGATGGCAGTCGCTCCGTGTAAAATACTGAGGTTCAGCCGCATCCGGTTAGGTTGGAAGCCGACCCCATCTGTTGTTAAGAACTAAAATGATTGGACGTAAATAACAATTGACTGAATAAAACTAAAAGATATTGACTCAAATCTAAATTGGACGTAGTTATGCAAAAAGGAAAGTTCCATGTGGTGCTGGACATAAAGAATTGCACCGCCCTATCTCTTCTCATGGGTGTCGTAAAAGGCAACTAAGGGACTAAGGGATTCACAAGAAGATGGGCAGCAACATTCTCTGAGTATTTAAGCAACCAACTGCGTTTGCCAAACCACCAGCCAAGCGTGGTGATTATGGCAATTCCCCCCCTTTGAGGGAGGCCTATGTCCAGCAGTGGACATCTTTCGGCTGAGATGATCATGATGATGATGATGCAAAAAGGATCCTATCCACTTACTTAGATCTTTTTGAAAACAAAATATTTATTTTCTTCGTTGTTTATCCATCTTTGAGCCAGTTCTCATTATCGAAACATGTAAAATTTTGCATATAAACATGTAATGCTGATTGACAAACTATAACATTTCATTTTTCGCTTATGTGCTTTGGATCCATTTTGCATAACTACGTCCAATTTAGATTTGAGTTCAACAACCAGGTTACAAAAACCTGTACTTATTCATTAGTATTTTTAACTTATTTGTAGTGATTAGTACAGCTATTCCCCCAGTACCATTCTCTGTAGTTTATATTAAAGGCACGCATCGACCTATTGGTTTCATACGCATCGTACGGGAGGAAATGCAGGTGGTCTTTTCTCTATACAAACGCTCTTGACTGTTTTCTTTCTGGTTTATAATCCCAAAGCAATGATATTTTAGAGTAAAATAAATATCAGCTGTTTCTATGCCCCTATTTTTCGTTTTTGTTGACAAATGATTTCTAGAAGCCCTCATAAAATCTTTCAATTGCCTATTTAGACCGCTGTCTACAGAGGCCAAGTGTATACATTTGAAAACTATTAATGGAAAAGGAAAAACATAGCGGTAAAGTACAAATTCTTTCTATTCAGCTTATAAAATATCTTTTGAATTGGTCTAGTTTCAGAGGAGAAAATAGTCGAGAACCAAACTTGAATTATGCCTTTTATACATTCGAAACTGCAGTTGTCCTTATCGCATGTACTTGAGGCAAAGCGACAGCTATAGTTTCTTCAAATACTGAATCTTCAAAAGTGTCTCTGCCCGCATTTCCTCTTAAACGAATCCGTATAGCGTAGTGCATCCACCTATCCGCAGCGAATGGATTGCCGACGAATCTATATGAACAATCGGATTTTCAATATTGACATTCGGTTGCCAACGACGTCATCCGCATTTTTTTTTATACAACGCGATCCGTCCCAAGCGTACGATAGCGATAGGTGGACGCGTGCCTTAAGGGAGACTTCTGTCCACTAGATTAATGCATAATTTTGCAATAAATGTCACTATCTATCACTTAACATAGCCACGCCTCAATTGCCGAAAGGGTTAGGCTGAGGTGTAATGTCATTCTCCTATAATGGGAAATAAGGGACAAACGAACCGCCATTCACGTTATGCAATCCTGGTAGCTACCTACATTTGTTTCGTTTGATTTTTGGTAATGAAAAAGCCGCTCTCTCATTTGTGTGTTTAAAAATAAAATAAAGAAAGAAAGTGTAAAGAATGAAAGGGAAAGAAAGAAAAGAAAAGTTTTTTTTGTTTTTAAACAGATTTGTAAGTATATGTCATCATCATTATCAGACCATTACTGTCCCACTATTCCACGGGCCTCTTCTCAAAATAATAAGTTTTCTGGCCTTATTATACCACGCAGGCCTACTGCGGGTTGGTGGACTAGGTACCTACACACACCATCATGAACTGTATAAAACATTCTTAGGAGTCTTAGATCACCTGAAAAGGTGTGCAGGTTTTCCCACGATGTTTTCTTTCACTGTTAAAGCAGGTGTTAATGAAATTCTGATCTGCACATGCATTATATCTAAGTCAGAGATGACATCGATGTCGCTCGACAAAATGTATCGAACAGCTGTTTTTTTTTGTGATTTCAGGGTTGCTCCTATAGTAGAAAATGTTCAATGTGTTGAGTACAATCATCCTTTAAAAGGATCTTGAAGGAAGAACCATCATTATCATCATCATTTCAGCCGAAAGGCGTCCACTGTTGGACGTAGGCCTCCCCCAAGCATCAGCACAACGACCGGTCCTGCGCTTCCAGCGGATGGAATAAATACTAAATAAATAAATACTGTTTGGGACATTTTTTACACAGCACCATCTAGTCCCAAACTAAGCAGAGCTTGTACTATGGTTACTAGACAATGGATAAAATACTTATATACTTTGGTTTTGTAAATACATACTTATAATGCATAAGAAACCCTTAATTGGGGGAGGCCTATGTCCAGTAGTGGACGTCTTTCGGCTGAAATGATGAATGCATAAGAAACACCCAGACTAACACAAACACTTATGTTTATCACACAAATATTTGTGTCCTGTGGGAATAGTCCGACACTCGAACCACTAGACCACAGACGTCGTCAAAAAAGGAAGGAGGAATATTACACCTAATTAATTATTCCCGGCGTACCCTGGGTATCAACTTCGCTACCAACCTTATTATTAAAGGTAAATGAAATGTAAGCATATTAGTATCAGAAATAAAGGGCTATTTGTATTGTGTCGCTAATCTTTTCACTGCAGTTTGTGATAGTGCCATATAACTCGTAGCGAAAAGTTTGGTTTTTATAGTATTGTTCACCTTACTCACTTACACTCGCTCACTCACCCCCACACACACACTCACCCCCTCACAAACACACACCCTCACTCACGCACACTCACATTACTCACATACATTACCTTGAAAACAGAAGCCAGCCCAGTATACCCAGCTGTGGTCTGCGTTGGGCTTTGGATGGGGTCCATTTCTGCAGCTGTGCTTTCTAAAGAACAATTATACAATAAGAACAATAATACAATTAACTCATCCAAACATATTTCGAAACTGATTACAACTCGTAATTTCTAAACTCAATATCAAGATATATCTACCCCATATAAATAAGATAAATCAATTACAAACACATACACATTCACCTGTCAGTCAGAGGTCCTCAATGTAGGGTTGTTATCAGATCCCGTACCCTTTTGCCACCCCTGACGGTTGTAGCGAATTAATTTATCTTTTAATACGGCATGTATGAAATTTTATTTGAAGGGTCATGTTGATAGGGCTGCTACGCACATGTTTTATTTTTATTTTTGTAGAGAGGTTTGGACTGAAAAAGAGGAGAGGAACATAATGTCATCATCATCATTATCATTTCAGCCGAAAGACGTCCACTGCTGAACACAGGCCTAATAATAATGTCATAGATTAGGAAAATATATAAATTGTTTTTATTGTAACTGTTGCAACTTGTCCAAAAGTCCCGCACTTGGGATTTGTCAGCGACAGTCACAGTATTTTAGGAGTTAGGCACTCCAAAACACAAATACCACATAGTTGTCATGCTTAAATGAAACTGACGTGGCTATATCTGCTGCAATAGAGGAGCTATGGGCGAAAATAGCCACACTGTGGGTCCCAGACAGCAGCAAACGAAGTCGCGGTATACCCAGGAGGAGATGGTCGGACAAACTTGATCCCTATAATTATGAAGGATTGGTCACAGATGGGAAAAGACGGAGATAAATGGAATTTAAAAAAACCGACTACAAAATAATGTAAAATAAGTTGCATGGAACTATTTAGGAAGTCGGTGCGATATGGTTTGATTTAAGAAGAAATTGCCATCAAATTCCTGAACTGTTTCATACAAATTAATTATTCTTTTTACCATTGTATAGTACCCATAGCACAAGCTCTGCTTAGTTTGGGACTAGATGGTGCTGTTTAAAAATGTCCCAAAGATATTTATTTATTTTTGAATTCGGTTTTTACTTTTATCAAGTTTATTTTATTTTTCTATTTTGAGTGACATAAACACTTTGCAACCACTTGGCAAGCGATTGCAACAGTCGCGGGTGATTCGCTGTCATCCATTGAAGAGTTCCCTTTTTTATCTCAGATCTTCATCAAATCTTTACCAAATTTAAATGGAACCATCGCGGAAAAAGCTTATTCAAACATAAAAGAATCATCCAAATCGGTGTCGGAGCACACCAGAGAGTGCTCCATACAGTTCTCGATGGTGTGTGTAGTCCACGAACCCGCACTAGGCCAGCATGGTGGACTAAGGCCTTAACCTACTCATACTGAGAAGATGCCCGTGCCCAGCAGTGGGACAGTAATGGGGTGATTATTTTATGTTATGTTATATGTCGGAGTTATGCCCAAACATACAGAAAACAAATATCGACGGAAGAAATTGAGAAACAAATCCTTTATGAAGTCGGTTAGGAAAGGATGTAAGCTGATAAAATGGTCTCAAAGTTGCATGCATGGTGCAAGCTTCGGTTTTTGAGTTTTAAATTCTCAATGGGAGTCCGGTGTTTTGAATTTGGAAGTCTAAAATAGTGATAAGCATATTCTACATTCAACAGGGATCCAGCAGAATACCAGCGTCAGGTTTAATAACCTGGCAATATGCTGAGCTGGACACCCATTTGTCACAATTTTGAGACACATATGGCGCATGACTGTCAATTACTTTTTCCTCGCTTTGTTACTTCTTCACTATATCTATTTCTTGTTCATGTATATCCTTTCTTTTGTATGTGTCTCAGTTGTGTCAAATAAATATTTTTCTTTCTTTCTTTTACATTGGTATCTTTAACGTCTTTGGTCAACATAGGATTTACGATGAGATAATGATTACCTAACCCATTTAGGGAAAGCAAGCGTGATGATAAGTTTATTTGTGTGCATGGTTAAAGTTGTCTAAGAAATCGTGTCTGGTGCTGGTGAATAAGCAGTCACCTCGCCAAGCTTCCTTAAAGTATTTTGTCTTCTCTAAATAGTATATAAAAGAAAGTCGCTCATTGTGTTTAATTAGCTTCTGCATGAATACAATCGCTATTGAAATTAAAAAACATCTTTACTTTAATAGAGAACATTGTTGGCAGCTACCACCCGTCTGGAACCCAGTTCTATAAATAATCAAGCCCCAAACAGCACGCAACACTGTAAAAGATAATGACATTGTGAGTGATTACTGCTTGCATCGAAACGATTTCTTAAGCTATTGCATAGCTTCTATCGCGGGCCTTGAGCGTGGAGACCGAATCCAGAAATTCCGTAACGAAAATAACCTAACACCCCCCACTCCGACCGGCACAGCGGTGATACTTTTTAGTTTTGCCATCTATCGATGAATAGCAGGACTTTTAATGACTTTTTGAAATATCACGCTTGTCTCTTTAGTTCTGCAAATCGCCTCTAGGTGGCATTGGTTGTATCGGCGTTACTGCGCATGCGTAATCCCCCTCTTCGCCCCGAAATCTGGTGACTCATGCCTGCTTAGAGTTTCGGCGTTAGGGCACCTCCTCTTTGTATTTATATAAAAAATGCTATGCAATAGCTTTACCGCGGCAGTCTCCGAGTGCCACACGTCTCTTTTTTTTTTTAAGGTACTTTAAAATAATTTTTAGTAATATCTGTAAAGACGTTTGTCATCCTAGACTTCCTGCGACCACGAACGCTGCAAAGCTTTAGAAACGTCAGGAAAACCAATTGAAATAATATACGCGCTGTAATCCGGTTAAACTTGTTTTATTATGCTCATTCATTATGTTTGCGTGTGAGTTAACCCGTGTAATGTAATATTATATTTCAGATTTTATAAATTTAAATCAATTAAATAAGATAATAATAATATAAAAAACCTTTGTCTTTTCTTCCGAGTTTTTAAAGTGCTTACTTTTTAAAGTACACAAACACTCATGTTCATTACACAAATATTTGTGTCGTGTGGGAATCTAACCCACGACCTCTTGATCAGCAGTCCAACACTCGAACCACTAGACCACAGACGTCGTAAATAATATAAGATTTTTGGTGTTTTTTAACAGTAATCAACAACCGGATTACAGTTACTAGAATTGAGGACGGATTTGGTTAATAATATAATTATATTTCACGTGCTGAGGTAGGTCGGTACTAGTCGGTAGTCTATTATTATTACTATAATAAAATTGTAAAGGTCGAAAAGTTGAGTTAACATTAAGTTTTTTTTCGCGAAAACCGGCTAAGGGGACTAGAAATAAGCAGTAAAACACAAATCAATCGTTTTTAGAATTTATGTCTGTCTGTCTGTCTGTTTGTTACCTCATCACGGGAAAACAGCTGAACGAATCGTAATGAAACTTTGCATTTGTGTAGGTATTAGTCTAACTTAAAAGATAGGGTATGTTTCATCTTAATCGGTTGAGTAGAACCACTGATACAGCTTGACCCCTCTATTGTATTAAGTTGCATACAAAGTAGAGGTCATGATTGTTGGTTGCTTGCAGGTTCCTTCGTTAGTATTATAGAAAATATTGAATAACATAACATAACTATGTTATGGGCTAACTAGCCCATTACTGTCCCACTGCTGGTGTGCATGGGCCTCTTCTCGGAATGAGAAGAGTTAAGGAACTGGATATTGTTAGTGTAATAGATTATCTTAACATAATCAGCCAATTACTGTCCAACTGCTGGGCATGAACCTCTTCTTAGAACGAGAAGAAAATATAGAATAACATAGCATAGTCATTACGGCTGGCTGTCCCACGGCTGGGTATGGTCCTCTTCTCAAAATGAGAAGAGTTAATGAACAGGATATTGTTAGTGTTATAGAAGAAGAATAAGAAGAGTTTAGGGCTAATTCCATTACTATGGCCGGTTGGTTGTACGACAAAATATAGGATGGTAGTGTACATAAATATGACAGGATGTTATTTTCCGACATCCACGCGGACGGAGTCGCGGGCACAGCTAGTATTCAATAAAGTAAATACCGAATACTTTAGGTATTGCAAAACAATAGCCATTTTATATCTACGACCACACAATACAAACCGCAAGTTTAATATGAAGTAAGTTGCCTCACTGTCTCACACACTAATACAGAAGGTCACATGCATTACTCATAACAATCGGATGCATCATCCCATAAATAAAGGCCATAATGTGTCAACTTGTATGCCCATCACTTATAGCCTACGTGTAGGTACTAGGTAGTATAAAACCTATTATCGCCAAAGGGATTCGTTCGGATTCTAAACGGGTACATCCGTAGTATTGTACGTGGTTTGCCGATGTGTTGCTTGTTTTGAACATATTGCATGACTGTATTCCAAGTAATATACAATAGGTATTTGGTACTTCATTCAATTCAACAGTCAGTCTAGTTTGCTATAAAAAAAAAGAGCTGAGTATACCTAGTTCATGCAGGATAGCAAGGCAATACCGGACCTTGACCCCGTCTTAGTAATCGATAATGCACACAGTTGTTCCAGAAAACGTATGAAATTATTATCATTGGCGTATCGTACAAAGTGACCACGCTAATAACAAGATTGTCGCATGGCAACTCGTTTATTATGATTATGATACGTTAGTTAGAAGGCATTTTCAACAAATTACTATGGGTAACGTTATCGTTTAAATCTTGCAACCCCGGGATAAAAGTCAGGTCAGTATCCGCTATTGCCATGTCATCCCGGGGCACAAACTATAGAAAGAAAAATTCTTTAGCAAGATTTAAATCACTGATCGACAATGAAAAACCTACGTACTAGGCTGATGGAATTTGAACGTTCGCGTGATTATGAAATGTATTTTCCGTACATTTCATTAGCGTTTTAAAGGTCTCGATACAGTCGACCGCACGTCTGTGGGAACAATTTGACCTTGACAGAGCCTTTATTTCGTAAGCAGTAAAAGCAGTTTTCGTTATTCAAGTGTTACCACTGACGTCCGGTTGGCTGTCCGTATTTCATTCATGGCTTTGCGAGTAGATCAGACTTTTTGAAATGTAAATGCAAGTTTTTATCGCTGGCATGTTGAGATCTCCGTGTATACAATATGTAACAAACACCCTGTTGTTCCTGAGAGAAAACTTTTATTGAAGATAAAAATAATCAAATTAAATATTAAATCATTATTAATTGTAAATTGAAAGTGATATAATCACTTTTAATAATGATTTAATATTTAATTTGATTAATAACTTCTTAGGTTTTCGCGATCACTACACATTATAATAAAACAAAGTTTAACTGGATTAAATCGCGTATACTATTTAAATTGGTTTTCCTAACGTTTCGAAAGCTTTGCAGCATTTCGTGGTTGCAGGTAGACTAAGATGACAATTGTCTTTACAGATATTTCTATAAAAAAAATAAAAAAAAAAACAAAAAAAAACAAAAAAATTAAGTTATAGAAATATCTGTAAAGAAGATTGTCATCTTAGTCTACCTGCGACCACGAAATGCTGAATTTATCAAAGAGTTTTTCCAAATGACTTGTGTCCTTACGTATGAATATCGATTCTGATAACGTACCTTACAGAAACAACAGGGTTTTTGTTACATATTGTATTTACAACGTTTGTGAAAGCTATAAAGCAGAAACGAAGAATAACCAAGTAAAAAATGAACAAACCAAGAAAAACAATGAATAACCAAGTAAAACAATTAGGAAGGACTAGTCAATTATTTTTTTAAACATTGCTTAGGTACTGTCCAACTGCCAGGCAAAAGTCAACCCCAGGCTCTTCCAGGCATCTCTGACCGTTGTTTGTTCTGGCCAGTCCCCAGATAGCGTCTTTTTTTACTGAAATAAATAAATTATAAAAAAAAGACGTGTGGCACTCGGAGACTGCCGCGGTAAAGCTATTGCATAACATTTTTTATGTAAATACAAAGAGGAGGTGCCCTCTGTGCCCTAACGCCGAAACTCTAAGCAGGCATGAGTCACCAGATTGCGGGGCGAAGGGGGGGATTACGCATGCGCAGTAACGCCGATACAACCAATACACCTAGAGGCGATTTGCAGAACTAAAGAGACAAGCGTGATATTTCAAAAAAAAGTCATTAAAAGTTCTGCTATTCATCGATAGATGGCAAAACTAAAAAGTATCACCGCTGTGCCAGTCGGAGTGGGGGGTGTTAGGTTATTTTCGTTACGGAATTTCTGGATTCGGTCTCCACGCTCAAGGCCCGCGATAGAAGCTATGCAATAGCTTAAAAAATTAAAAGTAGAAATGCTATTCCCTATTTTCATTACTTCATACTTTGCTTGTTTGCAAAAAACAATACTTTGCAAACGTACAACCCTAGTTGAATGAACGAAATCGAATGAACATATTGACGACTCTCTAGAGTGGTGTAACGTTACTAGAGTTTTATGCATTTGAGATTGATACTTTTTTGAGCAATTGTATTGTGTTGATAATGTTATTGATGTAAATACTTTTACTTAGTTACGGGTTTTTTTTTGAGCAGACTAGTTGTTCTGTAGGCCATATTAAGCACAGTACGCTTAGCAGACGGAGACAGACTTTGTAATACTATTTAATTTTCTTCAATCTCTGTTAATCTTGGACAAATATAAAAGGGCGAACGGAATCTCGCTAAACAAAACGTGAAGCACCCATAGTAAGACGGCTCGCTTAAAAGTACGGGCTGACACGCACACATTCACACTCATAGTAAGACAAAAAGCCGCGATTACGCAACAAATCTCGTGTGACGGTAGTCGTTGTCGTAGTGTCACAAATAAAATAACAATATAATAATATATCTCGTGTGTTAAAATTCTGTCGAAATTATAGTGGGTTTAGAAAAAAACTAAGTGCTTACATCTTTTCTTAGCGAGATTCCGTCCGCCATTTTTTATTCGTCCGAGCTGTTAATCTTATTAGTGTAAATATTGCACAAAACCAATATCATTTTTTAACCTACGAAAAAAAGGAGGAGGTTCTCAATTCGACGCGTATATATATATATATATATATTTTTATGTATACCACGCATAAGTTTTTACAGAGTGGTCCGATTTTGATGATTCTTTTTTTAATGGATAGGGTATATCTCGAAATTGGTCCCATTTAAATTTCAAAATCAAAATCCACCCCTAAGGGTAGTAAAACAGGGGATGAGTGTTTGTTCACCCACTTAATTCTTACCTGTTAACCGATTCTGTTGAAACTTGACACACATAAATATAGTTCTAGACACTACGACATAATGGAGACCTGGAGTTAGACTTTAACCACAAAAAAATTAAAAATTAAACTTTTTAACAAAAAATTGAACCGACGAAAACAGAAACTAAAAAGCGAAAAATAACTAATTATGAGTCGGCGCCAAACAACCAATCAACGAAGATCATTAAATTACTTTAAATAAATAATAAAAACAACGTCACATCAAATACAACGTGAAATTTTCAACGATAAACAATAACTTTCCAAAAATGCGTTCTCCGCTCGGCCACTTGCAACTTACACGCAATTTGCTTGTTAAAAGTTCGTTTGGCGCCGACTCATAATTAATTATTTTTCGCTTTTTAGTTTCTGTTTTCGTCGGTTCAATTTTTTGTTAAAAAGTTTTATTCAATATTGTACATACGGTCAAATGCTGTGTGACGACAGAAATGTGAGTGATTATATTTGGCTCCATAAAAAACATAAAGATGACACTAAATCCCTATTTAAAACGTGTACTTACCTTGCTAAGAGATTCCATCATGACACCATTTAAAAGTCATAAGAAAAACAAAAAAATATAAACATTAAAGTAACAATGATTTTAAGAAGGAAGCGGTTAGGTATTGGTACTCTGTATAACTGTACAGTGAAAGCTAATAAATCTGTCTCTTCCGTAACGGAAGAAGGGCGTGAAGATAATTCTATGTTGTCAGTACAAAAAACTGGCTAATAGCTAAACAAGCCGTGTGATTACCAACCGTTCTAAAGGTACCATGCAAGAGTATGACGTCAATTTTAATTTGGACTTTCTCGAAAAGGATTGATATTGGAGATGTGGTTCAATCTAAATTGGTAGTGCAGTCGTAGAATACATAGGTACCATATCACAGCCAAAAAGACTATCTTAATTTTGGACCTTCTCGGCTCATTCTTAAGACGCTGACAACAGCCAAAAACCCCAAATAAGCTTCTTTTAAATACATTTTTAGCTGTATCTATTCTGTTTGTGGGAGTGAAAAAAATATATGTTAATCTTGATCGTATTTTCAAAAACACAATTGCGCCCATAATACGTTTTCTTGTTAGTTGGTTTACAATTTTTTTCTATCGAGAAACGATGTTTTTTTTTTAAACTAACCTCTTAAAACATGCTTAAGAGCAAACAAAACAATCTCTATTATTTACAAAATATTATAAATGAAATTAAAAAGACATAATAAGAAAGACAATAATCTAAAACATAGTTGTTTCAGTTTTTCAAATAAGCTTTTTTTTTTTAAATCTATATTGTCAATTTTCATTCAAGTTGAGCGGCGCACCCGACGCTCTCCTCTCGTTGCCTCTCTTTCAGTTCTGTACAAAACGACAGTGACCGGAGAGGTCTGATTGTTTACGTGTTGTCAGCCTATTGATGAGTGGTACAGTCCATTTTTAATTTTTGCCACCTAGTTTTAACGATAAGGAATTAGCTAGAACTAATTTTCTTTTTGCCGTAAAATACAACGTGTATCAAAAAAACGTGATCATATTCTCTCATTCAAGGAATGCTATCGAATAAATTTTATTAAGGGGTCAATTCTGAAATCGCAAGAAATAAATCACTTGTTCCATTCATTTTGTAGAGCGACATCGATGATTTTGTAAGGAACATTACGATTTCAGGGTATCTTTAAAGTTGTTCGATACCATTCCCTGAATGAACTCTTCAAGTAGACCACGTATTTCTGATACACTTTGTATAATAGGTATACCAACGACATCAAGGAGATTGCTGATGTGTTACCAACCTTCGAAGAAAAGATAAAAAGTCTCACGTGCTTGGAATTTTACCGACATCAAAGGGACTAGTTATAACAAGCGCATGGGGCGCGCGTTCGACACGCCGCGTTTCGGACGCTCTATGAACAAATGCAACGAATTACATATATAAAGGGTTGTCGTCCATCGATCAATTTTCATCGCGTCCGCGCACTATGCGCGGCCCGTGCGCTTGTTATTGCCAGTGCCAGTTTTAGCACTACCAGCGCCCTGGGCGAGATTTCTACTACGCTATCTGCTATACAAACGCATGTGACAAAAATAAAAACCGGCCAAGTGTGAGTCGGACTCACGCGCAGTAAGGGTTCCGTACCACCCATCGACCTGATACCCCATAGAAACTGATTTAATTTACGAGAGTTTATCAAAAGACATCAACGCGCGTACGCGAAATGTGAATTTTTACATCTCTTTCTTACGTAGGTACTACAATATTTGTCTACATTTGCCATGTTTTTAGTATTTTTTGCTTAACTACATAGTATGCACTATAATCAGACCAAGTTTGACGTTGGTATGTATTACCGTTTTGAAGATAGAGCAGGAACAAAAACGTTGAAAAAAAATTCATGTTTTTTGAGGTTTCTTGTATGGGGACCCCCTTTGGTTTTAGAGTTTATTTTTATTTTTAGTATTTGTCGTGATGTACACCATAGTCACACATATTTTGTGAATATTTCAACTAGTTATCTATTACCGTTACAACGATACAGCCCTGTGACAGACAGACGGACGGACGGACGGACGGACGGACGGACGGACGGATAGCGTAGCGAGAGTAATATAGTCCCGTTTGCACCCTTTGGGTAGAAAGGGAATACTTAACCATTTATTTTAAATAAAATTTTACTGGCTTTTTTATCGCCAAACTCTCATATTACAACACCGAAGTCTGTTTTTAGGGTTCCGAAGTCCTACAAGGAACCCTTATAGTTTCGTCATGTCCGTCCGTCTGTCCGTCTGTCCGTCTGTCCGTCTGTCCGTCTGTCCGTCTGTCCTAATCTTTTACAGCTTAATAACTTCTACAGTTATAAACATAAGTAAATGAAATTTTGTTAAAAAATAGTCTACATATAGATCTCAATTTTAAAAGAATAAAAGATTCGTTTTTGCGTATTTTAGGGGTGGCGTCCATACATGTGAAATGGAGAAAAAAAATTTTTTTTCGCTGTACCCCCTCGTGTGGGATATCATTGAATAGGTCTACTAAAATGAAGGTAATGTTTGATACACCACTTTTTTATCAGGTGTACCATCTGCGAAATATAGCCCGCCAAAGTGGCTTGCAATGTGTCCCCCCCCCTGCCATTTCTAAACTATGCAATGTAGAAACTTATAATCTTCCACATTGATAGACCTTTGTAAAAACTCTCTTTTAAAATTATTTCGAGTATAATGTGATTATAATTTTTTGAGTTATAGAGAGAAAACTGAAAAATACTTAAAACGTCGTAGTTCAAAGGTCATTGACCTTAGAGAAAAATGATCATAGCAAATAATGCTCCTTTAGCTACTTTCTATTTGAAAAAATCACAAAAAGTAACTTTGAAATGACAAACGTCTTAAATTTGGCTTCTTGAATTTATCGCTAGATGGCGCTACTAACAACACGCTCTGAGTCGCGAATGCTGCCGATTATTGCAAAAACTAAAATAGCCATGATTAATATTCGATTTGATTCGTTTGTAATTACACCTACTTAAGGAACCCTATAATACTGAGCATGGCCCGACATGCTCTTGGCCGGTTTTTTGAAGTTTGTTTTGTGTTGTCGATTTGATCTTTTATTTATTTATTAACAAAGTGTCTCTGTTAGGTGGGTCAAATAAACGTTTTTCTTTCTTCTTTCTTTCTTTTCCGTAATTTCATTTTCGATTGACAAAGTTGCAGCAGAGAAATGAAAGGGTACCTTGGGCGCCCCTTGATGTCTGGTGCCCTGGGCGGTCGCCCAACCGGGCTCTACCCTAACGCCGCTACTAGTTATAAGGGTACGGGGGTGCCGATGAAATTACAATCACATGTGACTTTCCATCTTCATGTCCCAGTTTGGTGAACCGACTTGCGGTACCATTTAGGCAACAGCCTAGGTGGTATTGAAGTTGTTATGGACAAAGGTAACCGCTTAACATCAGGTGGGCCATTAGCTCGTTTCGCCATCCTATACTATAAAAAAAAAACTAGTCCCTAAGCCCTTCAAACCGGAATACAGCAATGCGCCTTGGCAGCTAAAAGAGATACTTACTACAAACAGCTATCGTTATCATCCTCCATCCTTAATTCTAAATCAATCCTATCACCTATGGCCTCTAGGGATGTCCACTGGTACGAAACTAGGTCGAGTATGGTTCATTACTCATTCAGTAAGTCCTTCGCTCATTATTGACTGGTCAATTGCTTGATGGCGTTTGAGAACATACGGACGGTTATAACCTCGAGCGTTCATTGAATTTTTTGTGGATGAAATTTAATGTATTATTATAATAATGAACGGAGATTTTGTACAATAGAATAGAACTTAATTCGCAGGAACAGTTGTTTTATAACGTCTTATAATATTAGTGTCGATAGAATCATGTTCCACCTTATAAAAAGGCAGGCAAATATTTTATTACAATGCATGCAAATTTTGATTACTAATACGTATATCACATTCACAATACTATTTATTTATTTATTATATTCTTTATTGTACATTACACCAAACGAAAACAAAGACAATAGTTTACAGAAAGATTAAATAAGTACAATGGGCTGTCTTATCGCACAAGGCAATCTCTACCAGACTACTTTTGGATGGACTAGAAGAATGGGAACCGATCGTGGGTAGGTACGGTGTAAAAGTAGGTCGTTTCGTACATAATATACATACTGAAATATAATAATATAAAGTACATGGAATCTACTTAAATAACTATGAGAAATATATATCATATAATATACTAATAAATACAAATATAAAGTGTAGTAGTTGAGCAATTTCAAGAAGTAGTGAAACAGATTGACAAGTAGTGTTCTTTTACTAATTATTTAAAAACCGGTAGTGATTGTGCACGCCTCACATTTATATATTTTACATAGTCATGTCAACTCAGTGTTAATTTAAATAGATGCATTTTACAAATGTAACCAATTATTAAATTTATTTTATTATCATAATAAAGATGTCAACAGTAATTAAGTGAATCAATTTCATTGTTAAAATAATAATATCTACATTCTACTTTTTAAAATTTACAAATTCGAATATCGTGTAGAAGCAACTTTCTGGTAGCCAGGACTTTAGATTACTTTTAAACTGACGCAAGAGAAGCTCTCGTACTTATTGAACCAAAATATCAAATCTTTATTTAAATCAGATGTCAAATAAAAAAATATTGCTCGACAGATTCCAGCGCCGTATGTTTTCTAACCTAATAATTATACCACAGATTAATGAACATATAGAAACAATAATAATAATTATTATTACGGCCTTCCTTTCTAATTGCGACACTTAATATTCGTGTAATACGACATCTATTGTTTTAAAATAGCAAGTTATTCATTGCCGCTGGCGATGCTTGTGTTACAATCTTTTATTTTATATAAGTAACTTGGTTGTGGGTGTTATTGCAAAATGTAGGTTAATAATCAGTTTTGCTTGAATAAGAATGTAGGAGTCCACTGCTGGACATTTATTTCTCTTATATTAGTTTTTCAATAAATAAATAAATCAATTATTTCAATTTCAATGTTTTTTTATTTCAAATAAACCTAATTACAGGCACTTTTGAAAGGTCAGGCTCTAGTTGCACGGTTCCAAATTGTGGGTCCTATGGAGAAGAACCGGCAAGAAACTCCATGGATAAACTCTTTTTAAAATAGGTTATTGTTTATTAGGTACTATTCAAATCATGTGAGTAGGATGTAGGTTAATGTCAGAAATAAACAAGAGTTTTAAAGTGAGTATATTGCCTTTAGAAATAAACGTAAAAAGAGTTGCCATAGTATGTAGAAGCTGACCTGTCCCGACAGACGGCACCCGTTCACGAGCATGACGCGAGCATCAGCCATCGCTTAACTCAACCATATTGAAGGGAACTTAACGACCCGACACTAACGCCACCATCAGCATGACATTTAAGTTAGCATGACAGACTCATACTGCTAGAAAACAAATAGGCAGGAATATATAGAATTACCTACTGTAAAAACATTAATGGCCACATGATACTTACATTTTACATTTAAATCACCCTTTAAAAAATTGTAATTGTAAATATTTTGGCACATGTTTACATATCACCATCTAGTCCCAAACTAAGCAGAGCTTGTACTATGGGTACTAGGCAATGGATATAATACCTACTTATATACTTTTTTTTTGTAAATATATACTTATAATACATAACCAACACATACACTCATGTTCATCACACAAATATTTGTGTCCTGTGGGAATCGAACCTCATGATCAGCAGACTGACACTCGAACCACTAGACCACAGGGGTCGTCAAATCAATAACCGATCAATGAATCGTCAATGATCAGCCAGTCCTTAAAATGAGCCACCCCAATGACCGCTTCAATCAGAGTCGAAATAGGATCATCATCAATCATCAATGCAGCCTATCGCAGTCGATTGCTGGACATAGGCCTCTCCCAAGTTGCACCACAACACTTGGTCCTCTGCCTTTCCAGTCCAGTTCCAGTTCCAGTTCCCCCCAGCCATTTTAACCAGGTCGTCGAACCATCCGGCTGGGAGGCGCCCTACGCTGCGTTTGCCAATTCGCGGGACTCCTCTGCTCCAACGGCCATCGGTCCTTCGACAGACATGGCCAGCTTACTGCCACTTCAGCTTACTGATCCTACAAGCTATGTCGGTCACTCTGGTTCTTTGGATAATCTCGTTACCTATGGATTTTATTCTTCTAGGAAACTCCAAGCATAGCTCGCTCCATAGCTCGCTGAGCGACTTTGAATTTGTGGACTAGCCCAACTGTCAGTGTTCACGTCTCGGCACCGTAAGTCATGACGCACTGGTTGAAGACCTTCGTCTTCAAAATAGTACTGATTATACAGATTTATTTTTAATTCAATAATAACCCTTTAAGGGTTTACTGTACTCATCAATTTGAAGAACTCTTCAAAAAAAGACCATCCTTGAAAAAACAAATCTGCTGTTCCCTACATTTTGTCTATTTTTTCATCACGATTTCAGGGTTGGTCTCATAGTAAGAGTTCTTTAAATTGATGAGTACAGTAATCCCTTAAAGGGTTATTACTGAATTAAAAATAAACCTGTATAATACAAAACGAGTACTCTTTATTGTACATGAAAAAATTAACAACACATATGACTTGTATAAAAGATATTTACAATGGACGGTCTTATCGCTCAAGGCAATTTCTTTCATACAACCTTAGGATGGAGAATATGAGCAAGTAAAGAGAGGCCTAGTACGCAGTGTAACAACATAATAGAATACATATACTACATGACATAAATACTATAATACATATATCTATAACACAACTACATAAATATGAGATACAATAATCGTAATAAATACAATATATTATGTCTAAACATTACATTTTGATAGGTGACGAAAAGGTGGAACAAGTGAAAGATTTTGTATACCTGGGTTCCATGTTTACGAGAGATGGCAAGCATGTGAAGGACATTGAAAGGAGAGTGAGTGCTGGTAATCAGGTGAATGGGGCACTACACACCTTCATGAACAGCCGCAAAGTGTCGGAAAAGGCACGGCTGGCTGTTCATGGGGGAGTGTTAGTGCCTACACTTATGTATGGTAGTGAAAGTTGGGTATGGCAGAAGAAACATGAAAGTAGAATAAATGCAGTAGAAATGAGAGCTTTGAGAAGTATGTGTGGTGTAACTTTGAGAGATAAAGTAAGGAATAACATGATAAGGGAGCGTTGTGGAGTGAAAGAAGATGTAGTGACAAAGATTGAGAAAGGTATGTTAAGATGGTTTGGACATATAGAGAGGATGGACGAGAGGAGATTGACGAAACAAGTATACGAAGCGAGTGTGGATGGAAGAGTTGGAAGGGGACGACCTCGGCGAACGTATCGCGATCAAATCGCGGATGTTCTCAAAAAATGCCAGGTTAAGAGTTCTCTAAACCGACGAGCATGCATGACGAGGTTAATGGACGTAGATGAAGCGAAAGAGGTGTGTCAGGATCGTAGCAGGTGGAAATCCATAGTCTCTGCCTACCCCAATGGGAAACAGGCGTGATAATATGTATGTATGTATGTATGTAAACATTACATAATGTACCTGCCAGAAATTACAGCAATGATAGGTAGTGATCCTTTACCAGTTTTTAAAATATAGGCAAAGATTGAGCACGCGTCACTTGTACTGGCAAAGCATTCCACAGGCGAGCAGCCTGAACTGTAAAAGAATTACCAAAGAAATTTGTGGAATGCAATGATACCGCCCACGTGAGGTTTTCTGATGACCTTAAGAGCCTCGAATGTATGTCATGAAGGAACTTAAAACATTCTTTAAGATAGTGGGGAGTTGAGGGATTGAATAGGATACTAGTAGGATTGTATACTTGTGACCCGTAACATTTCCCATTCATTCATTTATCGGTCACGCCGATGAATGAATGAATGAGAAAGGTGGCGTTTGTCGATTACCATACTCCTGTGATACGCCTACACTTTAGTCGAACGGGCCTACGCAAGCAAACCTTAGATAGGTTTAATTTCCCCCATTTATGTTTTATTCGTGTAATTTCCATTACCTTTTACACCCACCGGAGGTGACAGGGATACGGAATGACTGGTTGAACGAGGGACATATTGAAGGAAGATTTTCATTACTTGATTCTCATTCCATTCCAACCATAGAAATCAAAATAAAGGTAATAGAAGGTAATATTTTTTTCATCCCCCCATCTCGGAAAGAGTATTTTTGCTCTTCGATATCTGAGTGCAAAAGCCGTTTTTATCCCCTAGTGGATAAAGTAAATTGAATTTAGAACATCGTGTGCACTAGGTTTGTGAATTCAAAACATCATTAAACCTATTTACTTCTCCCTCCATGGTGCCGAATTGATCATACAACCTTTTTTAATTTGTTAAAAACTCAGACTCGGAACCTTCTTGGTGTACTTTTTTTTATTTGCTTTGCGCGCGCCAGTTTCTTTTCACGTCATTTTATTAAAACCTTAGGTTAAAAACAAGAAACTTGAAAACAAGTGAAAAACCTAAAATGCACAGGTCTATTACCTTAAAATGAGTGGTTCTAGCGACGAGGAAGTTTATTTGACGCAAACAGAATTGACTGAAACTGTTAATAATGCACAAATGAGCTTTCTCCCTCAACAATCACGCGAGAAGTATTTGAAACAATACGATATGGTTAACATGTGGCGACTAGATAAAGGAACCAAAACTTTCTCAGAAAACGTTTTGCTCATTTACGCCAAGGGAATCCGATGAATCGGTACAACTATTAAGTATGACAGATAGTTTACCGAAAAACAGTACACAAGTCACTAACACCAACATTACAGTACCTAACAAAAATATTACTCTCAACTTAAGTAACTGTAGCAACGTTACTTTAAATTTTTCTTATTTAGGTATACCTAAGTATTATTTGTTATAGTTTAGATATTATTCTGTAATACTTACCTATCATAATGTAGTAGTTAATACCTAAAGTGAAATAAAAGTATCTTGTGATTGTAAATGTTTTTTTTTGCATTTAGTCATTTCCTCGCTGAGGTGGGATGAAAAGTTACGTGTTGCACTCGAGTGCAAAGATTTTTCACCTTGTGCTCTATTGATTCCCTCGCTAACGCTCAGGATTCTAACTGTTGAATCACTCGCTGCGCTCGTGATTCAATTTTAGAATCCTTCGCTTGCTCGGGCATCAAAATTGAGCACGCGGTTAAAAAGCAACTTTGCACTCTTGTATAACAAATAACTATTATTAAATTAATGTTATCGTTGTGCTGTCCTGTCACTGTTCTGTGCCACATAAAAGGGTTTCTTTCTTTCTTTCTTTCTAGAAGTAGCAAAGCTGCGTGAAATTGTCACCACATGCAGGGGCTCTACTCACGTTTGACGATATTCGATTAATCGTACCATTGATTGCACGGTTTGCTACTCCAATCAACCATCGTTCTCTTATCGCATGCGATGATCGTGTTTCAACGTTTGTCTTTTTGTGTTCAGGTCAATCCTATACGATTACGAACCATAGTCTATCTTTACTGTGCCTTTTTTAAGTCCTACCTATCCTTATTGTATACGTGTCAATCACAACGAAAGTTCGTTCGTCAAACGGGAGTAGAACCCCAGGTGTCTTATATAGTGAATACTAGAAACATGGTGGGCGTAATCGAGAATTTTTGTGTTTGTAGCGGAAAATCGGCGACACGCGTTCCAGTATTAAAAGACAGTGTAAATAACATTTCTATTACCGTATTATTTGGATTTCTATGATTCCAGTCATATAATAAATGGTACCTTAATTCCTAATTCTTAATTCCTAAGTATACCTTATGTATACCTAGGACAAACTGTCCAGTTAGGTAGGTAAAACTTCGAGAAAGAGCTAGGTCAATCGTCGAATCCGACTCGGTTGGGCAGCGTTCGCGAAGCTATACGCAATATCTTCTCGTCAAAAATACCGCAGTGTCTCAAGACGAAAGTCTTTGACCAGTGTGTGTTGCCAGTAATTACTTACGGCACTGACAGGTGGTTGCTCACAATGGGCCTGATAAGAAGGCTCAAAATCACTCAAAGGGCAATGGAAAGGGCTATGTTCGGAGTGTCCCTGCGTGATGAATCCGAATTGAGGAGATTCGTAGGAGAACGAAAGTAACCGCCATAGTCCGAAGAATTGCCAAACTTAAGTGGCAGTGGGCGGGGCACATTGCTCGCAGAACGGATGGCCGATGCGGCAGTAAAGTTCTGGAGTGGAGACCGCGTACTGGAAGGAGCAGCGTGGCTAGGCCCCCCACAAGGTGGTCCGATGACCTAGTGAAGGTCGCGGGTATCCGCTGGATGCGGAAAGCGAAGGACCGGTCGTTGTGGCGATGCTTGGGGGAGGCCTATGTCCAGCAGTGGACGTCTTTCGGCTGAAATGATGATGATGATGACAATTAATTCCTAAGTACATCAATATTTGAATTATGTCCATCGTTTAAGGTAAAAAAACTCGGCTAGTATCCTGCTATGCGAATTACGCATGCGTCAACTTTTTCATCTGTGTGAGACTTTAAAACTATTTTAGTACAGTTAAAACCTTTAAAACATTCCTTTTATGAATATCCAGTGTATCTTGATGCGTGGTAAAATGGGGTTTTCAATTTAAATGTACTGGATCTGACTTTTTTTTTACATTTGTCTTTGCAAGTAGCGCCCCATTGAGAGGTCAAGATAAACTGGTTTATAAAATAAAGGTTCAGGAAAAAGAGTAAAACTATAAAATGCATTCATTATATCGTTTAACAGTAATCATTCATGCTTTTTGTATTAAAGAATTGGCAATTATTGTCAAAGGCCTTGGACGTGTTCTAGTGGTCAAGCTCTAGCTCGGCTGTCGTCTATGAAATCGTCAGTTCGATTTGTTGAATGTAGTTGGCATGCTGGCCTGGCTGGGATGCTGGCGTAGCTGATGCAGGTGGTAAAGGCCCGTGAGGTGGCGTGCAGTGCGCCACCGAAGAGGGTGCGGCTGACACTAGGCCGCACGGGAGAAGGGGCTCGCCTGCTTGTGGCGGACCGGGACCTGTCGGGGGTGGTTGTGTGAATACCGAGTGTTCCCACGCCCAATGGTAGTTGAAGGAACACCGTGTTGGTTTTAGTCGGTAAGTCCGACACTGGCTCCGTCTACCCCAGGCGGAGGGCGTCCATGAGGACTTCCCCACGGCAAAAAAAAAGGTTATTGAAAACGGCCTTTATATGCTTCATACAACTTTTGTCGAATTTCTGTCTCTAGTATGGCAAATATTTTTCATATAAAGGGATCATGATATCAATGCGCAGGAGCGTTCTCATGTACTAACTACCTGTCTGCTACGAGAATCCCGTTTTCCATTCCCGCTCCCTCGTGCCGCAACTCAAGCCAGGCCTGGCTAGTACCAATACTGATCAATAGCAACGCTGTAAAGTGCCTTATGACGTCATTTTTAACGGTCGACCGCGGCATTCTCACAGCAGACAAGTAGTATGCCGATAACATAGTATCGTATTATCGTATTGTAGTATGTCGATAGCTGTTTTAAGCGCCATTTTAGCGATTTTACCACCTTGCCTCATAATCCTCTTAAGGGGTCATTGTACTCATTAGTATAAACAACTTTTACTATAGCACTCTCACGCACACCCCTATATAACCTCACACACATAAAAACACACACACTCACAGACAAGTCTCACATATACATACCAGGCCCCTCAAAAAGTATTGCGAAAAAAAGTTTTTATATATGGGAGACTGGCCAGTTATAATGTTTTTCGAAAATATGATTATTTATAAGTAAAAATAAGTAAATTCCAATTTCAAAATTTCCCTCCACATTTTTTGCGAGTTAATTCAAAGTATTGTGTCTCACTGAAATATGGATCTGCGCCGGGAACATTTTAGAGCTATGATTTTATACGATTTCAAGTGTCGCCTGAAACCGGATGAATCGTACGATAGACTTCAAATGGCATTCATGGATGAAGGCCCTTCCAAGGCAACCGTGTATCGTTGGTATAACGAATTCAAGCGCGGTCGACCAACTTTGGGGGATGACGAAAGAAGCGGTCGCCCTTTGACGGCTGTTACCGAAGAAAACGTGCTAGCAGTGAAAAATGTAATCCAAGACAATAGGCGAATTACATATCAGGAGATTCAACACATATTGAAGATTGGATCGGGAAGCGTTCACGAGATTCTACACAGCCATCTTCGCGTGAGGAGGATAGTATCACGCTGGGTGCCGCACAACCTCACCGATGCTCAGAAGCAGGCCCGGGTGGAATGGTGCCGTGATATGCTTAACAAATTTGAAGCAGGCTCGTCTCGGCGTGTTTACGACATCGTTACAGGTGATGAGTCCTGGATTTATCAATACGACCCAGAAACCAAGCGCCAGTCGACTGTTTGGGTGTTTCAAAATGAGCCAACGCCTACCAAAGTGAAGCGATCTAGAAGCGGGGGTAAGATTTTGATCGCTAGCTTTTTTAATTTGACTGGCCACTTGGTATCAATTCCCTTACGGGATCAAAGAAGCATTAATGCCGAATGGTATACTACCAAATGTTTGCCAGAAGTTTTCTCTGTTATAAGCAACAAGCGACCAAACACAGGGCTCCGCGGGCTACTGCTCCACCACGACAATGCACCTGCGCACACCGCACTCAAAACGAGGGACTTCCTGGACAGCACGCCAGTCAAACTCCTGGGTCACCCTCCTTACAGCCCTGATCTAGCACCGTGTGACTTCTTTTTATTCCCAAAAATAAAAAATCAGCTCAAAGGGATACAATTTTCGTCGCCGGAAGATGCGCTGGCTGCGTTCGAGCAGGCTGTAAACGAGGTGTCTGCGGCGGACTGGAAAAAGTGTTTTGAAAACTGGTTTAGGCGCATGAATCTTTGTATAGAGGCTGGTGGAAAGTACTTTGAAAAGATTTGATAAAAATATATGTACGTATAGAACAATTTTTTTTAGTTTCGCAAAACTTTCTGAGTGTCCCACGTATACACAAACTCACAAATAATAATGTTTCTTTTACTTACCTAATTAATCTAACTATAGCATGTATGAATGTAACAATAGCATGTATGTTAAATAGTCAAATAATTTTGGAAGATACTGGTTCCCACGACACAGGGAATCCTAGTGTGGGTCCCAGCAGTGTACCTTGTAAAATATGCTTAATTTGGTTAAATAAATTATCATTATCATTATCATCAGCACCAACCCTAAAATCGCAAAATAACAGCCGTTCCCTACATTTGTGTTCACATAAATCGATAAAATGTAGAGAACAGCAGATTCTTTTCGCGATTTCAGGGATGGTCCCACAGTATAAGTTGTTTACACTGATGAGTACAATTACCTCTTAAGAGGTTTATTATAAACTAAGAATAAGGCTGTATAAGCCGCCAGCAGTCCTTGAATTACAGTATCCCGGCAGGTAGGTACCTGCCGGGATACTGTAATTCAATTACACCGGCACCCGTACCGTATCCTTCGTAGGTACGAAGGATACGGTACGGGTGCCGGTGTAATTACAATCACATGAGACTTTCCATCTTCATGTCTCAGTTTGAGCCCGGAGTCTGGATTTGTGCCCGGTTAATGGCAATAGGCTCGCTCCCTATTACATGGGACTTATAACATAACTGGCGAAATGTGGGTGTACTATACACCTCTGCCTACCCCTTCGGGGAAATACAGGCGTGATGTTATGTTATGTTGTTATGTTATGTCTCAGTTTGGTGAGTGTGACTTGCATCATTTACGGCTAAAATTAATATCCAATCTATCCACGATTTGCCCTACTAGAGATAGAAATTTGACATAGGCTCCATACAAAATATGTCAAATTTCTATCGCTAGTAAGGTAAATCGTGGATAGATTGGATATTAATTTTGGCCGTTAAGCACCAGCCTAGGTGATATTGGGTTCCGTGTGGTGTCGGACGTAAAGAATTGAACCACCCTATATCTTCTCATGGGTGTCGTAAAAGGCGACTAAGGGATTCACCAGAGGATGGGCAGCAGCGTTCTCTGAGTATTTAACCAACCAACTGCGATCGCCAACCCGCCTGCCAAGCGTGGCGATTATGATTAAGCTACTTGGGGGATGCCAATGTCCAGCAGTGGACGTCTTTCGGCTGAAATGATGAATGAATGATGAGGTGATATTGCAGTTGTTATGGGCAAAGGTAACCGTTTAACATCAGGTGGGCCTTGATATCGTTTCGCCATCCTATTCCATAAAAAAACAACAAGTTTCAGCATTGGTTAGTTTTATTATTAAACTAGCTTTTACCCGCGGCTCCGCTCGCGTTAAATTCTGCTAACCCACGTCAGTCCAGTCCAGTCCATTCCAGTCCAGTCCACTGTCCTACTGTCTCGCTGCCCCGCTGCCCCACTGCCCCACTGCCCCGCTGCCCCGCTGCCCCGCTGCCCCACTGCCCCACTGCCCTGATACCCCACGGCCCCGCTGCCCCGCTGCCCCACTGCCCTACTGCCCCGCTGCCCCGCTGCCCCACTGCCCCGCTGCCCAGCTGCCCCACTTCCCAGCTGCCCCGCTGCCCCACAGCCCAGCTGCCCTGCTGCCCCACTGCCCCGCTGCCCCACTGCCCCGCTACCCCACTGCCCCGCTGCCCCATTGCCCCGCTGCCCCACTACTCCGCTGCCCCACTGCCCCGCTGCCCCACTGCCCGCTGCCCAGATGCCCCGCTGCCCCGTGGTCCCGCTGCCCTGCTGCCCCACTAGCCCACTGCCCCACTGCCCCGCTGCCCCGCTGCCCCGCCTCCACTCTGCCCCACTGCACAGCTGCCCTGCTGCCCCGCTACCCCACTGCCCCACTATCCCCTGCCCCACAGCCTGCCCCGCTGCCCCCCACTGCCCCGATACCCCCTCTGCCCCACTGCCCCGCTGCCCCACTATCCCACAGCCCCACTATCCGACTGCCCCACAGCCTGCCCCGCTGCCGCACTGCCCCGCTTCCCCACTGCCCCGCTGCCCCGCAGCCCCACTGTCCCGCTGCCCCACTGCCCCGCTGCCCCTCTGCCCCTCTGGACCGCTGCCCCACTGCCCCACTACCCCACTGCCCCGGTAACCCAGTGCCCCGCTGCCCCACTGCCCAGCTGCCCCGCTGCCCCGCTACCCCACTGCCCCGCTGCCCCACTATCCCAATGCCCCGCTGCCCCGCTACCCCACTGCCCCGCTGCCCAACTATCCTACTGCCCCACAGCCTGCCCCGCTTCCCCACTGCCCCGCTGCCCCGCTGTCCCACTGCCCCGCTGCCCCACTGCCCTGCTGCCCCACTATATCACTGCCCCACTGCCCCGCTGCCCCGGTAACCCACTGCCCCGCTTCCCCACAGCCCCGCTGCCCCGCTGCCCCACTGCCCCGCTGCCCCGCTACCCAACTGCCCCAATGCCCTGCTGCCCCACTATCTCACTGCCACACTGCCTGCCCCGCTGCCCCACGCCCCTACTGCCCCGCAGCCCCGCTACCCCACTGCCCCGCTGCCCCACTGTCCAGCTGCCCCGCTGCCCGCTGCCCCGTTACACCACTGCCCCACTACCCCGCTGCCCCACTATCCCACTGCCCCGCTGCACCGGTACCCCACTGCCCCGCTGCCCCGCTGGCACGTTGCCCCACTGCCACGCTGCCCCGCTTCCCCGCCCCGCTGCCCCGCTGCCCCACTCCCGCTGCCTCGCTGCCTCGCTGCCCCACATCCCCACTGCCCCACTGCCCCAATGCACCGCTACCCCGATACCCCACTGCCCCACAGCCCCACTGGCCCACTGTCCCGCTGCCCCGCTGTCCCACTGCCCCACTGCCCCACTTCCCCACTGTCCCACCGTCCCAACGTCCCACTGCCACTGTCCTACTGTCCCACTATATCACTATCGTCCCGTCCCATTTCCCATGTCCTGTCCCATGTCCCATCCTATGTCCAGTCCCATGTGCCGTCCCACTGTACTGTCCCATGTCCCGTCTCATGTCCCGTCCCATGTTCCGTCCCCTGTCCCGTCCACTGTCCCGTCCCCAGTCCCGTCCCCTGTCCCGTCCCCAGTCCCATCCCCAGTCCCATCCCCTGACCACTCCACTCCACTCCGCTCCATCGTACATAGAAGCTTCGATCTGTCGGGTGAGTACGCAACCCACGAATAATTTTTTTTCTTTTTTTCTTTCTTTCTTTCTTTCTCAAAACCCATACCAGTTTTTAAGTCAGATCATCAGCTTTCAAACAAAAAAAAAATCATCAAAATCGGTCCAGTAGTTTTAGCGTGATGCTGGAACAAACAAACAAACAAACAAATAAACAAACAGACGTTTACAATTTTATAATAGTTAAGATTATCTAAGGTTCATTTACTCATAAAATTTCACTAATACAACAATGACTAATAGGTACATGTTCAAAAAAAAGAACACAGCCCACATTTTATTAAATCATCACATTTTTTTTTTCAACTGACATGACTTAACTTTTAAATTCGAACGCATTATTCTACCTGGCAAGTCAGCGGCCGAAATAAAAAATATTCATAACAGCGGGGTTCCGAAACCGAGGGATACCAATACCAGATACCACACAGAGATCTAAACATAATAAGCAGTAATGGACGTTGATAGGACATAATAAAAAATGTGGCTCAAAACATGTTTCGATACAAGAATTTATTAAGTAATTGCGTTTATATGGAAAAATGTAGGAGCAAGGAGGATGAATGGGTTAGTTGCTTGTGCCTGTGAATCGTAAAAGTTGGAAGTCAAAAGAGTATTTTTTTCAGGTTTTCTGTGTTGGTACGAGCGGTCTTAGCAATATTTATCATTATCATAAATGAGCATAGAATAGACTGACTAGATGTAGGTACTGCAGAAAATTGGCCTTCATACTGATACAGACCGACTTCTGCTGTAATTAATGAGCGGCTTGAGACCGTAGGGCGTAGGAGAATAATTTTATAATAATAATAATGAATAGGTACCTTCCCTGCATAATGTGATAAAGTTAAACAAAAAACATGTAAACATTCTGCAAAAATTTAAAGTCTGATCCAAAATTATTCATGTAGGTATCATTCTTCAAAATGGCGCATAATTCAACCTAAACGCAAAAATCAAAGTAAAAAACAAGAACAATATTTTTCGAATTTCGAATTCGCATACCGTTTATTGTAACGTGCGTTTAGCCAGCGGGCGTTGAATTTATTTGAACGTTCCAAATGATTTCGAATTAGGAACGTATCATTTTTTTACATGCTAACTTTTTAATGATTATCGGGCTAAGCTGAATTTATTGGGCTCAGGTCACATTGAGTGGGTAATGTGTTTTTTATATTGGCAAGATTTATAAGTTTGAATGTGATATGGATGGACATTAAGTTGATGGCTTTTTATTTGATTAGTGAGAGAAGTGAAATTAGCAATGAAGGAATTCTTCGATGATACTTAATTTTTGTGTGTTACATCTTTCCTCACGCTTTCCTGCAATCTGTGGAAGTGATTTCGCGAAAAGGGACGGAAGTGTGTAACAGGAAGCATAATGTTGTAAAGCACAAGCAGTACGTTGTGTCGCTGAATACGAAACTAGAATCATTTTTTGTGTGTTTTGTCAGTAGTTTTATGGCCTAGTTGCTTAGACCTTCTAGCCTTCTAGTCTTTAGTTACCTACTCACCCTAGTGATGGAAACTTTACTAGGTTTCTGAGGGGATGATGAGAAAATATGAAAGTCACGTTCTTCAACTTTGTACCATTTACCCACACTTGCACACGTTAACGAGTACTTAATATTTAATAATCCACCATTATTACACATTAACACTCGAAAAACACAAATTTTGGAAAATAATACAAAATCCACAACATGTCCTTTCCAAATTTTCTCGGCAAGCAACTAGAATCATCAACAATACATTGTAGTAGTGAGTGAGTAGGTAGTTCATCTTCATATAAGGTTTCTATGATATCAAAAGTGAACCATAAGGTTCAGAAACATGATCTTTCTCATTTGCCTAACGAATGTAAAAAAGCGTTTCGTTAGTTCTTCGCAAACAAATGTCACATTTCAACATTCGATATCATTGATGGATTCAACACAATGTCAAAATATTTTCCCGTAAATAATACCCTATAAAATTATATACCCCGCAAAATTCCCTAGGGATCAAGAAATACCCTAAATTTAGGGGAAAATACCCTAAGTTGTGGACACTGCACAAAATATGTAAAAATGTTGACGAACTTGACCAATGTGAGCCAGCCTTAAAGTGTTTATGGAGATTAGTCTCGAGATTTCGTTACTTTTCTTAATTTCTTATATTTTATTGTTAAAAGAAATAAAAAAGTTGTTGACATTATTATAGACTACTGTTTTATTGCAGAACGATTTGAATTTTTATTGTTCCAATTTCGAAATTGACGAGCGTTTTAATGATTAGATGTTTGATTGTTTTATTTGATTATTATTTGCGGCCAGTTCTTAGTACTTTGGTTTTAAATGTGCGTTCGATTTATGCTCAGATTAAGATTTATGTATCAACGTTTAGTGAGAAAAGTTTAAATTGCATTAAAGGTAGGCATAAAAAGGTTTTGATTGCATGTAAAAGGCATCATGGGATTTAGCTGCTATTATTAGAACATAATTATTACTAATTTATAAGAATAGGTTTGCAATTTCTGGATACAAAGATAAATATAATGTTGACTTTGAAGATTGACACAGCAATAAGGCTGCTAAGACGCAAGTGATGCCGGACAGCGCAAAACATAATCCGCAGGGCATTGATTGTAGTTGACGCAGACATAATATGCCATACATGACATTTGACACATGTCTGAGCTTACGCAACCCTGTGCTTGTTCATCATCATCAACATCATCATTTCAACCGAAAGACGTCCATTGCTGGACAATACTGGGCATGGGCCTCCCCCAAGCATTGCCACAACGTGCT
Organism: Asteroscopus sphinx; assembly: GCA_949699075.1. Lineage (NCBI taxonomy): Eukaryota > Metazoa > Arthropoda > Insecta > Lepidoptera > Noctuidae > Asteroscopus > Asteroscopus sphinx. The sequence continues at coordinate 6,750,681 of OX453029.1, forward strand.
TGTTCATACGTTACAATTATTAATCTGCTCTGCGGGGAACTGCGTCACTTACTTACGTCTCAGCATACGCTTAGCCTAATAACATTTTGTAAAGCTTACTAATTCTGCATTAATTCATGAACGAAATAGCAAGTTAATGATGGACTGTCCAAGGCTTTTCCGAGAATGTAAGTATAACGTAAAATTAAGTACCTAACCTAACCAGGCTTATGGCCAGCCAGTCATCCCGTACTGGTGACCACGTTGTCTTTTACTTTTCAGACTGATAGAACTGTCTATTCAAGTGTTTATCTGTAGCCCTAGTATGAACCATTTTGCCATATCGAAACGTAAATGTAAGTGAATTTTGGATCTGAAATACTCGTTTAAAACATAATATTCTTTTAACTTAGAGCTTTTAGCCATATCTCTGTATGATACAAAATGTGCATTATGGATAAAATTTTATCAAACTGTTGTATTTTTTATTAAAAAAGGCTTACATTAACGTTTCGATACGTCAAAATTGTTCGTGCTAGGGCCACTGATCCACAATTTCTCGATATTCGTGAAAACTCTCCCTACGTAGATTCAGTTGGGAAGACTCGAAAACGTCCTAATTAGGACGATTTTATATTAATCTGCGTCAAGTAAGACGCCGAGCGTGACCGGTGACAAAAAAAAATCTATCTACCGTCGTGTGTGTACAAAAAATGTTCCAATTATGACGCGAAAGTAACTTGAAGTAACCAACTTGTCGTTGATTGTTTGTAAAAAATTTGCATGGCGAAAGCTATAATATGGCGATGATTTATATTATTATAAAATTTATAACACCATTTTGTACCCATGTTAGCAAATAAATAAAATTGAATTGAATGAATTGAATTTAATTTAATTGAACTTACTTTGTACTAGTTTATGTGTATTGTGCTGCCGCTGTGTACGGAACATTTTTTTCGTTTGTTTTGTTAGGGTATGATATGTCTATACTTTTAAATATCTTAATAATAGGATAATTCTTATGGTAGATAGTTATCAGTAAATAACTGTAAAATCTAGCAATTATTTATTTTAGAAATGAGCATACACGGCGATATTGTACACAAAATAAGCATTTGTTTACAAACCGTTCAGTTTTAATGGAAATCTAAACCCAATACATTATCGCCAGCCAATCCTATCAATTACAAACCCAAATCCATCAATAAAATATTTTTCAAATGTCATCCGAGCGGTAGCCATTTTAAAAATTCAAACATCGAAAACAAATCGGGCCGCGTTCGGGTGTGTTCGTGAATTTGCGTATTTTAGGCGCGTTCGCTTTATCGTTCATTTGAGTTAAATCTCTTGGAACTAATCGAGTATCAATGGGGGAACAGATAAGAAATTTTCGTATAATTAACGTGAATATCGACCTTTTGCTATTCAAAAGCGGTTATGGTGGCATATTTTTGTTGTTCTAACTTATTGAGCTGGTGGTAATGATTCGGAAAGTTTTTGGTTTGCTTTGTTCAAGAAATTAAGGAAAATAAGAGGCATACTTTTGTTATGGAATTATGATACCTTATAATATTATAAGCTGGTTAGCAGTTAACATGATATTGAACGTCTAATATTAATTAAAACGTTTAAATCCATGCTTGTCTAATAATTTCATCATCATCATCATCATTTCAGCCGAAAGACGTCCACTGCTGGACATAGGTCTCCCCAAGCATCGCCACAACGACCGGTCCTGCGCCTAAATAATTTCATGAATAGAGCCTATTAGATGTAGACAATAAACTAACACCAGACACTGTAAATAAGCTAATTCAACCGTGGAAACAGAACTGAAATTCTATGAACCTTAGAAAACACAAAAGATATATCTCGGACGAATAAAAAAGGCGGACGGAATATCGCTAAACAATAAGTGAAGCATCCATAGCTCGCTTAAAAGGACGCATATATTCACATCTATTATATGCCAAAAAGCCGCGATTACGCAAAAACTCTAGTGTGACGGTAGTCATTGTTGTAGTGTCACAAATAAAATAACAGTATAAATCTGGTATGTTAAAATGCTTTCGAAATTATAGTGGGTTTAAGAAAAAATTCAGTGCTTCAGTCTTTGTTTAGCGAGATTCCGTCCAACTTTTTTATTCGTCCGAGAGATATATAAATATGTAAAGTCTTTGGTGAAGGTATGAAGTAAGTAGAATAACAAAGTAGGTTTACAATATAATTCAGTACTGCACCATTTGTGTACCTGTTACATGTCCTCAGCTTCTAGTTTAAACAATTATGTCCTCAGCTTCTAGTTTAAACAATTTTTTTTACTCTAAATAGGTACCTACTCGATTACCAACTCGATTATAACTATGAATCATAAATTCAAAGCAAACAACTCGAATTGATTCGTGTCATCACTGGCCACATGACGAAGCTTTTCAAACTTCGAACAGTCACGATTTTCAATACAAGATTTTACCTACGTTCCATATTAGAAAATTTAAAATATCTGGTGACTTCGTTTTATTTAACAACGATTGCTGGATTTGTTTGAAAAAAATTAAGTTTTATTGTTCAAAACAAGCAATGGTTGGTATGGTATTAGATATTATAGTATTGGGTTTTTTATAGTGTGTTCTCATAAGTTTTTATAGTAGGCGATGATTGTAAGCTCTTTAACAAAAGATGGCTGCTTTTACTTTCGCGTTAATTTTTTTCATCAGTTTTTTATTGTACAAAAACTCTTGTTAATTTATTATTTTAGTATATAAATTAAAATTTTGGCATATGGTAGGTATGAACTATGAATGATGATAATAATAATTATATAGGGCCTAAAATTATAGTATGTTATTATTAGTAAATTAAATATGTTCAGGTAGTCAGACCAAAAAAAAAAGATAGACGGAGTGCGTAGAACTAGCGAATGAAGGCAGAAATAGGAATACAAAATGGCAAAGGTGCAGGTACCTATTATTCCGCTTACAGTGTGGCGCGGTCGGGAGCGTCAATATTAGGTATTCTTTTAGTTTGATGATTAGACGTACCTACGCTCCCGACCGGCGGAATAGTGCGTACTCCTTTGCCATTTTGTATATTTTTTTCTGGATTCGTTCGCTAGTTCTACGCGCTCTGTCTATCTAATTATTTTGGTCTCAGTCTAGGTATTAGTTTATATGCTGATTTCTAAATCAAGATAAAAATACCTGAAATAGTCGCAGCCGCAGCTGCTTATCATTTTGCCCAATTAATGTGAAATTGGATGATAAAAAAGAGATTAAAATAATGCTACAATCCACATATCATTTGTAAAATATTTTAACAACATAACATAACATCACGCCTGTATTTCCTCGAAGGGGTAGGCAGAGGTGTAAGTACACCCACATTGCGCCAGTAATGTTATAGTCTCATGTAATAGGGGGCGAGCCTATTGCCATCGGCCGGGCACAAATCCAGACTCCGGGCTGCAACTGAGAATTTCCTAATGAAAAAACCCAATAACATTTAAATAATAATATAATAATATTTTATAATAATTTAACAATCTCTGTAATCATTAGAAAAGTACATGAGGCACCTACGTTAGATAAGTACTCGCAAAAAATCGCGAAGTGACACGTAGGCGCCGTGGCTTAGTTGGTTAAAGCGCCTGTCTAGTAAACAGGAGATCGTGAGTTCGAATCTCGCCGGGGCCTAGTTGAACTTTTTGTAATCTAAAGGATTATTCTAAAGTCTTTATGGGCAAGAAACTGTCTTATACCAATGTTAAAATCCTTGCCCACTTTTGTCAAATATTCTGCCTTAATTTGGTAAACATTCTAAAGTCTTTGTGGGCAACAAACTGTCTTATTTCAATGTTAAAATCCTTGCCCATTTTTGGAAAATATTTTGCCTTAATTTGGTAAACATTCTAAAGTCTTTGTGGGCAACAAACTTTCTTGTTTCAATGTTAAAATCCTTGCCCACTTTTGTCCCTATTCGCATTTAAAGAGCCTCCATGAGTGACGATATTTAACTGTTCGTCCGGCGCACCCTGGGCAGTCAGCCCCGCTACCAACCTGCTGACTGGCTAATCTTTACACCACGACATGAGCTATTATCATTATGTAGCTCATGTCGACACGACAGAAGAATTTAGAGGATGTTCTTATTAACAATTTTATCTAGAGCATAGGTAGTCTTTATTGATATCATAATAGCGCCAGTTTGCGCTGATTCTTCTCTTCCCACAACATAAAAACAAGGAAGCTGTGAAGAGCGAGCGTTTTTGGGGGCTTATAAATTGTCGACGCGCTAATTGGCAAAAATATTCATAATGACGGTATGGTTTTAGAATAGGGTAGTTGGCTAGGTATTACTTAATCATTTTTTTAAATATTATTTTGAATAAAAGAAAATGAAAAATTCGCCTTTGACGCTACAAAATATTCTGAGTATCCCATACCAAGTCGATTTTTTTTCGTTTTAAAGTGTATTTTAATAGTGTGGTTATGTTAGGGAACAGATACTGAACAATTATGCGAATTTACCGTGTTACCGTACACCTTAAAAATGTAACCTGTTTAAATAAATACCTATTTAAAATTAAATAAAACTTTTGAACTTGAAATTAAAGCGTAATAGGATGATATACGGAAGATCGCAGGAACAAAGTGGATGTGTGTGTGAAACAGTATTGTTTCCCGGAACGTGCCAAAGGCGTAGCACTAGAGGGCACCGGCGCGGTCCATTGGAGTTCCCGGAGCTTTTTTTTTTTTTTTATGGTATTGGATGGCGAAACGAGCTAAAGGCCCACCTGATGTTAAGTGGTTACCTTTGCCCATAACAACTGCAATACCACCTAGGCTGTTGCCCAATGATAAATCATTGCTGTTGCCTAAATGGTACCGCAAGTCGGTTCGCCAAACTGAGACATGAAGGTGGAAAGTCTCATGTGATTGTAATTTCACCGGCACCCGTACCCGGAGCTCCTCTATTTTGTGCTGAGGATGGCCACCGTGTGGTTTTAGTCGGTAAGAGTCCAAAATATCCCTCCGCCTTCCCCAGTCGGAGGATATCAATGAGGAGTTCCACCCGAAAAAAAAAAAAACAATTTTTTTTGTTTATATGTCAAAATTGTATGTAACTTTTATTGTAGCAGCTGTAGCACGGAATAAAAGGCTTTTTTATTTTTATTTGATTAATACTGTAGCAATAATTGCGAGGCCCACGTCCAACGGTGGGCATGAAACTGTTGTTCAATATGAAACCGGCTTGCTAGTCAAAACACAACATTCAAAATGTAATAATAAGACTTAAGAACACTATTGTACTCAATGCTACTGCGCTATTGAAAAGTACACAAAAGAACATAAATAATAATATAGTGTGAAAGATTAATAGGTGTAGCAAAAAAATGTGTACCCTTGTATGTGGCTACCTGAGATTATGGAATCAAGTACGGAATGATCTTGACGTAATTTTGTCAAACGTAGATTGGTCCTTGTATGAGTATCCCATCCTTTTTTATTTCAATCAAAATCAATCAACTCAGCTTATCGCAGTCCACTGCTGGACATAGGCCTCATAGGCTTTTTTATTTGACTTAGCTAAAAAGAGAGCTAATAATTGTATTATTGACAGCTGCGGCGAAATATATTGCAACAAGTACTGCACATTATTACTTCAGTACATAGATAGATAGATAGAATATACTAAAAAAAAATTGTATAGTATAAAACAAAGTCGCTTCCCACTGTCTGTCTGTCCCTACGTATGCTTAGATCTTTAAAACTACGCAACGGATTTTGATGCGGTTTTTTTAATAGATAGAGTGATTCAAGAGGAAGGCTTATATGTATAATCCATAAAGGTATTATACTCTTTGGTATAATCACTATTTAGTGTAAAACAAAGTCGCTTCCCGCTGTCTGTCCCTACGTATGATGTGTACGTATGCTTAGATCTTTAAAACTACACAACGGATTTTGATGCGGTTTTTTTTAATAGATAGAGTGATTCAAGAAAAAGGTTTAATTACAAGCATAATACAGTAGAGAAACACTGATAATTTTAGAGGTTTTTAATGTGATGTCGTAAATAAACACATTTTTACTCTCGCTACGCTGTCCGTCCGTCCGTCGCGTCGGTCCGTCCGTCTGTCTGTCACAGGGCTGTATCTTTTGAACGGTAATAGTTAACCGGTAGAAATTTTCTCAGAAATTGTGTTGTTATGATGAGGTGTATCACGACAAATACTAAAAACAAAAAAAGTCTAAAACCAATGGGGACCCATACAAGAAACCTCAAAAAACAGTCTTTTTTTTCAACTTTTTTGTTCTTGCTCTATCTTCAAAACGGATATATACCAGCGTCAAACTTAGTTAGATTATTGTGCATATTATGTAGTTTAGCAACAAATACTAAAAATAAGACAAACATTGACATATACGTGGGACACTCAGAAAGTTTTGCGAAACTAAAAAAAATTGTTCTATACGTACATATATTTTTATCAAATCTTTTCAAAGTACTTTCCACCAGCCTCTATACAAAGATCCATGCGCCTAAACCAGTTTTCAAAACACTTTTTCCAGTCCGCCGCAGACACCTCGTTTACAGCCTGCTCGAACGCAGCCAGCGCATCTTCCGGCGACGAAAATTGTATCCCTTTGAGCTGATTTTTTATTTTTGGGAATAAAAAGAAGTCACACGGTGCTAGATCAGGGCTGTAAGGAGGGTGACCCAGGAGTTTGACTGGCGTGCTGTCCAGGAAGTCCCTCGTTTTGAGTGCGGTGTGCGCAGGTGCATTGTCGTGGTGGAGCAGTAGCCCGCGGAGCCCTGTGTTTGGTCGCTTGTTGCTTATAACAGAGAAAACTTCTGGCAAACATTTGGTAGTATACCATTCGGCATTAATGCTTCTTTGATCCCGTAAGGGAATTGATACCAAGTGGCCAGTCAAATTAAAAAAGCTAGCGATCAAAATCTTACCCCCGCTTCTAGATCGCTTCACTTTGGTAGGCGTTGGCTCATTTTGAAACACCTAAACAGTCGACTGGCGCTTGGTTTCTGGGTCGTATTGATAAATCCAGGACTCATCACCTGTAACGATGTAGTAAACACGCCGAGACGAGCCTGCTTCAAATTTGTTAAGCATATCACGGCACCATTCCACCCGGGCCTGCTTCTGAGCATCGGTGAGGTTGTGCGGCACCCAGCGTGATACTATCCTCCTCACGCGAAGATGGCTGTGTAGAATCTCGTGAACGCTTCCCGATCCAATCTTCAATATGTGTTGAATCTCCTGATATGTAATTCGCCTATTGTCTTGGATTAAATTTTTCACTGCTAGCACGTTTTCTTCGGTAACAGCCGTCAAAGGGCGACCGCTTCTTTCGTCATCCCCCAAAGTTGGTCGACCGCGCTTGAATTCGTTATACCAACGATACACGGTTGCCTTGGAAGGGCCTTCATCCATGAATGCCATTTGAAGTCTATCGTACGATTCATCCGGTTTCAGGCGACACTTGAAATCGTATAAAATCATAGCTCTAAAATGTTCCCGGCGCAGATCCATATTTCAGTGAGACACAATACTTTGAATTAACTCGCAAAAAATGTGGAGGGAAATTTTGAAATTGGAACTTACTTATTTTTACTAATAAATAATCATATTTTCGAAAAACATTATAACTGGCCAGTCTCCCATATATAAAAACTTTTTTTCGCAATACTTTCTGAGGGGCCTGGTATGGTGGTACCTGCGTAAGAAAGACATGCAAAAAAACATATTTCGCGCACTGTGCGTTGATGTCTTTTGATAAACTTTCGTAAATTAAATCAGTTTTTATGGGGTATCAGGTCGTTGAGAGGTACGGAACCCTTACTGCGCGAGTCCGACTCGCACTTGTCCGGTTTTTTTCTTTTTCAACGAAGTACTGATTTGTAAAACAAGGCCAAGTTAAGATGATAATTTAAACCGAAAAACTTCTGGAAGTAATGAAATGAAGATAAAAAGAAATGAAATAACTTCAATTTTGTATTATTTACTACATTTACACAAACATTATTCTCATACACACTCAACACAAATACCTACACTACATACACACACCTTACATACACATATCACACATGAATGCATGCCACACTGAACTCAAATTATTTTTATTACTAAATTTTTTTATTTCTTCTTCACTCTTCTACTACACGTACAAAATAATATTACTTGAAACTTATGTTTCAAAATTAATTAATTAATATATTTTTCCATATTGCAATCTCTGGTACATTGATAACTCTTTTTCGATTGTATTGTATTTATGTCAGATTAAAATTGTTGGTGGACCTGGTGTCCTATAATACAGGCTCCGGTTTAGTTTAGGCACCAGTCTCCCACAAATAAAGTATTTATACCTGTGTAAATGCACAACCTTAAATAGCTCAAATGTATTAGTCTATGATTTTATTTGTGGAAGAGAAAATAAACGTCTTTATTATTATTATAAGCAAGTGGCGCAACTTTCCCATATTGTGACTGACCAGGGAAGCATAAATGTTGAAGCATGTTCACTATTCAACATGGATTCTCGCTTACCTGAGTATGACAATCGGTTTAATAATGACAATGGTGTCGTCACATAGCATTGAAAGGACAAGTTTGGTTTGATAGAACTTTTGAGGCGTTCTCTAATTCAATAGAGGAATCGGTTTCGTGAAGGGAGTCGTAAGATGTCAGCAAGCTTGCTTTTGTTTTAAAAGACTATTGTATTTGCCCCTCTGTGTGTTCGTTACAAAATAGAATTCAAGGTTACAAAGTGTAATTAGTGTATTTGGTCAACCAATTACGATAATTGACATGATTTTGAAAAGGGATTAGTTTGATTTAGTCCTTTCAGACAACAACGGACTCTTTTAATCTTACTAACAGTTTTGGCGATTAGGCCTCTAACAGAAGACACGCAATTTCTTGGCATTCTTTTTGCACGTAAAAATAGAGAACACTTACTTATATGAAGTATCGCATACAGCGCGTAAAAAGAACGACGTGCAAAATTAACATTGATTTCTCACACGCCGCGTCACTCCGCGCCTATCAACGTCGTTCAAAAAGTACGTAAAAAACTAGAACATACCGAAACACACTCAGTATCGTAGACGAGACGGCGCTCTTTTTAGTCTGTGATTGGCATTTGAAGAGATGGCCGCACACTAAACTCTACACTAACGGCTAAAATTAATATCCAATCTATCCACGATTTGCCCTACTAGAGATTGGAATTTGACATAAGCTCCATACAGAATACGTCAAATTTCTATCTCTAGTAGGGTAAATCGTAGATAGATTGGATATTAATTTTGGCCGTAAATGAACGTTGTGTGCGTTGAGTCTGCCAAAAGAACGGATTATTTCCAAAATCTCCACTGAAATCTTCACTTAGATATCCCTACTGGTGGTGATTTGTGTATTTTTTCCCAATATCTCCACTGCATGCAAACAAGCCTGCATTCAAGCGAGCATGCAAACACCAAACAAGCATGCAAGTGGTTTAAGTACCTACCAACCAAACATATCCGAGTCATAAAAAAATACAACTAAATAACTACAACCAAATAAATTTTAGAACTTGTAAAAAAATTAACTAACTCAGTGGGGATTTGTAGTTTATTTCCAAAATCTTCACTATAATTTGAAAGCATGCCAGTGGAGATTTTGAAAAAAAAAACACAAATCCTCACCAGTGGGGATTTTGGGAAAAATCGAAAAGAACGCGGCAACGTGGCCACCGTCACGTGCAAACATTAATAAAAATAATTAAAAACAGTGTTAATAACTGCGACACAGTGATACTCTTCTGCAATTATTATCGTTCAAAGTTATTGTAAAAGAACTAATTGTTTTATGGTTCCAAATAAATAAATAATAATAAAAAGAATGTCAAGTAAAAGGTTCGTTCTCAAAAGCGCAAAAAGAACGTCGCCTATTAGAAGCCTTATTGAAGTAATTTCCGTACTGTATTGTAAGCAATTATAAAGTATTGTAAGGATGAAGTTAAATTATTTAAATATAAATACAAATATTTGAAAATATAAGATAGTAATTTGACTTCTAACGATCATTGGTTAGAAGAAAACATGAGTTTATCAATATTTAAATACAAATAGTTAAAATATTATACAAAACTATTTAAATACGAATAAATAGTGTAATAAATAAGATCAAATAGTTTTAGTAATTATAACGATTAGTGTCCATCAATTGACTTAAAATTCGCGCGCTCCCCCACTTTAATAACGTGGGTAGCAAGATGTGGTTATTATTATAGAGCTGTATTTGAATTCATTTTATATTGCTGGTTGTGAAACTGGGAACTACGGTGTTAAGCAAGTGTTGTTAAAAATAAAAGTGTACCAAATTATTAAGTGTTTTTCTTCAGGTCAGAAGTGAGATTACTTCACGTAAGTGTTTTATATTTTATACTCTTTTATCTTTTATATTGTTTTGAATATTACGCTCTTTAATAGGGCGATTATGTGTGTCTTGGATCTTAATGTCGATTATAAATAAGCTAAAAGGAGACATTGCTATGAAATTAATTTTGCAAAACAAGTATGCCGCGATCACCACTCTGCTTGTAAAGTCTAAAGATTAAGGTTAGACGTTTACATAGCTTTCGTATGCGTCGGATGGTGATCAAATCATTAAATTTTCGTTGAATATTGCGATGAGTGATAATACAAAAAAAAATATTTTTAATAACCGACATTATTTGAAGTTTTTTGTACTATGATTACCAATAATTTTACAAAGCGTGATTAATGGGGAGTAATACTTTGTGAACACATTATAATGATATCATGAAAAGTTCTTGATTTGTGGTGATTAATTTAGTAGCTGATATTTAAGTATATTATTCAAAATAAATAATTTATGAGGCATATACTGCAAATACCACGTGCTGGTCTGTTGTTTCTATTAACCCTCGGTGGTAAAATAATATGACTCTTTACACGTGTATATGCATATAATTTTGTTATAATATGTAACATATTAACATTTAAAGAATAGTCATGTCCGTATATTTTTATTTTGACCAGGGTTTCAAATGAACAGTGAAGACGATGGAAGGGTTAGGAGCCCATCTCCGGTGCTGGGAAGGCGGAGCCGCAGCCGCAGGCAGAGCCACAGCAGCAGGCAGCGTCGCAGCAGCAGGCAACGCCGTAGCAGCGGGCAGCGCCGCAGCCACAGCAGCAGGCAGCGCCGCAGCCACAGCAGCAGTCAGCGCCGCAGCCGCAGACAGAGCCGCAGCAGCAGCCAGCGCCGCAGCCAGCACCGCAGCAGGGACCATTGCCGCAGCCGCAGGCAGAGCCGCAGTCGCAGCCCCAGGTTGTATCTTGAATATACTTCTGTTCATCAAAGTCGGCGTCTCGAGACTCCAAGAAGAAGCGCAACTCGTCTGATTCGTGGCTCAGTCCCGGAACAACATGAGGCGCGACTCAGCCGCAGTCGAAGATCGCGGTCCAGGCGCAGCAGGAGTGACAGTCGTCTTCGACGGAGTAACCGAGGTCAACGCCATCGCTGCGATGACCGGTCCCTAAGCAGACGTGCCAACGCACGTGAGTCAAATCCAACAACTGATATATTTTCTAAATTTAACGAGTTTCTGGATAAGATAGCGAATAAGGGCCGGGAAAAATTCAGTAATTTTAATGTCGTCCCTGAATTCGATCCTTCTTCTAAAAACCAAAATATAAATAATTGGATCCATAAGGTCAATGAAATAGCCAGTATTTACAACTGGACAGATCGGCAGATTATTCATAATACAATACCTAAACTTATCGGTAATGCAAAACGATGGTATGAGGGCCTTGCAACTGTTAATTATAGTTGGGTAGAATGGCAAGATAAACTGAAAGCAGCATTTCCGTCAGACGAAAATTACGGTCAAATGTTAACGGATATGTTAGATAGGAGAGCGAAGTTTGGAGAATCCTTGGAAGATTATTATTACGAAAAAATTGCATTGTTGAATAGAACCGAAATAAAAGGAAAGAGAGCGGTAGAATGTATAATATTTGGAATAGATGATAGGGCTATTAGGTTAGGGGCAGAGGCAGCTCAATTTGCTGATCCTGACAAGCTCTTAGCATATTTACGTAATGCTAAAAGCATAGGTAGAAGGAATGACTTTAATAAAACTGTGCCAAAGAAGTTTCAAAGTAGGGACAAACCATCTGTACATACCAAACCAAATACTGTCAGGTGTTTTAATTGTAAGGAGGAAGGCCATGTTATGACTAAGTGTACGAAACCAATAAAAAAATGTACAAACTGTTCGATAATAGGACATGAAGCTAACGAATGTTACCGAAAGAAGGAAGAAACCAAATCAATTTTAGAAATTACAATAGCTAACCCTAAAATGAATGATAAGTATATTCAAACTGTTAGGATTAACGGTCTCGAAAAGCTGGTTATTTAGATTCAGGTAGTGAATGCACTTTAATGAGAATCACAGATGCTGTAGAAATATTAGGTAAATGGGATAGTTCTTATTCAGTAGCGATGACAGGTTTTGGTGGAGCTATAGTTCATGCAGTTGGTAGTAGTCCAGTTGTTCTGGAAATCCAAGGCGTAGCTGTCAAATTAGATGTAATTATTGTACCTGACCATTTCTTGAAATTTCCTTTGTTGATAGGACAGTCGTTTACAGAAGCATCGGGTATTAAGATTCTAAAAACTAGTGATGAATTAATAATTTCCCGAGAATTCAAAGAGACTATTAGCGTGATTAAATTATTTGCTAAAAGTTTTTGCTCATTACAACCTGGTTGTTCGTATGTAGAGGTTTACTCATCTCAGAATGTGTCGGGGCCCATATTAGTATACGGAAGTTACAGGTCCATACCTAATTTAGAACATAATATAGAAGAGGGAGTTTATTCAATTGAAGGCGGCAAAGGTGTACTGTTGGTTGACAATATTTCCTCAAATATTGTAACTTATGATAAAGATCAATTAATAGCAAGAGGTCAATTTTTACAAATTAAAGCTGTAGACTATCCTACCATAAATAAGATTGATGTTGCTAGTATGTTAGAACCTTTTAATTTGAATGATTTATCTTTGGACAATAGCTTAAATAACGATCAGAAATTACAACTATTGGGTGTTATAAATCGATACCGAAATTGTTTTGCAACCAAATTAACAGAACTAGGTTGTACAAGTATAGAGAAAATGAACATTGAATTAACAGATCCCCAACCTATAGTTTATAGGCCTTACAGATTATCACATAAAGAAAAAGTGGAGGTTAGGAATATGACAGACGAATTACTACAATGTGGTATCATAAGAGAGTCTTGTTCACCTTTTGCGAGTCCAATCATTTTGGTCCGAAAAAAGAATGGCGAAAATCGCCTTTGCATTGATTACAGAGCCTTAAATCGAAAAACTGTCAAGCAACACTACCCTTTGCCTAGGATAGAGGATCAGATGGATAGGTTAGCAGGATATAACCTTTATACAACCTTAGACCTGGCATCTGGGTACTATCAGATAGAGCTTACTGAGAGCGACAAAGAGAAAACCTCTTTTGTCACACCCGAAGGGCAATTTGAATTTAACCGGATGCCATTTGGGTTGACAAATGCACCGGCCATTTTCCAAAGAACTATTAATAAAGTTCTTGATAATTTACGTTTTGACACCGTTGTAGTATATATGGATGATGTTTTAGTGCCTTCTATATCTTTCGAGGATGGGCTTAAAAAAACTAGAATCTGTTTTTGATAAAATTCGTAACGCAGGCTTAACATTAAAACTCTCTAAGTGTAGCTTCTTTCATTCAAAAATAGAGTTTCTTGGCTTTGAAGTCTCCGGAAACGGAATAAAGCCCGGAGTGGGTAAAATAGACGCTGTAGATAAATTTCCTACTCCTAAAGATGTCCATAACGTAAGACAGTTTTTAGGTCTGGCTAGTTTTTTTAGACGTTTCATTAAAAACTTTGCTCTAATTGCTCGACCATTGACTCAATTACTAAGGAAAAATGTTCCTTGGGTTTGGGGCAATGATCAAGAGGCCGCTTTCCGTGAATTAAAAGCTAAATTAGTATCTCGACCAATTCTAACATTATACAATCCAAATAACGCTACTGAATTGCATACCGACGCAAGTAAATACGGAGTAGGTGGTATGCTTTTACAAAAGCAAGAAGATGGAAGTATGAAACCGGTTGCTTACTTCAGTAGACGTACTTCACCAGAAGAGCAACACTTCTCATCATATGAGTTGGAAACTTTAGCCGTGGTAAATAGTTTGACAAAATTTAGATGTTATTTAATTGGGTTAAATTTTACTATAGTCACAGACTGTAACTCGTTACGAGCTACTTTTACCAAGAGGGATATGATTCCCCGCGTTGCTCGCTGGTGGAGTATGATTCAAGAATTTGATTTTAATATAGTGTACAAACCGGGGTCTTCTATGGGTCATGTGGACGCGTTAAGTAGGAACCCCTTAAAAGATTTAACTACTAGTACTGATCCCGTAGAGTTACAAGTATTTCATATTAGTGTAGATTGGTTAGCTACAGTACAAACGAATGATGATGAGACACAGAGGATTAAACGGATTTTAGATGATAAAGATTCTAATTCTATTGATTACATAAGGAAAAACTTTAGTTTGAAACGCGGATTAGTCTATAAATCATTGGATGAAGGACTTAGATGGTATGTGCCAAAAGGTGTTAGATGGCAGGTTTTACGTGCTTGTCATGATGACATAGGTCATTTTTCTTATGAGAAGACACTTGACAAAATCAAAACTAATTATTGGTTCCCAAAAATGAACAGGGTCATTAAAAAGTACTGCCAAGCATGTATTCAATGCGCTCACGGGAAGATACCGGGTGGAAAAAGGTCTGGGTTTTTGCACCCAATCCCAAAAGTGTCGGAACCTTTCCACACCATACATGCCGATCATCTGGGTCCTTTTAACGAAAGCAAAAGGAAGAATAAGTACATACTCGCTATTATAGATGCTTTTACAAAGTTTATTATTCTAAAACCCGTTAAAAATACGAAAACTCACACAACTATTTCAATTTTTAAAGAATACTTTGGCTTATTTGGCGTACCTACAAGAGTCATAACAGATAGAGGCACCACGTTTACTAGCTCAAAATTTAAGGAATATTTATCTGATAAAAGTGTTAAACACATATTAAACGCAGTTGCTACCCCACGAGCAAAAGGTCAGGTAGAACGCTACAATAGGACTGTACTAGATTCGTTAACGGCTATGACTTGGGGGAAAGATGAAAGGTTGTGGGATCAGTATTTATTGCAGGTTCAGTGGGGTTTAAACAACACTATAAATAAGGCAGTCGGTAAAACTCCCGCTCAATTATTATTTGGGTTACGACTCAAAGGGCCTACTGAAAGTGGGTTAGCTTTATCAACTCAGGAGCATGAGAGTGATACTGATAACGTAGATAGAATTGAAGATATCCGAAACGAGGCATTAGATAAAATAGTTAGTACTCAGGAGAAACAAGAGCAAATTTTCAATAAGTCAAGGATCCCTCCACGTCAATTTAGTGTAGGACAGTTAGTTAGAGTTGAAAGAGAAATTGGTCAGAAAGGGAAAAGTAAGAAGTTGACTCCAAAATGTCTAGGTCCTTATCGTGTCACAAAAGTATTACCGAATGATCGGTATGAGGTTGAGGACACACCAATCACAAAGAAAAGAGGTAAACAAAAATACGTAGGAATTTTTCCTGTGGACAAGATTTATCCATGGCTTGTATATCAGTCAATAGATGAAATTGATGACGAGGATGATGTTGATAATTTAGATGAGGGTAATAATAGCTCTAATATGGATATAGAGCATTAAATACCATGTATATGATGTTGGTTGATAATATTAAATGTCTATGAATGGAGACATGTTTTCTTATAAGGATTATGATGTTGGTTGATAATATGAAATGTCTATGAATGGAGACATGTTTTCTTATAAGGATTTATATAAATAATCAATACTTTAGATTCGTTAGTGATTATGTACGCGTATAGCTCAATTAAATAGTATGGTCAATGCCACTAATATGGCTACTATGGCTAGTATGGTAGTATGGCTAGTATGGTAGTATGGCAATTATGATAGTGTGGCTACAATGATAGTATGGTTAGTATGGTAGTATGGTTAGTATGGTAGTATGGCTAGAATAATAGTATGACAAAATAAATAAATAATTAAATATGTATAAAACATAACATTTGCATGGCAAATAAAGAGTTGAAGCTGTCAGATTATAATTTTTAGTCTTTTGTATTGTTGTTAAGTAAATATTATTTTTCATGAGATTGAAATGAGATAAATTACCAAACGAGTAGTAGTATTGCTGTAAGATTTTTATTTTATTAATTTTTTTTTGCAATGTTTTTTGTACCAATGTTTTTCTATATCGCGAGGTCGCGACTTATAAGTCAGGATGGACGAATGTAAGCAATTATAAAGTATTGTAAGGATGAAGTTAAATTATTTAAATATAAATACAAATATTTGAAAATATAAGATAGTAATTTGACTTCTAACGATCATTGGTTAGAAGAAAACATGAGTTTATCAATATTTAAATACAAATAGTTAAAATATTATACAAAACTATTTAAATACGAATAAATAGTGTAATAAATAAGATCAAATAGTTTTAGTAATTATAACGATTAGTGTCCATCAATTGACTTAAAATTCGCGCGCTCCCCCACTTTAATAACGTGGGTAGCAAGATGTGGTTATTATTATAGAGCTGTATTTGAATTCATTTTATATTGCTGGTTGTGAAACTGGGAACTGCGGTGTTAAGCAAGTGTTGTTAAAAATAAAAATGTACCAAATTATTAAGTGTTTTTCTTCAGTATGTACTTTAATTTCCAGTTTAATCAGATGCAGCTAACTATCAGTATTTTATACGGGGCGATTGCCAGCCATCCAAAGTGCAACGTCCGGACAATCGAAGGAATTCCGATATTCACGTACAGAAGGATTCCCACACCCCTATAATATCTACTCCATAGTATATTTATTGGATCACATTATAATCTTCCTTGCATACATTAGTCTAAATTAGTATTTCATTGATAAATATTGGAATTCGGTTCATGCGGGTTCAAATTCCATTAACTTTTACCCTAGATTATATTCTTGGACATTTTGGGATCTGGTGTATAAGTTTTAGGGGTGCTTTCTGGCTTAAAGACCATACTTATTTATTTCTTATTAATACAACAACAGTTAAAAACATCAGTCATTGTCTTAATCTAATATTATAGGTACATTTAAATATTTTTTTCTTTTTGTTTTTTACATATATTTTTTACGACCTCTGTGGTCTAGTGGTTCGAGTGTCGGACTGCTGTTAACGAGGTCGTGGGTTCGATTCCCACAGGACAAATATTTGTGTGATGAACATAAGTGTTTGTGTTGGTCTGGGTGTTGCTTATGTATTATAAGTATGTATTTACAAAAAAAAATAAGTATATACGTATTATATCCATTGTCTAGTACCCATAGCACAAGCTCTGCTTAGTTTTGGGACTAGATGGTGCTGTGTAAAAATGTCCCAAAGATATTTATTTATTTATAGGTACATTATACGATGCTTAAACAAATTAAAGGCGTACATAACATTCATAAGTAGGAGTAGTTTTTTCTTTATGCTCAACTCAGCCTATCGCAGGCCACTGCTGGACATAGGCCTATCCCAAGTTGCGCCACAACATTCAGTCCTCTGCCTTCCGCATCCAGCCCCCGCAGCCGAGTTCTTCAGATCGTCGGTCCACCTGGCGGGGGGGCGCCCTACGCTGCGTATGCCGATTCGCGGTCTCCACTCAAGGACTCGTTTGCTCCAGCAGTCATCGGTCCTTCGACAGACATGGCCAGCCCACTGCCACTTCAGCTTACTGATCACACAACAAGCTATGTCGGTCACTCCGGTTCTTCACCAGATAATCTCGTTACGGATTTCATCCTTCAAAGAAACTCGAAGCATAGCTCGCTCGATAGCTCGCTGAGCGACATTGAATTTTAGTCCACAAATTTTGAATTTTAGCCTAACCACAGAAATAGATAGTTAGAATGGTGGTAATCATAATTTTACTTGCGATTCATGCGTGGCAACTTTCTGACAAACCACGCCACGCCTCCCATGTTGACGTCATTAATTTATAAAAACTGGCCAAGTGCGAGTCGGACTCGCGCAGTATGGGTTCCGTACCACCCATTGACCTGTTACTCCATAGAAACTGATTTAATTTACGAGAGTTCATCAAAAGTCATCAACATACCGTGCGCGAAATATGCATTTTTGTATCTCTTTCTTACGCAGGTACCACCACATATGTCTATGTTTGCCCTATTTTTAGTATTTGTTGGTAAATTATATAGTATGCACTATAATCAGACTAAGTTTGACGCTGGTATGTATTACCGTTTGGAATATAGAGTAGAAACAAAAACGTTGAAAAAAATGCATTTTTTTAGAGGTTTCTTGTATGGGGACTCCCTTTTGGTTTTAGACTTTTTTACTTTTAGTATTTGACGTGATAGGCACCATAGTAACACATAGTCTGTAGTTTATTAGTTAGCAGCGTTTAATAATTTCAACTGGTTTTCTATTACCGTTACTAAGATACAGCCCTTTGCCAGACAGACAGACGGACGGACGGACGGACAGCGTAGCGAGAGTAATAGGGTCCCGTTTGGCACCCTTTGGGAACGGAAAGGAACCCTAAAATTTATTTTAATCCCAATCGATTCTCCTGGGGATTGTAAATTAACCAGTTTCTCAAATTGCGTAAACAAAATGTAACGTTTATAGTATGGAGCATTCTCAGGTTTCCTCACGACTTTTTCTCCAACGTTAAAGCATGTGTTAATCAAATTCTAAACCGTACATTAATTTAAAAAGTCAAGGATGCGGGCTGGAGTCGTTCGAACGTGGGTCGAACTCAGACCCTTCTGCATGGAAGGCAAGTGGTCAACCGCTAGCCTGACACTGGTTTTGCTTGCAAGTGTGGGCAATATTGAACCAAGCATTGCCTTAGTTAGTTCTTTAAGTAATATTACACATCCTTGACCGGTAATTCCTTTATTCTCAGATACTTTATTCCAAGACATGCACTGACGTCATCGTCAGTGTATGCTCAATAACCGCTGAACAGTCTAACAAGAGTATCTGTGTATAACAATACGCCGTAAAAATAATGACCTATTGTTCCTTCTGCTTGAGGGCCCGTCGTATTGGACGAGGATATAAAGATGCTGGATGTGGCACAGGTTTAAGCTTGTTTTGATGTTGTAAGCGTGGTGACCGAAGGCACGGTCCTTGAGAGCATATTTAACAGTGGACGTTTATCGGCTGATAGTATGATA
The DNA here is from genome assembly GCA_949699075.1 of Asteroscopus sphinx. Classification (NCBI taxonomy): domain Eukaryota; kingdom Metazoa; phylum Arthropoda; class Insecta; order Lepidoptera; family Noctuidae; genus Asteroscopus; species Asteroscopus sphinx. The sequence goes on from OX453029.1 coordinate 6,770,090, forward strand.
TCAAATGATTTAGTTTGGTAACCTTTAGTTTTTTGCTGTGTTAGAGATAGATGAAATAACTATGCTTAATTGTACCGTACACCATGTAGAGTAAAAATAACAATATGTAGAGTTTTTCGTAAAAAAATCAAAAGTTAAAAATATTAAAAAGAAAGAAAGAGGAAAGAAAAATGATTTATGCGGTAGGTAACACATAAAAAAGAACCAATATAGAAGTATCTTACATTTTAGGAAATCTCATAAGAAAAGTAACGTTGAATGTCTTAGCTCCGGCAAAGAGGCTGACACACAAAATAGCCGGGCTACGCGGTAAATTTTTTAGACTTTCCTATTCCTAATAGTTAATAATACAGTAACAATTATTTTGGTGTTGTAGGTGCATATAAACGGCGGTAACTACTTTTGGCAGGGCGTGTCGCTTCTAAGCTGTAATTTAATTAAATATCCTTTTTTTTTTTTTTTTCCGTGTGGAAATCCTCATGGATGCACTCAGCCCGGGGTAGGCGGAGCCAGTGTCGGACTCTTACCGACTAAAACCACCACGGTGTTCCTTCAACTACCTTAGCCGGGGGCGTGGGAATCCGTGAGTATTCACACAACCACCCCCGACAGGTCCTGGCCCGCCTCAAGCAGGCGAGCCCCTTCTCCCCGTGCGGCCTAACTTTGGCCGCACCCTCCTCGATGGCGCACACGGAACTCTGCACGCCACCTCACCTCATGGGCCTTTACCAGCTGCGCCAATTACGCCGGCTGTGCCTGCTACGCCAGCTGCTGGTCGGGCAGCAGACTACCCCGAGTCTGCTGCTCGCAGGCCCTACCTCCCGTAATTTTTTATAGAGGTTTTCTTCCTCGCAGTCCGGGTGGTGAAGCCAAGACCCTCGGTTCCAAGAGGCGCGAGAACACTACTCAGCGGGCACTCCTGGGGTTACGAGATCGATGGGGGCAGGGAAGGACAGTCCCCCAATGCCTGCCCAGTGGCAGGGTGAGTGCACACCGGGCCCGCCCCTGCTCCTCCACTGTGCCCTCTGCTGATATCAGAGGGACACGTGGAACAACTCCCCACTGGCCCAGAACGGGCCCCACCCGCGCCAGAATATTCGCCACAGGCAATAAAATCCCCCGAAGGATAATCCCTCGACAGGATTTTATTGCCCGTGCCCAGGATGCACTGGCCAAACAACTGCCGATCCCTCCAGACGTGTCCAGAAGGACAAGCAGCCGTCAGGCACACGTGGAGGTTTTCTGGCCAGCACCCCTTAATTAAATATATATACCTAACTACATATTACATATTAAAAAACATTTCAAGCCGTCTGAAGGAACTGACTTAAAGTAATTAAACTTGTGTAACAGGAAAAGTATTAAAGTCGAACCTAGGTTAAACCATATCTTTTTACGGTCTTCTAGCTATTACTAAACCGTGGTAGACAGAAAAAGGCCACTTCCAGCAGCTATGCATTTGAGTCCAATGTTCGATAAAGCGCGTATATTATTTAAAAACAATAGTATCTGTTGGAAGCGCAACTTTCACTGATGCACCGATTGTACTCCTGATGATCGCCCTGAGGTGCTCGGTGCTTCCGGGGTAGGCTGAGAACTAAATTTACATTTTAAATGCAGTATTTAACAGTAGTATTGCCTACTAGGGTATGAGCCTTGTGAAAGAGCTCGTCCGGGGAATTTTGACGGAAATATCCGTTCCGTGTGGTTCCGGACGTAAAGAATTGCACTACCCTATATCTTCTCATGGGTGTCGTAAAAGGCGACTAAGGGATTCACCAGAGGATGGGCAGCAGCGTTCTCTGAGTATTTAACCAACCAACTGCGATCGCCAATCCGCCTGCCAAGCGTGGCGATTATGGCATATCCCCCCCTTATTGGGGGAGGCCTTTGTTCAGCAGTGGACGTCTTTAGGCTGAAATGATGAATGAAATGATGATCCTGAGGAAAGCTGCGCACCTGAAAGTGCAACATAAAGAAAGTTTTCGATAGTGTGTGTAATCCGCCAACCCGCAGAATTAGTACTAGACCAGCGGTCAGTGAATTTTATCTTTACCCAACGTAAATTTATACGTATCTAGTGGTAACAAGATACAGATTCCAATGTTTAGAAATCGACCCTAAGGCATCAAGAGGATTTCGGGAGGCTATGGCATGCTAAAGGACGCCAAGGCATGGGACGGGACGCGACAAGAGGTAACGGCACTTTGCAACAGCATGTCTAGGGATGCGAAGGCATGCTGAGGGATGCCAAGGTATGCGACGGTATGCGATGGGAGGTAACCGCACGTTGCAATGACATGCTCTGGGACGCGAAGGCATGCTGAGGGATACCAAGGCATGCGACGGTATGTACTTTTCGATTGCGTTGCGTAGTTGATAGCGGATGCCACAGCATTCCCTCAGCGTGCCGCAGGATGTCTTGGTGGCTGCTGGTATACCGTGGCAAAATCTCATGCCCTGCCGTCCGTGGTGTGCGCTGACCTTTAGGTGTTTCTTCCCCAATGATGCATGTCGTATTGCATTGCATTGTAGTATGGAGCTGTGTGGTGCCGGACATAAAGAATTGCACCACCTTATCTCTTCTCATGGGTGTCGTAAAAGGCGACTAAGGGATTCACCAGAGGATGGGCAGCAGCGTCTTCTGAGTATTTAACCAACCAACTGCGATCGCCAACCCACCTGCCAAGCGTGGTGATTATGGCATATCCCCGCAAAAATACCAGGCTTGGGGGAGGCCTATGTCCACCAGTGGACGTCTTTCGGCTGAAATGATGATGATGATGGTGATGATGATGATGGAGCCGTACACGGTACGGCATTGCCCACTGTTGTCGCATAGACGCACGTCTCGCAGCATGGGTCCAGTGGCGAGTCGCACCGACTTCCGTCTCCGTGGGTAAACTGCCGAAGGCATTCATTCTTCTTATTTTGAGAAGAGGCCCGTGCCCAGCAGTGGGACAGTAATGGGCTGATTATGCAAGTTAGTTTATGCAAGTAGAAATAACTATGCATATAAAAGTTGTAGAGCCCAGAAAAGTGGTATATTTTTTTTTGGCACCAACCTCTATATAAAATCTAGCAAGTAACTGCGACGCTTAACCTAGCCCAGTTTCTAAACTAATTGTAATAAAAAAGCTGTAAAATCAACTACAGTAAAAGTCTAATAACATTTATATGTAGTTCTAAAAGTTTTCAAACTTGAATCTAAGAATATAGATGGAGTGTTGGTCCTGGGCCGGTGCACCCTAGGCACGTTTAATAACTTTTCTTCGGGAGATCTTATTATCCGTGGCGAGTATTCTGGCACGGAAGGGATCCGATCTGGGCAGTGCTCCACGTGTCCCTCTGATATTAGCAGAAAGGCACATTGGAGGAGCATTGCCACTGGGGCAAGCAGCGGGGAAACCGCCTTTCCCTGCTCCCGTCGATCTCGTAACACCAGTAGGAGTTATGTGGTTATGTTCTCGCGGGTCTTTATGGGACCGGCATGGATTTGGTAGATATTTGCATAAATGGGTCCTTCTTTTTCTAAATCTATTAAGTAAAGGATGATTTCCACAAAATGGCTCGCATCGCATCGGATCGGAACGGATTTTACAATCTTTAAACGATATTAAATCATGTACACAGTATTTAAAGTCTACATTACCAAGCCGCGCACAGCAGCTTGACCGCGGGCGTCTTCCGCGACACTCGATCGTAGCCGAAAGTATGCTGCGACGCGCGATCGTCTCCGTTCGCCTGTCGTCGTATCCGATCGAATTCTTTCGGCTTTCGTCGCGTGCTTTCAAAGCCGTGGCTGGACGGCACCACTCATTCTTGTAAAGTATCTAACACGTCAACACGGTAGGACTGAAACTATTTGACTAGGCGCAGAAATGAATACGTTCGCAAGCGACGGTACGGAACCGATCGTATGCGTCGACATCTTGCCGGACGCGATCGGCTGTCGCCGCATCCGTTCGAATCCTTTCCGATCCGATGCGATGCGAGCCGTTTGGTGGAAATCATCCTTAAAGGTTATTTAATTTATACTTGTAGCGACATCTATTCGGTGACATGAGAACTATCCTATATCGCATAAGCAGAATTTACACGCAAGTTAGCATATATACAAGAGCCCAACATTAACCGTTGGGCAGTAGTCCGCCAGGCGCAGATCCAGCCTGGTCGGAGGACCCTCCCTTTGTGTTGGAGGAACTCGATACCTCGTTCCTCCACATATTTTATTCAAGATTTATGCTTGAGCTCTGTTCTGGGAGAAAAAACTCTTGTGTTCTATAGAATAAATAAATCGTTTAGCATATCCATATCCCCATTTTTCTATCATCTATGTCTTTAACTATTTACACAGATATAAAATAGTTTCTCCTTATATTTCGTATACTTATGCAGTTTTGCCAGCCCACTTGGAGGCGTATTCGCGTAAACTTTTGTAGTGATATAACAGTTTGTCTGTCTGTGTGCAGTCTAGTGGAACAGTATTAAAGACAGGACGTGTAAAAAACTTACAAGAATCTTTATCTAAATTATATATTATTATACCATAGACTTATCATCCACTATTAGCAGTAATGACAAAAAAAAAAACATAACTATAACACAACACCAAACGGCACTTCATTCAAGTGACGTTGAATGTTTTTTTTCACTATCGGTTATTTTTATACGTCTGAATTCACTAGTACTGTTCCTCTAAGAACAGCGAAACAGCATGTTAAATCACTATAAAAACAGTATCACTGTTATTTTTACTTAATATCTGAGCTCAGGAAGCAGTCGTTACCCGAAGCGCTGGAGGGTAAGTCGGCCGGGGCAACACTTGTTACCCGAAGCGCTTGAGCGGTGCTTTCGAGATATGGGAAGCATGTGAGGGACATCGAAACGAGAGTGAGCGGGTAGGGCACTACAGACTTTCATGAACAGCTGCAAAGTTTCGGAAAAGGCACGGCTGGCTGTTCATGGGGAGAGTGTTAGTGCCGACACTTATGTATGATTTTATAAGTTGGGTATGGTGGAAGCATAGAATTTTTATTCTGTGGGTGGAAGAAACATGAAAGCACAATAAATGCAGTAGAAATGAGAGCTTTGAGATGAGATGTATGTGTGGTGTAACTTTGAGAGATCGAGAGAGGAATAGCGTGATAAGGGAACGTTGTGGAGTGAAAGAAGATGTAGCGACAAAGGTTGAGAAAGGTATGTTAAGATGATTTGGGCATGTAAAGAGGGTGGAGTAAAGTATACGAAGCGAGTGTGGATGGAAGAGTTGTAGCGGGACGACCTCAGCGAACGCTGTGTAACCAAATCGTGGACGTTCTCAAAAATGGCCAAGTTAAAGCCAACGAGCATGTAGGAGAAGATTAATGAACATAGATATAGCGAAGGGGGTTTGTCAGGATCGTAGTGGGTGGAAATCCATAGTCTCTGACTAGGTACCCCAAATGGAAAGGTGTGATAATGGGTATATTGGCATCACATGAATCTAAATTAAATATTGTCTTACTATTTCGATTTCTGCTATTGGCAATAATATAGACCGTAGAAGTGGATTTAAACTCTTCATTGCATAGAATTTAGAAGCCTTTGAGACTCATCACATCATCATCAGCCTATTTTAGTCCACTGCTTGACATAGGCATCTCTAATGTCACGCCACTGATATCGATTCTCGCCACTCGCATCCAGTTGCTACCAGCCACCTTGCCAATATCATCGCTCCACCGAGCCTGAGGGCGTCCTACCCTACGTTTACCGATTCGCGGTCTCCACTCAAGAACCAGTCTATCAGTTCTTCGGCTAATGTGGCCAGCCCACTTTGAGATTATTTGAGATAATATAACTTATCCTGATTTTTTTTAATAATAAGCATTAAATTTAGCAAAACATATAGGGGTCTTCAGGATCTATAAAAAAATCTAATTAAAAATGCCATATTTTATGCTAAGCAGGTTATAATTTTCAACATGGAGTTTCTTGCTAGTTCTTCTCCATAGGACCCACAATTTGGAACTGTGCAACTAGAGACTGAGGTTCCAAAAGTACCTATAATTAGGTTTATTTGAAATAAAATACATTTGAATTTGAATTTAAATTTGAACAGTAAGGACTAACAAAAAAGAAGTAGTTATCAAATTAACAACACCTAAAAAAGGAGGTACTTTTATTTGCACTATCAACAAACTACAAAGGCAACTTTGCGGAAACTTGCGTATAGATGTAAATAATAACAATTTGTCCGTCTGTTTGTGAGCAGTCAAGTGGAACGCGCGAGTCAATGGAGTTAAGGCCAAGATATTGATCTAGAATCTGGTTAGGTTTATGCATATTTCGTATAGAGGATGGGCCAAGGACAACGAGAAAGGAGCGCTATAAGTTAGGCCATTTTGCTCGTGTATTAGGTATATTTTCTTCTTACTCCTCCTGATTTCTTTTCTGATTAATTTCGTTGCGGGTTTCAAGACACTTCAATCATTTCCCCGCTGCAGTGCAATCATGCTTCGGCATTTTTTACCGGACTGCGCCAGAAGGAGGGTTATGTTTTTCGATTGTATGTATGTATATATGTATGTATATTTCTTTGGCACGCTCTGTAGCCTAAACAGCTTGATGGATTTTAGTTTGAGAGGTGTCGTTAGATTCGTCTTAATTGTGAGAGTGACACTGGGTATATAAAATTATAAAAATTTTAATGGCCGCTTTTTGGCGCCATATTACATGTTCAAAAAAATTTTTTTTCGGAAACGCAGGCCCGGTTGTTGTGTCGATGCTTGGGGGAGGCCTATGACCAGCAGTGGACGTCTTTTGGCTGAAATGATGATGATGATGTAATCAGCGATCTGCTTAGAATCCAAAGATAATTTAATTTAATCCTACTAATATAAGTTTGTGAAGATGTTTGGATATTAGGATGTTTGTTACTCAATCATGCTGTAAGGGCTGAACGAATTTGGATGAAATTTGGCACACATGTAGAAAATACCCTAAATAAACGTATAGCTTATCCAAGGAAGATGAACAGTTCCCGAGGGATGCGCAATAAATGATATCCACGCGGGCGAAGCCGCGGGCATAGGCTAGTAATAAATAAAACTCAAATCATACTTTTTGGGTGGGTCAAGGTTACCCTAGTTCACAGTATCTGTTGACCATCTTTATTCGGTCAAGTTTCTGAGTAAAACAAACTGTGCCTTAACAAGTTTGTCCTAATGTCACCACTTACCCTCTCGGTCACGGTATTTAGGTGGCAACTCAACTAAAAAATCCTATCCCTAGATACACACAATCGTGACAGCAGTGCCAGTGAAAAACTTGTCAATGGGTAGCCTACCGGAACTTTTTGGGAGTGGTCTCTCCTATGAATAGGCTTTTGACCTACGACACTAGTCATGCTTAGTGCACTGAAAATCCTTACCCGGATAATATGCCCTAAGGCGTCGTCCTAATACAACGCGACTACGCAACTATCGCAAGTTCGCGCGAATTGTTTTTCATGCGAGTAGCTCGAGGTCAAACGTATAGGTGTCGAATAGGTGTCCTTTTATTCGAAATTCGCACGATAATGCGATGTTTCGAACAAAATGCACGAACAAAATTCGTGCAACGTTGTGTCGGTCGCGTATTACAATAGTCCGTATCTTGTGATTATCGTGCAACGACGATATAGCTCAATAGACGCCTAATGTTGAATATAATGGGTACTATAAATTCTGCCATTAGCTGAGGCGGGGTACTGCAATCCGATTGGCCCTACCAAGGCGGCTATTGGCTATTCACTAACGCGGCAGTTTTGACGGCTCAAAACTGATTTGACGATTTCAAGTGGCGAATAGTCGCGACCTACATAAGTGTTTCATAGATGTATTGCAGACATCGGTTACCTGTTATGAGGCCTCTATGGGCTGTGTGGCCCTTGTTATCGTGACAACGCGATGTTACAAACCAAATGCACGAAAGAAATTCACGCTAGCTTGATTAGAACATCGCCTTACAGTTAGGTAGGAAGTTCCTAAACTAAAACGATGCACCAGAATACCACATTTTACCAGAATTACCACTAATATAGGGGCGCATCATTTTATACCAACACTAGCTTTTATTGAACTATATTTACGGGACTTGTCGCACACAATAAAATCAAAACATAACAAACATTTTGACTAACCTCGACGTTTCGGTCAAGTTGCATTGGCCGTGGTCACGAGCAGACTGAAGTATGCGGGTGTTATCGTCTTGAGCGGCGGGTGTTTTCTCAAACTACCCGCGGTTGGTTTTTCGTGACGTCGCTGTCCGACGATATGCTGAATCACGACACACAATGCTGACAGTTTCGGTGGACATACATGTAGATAAAACACGACGCGAACACTTCTCGATTACCGGATTCCAAGAGGAGGACAACCTATATCCATCTTCGAAAGCTTTGCAGCTTTCGTGGTCACAGGAAGACTAAGATGACAAACGTCTTTACAGATATTTAAAAAAAAATAACTACCGTACAATTTTTATTAATAAAAATCGTTTCGATGCACGCGGTAATCACTCACAATATCTTAAGTGTTTCTTTATTTTTAACCAAAAATTGGCTGAATAGCGTTGGCTCCAACGTTCAGGCCAACGTGTGGAACCGGGGTAAGCAAAAAGCAAAAACTGTCATACACATAATAAATTTTATTTTACACTAGTTTCTGCCTGCGGCTTTGCACGCGTAGAATTCTGAAATCTACATCTTGTTGTTGGAAACATGCAATGATGACCTGTGCTTTTATTAGGAACGGTAGTAAGATAATATAAGATAAGAGGGGTTAAGGTCCAGAACGCCGTGGAATGAGAGTGAGCGCGAAGAAAAATACGAGGCTTGCCGAGAAGGAGTAGTGCGGCATGAAGTAGACGCCACTCCAAATGAAAGTGCATATAAGCAAAAAAAATGTATTACTCAGAAAATATGTGTATTTTCGATAAATTGGTTCAGTAAAATTATTTCAAAATAATAAAACAATATTTAGGTAAAATACATTTTTTTTTTTTTTTTTTTTTTTATATTATAGTATGGCGAAACGAGCTAAAGATCCACCTGATGTTAAGCGGTTACCTTTGCCCATAACAACTTCAATACCACCTAGGCTGTTGCCTAAATGGTACCGCAAGTCGGTTCGCCAAACTGAGACATGAAGATGGAAAGTCTCATGTGATTGTAATACCAAAATACCAATAAATGTGGCATATATTTAGGAAACTGTTTGAAAATAAACGGTTTTCGAGGTATGTTTGGCATTTTTTATGATCGAGCCAAATAAGTTTGTCTCGTCTATCCTTGAGTAACATGTATTTTAATTTCAGTACCATAAAAAGAGCAGTTTTTGAGCTGAATTCGCATTAGTTTGTTGACTTACGGGTTTCGGCCCCTTATGCTGTATCTCCGAAGAACACAACCAATGGGCCTGCCATATATTGCAGCAGCCAAGCCCAGCCACGCGCTATTGTCTTTTATTCGCAAGAACAATCCTTGTCAATCCTCCAGTCATCTGGCTGAACAGACATAGTAAAAATTACAGAAATAGAATGGAAAAGTGGGCAGGGCGCGCGTGCCAACACTCTGCACCATAGTCCAGGGCATTTCGAAGCCTTTCCTAGTACGCCTTGACTTGTTTCTGTAAATACTATAACAAACCCGCAAAACCATTCTATCTCTATCTATTTCTGTGGCTGCTGGCGTCACCCGGTACCTATCACAATAAAACAATCACGAGTTGTTCAAAATAAATATTTATTGTTGTCAAAACAAAACTGGATTATGAATTTAACTTATATGGGGTAATAATAATGGATATTCCCGCTACCAACCTGCTGACTGGCTGATCTTTTCTCCACGGCATGAGCTATAATCATTATGTAGCGTATCTTGTCGACACGATAGAAGAAGAAGAAGAATGGATATTTTACTACTTTTTTCCTGCTTTCGCTTCTACAATTTTCTTCTCATCACATTTATTGATCTGCTGCGGGGACCTTGGGTGTGGAGGCGGTGGATAATCATCAGGGCACGGCAACCTTTCCCTCAAGCTGAAATTCTTCCTACAAGTCTTATTATAGACCGCGATCACTAACTTACCGAACTGATACGAAATATTTCGGAAAATCTCGTCGGTTTCCTTCGGGAAGCATAAGGCACCCGAAAATAATGCCCCAAGGCTTGTAAAGAATATCCTTCTTGGTATACCTCTCCCTGATCCAATGTAGTATCCTGCAGCCGTGCTTATAGCCACTACTGCTTGCCTTAACGCTGAATTCTCTGGGGCTCTCATGTATCGTTTAAATTCTTGGTTCTTTTTACACAGGACCGCGCACGCGTCGCTCTTCATTTCTCCTACCTCTCTTTTTAGTTCAGCGTAGGAGTCAGCCCAGCTTTTTCTATAATTCTTCACCTTTGGGTAGAGGTATGCGTGCAATAATTTCACATTGGCTTTGGGGCATTTCTTCTTATCTTCAAGGTAATCTTTGTACTCGTAATGTGGACTTTGGTATATTGGAAGGTCCTTATATTTCATAGGAGGTGGTTTCTCTGGTGTGTTTTCTGGTGGTTTAGCTGCCTGGACAACAGGGATGAAGGATAGGTTGGCACCTACTAGGACGGTTCTTAGTGCCTGGATCCATATTCTGCCTATGACGTACAGGTCCCCGTGACATAACCATGATAGTGAACTTCGCATTTCTTCCTCTGATTTAAATATTTCGTTGCCATATTCTTGTACGCTGGATGCATCTTCTATAGGTGGTTTTTGCATTTTATAATTTTATATATGTTTTGTTGCACTGGCTGTGGTGTGTTTACAAAAATTTTGACAACGAATTTTTAATTTTTTGACTTTGGACATATCTCTGTGCGGCGACATGGCTACCAAAGAGGTTTAGTTTTAAGTTCGGATTTTTATTTAATAAATTCTAGAGGGCCATTCATTTCATACTTTTTAGATAATAAAATCATTTAAATATTATGGCGGGAACACACATGCCTGTAAAATGGAGCAGTAGCTTGCATGCTAGCTAACGGCATATGCATGTAACTGTACACTGTGGATACATATGCAAGTAAACTTGCATGCAATTGGCTTACTTGCATGCCTGGAACTGGAAGAAGTATACACGAGCCAATACGCCACGCTACCGACCGACACGTCTTGACAGCACATTTTCTAGTTGCATTCGAAGTGAATGAAATAGTGTCATATTGTTACTAGCAGTAGAATGTGTAGCTAAATTAATGAGGCAAAAAAATAAGAGAAGAAGAAGACGGATTTGGGTGACACTGGCATGCCTGTAGCTGCCGCTGACGTTCAGATGTGCCGGTTTTGCAGACCCCGCGATCCTTCCCTCAGATAGCATGACAGTAAATCAAATGGTGTGCAATCTACTTGTTTGCCAGGTACATGCATGCCAGTTAACGTATACACATGAAAGGCACACACTTGAAAGAAAGTAGCACATGCATGGAACTGGTATGCAAGCGTGCAACTTACAGGCATATGCATCAGCACCTTTATGTGGGTCATCATTATCATCATCATTTCAGCCAAAACACGTCCACTGCTAGACATAGACCTCCCATAAAAGGGGGTGATATGCTATAATCACCACGCTTGGCAGGCAAGTTGGCGATCGCAGTTGGTAGGTTAAGTACTCAGAGAACGCTGCTGAATCCACTGGTGAATCCCTTACGGCCAAAATTAATATCCAATCTATCCACGATTTGCCCTACTAGAGATGGAAATTTGACATATTTTGTATGGAGCTTATGTGAAATTCCTAACTCTAGTAGGGCAAATCGTGGATAGATTGGATATTAATTTTGGCCGTTAGTCGCCTTTTACGAAATCCATAAGAAGAGATAGATAGGGTGGTGCAATCAACAATAGGATAGATAGGGATAGGGTGGATGGTGTTCAATTGTGGTTTATGTAGGTATATCAAAGATAACGTCATCATCATCATCGTCAGGTTAACAGAAGACCGTAGAATATAACTTGCCTCTTTGTTTAGCGTTTGTGGACTACGAGAAAGCCTTCGATTCGATCGAGACTTGGGCTGTACTACAGTCTCTTCAACGGTGCCAGATTGACTATCGGAACATCGAAGTGTTAAAGTCTTTGTATGAAAACGCCACTATGTCAGTCCGATTACAGGACCAAGCCTCGAAACCTATCCTTCTGCAGCGAGGTGAGACAGGGAGATGCGATCTCTCCGAAACTGTTCACTGCTGCATTGGAGGATATCTTCAAGGTTCTGTAACATAAACGGCGAGTACATCACCCACCTTCGGTTTGCCGACGACATAGTAAGTCAAAGTCAACGGTTTTTATTTCGAACAAGCATTTATATGTACTTACAAAACGTTAATATAATGATTCTAGTTGCACGGTTCCAAAAAGTTGGTCCTATGGAGAAGAGCCGGCAAGAAACTCCATGGATATAATCTTTTCAAATAATAATAGTACAATGATTTGTTGTATGATTAATTGGAAAGAATTGAGTGAGAATAATGTAGGTTAATGACCGAGACAAATTCACTCATCACTCACTTCATATCATGTAGGTATATGTCAGCGCGTAGCTCAAGGATTCATCAGGATTCATCATGAAATAAATTTCTCATTACTCCAAATTATGTATTTTCAGATTATTACATGAACTGACCAGAAGTCCCAGAAGAAGAAGTTTTAAAACAAGAATGACAGCCCGCGCAAAGCACAGTGTCTCCATCTTTATATTACTGCAACACAAATAGACCCAACGGAGTCACTAAATACATTTTAATTTATAAATGAACACTAAAATAATTAACCAGTCGTCGTGATAAAACTAATATTAATTTAGATAATCTCTAAACATTATATAAACCAACAAATCATGCCAGATATTAAAATATGAAACAATATAAAGCGGAACTATCAAAACCACAATATTAAATTAACAACATTTAAATTAATCATTTCATTAATCTAGTTAGAATATTCGAATTATAATTATCATAATATTAACATTATTTACAACATTAATTTAATTAATACAGATCATCAAATATTAAACTTTGCTAAACAAAAAGGTATCTTCTTTGATCTTTGATGATCTTTGCAAAGTACAACAAATACAACAGAAATCAGTATGATTTACAGAATTTCATGATTAATAAATTACATATCAAATTCTAGAAATAAAGGATATTTATTTCAAAAGATTTCATAATTTAAAAGTACCTAATTCATTGTATAAACTAGTTACCTCAAAATGGCAATAGATTGCGTTGTAAGCATCGATATTCGATATAGCATAGACATTAATTGGTCTGAGTCCGAGTATAAATTACTCAGATTAAAAAATAAATTAATATTTTAATATTATAAGCTATGGAAAGCTATATTACTCTCAAATTACACTAGAGGGCGCAATGTTCAACCAACGCCAGGAAGAAACATTCAATACTGACCAGTAATACAGATTAATATATTAAGTCCTGTCAAAAAAGTGTAAACAAATTGATGGCAACACTAGCGCGCCCATATATACTATCAGGTAGTTCATTTGAGATGTCTCCCGATATGTTAAGTCACGCTGGATTCAGAAAATCTGATAATCAGTCTAACCGTAGGATATTAGCATCGGCCATACACCCCATAGACGCCTCATAACAGGCGATGTCTGTCAACGCATCTATGAAATTTCACTAACGTAGGTCACTACTATTCGCCACTTGAAAACTTCAAATCAGTTTCGACCACTTACATGAGCTGTCAAAACTGCCGCGTTAGTGATTAGCCAATAGCCGCCTTGGTAGGGCCAATCTGTTTGCAGTACCCCCCTCCTTAGCTTTTGACAGAATTTTGGGCTGTATGGTTGATATTATATGATTATATTTTATGATGATTCTATTTAAATAAATAAATATCTTTGGGACATTTTTTTACACAGCACCATCTAGTCCCAAACTAAGCAGAGCTTGTGATATGGGTACTAGACAATGGACATACTACTTATATACTTTTTTTTTGTAAATACATACTTATAATACATATAAGCAACACCCAGACCAACACAAACACCTATGTTCATCACACAAATATTTGTGTCCTGTGGGAATCGAACCCACGACCTCGTTATCAGCAGTCCGACACTCGAACCACTAGACCACAGACGTCGTCATTATATGCCTTATGAGGTAAATTGTCAATCAACTCAGCCTATCGCAGTCCACTGCTGGACATAGGCCTCTCCCAAGTTGCGCCACAACGCTCGGTCCTCTGCCTTCCGCATCCAGTCCCCCCCCAGCCACTTTTTTAGGTCTATGGAACGAGCTATGCTTGGAGTTTCTTTGAAGGATAAAATCCGAAATGAGATTATCCGGAGAAGAACCGGAGTGACCGACATAGGTAAATTGTGGTGACCAAAAATTACTATTGTAAGATATTTTATTCTTATTCTTTATACAATACACACACACACATGCCCAACCTTAATTTAATAACGGTAGACTTATGTTTTTGAGGTATCGTAACCCCATACCGTAACCTCTTTCAGTCCCTGCACACACACACACACACACACACTTGGTGTACACACCAGAAAAAATACAGTATTAACTTACAAATAGAAATTACATGTACAAAGGCGAGCTTTTATGTACCACAATTAAAGCGATAAAGTTTATTTCCATTTCTATTAGTGACAATTACGGATTCTGGAATTTAGAGGACAGTTGCTGCGTGTTAAAAATTAATATTCAGCCAATTCTATGATTCAGCCGCATCTGGTGATACCGGTAAGTGACCTTAGGCTGTTCCCACCGTTTTTGAACAAACAGATCAACTTAATAGTTCTGTTAGTATTTATACGTGATAATGTGTCTGTCTGAGTCAACCGAACTAAAAAATGCATACTTAACTACAACTAAAAACAAGCGATTCCGAGAACTGAGTCATAGTTTCGCCGTTGACATTTAACTTTTGGACATAAAAATGCATTTTATTACTTACCCACGACCTTAAGGTATAAAGACCCTTGTCACATAACACAAACGTTTCGAAGGTCCACTTTTGGGGGCAGTTCATACCAGACGTTACGCTAGCTGACAGCTCAGCCGCTGAAAGAAACCTAACGTACGATCATTATCAATTTTATTTTAGTTTGTTTTGTTGGGGTATAACAATGATATTCTTCTTCTATCGTGTCGACATGAGCTATTTAAAGATGATAGCTCATGCCGTAGGAAAAAGATTAGCCACTCAGTAGGTTGGTAGTGGCGCTGACTGCCCAGGATACGCCGGACGATCAATTATATTTAAAAGTATAGATAGGTCATACCCTAACAAAACAAACAAAAACAAAACGAGTGTGCTTTAGACCACACGTGACTGAAGTAAAACTTCACCAACTTATATCTCCCTCAATACTATTTCAATAAGAACAAAGGAATGGCAGCGCGGCGCGCGTACATCTGCCGGTGTTGTGTCTATAAGTATATTATCTATGGCTGTGTCTCGTGGCCGGCCGTCGCGCGCGCCTCGTTCCGCGTCCCGCACTACCCCCTCCGTTCGCCGCACTTTTCGTAACGCATTCACCAGCTTACTCCCCAAGTCAAGCGTGCGTAAAGAAGTTTTACTTCAAAAATGTTCCGTACGCAGCAGCACACAATACACATAAACTAGTACAATGTAAGTAAATTGTTTACATCAATTTACTTTCGCGTCATAATTGGGACACTTTCTGTACACACACGACGACATTTTAGTTTTTTTTTGTCACCGGTTACGCTCGGCGCCTTACTTGACGCGGATTTATAGAAAAATGATTAATTAGGAAATTAGGACGTTTTCGAGTCTTCAGATTTGAACGCAAGTAACATATCTGTACTTTTAAAATATAATTTGGGTATGACATATCTGTATACATTTAAATATCATTGGTCGCAAGCTATTGTTTTGACAGTTTATGATTGGCAACTGACTATAGGAATCTAAATAGTAAATATGCATCTGACTGACAAGATTAAGTTTCTAGATGACAGCACTTAACAAAAAAAGACTTTTCGTTGCCTCTAATATTGTTAAATGTTGTTATTCTTTGACAAAGCCGATGCTGTTATTCTTTGAAAATGTGTGTTCCATGGCTTTCCATGGAAAGCTATGTGACTTCTTAAAGATGACTTGAGGAATCCAAAATGAGTATAGGAGGCTAATCTGATGGTATGTTTTTGTTCCTGGAGTATTTTTCGTGGATTTTATCAAGTGATACTTCTGAAAATGTTTCTCTATTGACTTTATATTTTAAAAATTATTAACTGGTTACTCTCTCACCCTTAACGGGGTAAACAGTAATGTATGTAATAATATGCTTTTTATAGTTCTTAGTTGTATGTTGCGATTCCTTGTTCGAACCTGGTCCGCACCACTGACTTTTCGAATTCATGTGTGGATCAGAATTTGATTATCACTTGCTTTAACGGCGAAGGAAAACATCGTGAGAAGTGAGAGTGCTCCATACAGTTCTCGATGGTGAGTGAAGTCCGCCAACTCGCACTAGGCCAGCGTGGTGGACTAAGGCCTTAACCTTCTCATTCTGAGAAGAGGCCCGCGCCCAGGAGTGGGACAGTAACGGGCTGATGATGATTCCTTGTGCAAAAAACAGCTGTGCTCATTGCAGTTGTGCATACTTATTATTACATCATACTTATTTTTATTTGACAGTAGGTGTCTATAGCTGCTACGTCACACTTACTTTTATTTAACAGTTAGTGTCAGGCCTATCTCTTGTATCTCACAAAACATAGTTTTGAGATATCACCGTTTAAAGTTTTTTACAGATAATTGCGATTATCTTAAATGTTTCAAAACTTTCGGGAAATATTTTTACATAATTGGTTGTATTAAAGTCTAAGGAAAACCGGGCAATTTATAGATTTTTGATAACTTTGAAATTTTCAGAGTTATTAGCTATAACAGAGATAGGTGTAACAAGCTCTCTATACATTGGTTGTTACGCGGTGCTCTCTATCTTAAGATACGTGACTTAGCCGCAACAAGTGTAATATGGAATGTTTTGCTAAACACAGGTATCTATAACTAAAGTTTGTCTGACTGATTGTTTAGTATTAAATTAAATTAGTTTATAAAGGAATAGAAAAATAGTACTCATCTAAACAAATGAATAATGACTTATGACTTATCTAGTAAAAACTCAAATGTTCAAATGCATTAAAATATCCTTTTTAATGAGTCAAAAATTAAAACGAAAACTCAGACTTCTTCTAACCAAGATTCGATAACTTTTATCTATACTATAATAAAACTGTAAAGGTCGAAAAGTCTGTACATTGAGTTTTTTTTCGCGAAAACCGGCTAGGGGGACTAGAAATGAGCTGTAGAACACGAATCAATCGTTTGAAAAATTTATGTCTGTCTGTCTGTTTGTTACCTCATCACGTGAAAACGGCTGAACGGATCGTAATGAAACTTAGCATTTGTATTGGTATTAGTCTAACTTAAAATATAGGGTATGTTTTATCTGAATCGGTTGAGTAGATCCAGCGATACAGCTTGACCCCTCTATTGTATTAAGTTGCATACAAAGTAGAGGTCATGATTGTTGGTTGGATGCAGGTTGCAGGTTCCTAAAAATACAACTGGATTCTATTAGTATTATAGAAAATATAGAATAACATAACATAGCCCATCACTGTCCCGATGCTGGGCATGGCCCTCTTCTTGGAATGAGAAGAGTTAAGGAACTGGATATTGTTAGTGTAATAGATTATCATAACATAATCAGCTCATTACCTACTGCCCCACTGCTGGGCACGGACCTCTTCTCGGAACGAGAAGAGTTAAGAAACTATAAAATATAGAATAACATAACGTAGTCAACCCATTACTGTCCCACTACTGGGTATGGCCCTCTTCTCAAAATGAGAAGAGTTAATGAACTGGATATTATTAGTATTCTAGAATAACATAACATTACCAGCCCATTACAGTCCCACTGCTGGACACGGGCCTCTTCTCAGCATAAGAAGAGATGTGGTTAGTGTTATAGAATAACATAATCAGCCCAATTACTTCCCACTGCTGGGCACGAGCGTCTTCTCAGAATGAGGGAGTTTAGGGCTAATTCCATGAAATTCCATCACCTTAGCCGGTTGGTTGTAAAAACAAAATATAATATGGTCGGTAAATAGTGTAATCGTCTGTGTAGGCGCTTATATGTATATATTTGAAGATATTGTGTTCATAATATGACACGATGTTATTTTCCGACATCCACGCGGACGGAGTCGCGGGCACAGCTAGTAACAAATAAACTTAATTTACTTCATAACTAACATACAAATTGGAATGAGAACTTTGTATTATCAAAATTATTTTAGATACAAAAAAAAAACTAAATCCTAGATATGTAAGATCTTATCTAAATCTACATCTGCATTTAAGTCTGCTTTCTTTCTTGCACTTACACTCCTTCGCCTTACTTCCCGGGGTACTTCTTTTTTAAGTAAGTCCAACACACTTTTGCAATACACATGCAAATCTTTAAATTATTTTTTATCGTATTATATCTTGACGACTATGTAAGTTGAGCATCTTCAAAATTCAACTATTCTTAATACGTGGATTGAAAAGTTCGCGGTCTTATATAAAAATAATAATGCAATCGAAATGCTTTTGATCTCATTATAATCGTCAACCCTTCAGATGATTTTACGCTAAATTTCTTTGTTGTATTACTTTTGCTTCCAGACTTAGAAGGATTTAATCAGAGCCAGGTGATAAATTTCTTGCATTCGAAAAAAAATTTCTTAACAATGCGCTGTCAGTACGTGTCCGTTTGAAATTTTGTCCAAAATACCACAAAACTACATAGTGACGGAATAAGGAGAATCTATTGCATCCGATGCTGTAGTTAAAAATCAGTTAGCTGAATTAAATCCAGACAGAGCAGACGCAGAGCAGAGTAGACAGAGCGTTGAATATGTCCTCTACTGTAAATAGCCTTCAACTTCTACTATAGCACAAAACACCGAAAAGATATTGAATCTGATGGTAGGAAATCAATAATAAATATTAAAGAGATAGCTAGGTATAAGATGTTTTTAAAAAGTGTTAAGGAAGCAATATTTGCCATAAATTCTGATTTCCCAGGGTATCTAAGAGAAAGATACCCTTTTGAGTCGGACAAAAACACAACCGGCTAAGCACTTCACGCAAATTTTTATTTCGTTTGATGCCGATAAATAAGAAATTTTACGCAAATTAGTTGTTATAATGAAACTAGGGTCCAGCTAAGACAACAGAACAGTAAGACCAAAAAATACTTAAAAGAAAAGTATAGACCAGAACTACTAGCCTTGAAGCAACATAAGGTGATTATTTTGAAAATAAGGTAATGGTGGCAGTTTTTTGGGTATAAGTCGACTGCTGATCGAAGGGTATCGTCATAAACTGCATTTATAACTGCACTTTTTTGTAAAAAATTTGTAGTTATTGAATAAATGTCAAACAGTAAAAATTACCAACGAAGTTACTAAAAACTGTTTGGTTTTATCTAAGCACAATTTGCGCGTTCTGTAATTATCTGAAACCATGACTGAAATCCATAATTTAAGGTGCCAGTTGGCTTTTCATTGCCTTGTTTAGGACCTATTTACTTTAACTTCCTGTGTAATAAAATAATAATTGATTAACACACATTTTCATAAAATAACCAGTGGAAATCCAACCACAGACAGTGCGTACTTTGAAGGCTTTTGGAAATTACGTACACTTTTCAAAAACTCAGTAAATGACATACATCAAGCAATGAAATAATTATATCAATACTCATCATCATCCTCCTGCCCTTATCCCAATTTATTTGGGGTCGGCGCAGCATGTTTTTTTCTTCCATACATCTCTATCAGCCGTCATCTCTGTGTTTACTTTCTTTCTTTTCATATCATCTTTCACACAATCCATCCATATTTTCTTCGGTCTCCCTCTTTTCTTATAGCCATAAATGTTGATCATTTATACTTAAAACTTTCCTCGTAACATGCTCCTCATTCCTCCTCATCACATGTCCATACCATGATAGTCTGTTGCTACTTAACTTCTCTGTCACTGGCGCTACTTTCAGACTCCCACTTACATATTCATTCCTTATCCTATCCATTCTCGTTACACCACACATTCCTCTTAACATTCTCATCTCAGCTGCATGCACTTGCCTTTCATTAATTCCTTTCGTAGCCCAACATTCCGATCCATACAGGACAGCAGGTCTTATCATGGTCTTATATATTTTCCCCTTCAGTTTAAGAGGAATTCGGGAGTCACATGTAGTTCCCGTGACCTGCCGCCATTTCAACCATCCTGTGTTAATTCGGTGCTTGACTGTCCGGTCAATTTCACCATCGCTTTGCACAAGTGAACCGAGGTACCGAAAGTCGGAGCAGACTGGCAAGGGCACGCCATCTAGCGCAATAGCAACAAAACCGGAAAGACCGCCGAAATCGCAGAACATGTATTCCGTTTTAGTTCTGCTGATTTTCAAGCCAACGTTCTCCAGATTTTGTTGCCATTTTGCCAATCTACTCTGGACCTCAAGTCCATCTTCACCAACAAGGACAATGTCGTCAGCAAACAGCATGCACCAGGGTGCCTCTTCCTGGATTTCTGATGTCAAAGCATCCATTATCAGCAAGAAGAGGTAAGGACTTAGAACCGACCCTTGGTGCAAGCCTACAGCCACACTGAACTCGTCGGTGTTGCCAGCGGCCGACCGAACGTGGGTACTAGATTGGCTGTACATAGCACGAATTAACTCCACATACTTTGCAGGCACACCTTTCTCTTTCAGCGCCCACCACAAGACCTCGCGGGGTACTCTGTCGTACGCCTTCTCTAGGTCAACGAACACCATGTGCAAGTTCTTATGCGCACGTCTATACTTTTCGCATATTTGGCGGAGTGCAAATATGGCATCCGTTGTCCCACGACCTGGCATAAATCCCATCTGGTTTTGGGTGATCTCACTCTCCTCTCGCAATCTTTTCTCTATCACCTTCTCCCATACTTTCATACTGTGTGACATGAGCTTTATTCCTCGATAGTTGTTGCAGTCTTGTACATCACCCTTATTTTTGAAGATGGGCACTAGCGTACTATTACACCATTCTTGTGGGATCGTTTCTTCATGCAACAACTTATTGAAGAATAAATTCAGCCAGTAACATCCATCTTCTTCTAATAATTTCCATACTTCTACTGGTATACCATCTGGTCCCAAAATCAATACTAACCAACAAAAATAGGTTTGTGAACATTACTCCTGCATATTCGACAGCGATTTTTTTAATCCACCTATTGATTTCAGAAAGGTAGTTATTTTTCTTCAGCTGGTCTATAAATACTATCATGTTGCCATGGGCTATTACTTTTAGAACCATGTTTGTTAATGAAGCTCTCATAATACCCACATCATCATCAGTTAATACGCGCACTACAGTCACGGATAAATACTGTATCTAGTAGTTAGCAGAGTTAGGTTTTGCTCGATGCGCTCGCAACTTATCACGCGTAATTGATGTAACTTAAGATACAGTATTTTACCATAACTAACTATGGAAAAATCATAGTTTCAAGAGTTAGGTGATAGGCAATTGTGACTAATTGGTAATAGTTAGTTAAAATATTATTTTATTGGGTGATAGAGGATCATGAAAAAATACGATTTAGACCTGTTACGCGTAACTCATGTATCTTAAGATAACAGACCTGCGAGTGACACGGCAGAGTAGGAGTCTGTATATGAACCTCTAATATAAAAAACTACGGAAAATAATATTCAAGATCATAATTGGACGTTGAGACCTAAAAAAGATAGGCAACAACCTAATGTTGCTAGGACTTGTTTCCGCTACGGGTATTTTGATAAAAATAGCCTCAAATCTCTGCCGGTGATTCTTATCTCTTATTCTGGAGTCGCCATACTGGAAAGCGCAGCGTGGGTAGGCCCCCCACAAGGTGGATCTTCATCAAATCTTCACCAATTTTAATGGGACTATCTCGGAAGAAAACTTTTACAAACAAAAAAAGAATCATCCAAATCGGTGAATACATGTTGGGGCTATGTAATTTTTTATGGTGTACAAAAAAAATTACAGACGAATTGAGAACCTAACTCATGACAATGTGTCACGGAAGGACCGACGACCTGGTGAAGGTAGTGGGCATCCGCTGGATGCGGGAAGCGCAGGACCCATCATTGTGGCGACGCTTAGGGAAGGCAGCAGTGTCTAGCAGTGGACATCTTTCAGCTGAAATGATGATCCTCAAATCTCTCAGTTCATTGTTATTTATGTCGATCATGGTCAACAAAATAAATTATGTTAACAAACCGATAATGATCGTGATGATGGTGAAATCAGCCCTGGATAGAGACCAGGAATCAGCAGCAAGATGGAATGATGACCTGGCGAATGCAGCCAGGTCGTGACCACAGAAATAGATATAATGGAAAAGTGGGCAGAGTGCGCGTGCCAACACTCTGCACCATAGTGCAGAGCAATTCAAAGCCTTTCTCAGTACTCCATATGACTTGTTTCTGTAAATACTGTAACAAAAACCCGCAAAAATGCCTTTTTTCTAACTGCAGAAACAAAAGCTGTAAAGTACATTTGATTAAAGTTAATTTTTAGGGTTCCGTACCCGAAGGGTGCCATACGGGACCCTATTACTCTCGCTACGCTGTCCGTCCGTCCGTCAGTCCGTCCGTCCGTCTGTCTGTTATAGAGTTGTATCTTTTGAACTGTAACAGGTAACAAGTTGAAATTGTCACAGAATATGTGTTGCTATGAGGAGTATGAGTAGTCACGACAAATACTAAAAACAAAAAAAAATTAAAACCAAACTGGGTCCCCATACAAGAAACCTCAAAAAACATGCATTTTTTTCAACGTTTTTGTTCCTGCTCTATCTTCAAAACGGTAATATATAAGCGTCAAACTTGGTCAGATTATAGTGCATATTATGTAGTTTAGCAACAAATACTAAAAATAAGACAAACATCGACATACGTGGCGGTACCTGCGTAAGAAAGATATGCAAAAATTCATATTTCGCCCACTGTGCGTTGATGTCTTTTGATAAACTCTCGTAAATTAAATCAGTTTTTATGGGGCATCAGGTCGTTGAGAGGTTCGGAACCCTTACTGCGCGAGTCTGACTTGCACTTGGCCAGTTTTTTTTTTAAATTAATGACGTTAATATGCAAGGCGTAGTTTGTTCGAAAGTTGCCACGCATGAATCGCAAGTGAAATTGTGATTACAACCATTCTACTATATCTATTTCTTTGGTCATGACATTAAAATTGATGATCAGCAAAAGCGTCTTGAAAACAAAGAAAGATAGATAAATAATTTTTATCATATTACGACATTCCAGGGCCGAGTCGTTCGTGTGTGACCTTTCTCGTATAAAATAAAATTTTAATAGAAACATGAAGAAAATGTCAGTGTGAGTGGGTGAACTCAATTTACTGAATTGTCAGAAGTTTAAATTCTTGATAACCATCGGATCGATGGTGTTATTAGTTATTACGAGTCTATGTTGTAATCACAGACAGTAAAAAATATACCTACACGAAGTGCTGCGAACAATCATAGTGAAGCCAACAAAACTATGCTCCTCCGTGTACAAACCAGGGCGGGCTCACGCACACCGAAAAAAAAAAACCTGTCACCCCAACTGGTACCATCGTGTCATCATCATCATCATCATTTCAGTCGAAAAACGTCCACTGCTGGACTAAGGCCTCCTCCAAAGGGGGGGACATGCCATAATCGCCACGCTAGGCAGGCGGGTTGGCCATCGAAGTTGGTTGTTTAAATACTCAGGGAACGCTGCTGCCCATCCTCTGGTGAATCCCTTAGTCGCCTTTTACGACACCCATGAGAAGAGAGAGGGTGGTGAAATTCTTTAATTTCGGCAGCACACGGAACCATCACAGCACCATCGTGTAGTCCAACCCTATTATTATGCTACCAAAATCACGCCAGAAATCTTTTCCGAATATGTTGGAAATTACGAAAGTACATATCTATATTTAACCCTACAGATCTACGGCAAGACAGTAGAATAACTAAAAGATCATTAATACATATTCATAATATGCGAGGGAACCCCAAATAGCAGGGTTAAGAGTGCGTATAATAGAGTTGTGTTACGAAACAAGCGCAATGAGCGGGGGACATAATGATAAGCTGAAGCGGGTTGTATAAATAAAATAAACTTAAATAAATTGATTTTTTTATTTATAACACAAATTAATATTAATTTGTTGACAAAAATTTATAATTTGATGAAATGAAATGTTTATATAGCATATTTTAATTAATACAGTTGATTTATTCCCAAAAATGTTTAATTTAGTTCAGGCATAAAAACTCTTTGCTGCGATTTAAAAATAAACTGTAAAGTAAAAAGCACTAGTGCGATAATAATATAATGAAAAAAGCACGCGTGCGTTATAAGCCACATTATGAACCTAAAAGCGATGCAATAAGAGATACTTTACGAGCAGGTGTGTTGAAAAAAAAAAAAAAAAAATTTTTATTCGACTTACCTGTGTCTATACGGTGAGCTCAGTCACTGTTTTCACTTAAAAAATTAGTTAAAGAATACTACCTTTCCAAATAGATTGTAATTTATTAAGACATTGCCTATTTATCCAATTTCTATTCTAAATTGTAAGATTATTTATATATTATTTTATTATTATTATATTTATGATACCTATATGTGTAAAATTTTGTGCTATTTATTTATTTTAGTTTAGTAGTACGCCACGGACTGCCCCCATTATCTAGATCTTACGTCTTCTTTGTCCATCCAAAGGTTGTCTGGAAGATATCGCTTTTAGCGATAAGACCGCCCACCATAATTTATTCGTTGTTGCTGTTTACTACTATTTTCATGGTGTACAATAAAATATATTCTATCTATCTTCTATCTATCTATACAAAAAAAATACAGACGAATTGAGAACCTAACTCAAGATAATATGTAATGGATGGAGTTATAAGTATTTTTGTTTATCTAGCAGTATCACATGTAGGAAGTATAAACCTATTTGAGTCATTATTCAAGCTTTTTGCTAATCAAACAGAAACCAAGACATCAAATTGACACTTAAAACCGGCCCCCACTATATATACCCCATGGGGATACTCCATAGAAACTGATTAAATTTACGAGAGTTTATCAAAAGACATCAACGCCCAGTGCGTGAAATAAGAATTTTTGCATCTCTTTCTTACTCAGGTACAACCACATATGTCCATGTTGGCCCTATTTTTAGTATTTGCTGCTTAACTAGATAATTAGACCAAGTTTAACGCTGGTGTGTATTGTATTACCGTTTTGAACATAGAGCAGGAACACATCACACGTTAAAAAAAGCGTTTTTCGAGGTTTTAGACTTTTTCATTTTTAGTATTTATCATGATAGCGCAACGAGGTCATAGCAAGACATATTCTGAGAAAATTTCAACCGGCTACCTATTACCGTTCAAAAGATACAACCCTGTGACAGACAGACGGATGGACGGACGGACAGCGTAGCGAGATTAATAAGAGTCCCGTTTGGCACCCTTTAGGTACGGAACCCTAAAAAACTATAGAATGAACACCGCTACGCTTCTTGTTATGGGTTATTCCTTACCAAGCCGGTTGTGACCAGCATAGTGACGTCACAGTATCGTTCGTCTAATCTAGCGATAATATTTATGAGTACAAGTGTATCTATACGTATGTTACCATGAATGTGTATGTGGTTTTACGAGTCCTTTATGGCTATTTTATCTTCAGGTTTTAGGAAGAAAAATATGTTCTTGGTTCATTTGTTGAAGGAATACCGTTCTCCGACAAAGAATAATACATTCCTCTCCATCCGTAAGTAGGTAGTGGTGAAGAATTGTATCATTAAAGATATATTAATTGTGGAATGAAAATTCGCTCACGAGCAGAATTCGAACCTGCGACTCCTGGGGGTTTATTCGCATTCCACGAACGACAAACGAAGTTCCAACTTTCTTTCCGACTGATGCCTTGACTGATTCCGACTGACCCGCGCCCGCGTTTCGTGTAATGTCTTCCCACAGACCAGTAAGACTGGTCTGTGTGTCTTCTTCTTTTTTTTTTTTTTTTTTTTATCGACTTGAGTCTCGCAGGTGGTACCGAAGTACCATTACTGCTTAACCGGGCTTAGTTGGCGGAGAGTCCCATGTGGGACTCCATTCGCCGAAGGTTTTTTCCCTAATCCTATACTTAAAAACTAGAGTCGCGGTTTCAATACCGCAAGCGGGCGTCCCCCAAGGGGGGGGCTCGAACCTCTCTGGGGCATTGCAGGGGGACCCCGCCGTTCCTATGTCCCCCTAGCAGCCGTTGCTGCATCAGGAATGATTTTTTTCTCGAAAGTGGCGGACTTTCGGTATATCGGGTGTGTGTGTAATCGGCAAGTCTCGCCGGCGAGGCTAAGACCTACCTAAACCTAATCAGTGGCTACGCAATAGCCTGCTCCTAGGAACTACTCTAGAGCATAGGGTCGGTCTCGCGTGAGGTGATTATCTCCGGTTGCGACACCGTGAGGGCGTCCCCAGGGGGGAGCTCGGACCTCGACTCAGGGTGCAGCAGGGGGACCCCGCCACCGGTCCCCCCAGCAGCTACTTCTGCGTCGTATTGTGTTTCTGTTTCTCGAGAGTCAGACTCACGGAATCTGTGTCGGTGTCGCGTCGGTCCTCGCCGGCGGCGACGATATTTTGGACGACAGCGTCGGAGTGTACTTGTATTTTTATCTGACTCCTGGAGGAGTGTTATAGCATCATCGGGTTTGATGAGTGTGTGTCTGGGACGTCGAATTTTGCTAAAAGCAGATGGCTGGTAAACGGTGGCCGCCACGACCAAGGGATTGGGATGCTTGGGATCGGAATCGAAAGTGTGTCTTCCATATAAAAACAAGTTAATATACCCGCCATACTCCCGACCCGCACCCGCCATGTGGTGTGGGAAAAGATGGTGGACCGAAGTAGCGAATTGTGTGACGAATCGAATGAATACCGTATAACGCGAGTAGACTCTGGTTGCACGACAGCGTTCATCGGTCATTATTTACACCCTCTTCGCCTTTTGTACTAACCAGCAGATCTCTAGATAATTTGTTTTATAATAAACTTTTAATAATAAATAACAAAATTAACCTATAATTATGTACAGTCGACTGTATGACAGTGGTAATACTTCAATTCGAAAACCGCTCTTACTGCTTACGAAATAAAGATGCTGCTAATGTCAAAGTGTTACCACCGACGTGCGGTCGACCGTACTAAGGTAATGTTATAGAGAACGAGAACGATGTCTCTTGATCGTGTTCGGGAACGGAGAACGGAGTTAGTGGAGACGTGGAGTAGGATAGGAAGGGATCGAGCGATTAGAAAGGATGTTTGGGGAAGGGATATGTTAGTGTGAAAGAGATGAAAGATGTTAAACAGAGATAGGAACAATAAAATAGACTTATGACTAATACAAACAAATAAGGCTAGTGCTAATATGTATATAACATTCTTCCATACTCGTTCACCCAGTCATGCTGTATAGACTGGCTAGTTGGATGATTTCCTTACTTAACTCCTGTAGCGTTTGATTTCAAAAAATTCAAAATGGCGATCGCGTCCTTGAACTTGACTTGGCCCCGCCCATTTCGTACCTACTTGCATTTCTTATAAGATTTTTCAATATTCTAATAAGAAACCCATACAAAAATGTTATTGTTTCCTAATCTCGATAATGTTTCCTACATGTATTTGCATGAAAATAAAAAATTTACAAAGAGGTTAGAAAAATATTATTGCAAATGGCGGCAATTTTGAATTTCGTCAACTTTAAACCCTAATTTAGAATAGAATAGAATAGAATTTATTTATTTGTAAACACAGGTAAAAGGGTTGTTATAATATGTGAAGTAAGTATGTGTGTGTGTGAGTGTTTAGACTAACGCAACATGTTGAAAGGTTCCCGAGACGTGTATTTTTTCCTTGTATAACTTGTAAAGGACAAAAACTGATGTCACGTTATTTCACAAAAAAGATAATAATTATTTCCGCTAATGTATTCATATATCAAACTAAAGCCACAGTGTAAGTTAAAATATATTTCTTCCTGTTATCAAGAACAATATGTTTTTGTCTCACGTTTGCAGATAGCACGGAAAAGGGTTCTTAAAATATGCCGCAAATCAAAAATTTATGGACGTTTATTTTTTGGAACATGGACGGTATTTGTACGTTTACGTCTGGGCCACTAAAGGGTTTAAGAAAGGTAGGCTAGACAACAACTAACTATGTTTTCCCTACTTTAATAAACTAACGGCCAAAATTAATATCCAATCTATCCACGATTTGCCCTACTAGGGATAGGAATTTGACATAAGCTTCATACAAAATATGTCAAACTTCTATCTCTAGTAGGGTAAATCGTGGATAGATTGGATATTAATTTTGGCCGTAAATAGTATGTATCATAATCAAACCAAGTTTGACGCTGGTACCTATGTATAACCGTTTTGAAGATAGAGCTGTAACAAAAACGTTGAAAAAACTGCATGTTTTTGGAGGTTTCTTGCATGGGTTTCGGTTTTAAACTTTTTTTTTTTTTTTTGATATGGTTCATAGTAATACATATTCTTAGAAAATTTCAACCAGCTACCTATTACCGTTCAAAAGATACAGCCCTGTGACAGATAGACGGATGGACGGACGAGCGTAGTGAGAGTAATAGGGTCCCGTTTGACACTCTCTGGGTACGCAACCCTAAAAACTAAGACACCAAGGCTGAAACCGACTTGAATGACATCGTCGGCATCAGTGTTCTCGTTAAGCTCAGAATCAGTTTCCAAATCATCTTCTGAGCCATCAAATGTCCAATCAAAATGACTGGATGACAAAAGTTTCGTTAGGAAATCAAAGCCTAAAGTTCCTGAACCTGCCAATCCTCCTTATTCAAATCGATTGAAAACTCCATCGATACTTGATTCCGACTATTCGATTAAACCCGAAGCATCCGTTCTCGATTGCACAAAAAAGCATCCAATCGAAATCGTCCCGTATGAGCCACGTAGACCGTTCCTCGAATACCAACTTGAGTTTACACTTCCAAACGTTTATTAACACTTTTATCATTACAACCTAAGGTTGTAAATTGATTGGCATTCAGTTTTTTTAGGTGTAAATAAGGTGTGGTTAGAACGTAAAGATTGGGTCGTTTTGACCGTCTCTTTGATTTGGTATTGACGTTCTTCTGAATAGGTTTTTGATTCGAAGAGCATCTGGGGTAAAGAGATGTGTATTCTACTATGATGTTAATTGTTTCTTTTACCAATACCTATACCGTCAAACCTGGATGAGCGAGAGTTCAAGGGACCGAAATCTTTTTCTTGCTCATGGAGGTTTATCACTTAACCAAGTTTCTCACTTAAAGAGGTGCAGGAGCGGTTTTTCTCACAGAGGTAACTAAATAGTTGTAGAAACTTTCTTTGCAATTGATACATATCAACTGTAATAAGTTTGACAAAAAGGTCGGTGCAGATGCACATTTTGCCATTCTAAAAGAATGCGATGCAAAAACAATGACCTGGGGGTCTACTCCCGTTCGACGATATTCGATAAATCGTACGATTCATCGCACAATTTGCTACTCCGGTCAACCATCGTTCCCTTATCGCATGCGATGATCGTGTTTTGACGTTTGTTTTTCTCATCTCCGGTAAATTGTATACGACTATGAACCGTAGTCTATCTTAATTGTGCCTTTTTTATGTGCCTATCTTTATTATGTAAGTATCAATCGGAACGAAAGTTCGTACTTCGTTTGTCGTTCGTAAAACGCGAGTAGACCTACTGGGTGGGACACAAAAACGCTCGATTCGTTGTTTATTTTTTTGTTAGTTAGGCGAACCATATGTGCATTAGTCCCACGAAAGTGTCATACCAGATAATAAATACGATCAACTCTCGCTTATAGAGGTATATGGGGCATGGCAGTCTCATTTATAGAGGTCCAGACGTGAAAATCGACTCTCTCATATAGAGGTTCCTGTTTCTCGCTTGTAGAGGTTTTCGAGGCTTAAAATGACGGGACCTGGCAATTACTCTCACTTGTAGAGTTTTCTCGTTAATCCAGTTCTCACCCACCCAGGTTTGACTGTAGATGATTCAGAGGAGACAAGCTTTCATCATCATCAGCCTATATTAGTCCACTGCTGGGCATATACTGGGTGTCAGGGAAACGCTTCCGAAAACGAAGATAGGTGATAGTGCTGGTGATTACTGATACGAAACCACAAAAACAAACGTGATTCTTTTTTTAGATTTTTTCATTTTTTTTTTGCATTTTTCATACATAACCAGCTTTGGGCAGTTAAATAAAACTGATTTGCAAAAAAACCCAATTTATTTACTTAATTTTATTAAGTTCGCAATGTAATTCAAATAAAATATCAGCTGGCGCTAGGGGTGAACGACATCCGCTCGCATACGCAGTCCGTGTCGTAGCGAGCGATGGTAGGTTAGGTACGTGCGGCATTGAACCCGAGTTTTGTACGCTTTATATTGCGGGTTTGCAAAATACCAATAGAATGATAATTAGCCTTTCAGTTTCGGGAGCGTTTCCCTGACACCCAGTATAGCCAATAGACAGCGTTCATTTCCACTCGCACTTGATTACCAATGTGAGTGTGAGCATGTGCGGCGAGCGTAAGAACCGTAATACATACAAACGTCAAACCATGATACAGCCCATAGACGCCTCATAACAGGCGACTCATGTCTGCAACACATCTATGAAATTTCACTAATGTAGGTCACCACTATTCGCCACTTGAAATCTTTAAATCAGTTTCGACCACTTACATGAGCCGTCAAAACTGCCGCGTTAGTCATTAGCAAAGACATTTCTATACTGACGTCAGTATAATACCTTTATGGTCATTAGCCAATAGCCGCCTTGGTAGGGCCAATTGGATTGCAGTACCCCACCTCTGCTAGTGGCAGAATTTATTGTACGCATTGTATTCAACATTAGGCGTCTATTGGGCTTTATGGTCGATGCTTTATTTAGACAATACATAATAAAATAAAAAGAAGGTAAATACAGACATGTCTGGTGTACGGAATCCTTAGTGCATGAGCCGACTTGCACTTAGCGGGTTTTTAGTTTTGCCAATTCATCTTAGTACCCAAAGTAATTCTAAAAGATTTCTAAAAGGCATTCAAAAGGTTTCTTTTTAATATCAAAAGATGCGTATTTTTATTTCTAAAGCTTTTAGAATTAATCGTCAAATTAAACATACAATATAGTAATAAATGAATTGCCTCATTACTTCAGTGGTGGCAAGCGCGGCTTTCGAGCTTGAGGTCGTGTTTTCGACTTCAGGTAGCTTTGTACTCTTAACACTTTCTCTGTCCAGTGTCCCACATATGGGTCACGTCGATGGCTTAACTACTGTGTTAACTTCGCGGATAATGAACGTGCTAAAAATGGAATAAGTCAATTCAATTAAATTCAATAGGCCTCTCCTTAGTTGCGCCACAACACTCGGTCCTCTGCCTTGCGCATCCAGTCCCCCCCAGCCACGTTCTTCAGGTCGTCGGTCCACCTGGCGGGGGAGCGCCCTACGCTGCGTTTGCCGATTCGCGGTCGCGGTCTCCCCTCAACTTGTCTGCTCCAGCGGCCATCGGTCCTTCGACAGACATGGCCAGCCCAGTGCCACTTCAGCTTACTTATCCCACAAGCTATGTCGGTCACTCCGGTCCTTCTCCGGATCTTAATCTTTATTTGCGGAGTCTCATATACAATTTGAAAATCTGTTGTGTATGTGAGTAGTCTAGCCGAAACATAAGCTCTGTAGGTTTCTTTGAGTTCAAAGACTTTTTAGAAATTAATCATCGAAATATAGGTACCTACCTACAACTACAATATAGTAACTTACCACATAATTAGCCAATGCTAAAGTAATTACAATAAAGTCAAAGGCCAACAAATGGCAAAAATTAATCACAAAACACAATAACAGAGATAATCTTTAAAAAAAACTGTAAAATAAAACTTTTTGCCGCGCATTATTACCCGCCATTTTAAACTTCTCGAAATGTCATTAGCAATATAAATGAGTTTCGCGCCATAACGAACGCTGTGTTGCCACAATGGAAAATCATAAATCAACTGTCATTTTGATATCCGTTGAAAGGAGGTCCGTCAATGCATCAGTGCAAAGTTTTTAAACTCTTAGGTAGGTTTTTTTTACTGGCACGTTTGATTAATTGTAAAAAAAGAGGCATGCTTTGCTTATGTTTTTTTTAAGGCATTCAATGGAGATCTTTTGATGTTAAGATTTTTGACGTGAGCGCGGGTTAATATGTTATTTTCGTAAGTGCTAAGATGGTTTGCTGGTAAATTAAGTTTATACGAGTATTTATTGTTGAGTAATGCTCTTGAGACGGTTTTTGCGTACGTTTTCTTTGTGTTTTTATTCTTAAATGATCATGAGATATTTGCGAAGATACCTACATACTGTATGCATGTATTTTTCGACGGGGTCGACAAAAGTACGTATTCCACGAAAAACAACAGTCTGCATAAGGAATGGACCTCAGCCCTCAGCTATTAGAAATAGTTGAGGTGCTATAAACGTTTTCAATTTCTATATTTCCTGTTCTTCGTACATAGAGGTTTAATTCCTTGAGGTATTACCTTCAGTTTGAGTAGGTATAATAGAATTAGGTTCCAGACGGAATTTTAGCGCATGGAACCTAAATAATTATGTCATTGGTTAATCAATAGAATAGAATAGATATATTTATTTGCGATGAATACAGGTACAAAAATCAGGTGGTACATTTTGATGGAGTCTTGTTACATTCTGCATTAAACTATGCAAAAATTGTATTCTTACAATTGGTTAGAAAACAAAACAAACTAAATTTTAATTAGGTATATTGACAGGATTGCATTGTTTACGTAAACTATATTTCTAAATATGTTACCTAATTCTTTGTACAGCTGTATGTACGTAAGTAGGTACATAAATAGTTAAATAAATAAATATACTATTACTAAGTATTTAGCAAGCATAAAACTATTACAGAAGATCCCAATCTAATAGAAAAACACAATAACTCATCGCTGGAAATCGAAATTTTGTTCAAAGTAGACGACAACTTGCCAAATGTGGTCGATCCCTCTACATATTTAATTTAAAACGAATAAAAAGTCTTGTGGCTTAAAATCAATAACTAAATGAATGAAAAGCTATAAAACTTTATCTTCCAGCATTCTATCTTGGGTATCTAATATTAGATCCAGGTCACCTGCCTAATATTTGGAGCAGCAATATCTGACCAAGTATCGTAATGCTGGGGTTGGCATCTAAAACAACGTTTTAAGACTCACTCACGCCCTTGTTTATAATATTTTTGAATTACTATTAGATTTGTTTATAGATAATAGTAAATTCTTAATGAGCTTGCGTTTGGTTTGACCGCCACCTCACTTGATGCTAAGCGATGGTGCGGTCGACGAAGGTACATGCTTGTCCGGCAAAATCCTTTTCACTCTAGCCACAATGTGGTTGGCCACAATTTGGAACCGTGCAACTGACGTTTTGAAAGCAGCAGTAATTAGACTAAAAAAAAAACAAAATAATTTTTTTTACCAGATTATACCTATCGGGAAATACAGACGACAAGGAATTCCACATGACTTATGTTTAAAGTATAGGTACGTTTCTATTTTATTTTTGCTCATGAAAAGTGATACTTGCTTGGCTCCAGCAACATTATTCTATTGTATCGCCAATGCATAATAAGGTTTAGGTTGTATAATTTGTGCCGATACAACAATTTGTATCGGCACAAATTATACAACCTGTAACCAAAACGGTATATCTACCCGAAAGGGGTGAAGTACATCTGGTATAGAATCTCTATGCAAAATTTCAGTCCAAAATAAATTAGGTAGGTACTTGAAAAAATTATCCCAAATTTTTGTTTTCATAAGTTTACTGAATTAAAATCATAAAAACCGGCCAAAAGCATGTCGGGCCATGCTCAGTATTATAGGGTTCCATAAGTAGGTCTAATATATCTATACAAACGAATCAAATCGAATATTAATAGTTGCTATTTCAGTTTTTGCAAACAGCGCCACCTAGCGCTAAATTTAAGAAGCTAAATTTAAGAAGCTAAATTTAAGAAGCTAAATTTAAGAATCTAAATTTAAGAATCTAAATTTAAGAAGCTAAATTTAAGAAGCTAAATTTAAGAAGTGTGTCATCATCATCATCATTTCAGCCGAAAGACGTCCACTGCTAGACATACGCCTCCCCCAAGCATCGCCACAACGACCGGTCCTGTGCCTTCCGCATCCAGCGGATTCCCGCGACCTTCACCAGGTCGTCGGTCCACCTTGTGGGGGGCCTACCCACGCTTCGCCTTCCAGTACGCGGTCGCCAGCAACTCCAGAACTTTACTGCCCCATCGGCCATCCGTTCTGCGAGCAATGTGCCCCGCCCACTGCCACTTAAGTTTGGCAATTCTTCGGGCCATGTCGGTTACTTTCGTTCTCCTGCGAATGTGCTCATTTCTGATTCGATCACGCAGGGACACTCCGAGCATAGCCCTCTCCATTGCCCTTTGAGTGACTTTGAGCCTTCTTATCAGGCCCATTGTGAGCGACCACGTTTCAGTACCGTAAGTAATTACTGGCAACACACACTGGTCAAAGACTTTCGTCTTGAGACACTGCGGTATTTTTGACGAGAAGATATTGCGTAGCTTCCCGAACGCTGCCCAACCGAGTCGGATTCGACGATTGACCTCTTTCTCGAAGTTGGACTTACCTAGCTGGACAGTTTGTCCTAGGTATACATAATCGTCAACAACTTTGAGTGTAGATTCTCCGATGCTTACGGGAATGGGTGCTATATGGGAATTCGACATAACCTTTGTCTTGTCCATATTCATTTTAAGACCCACTCTATCGGAAGCTCTACTGAGGTCATCGAGCATTATACCGAGGTCCTCCATTGTCTCAGCCATGACTACCTACTATGTCGTCGGCAAACCGAAGGTGGAACCGAAGTGATGTACTCGCCGTTTATGTTAATGCCTAGCCCATTCCAGTCCAGAACCTTGAAGACATCCTCCAATGCAGCAGTGAACCAGTGAACAGTTTCAGAGAGATCACATCTCCCTGTCTCACACCTCGCTGCAGAAGGATAGGTTTCGAGGCTTGGTCCTGTAATCGGACTGACATAGTGGCGTTTTCATACAAAGACTTTAACACTTTGATGTACTGATAGTCAATCTGGCACCGTTGAAGAGACTGTAGTACCGCCCAAGTCTCGATCGAATCGAAGGCTTTCTCGTAGTCCACAAACGCTAAACAAAGAGGAAAGTTATACTCTTCGGTCTTCTGTATAACCTGACGCAGCGTATGTATGTGGTCTACGGTGCTAAAGCCTTTTCGGAACCCGGCTTGTTCGGGAGGCTGGACGTCGTCAAACCTGCGCGAAAGACGGTTCGTAATGACTCTCGAAAACAGCTTGTAGACATGGCTCAGAAGTGAGATGGGCCTATAATTCTTCAGTAGAGCATTATCGCCCTTTTTGAAGAAGAGTACCACCACACCTCGGCTCCATGCCTGTGGCGTTCTCCCCTCGAGAATGACGGAATCAAATAACTTCTGAAGAGCCTTAAGGATCGGTTTTCCACCCGCCTTCAGGAGTTCGGCCGTAATTCCGTCATCACCCGGTGCCTTGTTGTTTTTGAGCTGCTTTAGAGCCATCCTAATCTCTATAGGCTGACGTCCAGGATATCTTCGGTATAGTGTCGGGTCAATCGAGCTCTTGGGTCATTAGCCCGATTTACAGCGGGTTTCCGGGTGGACGTGTATAACTGTCCATAGAACTTCTCGACCTCCTTCAATAGCTCTGGCTTGGAGGAAACGACTCTGCCATCGTCGGTCCTCAGTTTTGCAAGAAGAAAGAAGAAGAAGTGTGTAATATAACACAAAGTTTCTTTTTGTGATTTTTTTAAATAGAAAGTAACTAAAGGAGTATTATTTGTTAGAATCATTTTTCTCTAAGGTCAATGACCTAAGAACTAGGACGTCTTAAGTATTTTTCAGTTTTCTCACTATAACTCAAAAATTTATAATCAATTATACTCGAAATAATTTTAAAAGAGAGTTTTTACAAAGTTCTATCAATTTGGAAGACTATAAGTTTCTACGTTGCATAGTTTAGAAATGACACACATTGCAAGCCACTTTGGCGAACTGTATTTCGCAGATGGTATACCTGATAAAAAAGTGATGTATAAAACATTACCTTCACTTTAGTAGACCTATTCAATGATATCCCACAAGACGGGGTGCAGCGAAAAAAAAAATTTCATTCCCATTTCACATGTCCCATACATGTGAAATGGGGATGAAAATTTTTTTTACGCCACCCCTAAAATACGTTATCAAGATTTTTTTATTCTTTTAAAATTGAGATCTATATCTAAACCATTTTTTAACAAAACTTCATTTACTTATGTTTATAATTGTAGAAGTTATTAAGCTGTAAAGGATTAGGACAGACGGACAGACGGACGGACGGACAGACGGACAGACGGACGGACATGACGAAACTATAAGGGTTCCTTGTAGGACTACGGAACCCTAAAAACGTGTCGCTACACTACGGAGGTCACGATCTATCTATCTTTATATTCTATTCTATTTTTTATCTTTAACTATCTTTTTACGACAGTTGCTAATATTAAAATATACGTGCTAGTGATGTGTAAATTTCAGTTTGAAGTGTTTGGTTTCTTATATTGGAATTTCTCCTATGTTCCTTAAATGTAGATAAAGGATTTAAAACCCTTTCAGTATAATTTGTTATCATCCAAAGAAGCCGTGCACTTGATAGGTATGTATATACACTTTCCCTTTCCGTTACACGTTGTATTATAAGAATAGCACATATCATTGTAAAAATATTAGCCAGTTAGCTGGGATGCTAGCAGAGGCTCTGTAGAGAGCTGACTGTGATTTACATAAGTATCGCCATTCGTAGACTGTTTTGATCAAAGACTTTGTATAACTTAGTAACTCTATGGTTTTGATCAAAGACTTTGTATAACTTGATCAAAGACTTTGTATAACTGTTAGTAACTCTATGGTTTTGATGCAGTCCGATCCAAAGACATTTCTATACTTACCTAACTCTGGTCCGACCCCACAACCTGAAAATAAAAAGTTATCGAAAGAGGTAGAAAGGAATTTTGCTATTCTTTCGTTTATATTGACATTCCTTTTGCCCTGTTTAAAACCTACAGTAATAATTAATATATTACTTGCTATGTTAAGGACATATCCAAGAAAATTCAAACGTCGTAAAGTGCTCCTAAAATAAAGAACTCTCTTGATATCGAAGTGGATGGTGTCGGTCAACCATTCAATTAGCGGCTGGGACGAACGTAGCTTTACTCTCTCAAAGGATGATTAAGTTAGATATACTGAGTCACAGATTACTGAGTGATCGCTTAGGATCGAACCTTAAATACCTATCAGACTATCTTGTAATAAATCAAAACATCTTTTTTGTTTAAAAAACGGGAAAATAGCAACCTAGTCCTACATTTACTGAACACACCCTCTTTTTCATCACACTTAGGTACAGTAAATATATATATTTTCTCCCACTTGCTCAAAAATTGGTTCATTATTCAAAGAAAAACAATAAATCAATCGGCTCTTTTCCGTACGCAACGAAATAACAGGCCAGTAATATCCAACACGACAGTAATAGACATTGCTGGACAGATTTTATTTTTTAAATTATGCTACCGAGGTTTTTAAGTACCTACACACTTACATAAATTGGGTGTTTTAAGGTGTACCTTATTTATTTTGTAAAATATTGATGGCTCAATGCGCATTTTTTTTCAATACTTCGAAAATAGAACAAGAACCGCGCGCGGACGAATTGGTGCGAATAAAAATTAGATACTGTTGAATTAATTTGTGTATTGTTTCCTCGCAAATGAGAGAAAAGTACTATACAAGTCTCGGCCGAAATAGCAATTAACGGCATCGTTTAGTTAAAAATCATATTTTAAAATGACTTGGGAATAATATTAAAAGATGATTTTTAACTAAATACAATATTACTCGGCCGTCAATTGCTTCATTTCAGGGGGTCTACTCGCGTTTTACGAACGACAAACGAAGTACGAACTTTCGTTCCGACTAATACCTACACAATAAAGATAGGCACATAAAAAAGGCACAATTAAGATAGACTACGGTTCATAGTCATATACAATTTTCCGGAGATCAGAGAAACAAATGTCAAAACACGATCATCGCATGCGATGAGGGAACGATGGTTGACCGGAGTAGCAAATTGTGCGATGAATCATACGATTTATCGAATATCGTCAAACGGGAGTAGACCCCCAGGTCTCGACAGTCTGAGCGATTAACTGCTATCAGTACCTACTACTTATTCATATTTTTTTTTACTAGTATTTATTATACCAGGCCCCTCAGAAAGTATTGCGAAAAAAAGTTTCTATATATGGGAGACTGGCCAGTTATAATGTTTTTCGAAAATATGATTATTTATAAGTAAAAATAAGTAAGTTCCAATTTCAAAATTTCCCTCCACATTTTTTGCGAGTTAATTCAAAGTATTGTGTCTCACTGAAATATGGATCTGCGCCGGGAACATTTTAGAGCTATGATTTTAAACGATTTCAAGTGTCGCCTGAAACCGGATGAATCGTACGATAGACTTCAAATGGCATTCATGGATGAAGGCCCTTCCAAGGCAACCGTGTATCGTTGGTATAACGAATTCAAGCGCGGTCGACCAACTTTGGGGGATGACGAAAGAAGCGGTCACCCTTTGA
Organism: Asteroscopus sphinx; assembly: GCA_949699075.1. Taxonomy (NCBI): domain Eukaryota; kingdom Metazoa; phylum Arthropoda; class Insecta; order Lepidoptera; family Noctuidae; genus Asteroscopus; species Asteroscopus sphinx. The sequence goes on from OX453029.1 coordinate 6,809,125, forward strand.
CGGCTGTTACCGAAGAAAACGTGCTAGCAGTGAAAAATTTAATCCAAGACAATAGGCGAATTACATATCAGGAGATTCAACACATATTGAAGATTGGATCGGGAAGCGTTCACGAGATTCTACACAGCCATCTTCGCGTGAGGAGGATAGTATCACGCTGGGTGCCGCACAACCTCACCGATGCTCAGAAGCAGGCCCGGGTGGAATGGTGCCGTGATATGCTTAACAAATTTGAAGCAGGCTCGTCTCGGCGTGTTTACGACATCGTTACAGGTGATGAGTCCTGGATTTATCAATACGACCCAGAAACCAAGCGCCAGTCGACTGTTTGGGTGTTTCAAAATGAGCCAACGCCTACCAAAGTGAAGCGATCTAGAAGCGGGGGTAAGATTTTGATCGCTAGCTTTTTTAATTTGACTGGCCACTTGGTATCAATTCCCTTACGGGATCAAAGAAGCATTAATGCCGAATGGTATACTACCAAATGTTTGCCAGAAGTTTTCTCTGTTATAAGCAACAAGCGACCAAACACAGGGCTCCGCGGGCTACTGCTCCACCACGACAATGCACCTGCGCACACCGCACTCAAAACGAGGGACTTCCTGGACAGCACGCCAGTCAAACTCCTGGGTCACCCTCCTTACAGCCCTGATCTAGCACCGTGTGACTTCTTTTTATTCCCAAAAATATAAAATCAGCTCAAAGGGATACAATTTTCGTCGCCGGAAGATGCGCTGGCTGCGTTCGAGCAGGCTGTAAACGAGGTGTCTGCGGCGGACTGGAAAAAGTGTTTTGAAAACTGGTTTAGGCGCATGAATCTTTGTATAGAGGCTGGTGGAAAGTACTTTGAAAAGATTTGATAAAAATATATGTACGTATAGAACAATTTTTTTAGTTTCGCAAAACTTTCTGAGTGTCCCACGTATTTTGCACACCCAATAAATTAAACAGAATATTAAGTACGAAGGCCTCTTCCGTCTCCTTGCCTTTATCGAACTATGTTGGGGTCGGCTTCCAGTCTAACCAGATGCGGCTGAACATCAGTATTTTACACGGAGAGACCGCCATCAGATCCCCGCAATCCAGTTATTGGATATTACCGACATTCCAAGCTTAGATTTTCGGGCTTCTGACTACCTGTAACGACTGCTTATTTCTAAAAAAAAACTTCCAGCAGACCTGCGATGAGTTGGAAAAAGAATAAATATAACATTACATAACATCACGCCTGTATTTACCCGAAGGGGTAGGCAGAGGTGTAATAGTACACCCACATTTCGCCAGTTATGTTATAGTCCCATGTAAAAGGGGGCGAGCCTATTGCCACTGACCGGGCACAAATCCAGACTCCGGGCTGCTACTGAGAATTTCCGAATGAAAAAACCCAATAACCTTTTGCCCGACCCGGGAATCGAACCCAGGACCCGACGCTCAGCAGTTGCGCTTGCAACCACTAAACCAACGAGGCAGTCAAGAATAATAATAATAATAAATAAATAATAAATATCTTTGGGACATTTTTACACAACACCATCTAGTCCCAAACTAAGCAGAGCTTGTGCTATGGGTACTAGACAATGGATATAATACTTATATACTTTTTTTTTTGTAAATACATACTTATATTATATAAGCAACACCCAGAATAAATATAGGTAGCAAAAATTACGTTTTTACTCTGACACTGGACTCTTCCTCTCATGTAGACTGATATGTGAAGTACCTACCCAATGTACTGCAAATACCAATCTATGTGCCAAGCCTAGTGCTTCTGAAGAACCTTAAAGGTAAAATAAAAGATGACAGTACTTATCTTCAAAAAACATCAAAATATTTTACTCAAAGGTAACCAAGAAACGCATCACATCATCTCCCTTACCGAATTTTCAGGGAAACACCCGAACACACCCGATCTACCGTACAAAGTAAAAACGTAAAAACCATCTGCATGACGTAACTATGTGGTATATCGAAATGTTCCAACATGTTCATTGTATTCTTTGGTCGCGTTGAAAAAAAGACAATATTTTGCACCGCACATTGTAGCGATGGTGGACTTATGATCCGTAGCTGAATAGGGTTGAACCGCTGAAAAAATGATTAAAAGGTAAAAAATAACATAACATAACATCACGCCTGTATTTCCCAGAAGGGGTAGACAGAAGTGTAATAGTACACCCACATTTCGCCAGTAAAAAAAATAAAAAAAATAACTGGCGTACCTGCTGTATCGTTTTTTTAACTGGCCAAGTGCGAGACTTAATTAATAAATTTATAGCGTTCCATAGAAATAGCCATTGGATTAAATAATAAATATCTTTTTGGGACATTTTTACACATCACCATCTAATCCCAAACCAAGCAGAGCTTGTGCTATGGGTACTAGACAATGGATATAATACTTATATACTTTTTTTTTGTAAATACATACTTATAATATATAAGAAACACCCAGACCAACACAAACACTTATGTTCATCACACAATATATTTGTGCCCTGTGGGAATCGAACCCACGACCTCGTGATCAGCAGTCCGACCCTCGAACCACTAGACCACAGACGTCGTCAAAAAAGGTAGGTAGTGTTGTTAATTTACCTATATGGACCGTACCTATTTCTGCCGCCAAACAATCCTTGCATTGCTGTGGTCCAGTGCAAAGGGTACGGTTGCACCCACAGAAATATATAGAGATAGAATGGTTGTAATCACAATTTTACTTGCGATTCATGCGTGGCAACTTTCGAACAAACTACGCCTTACATATTGACGCCATTAATTAAAAAAAAATTACTTTAATCAAATGTACTTTACAGCTGTTGGTTCTGCAGTTAGAAACAGTACAATAAGGCATTTCTGCGGGTTTTTGTTACAGTATTTATAGAAATATCCTGCTCTATGGTCCATGGTACTGCCACGTGCGCCCTGCCCACATGGCCATTCTATTTATTTCTGTGGGCCTCAATTTGATAACCTTGTAGGGCCTTTAAGAAATCTGAGGCGGTTCTTTAGGCGTTGGGTTGGTAGTTTTGTGCTAAATGGTGAGCCGATGCTCAGAGATGGATATTCACAAGCCAATATTATGATGATAAATATACTGCCACCCATGAAACCATACCAATCCAAATCCCGGAACTTCACGTCGTAACTACTAAAAAAATCTGACAATACAACAAAAAACATTATTCTACGAAGAAACGCTTCCTATTTTATAAATAAACAGTCTCGAAGCAAATTTTCAAAGCGCCATCCAATCATTCACAGACTATAAATAAATAACAATAAACAAAAGGTTGTAAAAATATTTTTTACTCTGGCAACCCTAGCGTTTCCAAACGATAAAAGGAACAAAACGCGTTGAACTGCACACGAGTTTTCGAACGAGGAGCATACTTTACTATTACCTACACGTATGGTGAAATGGTAAACGTTTCAAAAATTGTTGAGGTTCTATCGGAATTGATATAGGCACTTAGTTATTAACACGCGTTTATTAGGTCGACCTGTATGTAACTAACTATGTAATGGAATCTAAGGTAACTAATTTAACCATCTTCCAAGGCTCGTAGCGTAATAAAAATTGGCAGCTGTATGTAGTTCTGATGACAATACAATAATATGGTACTATCGAATTGATCTGATGATGGAGCCGGAAGATATGAACTGGAACTTCATGATGGAAAATCGTATCATAGGTGTTTTGGATTTCTTAAAAAAGTCTTGTAATGAACTTTGACCACGATTAGGTTTCAAGGTCTGATGATGAAGCCGGAAGATAGGCACTGGCATTCCATGATGGAATATCGTATCATAGTCGTGTTTGCACTTGTGAGAAAGGCCACGTAATGGACTTTGAACACGATCAGGATTCAAGGTTATAACAAACCTATTATACATTGAATAGTGTAAATATTGACATAGGTGCATGGATAAAATGTATATAGACATGGACATTACATGGAGAGTGTAAACAGAATAATATTGATATATCTGTGTACGATGTATATTGACGTGTAAATAGGGTAGAAGCGTGGTAACTAGTGTTTTTTAAACCATTAATTTATTTTAATACAGAGACATGACATTTACTACCGGTTCTACCGCAGGTAGTTGTCATATCTGTGTTTTAATAATATTGATATCCTATACACACATTTTTGATAAATATCAGTGAAAGAAGTATAGTTTAGTAGCTCAATTAAATAAATGGTGTGTCATCATCATTTCAGCCGTAAGACGTCCACTGCTGGACACAGGCCTCCCCCAAGCATATATTGGGGGGATATGCCATAATCGCCACGCTTGGCAGGCGGGTTGGCGATCGCAGTTGGTTGGTTAAATACTCAGAGAACGCTGCTGCCCATCCTCTGGTGAATCCCTTAGTCGCCTTTTACGACACCCATGAGAAGATATAGGGTTATAGATATAGGGGATATAGGGGATAATGGTGTGTTACTGAAAATTAACCTGTAAAAGCTACAGTGTTTCAAAAAGTCAGACAAGAAATAATGACAGAGTTCTTATATTAATAGTTATTATTTAGAAATTCAGTTCTAAATTTCCAGTTTGAAGACAATTCGGACCCTAATTATTACTAATTTTATAAAAATAATTCAATGGTGCGGTATGAACTTTTTCGAATCTGGGTGCTCAAATTCAGACCTAAGCAGCTGCACTTACAACCACTTCACTATCAACTAGTCCAAAAAAGTCCATACACAAAAACAAAAACGAAAACATTCATAACCCTATTACACAATTATTATAACCCTTCACACATATAACTCAGTTATAATTAAGTTAAAACTAATTAAAGACAACGATTTTAACTTACAAGATTGATGAGTTTACGAACCGCCTTTTAAACCATTGTGTTTCAAATATTGTAATTATAAAGCTTTCATTTAAATGTGGTCACGATCTTCGTCTGTCAAAATTGGATGAAGGGTTTTCGAAAATATTTTAGAAGGGAATAAGGCTCACTGAATGTTGAGCTGTTTTTTAAGATGGAGAAAATTACTGTCGTATGTCACACCACCCGGGGAGGCGGTGTGATTTTGTGGGTTTTGCACCCACTAAAAACTCCGCCGTGTGCCTACTCTCGCCTTGGGTGGGTGGACCACGAGAACTGCAAAGTATGGCATTCGCGACCCATCCAGCGCGGCCCACTTCAGGACCTTCCGCTTTCTTTCTAAACATTTTTCCGGCAATGTCCGGGGACACTCGTGACATCACCGCAGCTCGAGAGTCGTGCAATGCTGACGATGGACTCCCCAATCTATCGCCCGCTGGCTTCTCTTAGGGCGGCATGGTCACAGTAAAACCGCCTGCACCGACCCATTCTTCTGCGGTAGATTGGATCAGCGAACGGTGTAAATTTAACCCAACTCAGCCCAGTCCGACCCAGACCTAGCTTAGCTCAGTCGAATGCGAAACGCTGAAATATTTTATTTTTCTAGAAAAGTTTTTATAAGACAAGGATTCGGTACTAGTAAAATGAAAGAAAGAGAGAAAACGTTTTTATTTCTGTGCTGTGTTTTATTTCACGTACACAACAACATATAACTATATTATACTTGTAGGTACATAATTCATTTTAATAAACAATAAATTAATATAATAAAACAAGTTTTAACCGTATTACATCGCGTATATTATTTCCAACTTTATAAGCGATGTAATCCGGTTAAACTTGTTTTATATAATGTGTAGTGATCGCGAAAACCTAAGAAATTATTATGTTGAACCCGATAATTTACTATTGAAATATTAGCCACAATTAAAATATTGGTAGTAATTTAACATAACATAACATCACGCCAGTATTTCCCCGAAGGGGTAGGCAGAGGTGTATAGTATAGTCCACCCACATTTCGCCAGTTATGTTATAGTCCCATGTAATAGGGGGCGAGCCTATTGCCATTAACCGGGCACAAATCCAGACTCCGGGCTGCTACTGAGAATTTCCTACTGAAAAAACCCAATAACACTTTGCCCGACCCGGGAATCAAACCCAGGATCCCACGCTCAGCAGTCGCGCATGCGACCACTAGACCAACGAGGCAGACGAGGTAGTAATTTAAGCTGATTATAATCAGCTACGGATTTTATCCTTCAAAGAAACTCCAAGCATAGCTCGCTCCATAGCTCGCTGAGCGACTTTGAACTTGTGGACTAGCCCAACTGTCAGTGTCCACGTCTCGGCATCGTAAACTTTGCGGTATAGGCAGTAATATTATTATTATCTTTGAGATTATCCGGAGAAGAACCGGAGTGACCGACATAGCTTGTAGAATCAGTAAGCTGAAGTGGCAGTGGGCTGGCCATGTCTGTCGAAGGACCGATGGCCGTTGGAGCAGACGAGTCCTTGAGTGGATACCGTGAATCGGCAAACGCAGCGTAGGGCGCCCCCCTGCCAGGTGGACCGACGACCTTAAAGAACGTGGCTGGGGGGGGACTGGATGCGGAAGGCGGCGGACCGAGCGTTGTGGCGCAACTTGGGAGAGGCCTATGTCCAGCAGTGGACTGCGATAGGCTGAGTTGATTGATTGATTGATAATCAGCTTGATTTATCTCAAACATGCTAACCCACATAGGTTAAGTTACATAAAAAGCTTGTACAAATAGTGTTGACATCAAACCCTAAAACTTAGCTTAACAAATTTAAGCTCCCATCGTATATAATTGCGGTATCTCATCCCGATAAGCCACAAGATGCCTCAAACACCTTGAGGCTCTGCCGTGAATCGCCTTTCAAACCCCATAGCTTATTCATGCGTTACTCTATGGTAACGTAATGGCTTGCTGGGGTATGCTGTTCATAGGTCGATTTTTTGTCGCAATTTTTGAGTAACGTAAGGTACCTATAATATTATCCGTGTAGTATTTGAATAAATTGAAATTAAAATTCATCGACCTATTCATTTGACCGCCACCTTAAGTCATTTAACCGCCCGCCTGTGCGCAATGGGTCTTAAAAGCAGGACGTCTGGTAACAGGTCGATTTCACATAAAATTGGGTACCACGAATGATTTTACACTAATGAGATCATGACACAAATGAAATCTAAATCACGCTAACGGCATGCATATTTTTATTGGTTTACAAAGTAAGTTTAGCCTTATTTATATTGATGAAGATTACTGTCAACAAATTGTAAAAAAGTTTATCAATTGTTATTTCGATGTCAAAGGTTTTAATATTGATCATAAGAAGACTTAATTTACATTTTTAAACCAATAAAAATATGCACAACATTAGTGTGATTTGGATATCATTGGTGTCACGATCTCATTAGTGTAACTTCATTCGTAAGCTGTGAAATCGACCCTAAACGCTGGGGGTCTATTCGCAAACTCGACAATGACATTATTGAAACGACACGGTAGTGCTCCGAATATATCGGACGCATCCTTATCTAATAAATGTTCGGATGTATGTTTTATCGTTTATCGAATTCATACTCAAATATTGTGATTTTTTACGAAGTCATAGACCTCGGACGAATAAAAAATGGCGGACGGAATCTCGTTAAGAAAAGATTGAAGCACTTGGTATGTACTTGTACTTGGTTATGTATTATAAGTATGTATTTACAACAACAAAAAAAGTATATAAGTATTATATCTATTGTCTAGTACCCATAGCACAAGCTCTGCTTAGTTTGGGACTAGATGGTGCTGTGTAAAAACGTCCCAAAGTTTTTTTTTTTTTTTTGCCTGAAATACAATTATAGTATAAAGGTAAAATCTTAAAGCCTAGATGTCACTGTATTCTGCCTGCAAGCAAGCGTGCAAATTTTATTTTACATTATTATTATTCATTTATTCTTATTTTTAAATTTTTACTGTTATTAAATTATTATTACAATTATTACACATTCATTTACAATGATTGATAATATTCTTAGAACTAATTACAATTTTCTATGTTCCATAAATTCCTTAATACTATAGAAACAACATTTTTGAAGCCACTCTGTTAATTTTGTTTTAAACACATTCCCCCTTATTACAAAACGTGGACTAAGGTGGTTTAAAATTATAAACCATGGTTTTGGTAAATTTCTTATTACAAAAGCAGGTTTATCTCATAATTTGGTTTAAGTACGGCACTAAAATTAAACCTACGCGACCCCTAGTTTAACAACACTAAACCATACTAGGAAACGTCAAATGTAATTTTAGGTTATTTTCAGCTATGTTTGTTTTGTTTACTTATTGCTTTAAAAATCATTGAAATTACGTGAATATGGATGTTTTCGTTTGTGCAGCTAATATAATTTTGTTATGGAGGTTTCGGCGACGTGAAAAATATCAAGTTAATGTAAAACAATTCACAAGTTGTGTGGCGAAGAATTTTAATTTTATTGCATTTTTGGAAAGACAACATGCAGTGAACGTAATGTAAGAAGATTTGGTCTACAAATTTTGGGGATTACCACTAAATGTAAGTAGTATGCTATGCTAAATCACTGTGAAACAAGTTAATAACTTTCCAAATAAAACCACTATTGACACTCATATTTTACTAAAGAATCACCATTGTTTTGTTATAGATTCAAGTAGGAAGACAAAAGAAGATATTCAGTAACTCGGACAAATATGCTCAAACCTTGCAAAAACCTAGTTAAGACCATTTATCATAACAAGAAAGGTCAATGTTTTCATGGAAATGCAAATAAGGTTTACTATGATTTTCTAGTACTTACCTACATCAAGAAAAGCAATGAGAAATAATGAGATACCTATTTAAGTATGTAAGTATAATAATTTTCTACATTTATTGGAGAAAGTGATGACAAAAATATGAATGGGTACGCTTTAAGAAAATTCTGTTAGAGGACGGCTATTTACTGTTGTGAATTGGTCTGGAAAATTGGCAGGAAGAGTCTCCCTGTAGTCCCTGTTGTCTGCTTAATTAGTTTGTGATATCAATAAATGTTATATTTTATTTTTCAGTGCAACTTATACTTGTTTAAGGAAAAATATAGTTGACAGTAAACTGTATCCTCCGGCCTCCGGCACAGATGTCCCCGGCCGTACTTTGAGTAGGCCGCTTAAAGGAATTCGCATCGCAAATAACGTGTACAATGGAGTATAATGCGCACCAGTCTATGGCTGCTGTGAAGTTAGCGCCCCGCACCTCGATTGACACCCGCATGTCACTCAAACTCAACTCGTTCGACAACAACAACTCGTACAACTCGTTTGCGCAGCGGCCATAAAGTTTGGTGCATGCATGGAAGCATGTACACTGTGGTGTATTATGTGAAGCAGTCTCGTTTCCATATGTACTAGTAGTAGGCACTAATTTGCTTACGATGCACACTTTTTAAAGATGAAAAATTGGATTACAATTTTATAATCTGAAATGAAACCAAACGCAACCTGACGCGCTCTGTGGAGCTGTCACCCAGAACTGTCATTGTACTTTTTTGTGCGCGATGCGCATGCACGTTATTTTCTAAATACTAACATAATAGTGTTTAAGTGTACTTATTAGGTGTAAATATTATATATAATCACATACTCGTAGTGATATGTGTAAGGAAAATCAAAATCGATACAAAACACAGTATTAAAGAACTGAGAGAAGAGACCGGCGCGGCGGCGTCGGCGTCAGGGATGCTTGGGAGTGAGTGATAACAATTTCAATCATTTTAGACATGATTACCTGTGTAGTGGTACTGAATACGTTAATACGTAACAAAATAATACTGTGCGCTTATGTCTTAAGCTCAGCTAGTAGCGATTAATCAAGAAATTGGTAAATTCATCAAGCAAGTTCGAACTTGTTGGTAAAATAAGTAGCAGTTATTTGAGTGATTCTCGTGACTTTATTTGAGTGAGTGAGACAATACAGATTAACTATGCGCCCTTGAGCTCTCACGAGAGGTTAGCCGTGGCTGTGATACATCCTACATGTTCTCTTTACTCCGAGAGCTTCCACGAGAGGACAGCCAAAGGAGTGAATAGAGATTCACTATGCGCCCTTGAGCTATCACGAGAAGTTAGCCGTGGCCATGATACATACATTTTCCCTTTACTCCAAGAGCTTCCACGAGAGGTCAGCCAAAGGAGAGAATAGAGATTCACTATGCGCCCTTGAGCTATCACGAGAGGTTAGCCGTGGCCATGATACATACATTTCCCCTATACTCCAAGAGCTTCCACGAGAGGTCAGCCAAAGGAGAGAATAGAGATTCACTATGCGCCCTTGAGCTATCACGAGAGGTTAGCCGTGGCGATGATACATACATGTTCCCATTACTCCAAGAGCTTTCACGGGAGGTCAGCCAATGGAGAGAATAGATTCCATGCATCCTTGAGCTTTCACGAGAGGTTAGCCATGGCCATAACATGTGCATGTTCCCCATGTTCCTTGAACAGGATGTTAATAGGAGGGGCGGAAAAGACTGCTTTATGGGTCCTCGAGCTTTCATGAAATGTCAGCTGCAGCCTTCATAACATTTATATTCTCAGCACAGCGGGAGCTCCAGCAAAAGTTCAACTTTGTTCATATGTCACAGTCTAAGAGCAGTGATACCTACACATTAATTTGTAATAAAATCAAGCCTAACTCAGGCCGTTTTCCTCAGGTGAGTAAGACACAAATGATAGTCTGTTGTAATAAGTTAATGAATATTACTTTACAGCAAAACACCTTTTACATGTAGAGGATTTCACTTTACATAAGTGTAGTGTTGAACATGGCCAATGACATACAAACATAACATCACGCCTGTATTTCCCCGAAGGGGTAGGCAGAGGTGTATAGTACACCCACATTTCGCTAGTTATGTTGTAGTCCCATGTAATAGGGGGCGAGCCTATTGGCCAATGAGCCAGTCTATATTCATGAAACATCTGAACATCTATCACTTTCAGTGGAAGACATATCTGAATTAGTTCACTTGAGGTTGAGGCAATACCTGAAGATACTAATAAGATCTTAGATAACAATAGCATATTGTTATATACAAATGGAGAAATCTTTCATGAGACATCCTTTATTTAAATGGAAGAAATATTACAAACAAATCCAATTGGCCGCTACGGGCCACCTATGTTACAGGTACAAACCAGATGATTAGAATATCTTCCCAATTAGTATGTATTGTATTATTACTAATCCTAAATATGATAGGATATTAATAATATATTCCTGTTCTAAACTTAGAAACATGTTGACCTGTGGAACACTAGTTCATTATCTAGTGTTTCCGTCCATCTAAAGTGGATGGAATCATAAAGGACATCAAGTAAATGCAGGTATTCATACCTACTTATTGTGCATTTTATACTGAAAGATATTGTGTACTACACCACTGAAAGCTAAGGATACCTTATAGTGTCTTAAAGATCTAAGAAAAGATAAAATATCAGTTTCATGAATCTAGAAATACATGAAAAGCTATTCAACTACCTAATGATTGTATTACTGGATTTAATTATTATTATTTTTGCATCCAACTTTAGTAGGTACCTAGCAAATTATAATGTGAGATTCTCTTGATAACAGGCAGTAGAGAATCCAGTCTTTCACATTTCACATAAAAGAAGAACCAATGAACACAGCTTGGTGGTTTTTTCACCAATCGAGTCAATTTGTTGGTTGTTTTAGTTCAGCGGTTATCACTAGATGGTGTTGCTTCAATCACGGAGGGTTCCTGAATCGCGTGGAAATGCAATAATCCTTAGTTGTTTGTTTTAGTTCAACGTTTACCACTACCTACATAGTGTTGCTTCAATTATGGAAGGTTCCTGAATCACGGGGAAAAAACACAACTATTACACAAAATTTTGTTGTATTATACAGAAAATTTACAGATGGTACTGTTAAATTAAACTACCTACCTACCCATGCTAAATAATTCGCTGCAGGTGTTATGCGAAATTTATGACAAATTCGGAAAAGCTAATAAAATTATTCCTAATCTTAGAGTAATAAGACACAGAGTGATAGTTTCATCCAAATTTCCGCTCAAAATTGAAGCACAAAAACAATCGATAAGTGCTCGCAAGCAGCACGTCAAATGTTCACCGACACGCACATGGGCGTGCTTAAGCTGTACGGAATGGAGCCATTTGTGCCTGCCCATGCATCAAATTGTGCGCATGGACATGGTTTCTGTATATAGCTGTTCTAAGTTCCTAATGATAAGTAATACATTGTAGGTAATAGGTAGATCATATGTTTTGATATCCTGAAATACATAGGTGCCTCCCCTTTAAAATAGGATGAGACATTCTTTCCTCCATTTGGCCTTCTAAGTAGGATCAAAAAAGGTGGGGGGGGGGCATTGTTGGGGTATTTTGGTGGCCGCTAAACCATGGATGGTACTATGGTTTTTTAATACACGATAGTACACGAATAAGTTTGATAGAACTGGTTATGACTCCACAAATTGGTTTTATCCCCCATCAGGACTCAACTTCCCTTGTACAAGACCTTTACTTAAGCAGCAATGGTTGCATGCTAGCTTACTTATCAAACTGAACTAAGGTGCTGTTATAAAAATGCTGCCTGCTCAGATCCATAATCGGAGTCAGTGTGTACCTATAATAATAATAATAGGACCAGAAATATTTAATTTTATCTTTAAAAATGGCCGATCTGAATCAATATTTAATTATTTACTAAAGATATTTTAGTTAGAGGATCAATACTTAATAATATTGATGATGTTTTTTGGATAGATTTCCATCAATGCGACCTCAACTTTACATATTAAGTTACATTTTCATCGCTCAAAATTATTATATTATACAAATTAGGGAGCAGCAAAATTGTTTGCTTTCGTTATGCTCTCTAATTATAATCCTTAGTATAAACTGTAGAAGGCGGTTAACGCAATACCTACATTATAAGATTATAACACAAAATAAAAATAAAAATCTTCCTTGAAGTAGGTACACCATTATGATATACTAAATAGTTGACACCACTAGGCACCTACTGTTACTAGGTTGTAAAAGTGACTGCTCATTAGGGATGTGCAGAATAATTGTGTATAAAAAATCGAAATCGGTAAAATAAATCTTCCTTTGAAGATTTTAACTAACAAGTGGCTCAGTTGAATGAGATAGAGTAGGAAATTATTTATTGGATGAATTATTTAAACCAATTATTTTGTTTACACAAATGGGTCAAATATTGATACTCCTCAGTTAAAGGTGTTTTACAGTAAAAACGAATACTTAATTTAACTGTGATATTTTTGCAGTCAGAATTCTTATAGAAACCAAGAAGGAAATGGACTTCTTGACTTTTGTTTTACTCAATCAATACAAAAATCCTTATACCTACATAATATAAGCACCTATTTGAGGCAAATAATGTTATATAATAATAATGTAATGATAAGTAAATCAATAATAAAAATCCACATTGTCTATACATATGTGTACCTACCTAATCTCATGATCTTATTCTATTCTTTTGAATCTTCGATCAATTTGAATAGCAAGATTTCATAGTTTGAATACAGACAGAGATAGTTAAAATAAAAGATATCTGTACGAATCATAGCCATACATCTCTACAGACCTGCATGCCTCAACAAATCTACTTTTCCTTTAATTGTTTATTGTGTTTAAGGTAATTGTTATTAAACACACATACACAAGGACTTTACTTGACTTGTGAACTTATGATTTTGCTTTATATAAAGATAGCTACATCTACTTTTATTACCCAAGTAACTAAGTATAGAAAATAAGACCGACATTGTTACCATCGTATCATGTTGTATGTGATTATTCTGATTTCCTTTTTGATACCAATTGCGTGATTGGTTAGTTTAGATTAGGTATCTAATCTAAACTAATACTACACAACTTTCTTCTTTAAACATCTACTAGTACATATGGAAACGAGACTGCTTCACATAATTACATAGATCGGACTAACTTACCAAGTGACGTCCGATCCTCGATTATGTGAAGCAGTCTCGTTTCCATCCAATTCCCGACCCGACCCAGTGTATCCTAGATTCAATATCCCTTATGAAAGTTGTGTCTACCTGTTTGACTTTGAAGTAAATGACAGTTCTGGGTGACAGCTCCACAGAGCGCGTCAGGTTGCGTTTGGTTTCATTTCAGATTATAAAATTGTAATCCAATTTTTCATCTTTAAAAAGTGTGCATCGTAAGCAAATTAGTGCCTACTACTAGTACATATGGAAACGAGACTGCTTCACATAATCGAGGATCGGACGTCACTTGGTAAGTTAGTCCAATCTATGTAATTGTATTCCAAAAGTTGCAATGTGGGTGTACTATTAATAATAAATAATAAATGAACTTTTATTTCATAAAAAGAGATTGTAGTAAAATCATTAGCAATTTCTACAGAATAGGTGGGTACATTACATATCTTCAATCCGTAATATATTACACCTCTGCCTACCCCTTCGGGGAAATACAGGCGTGATGTTATGTTGTTGTTGCAGTGTTAATTTGCACAAATTCGCATCATTGCGTGCTGGGCCTTGTTACTGTTTTCAAAATGTTATCCCTTGATTAAAAGTTTGTAAAAAAATGGGCTAATTTTATTTTACCATTCATACGAAAACTACGGTGACAAGTTCGCAGTGTTATTTTATTAGAAATTTGGTAGAAGTATCTCCTAGTTTGCTTATTTATAGCGATATCAATCAGTTATTACCTGACATAAAAGTGTGAAAAATCGGTCATATCATACGTACAGTCCACTGCATGGCAGTGGTAACACTTAAATTAGAAAACCACCCTTACTGTTAAGGAAATAAAGGCGCTGTCAATGTCAAACTGTTACCCACTGACGTGCGGTCAACCGTACAACAACAATATCGTATGATAACTTTTTTCACTTTTTTTTGTCAGGGCTGTGTTCAGTAATATTGTCCGACGACGCACGGAGTGTTCTTTGGACGTTCGTTTGTATGATCGCTCTGAGTAACCGAATGACCAAACTACGCTCCGTGCGTCGTCGGGCGATATTATTGAACGCAGCCCTGATAAAAAAAGTTATCATACGTACAGTCGACTGCATGGCAGTGGTAACACTTGAATTAGAAAACCACCCTTAGTGCTAAGGAAATAAAGGCGCTGTCAATGTCAAACTGTTACCCACTGACGCGCGGTCAACCATACAGCAATTTACAGCATCAATATCGTATGATAACTTTTTTCACTTTTTTTTGTCAGGGCTGCGTTCAGTAATATCGTCCGACGACACACGGAGTGTTCTTTGCACGTTCGTTTGTATGATCGCTCTGAGTAACCGAATGACCAAACTACGCTCCGTGCGTCGTCGGGCGATATTACTGAACGCAGATCTAACAAAAAAAATGAAAAGTTATCATACGTACAGTCGACTGCATGGCAGTGGTAACACTTGAATTAGAAAACCACCCTTAATGCTAAGGAAATAAAGGCGCTGTCATTGTCAAATTTTTACCCACTGACGTGCGGTCAACCGTACAGCAACAATATCGTATGATAACTTTTTTCACTTTTTTTTGTCAGGGCTGCGTTCAGTAATATCGTCCGACGACGCACGGAGTGTTCTTTGGACGTTCGTTTGTATGATCGCTCTGAGTAACCAAATGACCAAACTACGCTCCGTGCATCGTCGGGTGATATTACTGAACGTAGCCCAGATAATAATTTTGATTGATATCACTACAAATGTAGCGGGCTACTCAAAATATCGGCCCTGTTTATATACACACTATACAATTTACGCGGCGCACGCAGCAGCCAAGGCTGCGGCACCCGCGGTGTCAGTTGCGGTGGTGCCCGTGGCTTCGCAAGGAAAGGTTGTAGGAGCACGTGCCGCACAACACTCTGCATATCGCCATATGTTTGTCTTTGCGTGTGTGACACCGCGGGCACCGCCACGCTTCACGCGCCGCTTCTTCGTAACAGAAGACCGCGTGACGCCCAGCGCGACGCACCGCCAGACGCGCCGCGTGTCCATAAACGAGTCCTAAGAAAACAACGAGATGCTGGATCGCGCGACAACCATTTATCGATACTGAATTAGAAAGAGGTGTGTCAGGATCGTAGCAGGTGGAAATCCATAGTCTCTGCCTACCCCAATGGGAAACAGGCGTGATAATATGTATTTATGTATGTATGAATTATTCAGTACCTATATTATTGGATTATAAAAAAAAGACAAATAAATATAAACTAGTACGAATTTTCAATAAAAAGGATTGTTTTATTAAAAATTCTGCTGAAACGGAACGTTAAGACCGAATGGAAATCGTTTTGAACGAATAATTTTAGTCCGTACATCGAGAATTACATCTATTTTTTAATCGATTTCTCTGCATACTACCTAATACACCCCCAACAGTCTGGTACTATCTAGTCTTCACTTAATTTGACTTTTGTAATAAGGATGAGCTATTACTACGGTACTAAGGCTAGTAACGTACTAACTCTGGACTTTAAAGTCTTGGTTTAAACCCAGGTTTATCATGTTTTTTGTAATAAGACGGATTACCTTCTAACAATCTCAACTCATTTGGTATGTTGTTATAAACCAATACACACATATTAAACACACCCTTCCTATAAATATCTTTATAACCAGGCTTTTGGCATTTTATAATATTATATTTTATAATTTCGACAGAATTTTAACACACGAGATAATTTTTTTTTTTTTTTTTGACACTACGGCAATGACTACTATCACACGAGATTTGTTGTGTAATCGCGGCTTTTTGTTTTACTATGCGTGTAAATGTGTTCGTGCCAAACCCGTACTTTTAAGCGAGCTGTCTTACTATGGGTGCTTCACTTTTTGGTTAGCGAGATTCCGTCCGCCTTTTTTATTCGTCCAAGTCATAGACAATGTTCATCAAAATCATGTTGTTTGTCTAAAAAAGATAAATGTCATTATGTTAAAAGCTATGCCAGCTACAGACCAAGCGAACGAAGGCAAGCGAAGGCGAACAGTGATTTTTGCCGATAGACACCGCACGCTCGCTCGCCTTCGCTTTTGTGTCCACATAAAGTGAACGTCAGCTAAAAGCATGGCAGAACGCGAACGCCAGCTAAAAGCACGGCCGAACGCGAACGCCAGCTAAAAGCACGGCCGAACGCGAACGCCAGCTAAAAGCATGGCCGAACGCAAACGAAGGCCATCGCTAGCTCTCGCTCGCTTTCGTTAAAACGTCCACATTAAACGTACGCGTTCGCTCGGTAAGCTTCACTTGTTATCGTTCGCTTGGTCTGTACCTGACATTAAACGCCTGACACATTTAATGTCGATTAGAATAGTTTATTGCTTTGTATATACGAATACTTACAGTATGTTTCGACATGAAAAAGTTAAACGTCACGATAATATCGACTATCGATTTTGCAAGTAGACCTCCTGGTTTCTATATATCGGTCGTAAAAAGAGTTGCGTTTAAAATTCGGCCGCATGAATGGCACGCTTTACCACCTGATAGAACCGAGGACAGAATACCTGCCATACCGCCATATGCAAGAGCTCTAAATATTATTTCTGCTAACTACGTGACAGAGAAAACATAAATCTTTACAAGGAGTAGGTCGAATCTTCCGGTAGTGTCCGAAAGCCATCTTATATGTTATGACCGATTCCTATACCTAATTTACCGAGCTTTATTGGTTGAAATTAAGACTTGTATTTAAATCCTGATTCTAATTAATACATATTTTATAATAAATATTTGGTACTTATCTATATTTTACAGCACCATCTAGTCCCAAACTAAGCAGAGCTTGTACTATGGGTACTAGACAATGGATGTAAAACTTATATCGGACGTTCTATAACCCGACATGACTTTCCTTTAACTTTGTTGTATTATTGATTGACGACCACCTCTGTGGTCTAGTGGTTCGGGTGTCGGACTGCTGATCACGAGGTCGTGGGTTCGATTCCCACGTGACACAAATATTTATGTGATGAACATAAGTGTTTGTGTTGGTCTGGATGTTTCTTATGTATTATTAAGATGTATTTACAAAAAAAAACCACATAATTATTATATCAATTGTCTAGTACCCATCGCACAAGCTCTGCTTAGTTTGGGACTAGATGGTGCTGTGTGAAAAAATGTCCCAAAAATATTATTTATTTATTATTGATGATGTGATTTAATAACCATTAACCTAAAAATACAGTGCTCTCATGGTTGGTTTTGAAAGTCTTAATGTGACTATTATTGAACATACCCGCCTAGCCCCTGATAAGCTGACATTAGTTCTAATTGTAAAACTATAGTCACTTCTGTCCAATTCAATTCCATAAACGTGCCTGTCACTTATAATACATAAGAAACACAAATACCAACACAAACAATTATGTTCATCACATAAATATTTGTGTCCTATGGGAATAGAACCCACGTCCTCGTGATCCACAGTCCAACACTCGAACCAAGACCACAGACGTCAAAACCAAATCCATACGCATTCGCTTTTGTTTTACAAAATTAAATAGGATAAAATATCTGATTTATGTACTTACATAGTAGACTCCTAAATATGTAAGTAGCTTTTCCAGGTGTTTAGAGAGCCTCCACGAATGAAGATATTCAAATGATCGTCCGGCGCACCCTGGGCAGTCAACCCTGCTACCAACCTGCTGACTGGCTAATATGTTTTCTACTAACAGCTCATGTCGAAAAAAAAATACAAGAAGACAAGTAAAATTTTCTGATGTGTCTATTTTTGTTTCCAGCTTGGTAATAAGAAACGCTAAAAACAAATAAATTAATAAAATTAAAAAGACTTTTAATTTCCAAAACCAATCAATTGCCTACATTTTCATTTTGGATATTACTAAACGTAACATTATTAAATTTCGTGCATAATTGCACTTAACTTAAACTAAACCAACTTTAACTTAATATTCGACAAATTACATCCATCATTATCTTAATATACAAATGTCATGGCAAAAAACATAGAAATAAATTAATACAAAATATTAAAATCTAAGTTATTTCAAATATCATATGCAACGTGCAGTTCAATTGTTATATAATATTCATTCATTATACCTAAGAAAAAATATTTGTTGTATGGCCATAATAATGACTTTTTTAACGATTTTTTTTATTCCCTTACAGCTAATAACTAAGTACTTAGGTGATGGCCTTTTTACATACCTTAGACCCCTCCATGCTTTTATTAAAATTAAACAATCAAAAGCACCAGAGAGAAATAAAAAAGTAAATATTTCTTTAACTACACAGATGTTGGACAGAAGTAATAAGAGTTAAATTAAAAAACATAAAATGTAACAACTTAATAAAAATAAAATAAAAAAACGCCCACAGAAAGTGTGTTTTTGACGATTTGCGAACGAATTAGCATCATTTCTATTTATAAGTTGACAACTTTGTTTAGGGTACAATCAAAAATAATTTTAATCAATCACTCTTAAGGTTTTTTTTGCTTTTAAAGTGGTAAATCACTTTCAGTTTTTTTTTTACTTAATACAATTAAGAGATGACTGACTATCAAAAAATTGAGGCCATCCGCTATCTGGAACAGTGTCTAAGTTACTCATTGTTCTTTATTGGCATCATTTTTTGGCGCGGAATAGTGCAGTTGCTGATTACGCATAGAACAAAGTACCTAATAGATTTCTTTCATTTGACTATCAAACAGTTTTTTTTAAATCAATGAAGTTTCTAATTTTAACGTTATGTAATCATTAATTTTTGTTACTAATAAATAATCTGAGTCTGAATAATGATAAATCATTATTTTCTATAATCAATTGCTTTAAAAAGCAGAATGCAACTAAGCAATGTACAATATCTTTTTTTTCTACCTTTTTATAAATTCATCGAATCAAAGCCAACTGCAAGACCAAATTAGTTAAGTTTCGAGCAAAAGTTTTTCCAAATAGAATTTAATATAATAACACGTCACGATGATAGGTTTTAATGGTCAGTTTGGTTACCGCCTAAATGACAGTTGATGAAAAAAACTTGAAGCTTTTAACGTTCAACCACATTCCAACAATAGAACTAAATGATATGAATAACGATAATTTCAGAGTAAATATTTAGGTATTTCAATTTGATGATCTGACTCCGATAGTACAAAGTATCAAGCTTATTGATTCCATAGGTCACACGAATCAATCTTTGACCGTAATAAAACACTATTGTCAGCAGCAGCATGTATTTTGACATTAGCATTTATAGTTTTTTGAACATTTTACCATTTAAGAACCACAAAAGCTTTTAGCTGTCAGTTTTTATTGACACCATCTATTTTTAGACATGAATGACCGCAAAATGTTTTCTCTCAGATGTTACCTTAAATATCTTGGCAGACTGTATTTTATGTTATAAAAAACTTAGCAAACAAGCTGACGCCTACCTAATGAAAAGCAGTTACCACTAACTATATTATAAATTGTTTGCAACTATGGTACAAGGTGATTCATTTCAATGGGCTGAAATCAGTGGGGAGAAATCTTTAACAATGAGAGTAAGAGAATTTTGTTCTAAGGAACCACGACGTAAATTTTACAGTAATGAAAAACTGCATTTTAAAGGATTTAAAAAAAAAAACTGATACACTACGCAGGAAACGAGCCCGGTGATTTTCCTTGAAAAAGTCTCTAGTCGTTTTATCCTAGTAATTAGTGAATTAAGTCATCAACATCAACTCAGCCTATCGCAGTCCACTGCTGGACATAGGTCTCTCACAAGTTGCGCCACAACACTCGGTCCTCTGCCTTCCGCATCCAATCCCCCCCAGCCACGTTCTTTAGTTCGTCGATCCACCTGGCAGGGGGGCACCCTACACTGCGTTTGCCAATTCGCGGTCTCCACTCAAGGACTCGTCTGCTCCAACGGCCATCGGTCCTTCGACAGACATGGCCAGCCCACTGCCACTTCAGCTTAAATTAAGTAGTCAGGAATAAATAAAATTGTACCTACTAAGGAATCTCATGTCTACAATAAGTAGAAAAGAAATCAACAAAGGATACAATGTATCAAAAGCCTTAATAAAATGATCTACTCGACGAAAATCAACGTCGTGGTTCGTTAGAACAAAATTCTGTAGCTCTCATAGTTTAAGATTTCTCCGCAATGACCCACTGAAATGAATCACAGATATGAGACTTTCCATCTACATATACATGATAGATGGAAAATCTCATAATACGCACCCAAACTCTTTGAACCAAATCCCAACACAATATAGCAATGCTGCTTGTCATCAGAAATAGGTATGGTGGTAGTACTTCCCTAGAAGAACTCTTACACAAGGAGCTCTACTACTCTATTTGACATAAAGTTGACATTTTCAATTGCTACTAGCGCCACCCAACTGCAAAGATATTGTGCTGGGCTTTCTATAATTCAATACTGAATATATCTTTTGAAATAAACTGACCTACATCTCAACCTCAGTTCATTAGTGAAACATAATATTAAATCTATGAAACTTAATTACAGTTTACTAAACTGTTACAAAATAGATTCGATTAGGATTTACCGTCACAATCATTATTGTACTGCTAGTAAATCTGTTTTTGTTTTGACTTCTGGCCCAAACTTTGTAGAGTAAATAAACACTAGCAAAAAGAAAACCTATATAAACGTGATATAAACTAATACTTACAAATATTATAAACGTGAAAGTTTGAGTTTGAGAAAGATGTATGTATGTATGTTTGTTACTCTTTTACGCTAAAACTACTATATGGATTTTAATTATTTATTTCCACAAAGAAAATACATAAATTTGGCAGATACAGTGTAGAACATAAATCAGTTTAGGTTTTTCTGTACACCGCTTGGCCCGTCGACATTCATTACAAGAAGATGTGGGTGGATGAACACAACGCATCGCGCTCGCTCGCCCCATGCAAAAATTCTCAAATACCCTCAACTAATTTATATTACTTCTCAATAGCAAATTGCTTACAAGAATACAGCATGTATTTTTTTTTCTTAATGCTATAAAATAAAATTTGCTATTAAATTTGGCATATAGATAGAATATAACCCAGATTAACATATAGGCTACTTTTTATTCTAGAAAGATGAACAGTTACTGAGGGATGCGCGATAAACAACATCCAAGCGGGTGAAACCGCGGGAATAGGCTAGTTGTTAATATACTAACATGGGCATTTGGGTATATTGAATGCCTCAACAAGACAATCTCTCAGACAGACCGACACATTCACCAATAACACAGTCTAGCCAATCCACAAAGTCGCCTGATGCGTTGGCATTATGTCCTAAGCTGCTTTCAAAACTGCCAAACACTGGTGTTCTAAGCTGCCTTTTGAAACTGTCAATGTCAAACTGTCGTTGATCCACTTTATGGAGTACCTAAGTCTGTTAATAACATACTGGGATTACCAAGAGCCTTTCTTGCTGGCTCTTCAACCATCTACATTTTGGAAAGTTCTCGACATTTTATAAAGACCATATAGGTACTTGTACCTTTTTGTTCAATCAACTGTTGACTGACTTAAAAACACAAAATATGATGGATCCTTTGATTATACACTTGTCTAGATACCGCGCCACGTTATGATTATATCTGCAATCATTCGTCATCATCATTTCAGCCGAAAGACGTCCCCCAAAGGAAGGGGATATGCCATAATCGCCACGCTTGGCAGGTGGGTTGGCGATCGCAGTTGATTGGTTAAATACTCAGAAAATGCTGCTGCCCATCCTCTGGTGAATCCCTTAGTCGCCTTTTACGACACCCATGAAAAGAGATAGGGTGGTGCAATTCTTTACGTCCGGTACCACACGGAACATGGATATTTGTAATAACAGACCAGAATGGCGCTGGCTTTATGCGCCTTATACTCACACTGTCTTAGTGAGTGTGCGTGAATATGTGCACACATAACATGGTCATAATGTGCGCGGAAAATAGCCGAAAAAATTTGGAGCTATTTTTTTCTACGTGTTTTCGCCCGCGTTTGTCTATTTAGACTAGAACAGTCGGCCACACGTTAGTGGTATCACACTTGAGCTATGAAAACTGCCTTTACTGCTTATGGTGCGTGTAGCAGCCAAGTGGCGCCCCCATCAGTAAAAAAAATATTACTAGCTGAATACATCATTTATCGAAGATTCGTTTTTAAAAATTGAAGTTCAGGTACAGTACTGTAGTTTAATCAGAAACTATTAACTCTGTAAATTATAGTACGCTGGTTAGTTGTAGATAAAAAAAGTGCGAAAAACTGCAACTTTTGGGCACCATCTACAACTATAGCGAACTATAATTTACAGAGTTAATAGTTTCTGATTAAACTACAGTACCTGTACTTCAATTGTTAAAACCACGACCAAAAAATTCACGATAAATTATGTATTCAGCGAGTAATATTTTTTTTACTGGTGTGGGCGCCACTTCGCTGCTACATTGCGGCTTAAGAAATAAAGACGCTGTCAAGGTCAAACTGTTGTCACTGGCGTGTTGTCTATTTGTCTATTGTATTTAATCAATGGATAGATCGTAAGATTGACTTAAGTAACACCAAATATCTCAACATTCATTACAAAATCATTGTTCCGAAACGTCGTTATTACAACCAGGGCCCATTTTGTAGCAACAGCGTTACACCAAGCAATTCCCTTAATTATTGACCAGCAAAGTTATAGAGCCATTAAACTGAATTGGTTTTCTGCAAAACGTTAATTTATTGTTGTCTATTAGGCCGCAGTTTAGGGGCTGGGGGTGACGTTTTCGTGTTATACCGATGTGGCTTTTTATTAGATAAAATGTTTAATATGATATTTTTTACTTGTAATTTAAGAATTATTGAGTCATCTGGTTTTTGAGTTACTTGGTTTGGTACTGTATCAATAAAATTGGCATTTAGATTGTAGGTACTGATATATCTCAGACTACAAAAAAATAATTGTACCCATTGATTTAATATGTACTACGTACTAGAGAAGACGCCTCGAATCGATTGTTTGTAACACGTTTTAAAGCTCCTGCACTCTCACTCACTTAGCTCGCCACGCGCTTGCTCCGCGGCCAGCATGTTGCGTGATATTTTTTGTTCATAATGTCTACTCTAGTACGTAGTACATTTATCTCCGTGATTGTAGCTACTGGCACACCCCGGATACTACATAGGGACATCCGCGTTGATTTAAGTGCTGTCTGTTGAAATTAAAAAACATCCTAATTTTAATAGAGAAGATGGTTGGCAGCTACGTCCTTTTTGGAACCCAGTTCTAAAAATAATTAAGTCCTAAACAGCACGCTACACTGTAAAAGATATTGATATTTTGAGTGATTACTGCGTGCATCAAACGAATTTAATTAATTGAAAAATTGTACGGTAGATTAAAATAATTTTTAGAAATATCTGTAAAGACGCTTGTCATCTTACGGCCAAAATTAATAACCGATCTATCCACGATTTGCCCTACTAGAGATAGAAATTTGACATAAGCTCCATAAAAAATATGTCAAATTTCTATCTCTAGTAGGGTAAATCCTAGATAGATTGGATATTAATTTTGGCCGTATGTCTTCCTGCGATCACGAAGGCTGCGAAACTTTCGAAACGTCAGGAAAACCAATTGAAATCATAGAGTTATTATACTGACGTAAGTATGGAAATGTCTTTGATATATACGCGATATAATCCGGTTAAAGTTTTTAGATTCTTAAAGAAAGAAAAGAAAAGAAAGAAAGAAAAATAGTTTATTGTCACAGTTAACGACGCGCAACATTTAAAACACAGTGATAAACACAAGCAGGCAACTTATAGGTGGGGTTACATAGAAAGTAAAACAAAAAAAACACATAGGTAATAAATTAAGAAAGGACAGTCGATACAAAATATAAGAAAAGTATAGTTGACCGCATGACAGTGGCAACACCCGAGTCTGAAAAACCGCCCTTACTGCTTACGAAATAAAGGCGCCGCCAGAGCCAAACTAACGTTCAATTACCGTTTTGAACGTATATGTAAATGCTTATTCGAAATCAAAACAATTGAATTTGAATTTGAACACGTTGAGTGACCGTTTGCATCGAGTCACCGCCGTGCTTCGTAGTCCGTAGAGCATGCAGTCCCGGTTGCCATACGAATATCTGTGGTAGTCGATTCGGGAAGTCAGAAGCCCGAAAGTCTGACAACTGGTCTAACCTTAAGGTGTCTCTGGTAATAGAGACATCTTGAGTGACTGGGTTGCCGGTGCTCTGGTGACTGTCGCTTCGGGTGTTGCCACTGTCATGCGGTCAACTAGACTTTTCTTATATTTTATATCGACTGTCCTTTCTTAATTTTTTACCTATGTGTTTTTTAGGGTTCCGTACCCGAAGGGTGACAGACGGCACCCTATTACTCTCGCTACGCTGTCCGTCCGTCCGTCCGTCCGTCCGTCTGTCTGTCACAGGGCTGTATCTTTTGAACGGTAATAGGTAACCGGTTGAAATTTTCTCAGAATATATGTTGCTATGAGGTGTATCACGGCGAATACTAAAAACAAAAAAAAGTCTAGGGGTCCCCATACAACAAACCTCAAAAAACATGGATTTTATTCAACGTTTTTGTTTTTACTCTATCTTCAAAACCGTAATATATACCAGCGTCAAACTTGGTCAGATTATAGTGCATATTATGTAGTTTAGCAACAAATACTAAGAATAAGACAAACATAGACATATGTGGCGGTACCTGCGTAAGAAAGACATGCAAAAATTCATATTTCGCGACTGTACGTTGATGTCTTTTGATAAACTCTCGTAAATTAAATCAGTTTTTATGGGGTATCAGGTCGTTGAGAGGTACGGAACCCTTACTGCGCGAGTCCGACTCGCACTTGGCCGGTTTTTTATTTTGTTTTACTTTCTATGTAACCCCACCTATTAGTTACCTGCTTGTGTTTATCACTGTTGTTTAAATGTAGCGCGTCGCTAACTGTGACAATAAACTATTTTTCTTTCTTTCTTTTATTTCTTTCTTCGTGTATGTCATTCAGTCGCATTTAGTAGTAGTAAAGCTCCTTTGTGAAAGAGCTCGTCCGGGCAAGTACTACCACCGTACCTACTTCTGCCGCCAAACAGTGATGCTTGCATGGCTGTGTTCCGGTGCGAAGGGTACGGGTGCCGGTGACATTACAATCACATGAGACTTTCCATCTTCATGTCTCAGTTTGGCAAAACGACTTGCGGTAC
The DNA here is from genome assembly GCA_949699075.1 of Asteroscopus sphinx. Taxonomy (NCBI): domain Eukaryota; kingdom Metazoa; phylum Arthropoda; class Insecta; order Lepidoptera; family Noctuidae; genus Asteroscopus; species Asteroscopus sphinx. The sequence goes on from OX453029.1 coordinate 6,835,306, forward strand.
CATTTAGGCAACAGCCTAGGTTGTATTGCAGTTGTTATGGGCAAATGTAACCGCTTAACATCAGGTGGGCCTTAAGCTCGTTTCGCCATCGTATAATAAATAATAAAATTTGAGTCGCTTAATTCCCGAAAAGGGGTCATTGTACTCATCATTATGAACAACTTTTACTATGGGACCAACACTAAAATCGCGGAAAAAAAAATCCGTTGTTCCCTACATTTGTGTTCACTTAAATCAATCAAATCTTTGGAGGAGGCCTTTACCTGCAGAGGGGTTCTTGTAAACAAAAACCAAAATAAACTTACTAACACTTAATTTTTCAATTAAATAAACTACTAACACTAGAATAAGATTTTTTTTTTGTAAACAGTATTCCTAGATAGCAAGTTGCAAGAAATAAAAGGCTTTTTATTTTATTTATTATTTATAAATCAATCAAATGTAGGGACCACCTGTTTTTTTTTCGTGATTTCAGGGATGGTCCCACAGTAAAAGTTGTTCATAATGATGAGTACAATGACCCCTTTTCGGGAAATAAGCGATTCAAATTTCAGCGTGTATAAAAAAAACTTCAATCACTTGTTTGGTAAGCGAGTTTATTATGACAATGTTCCCTCCAAAGACTTAAAAAAACTAGTTTTTTGTTAGTCTAAGGTTCCCTCTTAATCATGTATTATTGCAAGTCCTATTGCTATCATGCTTCTACAAAAAGAAACAATAACACTTTGCCCTACCAGGGAATCAAACCCGAGACCACAAGCTCAACAACTACCATAGCAACCACCAGATCACACAAGATAGTTTTCTTTACTGTTGTTTTAATTACAAAACTAAAACCATCACTAAGTACACCAATTAATACATAAACCTTTAACCCTGCCTACCCCTGATAAACAGCGTCGTTAACCCGGAGTCCTGACGGCTCAGTAATGAAATAACTTGTTTGCAGCCCGGCATCGAACCTGGTACAGTGTTAGAGGCGCTAATTTGAACACCGTAATGCATTTTATTATGTTGATGTAGACTGTAAAAAATTATAGATAGGACTTCAAAAGTATTCTGAAAAAAGATAAATTGTTTTAAGCGATAGTACTGTATTATTTTTACGACGTCTGTGGTCTATTGGTTCTGGTGTCGGACTGCTGATCACGAGGTCGTGGGTTCGATTCCCACAGGACACAAATATTTGTGTGATGAACATAAGTGTATGTGGTGGTTTGGGTGTTTCTTATGTATTATAAGTATGTATTTACAAAAAAAAAAAAAAAAAAATTATATCCATTGTCTAGTACCCATAGTACAAGCTCTGCTTAGTTTGGGACTAGATGGTGCTGTGTAAAAAAATGTCCCAAAGTATTTATTTTATTTTTATATATTTATTATTTGTATTTGTACACTAATATTCTTTTATGTTAATATAAAACAAAGTTTAACCGGATTAAATCGCGTATATTATTTGCAAATAAAATAAAATGCATTAAATTAATTATATTAATGCATGCAATTAATTAATCCATTATGCATTATTGCCTTCATTTATTTTTTAAATGCTGCAAAGCTTTTGAAACGTCGGGAAAACCAATTTAAATAATATACGTGATTTAATCCGGTTAAACTTCGTTTTATTATAATGTGTAATGATCGCGAAAACCTAAGAAGTTATTATTCTTTTATGTTTTACCCTCTAATCAAATGACGTTTTAAAAATGTATTTTTTTGCCTCCACCAAGGAAAACTATTCTTGGTGCTAATTCCTCTATTCCGCGTATGTGCAAGTTGGCCAACATGTGCAACAACGCTGATATCTTAATAATTATCTGATTCAATCACGCGCTTGTAGAGCAGCGTTGGGTAATGTCTGGTGACGTTATAGCTAATAATTTCCAATTGGCTGACTGCGATACCTCATCAGCGTCTGTCACTTCTCCGGAAAAGATATAATTTAGTAGAAATAACACTTTTTACATTTCTACTAAATTATATCTTTTCCGGAGAAGTGACAGACAAGAAGAAAACAGTGAAGTGATCGAATCAGAAATGAGGAGATTCGCAGGAGAACGAAAGTAACCGACATAGCCCGAAGAAATGCCAAACTTAAGTGGCAGTGGGCTGGGCACATTGCTCGCAGAACGGATGGCCGATGGGGCAGTAAAGTTCTGGAGTGGCGACCGCGTACTGGAAGGCGCAGCGTGGGTAGGCCCCCCACATGGTGGACCGACGACCTGATGAAGGTCGCGGGAATCCGCTGGATGTGGAAGGCACAGGACCGGTCGTTGTGGCGATGCTTGGGGGAGGCCTATGTCCAGCAGTGGACGTCTTTTGGCTGAAATGATGATGATGATGAACACTTTTTAACTGTTTTTGCTGTAATCCTTTTATAAACGTTCATTCATCATTATATGTACTACATAAGCCGTAAAAATCCACTGTTGAACATAACCATTAGAATGTAATAGTCAAAAGTGATATCGCTATAACACTTGGATGGATTGCATATCGTGATAATTGTCTTGTTAGGAGGACACTCACTGCTCCTTCTTGATATAATCTCTTGGTTGCATTTTACAACCATAACGGTTGAGCTGTTCTTTGTCAAGATCTAACATATGACACGGAAAAATACCGTTTTATTTAGTTAACTTGTCTACTATCGATACCAACGTATGAATTGATACGAATTCGTTAATGCAAAACAGCTTCCGAAGTTATCAAAATACAGTGATCTTATCTCATCTTATCTCTGATTCATCTCTCTGGATTATTCCATTCCATTTAATAGTTATATACTGCGGCTGTCAAGAGACTGCGTTCTTTAAAGTTTGTTTTCCGACTTATAAGTGACAACAATTGGCGATAAAAATATTGTTTTATATTATTATTATTATTACTAAATCTGATACAAAATTTTATTAAAATTCATAGTTATATTAATTATAACGTCAACCTAAAGTAAACTAAAATGGTTTAGCGCTAAATTTGTGCGGTATTTGAAACGAATTCTCTCAGCGACCGCACTTTAGTGACTTTTTATTCGTTTCTAAGTAAGCCGTCTTCAAGTTTTTTTATTACACTATTTACAACTTCATGATTTTTTTCTTTGTAAAGAAACTAGTCATACAGTCATATAATTTTATCAAGTAACTGCCATCTAGCCTTCAAATTGGGGTAAACCAGAAATTCGCGGTATGATGTTATCAGGGTACAGGTGAATGGTGCCGCTCCTTTGCTTGATTTTATCTAATACTTTGATGACACCCACGGAAAAGTACGATCTAGCCTATAGACTAGTAAATTGCCTAGAGACAATTAAATGTTTTATTTTTAGGTTAATGGGTTTATTGTTGATGAAAGTTTTCAAGACTGTTTTAAAATTCGATGATACAACTAAATTGAAGCTCTTATTATGAAGACCATTAATGCATGACAGAGAAAGGCTGAATGAATACGAGCTAAAATTATGATGATGACCGCTGCAATGATCGGTTATACGATATTGACTTTTAGCAATGCTAGTCCTATGTTTTAAAGATTAATACAAAAAACTAGCAACAACAACCGGAGCTGGAGCAGAATTCAGAGTGTATCGCCGACCTGTGGTAGTATTTAATGGAAATACCGAGGGGGTGTTAGTCGGTAAGAGTTTGACACTTCCCTTTGCCCTTTTTAAACGGAAGGCAAGATTTTCCCACGAAAAATAACCAGCAACAGCAATATTGTCTTTTCTCTACTATGACGTCTATCCACACATTGCTCTATGGCCGGTAACATTTGGCGCGGAGCATCGCTTTCGGTAAATATTTACGTGTGACTCACGGACCGGCGCGGCAGCGCTAAAATGATGCTTACACATGTAGGGCGTTTCGTACGAAAAAGTTCATGTTAGAATTTTTTACCAGTTCATATCATATCAGCCATTTAGCATACACTGCGAAACAGAGCTTTTGAATTATATTTTTGTTTGAAAATAAATCAGACTAAGACTGAGTCTGCTCGTGACCATGGCCTATACAACTTGGCCGAAACGTCGGGGTTAGTCAAAATGTATATTATGTTTTGATTTTATTGTGCGCGACAAGTCCCGTAAATATAGTTCAAAATCGGACTAACTGAAAAACCTTGGCTTTTTTCTTCTTTCTTTGTCGTGAGTCACGTATATGGAAGAGTCATCAATCTTTTATTCAATAAACCCAGATTTATACCAAATTACTAAGTTTGGTTCGAATTTCAGTCAAAACACTACACCATAATGAGTGTTTATAGTATTTTGACTCTGAATTGGTACCTATAATAACAAATGCCAGCCTATTGTTCCACTGCACGGCCAAAACCACAAGTCACAAGTTTTAGTATTTGCTGCACGTTTTGAACATTTGCATTTGTGATATTTTGAAGTAATAATATTATTTGAATTGCAAGTTATAAGATTTTGATAAACAGACAGACAGACGAACAAAGTGCTGAAGAGACCTCGCTTCGCTCTGTCAATTAGTAAGTATAGATATTATAATAACTTCTTAGGTTTTCGCGATCACTACACATTATAATCGCGTATATTATTTAAATTGGTTTCCCTGACGTTTCGAAAGCTTTGCAGCATTTCGTGGTCGCAGGTAGACTAACGGCCAAAATTAATATTCAATCTATCTACGATTTACCCTACTAGAGATAGAAATTTGACATATTTTGTATGGAGCTTATGTCAAATTCCTATCTCTAGTAGGGCAAATCGTGGATGGATTGGATATTAATTTTGGCCGTAAGATGACAAACGTATTTACAGATATTTCATCCGATTTAATCCGGTTAAACTATGTTTTATAATGTATAGATATTATTATTTTCAGGTCGTTATATGCCACATGTATGCTACAATTCCAGCGCCATTTTACCCGTCCAGTGAATGAAGGCGGGTAACGTGCGGGTGTACAACTGAAAGGCTATCGGCCGATCAGTCACCGCGTGCTGTCAGAACACAACTTTATTTTAATGTATGGCTCGGATCCGTATTATATTGATTTTGTAGAAAGTTATTATCCTACCTTATTCATGTTTCAGGCTATTGCGTGCCCCTGAAATAGTAGTGTCTCAGCAGCTGAAAGAAAATAAATAAATAATAATTATTATTATTGTCACAGAAAAACAAATTTGCAATATGAACTATGTATGAAAGAAAAAGATCAAAAATAAACTTTGAAAAAGTAAAAACCGACTTCAAATAGAAAAAAATAATAAAATTCGTGTCAAACAGCTTAGAAAGTAGGTGCCTTTGATTAAAAAATTGGCACCGACTCGACGAATCAATAGGATTTCAATGTTCATTGCTGCGTGTGTTTTGACAATCCGTCTTATCGGCAACTACGTACCACGCAATGAATATTGCTGTAGTTTCCAAATTACAGCTTATGTCAGTGTGAAGTGAATGCATTACACAATTACCCCACTGTTTCACACATATCATTTTATTATTTTTGAAGTTGGTTTTTACTTTTTCCATTATGTTAAACATTTTCTATTACAGTTAGTAAACATTCCAATAGAAGCTCAATTAAGTAAAAAAAATATTCCAAACAAATAAAAACACACACATCACTTAATTAAACTAACAGAGAATCTATTTTACAACAAATTATATGTAAATTTTAAAGAAATCAACGTAATTAGGAATATTAGGCGACGTTCTACGGGCGGTCTGGCTCGCTCAGAATTATATCATAGAAGTTCAATAGAGCTGATCAAAATAGTATAAATTAATTGGTTCCGACTCAAAATGTAGTGGTCCCGTATGAAATAGAAAATTCAAACGATTCGACGTAAAGAATTGCACCACCCTATATCTTCTCATGGGTGTCGTAAAAGGCGACTAAGGGATTCACCAGAGGATGGGCAGCAGCGTTCTCTGAGTATTTAACCAACCAACTGCGATCGCCAACCCGCCTGCCAAGCGTGACGATTATGGCATATACCCCCTTTTTGGGAGAGGCCTATGTCCAGCAGTTGACGTCTTTCGGCTGAAATGATGATGATGATGACATGTTTACTTAACAATAATATACAATTTTATCATCTATAATACAACTCCCAAAAGTATAATTTGTGTGCCTCACGGCTGCACCAAATAGGCTCAGTTCAAGAAAAATGCCAGACAACTAGTGTCTGGCGCTGGTTTTCAACTGGACCTTGATTGAAGTGACACGGACGAAAATCTGTTTTACAGTGAGTAAACTAAACATAGATAAAAATAATGAAAAAGTGTGTCGCAATAATAATATAATAAATATAGTGATACCTATATACGTGGGACACTCAGAAAGTTTTGCGAAACTAAAAAAAATTGTTCTATACGTACATATATTTTTATCAAATCTTTTCAAAGTACTTTCCACCAGCCTCTATACAAAGATTCATGCGCCTAAACCAGTTTTCAAAACACTTTTTCCAGTCCGCCGCAGACACCTCGTTTACAGCCTGCTCGAACGCAGCCAGCGCATCTTCCGGCGACGAAAATTGTATCCCTTTGAGCTGATTTTTTATTTTTGGGAATAAAAAGAAGTCACACGGTGCTAGATCAGGGCTGTAAGGAGGGTGACCCAGGAGTTTGACTGGCGTGCTGTCCAGGAAGTCCCTCGTTTTGAGTGCGGTGTGCGCAGGTGCATTGTCGTGGTGGAGCAGTAGCCCGCGGAGCCCTGTGTTTGGTCGCTTGTTGCTTATAACAGAGAAAACTTCTGGCAAACATTTGGTAGTATACCATTCGGCATTAATGCTTCTTTGATCCCGTAAGGGAATTGATACCAAGTGGCCAGTCAAATTAAAAAAGCTAGCGATCAAAATCTTACCCCCGCTTCTAGATCGCTTCACTTTGGTAGGCGTTGGCACATTTTGAAACACCCAAACAGTCGACTGGCGCTTGGTTTCTGGGTCGTATTGATAAATCCAGGACTCATCACCTGTAACGATGTCGTAAACACGCCGAGACGAGCCTGCTTCAAATTTGTTAAGCATATCACGGCACCATTCCACCCGGGCCTGCTTCTGAGCATCGGTGAGGTTGTGCGGCACCCAGCGTGATACTATCCTCCTCACGAGAAGATGGCTGTGTAGAATCTCGTGAACGCTTCCCGATCCAATCTTCAATATGTGTTGAATCTCCTGATATGTAATTCGCCTATTGTCTTGGATTAAATTTTTCACTGCTAGCACGTTTTCTTCGGTAACAGCCGTCAAAGGGCGACCGCTTCTTTCGTCATCCCCCAAAGTTGGTCGACCGCGCTTGAATTCGTTATACCAACGATACACGGTTGCCTTGGAAGGGCCTTCATCCATGAATGCCATTTGAAGTCTATCGTACGATTCATCCGGTTTCAGGCGACACTTGAAATCGTATAAAATCATAGCTCTAAAATGTTCCCGGCGCAGATCCATATTTCAGTGAGACACAATACTTTGAATTAACTCGCAAAAAATGTGGAGGGAAATTTTGAAATTGGAACTTACTTATTTTTACTTATAAATAATCATATTTTCGAAAAACATTATAACTGGCCAGTCTCCCATATATAAAAACTTTTTTTCGCAATACTTTCTGAGGGGCCTGGTACAGTTGATTTATTCCCAAAAATGTTTAATTTAGTTCAGGCATAAAAACTCTTTGCTGCGATTTAAAAATAAACTGTAAAGTAAAAAGCACTAGTGCAATAATATAATGAAAAAAGCACGCGTGCGTTATAAGCCACATTATGAACCTAAAAGCGATGCAATAAGAGCCACTTTACGAGCAAGTGTGTTGAAAAATAATTACTGGTCCGCCTATAAATGGTTTGTTAAAGGATTATTTATACGGACCCCTAAATATCGAAAAGCTCTACATCACAACACAATTATCATAAGTATAAGCAATAATAATAAATTTATTAAATTATTCAAAGCATGACAAACAGACAAACATACGCGCGGAGTTATCGCCAAATTATTCATTAGATAGATAAATAACGTGATTTTGATCAGTAAGAGGATTTTCATCAGTGTTTAATGTCGTATCAGATGGTATTATGGATGGCCGGTAATACGTCAGGCTGGTATAACGGATGTGCTGGTATTAAGAGACGGTTCACATCAAACGTATTATCAGCCACTGACTATGCACCGCAGGTTGTAGCGAATATACAATCAACTCACCCTATCGCAGTCCTTTGCTGGACATAGGCCTCTTCCAAGTTGCGCCACATCCTTCGGTCCTTCGCCTTCTGCGTCCAGTCCCCACCAGCTCCCTTCTTCAGATCATCAGTCTACCTGGCTGGGGTCACCCTACGCTGCGTTTGCTGATTCACTGACCACTCAAGGAATTGGTTCTACGACAGACATGACCAACCTTCTGCCATTTCAGCTTACTGATCTAACAAGCTATGTCGGCTACTCCGGTTCTTCTCCGGATAATCTTGTTATAGATTTTTTCCTATAAAGAAACTTCAATCATAGCTCGCTTAGCGTCTGTGACTGTAGTGCGTAAGGTTGAGTTATGCTGGCTTTTCACTATGGAATGTAATGTAAATTATATTCTGAAATATAAATTACATATAATTACAACGTGGATATGACAATACGACAATAAATGAAAACACGGTTTTTACTAGTCTATAGAAGCATTTTACAACGAAATTTACATTCTTTTAAACGAAAAAAGTTGTTTATCGAAAATAAAATAAATAAAATTTTTGAACATTATAATTTTTTTTTCCACAAAAAATACATATATTTGGCAGATACAGTGTAGAACATAAACCAGTTCAGGTTTTTCTGTACACCGCTTGGCCCAACAATGGCTCGACATTCATTACAAGATGTGGGTGGGTGAACACGACGCATCGCGCTCGCTCGCCCCGTGCAAAAATTCCCAAATACCCTCAACTAATTTATATTACTACTCAATAGCAATATATATATATATATAAAATATATAGGAAATAATAAGTAATACGATTTTTAATCATCTGTCATAATAGTTTAAAATCATATGGATTCGCACAGGTCTTTCACCTAACGATCTAGGCCAGAAAAACGGTCTTCATTCAAAATTAATAAAATTAAAATAATTTCCTGTGGTGAATTTGATGGATTTTTTTGTATACAGTCAGAGAACATGGTACTTGGTACGTGGTTTTATTTAATGCCGTCTTATAATCTTCACTTGGTATATTTTCGTTCAGTTCGGTTGCACCAGGTTGCACACAAACACATACTGATGGCGACGTGGTGGCATGAAACGGTGTGCGGGGTACGGGGCATAATATAAATTTGAAAATATTGCTCGGTCGGTCGAAAAAATATTTATTGTTTGGAAAGTAATATATAAAGTGTCTAGGGTTCCATTTGAAAGTACGGTGAGCGATATTAAATTATATCTCAGGATATCCCGTAGTGAAAAGCCGGCTTTATAATCAAATTTTTAAAAAACGAAAAAAATCGCGGTACCAGCCAGTGAGAGTCCTGGGTTCGAGTTCCAATTGGACACAGTGTATCTTTAGTTACTACTGTCCCTATCTTATTTCGAACATGACAACCGTGAAGGCCAAATTAAGTTCTTTTAATAATAATTAATAACTTCACACCAAGATAGCTACCTACCTACAAAGCGTAGGCTTTTTATTTTACATACGAGGACAAGTTCTGGTTGAAATTATTTGACATGGCAAGCTGTAAATAAGGATTAGTAATAACATATGTTCGGGCCACGAAGCCAGTGATTTGTTGAGTTGTAGCGGAATATAAATTGTTGGGAAATTTACTATGGATTCACAAGCTTGTGGGGCCTAATAATTTAATTAATTTATTTATTTATTTGGCTCTTCAACGATGAGTACACTGAATGAAATATGAACACATTTCAAACTTAATCTAAGTGCCCCATTAGTTAAAGAAGAGCAGCTGCACTGCATGCCATACACTAAGCGAAATTAATATAACTACAAAAAGTTAATTAGAAAAAACAACTAACTTACAATAATGCAAATAAAGTTGACCTTTTATAAATACCCATACAGGGTACATAAGTACCTGTACCGACCATAAAAGTCTGTATGAAATAAAAACAAATTACTTTACACACAAAAAATTTTTAAGTTAAGTGAATTTATAAATGTATGAATATTCAATCTATCACTTACCGAATGTCCATCACAGCTATGCTAATACAGTTATGAGTCATGAATCTTGATGCAGTAGTGTTTTTTTATTTTTTATAAAAGAGGGCAAACGAGCATGCGGGTCACCTGATGGTAAGTAATCATCGCCACCCATGGATATCTGCAATACCAGGGAGTCATCGATACGTTTCCAAAATTTTCTGAAACTTGTAATCTGGGGTAAGTAGACAACCACTAAACCTATTGAAAATATCTGGAAAAGAGACTAGTTTTGACGAAACCAATTTTTTCCAGTGTTGTGGTTATAACTTCTAGTTTTACAAGCGTTTTGGCAGAAAAATATCCCTGGATAGATCCCCCATTACCAGCGTAATGCTGTTTTTATTTGCTTTATATTTTAGAGTAAAATAACATGATTTAATTGTATCGTAAAAAAAAACGGAAGAAAAGCGGTCTTATCGTTTATTTTAAGGCTCCAACATAATCGATTCTTTCATCCAAATTGCTACTTTGAATTCGTATTTAAGAAAAATAATCATCAAAAAAATTAATAATTCATAAATATTGCAAAATGGCTGTCGAAGTTAACAGAAATTTTATGCTAATAAAACAAAAATATTGTTTTCCTTTTTAGTACACTGTCATGAGGGTAAAAAGCTTTTAAAATTATGTAGTTATTTCATGTTTAAAATACCTGCCTATTTATGTATATTTTTTTTATAAAAGAGGTCAAACGAGCTAAAGGTGCTAAAATGTTAAGCGGTTACAATTGTCCATAACAACTGCAGTACCACCTAGACTGTTGGTACTTCATAAATAGTATTGCAAGACTGAGACATGAAGATGGAAAGTCTCATGTGATTGTAATTTCACCGGCACCCGTACCCTTCACACCGGAACACAGCAATGCAAGCATCACTGTTTGGCGGCAGAAGTAGGTACGGTTACTATAGTATTATATTATCTGTGACCTGACTGGACCAGAAGGAACGTAATGTTTATTCGTAAGTCGCATTAGTTAAATTGCATTTCAAGGTCACGTACGGCGCAAGCAACATCGTATCCCAGCCGGGCCCCGAGCGGGCGGTGCGGCGTTGTACGGAATAGGTCGCTAGATGGCGCTGTATAACAACACGCAACCACGCGCTCTGTGTCGCGGAGTGCCGCCAATGCTGCCGTCTATTGTAAAAACTAAATAACTAAAATAGTTAGAGCAATTGTTAGACTAAGGAAGGTCTCATTTCTTTTTACGGGATTGTGTATCTATCATTATCATCATCATTCCAGCCGAAAGACGTCCACTGCTGGACATAGGCCTCCCCCAAGCATCGCCACAACGATCGGTCCTGTGCCTTCCGCATCCAGCGGATTCCCGCGACCTTCACCAGGTCGTCGGTCCACCTTGTGGGGGGCCTACCCACGCTGCGCCTTCCAGTACGCGGTCACCACTCCAGAACTTTACTGCCCCATCGGCCATCCGTTCTGCGAGCAATGTGCCCCGCCCACTGCCACTTAAGTTTGGCAATTCTTCGGGCTATGTCGGTTACTTACGTTCTCCTGCGAATCTCCTCATTTCTGATTCGATCACGCAGGGACACTCCGAGCATAGCCCTCTCCATTGCCCTTTGAGTGACTTTGAGCCTTCTTATCAGGCCCATTGTGAGCGACCACGTTTCAGTACCGTAAGTAATTACTGGCAACACACACTGGTCAAAGACTTTCGTCTTCAGACACTGAGGTATTTTGAACGAGAAGATCTGTACTATAGTTTTATATTATCTATGGTACGGTGGTAGTGCTTCCCGGACTAGCTCCTTCACAAGGAGCTCTACTACTGCTAGGATGATAATATCTTGGTAAGAATGTGTAGGTAGGTTGAGGGGCTCGTAGCGAAGCAACGACTGCGCGGATTGTACGATCTGCAAGGTTAAGCTGTACTTGCCACGGTCAGTCTGTGGATGGGTGACCGTTTCGGTACACATCGAGACCCCTCCGTGCCTCGGAGAGCACGTTAAGCTGTCGGTCCCGGTTGTCCTACGAATATCTATGGTAGTCGTTACGGGTAGTCAGAAGCCTGAAAGTCTGACAACTGGTCTAACCTCCGAATGTCAGTATTACCCAGTAACTGGGTTGCGGGGGTCTGATGGCAGTCGCTCCGTGTAAAATACTGATGTTCAGCCGCATCTGGCTAGACTGGAAGCCGACCCCAATATAATTGGGAAAAGGCTCGGAGGATGATGAATGTGTAGGTAGGTACTCTATTTTATCGAGCCAATGGTGTCGATTCTCTTGTTCACGAGCTAAACTTATTTTAAACTATCACTCTCTTTTACTAATAGTAGATGCAAGTAAGGTATGGCAGCAATTTTAGAACTGTCGAATTAGTTTACGTGTTACATTTCTTTGTATTTTAGTGGGCACGTTCCGAGTTCACGACTAAACTGATATGGAAATCTAAATTTGACAGTTCTAAAATTTTTGCCATCCCTTTCTTGTATCTACTATTAGAAAAAGAGAGTGATAGTTTAAAATAAGTTTAGCTAGTGAACAAAGAGAACCGACACCATTGGCTCAATAAAATAGAGTACCTGCCTACACATTCTTACCAAGATATTATTATCATCCTAGCAGTAGTAGAGCTCCTTGTGAAGGAGCTAGTCCGGGAAAGCACTACCACCGTACCATAGATAATATAAAACTATGGTACAGATATACAATCCCGTACAAAGAAATGAGACCTTCCTAAGTCTAACAATTGCTCTAACTATTTTAGTTATTTAGTTTTTACAATAGATGGCAGCATTGGCGGCACTCCGCGACACAGAGCGCGTGGTTGCGTGTTGCTATATAACTTGAACATGTTCGTCTAGTTTTATGGACTTTACAAACTAGGTTTTACCGCTTGAATTTAAAAAATATATTACTAATAACTTCTAAGGTTTTCGCGATCACTACACATTATAATAAAAAAAAGTTTAACCGGAATTAATCGCGTATATTATTTAAATTGGTTTCCCTGACGTTTCGAAAGCTTTGCAGCATTTCGTGGTCGCAGGTAGACTAAGATGACAATCGTCTTTACAGATATTTCTAAAAACATATTTTAATCTACCGTACAATGTTTATTAATTAAAATCGATTAATCGATTGATTTAATCCGGTTAAACTTTATTTTATTATATTATATTACTATTTTCTAGACCTCATGTTTAATTATTCTGGTCAAGATGTTTCGACGCCGATTGTACGTAAAGTACATATAACTTTTCATTATACCATAGGTAACACCACCCCTCCATACAAAACTTCATATGATTGATCATGATGGAATAGCGAAGTCCCTCGCCACGATGACCGATATTTATACAAACATACCTACCTACGTGTACATCAATGACATTAAATCTCTTTGGTGTACATGTAAAATCAATACCTACTCATTAGGTACCTCTTTTCTCCGAGCCTTTTCCCAGTCATGTTGGGGTCGGCTTCCAGTCTAGCCAGATGCGGCTGGACATTATTTTACACTGAGCGACTGCCATCAGACCCCTGTAACCCAGTTACTGACATTCTAAGGTTAGATCAGTTCAGTGGCGAATCCAGGATTTTGGTTTGGGAGGGGCTTGACCCAGCTGAGGGTACGTAGGCTTTATCAAGGTAAACACACAGGCTTTATCAAGGTAAACACACAGACAGTAAAAAATATAGACTAAGGGCAGCATTTGGCAAACTTCGCCGAGTCTTCTCGTCGCCTATACCGCAAAGTTTGAAGACAAAGGTCTTCAACCAGTGCGTCCTGCCAGTCATGACTTACGGTGCCGAGACGTGGACACAGACAGTTGGGCTAGTCCACAAATTTAAAGTCGCTCAGCAGCGAGCTATGGAGCGAGCTATGCTTGGAGTTTCTTTGAAGGATAAAATCCGTAACGAGATTATCCGGAGAAGAACCGGAGTGACCGACATAGCTTGTAAGATCAGTAAGCTGAAGTGGCAGTGGGTTGGCCATGTCTGTCGAAGGACCGATGGCCGTTGGAGCAGACGAGTCCTTGGAGTGGAGACCGCGTATCGGCAAACGCAGCGTAGGGCGCCCCCCTGCCAGGTGGACCGACGACCTAAAGAACGTGGCTGGGGGGGACTGGATGCGGAAGGCAGAGGACCGAGCGTTGTGGCGCAACTTGGGAGAGGCCTATGTCCAGCAGTGGACTGCGATAGGCTGAGTTGATTGAAGTGCTGCGAACAACCATAGTGAAGCCAACAAAAACCGTGCTCCTTCATGTACAACCAGTGTTCACGTACACACCATGCACCTGAAGAAAATTTGTTTTCGCGATGCTTACTGGACCATGCCGTGACATGTGAACTGAGAGGGGTAAGCACGGTTTAAGGTGCATGTGTGAGCGTGAGCGCTGGTTTGTACATGGAGTAGCACGGCTTTATTGGCTTCACTATGATTGTTCGCAGCACTTTGTCTATATTTTTTACTATGTCTGTGGGTAAACACTAAAAATATTTGAATTTGTCTCATAGCAAAGAGCCGCGACCAACATCTTAAGAGACTCGTTAGGTGGCTGGGGCAAGGGCCAGATTCAGAAGGCAGTTCTCCGCGACACGTCACGTACTGTGAGGAGGTTCCTGTCTCTAGGGGCCCAAACCACCGGTAGCTTGGACCCTGCTCCCGATGCCGGTGGAACCCTATTTTTCATATTTTCAAATGTTTATAGTTTACTAGTAGTAAAGTAGTAGTTTGTTAGTTTAGTAGTAGTAGAGCTCCTTTGGGAAAGAGCTCGTCCGGGGAAGTACTACCACCGTGCCCACTTCTCCGCCAAATAGTGATGCTTGCATTGCTGTGTTTCGGTCTGAAGGGTACGGGTGCCGGTGAAATTACAATCACATGAGACTTTCCATTTTCATGTCATAGTTTGGCGAACCGACTTGCGGTACCATTTAGGCAACAGCCTAGGTGGTATTGAAGTTGTTATGGGCAAAGGTAACCGCTTAACATCAGGTGGGCCTTTAGCTCGTTTCGCCATCCTATACTATAAAAAAAAAAAAAACTTTTTTTAATATGTATTAAAAAATTATAAGTGTATTAATTGATTCATAAATTATGTATTATTATTCCTTATTTTCAGGCAAGTTATGCGTTGCAAAATCATAAATAAATGGCTAATTATACTGTTATACGTATTTTATTGAACAAAACATAAAATTAATAACACATTACATGAATAAAGCGACACATAACTTCTTTTTATTCAAATCGGTAGAACAAGTACTATTTGACTTTACCACTATAACCTGACCTCTCAATCTTCTATCTTTCCTTTATAAGACGGGTCAAGTTACACTGTTAATTCTGAAGTAACTTTGAACCGCCAGTGTAACCAAACCTCTCGTTATTCAAACATTTGTTTGATAGAGGGATCAGGTTATCTTGGATGAGTTTTCGCGTGATATAAAGCTATGTTCAGAATGTGGGTCAATTACATCTAGTTAGGAAACCCATGTTAATATGCCCACGCCACGCATTTTGGGGGTGACTGTACTTGAAATTGTTTTTTTTTGTGCCTTTTTTAATATTATGGCAGTTTCATGGTGTATTACAAAATTACGGTACCGTCCCGTCGTTGAAAACAATGGTTGTGTAGTTTATATAATATTAACAGATTTATATGATTTGATTTATATATATATCGTGTAAGATATTTCTACAAAGGGCAACACCAAAAATGCCTTGAAGAGTTAGGTCAATGACCCACATTCATGAACCCACAGAAATAGATAGAATGGCCAAGTCGGCAGGGCGCGTGTGCCAATACTCTGCACCATAGTGCAGTGCATTTCAAAGCCTTTCTCAGTACGCCTTATGACTTGTTTCTGTAAATACTGTAACAAAAACCCGCAAAAATACCTTCTGGTGCTGTTTATAACGGCAGAAACAAAAGCTGTAAAGTACATTTGATTAAAGTTAATTTTTTTAAATTAATTACGTCATTAAGGGAGGCATAGTTTGTTCGAAAAGTTGCCACGCATTAATCGCAAGTAAAATTGTGATTACAACCATTCTATCTATTTATGTGCATGGACCCATCAATTTGCTATTAAGAGCATGCCATTAACTCAAACTAATGAAAATATGCATTACTTCCCATCCTCGCATACGGTGCCCAAGCCTGGTTTTTGGCAGCTTACCAGAGTTCCACGCTAGAGGCTTACCAGCAAGGAATTGGGCGCAGTATCCTAGGAGTCAGACTCAAAGACCGAATCTGGAACACAATACTGCGCTCCAGAACACAGATTGCTGACGTCACCCAAAAAGTTGCCAAGCTAAGTTGGATTGGATCTGACAGGTTAAACGAACGTGGAGCGCAGGGTGTTTATTATGTATTATAAAAAAAAAAGTATATAAGTTTTATATCCATTGTCTAGTACCCATAGCACAAGCTCTGCTTAGTTTGGGACTAGATGGTGATGTGTAAGATATCCCAAAAATATTTATTTATTTATTTAAGTGGGACTGGGGCACCATCTAGTCCCAGACTAAGCAGAGCTTGTGCTATGGGTACTAGACAATGGATATAATACTTATATACATTTTTTTTTGTAAATACATACTTATAATACATAAGCAACACCCAGACCAACAAACACTTATGTTCATCACACAAATATTTGTGAATTAGATAGATAGATAAACATACATACATACATATTATCACGCCTGTTTCCCTTTGGGGTGGGCAGAGACTATGGATTTCCTCCTGCTACTATTCTGACACATTTATTTAGTACAAAAAGAATACACTGCCTCGTTGGTCTAGTGGTCGCAAGCGCGACTGCTGAACATGGGGTCCTGGGTTCGATTCCGGGTCGGGCAAAGTGTTATTGGGTTTTTTCATTAGGAAATTCTCAGTAGCAGCTCGGAGTCTGGATTAGTGCCCGGTTAGTGGCAATAGGCTCGCCCCCTATTACATGGGACTGATAACATAACTGGCGAAATATGGGTGTACTATTACACCTCTGCCTACCCCTTCGGGGAAATACAGGCGTGATGTTATGTTATGTCAAAAACAATACACAGGACATACAATTAATGTGTGCAAGCTCGTACTTTCAAGCAAGCTGATTTACTATTGGGTGCATACCTTATTGTTTAGCGAGATTCTGTCCGCCTTGTTTTATTCGTCCACGGTCACAAATTAATAAGTACCTATTTGTAACAAATAATTTGGTACAAAGAGTGGTACTACTTTTTATATTTTTATTTGTATTATACAGCTTCCTCCTATTTTCATATTTTTTTTGTTTTGTAAACACGACGATATGAAATTTCAACCCTTACTTTTTCACCCCTTTCCATAAGGGTGGACATTGGACACTGATGGATATGTTGGACGACCAATATGTCTGCTCACCCGTGTTTGTGGTGATAGTCCAATTAAATATTATCAATTATTTATATATTTTGGTTTGCAAAAGGGCTAGCAGCGGGGTGGAGTCGATGTTAGAACTTTTTTTGCAGGAAAAAATATAATGTTGATTAAAAACAATTCTTCCAATATACTTCCGTAACTGATAATTGAGACCAGGAGTAACAGGTTCGAATCCTGCTCGTGAGCGATTTTTTCTTTCCACAAATTAGATTTCGCTCCGTTTGCGTTAATGCGTAAAAAAATTCGAGATTTATTAATCAGGGGTCACTGTACTATATGCACCCAATTAGAACCTAATAACATTTTTGTTAGGTAACAAAGGAAAATACATTTGCTGCCTCTTTGGGAATCCCTTTGTGACTAAAACGTCACTGATAATATATTTATAAAAGTGATTATCAGTCAAGAAATCACAGTACTGTTTTGATGGGTTATTCTCGAAAAATTCTTTCGACAGCCATTTTTTTTTTGCTTTTATCGAAGTAATGTGAACCTATGTTAGTATAAAAAAATTTTAGAATCTTTTGTTTTTTTCTTTATTTACACATATAACTTCTTCAACTATTCACATATCACTATCATCACTACATAGTATAAAACAAAGTCGCTTCCCGCTGTGTCTGCCCCTATGTATGCTTAGATCTTTAAAACTACCCAACGGATTTTGATGCGGTTTTTTTAAATAGATAGAGTGATTCAAGAGGAAGGTTTATATGTATAATACATGCATAATATAGTAGAAAAAAACTGATAATTTTCTTTCGAGGTTTCTAACGTGATGTAAATAAACACATTTTTTTGCGCTTCATTGCAAAAGCTGACTGATCCCTACGAGATTCATCAAAATAATGTACGACAGTATTGTACACCTTAAAAAGGTCTACACAAAAGTCCACGATGGTATATGTCTATCGCTTAGGAATAACCCACAATAACTATTTTTTATCCTTTACTTTTTTCGAGAAATAATGGCTTATTTACGAAGCGATTTTAAGCAATACAGCATATATCCTTACTCAATTAAGTACCTTAAATACATTGTGCATTTAATTTAGATTAATATGGCCCTTTACAGCATGTAATTTAATCGAATATTTTCGAAGATATTACAGATTTAAAATGCAGGCACATAGCGGCATTGTGTAGTATATTTGGTATCAGCACTGCACCCGTGCGAAGCCGGGGCGGGTCGCTAGTATATTCTAAAGTTAGTTGAGATCTTCTATGGGTGAGTCAATGACCATAAGATTCATAAATTTTTTGTAGCAAAATAGGAACTTATTTATAGAACTTTTAAGTTCAATTTGGACTATGCCGTCGATAATTGGAATAACCCTCTTGTCATGGAAAAACTATCATCTTATATAGATTTAATGTTTCTCACTTGCATGTGAAGTCAAATACTTGGTCACTGTGCAAAATTCATGAAATCCATGTTTATTGTAACTTAATCTTTATATGAACGGTATAAAGACTACTACAATTTTATGGGCAGCAAATTAAATACTGGATTTACAAGTATATAATATCAGTACATTTGCGCCATATTTTTATATCATCTAGTTGTGGTGGAGAAGAAAACTTGTGTAGTTCCATAATGTCTTTCACTAACAGATTGTTATTAGTTCTGATTGTGTTTTTAGCTTTGGCACAGGTGCGTACTTATTTAAAAATATTTTTATTTTTTTCTAATTGTGATTCACAGTTCGCGCGGATAGTTCAATGTCGGAATAAAAAATCTTTTTAGGAGTAAAATGTGGATTAAAAATAAAACTCTTAATTTAGAATATTAATATTTAAGTTCTTTTTATGTGGAAACCTAACTAACTAGTTAATAAATAGTTAAGTTTTGAATAAACTTTGCAAGTTATGACAAAAATGGGAATCCTTCGCTGTTTTTTTTTTCTATAAAGAAACCACAAAAGTACAATTTTATTGATTTGAAAACATTAATTGAATCTTTATCTGCTGTTCTATATTTTTTTACTAATTAAATAAATAAATAAATATCTTTGGGACATTTTTACACAGCACCATCTAGTCCCAAACTAAGCAGAGCTTGTGCTACGGGTACTAGACAATGGATATAATACTTATATACTTTTTTTCGTAAATACATACTTATAATAAATAAGAAACACCCAGACGAACTTAACAATTATTGTGATGTTCGGACTTAAATATCCAAGAATTTAGGCATTTCACCTCACTTAGAGGAGATTTTTCTAAAGATTTTATTTAGCCTGCTTCGATGTTTGTCTGTCCGTCCGTCTGCTACAGTCCAATAATTTCAAAAGTTTTTATTATAAATAGGCATTTACACTTGCTTAGAAAAAGTGTTCAATTTATTTGTACACCTGTGAAACCTCAGATTATAGAACAAAGTCTATAATCTGGTTATGAAATATTATGAATTTAGTTGCACGGTTCCAAAAAGTTAGTAGGTACTATGGAGAAAAGCCGGCAAGAACTCCATGGATAAAAATCTTGCAAGTCCGTTAATCTCGTTACATCCATTCTTGTAATCCAAACAGGCATGTCATCAGAAGTGCATGCATTAGCATTGCATTGCATTAGCATGCACTTCTGATGACAATAGAATAACATGTTTTTTTTTGTTTGTTAAATTAACATTTTATGCAATAAAATTAACCTCTATACTGGCAAAGTCACGTATTCCAAAAAATTCGTACGTGACCTTGAATGACCTTGACATGACCTTGGGGGCTTGCCAGTTATGACAGATCGCGCAATATGGCCGTTGCCAGTATAGAGGTTAACATAAGTTGCTTTCTTTCTTTTTTACTGAATAAAAAACTGCTACATTTGGCAAGTGAAGTAAAGACAAAGTAAATCCTGCCCCTCGCGATTTTTTTTATTTATACCGTCCTATGAGTCCAATGCATTGCTCAGTTCCAAATTTTTAAAATAATTTTATTATTATTGCAGAACATCGAAAGCCATTGGTTCGGGCCTTGGGGACCTTATGGACATGGATTTGGACCAGGCTATGGCCCTGGTTTTGGACCCGGTTTTGGTCCCGGTTTTGGACCCGGTTTTGGTCCCGGTTTTGGACCAGGTTTCGGACCCGGCTTTGGACCACCACCGCCGCCTCCACCATTTTTCTTTGGATAAATAATGGACTTTGCAATGACTTTTTGGATAATACGAAATAAACTGACTGATACTTTAGAATAAGTACAACGTTTTTTATTTATGTTTTTTTTAATCGATACAGTTACACTCTGCTAGAGTCACGACAAGTAAAGTTACATTAATTGGTAGCATAAAATACAGGTAGGTAGTTATTTTTTTCCGTGCATGCTGGTTCGATCCACGGCTTAAGAAAGTCGATTTTGAAATCTCCTTGAAGCAGTATTACTCTCTTTAAAAACATTACACTCCTTTTTTGTGGGCAGTCGTGTAAAAAATAAAATGAATCCATTACTTAAGTCAAATTCCATATTTCCGATATTTAAAGTACTTTCACTCCATCGACTGCCTCGTTGGTCTAGTGGTTGTAAGCGCGACTGCTGAGCGTGGGGTCCTGGGTTCGGTTCCCGGGTCGGGCAAAGTGTTATTGGGTTTTTTCATTAGGAAATTCTCAGTAGCAGCCCGGAGTCTGGATTTGTGCCCGGTCAATGGCAATAGGCTCGCCCCCTATTACATGGGACTATAACATAACTGGCGAAATGTGGGTGTACTATTACACCTCTGCCTACCCCTTCGGGGAAATACAGGCGTGATGTTATGTTGTTATGTTATGTTATGTTTCACTCCATGAAACAAACCCAAACTGGTATTATTTAGAGAATCACTCTTATAAACTGACAGCACTTTAAATAAAACCTCAAACTGCAACAATTTAAGTTTTCATTTAATATCATCATCATCATCATTTCAGCCGAAAGACGTCCACTAATGGACATAGGCCTCTCCTAAAAATGGTGTGTATGCCATAATCGCCACGCTTAGCAGGTGGGTTGGTGATCGCAGTTGGTTGGTTAAATACTCAGAGATCGCTGCTGCCCATCCTCTGGTGAATCCCTTAGTCGCCTTTTACGACACCCATGAGAAGATATAGGGTGGTGCAATTTTTTTTACGTTCGGCATCACATGGAACATAAATCCATTTCATTTAACATAAATTCAATCTATTTATGTATAATTAGATGTACTAAAGTCTAAGAGGTAGACTTTAGTAGATCTAATTACACATACATTTCGAGGAGTGTTAGTGCCTACACTTATGTATGGTAGTGAAAGTTGGGTATGGCAGAAGAAACATGAAAGCAGAATAAATGCAGTAGAAATGAGAGCTTTGAGAAGTATGTGTGGTGTAACTTTGAGAGATAAAGTAAGGAATAACATGATAAGGGAGCGTTGTGGAGTGAAAGAAGATGTAGTGACAAAGATTGAGAAAGGTATGTTAAGATGGTTTGGACATATAGAGAGGATGGACGAGAAGAGATTGACGAAACAAGTATACGAAGCGAGTGTGGATGGAAGAGTTGGAAGGGGACGACCTCGGCGAACGTATCGCGATCAAATCGCGGATGTTCTCAAAAAATGCCAGGTTAAGAGTTCTCTAAACCGACGAGCATGCATGACGAGGTTAATGGACGTAGATGAAGCGAAAGAGGTGTGTCAGGATCGTAGCAGGTGGAAATCCATAGTCTCTGCCTACCCCAATGGGAAAGGCGTGATAATATGTATGTATGTATGTACATTTCGACGAAAAACGGATATTATTGCTACTGTACTATATTCAAACATTTCTAAAATTATTATAATAATATCAAATACTACAGATAGCATAGCGTAAAATACATAAAGATTTCACAAACTTATGATGCACAGAGTAGAAACCTAACACATGTAAATGTAAGCTTTAATATGATTGTAATACAGATTACGTCAAATTTAACAGCCGATAAATAAAAACTTGTAATTCAAAGTATATATGCATGTATTTCACGAATATATTTTGTAATCATGGTTTTTCAAGTGAAGCTAAAACATGGTGTAGTTTGTGGTGTTACAAAATGTTGGTCTGTGTGAGATTTTTAGTTATAATCATGGTGATAAGTTTAACACAGGTTCGTAGCTTACAGATAACATACAGCGTGGCTAGATGAACGATGGACATATTCAAGATTGTGGCAAAGTGAGCGTATATCATTATTCCTAATTTTAGCCGAAAGACGTCCACTGCTGGACATAGGCCTCCTCCAAGCACGCCACAACGACCGGTCCTGCGCTTTCCGCATCCAGCGGATACTCGCGACCTTCACCGGGTCGTCGGTCAACCTTGTGGGGGCCTACCCACGCTGAGCCTCCAGTACGCGGTCGTCACTCCAGAACTTTACTGCCCCATCGGACATCCGTTCTGCGAGCAATGTGCCCCGCCATCTGCCACTTAAGTTTGGGAATTCTTCGAATAGAAAAAATATTATGCGAAAAAACAATTGATTTAAAAAACCCGCTTGTGTTCATTGCGATCCACCATATTAAAATAAATTAATTTAAACCGCATTCGCTCCGCTCCATACCACTATTCCAAGAGGATTCCTAATATATTCTTTAAAAAAAAAAAACCTTCCAATTTTTTAAATTGACTTCCGTTTGACCTCTTCGCTTGTTCAGCAAAAACCTATTTGTATCTTGAAGATTAACAGATTATGCTATCGAGAAATACACACAAGGATGCAAGGAATAAAAAAAATAGCACCGCCAACGAGTGGAAGGAGCGACAAAACACGGCGTAACATAGTCCCCATTGCATCACTAGCACACATTTTTCATTGCTATCAAACTGATAGGTCAAAACAAGCCTCCCCAGTAGCCTCAAGGTTAGTTATTTAGGTGACCTGACACAGCAATTGCTTTCTGGCTAGCCTCTGTTGTCGTAACACCTATGACCTATGTGGTCTAGTCGCCACAGATAGGTATCTTCATTACAGCCCTTTTTAGGGTTCCGTAGTCCTACAAGGAACCCTTATAGTTTCGTCATGTCCGTCCGTCTGTCCGTCTGTCCTAATCTTTTACAGCTTAATAACTTATACAGTTATTAACATAAGTAAATGAGATTTTGTAAAAAAATTGTCTAGATATAGATCTCAATTTTAAAATAATAAAAAAATCGTGATTACGTATTTTAGGGGTGGCGCCCATACATGTGAAATGCGGATGAAATTTTTTTTTCGCCGCACCCCCGTTTGGAGTATCATTGAATAGGTCTGCTAAAATGAAGGTAATGTTTTATACAACACTTTTTTATCAGGTTTACCATCTGCGAAATATAGCCCGACAAAGTGGCTTGAAATGTGCCCCCCCCCCCTGCCATTTCTAAACTATGCAACATAGAAACTTGTAATCTTCCACATTGATAGACCTGTATAAAAACTCTCTTTTAAAATTATTTTGAGTATAATGTGATTATAAATTTTTGAGTTATAGAGAGAAAACTGAAAAATACATAAAACGTCCTAGTTCAAAGGTCATTTATTTATTTATAAAATTTATGCACACACAGAGAAATAATAATAATATACATAGAAATGAATAGTACAAAGGCACTGCTTATTACATTCACCTTAGAAAAAATTATCTTAACAAATAAGCTTAGCTTAGCTTTAGCTACTTTCTATTTGAAAAAATCACAAAAAGTAACTTTGTGTTATGTTGACATGACACACTTCTTAAATTTGGCGCCATCTAGCGGCTACTAACAACACTCTCTGAGTCGCCAATGCTGCCGTCTATTGCAGTTGGCGCTGTATAGCGCGCGCCATCTAACGGCTTCTAACAACACTCTCTGAGTCGTCAATGCTGCCGTCTATTGCAAAAACTAAAATAGCTATGATTAATATTCGATATGATTTGTTTGTAACACCTACTTAAGGAACCCTATAATACTGAGCATGGCCCGACATGCTCTTGGCCAATTTTTATTTCATAGAACTTTGCAAGTTTGGGCAGAGCATTTAACAGTTCAAGTATTACCTGACAGCTGTTGTCAACTTGTTATCAACAGATAAATGTAAGAAGCATGCTTCACCGAAGAAGGAAGATCGTTCACCATTTGAGCCGTTGGACGCGAAACTTCAGGCACAGAAGACTTACAATTAATCTTCATAAATGGAGCCCAGTACCTATATATACTCCTGCACCATTATCAAACGTTACAACAAGACTAACACCAATACCCATAGCTAGCCAATCACCAGGACCAAGTCCAACATTTGGACCAACATCACCATTATTTAGACTTTCAACAGAACCTATAACGCAGGTCAGCTTCATTGCCAGTTATGTGACTTATTTAATAATAAGTTCATATACAACGTGGAGATGACAATACGACAGTAAATGAAAACTTGGTTATTACTAGTCTATAGAAGCATTTTAAATACATAAATAAGTTGTTATCGAAAATAAAAAATAACTAAATTTTTGACCGAAATAATTATTAAAATATTGAAATAATAAGTACAGTTATAGTACACATTCTTTATGGCCCACCGATGTACCTGCGCAGATAACACAATTTAAATACGAGGGAAATTGGTTGACCAATCAGAAAACACGATCGCTGCGCGCCAAAAGTCTCAGCTGCTGCCGCTAGTGGACGGAAGCGTGTGAGCGAAATAGAAAAAGACGTCACGGCAATCAATTTTAACACCTTATGGGAATTGCATAAGGTTGATTATATTTTTTTAATGCTTTGGGGGTTTTCGTCGATCGTCTTTTCATGTCTGCGCCAACGAAGATTGACGACGCGCCTTATTTAAAAAAAAAAAGCTTAAAAATGATTACAAACACTGTTTGTAATCATCTGGGATAATTGAGAAAGAGAGTTTAATATCATATGGATTCCCACAGGTCTTTGACCTAATGATTTATGCCATAAAAATGGAACTACATTCAAAATTAACAAAATTAAAATAATTTCTAAACTATTAACTGGATTTGATTGATCTTTTGTGTACAGTCAGAGAATGCGATACTCTGTACGTGGTTTTATTTAATTTCGTATGTATTGTTATCTCCACGTATGTATACGCATACGCACCCATGCTAGAAACTAACTTGGATTGTCACCTTCTGAACTTGAGGTGTATTAAAAATGTCTCCACGCGAAACGATATTCAAACAATCGTCCCTGTATCCTGGACAGTCAACACCGCTACTGACTGGCTGACACAATATTTTATTTTTCACAATGTTGATACGATAGAAGAAGTATCACCTGAACTGTCTTTTACAAAATTAGTTTTTAAACTTCTATCGGTAAACATGAATCCCCTTAAAAACTACAGCAAAAGATGAGCGCGACTTTGTGAGGAAATAAGTGATCATTACCTCAACTTGATTAATTATTGCAGTATATTGGTGTCAGTTTAAGAGAGTACACTACTGCTGCATTAAAATCCTCTTGACTTCGTCACCTTTTTTGACATCTATGAGAAAAACCAAAAATGGCGTTCTGCAGGTAACAAATCTGACGTCCGTCTCGCATATGCTTCGTTGGAATTTGACGCAAACCATCAACCATGGAGGATTCACCACAAATCTTCACACATTAAGCCCAATACCTAGATATACTCCTGGACCAACACTTGGACCAACGTCGAGACGAATATCAAGCATATCAATAACACCAGCACCAAGAAACAAAATGAAATCAACGCCTATACTAACAAGATTTACTACAAGTATTTCGACAAAGCTATCTATACTAAGACTTACACTTGTACCAAGACCTAGGCAATTACCTAGACTTACGACTGAACTTACAACTAAGCAGATCAGCACATCCACAAGCGTTCTTACAGAGATATCATCTCCAACACTGACAACAAGACGATCCAGAAGCATATGGGTACCTAGATATACTCTTGGACCAACACCTAGGGCAGCATCACGGACAATACCGTTCATTTCAACAAGACCAACAATTGAAACTATTACAACACCTGTATCAATACCTAGTCTTGCAACTGAACCTAGAACTACGCAGGTCAACATCACCACAAGTGATCTTACTGAGCAACCAACACTCACACCTAGTTCAAAACTTAGCCTACAATCTAGATCAATACCTGGAATATCAAAAACTTTGCAAGAAAATATCACCACATATGTTTCTACAGAAAGACCAATGCTAACACATACACCTGGTTCAACACTTAGCCCACAACTTAGACCAATAACTGAACCTACAACTATGGAACTAAACATTACCACAAGTATATATTTAAAGAGACCAATACCGACACTTACAACGAGACCAACACTTGGACTAAAATTGAGACAAACATCAAGCATATCAATAACACCAACACCAAGAAATAAAACTAAATCAACGCCTAGACTAACACGTAGACCAACTAGATTTACTACAAGTATTTCGACAAAGTTAACAATACTAAGACTAACTCTTTCACCAAGACCTAGGCAACTACCTAGACTTACAACTGAACTTACAACTAAGCAGATCAGCACATCCACAAGTATTCTTACAGAGATATCATATCCAACACTGACAACAAGACAGTTCAGGAGCATGTATACTCCTGGACCAAGATCTAGATCAAAATCGAGGACAACATCCATCATTTTTATAATACCATCAATTAAAACTATACCAACACCTAAAATAAACCCTAGAATTGCAACTAAAGCTACAACTATGCAGGTCAATATTACTACAAGAGTTTTTACAAAGAGACCAACAACAACACTGACAACTAGAACAACAGGCAGACGATTATCTACACTTTCAACCAAACCAAGTATTGTACAGGTAAGCAGTGGCGTGCATTGAATATAGGAAATTAGGCAATATCCAGTGCCTTCCTCATTCAAATTCAATAGTGGTATAAGTTATTATCTTTTTTTCAGAGTACGATGATTATTTATGTTAAAATAGACCTATTAATGCTAAATTAATCTTCCTACATGAAAAAATCAATAATTTACACCACAATTAAATTCAAGTGAAGTAGGCCAATGCACGCCACTGCAGGTAAGCATCACTTCAAGTGTTCTCACAAAGATATTTACACCAACACTGAAAAAAAAACCATCACCTCAACCAAGTTGGTCTAGGAGCATATGGATACCTAGATATACTCCTGTGCCAACATCCAGGTCAACAACGAGACCAACATCGATCATTTTAACAACATCAACAGTAACTAGTAAAAGTAGATCAAAATATGGACCAAGTAGATTTGCAACTGAACCAACACTGACAACTCAAACAACACTGACAACTCAAACAACACTTCCACCAAGTTGACTCAAGAGTATAAAGGTACCTAGATATACTCCTGGACCATAGACAAATATCGAGACAAATATCCAATACAACAACACCAACATTAGCTATTAAAAGAAGACCAAAACCAATACCAACTAGACTGGCAACTAAACCTTAAACTGCGCTGATCAGCATTAACACAAGGTGTTCTTTCAAAAACTCCAACACCAAAACTGATAACAAGACCAATACCTCGACCAAGTTGGTCCAGGAGAATATAGGTACCGACATATACTGCTAGACCAACATTGAGACCAGCACCAAGCTCTACAACAAGACCAACAACCAGCCTTCCAAGAGGGCTAATATCAAGGCCAACATCAAGACAACACCAAGGTATTCATTACTGCAAATAAAAATTGCTTGCATTTATCCAAGTTCTGTTTTTAAGGATCGGTTTTTGGATAGTCAGATAACATTTTTCTGATTAGAAATTTTGACAGATTTTCTAAGTATGTACAAAAGACGTCAAAATTATTAACAATTCCCGAGATAATCTATCCAACTTGAAAAATATCTCCTAACGGCCAAAATTAATATCCAATCTATTCACGACTTACCCTACTAGAGATAGAAATTTGACATATTTATTTATTTATTTATGTACACACAACACATTTTATCATAGAAAACATACAGAACAAACACTTGAGCACAAAGGTACTGCTTATCTCTAAAAGAAATTTCTTCCAGCAGACCTGTGACAGGAAAGAAGGATAAAAGAAAGACGTAGACACATATTTTGTAGGGAGCTTATGTCAAATTCCTATCTCTAGTAGGGCAAATCGTGGATAGATTGGGTATTAATTTTGGCCGTTAGTCATTTAATATTTAAGTTTCATCATCATTTCAGCCTTAAGACGTCCACTGCTGGACATAGGCCTCCCCCAAGCAAATGTTGGGGGGATATGCCATAATCGCCATGCTTGGCAGGCGGGTTGGCGATCGCAGTTGGTTGGTTAAATACTCAGAGAACGCTGCTGCCCATCCTCTGGTGAATCCCTTAGTCGCCTTTTACGACACCCATGAGAAGAGATAAGGGTGGTGCAATTCTTTGCGTCCGGCACCACACGGACGAATAATAAAACAAAACAATAATATAATAAAACTATAATATATTTAAGTTTATTATAGTTTTATTATAGCAATTTACGGGCAAAAAATATTTTTGCTAAAATGGACACTGAATACTGCTAATCGTTTTGATACACCCTTAACTAATTTCTTTACTACGATTTTTTTACTAAAATCTCAGGTTCTCATCGCTAGGTTTTCGGCTAATTGGACCGACAAGATGACTTTCTGAAACTCTGTGGGATAGCAGGATATTATAAAACCATTTATTTCAGCACGTAAGTCAAAATTAAATGTAGGTTGTACCATGGTGACCATGTGTTGGCCCTGGAATGGAATAGATATTGGATGTTTTGGATCAGCTACTCAAAGTTTCACGCCAAAATACGGCAACTACGTAGCACAGCCTTGGGACCAGGATTCAGATAGCAATCTACATCATCTGACAAAACAAATAGATTTACGAAAAATACAGCTGAATTTAGTATAAAGTTGATCCCAAAATATGCATCACCTGAAACTTTTGCCTACTTCCATAAAAAGACGAATATTTCTATGATAAAAAGAGCGAAATAAAAGGATTTTATAAGAAAACTGAAGATATCAATAAGAAAACAAGTCTCAAGTCATCAAAATGTACCTGTAAAGGAGCATATAAGCTGTGCTGTACTATTCATAACATAACATAACATCACGCCTGTATTTCCCTGAAGGGATAGGCAGAGGTGTAATAGTACACCCACATTTCGCCAGTTATGTTATAGTCCCATGTAATAGGGGGCGAGCCTATTGCCATAGACCGGGCACAAATCCAGACTCCGGGCTGCTACTGAGAATTTCCGAATGAAAAAACCCAATAACACTTTGCCCGACCCGGGAAAAGGGTTGACCCGGTTTGTAATATTCAATACATATAAAATGTACTGTGCATATAAGCTGCACTGTAATGTGCATATAATCTGTGCTGCACAGTGCATACAAGTTGCACTGTAGTGTGCATATAAACTGTGCTGTACTGTACGTTTTCATGAACAACATCACAAGCCAGAGATTTGTTTGCGGATTTATTTGTACATAGTATTAATTGATTATGTACCTTATTGTAAAGACACAACTTCCATTTGTTCACTGGCAGTTGCCATGCTCGCTAGCATGTTCGTTAATTAATTGTAGTATTGACTCGCATTTCATTCGGCAAAATTCGGCCGTAACAAAATTATTATCAGAATCAAGGGCACCTCTGGCTTATTTGTTGCATTGTAAAATTATGTTGTTCAAATAAATATTTTTTACACTAAAAATATTTTTTTATCGCACTTATTCGACTCCATGCCATCTCAATACTTAAATTTCCACTCAATTAAGTATTTGGCCGCTGTGCGGTAATTTTTCAGTTGAATTGTTAGCATCCAACACAATGCACGGAGGCGATCGTTTGTCGAAAAAATTAGGTTTCCAATAAATCGATATTTTTTTTTAAAGTCGGAGCAGTTAAGGCTATGGAGAATTCTGATAATAAAAATTCCAAATGACAAAGTGTTAAGAGCCTAACTGTATAACTAAATGGCATCTTTATAGATCAATCAATCTTGGTTTAATTTTCATTGGAACCAATCAAGATATTAAGTTTTTAATAATTACTAATTATGGCAAGTGCGTTTAAGGACACAAACTGAAAATAATTATTATTTGTAGGCCGTTTTAAATGTTTGTTCTACGTCTGAATTCGAACCTGCAAAACTTAGTGTACAATTATTAAACTGAACAGAAAACCAAGTGCTTAGTTACTGTGGATAAATATCCTTCTTTTCAGTGTGTGACAATCAGTCCCTGAAAAAACATACATATTATCACGCCTGTGACTACTGCGTGCATTGAAACGATTTATATTAATTAAAAACTGTACGGTAGTTCTTTTTTTAGGGTTCCGTAGTCCTACAAGGAACCTTTATAGTTTCGTCATGTCCGTCCGTTTGTCCGTCTGTCCGTCTGTCCTAATCCTTTACAGCTTAATAACTTCTACAGTTATAAACATAAGTAAATGAAATTTTGTTAAAAAATAGTCTGCATATAGATCTCAATTTTAAAAGAATAAAAAAATAGTTTTTACGTTCTTTAGGGGTGGCGCCCATACATGTGAAATGGGGAAAAAAAAATTATTTGCTGCACCCTCTCGTGTGGGGAATCATTGAATAGGTCTACTAAAATGAAGGTAATGTTTCATACATCACTTTTTTATCAGGTGTACCATCTGCGAAATATAGCCCGCCAAAGTGGCTTGCAATGTGTCCCCCCCCCCTGCCATTTCTAAACTATGCAACTTAGAAACTTATAATCTTCCACATTGATAGACCTTTGTAAAAACTCTCTTTTAAAATTATTTTGAGTATAATGTGATTATAATTTTTTGAGTTATAGACAGAAAACTGAAAAATACTTAAAACGTCCTAGTTCAAAGGTTAGGACCTTAGAGAAAAATTATCATGGTAAATAATGCTCCTTTAGCTACTTTCTATTTGAAAAAATCACAAAAAGTAACTTTGACATGACAGACTTCTTAAATTTGCCTTCTTGAATTTATCGCTAGATGGCGCTACTAACAACACGCTCTGAGTCGTGAATGCTGCCGATTATTGCAAAAACTAAAATAGC
Source organism: Asteroscopus sphinx (assembly GCA_949699075.1). Classification (NCBI taxonomy): domain Eukaryota; kingdom Metazoa; phylum Arthropoda; class Insecta; order Lepidoptera; family Noctuidae; genus Asteroscopus; species Asteroscopus sphinx. Next base: position 6,866,928 of record OX453029.1, read on the forward strand.
CATGATTAATATTCGATTTGATTCGTTTGTACAACTACTTAAGGAACCCTATAATACTGAGCATGGCCCGACATGCTCTTGGCCGGTTTTTTATATATCTGTAAAGACGCTGATCATCTTAGTCTTCCTGCGTCCACGAACGCTGCAAAGCTTTCGAAACATCAGGAAAACCAATTCAAATAATGTACGCGATGTAATCCGGTTAAACTTGTTTTACTTTTACCCGACTGCGCCAGAAGGAGGGTTATGTTTTTCGAGTGTATGTATGTATGTATGTATGTATGTATGTATGTATGTATGTATGTATATTTCTTTGGCACGCCCTGCAGCCTAAACGGCTTGATGGATTTGAACTTGTGGGGTGTCGTTAGATTCGTCTTAATTGTGAGAGTGACACTGAGTATATCAAAATTATAAAAATTAAAATGGCCGCTTTTTGGCGCCAAATTACGGCTTCAAAAAAATTTTTTTTCCCTCGAAACCTATCGATTGGGGTATCAAAATAAAGGGTTTCATAAATGCTTTTCAAAAATATATACAACTTATGTGTTTAAATGTAATTTAGAATGAGAAATGCTAAAAAACAACAAAATATTCAACGTTAAAAATGAATTTGACTTTTCAAAAAAAAACATTAATAGTATGATAAATAAAACATGATGACAAAACTAAAAAATTTCAAATAAAAAAATTAATTAACAAAAACAAAAAACCCGACTGCGTGTAAAAATAACAGAAAAGATATAAACAAGACTTATCAACACGCAGGCGGAGGCTACATAGTAACTATTATGTAATTCATGACCAAAAACATACGTAGCCTCCGACTGCGTGTTGATAAGTCTTGTTTATATCTTTTCTGTTATTTTTACACGCAGTCGGGTTTTTTGTTTTTGTTAATTAATTTTTATCATGTAGTGATCACGAAAACCTAAGAAATTATTGAACATAACATAACATCACGCCTGTATTATTTACCAACTAATTAATTCGGCTTCTGGTATGGATTAGGCTCAAGATAATCATAAGGCCAAGTGCCTCGACATATTACAAAAACCCAAAGATTTTTTGTCCCATACCCTCCTTTCATTAGTTAACGTGAGTGTAATCGTCACCTTTAGTCTGGCAACACCACGGCTGTGTAATAATTAAATATTTTCATAACACGACAACACTGGCTCGTGCCTATAAATCACGTAGGGTGCGCGTTCGCGTTGTTTGTCACGAGAATTTTGTAGGTACCAAAGTTTAATATCATATTATTGAAATAGTCGTCAGAGTGCCATGCCGTTGTTACATTTTTTTTTTACGAAGATTGATGCCAAGGACCTTGGTCAAGTATACTATCATATAGTAGGTCATGTCATGACCCTAAGTACCTTAGATTTTTGAGAGTATGCTGAATCTAATTTTGATAAACTTGGCGCCGCTGCCCTGTATAATACAAAGTTTTGACTTTAGTCTTTATACCATCTTGTAATTTTATAGTGCCACAATTTTTGCTGTTCTTTGCGTCTATTGCGTCGGTTGCTTTAGTTCAAATTATGTCCACCTGAACGAAAAAGTTGGTAGTACTCTACGTGCCCAAATAATTATACATACTGTTACAGCTAACCGCACGTCAGTGGTAACACTTACATTATGAAAACCGCCGTACTGCTTATAAATAAATACGCTGTCAAGGTCAAATTTTGGTTACCACTGACATGCAGTCGACTGTACCAACTAAGAATGTTCCACTCTGTGTTTTATGTCCAAGAGGAGTTACCTTAAATACATTACTACAAATTGATTTGGTTCAAAAACACGAAGGGCGCAAGACTACCGGTGTCAGCAACGGCAGCGGCGGCAAAGTGATAGATAAAATTATCTATTGTGTATCATCATAATTTTTTCCTCTCGACATGTCGGTCTCGGCATGAATCTGGACAAGACTAAAGTCATGTTCAATATGCATGTCATGCCGAGGCCAATATTCGTCGAAGGGTTCGCACTCGAAGTTGTAACGGAATACGTCTACCTAGGGCAGGCAATTCAGCTTGGTAGACACAACTTCGAGAAAGAAGCCAACAGAAGGATCCGTCTGGGCTGGGCAGCATTTGGCAAACTTCGCCGAGTCTTCTCGTCGCCTATACCGCAAAGTTTGAAGACAAAGGTCTTCAACCAGTGCATCCTGCCAGTCATGACTTACGGTGCCGAGACGTGGACACTGACACTTGGGCTAGTCCACAAATTCAAAGTCGCTCAGCAAGCTATGGAGCGAGTTATGCTTGGAGTTTCTTTGAAGGATAAAATCCGTAACGAGATTATCCGGAGAAGAACCGGAGTGACCGACATAGCTTGTAGGATCAGTAAGCTGAAGTGGCAGTGGGCTGGCCATGTCTGTCGAAGGACCGATGGCCGTTGGAGCAGACGAGTCCTTGAGTGGAGACCGCGTATCGGCAAACGCAGCGTAGGGCGCCCCCCTGCCAGGTGGACCGACGACCTAAAGAACGTGGCTGGGGGGACTGGATGCGGAAGGCAGAGGACCGAGTGTTGTGGCGCAACTTGGGAGAGGCCTATGTCCAGCAGACTGCGATAGGCTGAGTTGATTGATTGATATTTTTTTCAGTAATTGACTCATAAAGAACCTTTTAAGACAAAATAAAAAAAAAACTAATCTTGAGAAAATTACTAAGCTAATATTGTTAATACGGAATATTTATCATGTTCATCATTTTTGTTGAGTTCCTTCGGCACTGTTGCAAGCGCCTTGGTCACGGGTACACTGACGTATTTGCGGGTGGATGTTTATGAGCAGAATACCTATCTACCCTCTTCCGTTTTGTACGCTGAGTGCATCTACCACTATCACATGTGTGATATTCATTAATATGTATCCGCAACTATTTCAATTTCAATGTTTTTTATTTCAAATAAACCTAATTACAGGCACTTTTGAACGGTCAGGCTCTAGTTGCACGGTTCCAAATTGTGGGTCCTATGGAGAAGAACCGGCAAGAAACTCCATGGATAAACTCTTTTTAAAATAGGTTATTGTTTATTACATTAAATTTATTCAAATAATGTGAGTATAATGTAGGTTAATGTCAGAAATAAACAAGAGTTTAAAAGTGAGTATATTGCCTTTAGAAATAAACGTAAAAAGAGTTGCCATAGTATGTAGAAGCCGACCTGTCACGACAGACGGCACCCGTTCACGAGCATGACGAGTATTCTATATTGATTCTGTTTACGACATACAACATAATGTTAGTGTAAGTGACAATTATATTTAAAAGTATATTAGATAGGTCATACCCTAACAAAACAAACGAAAAATATGTTCCGTACGCAGCGACAGCATTATACACATAAAAAAAATGCAAAAAAAAAAAAAATGCAGTCAAAATGCTTGTTATATATTGATTTAATTGTGCGCGACAAGTCCCGTAAACTTGGTTCAATATTATACACATAAACTAGTACAAAGTAAGTAAATTAGTTACTTTAAGTTAGTTTCGAGTCATAAGTAGTACACTTTCTGTACACACATGACGACATTTTTGTTTTTTCATTTCATCATACGTCACGCTCGGTGCCTTGCTTGACGCAGACTAGTAGCAAAACGTCCCAATTAGTATGTTTTCGTGTCTTCAGATTGCGTGCGCAACAACATATCTGTAGTTTTTAAAATATCATCGGTAAGTGATCATGTTAGTTTAAAAACTCAAATTACTGAGCTATTGACACGAAAAAAGACCTATGACGCCAACTCATCCCTTGAGACAATGCAACCACACATTAATAAGGGGTAAATTCATAATGCTACCGGTTTATAATACCGCTGTAGAAACGCCATTATGTAAGAACAATAAGCCAACGTATAGCCCTTGAATATTTAGAATATTTCACAGTAATTTGTCAATGTCTTTGAAAAAATCATTTTATGGGATGATTCAGAGGTTCCCATTCATTCTGTGAAGAGGGATGAGAAAGCGATATGTGTGCACTCGGACGAATTAATAGAGGCGGACGGAATCTCGCTAAGAAAAGATTGAAGCATAACGATTTAAATTGTGGAAAGAAAAAATCGCTCACGAGCAGGATTCGAACCTGCGACTCCTGGCTCAGTACGCCAGTGCTTTAGCCACTAAGCTACCGTGAACACTGCTCGTGGTAACGAAATTCTCATCCACTTGGTACATCTTTGGGTGACGTCAGCGATACAGTGTTTCTTAACCGACTCGACTAACTTTGCAGTTAATTCAAAGTCGTATAGATATGCCTACCCTTACTAATTATTTATTATTTTTAACGCATTTTACGCATGCGAAACGAAATCTAACGATTTAAATTCTATACCTAATAGGTTTGCTCGCTCCATCGTCGACCACATCCTGACAAAGCTGTCTAGATTGTAGTCAAGAGCAGATCTATACATCATAAAAAAAAAATCTGGAAAGAAAAAATCGCTCACGAGCAGGATTCGAACCTGCGACTCTTGGCTCAGTACGCCAGTGCTTTAGCCACTAAGCTACCGTGAACATTGCCCGTGGTAACGTAAAATAACTTTTTTCGTGTCAATAATATAAAGTAACCGCGGCTTTTTGTCTTACTCTGAGTGTGAATCTGTGCGTGCCAGCCCGTACTTTTAAGCGAGCCGTCTTACTATAGATGCTTCACTTTTTGTTTAGCGAGATTCCGTTCGACTTTTTTTTTTCGTCCAAGAGTGTGCACAGATTACCTATTAGTTACTAGCTTGATGGGATGAGAATAAATAGCTGTGACTTTGACCAAGAGAGTGCGGTACAGTATGGCTAGCGTTAAGAATAGAATAGAATAAGAATATAATAGATTTTTATTGTTTGTCACAGGTAATTGAAAATAAAGATGTTAAAACAGATAAAACAGTTTCACTATAACATATCCATAAGATGTACAATATGCAGGGTGGTAAAAAAAATGGAGCTTTACGACACAGCGACTTAAGATTACAAAAACTATAAATAAAAACTAAATTAAAAGAGCTACACAGCGACTAAAGTTACAAAAATTAAATATAAAAAAAACATACAATTTTCATAAAAAAGTCTTCATAATGTAACGATAATTCTGCGAAGAGACCTGTGCGCAGCAGTGGGTCAGTAAAGCAATAGGCTGATTACATCGACCGTACAGCCCACACAGACATAGTAAAAAAAATATAGACGAAGTGCTGCGAACAATCATAGTAAAGCCAAAAAAACTATGCACCTTCGTGTACAACCTCAAACCGTGCTCACCCCTCTCAGTACACATGTTTCAGCATCGTCCAGTAAGCATCGCGGAAGCAAATATCCTTCAGGTGCATGGTGTGTGCGTGAGCGCTGGTTGTACACGAAGGAGCATAGTTTTTTTTGGCTTCACTATGATTGTTCACAGCCACAGACCAGTAAGCCTCAAGACGCCGTATAAACAAATTTTTGCATGAGAACACAGTCGTAAAATGTTGGCGGCGACCGGGGGGCGAACGGCGCGTTATGATTGGTCGGCTCAAATTTTCGGTGATGTGATTGGTGCCGCTCGCTGACGGAGTGACGTCCCGATTGGTAGCTGGGCGTAAGATATGCAGTGCTACTGCATATGCTTTGTGACCGGGGGTATCCGGCTAATAGGCGTCTAGAGGCTTTCTGGTCTATGTTCGCAGCACTTCGTACGCATAATGCGTACAATAAATTCTGTCAACTAGCTGAGGCCCTGCAATCCGATTGGCCCTACCAAGGCGGCTATTGTCTAATCTTATGTATCGTAAAATGGACGAAATGGGATGTTCACAAAATGGAATGTATCCAAAAATTGCACCAAAGATTATAACACATTTTCAGTAAAACTACGTGCAGCAATCATTTATTCACTGTAATGTCGATACCTGTCGTTCTGCCAAACCCTCACACATACACAAACGTTATAACTTCTTCGCATTGTGTTGAGAACTGCGCAAGAGTCGACATGCTGTGCGATATCCGTGCGATCTGCAGGGTTGGCGACGTTGAATTATTTATAAAAATATTTTCTTTTACATTTTGCTCGATCATGCATGAGATTCATGTGCATGCATAGCTCGTGAATATAATATGCAAGGTCTGCATAACAATCACATTCGTAGACAGCGTCTCGTTAATTTAAATATTTTTTATAAGCCATGGATATCAAAAGTAGATTTTGAAATGATAATTTTTGACAAAAATAACCAAACGTAGTGTGTTTTGATAATTTGTTTCAAGATTTCCATATTATTCATATAATATAGAAGTATGTTTATTGATGTCTGTTTCCTTCATCACATCATCAGCATCATCATCATTTCAGCTGAAAGAAGTCCGCTGCTGGACAAAGGCGTCCCCCAAGCATCGCAACAACGACCAGTCCTGCGCTTTCCGCGACCTTCACCAGGTCGTCGGGGTGCATTAAAAGAGCCTCCACGAGTGACGATATTTAATTTATCGTCCGGCGCACCCTGGGCAGTCAGCCCCGCTACCAACCTGCCGACTGGCCAATCTTTTCCCCACGGCATGAGCTGTTATCATTATGTAGCTCATGTCGACACGATAGAAGAAGAAGACCAGGTCGTCGGTCTACCTTGTGGGGGGCATATCCACGCTGCACCTTCCAGTACCCGGTCACCACTCCAGATCTTTTCAGCCCCATCAGTTATCCGTTCTGCGAGCAATATGCCCCGCCCACTGCCACTTAAGTTTGGTTATTCTTAGGACTATGTCAGTTACCTTCGTTCTCCTGCGAATCACCTCATTTCTGATTCAACACCACAATATCCTTTTTTTTTGGGGATATCCTCATGGCCACACTGTGCTCAGGGAAGGCGGAGCCAGTGTCGGACTCTTACCGAATAAAACTACCACGATGTTTCTTTCAACTTTTAGCCGGGGGCGTGGGCCTCTGCGTTCTCTAGCCACCTCTGACAGGTCCCGGCTCGCCTCTATTAAGTTTGGAAATTCATTGGGCTATGTCGGTTACCTTCGTTCTCCTGCGAATCACCTCATTTCTGATTCAACACCACAATATCCTTATTTTTTGTGGGGAAATCCTCATGGCCACACTCCGTCCAGGAAAGGCGGAGCCAGTGTCGGACTCTTATTGACTAAAACTACCACGATGTTTCTTCCACCTTTAGCCGGGGGCGTGGGCCTCTGCGTTCTCTAGCCACCTCTGTCAGGTCCCGGCTCGCCACTAGTAGGTGATCCAGATTAACTTATGAGACAATCAAGACACTGCGCGTGCATAAAATTAAACCTTAAGTGCTTATACTATCGATGAAATTTCCAATGACTGGCAACAGGTTATTTTAGACCAATAAAAGTACACTCTGATTTTTTCTTTATTCTCTTCATCATCCTCCTGCCCTTATCCCAATTAATTTGGGGTCGGCGCAGCATGTCTTTTTCTTCCATACATCTCTATCAGCCGTCATCTCTGTGTTCACTTTCTTTCTATTCATATCATCTTGCACACCATCCATCTATGTTTTTTCGAACGGCCTCTTTTTTTATAGCCATTCACATTTATACTTAAAACTTTCCTCGTAACATGCTCCTCATTCCTCCTCATCACATGTCCATACCATGACAATCTGTTGCTACTTAACTTCTCTGTCACTGGCGCTAATTTCAGACTCCCTCTTACATACTCATTCCTTATCCTATTCATTCTCGTTACACCACACAATCATCTCAGCTGCAAGCGCTTGCCTTTCATCTATCCCTTTCGTAGCCCAACATTCCGATCCATACAGGACAGCACGTTTTTCTTTATTATCTTATTTACTAACAATCTTGGCATGTCTTTTTAATGCAATTCGTCATTAATAAATAAATATTTTGGGACATTTTTACACAGCACCATCTAGTTCCCAACTAAGCAGAGCTAATAATAATGTTTAAAAGACATTATAATAACAATTTCACACACTAAATAACATTTTTTAACCTAATTACATGTGCAAAACTAGTAATTATATCCACAATATTCTTTTCATTATATCTTTAGTAATTATATTTTATCAGTAGTAATTTAAAAAAACCAACATTAAAAGACACGCCAAGATTGTTTACTTATTTAAGATAAGAAAGAAAAACAGAGTGCAACTAGAGCCTGACGTTTCAAAAGTGCCTGTAATTAGGTTTATTTGAAATAAAAAACGTTTTAATTTTGAAAAAATAATAATGTAGGTAATGATCGTAGTTACCTTAGAATAATTAGGCTTAGAACTGCAGTAGTTGCACGCGGAGGGAAGCAATTTCAAATTGGTCTTAAAAGGCTACGTTCTTACGTCGTATTATTCATGCGCTTTGTTGCATTTAGGCAAACATTTTTCGGGCCGCTTACGGACACACATTAATAGTTTTTATACTTCAACTTTGAGCGGAACTTTGAATCGAATTATCACTCTCAGTCTCAGACCAAAAGAATAAGAACGGAGCGCGTAGAACTAGTATCTGAAACCGTAAAAGAGCTAAATGGCAAAGGAGTACCTACTATTCCGCTCACCGCGAGCCGCGATTGTAAGCGTCAATATTATTCTTTTGGTTTGTGGATTAGACGCATGCTCCCAATCGCGGCTCGCGAACAGTGTGGGCGGAATAGTGGGTCCTCCTTTGCCATTCGGTATTCCTTTTTCTAGCTTTAGTTACAACTTTCAGGTGCTCTGTTTATCTTATTCTTTTGGGCTGAGCTCTCGGTCTAATTACTCTAAGGTAGGTACCTACCATAAATAACCATAAGTGGTGACGGCAGCCCAAAGATCTTAAATAATTGACGCACATTTTTAAACACAGCTGTCCAATTTTATTAATATTTATAGTTTGAGACAGCCCTACCGATTTGGCTGTGGCTACCCGTGTAAGGCGTGTAGCGTGTTATTTTTTATTTTTAATATTTTTTGATACTCTTTTTAGCATACTTATCTGTTTCGAAGAGTTTTTTATGATACATTATAAAAAAACCGGCCAAGAGCATGTCGGGCCATGCTCAGTATTATAGGGTTCCTTAAGTAGGTGTAATTACAAACGAATCAAATCGAATATTAATCATGGCTATTTTAGTTTTTGCAACAATCGGCAGCATTCGCGACTTAGAGCGTGTTGTTAGTAGCGCCATCTAGGGTTAAATTCAAGAAGCCAAATTTAAGACGTTTGTCATTTCAAAGTTACTTTTTGTGATTTTTTCAAATAGAAAGTAGCTAAAGGAGCATTATTTGCTGTGATATTTTTTCTCTAAGGTCAATGACCTTTGAACTAGGACGTTTTAAGTATTTTTCAGTTTAACTCTCTATAACTCAAAAAATTATAATCACATTATACTCGAAATAATTTTAAAAGAGAGTTTTCACAAAGGTCTATCAATGTGGAAGATTATAAGTTTCTACATTGCATAGTTTAGAAATGGCAGGGGGGGGGACACATTGCAAGCCACTTTGGCGGGCTATATTTCGCAGATGGTACACCTGATAAAAAAGTGGTGTATCAAACATTACCTTCATTTTAGTAGACCTATTCAATGATATCACACACGAGGGGGTGCAGCGAAAAAAAAAATTTTTTCTCCATTTCACATGTATGGACGCCACCCCTAAAATACGGAAAAACGATTCTTTTATTCTTTTAAAATTGAGATCTATATGTAGACTATTTTTTAACAAAATTTCATTTACTTATGTTTATAACTGTAGAAGTTATTAAGCTGTAAAGGATTAGGACAGACGGACAGACGGACAGACGGACAGACGGACAGACGGTCAGACGGACGGACATGACGAAACTATAAGGGTTCCTTGTAGGACTTCGGAACCCTAAAAAAGGATTTTTTCATTGTGCACTAGTTTTGAGCCCGGTTTTGCTTGGCATTTTGCCTGTTTGGTCAAACATGTGCCAAACAGTTAATTAATAGCTATTTTAATAGGAACTTATACAACCCTATTTTTAGTTTATACTAAACCTCTTTAGGGGTTATTGTACTCATCATTATGAACAACTTTTAATATGGAACCAACCCTATAATCGTGAAAAAAATAACAGCTGATCGCTACATTTTATCGATTTGTGTGAACAAAAATGTAGGGATCTGCTGTTTTTCAGCGGCTGATATATACATTTTGTCGAGCGACTTCGATGATTTTCTAGGGAACAGCTTTAGACGAAGTGCTGCAAACAATTAAAGTAAAGCCAACAAAACCGTGCTCCTGCGTGCTCAAACCAGCGCTACGCACACACATGCATCTCAAACCGTGCTCACTGCTCTCAGTACACATGTTGCGGCATTATCCAGTAATCATAGCGAAAACAAATATCCTTCAGGTGCATGTGTGTACGTGAGCGCTGGTTTGTATCGGGGAGTACTGGCTTCACTATGATTGTTCGCAGCACTTCGTCTATAATTTTTACTATGTCTGTGGGAACAGTTGTTTTTTATGTGATTTCAGGGTTGGTCTTATAGTAAAAGTTGTTCTATGCTATGCCTTGAAAGAGCTCTTGAAATGTGACCTCGCATTTCTAATACAAATTGTAGGTATATTATGCTGAGATAAGAGCCCTATTTGATTTGTCCTTGTACAGACTTTTTATCTTTTCTTTGTATTTTCTTTTTCTTATAATATGTTAAATATCAATAATTGGTGGAAATCCCTACTATCAGGACCAAGCGCTTTGAGAACTCTTTCATAATGCGCACAGCCAAGTTGTGGAATTCACTGCCGGCATCTGTATTTCCGGGCACTTATAACCCTAACGTCTTTAAAGCTGGAGTAAATCGGCACCTAATAGGTTTGCTCGCTCCATCGTCGACCACATCCTGACAAAGCTGTCTAGATTGTGGTCAAGAGCAGATCTATAAATCATAAAAAAAAAAAAAAAAAAAAAATATCAGAATAAATACTTTTTCTATTTCTTTCTTTAAATATTATGAGAGAAAAGTGCGTGATAAAATAAAAACTGACAAGCAAACTTCTTTCACAATAAATACAGGTAAAACGTTGTTATTTCCCTCATTTCATTACGCCATTTTTAAATGGCGGCCGTCTTGGCGGGAATGTCTTGTAAATAATATCATTACAGCTTTTTATCACTTTATAGACTATTATATGGTAATCACGAAGGGATTTTTAAGTTTCAGTGGGTTTTTGGACACCTTAGGCGTTCATATTGGACATTTGAATGCTAAGTTTTGCCAAAATGTATATACTTTTGTAGCTGGATTATGCTAAAATAAGTGCAAAAAGTTTTGAAAGGTGGGCCGTTGAAGAGAGGTGCAATTTCGTAATGTCAGAGCCAAAAATAAGTACCCTCTTTTTTTTTGCGTGGGGAAATCCTCTTGGACGCACTCCACCCGGGGAATGCGGAGCCAGTGTCGGACTCTTACCGACTAAAACCACCACCATGTGTAGTTTGCTCGACATCCTACGTCACAACAGGGATCCAGCAGAATACCAGCGTCAGGTTTAATAACCTGGCAATATGCTGAGCTGGACACCCATTTGTCACAATTTTGAGACACACATGGCGCATGACTGTCAATGACTTTTTTCCTCGCTTTGTTACTTCTTCACTATATCTATTTCTTGTTCATGTATATTTCTTTTGTATGTGTCTCAGTTGTGTCAAATAAATATTTTTCTTTCTTTCTTTCTTTCTTTCTCACGATCTTCTTCTATCGTGTCAGCATGAGCTACATAATGATAATTGCTCATGTGGTGGGAAAAAGATTATCCAGTCAGCAGGTTGGTAGCGGGGCTGACTGCCCAGTACGCCGGACGATCAATTAAATATCGTCACTCGTGGAGGCTTTTTTATTGCATCCCGCCACCACGGTGTTCCTTCAGCTACCCTTGGCCGGGGAGGATATATTAAAACAAAGTTTAACCGGATTAGATCGCGTATATTATTTAAATTGGTTTTCCTGACGTTTCGAAAGCTTTGCAGCATTTCGTGGTGGCAGGTAGACTAAGATGACAAGCGTCTAAACAGATATTTCTATTTTTTTTTTTTTTTATTCATTTTAAATAATATGCGCGATTTAATCCGGTTAAACTTTATTTTATTATAATGTGTAGTGATCGCGAAAACAGAATAAATATTGAGTAGGATATACTTTGCCTCTACCCACCCTCGACAGGTCCCGGCTCGCCGCTATTATGCGAGCCCCTTCTTCCCTGTGCGGCCTCAACGTCAGCCGCACTCCTCTTGACTGGTGCCACGTTCCTTGACTGGTTAGGCGGGGAGCTACCCGAGTCCGCCACTCACAAGCCCACTCTTAGGGCGCTGGAGGTCGGCGTACGCCCTCCAGCATCCGATCCGACTCCTTTGGGAGGGGAGAGAAGCCGTCGCCTCTCGAACCCTCTCTGCCGCCTCCTACGCGATTATTACCTCCTCACAGAAGGAGACGACGCCTTCTCTTTCTGTTGACGTCAAGCTATTCAGAAGTAAGTTTTTTTAACTTTCCCAGACACCTGATAGAAGTTTAGATTCTAGTAATTATCTGCTTGATTAATCGGATTTTAGTGATAGTCTGAAAATAATTAACATTTTGATGTTCGGTGAGAATATTAAAATTTTTGGTACCAAAATGTTGCTCAGTTCCCAACATTTTGGTACCAAAAATTTTAATATATTGTTGTTGTTTTGTGGCTTATTTAAAGAGCAGGTTAGTATCGTGGCAGCCCAAACTAAAACCCTACCAATATCCTCCTACGATGTGTTTGTTGGTTTGTCCTTCTAGCATGCAGTAACAGAGCAACAGATCGACGTGATTTTTGCACAGAGATAGTTTATCGGTCGGGAAATGAGATGTCGACTTCTTTTCATCCCATTATATGCCATAATCGCTACGCTTGGCAGGCGGGTTGGCGATCGCAGTTGGTTGGTTAAATACTCAAAGAACGCTGCTGCCCATCCTCTGGTGAATCCCTTAGTCGCCTTTTATGACACCCATGAGAAGAGATATGGTCGTAATGGTAGGACTTAATTGAAACAACTGAATTACGATTGAAGTTTTTAAACTTTCGCGAATTTCACTCATATTGAACTAAGTTTACGGTTTTAGTTTAGTCAAAATGTTCGTTATATTTTGATTTAATTGTGCGTGACAAGTCCCGTAAACTTAGTTCAATATGAATTACGATTATCGATAAAACATTAAATAAAATGCTAACTACTTAGGTACTATGCTGCGAATTGTTCCTCTTTAAATATTTAACATTTATCGTCTCTTAAGTGTTTTCGAGTTCTCGAAATTGGTTTTGTACTTACTATTTTTAGTACAAAACGAATTTCGAGAGCTTGGAAAAAGGCTAGCATAGCATGACAGTAATAAATAAATGTCCAAGCACTCTAAAGTTTTTTCTTACCTCAAGCAAGTTCTTAAGGTTCTCGAAATGCCACCAAAATTACTGATAGTTTTACTTCGAATATATATCTTACCCATTTAGGTAAGACAGCCAACCTACCGACATTCCCAGACACGTAGATATTTGCATATGTACATTAAGCCTGTGTAATTAAAAATATTTAGCGATAAAAACGTACCTATATTTTTTCAAGTAGAGGGCGATAGTAAGGGCGTATGTCGTATTGATGTTATGATAAAATTGTAATTGAAGGTAAATATTTTATAGCCAGTATGGATTATAAATCACTATTATTATGAGTCTTAACATAGGAATCGTAAAGAAGTGAAAAAAATTCACAACACTGGACGATTAAGATTAGTATATTACAGAATACCTACTGCTGTATAACTTTTGACGTTATTTATAAGCTTTTAGACACTTTTTAACAGCACGAATAGCAAAAGACCGGCCATGTGTGAGTTGGACTCACGCAGTAAGGGTTCCATACCACCCATCGACCTGATACCCCATAGAAACTGATTTAATTTAGAGTTCATTAAAATACATCAACCATCGTGCGCGAAATATGATTTTTTTTATCTCTTTCTTACGTAGGTACCACCACATATGTCTATGTTTGCCCTATTTTTAGTATTTGTTGATAAACTACACAGTATGCATTATAATCAGATCAAGTTTGACGCTAGTATGTATTACCGTTTTGAAGATAGAGCAGGATTAAACGTTGAAAATAAATTGCATGCTTTTCGAGGTTTCTTGTATGGGGACCCCTTTGGTTTTAGATATTTTTTTATTTTTAGTATTTCTCGTGATAGGCACCATAGTTACACATATTCTGTGAAATTTTCAATAGGTTATCTATTACGTTACAAAGATAGACAGACGGACGGACGGACGGACAGCGTAGCGAGAGTAATAGGGTTCCGTTAGCTAGTTAGGTTAGTTAGGTTAGGTTAGGTTAGGTTAGGTTAACTAATCTAATAATAAAATTATCCATCATTCCATTATATGAGAAAATAATAAATTTCTTTGTGTAATTCAACTTCAACATTTACACATACGCCCTATGTACAACACAACTGTCTGTAGCAGAAATATGTGACGCATGTATAGCTATGCTAGACTTGCCATATATAGCATACCTTTCTTGATAATACCGTTATATTTATGCATTATCAGTTATTTGCATGCATAGCCTTGTGTAGTTACAACAGAATGAATAAGTCAGAACAAAAAAAAAGTTGTATTATAAAAAATGTATATGGGATGTCCCGTCGAGCGTTGAGTCGAGGCTAACCGTAATAATTATAGAGTAGGTACACAGATTAAAAATAATTGCAATATTAGGTCTCAAGAGGATAGTCTTTGACCAGTGTGTGTTGCCAGTAATAATTTACGGCACTGCAACGTGGTAGCTCACAATGGCCCTGATAAGAAGGCTAAAAGTCACTCAATAAAGGGCAATGGAGAAGGCTATGCTCGGAGTGTCCCTGCGTGATCGAATCAGAAATGAGGGGATTCGCAGGAGAAAGAAAGTAACCGACATAGCCCAAAGAATTGCCAAACTTAAGTGGCAGTGGGCGGGGCACATTGCTCGCAGAACGGATGGCCGATGGGGCAGTAAAATTCTGGAGTGGCGACCGCGTACTGGAAGGCGCAGCGTGGGTAGGCCCCCCACAAGGTGGACCGATGACCTGGTGAAGGTGGTGGGTATCCGCTGGATGTGGAAAGCGCAGGACCGGGCGTTGTGGTGATGCTTGGGGGAGGCCTATGTCCAGCAGTGGACGTCTTTCGGCTGAAATGATGATGATGATTATGTAGTTATTAAGCAGATAGAAAGATGCAGGTAGCTTTCTATTTTTAGGGTACCGTATAAAAAAAAACGGAACCCTTATGGGGTCACTCTCGTATCTGTCTGTCTATATGTCCGGCTATCACAGCTTATTTTCTCCGAATCTACTTAAATAAACAATTTTGATTTTATGCTTAATAGAGTTTGATGACCCAATTACGGATGTATAGCATTTAAATGAATGAATACTGATTTTGGGGGTCAAGTTTGGGGGACGAGGAAGATAAAAAAGCACATTGTGTGACGTATCAAATGAAAAGACTCATTATAAGATTTTTTTTATATGTACCTATATGCATAGACATACCAGGCCCCTCAGAAAGTATTGCGAAAAAAAGTTTTTATATATGGGAGACTGGCCAGTTATAATGTTTTTCGAAAATATGATTATTTATAAGTAAAAATAAGTAAGTTCCAATTTCAAAATTTCCCTCCACATTTTTTGCGAGTTAATTCAAAGTATTGTGTCTCACTGAAATATGGATCTGCGCCGGGAACATTTTAGAGCTATGATTTTATACGATTTCAAGTGTCGCCTGAAACCGGATGAATCGTACGATAGACTTCAAATGGCATTCATGGATGAAGGCCCTTCCAAGGCAACCGTGTATCGTTGGTATAACGAATTCAAGCGCGGTCGACCAACTTTGGGGGATGACGAAAGAAGCGGTCGCCCTTTGACGGCTGTTACCGAAGAAAACGTGCTAGCAGTGAAAAATTTAATCCAAGACAATAGGCGAATTACATATCAGGAGATTCAACACATATTGAAGATTGGATCGGGAAGCGTTCACGAGATTCTACACAGCCATCTTCGCGTGAGGAGGATAGTATCACGCTGGGTGCCGCACAACCTCACCGATGCTCAGAAGCAGGCCCGGGTGGAATGGTGCCGTGATATGCTTAACAAATTTGAAGCAGGCTCGTCTCGGCGTGTTTACGACATCGTTACAGGTGATGAGTCCTGGATTTATCAATACGACCCAGAAACCAAGCGCCAGTCGACTGTTTGGGTGTTTCAAAATGAGCCAACGCCTACCAAAGTGAAGCGATCTAGAAGCGGGGGTAAGATTTTGATCGCTAGCTTTTTTAATTTGACTGGCCACTTGGTATCAATTCCCTTACGGGATCAAAGAAGCATTAATGCCGAATGGTATACTACCAAATGTTTGCCAGAAGTTTTCTCTGTTATAAGCAACAAGCGACCAAACACAGGGCTCCGCGGGCTACTGCTCCACCACGACAATGCACCTGCGCACACCGCACTCAAAACGAGGGACTTCCTGGACAGCACGCCAGTCAAACTCCTGGGTCACCCTCCTTACAGCCCTGATCTAGCACCGTGTGACTTCTTTTTATTCCCAAAAATAAAAAATCAGCTCAAAGGGATACAATTTTCGTCGCCGGAAGATGCGCTGGCTGTGTTCGAGCAGGCTGTAAACGAGGTGTCTGCGGCGGACTGGAAAAAGTGTTTTGAAAACTGGTTTAGGCGCATGAATCTTTGTATAGAGGCTGGTGGAAAGTACTTTGAAAAGATTTGATAAAAATATATGTACGTATAGAACAATTTTTTTTAGTTTCGCAAAACTTTCTGAGTGTCCCACGTATAACACATAGACCGATAGTTCCCTTTAACAGATCAGCTTATAGAGACGCACAAAAAAGATCTATGTGTGTGTAAGCGAGCTCACCAACAGGCACACAAGCGCACAAATAATGTTGCAAGTAAATTACATTTTCCCGAAAAAGTAGGGAAAAATAGGTTGCGTTCAGAATTTTGCAGCCAGTGAATAGTAAGATAATCATTTAGCTGTCAGATATTTTTAATTAGATACCTACCTATTCATTTATTTATTTATTAAGGCTACTAAGTTCAGAAAACGTCATCTGAATGATTAAACCATTAAGAACGGGTTTTTGCATTACGACGGTAATACAGGTGGTTTGGCAGCAGCCGCGGCCTCCAACCGCTAAAAGTGCGGCCCAAAGTCCCACCGGCTGTCGACTCGATGCCAATGCGGCAGATTCGAATCCTGCTCGTTAGCGGTTTTCTTAGTAGTAGAAGTAGTAGACTAGTCTTTAGATTTTGCTTCGCATATTTACGCATGGGAAGCGTTAAAAATAATAAAATAAAACACGGTTTAGCTAATGGCAACCCTTAAATAATTATTATTTGGCAAATGCAAAATACGTGGTTCAAAATTATTTAGCATAAAAAAGAAAAGGGTACCCATTTTATTTATCCTAAAACACTACTAATAAAAGTATAGCTTGGCATAAGAGTACTTAAAATGGGGGCGCCACTGATAAATCAACATACATACATACATACAAAAAAAATACATACATACATTGATAAATTAACAACTTTTAAAATCGCGTTTTTGGCAGAATTTTGTAAAGCCATAATCTCATATAAATTCAATTTAAGTGTTTACAGTCAAGACACATCTCTTGCAAGATAAAACACAGATTGACTCAATACTCTTAGAAAATATACAAAAATTATATTATTACATGGCAAATTAGTTCTGATTTTAGACGTTTTTGTCAAACTGTATTTACGAAAAAACAAACATGGGGTAAAATATTTTCCCATACCTAGCAACATTTTCATTGTTATGGCGTCTGTCAAGTTTATGAATTATTTTTGTTTTTTGACTCAAGATTATAACATGCCAGGTTGTACTTACCCGTGAAATGAGATCTATATAATGTTTTTTGTTATTATGTGACGAGTTGTGACACCCTTTCACTATACAGTAAGTATTTTTTTTAATAAATTGCGGGAGCGGTTCGCACTAAGACTTGTCCTTGAGCACTGACGTACTGATAGGCTTGGTTAGCCTTTTAAGGCTAACCTGGATTTGCGTCGCTCTGCGTGCGTCTACTGGGTTTCTATGTGTTATATTTCTATGCCTATATGTATATGGGAATGTAGTGATACCCAATTTTAACTTTAGACGAACTCAATGTTACCAATGTTCTTGCAAATAAATATAACATTCATTCAATCAATCATTTTAAAATTCATAGCCTAAAGGAAAACAAAAAAACTATCACCTCTATTATCTCCCAACCTGCTGTACATTTTATTTTTAAAATAGGGTCTATTGCGCCTATAGGGGCTTTTTTATAATTTACAGGAAAACCTAGCCAAAGATCCTAAGTCTTAAAGTTCTTACGAAAAACGGAATAGTACGGAACCCTCTCCACGAGAGTTCGACTGTTACTTGGACGGTTTTTATAGACATCCACACAAATCCACATCAGTATCCAGATAATGTCTTGAAACGGTGCTGCCCACAAACCAGTGAGCTTCTAGACGCCGATTAGCCGGATACCAAACATATGCAGTACCACTGCATATCATACGCCCCGCCGCCAATCGGGATGTCAGTCCGTCAGCGAGCGGCACCAATCATACGGAATCAGCCCACCGAACTTTTGAGCTGACCAATCATAACGCGCCGTCCAACCCCCGGTCCCCGCCAACATTTTACGACTGTGTTTTCATGCAAAACTTTGTTTATGCGGCGTCTTGTGGTGCTGCCTAATATTTCAGAGAGCAAAAATATACAGAAGAATTTATTCATCCTAAAATATCTACACAATTAACAATATTTTCATAAATCACTCAGAAATCTTCCAACAACTCAGCCTATCGCAGTCCATCACTGAACATAGGCCTCTCCCAAGTTGCGCCATAACACTCGGTCTTCTGCCTTCTACACCCAGTCCACCCCAGCTACCTTCTTCAGATCATCGGTCCACCTGGCTGGCACGCACCCTACGCTGCGTTTACCGATTCGCGGTCTCCACTCAAGGACTCGTCTGCTCCAACGGCCATCGGTCCTTTGACATACATGGCCGGCCCACTGCCACTTCAGCTTCTGTTCTTACAAGTTTCGTCGGTCACTCCCATTCTTCTCCGGATAATCTCGTTACGGATTTTATCCTACAAATAAATTCCAAGTATAGCTCGCTCCATAGCTTGCTTAGTGACTTAAAATGTGTGTACACACGGCTACACATCATGCTGTACAAATCCAGTAAAGGCTGACCTCGCGTTGTAAGGAAAACCTATACAATGCGAGATCAGCTTATACTGGAAATGTACAGCTTGATGTGTAGCCGTGTGTACTAGCCTAATTGTCAGTGTCCACATACTGACTGAATATCAATTTCAACACTATTTTTATCATCAAATCAGCCTATCGCAGTCCACTGCTAGACATTGGCCTCTCCCAAGTTGCGCCACAACACTCGGTTCTCCGTCTTCCACATCCAGTCCCCCCAGCTCCATTCTTCAGGTCATCGTTCCACCTGGCTTGGGGAAACCCTACGCTGCGTTTACCGGTCTCCACTCAAGGACTCGTCTGCTCCAACAGCCATCGGTCCTTCGACAGAAATGGCCAGCTCACTGCCACTTAAACTTAGGTACTAATCTTAAAAGCTATGTCGGTCACTCCGATAATCTCGATACGGATTTTATCCTTCAAAGAAACTCCAAGCATAGCTCGCTTCATGGCTCGCTTAGCGACTTTGAATTTATGCATGTAGGTACCAGCCCAACTGTCAGTGTCCACGTTTGGTACCGTAGGTCATGACAGGTAAGACGCACTGATTGAAGACTTTGTCTTCAAACTTGGCGGTATACGTTAAATCATACAGTCAATTAAAATTATAGGACTGACTGAATGTCAATTAAATTCATCCAATGTATTATTATTTTGCTGTATCGAAATACAACAAAATAGTATATACCTACTTTGGTAAAATAATATCATCACGACCTCAAAATCTTGGATAGGTTTATTTTGTATTTCAAAATTAGCCCTTAATAATAATATATTAGTAGATAGTAACGTAATATTATTATAATAGTGGCATTAGAGTGCAAAGTACGGGATCATTTGCATAGGTCAACGTAGAGATCCTTAAACTATGACGGTGGAACAAAGACTAATGTTGCAGATACGCCCTTTATATTAAAATTGTGTTTCTCATTAATATATTATTTTCAACTCATAACAAAAAACTCCCCTGGCCTACATGGAAGTCCCTAAAACGATTGCGGACCCAGGTAGGCAGATGCAGGCTTAACATGAGCAAGTGGGGCTATATAGACCAAACAGCTACAGCCTGCATGTGTGGCATTAATCCTCAATCAATGTCACACTTGCTATGCTGCTCCTTGTGTCCAAGCACTTGCACATTGAGTGACCTTATCAATGCCACATACAACGCACAAGACGTGGCAAGTTTCTGGGCCAGCAGCGTGTGATTACTGTGCCACTATCAGTAAAGTTTTTGCACCGTCGACACGAAGAAGAAGAAGAACTCATAACACAAGCTCTAAAATATACCGTGTCATTTTTGTCATCTTACATCGGTGGTTCCGTGTGGTGCCGGACATAAAGAATTGCACCTCCCTATATCTTCTCATGGGTGTCGTAAAAGGCGACTAAGGGATTCACCAGAGGATGGGCAGCAGTGTTCTCTGAGTATTTATCCAACCAACTGCGATCGCCAACCCGCTAGCCAAGCGTGGCGATTATGGCATATCAATTCAATTCAATTCAATTCATTTATTTTGCGAAAATTGGTACAAAAATCAGATGGTAAAAAGAAGTCTCCCCAACATGCTTGGGGGAGGCCTATGTCCAGCAGTGGACGTCTTTCGGCTGAAATAATGATGATGATGATATCGGTGGCTCATAGCAAAAATTGCAATGCAATGATGAGTACTTTAACTGAGCTATTGATGTAAGATGATAAAAATTTCAGATAGATAGATAGATGATAGATACATATCCTGTGCGAATGTGATGCAGTGCACCACATCAGAAGCCAGCATCTTGGAGGCCACGCGATCTCAACGCAGGAGATCAAATCCTCCTCCCCCAAGGTCATAGTCGACTTCATGATTGACTTGCAGCTTGGGGAAGTGCTGTAATGCTGCAAGAGGCGTCACAATAGATCTTATCAGGTCATAGTGGTCTTGAACGCCCCTAGTTCAAGACCACAGCCCTCTCTCCTCAAAATAATAATAAAAATAAATTGTCTAAAATCACCACATTAGACAAGGTTTTGGCGCTGCATGCCGAGACACAGGTTTCCACCTAATTCAGCTGCAGATGCTCCCTTTTTTTTATAACACGATATAAATATCTGAACTAGTTTTAAATCTTACTAATTTATGTTGTGTAATTCTTTGAAACAATAAATATTTTTATATTAACAACACAACAACATAACATAACATCATGCCTGTATTACCCCGAAGGGGTAGGCAGAGGTGTATAGTACACCCACATTTCGCCAGTTATGTTATAGTCCCATGTAATAGGGGGCGAGCCTATTGCCATTAACCGGGCACAAATCCATACTCCGGGCTGCTACTGGAAATTACCTAATAAAAAAACCCAATAGCACTTTATTTTTATTATTATTTATTATTATGCTTGTTTTCGAATGAATATTTCATTTTTAATAACATAATATAACATAACATCACGCCTGTATTTCTCCGAAGGGGTAGGCAGTTTCGCCACTCATGTTAGTTAGTTAGTTATAATTTCTTAAAAAACATTCGCGAAAACCAATTTAAATAATAAACGCGACATAATCCGGTTAAACTTGTTTTATTATAATAATTCATTGTGATTAAAATTTCTATAATTTTATCTCTATTTTTTTTCATTTGACCACTCTGCCAAAAAAATAGTCTATGCCGAAATTCCGAAACGAATATTCCAGTAGGAAATGACTAATTTATTCCAAATCCCGGTCGCTATTGTTATGTTGTCGGTGCCAATCTCCATCCAATGCCACTATTAGCCTGTGAGATAGGACAAATATACCTACTTGTATTTTCTTTTGGGTTTGTCTCTTAGTACTAGATTATTCATGATTAAAAAAAAATACACAGAGAATTACACGGAGAATTTGTACCTAGGTATGTGTTGTAGGATAATCGAAAAAATCGATACTGCGAAAATCCTACGACGATTGCAAAGAACCGGATAGTTGGAATCTGAGAAAAACAATCGCAATCATTCGAGCTATTTTCAGGATAATTGCAAAAATCCAGCTAATCTTAGGTAAGTCGCGAAAAACCACTCGAGCGCTGATTGACTGATATAAACGTTATGCACTGACGGATGCACTGATTGGCTTATAGTAACATTCCTTCGTCATTTGTTGTGGTCGTCTGATATTACTTCAGTGTTTTGTTGACTATGTACAACCTACCTTTTTTGTGATAATATTAAAATTAAAATACATTTTCATCCCCCCATCTCGGAAAGAGTATTTTTGCTCTTCGATATCTGAGTGCAAAAGCCGTTTTTATCCACTAGAGTATAAAGTGAATTGAATTTAGAACATCGTGTGCACTAAGTTTGTGAATTCAAAACATCATTAAACCTATTTACTTCTCCGTCCATGGTGCCGGATTTAACATACAACCTTTTTTAATTTATTAAGTATGACAGATAGTTTACCGAAAGTACACAAGTCACTAACAAAAATATTACACTCAACATAAGTAACTGTAGCAACGTTACTTTGGGGTGCTGGCCAGAAAACCTCCACGTGTGCCTGACGGCTGCTTGTCCTTCTGGACACGTCTGGAGGGAACGGCAGTTGTTTGGCCGGTGCATCCTGGGCACGGGCAATAAAATCCTTTCGAGGGATTAACCTTCGGGGGATTGAATTGCCTGTGGCGAATATTCTGGCGCAGGAGGGGCCCGTTCTGGGCCAGTGGGGAGTTGCTCCACGTGTCCCTCTGTTTCCAGCAGAGGCGGTGTGCACTCACCCTGCCACTGGACAGGCAGCGGGGGGACTGTCTTTCCCTGCCCCCGTCGATCTCGTAACCCCAGGAGTGCCCGCTGAGTAGTGTTCTCGCGCCTCTTGGGACCGAGGGTCTTGGCTTCACCGCCCGGACCGCGAGGAAGAAAACCTCTATAAAAAATTACGGGAGGTAAGGCCAGCGAGCAGCAGACTTGGGGTAGTCTGCTGCCCGACCAGCAGCTGGCGTAGCTGGCACAGCCGGCGTAGTTGGCGCAGCTGGTAAAGACCCATGAGGTGAGGTGGCGTGCAGTGTTCCGTGTGCGCCACCTAGGAGGGTGCGGCCAACGTTAGGCCGCACGGGGAGAAGGGGCTCGCCTGCTTGTGGCGGGCCAGGACCTGTCGGGGGTGGTTGTGTGAGTACTCGCGGGTTCCCACGCCCCCGGCTAAGGTAGTTGAAGGAACACCGTGGAGGTTTTAGTCGGTAAGAGTCCGACACTGGCTGGTCCATGAGGATTTCCCCAAGGAAAAAAAAAAAAAAAAAGCAACGTTACTTTAAATTTTTCTTAATTATACCTAAGTAAAAGAAAGAAGAAAGTAAGAGGCCTATGTCCAGCAGTGGACTGCGATAGGTTGAGTTGATTGATTGATTGATACCTAAGTATTATTTGTTATAATTTAAAGATTATTCTGTAATACTTACCTATCATAATGTAGTAGTTAATACCTAAACTGAAATAAAAGTATCTTGTGATTGTAAATGTTTTTTTTTTTGTATTTAATCCATTACCACTAAATATATACGAATCTAACACAAATATCGAAGAGGTTGATCAAATTAACTTTCTCGGCGTTACAATAGATCAGCACTTAAACTGGAAAGGCCATAGAGAAAAAAAAAAAAAAAATCTCAAGCTACTGTTACGCTTTATCGATACTTGTTGAATCAACTTCAGAATGTACAGCAAAATCTGCATATTTTGGCTATGTGTACCTTCTTTTAACTTACGGAGTCATATACTGGGGAAATTCTTGCATGATACAGTCTACATTTATTCTCCAAAAAAAATGTCTTCGTATTATTTATAACATGCAAAACATCGAATCGCTGAGATCTGTTTTTCAAGAAAAGGGTTTCCTCACCTTAACTGGTATTTACATATTGGAGCTGTGTTTATTTGTCAAAAATAATATTCATTTCTTTAATCAAACGTGTAACTCTAAACCAAATGTACGTAGTCAATATAAATATGATTTAAATTTGCCAAATATAAATAATATAATCTATTACAAAAGTTCATATATCACAGCTATACGAGTATCCTGTAGACATAAAAAAACTAATGTAATAAACTAATGTAATGTTGTAATGGCTGAGTCGCTGGAACAACTGGGCGAAATGCTGCACAGCTTAAACGGAGCCTCTCGACGTGTCGGTCTCGGCATGAATCTGGACAAGACTAAAGTCATGTTCAATATGCATGTCATGCCGAGGCCGATATTCGTCGAAGGGTCGACACTCGAAGTTGTAACGGAATACGTCTACCTAGGGCAGGCAATTCAGCTTGGTAGACACAACTTCGAGAAAGAAGCCAACAGAAGGATCCGTCTGGGCTGGGCAGCGTTTGGCAAACTTCGCCGAGTCTTCTCGTCGCCTATACCGCAAAGTTTGAAGACAAAAGTCTTCAACCAGTGCGTCCTGCCTGTCATAACTTACGGTGCCGAGACGTGGACACTGACAGTTGGGCTAGTCCACAAGTTTAAAGTCGCTCAGCGAGCTATGGAGCGAGCTATGCTTGGAGTTTCTTTGAAGGATAAAATCCGAAACGAGATTATCCGGAGAAGAACCGGAGTGACCGACATAGCTTGTAGAATCAGTAAGCTGAAGTGGCAGTGGGCTGGCCATGTCTGTCGAAGGACCGATGGCCGCTGGAGCAGACGAGTCCTTGAGTGGAGACCGCGAATCGGCAAACGCAGCGTAGGGCGCCCCCCTGCCAGGTGGACGGACGACCTAAAGAGCGTGGCCGGGGGGGACTGGATGCGGAAGGCAGAGGACCGAGCGTTGTGGCGCAACTTGGGAGAGGCCTATGTCCAGCAGTGGACTGCGATAGGCTGAGTTGATTGATTGATTGATAAAAAAACTAGATAGAATGAATATTTTGTTATAAACTGATAGTAATAAGTTAAATATTTGAATATGTTATTGTAGTGTCAGACTTCATAGTTTGTACCTACTATTGCTACACCCGTTTGGGTAGGTTGTTGATACCAAACTTTGATAAACACCTACATTTATGTACACAGTTTGAGCAATAAATGTCTCTGTCTTTGTCTTTGTCTTTAACATATCCTCGCTGAGGTGGGATGAAAAGTAACATGTTGCACTCGAGTGCAAAGATTTTTCACCTCGTGCTCTTTTGATTCCCTCGCTAACGCTCAGGATTCTAATTTTTGAATCACTCGTTGCGCTCGTGATTCAATTTTAGAATCCTCCGCTTGCTTGGTCATCAAAATTGAGCACGCGGTTAAAAAGCAACTTTACTATAAACTAACGTACCTAACTAACTTGGCCTACTGTACGTGTTGGGCAACTGTAAGTACAGTAGGCAGCTGTTAAATAAATAAATAACGTTCGAGTCCAGGTCCCTGCAAGGTTTGAATTAACAAATGGACCCGGTAGGTGGCAATGTAGTCGTTGTGTCACCAAATTTGATTTGCTGAACAATTGATAACATGGGACGGGACATGTGACATGGGGGACGGGATATGTGACATGGGGGACGGGACATGGGACGGGACGGGACATGGGAAGGGACATGGGCCGGGACGGGAAATGGGACATGAGACGGGACATTGGACATGGGACGGGACGGGACATGGGAGGTGACGGGACATGGGACGGGATGGGAGATGGTACGCGACGAGTCATGGGACGGGACTGGACATGGGACGAGATAGTGATATAGTGGGATAGTGAGATAGTGGGATAGTGTGATAGTGGGATAGTGTGATAGTGAGATAGTGGGATAGTGATATAGTGGGATAGTGGGATAGTGGGATAGTGGGATAGTGACTGGACTGGACTGGACTAGATTGGACGGTTCGAATGAAAGGATGGATGGATGGATGGATGGAACTGGACTGGACTGGACTGAATTAACAGGATCCGTCACGTGGGTTAGCAGAATTTAACGCGAGCGAAGCCGTGGGTAAAAGCTAGTTTCATATAAAGATGTTATAAAACGACTCTTAGATTAGCCAATCAGCGTTCAAGTTTCCAATCGTCCTAAACAAACCGGGATTTTTACAATGATCCTGGTAATAAATAGGTAGCACATACGATTTCGAAAATCTTTCTTGAAAGAATGAAAGAAAGAATTTTTATTTATTTTTGCACTCCATTTGATGCACACAACAACCTAAGACTACAATACTTAGATTCCAATCATCCGGTTCTTTGCAATCGTCCTAGGATTTTCGCAAAGTTCAATTTGTTCGATTATCCTACGACACATAATAATAATGTCCCCCCGGCCGAATTTCGGTCACGGCGGCCAATCTCAATGGAGACTAGCCATCTGCGCGGGACCGATTATAGTCCACAAGTGTGTGCGCAAACACAGGTGCACTCTCTGTTCCCTCACTCTTATAATTCGATCGCACGGCAATTCGACACGACCGGAGATAGATCAGGCGCAGGACCGACAGCTTTAAGTGCTCTCCGAGGCACGAAGGGGTCTCGATGTGTAACGAAACGGTCACCCATCCACAGACTGACCGCGGCTAGTGCAGCTTAACCTTGCAGATCGTACAATCCACACGCTTGCTACTTAGCCGCGAGCCCCTTACACGACGACCTTATGCCTACCCACGCTGCGCCTTCCAGTACGCGGTCGCCACTCCAGAACTTTACTGCCCCATCGGCCATCCGTTCTGCGAGCAATGTGCCCCGCCCACCGCCACTTAAGTTTGGCAATTCTTCGGGCCATATCGGTTACTTTCGTTCTCCTGCGAAAGTCCTCATTTCTGATTCGATCACGCAGGGACACTTCGAGCTTAGCCATCTCCATTGACCTTTGAGTGACTTTGAGCCTTCTTATCAGGCCCATTGTGAGCGACCACGTTTCAGTGTCGTAAGTAATACACACTGGTCAAAAACCTTCGTCTTGAGAAACTGCGGTATTTTGGACTAGAAGATATTGCGTAGCTTCCCGAACGCTGCCCAATCGAGTCGTATTCGATGATTGTAATCAAAAATTTAAAAAAAAAACTTTGTCGATTAGGTACATACCATGATGATTTTACTACAAATTCAATTGATAAAGGCTTTCAGGTAAGACAATTAAAATAATCATGATTCAGTGACATAGTGATATACAAATTGAAATCTAAACAATAACCCTTTTATGCTAGTGGGGTCAAAACGTCCGGAATTTGCCCCCTTCATTCGCTTCTTCGCCTCGTAAGGTAGTGTTGTATATTTTTTAGTGTATGTGTGTGTATATTATTATTATTTAGTCGTCGGCTGTACCGCGCGGAACTCGTTTCGAGACGGCTTTGGGCCGTGACCTCTGGGGAAGGGATTGGGGAATAGTTTGAGTGTCGATATCGATAGTTTGGAGTTTATTTTATTATGGGTGATTGGAAGAGTGGAATTACTTATAAATTAAATGCAAGTAAGTCGTTGGCATTTGTTGGACAGAAATATCACTTACAATCAAAAAATTTCTCCTGATTTTTCAGAAGGCGGAGTAAGAATAACTAAAAGTGATCGATTTCAGTTTTTATAGAAAAACTAGCGACCTGCCTGGCTTTGCACGGGTAGTATTGACCATCTATAGCCTGTAATCTTCTTAGATAATCCCTCTTTCTATTGTTGAAAACCGTATGAAAATCTGTACAGTTCAGTATCTAAGTGTTGGGGAGCGAACCCAACAGCGTCGCGCGCCGACAGCGCCGGCGGCACGCTCACCGACGTGTGCGGGCGGAACGTCACGGGCCCCGCCCGCACGGACCAACACTCGCGCTCGGACACCACCTACGACGGCTGATTCTTGCTATTTTTTATTAATCATTGTTTGTCCGGGAAAGTTAAAAATTGTAGTTCAATTGGCAATAAACCACGCCTATTACCTAAATAGAGTCCGCTTATTTATAACACCCAAGCAATAACACTAAGATTAGTCCGAAAAAACACGAACTCAGCACGGCGGAGGACGTAAATTTATAATATGTAGTAATAATGATTATTATATTATTTTTTAGATTTAAAACCACAATTTCCGGCCACCTCCATACTAAATTAAATTTCCATTTATAAACCTTAGTTAAAATCAAATGCTGGATACCCTACTTTTGGATAAAGAGATGTCATGAAATAAATAATAATTCTAAACGTGAACTCGGCATTCATTATAACAGAGTAGAGATATTCCTACAAAGCACATTAAATGATGTTCACTTTTCTATCGATAAAACCATTTCGCGAACAGCCCCCATCCTTAAAACACGCGTCACTTTCGTGTTTCATCTTTTACACCTTCCATGATGCACTCTCCCCGTCTCTGTCGAACCCGAACCTCTCGCTTTCACACTCCTTGTTCCTGTCGAGACTATCGGTATAAGTTTATCTTGGTTTTACATATCTTTTTGTAATGGCATTTTTTATGGCACGTTAGTCTATTGGAAGCTGCGGATTTTGGTGTAATAGGTTTGAAGTACTATTAAGCTTCATGGACTAAGCAGTTCAAAAATGTTGCTTGAATATTGCTATTTCTGGCTCATTATTTTTCCTAGGATTATCAGCCTTTGAGTGTTTTTTTTTTGCAATTTTAGCGAAGGCAAGCTTTTATTTTTGACGACGTCTGTGGTCTAGTGGTTCTAGTGTCAGACTGCTAATTACGAGGTCGTGGGTTCGATTCCCACAGGACACAAATATTTGTGTGATGAGCATAAGTGTTTAATAATAATGGTTCCGTGTAAAAAAAATCCGAAAAATATGTATTTATTTTGCATTTTCAGTAAAAAAAATTAAAGAAAAAGTGCTATGTACAATTGATTACATTATAGCACTGAACCTCACACTAGGATACCCTGTGTCGTGAGGTCCAGATCCAGTCCAGCTTATAAGAGTCAGAAGTATCCTGAATCCTATATCGTTACCAATAATAATGTAATCTCTGTTCTTTCTATCTTGTCTTATTTAGTAAACAATCTTGGCATGTCTTTTTAATGTTATTAGTCAATTAACAGACATTATGTTAACAATTGCACAAACTAAATAACATTTTTAACCTAATTACATGTGCAGAACTAGTAATTATAAAACGTGTTATTGAAATTACAGAAATCCTCTTAAGGGGTCATTGTACTCATCTGTATGAACAACTTTTACAACGAGACAAAGTTACCTTATAACTTAATGAATTTTACGTTAAAAACCACAGAAATAGACTTCAAACCGACGATATATTACGATAAATAAGTTTTAAAAGGCAATTTTACCTAACATCAGATTCACTTCATCCACCAGTTTTTACCGTTACGGAGGACTCGAAATATTCTTAAATAATATCTCTCTACTCACTCTCAAAAGCATAAAAACCCTAATAATACCAAAATAAGATACGGTACATTATAACCATATGACTCACGCGTAGGGTTAACAGTTAACCTGTCAAAACCGGGCCGGGTACCTTTTAAATCCGACTTTAACACCTGTCATATCAAATTATTTAAATTGTCCGAGAAAATTCAAATTTAAATGACTACTGAGTTACCGACATAAGTTTTTGTGAATGTAATTATTTATTAATTCTCATTATGCGTGAAAGGATTGAGGGACTCGTGGCTAAGTATCGCGTATATCGCAAGACCTGCGAGTCTGTTCTAGTCCTTTGATGGGTGGCCATTTCATTGTACAGTGTAACAAAGCAATTAGTAACCCTGGATGTTGCCAGGTATGAATGATTTTTTCTCAGAAGACTTTGAAAGAAAGAAAAAAGAAAAAAAAATCAGTCTGAAAAAAAAACATTACAACACTAAAACAGCCCCCATCTCAGCATATGCTACAACACCGAAATGTTGCAGGGCTGGTTTTCGGATGGGTCCCGATAGTGAGGCCACTTTGGATGTTTTCGAGAGAAATTTATCTAACTTTAATAACGGACAATGTTATACTGAACTGAACTGTTTGATTAGGATTTTTTTTTGTTACACAAAACCCTATGCTATGCTTGAAGTTTCTATGAAGGATAAAATCCGTAACGAGATTATCCGGAGAAGAACCGGAGTGACCGACATAGCTTGTAGGATCAGTAAGCTGAAGTGGCAGTGGGCTGGCCACATGGAGAACAGGCTGGCCATGTCTGTCGAAGGACCGATGGCCGTTGGAGCAGACGAGTCCTTGAGTGGAGACCGCGAATCGGCAAACGCAGCGTAGGGCGACCCCCTGCCAGGTGGACCGACGACCTAAAGAACGTGGCTGGGGGGGACTGGATGCGGAAGGCAGAGGACCGAGCGTTGTGGCGCAACTTGGGAGAGGCCTATGTCCAGCAGTGGACTGCGATAGGCTGAGTTGATTGATTGATTGATACAAAACCCTAATCAAACCGTTCTATAATAATTTCCTAAAAAATCATCATCTGTATTTGGCGACCCTGTATACTAATTGCTCTGTTAGACTACTTCAAGACCCCTCCGTGCCTCGGAGAGCACGTTAAGCTGCTGGTCCCGTTTTCGATACGAATATCTATAGTAATCGTTACGGGTAGTAAGAAGCCCGAAAGTCTGACAACTGGTCTAACCACTAAATGTCGATAGTAAAATAATAATTATAATTCATTTATTTCAGGCAACAAGGCCCATAAATAATACATAAAACAATATACAATAACATAAAATAGGCACTATAAAAAATTGGAAAGGAATGGAGAGGGCTATGCTCGGAGTGTCCCTGCGTGATCGAATCAGAAATGAGGAGATTCGCAGGAGAACGAAAGTAACCGACATAGCCCGAAGAATTGCCAAACTTAAGTGGCAGTGGGCGGGGCACATTGCTCGCAGAACGGATGGCCGATGGGGCAGTAAAGTTCTGGAGTGGCGACCGCGTACTGAAAGGCGCAGCGTGGGTAGGCCCCCCACAAGGTGGACCGACGACCTGGTGAAGGTCGCGGGAATCCGCTGGATGCGGAAGGCACAGGAACGGTCGTTGTGGCGATGCTTGGGGTAGGCCTATGTCCAGCAGTGGACGTCTTTCGGCTGAAATGATGATGATGATGATAAAAAATTATAACTAAACACTAGGTGACAAAATCGGCGTCATGTGTCGCGCGGTGTTGGGTAACCGTCCTCGGAATCGCCGGAAAACCACACCTCTCGGCCAAAATTCATCATTCGTGAAGATTGACAGATGTTTAGTCGGAACCCTCACCACAAATGAATTGAAATTCACATTGTGACGAGACTCCAACCGCTCAACCCTCAGAGTGAACTTCGTCTTGATCAGGATATACTCTATAATCTCCTCGACTTTTGTAGAGCAATGCAGCCGGGACACGTACAGCAAGCAGCGTCGTTGGCACAGCAGGACGCAGCAGACGGCTCGGTCCGGTCGGTGTGGTACCGCACTGGTTCTTACAAGTGGGCTTTCTCTTCTTCTTCTGAACCTTGATAAAGCCCTCCTTGTCGCTCTGGTTCTTCTGTGGACCCCTCTGAGACAGATCCCTATAAATAGGATCACGATGGTTCGATGGTTGGTATTACCTAGTAACTGGGTCGCAGAGGTCTCATGGCAGTCGATCCGTGTAAAATACTGATGTTCAGCCGCATCTGGTTAGACTTGAAGCCGACCCCAACATAGTTGGGAAAAGGCTCGGAGGATGATGATGATGCTGCTAACTGTTCTCTCTGCAAAACAACATCCATCTATAAAAAAATCAATGTAGAAAGAAAAATTCGAATTGAGAACGACCTCCTTTTTAGGGTTCCGTACCCAAAGGGTGCTAACGGGACCCTATTACTCTCGCAACGCTTTCCGTCCATCCGTCTGTCTGTCACAGGGTCCGTCTGTCTGTCTGTATCTTTGTAACGGTAATATATTACCAGTTGAAATTAAGCAACAAATACTAAAAACAAGGCAAACATAGACATATGTGGTGGTACCTACGTAAGAAAGAGATGCAAAAATTCACATTTCGCGTACGTTCGTTGATGTCTTTTGATAAACCCTCGTAAATTAAACCAATTTATATGGGGTATCAGGTCAATGGGTGGTACGGAACCCTTACTGCGTGAGTCCAACTCACACTTGGCCAAAAAAAGGAGTGTAATGTTTGTTCCGTCTTATTTAGTAAACAGTCTTGGCATGTCTATTTATTTAAATAACTACTGATATAAAAAAGTTAATTAACAAAACCAAAAAACCCGACTGCGTGTAAATATAACTGAAAAGATGTAAACAAGACTTGTGTAGGTATATCTGAAAGTATCAAATCAACACGCAGGCGGAGGCTACCTATGAACTACATATTAGTACATATATAATTAATGACCAAAAACATACGTAGCCTCCGCCTGCGTGTTGATTTGATACTTTCAGATATACCTACACAAGTCTTGTTTACATCTTTTCAGTTATATTTACACGCAGTCGGGTTTTTTGGTTTTGTTAATTAACTTTTTTATTTCTAAATTTTTAGTTCTGTCATGTTTTATCGCGCTATTAATGTAATTTTTATAAAGTCACACATAAATATATAGGGTACCCAATTCATTTTTAACGTTGAATATTTTGTTGTTTTTTAGCATTTCTCATTCCAAATTACATTTAAACATATAAGTTGTATATATTTTCGTAAACCATTTATAAAACCCTTTATTTTGATACCCCACTCGATAGGTTTTGATGAAAAAAAATTTTTTTTGATGACGTAATATGGCTCCAAAAAGCGGCCATTTTGATTTTTATAATTTTGATATAACCCAGTGTCACTCTCACAATTAAGACGAATCTAACGACACCTCTCAAGTTAAAATCCATCAAGCCGTTTAGGCCACAGAGCGTGCCAAAGAAATATACATACATACATACATACATACATACATACACTCGAAAAACATAACCCTCCTTCTGGCGCAGTCGGGTAAAAATATAACGTGTATAATATTGAAATAACTGAGAACCTCATAAGGGGTCATTGTACTTATCTGTATGAACCACTTTTACTATGGGACCAATCCTGAAGTCGCGGAAAAAAACCGCTGTTCCCTACATTTGTATTCACATAAATCGATAAAATGTAGGGAACAGCTGTTTTTCTTGTTTTTCTTGCTATAAGGGTTGGTGTACCATAGTAAAAGTTGTTCATACTGATGAGTACAATGACCCCTTAAGAGGTTTTCTGTTATTTCAAAACACGTCTCCTTTCTTTAATACTTATGCAAACATTTTCTGTGGTAACAATAATGAAAAAATCAAAATTATTTGCTTTTACTTCTGCCTACCTTTTTTATCCTTAGTATTATATTCTTCAAAATCTTAGCCAACGCTGACGTGCAACATTTTTAAGCCAAACGTCTACAAATCAAGAATTGCATTTACTTTTAACTTTTAAGATGACAAGATATATGATGTGTCAATTTTTTTTTTTTATTATACTTAAATTATTATAAAACATCGTTCGTCTTTCATTTTTCTTTGGCCAAAAGTTTTAGCAGGTTTTAGCAATAGGTATAGGATTTAAAACCGACCAAGAGCATGTCGGGCCATGCTCAGTATTATAGGGTTCCTTAAGTAGGTCTAATTACAAACGAATCAAATCGAATATTAATCATTGCTATTTTAGTTTTTGCAAACAGCGCCACCTAGCGCTAAATTTATGAAGCTAAATTTAAGAAGTGTGTTTCTTTTTGTGATTTTTTTTAAATAGAAAGTAACTAAAGGAGCATTATTTGCTAAATTAATTTTTCTCTAAGGTCAATGACATATGAACTAGGACGTCTTAAGTATTTTTCAGTTTTCTCACTATAACTCAAAAATTTATCATCACATTATACTCGAAATAATTTTAAAAGAGAGTTTTTATAAAGGTTTATCAATGTTGAAGACTATAAGTTTCTACGTTACATAGTTTAGAAATGGCAGGGGGGGGGGACACATTGCAAGCCACTTTGGCGAACTGTATTTCGCAGATGGTGCACCTGATAAAAAAGTTGTGTATGAAACATTACCTTCATTTTAGTAGACCTATTCAACGATGCCGACGACGACGACGATGCGACCCCCACACGAGGGGGTGCAGCGAAAAAAATATTTTTATCCCCATTTCACATGTATGGGCGCCACCCCTAAAATACGTAATCAAGATTTTTTTATTCTTTTAAAATTGAGATCTATATCTATTCCATTTTTTGTCAAAATTTCATCTACTTATGTTTATAACTGTAGAAGTTATTAAGCGGTAAAAGATTAGGACAGACGGACAGACGGACGGACATGACGAAACTATAAGGGTTCCTTGTAGGACTACGGAACCCTAAAAAAAGGCAGAATTTAGTTAACACTACTTGTTTTAACAGTGAAGGAAAACATCGTGAGGACCTGCACACCTAAGAATGCTCTATACAGCAACACAGATAGAAGTTTGTATATTTCTCGAATTTCACTCATATTGAACTATATTTACGGGACTTTTCGCGCACAATGAAATCAAAACAAAGCAAACATTTTGACTACCCTCGACGTTTCGGCCAAGTTGCGTTGGCCGTAGTCACGAGCAGGCAACGAGTCACGAGTCACGGGTCACGAGTCTGCTCGTGACTACGGCCGATGCAACTTGGCTGAATCGTCGAAGTTAGTCAAAATGTTTGTTTTGTTTTGATTTCATTGTGCGCGAAAATTCTCGTAAATATAGTTCAATATGAGTGACACAGATGGCAACTGCGAGCAGTAGGTACACTATTTTGTTGTTGAAGAGGCCTACGTGTGGGTACTACTTACCCTTGGTGGCAACTGCGAGCAGTAGGTACACTCTTTTGTTGTTGAAGAGGCCTACGTGTGGGTACTACTTACCCTTGATGGCAACTGCGAGCAGTAGGTACACTCTTTTGTTGTTGAAGAGACCTACGTGTGGGTACTATTAACCCTTGATGGCAATTGCGAGCAGTAGGTACTAGGGCATGCAGTTTCATACATTTTCAGTTTCGAAATTGGCTTATGAAATTGGCCTCATCAGTTTCGAAATTTCGAAATTGTGGGCAATGTTTAAAACACCTAATAACTAAGCCTATCGCAGTCCACTACTGAATAAAGGCTGCTCCTAAGTTGCTCCACAACAAAATAACCTTTATCTTTTCCATCCAGTCCACCCCAGCTACCTACTTTAGGTCGTCGGTCCACCTGGCTGGAGGGCGTCCAACGCTGCGTTTTTGCGATATTCAATCAAAGATTCGTCTGCTCCAACAGCCATCGATCTTTTGGTAGACTGGCCTACCCATTGTCACATTAGCTTGCTAAATCTACAGCCTATGCTACTCTCTGGTTCCGTAAGATAATTTTATCCTTCAAAGAATCTCCAAGGATAGCTCGCTCCATAATCCGCTGAGCGACTTTGAATTTGTGGACTAGCCAGACTGTTAGTGTTCACGTCTCGGCATTGTAAGTAATGACAGGCAAGAGTAGTATAAACTAACTACTAGTCTACCAACCTGAATATAACAGGTCCCTAACTACCTATGTAGACAAATTCCTGCACAAACTCTTGCGTCGTTTCTTTGAAGAAGACCGATTGGGCTTGGCACGCTGCGCAACATGCGTTTTGAACATGATCTTGTCTACCATAGTCTTGTCCAGATTCATACTAAGACTGATACACTAAATGACTATATACTAAATGCTATGTAGCATCTCGCTCAGCTATTTCAGAGACTGCCATCACAATAATGTCATCGGCAAAGTGGAGACGTGAAATGTTCTCGTCTTTTCCATCACAACCCTTCCCCGTCTAATCCAGTGTCTTGAAAACGTCCTCCAAGTCATCAGTGAACAGTTTCGAAAGAGTATCGCCCGAAGGCCTTCTCATAGTACACAAATTCACAGCAGCTAATTGTTCTCTTCAGTCGTTCTTCTAATCTTCCGAAAAGAATGGTCTACGATGCTATCCAACTCAACCCATTTGTCTACTACTGGTCATTTTTGTCTCGTCCGAGATTCGCCACAATACTCGGTCCTCCGCCTTCCGCATTTATTCCATCCCAGATAGTTTTTCCAGGTCTTCAGTCCACCTGATTGGGAGCGTCCTAACCTACATTTGAAGATCTCCATTCAAGGACTTATTCACTGCCACTTCATCTTGTTGATTCTACAAGCTGTGTCCAGACACTTTGGTACATTTTTGGATAATCTCGTCACGGATCTTATTTTATCCTTCAAAGAAGTATAGCTTGCTGCGCGAGTCTAAATTTGTGGACTAGCCCAACTGTCAGCGTCCACGTCTCGACACAGTAGGCCATGACACGCAGAATGTACTGGTTAAAGACTTCTGTTTTCAAACATTATGGTTTAGGCGAAGAGAAGAAGGCGAAGTTTGCGAAATGCTGCCCAGCCAAACTGGATCGTTCTGCCTGATACTTATTTGAAGTTGTATCTACCAAACCGAATAACCTGCCCCAGATACCTGCACAACTTCGAGGGAAGTACCTTCAACGAACCTCGGCACGACATGCATAATATGCATATTGAACATGACTTTGGTCTTGTCCAGATTCATGCCGACACGATGCTGTAGCCTCTTCTAAACCTATTAGTTTTCTTTAGATTCGTGGAGTCTTCTGACGAGATAATTTGTGACGATCTTGGATAACAGCTCGTATACCCAGTATACGTGTTAAATTTCTTTGTATTCTAGTGGACATGTTCAGAGATCACGGGTACACTTGTATGGAAATGTTAATTCTGACTAATTTAAAAATGGGTTCTTTGGAAGTCATAAATTCAGTTGCTGATAAAGATTCTAAGTCGTTTTCAAATGCAGCCTGCTGCTGGAAAAGCTCTAGTTACTAATCTAGAGCAGATGTGGGAGTTCTATTGACGATTTAACATTACAGTCTTTAAATAAATAAATTTCGAAATTTCGAAAGTAGGGGTGTTAATTTCGAAATTGAAAAACATGCAAATATAGTCCGAAATTTCGAAACTATGAAGTTTCGAAATTTCGAAATGCATGCCCTAGTAGGTACACTATTTTGTTGTTGAAGAGACCTACGTGTGGGTACCACTTACCCTTGATTGCAACTGTAAGCAGTAGGTACACTCTTTTGTTGTTGAAGAGACCTACGTGTGGGTACTATTTACCCTTGATGGCAACTGCGAGCAGTAGGTACACTATTTTGTTGTTGAAGAGACCTACGTGTGGGTACTACTTATCCTTGATAGCAACTGCGAGTAGTAGGTACACTATTTTGTTGTTGAAGAGACCTACGCGTGGGTACTACTTATCCTTGATAGCAACTGCGAGTAGTGGGTACACTATTTTGTTGTTGAAGAGACCTACGCGTGGGTACTACTTATCCTTGATAGCAACTGCGAGCAGTAGGTACACTATTTTGTTGTTGAAGAGACCTACGCGTGGGTACTACTTATCCTTGATAGCAACTGCGAGTAGTAGGTACACTATTTTGTTGTTGAAGAGACCTACGCGTGGGTACTACTTATCCTTGATAGCAACTGCGAGTAGTAGGTACACTATTTTGTTGTTGAAGAGACCTACGCGTGGGTACTACTTATCCTTGATAGCAACTGCGAGTAGTAGGTACACTATTTTGTTGTTGAAGAGACCTACGCGTGGGTACTACTTATCCTTGATAGCAACTGCGAGTAGTAGGTACACTATTTTGTTGTTGAAGAGACCTACGCGTGGGTACTACTTATCCTTGATAGCAACTGCGAGTAGTAGGTACACTATTTTGTTGTTGAAGAGACCTACGCGTGGGTACTACTTATCCTTGATATCAACTGCGAGCAGTAGGTACACTATTTTGTTGTTGAAGAGACCTACGCGTGGGTACTACTTATCCTTGATAGCAACTGCGAGTAGTAGGTACACTATTTTGTTGTTGAAGAGACCTACGCGTGGGTACTACTTATCCTTGATAGCAACTGCGAGTAGTAGGTACACTATTTTGTTGTTGAAGAGACCTACGCGTGGGTACTACTTATCCTTGATAGCAACTGCGAGTAGTAGGTACACTATTTTGTTGTTGAAGAGACCTACGCGTAGGTACTACTTATCCTTGATAGCAACTGCGAGTAGTAGGTACACTATTTTGTTGTTGAAGAGACCTACGCGTGGGTACTACTTATCCTTGATAGCAACTGCGAGTAGTAGGTACACTATTTTGTTGTTGAAGAGACCTACGCGTGGGTACTACTTATCCTTGATAGCAACTGCGAGTAGTAGGTACACTATTTTGTTGTTGAAGAGACCTACGCGTGGGTACTACTTATCCTTGATAGCAACTGCGAGTAGTAGGTACACTATTTTGTTGTTGAAGAGACCTACGCGTGGGTACTACTTATCCTTGATAGCAACTGCGAGTAGTAGGTACACTATTTTGTTGTTGAAGAGACCTACGCGTGGGTACTACTTATCCTTGATAGCAACTGCGAGTAGTAGGTACACTATTTTGTTGTTGAAGAGACCTACGCGTAGGTACTACTTATCCTTGATAGCAACTGCGAGTAGTAGGTACACTATTTTGTTGTTGAAGAGACCTACGCGTGGGTACTACTTATCCTTGATATCAACTGCGAGCAGTAGGTACACTATTTTGGAGGAGACCTACGTTACTGAAAAAAAATAACTGTTAATAGGGTGACAACGGTGACAACCCTGAGATTCTGATTATTATTCTTTATTGTACACACATATATACATTTATATTATAGTAGGAAAGTTTATGTACATCGGCGAGCTTAACTCAGAAATGAGTTAAGAATGAGTTGAGATTGTGAAATAAAATCAGCTGTTTCATAGAAAAGTGCAAATCTCTAGAGCGAAATGTATGGAAGGAGTGATTTATTTTTTGGCTATTTCAGGGTTGACCCTGTGGTAAAAGTTTTTTGATATCATTCCCTGAATGAGTTCTCCAAAATATAATCACGCATTAGAAGAACGGAAACACCTGAAAGCTTGAGTACACAAGTCTATCCCAGCACTGCACCATAACACCGCAGACCACGGAATATAGAACACAAGGGGAAGTGACATACGGCTACCACACGCGTGGCACAATTAAGCGCAGATGCGCAACATTAACTTAATCGCGCTTAGTGTCTCGCAGAGACACTATAACGTCACAAATGCTTACGTGAAATATCTACTAGATTAAACCTTACTGTGTAATGTTAACGTGTAAAAATGATAGCAGAAACAATAATGATTCTCATAGAGGTATATTATATCACCGCTTTGTGTACAATTATCATAAATTTCAAAAAAATAAAAAAATTTAACAACTTGTATTGAGATTTAATTTTTTAAAAAACATTACATAATTGCTAAGCTCCGTTTGAATTTTTAATAGACCCAAGCACATAATTTTTTTTTGTGTATTTTATTGAACTATTTCAATGGTCAATGTGTGATTTTGGCGACACTTTTCCCGTACTAAGTAATCGTAAAGGCCCTTCCAATTGTATTCTTTATTCCGTGCCACAGACCATTTAAGTATAATATTGTGCTTAATCACCATTCGGGGCTCAAGACAGTTTATAATAACCAGTCAGCACAAAACTGGTCAACCAGTTATTTCGACCTCTGTACCAGTTATAAATTAACACCATACAATACGATGACATTAAGCATTTTGCAGTTATTAAGTAGGGTGAGTGTACCTTCTGTTGTCAGTAGGAAAGAGTTAATATGTGTTGTATTCCGTGTGCATTATAGGCACAAATTTAACATGCACAAACTCCCAGATGCAGACAAAGTATGTGTATATTATGTTATTTCTCTCCTTGTCTTATTTAGTAAACAATCTTGGCACGTCTCTTTATTCAAATAACTACTGATAAAATATAGTTACTAGTTCTGCACATGTAATTCGGTGATTTTTTTGTATTTAGTGTGTGAAATTGTTAACATAATGTCTTTTAATAAATATTATTGACGAATTGCATTAAAAAGACATGCCAAGATTGTTTCCTAAATAAGACAAGTATGAAAAAACAAAGATTAGAACATAGCATCATTAGTTTTCGTGTGGAAATCATACCTTTTTTTTTCGGGTGGAAATATTCAAGGATACCCTCCGTCTAGAGAAGGCGGAGGGGTATGTCGGACTCTTACCGACTAAATCCACACGGTGGCCATCCTCTGCACAATATAGTGGAGCTCTGGGAACTCCATTAGACCGCGCCGGTCCCCCTCTAGTGCTAAGCCTTTGGCACGTCCCTGGAAAAAAATATTGGAAATCATACCTCCGGGCTGTGGGGCAGCAGCAAATTGCTCAGCAGATGAATCAAACGTGCCGTCAAAATGAATTAATTTGAAACAAGGATCAAACCCTTACCAAGGCGAATGCTTGTCTTCTCTACACACTGCTTCATACAAATTTATAGGTCCTACACAGAAAAAGAATGGTTGTAATCACAATTTTACTTGCGATTCATTCGTGGCAACTTTCCGAACAAACTACGCCTTACATTTTGATGTCATTATTTAAAAAAAAAAAAAAAAAAAAATAATGTACTTTACAGCTTTTGTTTCTGCAGTTAGAAACAGCACAATAAGGCATTTTTGCGGGTTTTTGTTACAGTATTTATAGAAAGAAGTCATAAGGCGTGCTGAGAAAGGCTTTGAAATACCCTGCACTATGGTACATGGTGCTGCCACGCGCGCCCTGCCCACATGGCCATTATATCTATTTCTGTGAGGTCCTACTTTAATAATCCGGAATATTTTTAAATGTACATCTAGTCATATCAAGTGGTACACACGGCTACACATCAAGCTGTACAAAACCAGTAAAGGCTGACCTCGCGTTGTAAAGAAAACCTATACAATGCGAGGTCAGCTTATACTGGAAATGTACAGCTTGATGTATACATGTGTACATTAACTATTTATCTTTTTGAATATGTTTGAATGTTAATTTTTTTTATTTAAATTAATTGAATAACAATTCACTGGCTTCGTATAATTTTGACGTCACATGGGATGGTACTCGGACAAATAAAAAAGGCGGGTGGAATCTCGCTAAACAAAGACTGAAGCACTTCATTTTTTCCTAAACCCACTATAATTTCGAAAGCATTTTAACACACCAGATTTATATTGTTATTTTATTTGTGACACTACTACAATGATTACCGTCACACTAGATTTGTTGCGTAATCGCGGCTTTTGGCATACTATGGATGTGAAAGTGTGCGTGTCAGCCGTACTTTTTAGCGAGCCGTCTTACTATGGATGCTTCACTTATTGTTTAGCGAGATTCCGTCCGCCTTTTAATAAATCTTCAGTACCTGACCCAGTGCATGTTATTTGTAAAGTAATAAAAATTATACGCAAACGAAAACAAACATTATTATAATTATTTTGGTACTAATTTACGCATGCGAAGCGAAATCTAAAGTTTTAAATTGTGAAAAGAAAAAAAAAAACCTGCTCGTGAGCTTTTTTTTCTATTCACAATTTAAATCTTTTCTTTACTAACTGACATGATTTAAATTTTGTTTTGATTTTATTTTATTATTAATTTGGTTAATTTTCTTACATGTTAAATATAATCTAGTGCCCTTTACTTCTGGCATGATTTTAACAATGTATGCATTTCTTTTAATTTAATTTATTTTTGTACGACAAGTTTTTTATGATATGGGTTAAACCCGAAATAAATGAATTTTAATTTTAATTTATTTTTAATTTACAAAAAATTTTGATAAAATTAATAAAAAAATTGTTAGAAAGCATCTTTGCAACCTATATATTACCTATTTTTACCCGACTGCGCCAGAAGGAGGGTTATATTTTTCGAGTGTATGTATGTATGTATGTATATTTCTTTGACACGCTCTGTAGCCTAAACGGCTTGATGGATCTTAGCCTGAGAGGTGTCGTTGAATTTGTCTTAATTGTGAGAGTGACACTGGGTATATCAAAATTATAAAAATCTAAATGG
The DNA here is from genome assembly GCA_949699075.1 of Asteroscopus sphinx. Taxonomy (NCBI): domain Eukaryota; kingdom Metazoa; phylum Arthropoda; class Insecta; order Lepidoptera; family Noctuidae; genus Asteroscopus; species Asteroscopus sphinx. Next base: position 6,909,131 of record OX453029.1, read on the forward strand.
CCGCTTTTTTGGAGCCATTTTATGTGACTTCAAAATTTTTTTTTTGCTCAAAACCTATCGAGTGTGGTATCAAAATAAAGGGTTTTATAAATGGTTTACGAAAATATATACAACTTATATGTTTAAATGTAATTTGGAATGAGAAATACTAAAAAACAACAAAATATGCAACGTTAAAATGAATTTGACTTTTCAAAAAAAACATTAATAGTTTGATAAATAAAACATGACAACACTAAAAAATTTTAAATAAAAAAATTAATTAACTAAAACAAAAAACCCGACTGCGTGTGAAAATAACAGAAAAGATATAAACAAGACTTATCAACACGCAGGCGGAGGCTACTTATGAACTATTATGTAATTCATGACCAAAAACATACGTAGCCTCCGCCTGCGTGTTGATAAGTCTTGTTTATATCTTTTCTGTTATTTTTACACGCAGTCGGGTTTTTTGTTTTAGTTAATTAATTTAAATTGTATAGGACCTTACACTAGTTAAATCAGAACTATGCAACTGAAGAACACAAATCATTGCAGTACCCCTAGGCATTTTGATAATTTAAAATGTATTCATTTCCAGCCCAACAATAAGATCACAACAATAACAAAATTATCTTCAACCCACAACAGGTGCCTCCACCACATAAGCCGGTACGCTACAAGTATGAAATGATTATTAACGCGCGTCCGCCAAGGCGCAAATATGAAAAGTTCACTTTAATATCATACGCGTATGTTATTAAAAACGTATTCGTACAGTAAACTGCATGACAGTAGTAACACTTCAATTCGAAAACCACCCTTACTGCTTACGAAATAAGGATGCTGCTAATGTCAAAGTGTTACCACCGATGTGCGGTCGACCGTACTTGGTGGATAATGAAATGTGTGAAAGAATGGACCAAAGTATAGATAACTCAGATAGATAGATAGATAGAATATTCTTTATTATTCTTTATGTTAATGGTTAACATTATTAAACTTAGGACTAACATGTAAAATAAGGGTACATTGGCGGTCTTATCGCTAATAGCGATATCTTCCAGACAACCTTTGGATGGACGAGGAAGACACTATATTTTTTATTTTAGTACACGGCACCATCTAGTCCCAAACTAAGCAGAGCTTGTGCTATGGGTACTAGACAATGGATATAATACTTAAATACTTTTTTTTGTTGTAAATACAGTACGTATTTACAACAAAAAAAAGTATTATAATAGTAGTATATACGTGGGACACTCAGAAAGTTTTGCGAAACTAAAAAAAATTGTTCTATACGTACATATATTTTTATCAAATCTTTTCAAAGTACTTTCCACCAGCCTCTATACAAAGATTCATGCGCCTAAACCAGTTTTCAAAACACTTTTTCCAGTCCGCCGCAGACACCTCGTTTACAGCCTGCTCGAACGCAGCCAGCGCATCTTCCGGCGACGAAAATTGTATCCCTTTGAGCTGATTTTTTATTTTTGGGAATAAAAAGAAGTCACACGGTGCTAGATCAGGGCTGTAAGGAGGGTGACCCAGGAGTTTGACTGGCGTGCTGTCCAGGAAGTCCCTCGTTTTGAGTGCGGTGTGCGCAGGTGCATTGTCGTGGTGGAGCAGTAGCCCGCGGAGCCCTGTGTTTGGTCGCTTGTTGCTTATAACAGAGAAAACTTCTGGCAAACATTTGGTAGTATACCATTCGGCATTAATGCTTCTTTGATCCCGTAAGGGAATTGATACCAAGTGGCCAGTCAAATTAAAAAAGCTAGCGATCAAAATCTTACCCCCGCTTCTAGATCGCTTCACTTTGGTAGGCGTTGGCTCATTTTGAAACACCCAAACAGTCGACTGGCGCTTGGTTTCTGGGTCGTATTGATAAATCCAGGACTCATCACCTGTAACGATGTCGTAAACACGCCGAGACGAGCCTGCTTCAAATTTGTTAAGCATATCACGGCACCATTCCACCCGGGCCTGCTTCTGAGCATCGGTGAGGTTGTGCGGCACCCAGCGTGATACTATCCTCCTCACGCGAAGATGGCTGTGTAGAATCTCGTGAACGCTTCCCGATCCAATCTTCAATATGTGTTGAATCTCCTGATATGTAATTCGCCTATTGTCTTGGATTAAATTTTTCACTGCTAGCACGTTTTCTTCGGTAACAGCCGTCAAAGGGCGACCGCTTCTTTCGTCATCCCCCAAAGTTGGTCGACCGCGCTTGAATTCGTTATACCAACGATACACGGTTGCCTTGGAAGGGCCTTCATCCATGAATGCCATTTGAAGTCTATCGTACGATTCATCCGGTTTCAGGCGACACTTGAAATCGTATAAAATCATAGCTCTAAAATGTTCCCGGCGCAGATCCATATTTCAGTGAGACACAATACTTTGAATTAACTCGCAAAAAATGTGGAGGGAAATTTTGAAATTGGAACTTACTTATTTTTACTTATAAATAATCATATTTTCGAAAAACATTATAACTGGCCAGTCTCCCATATATAAAAACTTTTTTTCGCAATACTTTCTGAGGGGCCTGGTATAATACATAAGCAACACCCAGACCAACACAAACACTTATGTTCATCACACAAATATTTGTGTCCTGTGGGAATCGAACCCACGACCTCATTATCAGCAGTCCGACACTTGAACTACTAGACCACAGAGGCACCACTAGCAAGCGAAATTCAAAATTTCTGGCGTTTTTTGCAAATTGTAGCTTTATTTCGCGTAATATATAGGTCTTAATAAGATTAGCGGAAGAAATAACAATATATCTACTGAATAATATTCATAAACAATATTAACCTAGCTCTATAAGCTGTACAAGCTCGATAATATTAATTTACGATCAAATTATCGATTTTCGAGCTTGTAGAGCTTATAGAGCTAGGTTTATATTTTTTATGAGTATTATTCAATAGATATATTATTATTACTACCGCGAATCATATTTTGATTGATATACAACGCGAAATAGAGTCACAATTTGCAGAAAACAAGAAATTTTTAATTTCGCGGGCTACCCTGTAGCATTCACATTAACTTATACTTGCTTATCATAGCTAGTTTGATCGTTCTTACTTATTAAGAGGAAATGCGGGTGGAGAGAATGAAAATTAGGTATTTGAAGAAACGATCACTGTCTTTCTTGGAGTCATCATCAACTTAGCCTATCGCCGTCCACTGCTGGACATAGGCCTCCCCCAAGTTGCGCCACAACACCCGGTCCTCTGCCTTCTTCATCCAGTCCCCCCAAGCCACCTTCTTCAGGTCGTCTGTCCACCTGGGAGGGGGGCGCCCTACGCTGCGTTTGCCAATTCACGGTCTCCTGCACTCAAGGACTCGTCTGCTCCAGCGGTCTTCGGTCCTTCGACAGACATGGCCAGCCCACTGCCACTTCAGCTGACTGATCCTACAAGCTATGTGCAGGTAGTATTTATATTTTATTTTATTATATTTCCACATGCCATTAAAAAAAACTAATTCCGAGTTTTTTTCGCAGTTAAAGGCATAACATAACACATGAACGCGATTTCACCAAAAACTCACGAAACCATAAACGAGTTAAAAAAAAAAGACTTTAAAACAACAACTTCATAGTGCGAGTTCAAAAGTGCTTGTAAAACAATACCGGTACTATTAACACATGCAAATGGGTTTTTTGTTATGTCGTCTCTATTTGTCAAACAGAATCCGGGCGCCGCACTTCGACACCTCGAAAAAACCTCGTCAAACGCCATTGCCGCTAACAGTTTGCTTAGGATAGAAGGTTTTTGGTGAAAAAACATAATAATAATATGTCGGAAGGAATTTGGTATGTAAAAGCAGAGTAGGGTAGATCACAGACAGTAAAAAATAAAGACGAAATGCTGCGAACAATCTATTGAAGCCAAAAAAAACCATGTTCCTTCGTGCCAGCGCTCACGCACACACATGCACCTAAAACCGTGCTCACACCTCTCAGTAAACATGTCACGGCATCGTCCAGTAAGTATCGCGACAGCAAATATCCAAATATAATAATTATTTAACTTGGCTGTAGTGAAGTTAGGCACTGCGCATGTTTCCCCGCCTCCCACCTTCGACTGACACCCACAAAATGATTACTGCAACGGTTTTGTGGCAACTTCAGTCCGGCCAAGGTTAATTGATATTGAAATCGAGCGCGTGAACTGTGGACAGACCTTCAGGCATACGGCTATTAAAACCATTTAAACCATGTAACATAACATAACATAACATCACGCCTGTATTTCCCCGAAGGGGTAGACAGAGGTGTAACAGTACACCCACATTTCGCCAGTTATGTCCCATCTAATAAGGGGCGAGCCTATTGCCATTGACCGCACAAATCCAGACTCCGAGCTGCTACTGAGAATTTCCTAATGAAAAAACCCAATAACACTTTGCCCGACCCGGGAATCGAACCCAGGACCCCACGTTTAAACCGTTTATTTTGCCACACATACATAAAATATACATATTACATGCAAAGGTAACTGGACAATTTACAGAGAACACAACATGTATACCTACAACATAATATGTATAGCAAGGGATCCAGCTCAGTATTTGCTATGTTTTTTATTATAAAAAATCTGTTGAAAGTTTTTATACACAATACAATTATTTGAACTTTTCAATAGGTCAGTAAACAATGCCTGTCCGGTTATTAATTATGTAGCAATTTCCATCATATTATTAACGCACAAAGTTGCGTTAAAATTAGTGTTGAAATACTTACGAAAGATTTGACGCACTTTGCTTTCAAATCAATTACTTTTTAGGGTTCCGTACCCAAAAGGTGCTAACGGGACCCTATTACTGTCGCTACGCTGTCCGTCCGTCCATCCGTCTGTCTGTCACAGGGCTGTATCTTTGTAACGGTAATAGAAAACCAGTTGAAATTTTCACAGAATATGTGTTACTATGGCGTCTATCACAGGACAAATACTAAAAATAAAAAAGTCTAAAAAACATCGAAAACATGCATTTTTTCAACGTTTTTGTTCCTGCTCTATCTTCGAAACGGTAATACATACCAGCGTCAAACTTGGCGTGATTATAGTGCATACTATGTAGTTTAGCTATAAATACTAAAAATAGGGCAAACATAGACATATGTGGTGGTACCTACGTAAGAAAGAGATAAAAAAAATCACATTTCACGTACGTTCGTTGATGTCTTTTGATAAACTGTCGTAAATTAAATCAGTTTCTATGGGGTATCAGGTCGATGGGTGGTACGGAACCCTGACGGCGTGAGTCCGACTCACAGTTGGCCGGTTTTATTTAATGTTCTGTTTCCATACAAGTTATCGACGAGGAAAATCGGTGTAATTCTTAGTTTTGAACGTACAACAACAAATAGTGGAGTACTCACTAACATTTAATAACTTTTGTGTGAAAGAATGACCGGCTAGCGTAAATAAAATAGAGGGTGAGCATTTTAGCTTTCACATGACTCAAACTACAAACAGTGTAATCGAGAATTTTGTAGAGACTACATTTGGCGTTGGAGTGGGAGGAATGGGCCCTCAAGGTAGAGGTACCCTCAAGGTATAGGTACTACAATTAGGTACTAATTTGTTCAACAACTGTGATAATTAAAGTTAAACCATTATCAAAGAGAGAAGATCAATAATATATTTCTATGTAGTGAACTTTGAGAAATGTCTCGCATTTTTCTTTTAATAAATGACAAATAATGTTTCAGATGCACCGACGCACACACCTTTTTAAAATTTTGTACTTTATTTCACCTTTGAAAAGAAAAAGGTCAGAATATTGCAACGCCAAAATGCAATCATCAATTTCATTGACAAGAATCCGACCCGATCGGTCCGTAGAATCTTAGCTTAATCTTTAATTAACATTCAAGTCTCGCCGATCAGTTGTTTTAGATAATTTGGCCCACCCAAAACTTTGAACCATCATGGTTTATCAATAATGTTCATACATGGTTTGAATTTTAATTAGTAAAACTAGGCTCTTTCCTGTAGTTAAATTAGTTTGGCGAGTTGAAAATTTTGATTGGTTAAGACAGGTAAGATGGTCATATTCATATACAATATGTAACAAAAACCCTGTTGTTCCTGTGAGCTTCGTTATCAGAATCAATTCATGCATAAGAACACAACTCATTTGGAAAAACTCTTCAGTAAAAAAAATTAAATTAAATATTAAATCATTATTAATTTTAAATTGAAAGTGATTATATCACTCAAAACTTAATCGCTCAGTGATTATATCAATAAAAATAATCAAATTAAATATTAAATCATTATTCGTCCATGTGGTGCCGGACGCAAAGAATTGCACCACCCTTATCTCTTCTCATGGGTGTCGTAAAAGGCGACTAAGGGATTCACCAGAGGATGGGCAGCAGCGTTCTCCGAGTATTTAACCAACCAACTGCAATCGCCAACCCGCCTGCCAAGCGTGGCGATTATGGCATATCCTCCCAACATTTGCATGGGGGAGGCCTATGTCCAGCAGTGGACGTCTTAAGGCTGAAATGATGATTAATTGTAAATTGAAAGTGATATAATCACTTTTAATAATGGTTTAATATTTTATCTACACTCGTATCGTAAAATTCGAATTATGAACTCGAAACTAATGTCATAATGACATACTTTACGCACATGCACCTGTAATGAATTTAAAAAGTTTCATTACGATACAGTTTGCTGAACAAAACAATGCGGTAATTTAATTTTTTTTCCATAACCGCACACTTCAGCCCAACTAAGGAGTTTTTAATGCCACTTCGACCTAACCAAGGAGTTTTCAAACCTTTTTTTAGCAGTCGTACAGTTTGGCACCAATGAGTACACAAAATTCAGGGGGCGCCACTTGTCATACATTGAAAAATTTTATCGTTTAAAATCGCGTTTTTGGCAGAACTTTTGATTGTCATATTGCTTTTAATTATATTTAAGTGTTTACAGGCATATTTTTTGTATGATAAAACAGAGATTGACGGAATCCTGACAAGGATAGAAAATTAGTTCCGATTATAATGTTTTATATTTTATTGTCTATATTTTATTATCTGTGTAGGCGCGCACCAGCGCGCGTGCGCGGCCGCGTGCCACGGCTTACTGGATTTGGACATCGTTACTTGTAAATTTATTGTTATTGTTTACGTTATTATTATGGTTTTGTATGTCGAAAGTTTTGTTCTGGGCAAAAATATCTGACTACAGCAGTGATACTGAACTGAGGAGAATATGACCCCGCCTGAATTTCTGGATGCAGCAACGTAAATGACGAACAATCTTTTACCAGAGAAATCAAGAAAAACAACGATAATGTTACCAAGATTTTGACTTTGGTGTTTTATTTAAAATTGTATGAGTGTAGATAAAATAGTGTATGAAACTGACATAATTAGGTATTAAAACACTCGTGTGATACTATTAAAAACCTCGCCTACGGCTCGGTTTTTAAACTCACACTCGTGTTTTAATAACCCCTATTATGCAACAGTTTCATAAACTACTATAATTTGACTTATTAAAGAGTTTTTCTAAATGAGTTGTGTCCTTACGTATGAATATCGATACTGATAACGTACCTCACAGGAACAACAGGGTTTTTGTTACATGTTGTAGTATATTGTATGATATATATTTCTCATACTTATTATATAAATTCCATGTACTTTATATTATTATATTTAAGTATGTATAATAATGTAGGAAACGTACCTACTTTTACACCGTACCTACCCGCGATCGGTTCCCATTCTTCTAGTCCATCCAAAGGTTGTCTGGAAGAGATTGCCTTGTGCGATAAGACCGCACATTGTACTCACTTAATCTTTTTGTAAACTATTGTCTTTGTTTTCGTTTGGTGTAATGTAAAATAAAGAATATAATGAAAATATAATAAATAAATAAATAAATAGAACACACGGTCGTGTACGGGTACTATAATAACGTTTTATCTTTTAAGCGATAAATGCATTTCTTAACAGACTACTTTGCTGGTTGGGATGTCACCTTGGGCATTCGATCTCCTGCTTTTTATTACCAGATGAATGACCATTCTCTTCAGAATAGATGACCCTGGCTTTATACCAAGGAATCTAAGGATCAAGAAGAAAAGGCATACCGACTGTAAATCACAATACGTACCTACTTATATAATAACTAGCAGACCCGGCAGACGTTTCCCTGCCCGGAAAAGCAGCGCCACATATAGTTAAAATCGTCCCTGCTGTTTAAGAGAAGATCAGTGACATACCGACAGCAGCGCCACCTACAGGGTCCAGTTGTGTTTCCAACCATCCAAGAACCCATTGAAATATACACACAAAATTTCATCCAAATCGGGTTTACGAGGAGTTAGATGAAAAACACACGTACAGAAGAATTATGTAAATTAAGATAATGTCCTCCTGGCCAAATTTCGGTCACAGAGGTCAATCTCAAAGGAAACTAGCCATCTGGACACGAAATATTATAGTGCACAAGTGTGAGCGTAAACACAGGTACACTCTCCATTCCCTCACTCTCATATTCTGATGGGACGGCAATCCGGCACGATCGGAGTGAGATCAGGTGCAGGACGGCTTTACGAGCTCCCGATGCACGGGGATGTAGCACCGCTAATTTCCTCTGACTCCGGGCTGCTAATGAGAAATTTTCTTGGCAGAAAAATCACAAAACTTTTTGTCCGACCCGGGAATCGAACCCAGGACCCCACGCGTAGCATTCGCGCTTACGACCGCTAGACCACCGAACGACGTACTTATTAACATAACATAGGTACACAAATCAATCTTATAAACTTTTATAACCTGTGGTCACACTTAGTGCAATTATTATTTGGTCATAGAACTATTTATTCTGTGATGGTACCATGTTTGATTGATGGCAAAAACGTTGGTAAAGACTTGATTGGTATTCCACAAACGATCTGAACTATCGCTTCGCCTACAAATGACTACTAGAAACTAGACACACGGCTGTGTGATCAGCAAAGTTCGAAAAAGGAAAGGTGCACCAGCCGTGTGTTACACGAACCATTTTATGCTACTTTCCCCCCATAAACCAAAATTATATTATTGTACCTACAAAGTTGTTGGCGTGTCTGTTAAGGCTCCCCCAATTACCAGAAAACCCAAATTTTATGACTGATACTTCTACAATTCTTAAAACTAGTTATTGACGTCCAAATATCACAGTTTTATCACTTCAATTTATCCAATAGCAAGGATCTGGTATCCAGTAGCAGGTATCTGTTCAAACTTTCTTTTAAAACAATCAAAGAACGTTGTACATTCCAGCAGCTATACAAGAACCTCCATTGAACTTGGCACTCATTTAGATCTCAAATATTTTATCGGCGAAGTCCATAATCCTCACTTTCTTTGTGCCAAACTTGGCCCCTTTTTCACATTTGTTTTTGGTGCGATTTTATTATCTCGTGTAGGCACGAGCGATACAAAAATATCTCATGCGATTTGACCACTTTAACTGGTCCTGTGCTGTAAGATACATACATAAACAGCCCATTATCATCCAAGCAGTGATAGTCGATAGATAGGTTGAACGCTTGCCTTCCATGCAGGAGAGTGTGAGTTCGATCCCGGCCCGCATCTCTGACTTTTCGAATTCATGTGCGGATTTATGTTCGATTATCACTTGCTTTAACGGTGAAGGAAAACATCGTGAGGAAACCTGCACACCTGAGAGTGCTCCATACAGTTCTCAATGGTGTGTGTAGTCCGCCATCCCGCACTAGGCCAGCATGGTGGACTAAGGCCTTAGCCTTCTCGTACTGGGAAGAGGCCCGTGCCCAGCAGTGGGACAGTGATGGGCTGGTTATGTTATTTATGTTTATCATCCAACTGCTGAGTACGAGACCCTTCTCTGCGTCACCGACGGCAGTTGTTCCTTTTCCGTTACAAAAATTAGCTTCGCTTCTCTAGCCTTCCCTCCCGTGGAAATGTGAATTGACCCTAAGCGATGGGTGACTTAAGGAGAACGCACACTCGTCTGCGCCGAACGAGCCGAAGTTAACAAAATGTATGTATGTATGTGTGTAATGTGTGTGTTTCCGACAATTAACTCAAAATACGTCTCTTTCGGCACGGACAAGTGTGCGTTCACCTTTATTCTCTGCTGGCAGCCACATAGGCAATGTTAAAACGACCGTAAAAATATCAACTCTTATTTATTTATTTATTGCATAGGGTTCGCCCACAGCATACATATTATCACTATTAGCAAATAATACAGTACAGTATTGTCCTTATATGTACGCCAATTATTAACAATTATTAACTCTTTTTGCCTAAAAGTTATAGAATGGAACTTGGACGAATAAAAAAGGCGGACGAAATCTCGCTAACGAAAAGTGAAGCACCCATAGTAAGACGGCTCGCTTAAAAGTACGGACTGGCATGCACACATTCACACCCATAGTAAGACAAAAAGCCGCGATTACGCAACAAATCTCATTTGACGGTAATCATTGTCGTAGTGTCACAAATAAAATAAGATTAAATATCTGGTGTGGTAAAATTCTGTCGAAATTATAGTGGGTTTAGGAAAAAACTAAGTGCTTCAATATTTTCCTGTCGATGTTCCGTCCGCCATTTTTATTCGTCCAAGGAATGGAAAGCAAGATATTTTATCAGCACAGTCTTACTTCAGTAAATTCGACCTCTGTTTACCTTCTTTTTAAAACAAAACCTTGAATATAACACAACAAAAGATTTTTTGTTCATTTTATGTGTCCATCGCGACTCAGGAAACGAACCCGGGACTTCGAATTAGTATGCAATGTTTATGTTATTGCGTCACGCAATATTTGTAGATACAGGCTGTTGTAAAAAATATCCTAACACTGTCATCAGTTGGGCGGATATAGTAGTGGTAGTGGTTTTACTGATAAAGGTAATTATTTAATCTAAAACGGAACAAGATATTATTTAATTTTCCAATCTTAGAATTGGATCGGATCTGCAAAAGAATAAAAATGTAGAATATTGTAAGTAGGCAATCAAATACCTACTAGGTTTTATAAACAAAATTTAACCTTATTCAGCGATTTGATGCAGCGGGCGATAGATTCACTGAGGTAATATGTATTGTACTACATAATAAAGTAGACATTACGAACAAAAAATATCGCGCAACTTGCTGGCCGCGGAGCACGGGCGGCGCGAGCGTGGCTCTAATACGTGCTACAAACATTTGATTCCAGATGTCTTCTCTAGTACGTAGTACATATTACCTCAGTTGATAGATTGGGGAGTCTATCGTCCGCATAGCACTACCCGCGAGCTAGGGTGATGTCCCAGGTGTACCTGGATATCGCCGAAAAAGAGTTTAGATTAAAAGTGGTAGGCCCTGAAGTGGGCCGCGCTGGATGGGCTACGAATGCTATGAATTGCAGTCCTCATGGCCCATCCATCCAAGGCATATGGCGAAGTTTTTAGTAGGTGCGAGAACCACATAACCACACCGCCTTCCTGGGTGGTGTGACATGCGATTGGCATTTACTACGCCTCAAAAAAAATGGCCTGAGGCCAATCACCTGATGATCTCTTCTAATTCTAAGAAGATACATACAGCACCCAGAAGTGGAAAAATAAGAGGTTTATTATGTTTATTGTAAAAGCCTACAGTTTATTACACCAAAAACAAAAAAAAAAACAAAAAAACAAAATTTAGCGTAGGCATATCTATACGACTACGAATTAACTGAAAAGTTAGTGGAGTCGGTTTAGAAACACTGTTTCTTAATAAGATATCGCTGACGTCCCCCAAAGACGTACCATAGTGGAGGACAATTTTGATACCACGAGCAGTGTTCACGGTAGCTTAGTGGCTAAAGCACTGGCGTACTGAGCCAGGAGTCGCAGGTTCGAATCATGCTCGTGAGCGATTTTTTCTTTCCACAATTTAAAACATTACCAAAAACAAGCTTAAAACATAGCTATACTCACAAAGTATAACACACAATTCCCCTTAAAAATTATCCTCGTTCATTTTCTTAACAATGTCATGAGTTATTACGAGTACGGAACCACAAACGTTTGCGGTTGGCTTCATCGCTGCCGCAATGATTAAAAGAACCCTGATATTATGTTGTCACAATTCTGCATGGCCTCACGTCAGAATTTGTGGTCAAAATGAAGACTTTGTATCATAATTTATAATAATGTTATTTTATTGTAGAATTGATCATACTTAACATGGGTTAAGTACCTATATCCTACATCTGTTCCTCCATCATCAACATCAACTCAACCTATCGCAGTCCTCTGCTGCACATAGGCCTCTCCCAAGTTGCGCCACAACACTCGGTCCTCAGCCTTCCGCATCCAGTCCCCCCCAGCCACGTTCTTCAGGTCGTCGGTCCATATATACATACATTTTATTTTCCTATCTCTTCTCATGGGTGTCGTAAAAGGCGACTAAGGGATTCACCAGAGGATGGGCAGCAGCGTTTTCTGAGTATTTAACCAACCAACTGCGATCGCCAACCCGCCTGCCAAGTGTGGCGATTATGGCATATCCCCCCAACAACATCCAAACATCTTCACAAACTTTCATATTTATAATATTAGTATGATATCTCTCTCTTCTTCGTTGTTTCGCTCTTGACAGAGCGGTCGTGACCATCATGTACCATTGTCGGGCTGCTGTAGCTTGCCTTACGAAGCCTCGCCACCTTTCCCTGCTTTCGGTGTATGTTGCTGTTTTCTTGTGCATACATGTAATGGCCGGCCCACGGCAGACTTAATTAAATCAGGATCAAAATTAGTAGGATAAAATAGGATAAAGGAATAATAAAATCAGTATAATAATATAATCAGTAGGATATCAAAATTGCTTAAAAAAAATATTGTAAAGTTTGCGGATCGAAAGTAGATATAGCGTACACGGAATGTTTTTTTTTTACATAGGTATTTGAAACGAAAATCACGTATTGAACATCCTTCCAATCACCTGTATATTATTAGGTATGGGAATTGTCAACTTACATACATACATAACCAGCCGATTACTGTCCCAATAATGGGGCCTCTATTCAAAATGTTTCAATTTACTAATGCTTACAGTCAAGAATATAAATTATTATTTTAGCAACAACCTGTATGTATAACCCATAATCCAACAGTGATTAGCACATAATAAAAGAGGTTGGGATCTTTGGCGCCGGCTCCATGCAAATATATTTGTGTCTCATTCTATGGGAAATCGTAAAATGTGGCCTTGAATATACAATGAGCAAGATCTTTGATATTTTATGTAACATTGAAATATTTTAACATAACTGCGGTTGTGTTGCCAAAAATTTGAGGCTAGAGATCAATGATATAATGATATTTAAAAGTATAGATATGTCATACCCTAACAAAACGAACCAAAAAAAATGTTCTGTATGCAGCGGCAGCACAATACATATAAACTAGCACAAAGTAAGAAGTTGATTACTTCAAGTTACTTTCGTATCAAAACACTTTCTGTACACACACGACGGCATATTTTTTTTGTCACCAGTCACGCTCGGCGCCTTACTTGACGCAGATTAATAGAAAAACGTCCTAATTAGGACGTTTTCGAGTCTTCAGATTGCGAGCTCAGTAGCACATTTGTACTTTTAAATATCATTGTTAGAGATGTATTTGTGTACCTACATACGGCCAAAATGAATATTCTTAGCTATCTACGATTTGCCCTACTGGAGATAGAAATTTGACATATTTTGTATAGAGCTTATGTCAAACTATAATATTCATCAACATCATCATCATTTTAGCCGAAAGACGTCCACTGCTGGACAAAGGCCTCCCCCAAACTTCGCCACAACGACCGGTCCTGCGCTTTCCGCATCCAGCGGATTCCCGCGACCTTCATCAGGTCGTCGGTCCACCTTATGATAAACTAAAAAAATTACCTAAAGCTACGTCTCCTGCGACCATATTTTTATTATTTCTAACAAAATGGGAGCGTGGCCTAGCTGTTTGGCTATAAAAAATATTTTTTTCGAGGTTTTCTTGTATGGAGACGGAGACCCCCTTTGGTTTTAGACTTTTTTATTGTTAGTATTTTTCGTACCCCTAGCCCCTAGTACACATATTCTGAGTAAATTCCAACCGGCTATCTGTTACCGTATACAACCCTATGACAGACAGACGGACGGACAGCGTCACAAGACTAATAGGGTCCCGCTTGGCACCCTTTTGGTACGGAATCTTAAAAAACCACGAGCAAAACTTATATCACCCGAAAAAAGGCCCAAATTTTTCAACGAAAAAAAACCTGAATTATAAATGACGGCTACGACACACAAATTGAATTTCAATAAAATTCACAGGTTGCAGTTCCGTTTTAAATTTAATATTTTTCCCGAATAACTGTTTGTCAATCATATTTTTTTATTTGTACTCCCGGATCGATGTTTGCTGTGATAACAGGCAGTTGATTGGGTACAGACAGACTTATGCCTACTTATTTTATACTAGAGGGCGTCCGCGGCTTCGCGCGCGTTTATCGCATATCCCGTCGCAGGCTTACAGCGTGAACAAGTAACAAATTCAAAAACTTCGCATTTACAATATTAGAGCGGTTGTTGTCAAAAAAAAACTTCGTCGTTTATTACAAATTCCTAGGGAACTGTCTTCCTGGGATAAAAAGTAGCCTATACAACGTGTACCAGAAATGTTTGGTCATATTTGAAGAGCTTATCCAGGGAATGCTATCGAACAGCTTTTACTATGGGAACAACCTTAAAATCGCGAAAAAAATATCAGCTGATCCTTACATTTTGTCGAGCGACTTCGATGATTTAGTAGGGAACAGCTGATAGCTGACAGGGTTGGTCCCATAGTAAAAGTTTTTCTATGCTATGCCCTGAATGAGCTCTTAAAACATGACCACGCATTTCTGATACACGTTGTATGTACGTTTAATACACTCTGATTATGCTGAGTGGTTGTAGTCAAATAATGTCTTTGTCGTTCATCGCGCATCTCTCGAAAACTATTTATTTTCTCGGGGTAAAAAGTAGCCCATGTACGTTTATGACACTGATTAAGCTTAGTTTGTTATCGTCAAATAATTTATTTGTCGTTTATCGCGCATCTGTCGGGAACTGTATAATCCCGGGATAAAAAGTAGTTTTTAAGTACATTTATGACACTGATTATGCTGGATGGTTGTCGTCAGATAATTTCTTTGTCGTATATCACAAATTCCTAGGGAACTGTTTGTTTTCCCGGGATAAAAAGTAGCCTATGTACGTTGACACCATGTTTATGCCGAGTGGTTGTCGTCAAATATTTATTTTTGTCGTTTATCGCGCATCTGTCGGGAACTGTATAATCCCGGGATAAAAAATAGTTTTTAAGTACGTTTATGACACTGATTATGCTGAATGGTTGTCGTCAAATAATTTATTTGTCGTTTATCACAAATTTCTAGGAAATTGTTTGTTTTTCCGGGATAAAAAGTAGCCCATATACGTTGACACCCTGATTATGATGATCGTCAAAATTTAATATTTATTTTTGTCGTTTATCACATATCCCTCGGGAACTGTATATCTTCCGGGGGTAAAAAGTATCCAATATTTACGCTTTTGAGACCCTAATTATGCCGAGTGGTAGTCGTCAAATAATTTATTTGTTGTATATCGCGCTTAAGCTGAGTGGTTGTCGTCAAATAATTTCTTTTTCGTTCATCGCGCATCCATCGGAAACTGTTTATCTTCCCCGGTAAAAAAATATCTAATATCCTTCTCCAGGTCCCAGGTTACCCGTACCATTTCATTACAATCGGTTCAGAGGTTTAGCCGCGAAGAGGTAACAAACAAACAGACAGATAGTTACTTTCATATTTATAATATTAAATATGGATTATATAGCGATATGACTTTGTTTTATATTAATAAAATATTAAAGGCAACTACTGAAACTATTGGACTGATTGTTTGATGTGAATGCCATTGTGTATTTGTTAGCGGATGAATGGATGATGTATTTGACTTTTAAATTCCATGTTACGTTTTTTCCATTTGTTCAATCTAAAAGAGCGGAGCGGAGCGGGTCAGGGAGGAAGGCTCCCTCGTTGATCCAATCCGCCGCAGGAGAACTGGTCAGTGCAAGTGGCTATTCGCCGAATTGATGGCACCCTAACCAGCGGCCAGCAGCCAGCCAGTCAACCAGCCAGCTAGCCAGCGTCAGCGAGCCAGCCAGCGGCCAGTGACCAGCGGGCGATAGACTTGGGGAGTCTATCGTGCGCATTGCCCTCATTTCCAGCCCTCGAGCTGCGGTGAAGTCCCAAGTGTGCTGAGAAATTGCCGAAAGACAATTTAAGAAGAAAATAAAAGGGCTTGAAGTGGAGTCACTCTGGATGGGTCGCCAATACCATTGCATGCATTGCCTCGAGGCCCATACACCCAAAGCGAGAGTAGGCACATGGCGGAGTTTTAGTGAGTGCGAGTCCCACAAAACCACACCCCCTCCCCGGTGTTGTGACTTGCGATAGGCACTTTCTCCGCTAAAAAAGGTGGAATGACAATCTTCGGAAGGAGGCTGGTAGAAGCTGAATGAGAGTTAAAAAAAAACGTAATTCTACACATTTTAACTTCGTTCAGTTCCGCTAACCTCATTCTTAAACTTACGAAGAAACAAACTCTTTCACGAATTCGTTCAACACGTTGAAAGGCAGATTTAAATATTTACACTCGTTACACCAAAACTGATTAAAGAAATTCGTTTTGACTTTCAAAAGATAAAAGATTGCGAAAGGGATCCTTCGTTTGTTTTAAAATTTTGTACACAATAAGTGGTGAGCTAATTTGAACCTTATGTCATGGAGATAAGAGAGTTGATTGCTGATTAATCTAATCTAAATTTTGGGCGGGCCCAGAACTGAAATATAAGCGGTGATCACGAAAGTAGTGTAGGAGCTAGGTAGGTTTGCATATTAGAAAAAAATATCAGCTTGTAAATATTGACTGTTGTGACTTCAGACAGTTAAAAGTACGGTTTCCTCGCAAGATTTTCTACAACTGTATGTCAGGGGTATCTAATATTAACTTAGAAAGTAGGTACACAATAAATGAATTTGAAAATTAAAGGTACTTGCCAGTTTTTTAGAAGCTCACTTAGAACTAAATTGAAGAGAAAAAGTAAATTGCTTGCTAAAGAGATAATGATTGGATCTTCTATAAAGAAGATCCTTTCATTATCTCTTTTTGGTATAAACCAATATTTTTTTACTTATCATAATATTAATATCCTATTAAGTCAATGTTTTCAAACTAGATCATAATATAGTACAGTACATGTCCCGGTGTAACTTAGCAATTAATAGCAATCCACAAACATAAAACAATAGCAAAAACAGATTCCTTTAATTTTTTTAGATCATGATTTAACCCTACAGTCTGTCTCCCGGCCTACTTTAGCAGTTAATAACAACGAGTTGATTCGTATTGATGGTTCCGTACGGTGGCGACTGCTAACTTAATTGGTTTTCGTTTCGTGCTTATGCGTGTAGATTTTTCGTTTAGGGTTCCGCAAGCATGAGGAATGACCATTGGGATTTGATATAGGGGTGTGAATTGTGGCTTTATTTCTCATCCCAGCCTTTTTAGACATCAACCTGTAAAGTTAAATATCACCTCAACCTGTTAACCTGTTGTTCAGTCGGGGTGCATTAAAAAAGCCTCCACGAGTGACGATAATTAATTGATCGTTCGGCGCACCCTGGGCAGTCAGTCCTGCTACCAACCTGCTGACTGGGTAATCTTTTTCCCACGACATGAGCTATTATCATTATGTAGCTCATGTCGACACGACAAAAGAAGATCTGTTAAGTCCAGTATTAAAATGAACCTTCAACAGTCCAAACATGGAAAGTTGCCACAACCACCTGGCTTTGCAATCGGAATGGTGATCAAAAGTATCAGTATTAGTATGTTGATACTAGCCTATGCCCGCGGCTTCGCCCGCATGGATGGTGTTTATCGCGCATCCCTCGGGAACTATTCATCTTCCCGGGGTAAAAAGTAGCCTATGTTCCATCTGAATGACAAATTTAATTTAAATCCATAGAAATTGAAATAGAAATAAACTCTATTGCATTAATTGTGGTAAGTACATAAAAGATCTTACAATAATAATTTGTGGTCAGCACAATTTACCTCATAAGGCATACAATAGAATCTTCAAGTTAACTTGAAAATTTTTGATGCATAAGATACAGGAATTAGATGTCATTATATTTTATTACCTATTCAATTTTCTCATTGGTTACACGATAAATGTCACATAACTATATACCTACCTAGCAGTGGCGCCAAATTTTACATTATGCCACATACCATACCTAGTCAAAATATTATTAGAAATAATAAAAGCGACTTCAAAAACCTTAACTAAAAAGTAAAAAATTATCATTGTATGTATTTTAAAATCTTAACATAAACCAAAATTTTGAAGGCGGCGTGTGATTGACCCTTTGCGTCATGTAATGTACAATCAAGCGCAATATCTATAGTAAACAGTTTATGTGAACGTACATGAAAATCACGCGCCGCCTTTAAAATTTTGGTTTATGTTAAGATTTTAAAATACATACAATGATAATTTTTTACTTTTTAGTTAAGGTTTTTGAAGTCGGTTTTATTTTTTGTTAAAAAGTTTTTTCATACTTATTAGTTGAAAATTGCGTGGTTTTTTTTTTTCGAATGGGCTCTCGCAGGTGGGACCGAAGTCCCATTTCTGCTTAACCGAGCTTAGTTGGCGGAGAGTCCCATGTGGGACTCCATTCGCCGAAAGTTTTTTTCCCTAACTTATAAACTAAATACGCGGTATTAATAATAATACCGCGCAAGCGGGTGCCCCCCAAGGGGGGGGCTCGAACCTCGCTGGGGCATTGCAGGGGGACCCCGCAGTTCCTATGTCCCCCTAGCAGCCGTTGCTGCATCGAATTGGTTACCTCGAAAGTAGCGGGCTTTCGGTCTATCGGGTGACGTGCTAAAACGCCGTTAAGCGGCAGGCCTCGCCGGCGAAGCTAAGACCTACCTAAAACCTAAACTTGCGAGGTTTGATTCATAAATGTTTATATAACAAATTTGAGAATATTTTTTTTAGTAACCTTTGCTATCCCACTGCTGGGCAAAGGTCTCGCTCATGTTCTTCCAAACGTCCAATCACTATTGTGAAAAAAAAACACGCATATCGGCCAAGAATTCTCAGAAAAACGAACCAATGAGCAGATCATCTAGATAGGCGAAGTTAAAATAACCTGATTTATTGAAGCTGTTTAAAAAACTACTCAACCTAAGTCAATAAAATTTATATGGGACCACCGCGCGGACTTTCTCTACCAAATAAAAAAACAACCACGTAAATCGGCCCACAAATCTCGGAGTAATCGGTATATACATGGAAAAAAAAAAAATAAAAAAAAAAACCCGCCGAATACATAACCTCCTCCTTTTTTTGAAGTCGGATAAAAACATGTAATTGATTCATTAAGGTCTGTGAAATAAAATTATTAAAGCAAAATTTCAGAAATAGTTATCATAACAATGGTCAAGGAATATTATGTCAGTTTTGTATTATAATATTCATTCAAATCATAAAAACAATTATCAATGAGTATTCTTTTTAATACTACTACTACATCATACAGTAGTTTTTGTGTGAAAGAGTAACAAACATACATCCATACATCCTCACAAACTTTCACGTTTATAATATTAGTAGGATAGGATTAGTAGACACGAGGAACGGGACAAGTTGAATCTTTCTACAGGTGTAACCATTCTACTGATAGGTGTAACATTTCTATTTCTTCTCATCGTGTCAATAGTTCAAATAAGTATCATCATCATCATCATCATTTCAGCCGAAAGACATCCAAAGCTGGACATAAAACTCCCCCAAGCATCACCACAACGACTGGTCCTGCGCTTTCCGCATCCAAAAAAGTATTTCTGAGTTTAAATATTTATTACCTTTCTACTTACAGGTAGAATCTTTCTACTGACACGTGGAACCTTTCTACTTACAGGTAGAATCTTTGTACTGATAGGTAGAACCTTTCTACAGGTGGAACCTTTACGTAGATGGACCCTTCTTACAGGTGAATACTTTCCACAGGTTCTTTTACAGTATTTTTTGATATTTTTTTAGAACGGTGATGCATTACATAGAACCAAAACTGCCTTTAGCCATAAGCCACAAAAAGCAAAGTACACTATATTTCAATGGTGTCTGTAGTAGGCTAAATCATACCAGACCAGCGTGATGGACGAACTCTAAGACCCTTCTTATTCTGAGAAGAGGCTCGTGCCAAACAGTGGGATAACAATGACCTGATTATGCACGAAAAACAATGATGCCGTGTCGTGCAACTAGAGCCTGACGTTTCAAAAGTGCCTGTAATTAGGTTTATTTTAAATAAAAAAACAATGATGCCGTGTCGTGCAACTAGAGCCTGACGTTTCAAAAGTGCCTGTAATTAGGTTTATTTTAAATAAAAAAACAATGATGCCGTGTCGTGCAACTAGAGCCTGACATTTCAAAAGTGCCTGTAATTAGGTTTATTTTAAATAAAAAAACAATGATTCCGTGTCGTGCAACTAGAGCCTGACGTTTCAAAAGTGCTTGTAATTAGGTTTATTTTAAATAAAAAAACATTTGAATTTGAATTTAAATTTGATGCAGAACCCTCAATATTTGGCAGATCCATTCCTTTTATTTTAACAGATATTTTTCAAGTTAATCAAATATATTTTTTTCTGCCCTCAGGAAACAAATCTTAATTATTGTGTTTCATAAAAGCAAATATTTAGTTTTAGATCCGCAATATCGTTTCATGATAAATAATAATATTATTAAGGTGAATACTTCAGGGTAGCCCGCGAAATTCAAAATTTCTTGCGTTTTTTGCTAATTGTGGTTCTGTTTTGTGTTGTATATCAATCAAAATACGATTTGCGGTAATAATAACAATATATCTACTGAATAATACTTATAAAAATATGAACCTAGCTTTATTAGCTCTAGAACCTCGATAATCGATAATTTGATCGTAAATTGATATAATCGAGCTTGTACAGCATATAGAGCTAGGTAAATATTTTTATGAGTATTATTCAGTAGATATATTGTTGTTACTACCGCAAATCATATTTCGAATTATACACAGCGCGAAATACAACTACAATTTGCAAAAGACGCTAGAAATTTTGAATTTCGCGGGCTACCCTGTAGCATTCACCTTAAATTAATCTTCGGTCTTGTTTAATTGTTGGGTATTTTTGTTAGCCATTATTATGAGTTTATGGTTGCAATTGATTCGCTAATTGGTAACAAATAATTTGATAAAAGAGATTGTTTTAAACCACGTTCTAAATAGAAAGCGAATTGATATTGCATTGTCATCCAGTCCTGAGCTATGTCAAAGAATATCTAATACAGTCAAACCTGGGTGAGTGAGAACTGGATAAACGAGAAAACTCTACAAGTGAGAGTAATTGCCAGGTCCCGTTATTTTAAGCCTCGAAAACCTCTACAAGCGAGAAACAGGAACCTCTATATGAGAGTCGGTTTTCACGTCTGGACCTCTATAACTGAGACTGCCATGCCCTATACCTCTATAAGCGAGAGTTGACCGTATTTATTATGTGGTATGACACTTTCATGGAACTGCACATATGGTTCGCCTAACAAAAAAATAAATAACGAATCGAGCGTCTTTGTGTCCCACCTAGGTCATTGTTTTTGCATCGCATTCTCTTAGAATGGCCAAATGTGCATCTGCACCGACCTTTTTGTCAAACTTATTACAGTTGATATGTATCAATTGCAAAGAAAGTTTCTACAACTATTTAGTTACCTCTGTAAGTGAGAAAAACCGCTCCTGCACCTCTTTAAGTGAGAAACTTGGTTAAGGGAAAAACCTCCATGAGCGAGAAAAAGATTCCGGTCTCTTGAACTCTCGCTCATCCAGGTTTGACTGTAGTACTAACGTACAGAGCAGCCATTCACCGCCCCCCGTCAATTCAAGATTCCTCGCGCGCGCCCTGCACGCGTCCGCAGTTTGACGGCACTTGGACTGCAGTCGTGCAATGGATGTCAATCGCCAGTTGCTATACAAGCACGCCATCTCTGAGAACTGAGAACTACTGAGAAGCGCTTGGAACCCAGTCGGCACTACGAGCGGCGAGCACCCCTAACCTATACGTGTGTGTGCGTTCTTATACAGACGTAAACTTGTGTATGTAGGTGGTGATAGCATTCATATTGTATTGAGTGTCAGAGGTATGGCTATGTTTAAAGTTTCAAGTCTCTAGCCCATCGGGAAGTTTGCAAAATTTGTACCGAACAGACAGACATGAGGGAAAGCAAGTTATTATATAAAGGTTATAAAATAGCGATATGAGCTAAAGGCCGACATGAAGATAAGCAGTTTAACCACATAACTAGATAGAATGGCCATGTGGGCAGGGCGCGCGTGGCAGCACCGTGCACCATAGTGCAGGATATTTCAAAGCCTTTCTCAGCACGCCTTATGACTTGTTTCTATAAATACTGGAACAAAAACCCGCAAAAATGCCTTATTGTCCTGTTTCTAACTGCAGAAACAAAAGCTGTGAAGTACATTTGTTTTTTGGTTTTTTTTAATAATGACCTCAAAATGTAAGGCGAAGTTTGTTCGGAAAGTTGCCACGCATAAATCGCAAGTAAAATTTTGATTACAACCATTGTACCTATTTTTACCAGTGCGTCCTGCCTGTCATGACTTACGGTGCCGAGACGTGGACACTGATAGTTGGGCTAGTCCACAAGTTCAAAGTCGCTCAGCGAGCTATGGAGCGAGCTATGCTTGGAGTTTCTTTGAAGGATAAAATCCGAAACGAGATTATCCGTAGAAGAACCGGAGTGACCGACATAGCTTGTAGGATCAGTAAGCTTAAGTGGCAGTGGGCTGGCCAGGTCTGTCGAAGGACCGATGGCCGCTGGAGCAGACGAGTCCTTGAGTGGAGACCGTGAATCGACAAACGTAGCGTAGAGCGCCCCCTCGCCATGTGGACCGACGACCTGAAGAACGTGGCTGGGGGGGACTGGATGCGAAAGGGACCGAGTGTTGTGGCGCAACTTGGGAGAGGCCTATGTCCAGCAGTGGACTGCGATAGACTGAGTTGATGAAGGTTTGTGTATGGGAAGTAAAAACCTTCATGACTTTCTGCCATCTTTGTGTTTATTTTATTCTAACAATGTCAGTAACTATCACGTGCTACTTGACTCAACAACTGTAAACGCAAAAAAAAATCTTTCTTATAAACATGTTTGAAATGTAAAATTATGTTAAATAAAAAATCTCAATATTTCCAAAAGGCAAAGCTGATTAGTGATCAATACAATTGGTGCGCGGGAGTGGGTCGGGTTATGTCGGAAGCTAGGTATTGTCATGCGTATGCGCATAGTTTAGTTAAATAGAGTGGATACGGACACAGGGAAGTTGTAATATTTTTTAATAGAAGTCTCGAAACACGGGAAAAATAAGCAATAATGAAAAAAACTGTAAAATCTTTAATCAAATGTCCATGTTATTAGCACCTTAATTTATTTTCACTAGACAGGGATAGCATTATCAAAATATGACGTCATTGTTCAAAACATTCATATATCAATAACTTGAACAGCCAACGTGTTAAAAAAATCTTATGGTATGACAAGACGTTGTATGGCGCAACTTGGGAGAGGCCTATGTCCAGAAGTGGACTGCGATAGGCTGAGGTGATGATGACGAACTAAAGGCCCGTAACAACTGCTATACCACCTAGGCTGTTGCCTAAATGGTACCGCAAGTCGCGATCGCCAAACTGAGACATGAAGATGGAAAGTCTTATGTGATTTTAATGTCACCGGCACCCGTACCGTTCGCACCGGAACACAGCAATGTCAGTTGGTGGCAGAAATGGGTACGTAACCACTTTTACTCTACTTACATCCAAGCGAAGATACTTCCATGTCCATTCCACTCTAACATAGCTGGTGTTTACATTATCATAAACTGCACAATGGCGCCGCATTGTAATGACTTACACCCACGCGTGGGCAACACTACAGTTTAGAGTGTGGGCTAAAATAGAAGAGAGAGCGATTTCGAATTTACCTAGGTACTTAATACCGAATGGTGTTCCGTGTGGTCTCGGACGTAAAGAATTGCACCACCCTATATCTTCTCGTCAGCGGTCTCTGAGTATTTAACCAACTATCAGCAGCGTTCTCTGAGTATTTAACCAACCAACTGCGATTGCCAACCCGCCTGCCAAGCGTGGCGATTATGGCATATCCCCCCAAGCTACTTGGGGGAGGCAGTGGACGTCTTTCGGCTGAAATGATGATGATGATGATGATGAATACCGAATCATTATCATCATCATCATTTCAACCGAAAGACGTCTACTGCTGGACATAGGCCTGCCCTAAGTATTGCCACAACAACCGTGCTGCACTGATATCATTGACCTCTCTGTTGATATTCTGTCAGTCGGTTGTCAATGTTTTTTTCGATTTAAATCTTTCTAATTAAGTAGTGTATTCCTCGCTTTCTAGCTTGTATTGATTACCAAAATAAACCTCATCCGGCCTCGCCTGGCCTGGCATCTGGTATTGTTTGTTTATTTATTTATTTAGCTACGCAATATCTTCTCGTCCAAAATACCGCAGTGTCTCAAGACAAAGTCTTTGACCAGTGTGTGTTGCCAGTAATTACTTACGGTACTGAAATGTGGTTGCTCACAATGGGCCTGATAAGAAGGCTCAAAGTCACTCAAAGGGCAATGAAGAGGGCTATGCTCGGAGTGTCCCTGCGTGATCGAATCAGAAATGACGACATTCGCAGGAGAACGAAAGTAACCGACATAGCCCGTATGGGGATCATTGCTTGCAGAACGGATGGCCGATGAGGCAGTAAAGTTCTGGAGTGGCGACCGCGTACTGGAAGGCGCAGTGTGGGTAGGCCCCCCACAATGTGGACCGACGACCTGGTGAAGGTAGCGGGAATCCGCTGGATGCGGAAGGCACAGGACCGGTCGTTGTGGCGATGCTTGGGGGAGGCCTATGTCCAGCAGTGGACGTCTTTCGGCTAAAATGATGATGATGATAATGATGATGGTGTTTATTTATTTATAGTTAATTAACACGATAGAAAAACCAATTACATTAATTAAAATAGAAACGATACACAATATAACGATATTACAATTTACATATATGACAAATTACATATATGACCTTAACATGGAACAGTGGACACCCTCGCATACATTATCTCACAGAACATCAGACATACTAGCAAAATTTTATTCCATCCGTCCGCAAACACATCACATTCAGGGTTAGCAACCAGGAGGGCGTTGAGCGCCTTTAAGGTACGGCACACTGGGGGGGACTCAGTTGGATGTTAAATTTTTGAATCCAAAAAATTAATTCAACGGATAATTTCTAAAATCTTTTTTTTTTTTTTTTTTTGTCAACCTGTACTGTACTGCTGGGCAAAGGTCTCCCCCATATTCTTCCAAACCTCCCTATCAGTAGCTATAAAATATATAAAATATTCATTATTCTAATTTAATTTAAATGATTACGTGAGTTTCAGGGACGGGTGTGGGATGTCAGACGTAACACATCATATGCAACTACAGTAAGGCTCGCTCGTGTTTTTTTTATAATGATCTCTGATATCTTCTAACTTGGACTCCACAAAGAGAGTTCAAATAATAGTAACTTACTATCTCTTAAGTTCATAAAAAGGCAACGTTTGGGCTATTCCATTAAAGTGCTCTTTACGGCATGTTTTATAAGACAAAATGCTATTTTCGGAGTTTTGACCCTTTTTATCGTACCATTGTAAAATGTTACTACTTGTTTAGGTAAAATTTGGATCAGATCAACTAGCAAAGTCAACATGGACCTCCTAAAAACACTCCATAAACTCGTAAACAGTCAGTCCGACATATAAGGGATTTTGACATCCAATCCAAATAGACCAAATCGCGAACGTTCTCGAAATAGACCAGGCAGGTTTTGAGCACGCGTAGGTGAAGCGAAGAGGTGTGTCAGGATCGTAGGGGGTAGAAATCCATAGTCTCTGCCTATCCCAATGGGAAACAGGCGTGGTATAGGCGTGTATTTATGTTATCCTCATACACTACTAGGGTTTGAATAACCTGTCTATCGGCAATAACCCCTACTTGGTTTCAGTAACTTGTCTATCGCCAATAAGCCCAACTAGGCTTTCAGTAACCTGTCTATCGCCAATAAGCCCAACTAGGCTTTCAGTAACCTGTCTATCGCCAATAAGCCCAACTAGGCTTTCAGTAACCTGTCTATCGCCAATAAGCCCAACTAGGCTTTCAGTAACCTGTCTATCGCCAATAAGCCCAACTAGGCTTTCAGTAACCTGTCTATCGCCAATAAGCCCAACTAGGCTTTCAGTAACCTGTCTATCGCCAATAAGCCCAACTAGGCTTTCAGTAACCTGTCTATCGCCAATAATCCCAACTAGGATTTCAGTAATCTCTCTATCAGCAATAAGCCTTACTAGGGTTTCAGTAACCTGTCTATCTACAATAAGTCCTGTCTATCGTTAATAAGCCCTAAGGGTTTCAGTAACACTTTATCTATGATACGCTTTTTGGACCACTAGGCGAGAGGCAGAAACTTGATTGATTGACATTTAAGTCCCATAGGACCTATGTAAACATTCTGGTAGGGCTAATCGTTGATAAATAGTAAAAGTAAAAAATATACATACACCCGTATACAACATGTTGATCTGCATTCGTGCCATATAGGAGGTAACTATACCACTGATGCTGAACACGAATCAATAAAAAAATCAATACCAATTTATTTTATTTTATTTAAATACCTATTTATAAACAAACAAATACCCTCCGTGTGTCGCGTGCGACACAAAAACGATGCGTGAGAAACCACCAAATCAATTTGCTGGTATTTCCACCCATTGACAATGCCGCCAATTATTTATTTTCAGAGTCGTTCGGGATTTATTCTCAAACTCTCGCTATGTTTCTAAGGGAATATTTGGGTATTAATTAATCGTAGAATTTATCAAGTATTTTTAGATGAGTCAGCACATCATTTATCATTTGCTCTAGAAATATGGCACGGTTATAGATCAACATCTTGTATAGGTCTTATGAGCAACTGGATCGAGTGATCTTTTTTTTTTCAGTGATATAATCAAAACGGACATTTAGTCAAAAATTGTCAAAACTCATAGCCAGAATCAAAAAATTTGTCACTCACAAGCGAATGAAGCTATAACGCGATATGTGGATCACTCAATTCAGACATTTACCAAAACGGCTACGAGCTGAATCACGGCAAATACTTTGTGGACGAGATACATACATATCTAAAAATTGTACACAATTTGTAAAAGTATTGAACAAAAAGTCAAGGCTCTAAAAGAACCGGTAAGAAACTTCATGGTTATTGGATAGGTTACTGGGTTGCCATAACTTGATTGGTTTAGGTATTACAGATTCCTATAATGTACCGAACGTGTAAAATAGAGCGCGCGTCAAAATAGTGTCCAGAGTACCGATTTCAATATCTAACGAATTTACCCAATCCAATTCCTATGATATTTAGTTTAGTCAATACCCGCTCAATATTAAACCAATGTGACGCTATAGTGGTACATTCAAGAGTAAGAAATGATATTAATCCAATTCCGATCTATTGGAATTACTTTCAAGAGTAGGCCTGCTGATCCCCTAATCCGTTAGAAGCTATCTATCATAGGTGGAATTAGGTTACGAGTTTATTTATAAGCCTAGTGTAGCAACAAAAAATTAGATTTTCGTGGCATTCATCAACTCAGCATATCGCAGTCTACTGCTGGACATAGGCCTCTCCCTAGCTGTGCCATAACACTCGGTCCTCCGCTTTCCGCAGCCAGTCCCTCCCAGCTACCTTCGCTGGGTTTGCGCATTCGCAGTCTCTACTCAAGGACTCGTCTGCTCCAACGGTCATTGGTCCTTCGACAGACATGGCCAGCCCACTGCCACTTCAGCTTACTAATCCTACTAGCTATGTCGGTCACTCTGATTCTTCTCCGGATACTTGGTAAGTCTTAATCACTGAGAGTAATCCTGAATAACAAGAAACATTCACAAATAAAACATGCATTCACTGTTTGCCAAACCCTCAAAGCAGTCAGAAGTAATCCAATATGCAGGCAGATCATAAATATCTTCAGAAACGCCTCCTGTTATGGAAAGAAACATTATTTTATTCCTTTTTTTAATTTTTGTACGTTTGCACCTTTGAGTCCCTGGATGGTTCAGGTAGCTGGATCATTTACGATATGCGAGTGATATTGTTTAAAAATTGGGCTATGAATACCCAGTATCCAGTAAATGGGTTGCGGGGGTCTGATAGCAGTCACTCAGTGTAAAATACCGATATTCAGCCGCATCTGGTTAGACTGGAAGCCGACCCGACAGTCTCGGAGAAAAAGAAAGAGAAAACAATGCTTGGGGCCATAAAACGTATAAGCATAGCTCAAACTTAAGTGCACTATTTCTAACTGGTTAATACCCGTTGTATATTGAACCCTTTTTTTAAGCAGAAGAAATGCCTATCACCAGTCACACCACCGGGGAGGCAATAGCGGCGTGGCATGTGAGGCTTGCATCCACTTAAAACTCCACCATGTGCCTACCTTCACCTTGGCCACGAGAACTGCTGCGCATGACATTCGCAGACCATCCAGCGCGGCCCACTTCAGGGCCTTCCAATTCTAACCTTAACTCTCTTTCGGCGATGTATGTTGAACCCAGCCCAGTCCAGCCCACCCGAGTGCCAGATGGCGGCGCGTTTATGTCTTTTGTTCGCAAATGTTTCCCACGTGGCACTGGGTGACGCGGAACTAATAGGTATGCGGTGCGGAATTACTTAGCACGATTTAAAACCACCCATGCGACGTGTGCTGGGCTGGGTTCAATTCACTTGTGGGTTTCTATTTCAGGTTTCACGATTTCTATGTGCCAAGTTTCATCAAAATTGATACAATAGTCTAGTTCTAATGAGGTAACAAACAGGCAGACACTAAATATTTATGATATTATTCTGGATTCGCTTTGGATTTTTCTTTAATGCTTTCTGTCCTTAGTTTTAAACTAGGATTCTAGCACGATATTTTTTTACTCAATGTGCTCAATTTGTGCATAAAAGTTCATTAAAATATTTACTTTTGAAATATTAAGTTTTTGCTCATTATTGTAGTTATTAGTTTAAAGTCCTGAAAACATAATGTAATAATTAACTACTATTAGCAGTAGTAGAGCTCCTTTGTAAAAGAGCTCTTCCGGGGAAGTACTACCACCGTACCTACTTCTCCGCCAAACAGTGATGCTTGCATTGCTGTGTTTCGGTCTGAAGGGTACGGGTGCCGGTGAAATTACAATCACATGAGACTTTCCATCTTCATGTCTCAGTTTGGCGAACCGACTTGCGGTACCATTTAGGCAACAGCCTAGGTGGTATTGAACTTGTCATGGGCAAAGGTAACCGCTTAACATCAGGTGGGCCTTTAGCTCGTTTCGCCATCCTATACTACAAAAAAATTTTTTTTATATAAAACCACAAATAAAACTGTCTGACGACGTCTGTGGTCTGGTGGTTCGAGTGTCGGACTGCTGATCACGAGGTCGTGGGTTCGATTCCCACAGGACACGAATATTTATGTGATGAACATAAGTGTTTGTGTTGGTCTGGGTGTTTCTTATGTATTATAAGTATGTATGTACAAAAAAAAAGTATCTAAGTATTATATCCATTGTCTAGTACCCATAGTACAAACTCTGCTTAGTTTGGGCCTAGATGGTGCTGTGTAAAATATCCTAAATATTTATTTATTTACCATGTTTTTGTGACGTTTCAGACAGGTCCTATGAAGAAGAACCAGCAAGAAACTCCATGGATGTACACTTTTTGAAATAATCAATGAATATCATTAAAGTATTTCTAAGCTTTCTATGATCTGAGGTCCTGTACCCTATACTTGCATAATTGAAGTATGTTCATAATTGACCATATAATTTATGTCTAAGCTCTTATATTTTGAGGACATAAATATATTATTGAAACGTCAGGTCAACTGACGGACTTAAAGATTCGCAGAATTGGAGTAGGTACTACAGTTCTAGAAGTCACTTGGTTCTCGAGAGCAAACTTAAAGTAAGATGATAATGATTCCCACCATACCTTGGAAAGGACTAGCACCATAATTAGCAGAATTAAGTTCTCTTTGCATGCCTTATTAACTCAACTGCACTTACCTGTATCCACCTTCCTAAGGCCAATTCTCGTAAATCTCAATCTCCTGACAATTGATGTTTCTGATTGCCGTTTATTGGTGAGGTTTAATGGCCAAAGTGCATAGACATATACACCATGACTTTTTAATCACCATCCAAATTTTGTTATATGATCTTTGCTGAAACTAATAAAATACGTGTTTTTTATTTTAGTCATTCGTTATTAAAATATTGAGATATGGCATCACAAAGTTTACGTTTGACTTATAAATTACTGTGATAAAAATAATAAAACACGTGTTTTTAGCGTTCCGTAGTCCTACAAGGAACCCTTATAGTTTCGTCATGTCCGCCCGTCTGTCCGTCTGTCCGTCTGTCCGTCTGTCCTAATCCTTTACAGCTTAATAACTTCTCCAGTTATAAACATAAGTAAATGAAATTTTGTTTAAAAATAGTCTAGATATAGATCTCAATTTTAAAAGAATAAAAAAATGGTGATTACGTATTTTAGGGGTGGTGCCCATACATGTGAAATGGGGGTGAAAATTTTTTTTTCGCTGCACCCCCTCATGTGGAGTATAATTGAATAGGTCTACTAAAATGAAGGTAATGTTTCATACATAACTTTTTTATCAGGTGTACCATCTGCGAAATACAGCCCGCCAAAGTGGCTTGCAATGTGTCCCCCCCCTGCCATTTCTAAGCTATGCAACGTAGAAACTTATAATCTTCCACATTGATAGACCTTTATAAAAACTCTCTTTTAAAATTATTTTGAGTATAATGTGATTATAAATTTTTGAGTTATAGTGAGAAAACTGCAAAATACTTAAGACGTCCTAGTTCATAGGTCATTGACCTTAGATTATTATTATATATAATTATCATAGCAAATAATGCTCCTTTAGTTACTACCTATTTAAAAAAATCACAAAAAGTTACTTTATGTTATATTGATATGACACACTTCTTAAATTTAGCTTCTTAAATTTAGCTTCTTAAATTCAGCGCTTGGTGGCGCTGGTTACAAAAAATAAAATAGCATTGATTAATATTCGATCTGATTCGTTTGTAATTAGGAACCCTATAATACTGAGCATGGCCCGACATGCTCTTGGCCGGTTTTCATTTATTTTAGTCATTTGGTATTAAAATATTGAGATATGGCATCACAAAGTTTACGTTTGACTTATAAATTACTGTGTTAAAAATAATAAATCACGTGTTTTTCCTTTTATTATCACTCAGTACTAAAATATTCCGCTGGATGCGGAAGGCACAGGACCGGTCGTTGTGGCGATGCTTGGGGGAGGCCTATGTCCAGCAGTGGACGTCTTTCGGCTGAAATGATGATGATGATGATGACTAAAATATTGAGATAGTGCATCTCAAAAATGACGTTTGACGTAGCAACCACAGAGAAATTGATAATTTTTCCGGAAAATATATTTTATTACGAAAATTTTACCTACCAATTTTTTTACAAAAATAGAGTCTGAATGATATCTAATGCCTATAAAAAATTTGGATGGTGATTAAAAAATCATCTTGTATATATATTACCAATAGGTACATCTACTGTCAAGAGATTGAGATTTAAAGCATTGAGATTAGTTTGGAATTATATTTTGAACCTTTTAAATTAAGAGAATTGACCTCCTAATGCAATCAATGTAACTCCCCGTGGATTCAATTAATGAGAGCACTGGTACCCATAATACAAGTTAAATCCTACAGTGGGTACCAGAGTTCAAACAAACACTTCATGCCCACCAGATATATTGTAGGTATACCTACTTAAAGTAACTTGTGCTATTTGTAAATGTTGATTGTGCACCATTTATGTGAAATAATAAATTTATTACTAAGTATTTTTATCAAGGGGAATGTGGCAGCCAAGTGGCACCCCCATCAGTAAAAAAAAAATACTTGCTGAATACACTCGACGGACACATTTAAAAACAGTTTCACACGAAGTTGGCCCTGTTTGTCAACAGACACTGTACCAATTTGCAAAAACCAATCTGGTACCAAAAATGGAGCGTGTCTTTCGCTCCCATAGTAGGCGTCCCCTTCGTAATTTACGACAAAAGATATAAAATATCTTGAAAATATAATTGTAGGTGTCGACTTGGGCTCACAAAATGGCGGTGTTCTTTTTTTAAATTTGAGTTATGATTATTGTAGCATTGCTTGGATGCAGGCTGCATTTCTTTTTTCAAACTCGTTCCCTTTCCAAAACTAATTTATAACTATTCCAATACTAATAAAGGCGTTGGATTTTATAATTGATGAAAATTAATATCAACGGAGTTTTTTTCTCCGTTTATAATAATTTACGCAACACCTGTAACTATGTTAGCCCAAATGAGAGAGCCAGAGCCAATGCGGTGTTTTTCGAAAATGAGATTTACTGTCACTATTCTATTCGATAAGAAGGCTCAAAGTCACTCAAAGGGCAATGGAAAGGGCTATGCTCGGAGTGTCCCTGCGTGATCGAATCCTAAATGAGGAGACTCGCAGGAGAACGAAAGTAACCGACATAGCCCGAAGAATTACTGAACTTAAGTGGCAGTGGGTCGGGCACAATGCTCGCAGAACGGATGGCCGATGGGGCAGTAAAGTTCAGGAGTGGCGACCGCGTACTCGAAGGCGCGGCGAGGGTAGGCCCTCCAAAAGGTGGACCGACGACCTGGTGAAGGTCGCGGGTAGCCTCTGGATGCGGAAATCGCAGGACCGGTCGTTATGGCGATGCTTAGGGGAGGCCTACGTCCAGCAGTGGACGTCTTTCTGATGATTCTATTCGATAAAATCTCGTATACGGTTTAAGGGAAAAATAATGCCGTCTGAACGTAGCGTTAAGCTCTTTACCAATGAGAATATAGTCCTAACAATTATGAGACCCTTGACGGGTGGCCTTTAAGCCCACAAGGTAGACATAAAGATACCTAGACCTTACTTATTTGTATGAAGTCATTAACCGGGAGTCGAACCCGCCTCAAACAGTGGTTGACACATGAATATGCGTTTGTCGCCTCTTAATGCGGCCGTTATGTAAATAAGAACTTAAGGGTGTTAGTAGAGTGATAGGTGGAAGCGATTTAATAAGCGGAGCGTGAGATGCAACTAACTGAATCGTTTGTTGAGGAATTCCATGGGTCTTTAAAGTCGGTCTTGCAGTTGACGATTTTATTTTATTTTATTTCTAATGGGCTTGAGTTTGCCCGCCACCTCACCTGATGTTAAGTGATGGTACACGCTTGTCCTCTAATTTCTCTAACTTTGCAGTTAATTCAAAATCGTATAGATTTGCCTACCCTTACTAATTATTTTTATTATTTAAACGCTTTTTATGCTTGCGAAGTGAAATCTAAAGAAATAATTTATTGTGGAAAGAAACTGGCGTACTGAGACAGGAGTCGCAGGTTCGAATCCTGCTCGTGAGCGATTCTTTCTTTCCACAATTTATATCTTTAGATTTCGCTTCGCATGCGTAGAATGCGTTAAAAATAGTTATTACTACTACTCTAGGTTATACACGCTGAAATTTGAATCGCTTATTTCCCGAAAAGGGGTCATTGTACTCATCATCATCACTCAAAAAAAATCAGGTGGTCCCTATATTTTATTGATTTAAGTGAACACAAATGTTTTGTGTATTTGTTTTTTTTTCGCGATTTCAGGGTTAGCCCAATAGTAAAAGTTGTTCATAATGATGAGTACAATTACCCCTTTTCGGGAACTAAGCGACTCAAATTTCAGCATGTATACTTTCTCTAAGAGGTACACATACTGAAAATTGTAAAATAATTATCACCACAAAAATATTACGTAATGTTTATACCTATATTGTTATAGTTATTTTCAGTTGTAAGCTCTTTTTCTCGCATTGCTATGATCAAAAGAATTTAGTCTCGAGTCTCGTTAACAAGCACAGGTTCAAAGCGTCGATTCATCTTTTATATTCACGAGATTCTGCTTTTCAGGAATTTTTTAATGATTTCTGATTGACAAAATAAGTACCTCCCATTAGATAAATTTTATGTGGTCCGGAATTATTAATTTGCGCTCAGTTTTTTTTTTTTTTTTTTTTTATGATAAATAGATCTGCTCTTGACCGCAATCTAGACAACTTTGTCAGGATGTGGTCGACGATGGAGCGAGCAAACCTATTAGGTGCCGATTCACTCCAGCTTTAAAGGCGTTAGGGTTATAAGTGCCTGAAAATACAGATGCCGGCAGTGAATTCCACAACTTGGCTGTGCGCATTATGAAAGAGTTCTCAAAGCGCTTGGTCCTGATATGCTTGATATGATATGCTTGGTCAGTTCCCTTTAACTGCCTCTTAATGGCCTGTTTAAAAAAAATCCTAGAATAAAAAATAAAAAAAATAAAAAATCCTAGGTGTTGGCGGAGGATGCCCGACAGAAGCGAAGCTTCTACGCATTTGCGAGCGTAGATTGAACATGCGTGTGCAGAGCTGTCTACACTTATGAAGAATTTATCGAATTCAAAATACCTATAAATACTTATCTAAACTAATAGTTTTTTTTTTCTTTTTTGCTATTATTTAATTTAATTTGATATTGACATTTTATTGGCTTTGACATTTTATTACCTTGTACTTAGTTTGTAGATTGAAATTTGTATTTTTTCTTTGACATTTTTTATTTCAATCAATCAATCAACTCAGCCTATCGCAGTCCACTGCTGGACATAGGCCTCTCCCAAGTTGCGCCACAACGCTCGGTCCTCTGCCTTCCGCATCCAGTCCCCCCCAGCCACGTTCTTCAGGTCGTCGGTCCACCTGGCAGGGGGGCGCCCTACGCTGCGTTTGCCGATTCGCGGTCTCCACTCAAGGACTCGTCTGCTCCAACGGCCATCGGTCCTTCGACAGACATGGCCAGCCCACTGCCACTTTAGCTTACTGATCCTACAAGCTATGTCAGTCACTCCGGTTCTTCTCCGGATAATCTCGTTACGGATTTTATCCTTCAAAGAAACTCCAAGCATAGCTCGCTCCATAGCTCGCTGAGCGACTTTAAATTTGTGGACTAGCCCAACTGTCAGTGTCCACGTCTCGGCACCGTAAGTCATGACTGGCAGGACGCACTGGTTGAAGACCTTTGTCTTCAAACTTTGCGGTATAGGCGACGAGAAGACTCGGCGAAGTTTGCCAAATGCTGCCCAGCCCAGACGGATCCTTCTGTTGGTTTCTTTCTCGAAGTTGTGTCTACCAAGCTGAATTACCTGCCCTAGGTAGACGTATTCCGTTACAACTTCGAGTGCCGACCCTTCGACGAATATTGGCCTCGGCATGACATGCATATTGAACATGACTTTAGTCTTGTCCAGATTCATGCCGAGACCGACACGTCGAGAGGCTCCGTTTAAGCTGTGCAGCATTTCGCCCAGTTGTTCCAGCGACTCAGCCATTACAACGATGTCATCGGCAAAACGGAGATGTGAGATGTTCTCGCCGTTAACGTTGATACCCTGTCCAGTCCAGTCCAGCGTCTTGAAGACGTCCTCCAACGCGTTAGTGAACAATTTCGGGGATATTACATCCCCTTGTCTCACCCCTCTGCGCAGTTGGATTGGCTTCGTCTTTTGGTCCTGGAGCTGAACAGTCATGGTAGCAGCGTTGTATAGGCATCTCAGCATCTCTATATACCGCTCATCAATGTGACATCGCTGAAGAGCATCCAGAACTGCCCAAGTTTCGATAGAGTCGAAGGCCTTCTCGTAGTCCACGAATGCCATACACAGCGGCTGATTGTACTCTTCAGTCTTCTGTATGATCTGCCGAACAGTATGGATGTGGTCTACGGTGCTGTAGCCTTTTCGAAACCCAGCTTGCTCTGGTGGCTGGAATTCGTCGAGTCTTCCGGCGAGACGATTCGTGATGACCCTCGAGAACAGCTTGTACACATGACTCAGGAGTGAGATGGATTTTTTATTTGGTATCGTTAATTTAATTGACATCTCCTGGTTTTATGAAACTGACGTCTGATTGTTGTATAATTTTAAATTGACATTTTATTGTATATAGAGATATTAAATTACCATTTTAATTTGTACTGTACTTATAATATTCAGTTATAATATAAAATGACGTGTAGTTCAAATTACCAATAAATAGTCATTTACTATATTGACTATGCCCAATTAACACACAAGTAGTTTAAATGTAGTTTATGGTAGATATTCCACCCTTACGCACGAACCGTTTTGCTAATAGCTTTATCGTACATACCGCAAAAGAGTGGAATTCCTTGCCAGCGTCAGTGTTTCCCGAGAAGTATATTAATCTGGTGGTCTTCAGGCGCGAGTGAATAGGTTTTAGTTGGGCAAGCGTGAACCATCGTCGACCGCACCATCGCTTAACATCAGGTGAGGTGGCGGTCAAACGCAAGCCCGTTAAGAATAATAATAATTAATAAATAAACCGCTTCAAGGTAAAAGTAAAAGCCAATACCTATACAATATACAAGAGAAATAACCAACATCCCAAAAAGTAAACCAGTTGTTAGTCTTTCGGGCTTCTGACTACATGTAATGACTGCCATAGATATTCGTATGACAACCGGGACCATCGACCATACACACCATAGACGCCTCATAACAGGCGACCGATGTCTGCAACACATCTATGAAATTTCACTAATGGTGGCGACCTAGCCACTATTCGCCACTTGAAATCTTCAAATCAGTTTCAACCACTTACATGAGCAGTCAAAACTTCCGCGTTAGTGATTAGCCAATAGCCGCCTTGGTAAGGCCAATCAGATTGCAGTACCCCGCTTCAGCTAGTGACAGAATTTATTGTACGCATTATATTCAACTTTAGGCGTCTATTGGCTATTGGGCTATATGGTCGATGACCGGGACCAACATCGTAACGTGCTCTTCGAAAGTTCAAATTTAAACATTTATTTGCTTTTAAATATGGTTACAGTTGGTGTTACAAATATATTTAGTAGGTATTTCAGCATATTTCGTCATAACATAATGACATGCAAATATTAGAGTTCACGATAAGATTGTATTTTCTTCGACTTGCTTGGAAATTGGTTCATCATTTTAAAAAAAAAACATCAATCGGCTCTTTTCCGTTCGCAACGAAATAACAGGCCTGTATTATCCAACTCGACAATAATAGATTTTGCTGGACAGTTTTAATTTTTTTTTAATTATTCTAGCGAGGTTTTTAATTACATACTTACGTATAAAGGCATAAAGGCTGAATGGGAATTTTTAATATTTCTAAAGTTTGTAAATAGAACTAGAACCGCGCTCGGACGAATTGACGCGAATGAAAATTAGATACTGTTGAATTAATTTGTTTATTGTTTCCTCGCAAATGAGAGAAAAGTACTAGGTATACAAATCTCGGCCGAAATAGCAATTAACGGCCGCGTTTAGTTGAAAAGGACTCGGCTGGGGCCTCGTCCTTTTAAAATCACTTGGGAAGTACTGGGCCTCGCCTCGTACTTCCAATATTACTTTTCCAATTAACGTCTGAATTCACTAGACCTGTTCCTCTAGGAACAGCGAAATACCTTGTTGAATCACTTTAAGAACAGTATCACTATTATTTTTACTGATTCTTAATATTTGAGCTCACGCTACAGTCACAGAATATCTAATAGTACTAACGTACAGAACGGCCACTCACCGCCCCCCGCCAATTTAAGTTCCTCACCCGCGCCCCGAACGTGCCCGCAGTTTGGCGGCAAGTTGGACTGCAATATTCAATGGATATCAATCGCCAGTCGAGTGCGTTACGCAATATATTTTTTGGTGTTTGTAGTTGTATTTTAATTAAAAATGGTAGTGTATTGTGCTTTACACGGATTTCCGAAGGATGAAATAAGGTAAGCCACAATAAAACCTTTATAGGTAGAACTACAGAACAGCGAGCATTTAATTTTACAATTAAACGATTTTTTTGTACTTTGCCAGTTATGACAAAAAGGAAAAAATAATTTGCTTGTAATAATAATAATATAATCATTATTTCGGATCAAATTAGGTATCCATATTGTGGTATTCGGGATAAAATAAGAACACAATAATTCGGTATTTAGTGGTACACAGCACTTGGTGGAGTGATGGACTCAACGTCCGCTCCACCGATATGTGAAACAGTGAGAGCGGGGCGCCATCCCCACCAGTTACTGTGCATATATTTATTTAGAGTCAATACAACAACCATTTATAGTATTCACATTACAGATAGATAATCAAGTAAATACAATCAGTATTGATATTTCATATTAGTATTATTTAGGCAAACATCACACATATTTTGTTAGTAACATAAAAGCTGCTTGAAAGCAGATTCCTTTGAGTACCTATTTATTGTATTTTATTAAAGGTAGGTATCTACTTACCGCGAGAGTTGAATTTTACAACTATAGTGAGAGATTGTTTACTGTAAAATTACGTACTTATGATAAGAGAGGAATGAATTATTATAAATTAAAAAAGATTTAAATTGTGGAAAGAAAAAATCGCTCACGAGCAGGATACGAACCTGCGACTCCTGGCTCCTGGCGATTTTTTCTTTCCACAATTTAAATCTTTAAATTTCGCTTCGCATGCGTAAAATGCGTTAAAAAATAAAAATAATTATTATAAATTGTAATGCTTGCAGATTTCATTTTATTACCAAGCTTCGTTAATATAATCATATTCATCATACAATACATCGATAATTCGATAGGTATCATGACCAACCGCTCGTACTATCAAGTGCCACGGCTCGGGTCCGGGACGTAGGGCCCAAATGTCGGCCCCTTAAAGTAAAACCCAACTTCCAGACCTTACCACACCAACACCTTGAACATAACCATAGTTTTTTGACCGAAATGTACAGACTCAGTGGACAAAATACATACTCATACGCAATTACACTAAATTACGTTGGTATTGGCATCATAAACGTGAACCTACATGGAATTTAAACCTAGCTATCAGCATAAACGTATCAAGGGGCCGAGTTTAGGCGGGGGCTGACATTTTGGCACTTTATCCTACGCATGCGATAACATTGTAGCTGCGTCACATATTTGTGTCATTAAATAAAATGCATCTCGACTTCCCAATATTTTAATAATCTTATATATAACTAGCTTTTACCCGCGGCTCCGCTCGCGTTAAATTCTGCTAACCCACGTCAGTCCAGCCCAGTCCATTCCATTCCAGTCCAGTCCACTGTCCCACTGTCCCGCTGCCCCGCTGCCCCACTGCCCCACTGCCCCGCTGCCCCGCTGCCAGGCTGCCCCACTGCCCCGCTGCGCCACTATCCCACTGCCCCACTGCCCCGCTGCCACACTGCCCCGCTGCCCACTGCCCCGCTACCCCACTGCCCCAATGCCCCGCTGCCCCACTACCCCGCTGCCCCGCTGCCCCACTGCCCCACTACCCCTCTGAAACACTGCCCCCCACTGCCCCGCTGCCCCGCTACCCCACTGCCCCAAAGCCCCACTACCCCGCTGCCCCTCAGCCCCGCTGCCCAGCTGCCCCGCTGCCCCACTGCCCCGCTACCTCACTGCCCCACTGCACCGCTGCCCCACTATCCCACTGCCCCACTGCCTGCCCCGCTGCGCCCCACTGCCCCGCTGCCCCGCTCCGCTACCCCACTGCCCCAATGCCGCGCTACCCCACTGCCCCGCTGCCCCACTGCCCCGCTGCCCCACTATCCCACTGCCCCGCTACCGCACAGCCCCGCTGCCCCACTATCCCACTGCCCCACAGCCTGCCCCGCTGCTCCACTGCCCCGCTGCCCCGCTGCCCCGCTGCCTCGCTGCCCCACTGCCGCGCTGCCCCACTATCCCGCTGCCCCACTAACCCACTTCCCCGCTGCCCCGCTGCCCCACTATACCACTGCCCCACTGCCCCGGTAAACCACTGCCCCGCTACCCAACTGCCCCGTTGCCCAACTGCCCCGCTGCCCCGCTGCCCCACTATACCACTGCCCCACTGCCCCGGTAAACCACTGCCCCGCTACCCAACTGCCCCGTTGCCCAACTGCCCCGCTGCACCACTATCCCACTGCCCCGCTGCCCCACTATCCCACGGTCCCACAGCCTGCCCCGCTGCTCCACTGCCCCGCTTCCCCACTGCCCCGCTGTCCCGCTGCCACACTGCCCCGCTGCCCCGCTGCCCCGATGCCCCACTACCCCACTGCCCCGCTGCCCGGGTACCCCATTGCCCCGCTGCCCCGCTAGCTCGCCTCCCCGCTGCTCCACTGCCTCGCTGCCCCGCTTCCCCGCCCCGCTGCCCCACTGTCCCGCTGCCTCGCTGCCCCACAACCCCACTGCTCCACCTCCCCGCTACCCCGCTACCCCACTATCCCAGTGCCCCACTGGCCCACTGCCCCGCTGCCCTGCTGCCCCACTACCCCACTGCCCCACTGCCACACTGCCCCACTGTCCCACCGTCCCACTGTCGCTGTCCTACTGTCTCACTGTTCCACTGTCCCATTATCCCACTGTCCCACTATCTCACCATATCACTATCGTCCCGTCCCATGTCCCATGTCCTGTCCCATGTCCCATCCTATGTCCAGTCCCATGTGCCGTCCCACTGTCCTGTCCCATGTCCCGTCTCATGTCCCGTCCCATTTCCCGTCCCATGTTCCGTCCCCTGTCCCGTCCACTGTCCCGTCCCCAGTCCCGTCCCCTGTCCCGTCCCCAGTCCCATCCCCAGTCCCATCCCCTGTCCACTCCACTCCATCGTACATTACTATCCGCTCTTGCAAATGCATAGAAGCTTCGATCTGTCGGGTGAGTACGCAACCTACGAATTAATTTTTTATTTTTTTCTTTCTTTCTTTCTTTCTCAAAACCCATACCAGTTTTTAAGTCAGATCATCAGCTTTCAAACAAAAAAAAAACATCAAAATCGGTCCAGTAGTTTTAGCGTGATGCTGGAACAAACAAACAAACAAACAAACAAACAGACGTTTACAATTTTATAATAGTTAAGATAAGATAAGATAATTCAGTTCACTATAAGTGACGTTATGATAAACGCGTACCTTAGTAGTTAAGTGAAATATGAAAAAGAATCATGGCGAATTTTATACAAAAAATAAAGATTTTTAGAGAAGTTGGAATAGCTTTAATATTGATCCTTGGTATAGAATAACTTTCGGCGTTTAAAATATTTTTAGAACTCTGGAAAAAAAACGTAATATTTCAAAGTAAGTCATTTGAAATTGAGATTTTAATAAGATTCAGTAATGTGATTCAGTAGTACGAGGTCTTTAAGTAACAATTTACAATAAATAAAACTATCAATTTACTGCAGCTAATTAAAAATACTAAATTATTTTCTTCGCCGCCCGTACAAATTCACTGCATTCGTGCGCAAAAATAACTTTCGATACACAAGCTAACGCCATCTCTGAGAACTACTGAGAACTCTGAGAAGCGTTTGGATCGCAGTCGGCATTTCGAGCGGCAAGCAACCCTATTCATTCACATATGTGCGTGTTTGTATAAGACGTAAGCTTGCGTATGTAGGCGGTGCTAGCATTCCTATTGTATTGAGTGGCCGGGGTGTGCTACAGTCGTAACCCGAAGCGTTGGAAGGTAAGTCGGCCGGGGCAACACTTGTTGCCCGAATCGCTTGAGCGGTTAAATGCATTAATTGTAGAATTAATTCTAGCCTATATCAAAAATGTATCTTCCCAATATTGATTGACTGAGTAAAAGGCTTTTTCAATGAGCAATTTACGCAAAATTCGCTTGAAACGTGTCATTGGTAACTCTGTGATCTAACCCAAGTAAAGTTTTTAAATCCGCTCCCCGCTCCGCTCATAGCCCACAGCTTCCAAAAACTCGTTGTTATTATGACAAAACAATTGCTAATTAAGTCGAACAATTATCCAACAGATTGTAGTATAATTACCTACACCGTGTCTCAAGCTTTATGGGAGGTTAACGAGATATTAAGTGGTATATGGGAACCCTAATTAGGGTTTTCCCATAAGAATTTGGCAAGATTTGCATTATGCTGTTGTGATGGTGTTTTGGCGAGGATAAAGACTTAGGTTGAAGGATTTTGTAGAACTGTACTAACGACAAGAAGCGACACTTAAGCATGTGTGCTCGTAAAATTGCTCGCGGCTATGTGTGCGGGTCGGGTGAGCGCGGGGGTCGTGCGCGGTGCGCGGCGTGTGGAACGGACAGTCTCTCGACTGCCCCAGGCCCCAGTCAAGGGCCGCCGAGCGAGCTAACTTACACATACACACAGTACTTACATTAAGTTTAATGGTTTGACTCAGTGGACAACGCAAGACGCAACTACTTAGTACGTCACACTATTTAAGTATTTTAAAGTCACACACGTAATCATGCCTGACGGTCATTATTGTTGCAGTCAAAAAAAATTTTTTATGTGTTATCTTACACAAATTGTTGAGCTACTTGACGCTGATTGCACCTACTAATAAAATATCGGGCCTATCCATTCCATCGTGTTTTGATATTAGAGAACATAATTTAACTAACATAGAGTACACCAGATAGAATCCTGTATCTGTCACTTGTGATTTTTTGTGTATATCTTTTGTTGGAGGTACATTGAGGACAATGATATTTAAAATTACTTTTAAATATCATTGTGTACACCTATGTTCACTAATAAATATTCATTTGATTATTACCTAGCACCACATTCATTTTTGGTATCGGCCCGCTTTGCATTGCATTCACGCGCTCGCTCAAGGTCACCGGCGAGCGAGCTCACACGTATAGCGAGTGTCACCACTGTGCCCATGGTAAAAGTTATTCATAGTGTTGAGTACAATAACCCCTTAAGAGGTTTTCAGTTATTTCAATAACACGTTGTTTAAGTGACCATGTTAGTTTAAAAACTGCATGTTTCTGTCTCGCACTTCGGGGTCCAGTAATGATCCACATACATTCAACAAGCACTAACTTTTAATAGAAAACGCACGTCGTAATTCGTAAACCAATAAGCGTAAAAGCTCACCCATTTCATTCCACGCCTCGGTGCGGGTTACTGCTCTTTGTCATACTACATCCAACATCCACATAGCTATATTTACGACGACACAATGATCTGTCCCAAACTGAATGAACTTACACTTAAAACAATTTATTATTCATAAAATGTGTTAATAAAAATATAAAGCAGTAAGAGTGCGTACTTTATTTGTTGAAAAGGTTCCGCAACTTACTTTTTTACAATTATAA
This sequence comes from Asteroscopus sphinx, assembly GCA_949699075.1. Classification (NCBI taxonomy): domain Eukaryota; kingdom Metazoa; phylum Arthropoda; class Insecta; order Lepidoptera; family Noctuidae; genus Asteroscopus; species Asteroscopus sphinx. Next base: position 6,952,717 of record OX453029.1, read on the forward strand.
ATATTGTTTTAAAACTCACAAAGTTTTCAAGAAAAAAGGGTGATCATCGTCAAGAAACAGGACACAAAAAAAATGTTAAAAGAAACTGTGACTTAATCTATTAGTAATAACATTATACCAGGCCCCTCAGAAAGTATTGCGAAAAAAAGTTTTTATATATGGGAGACTGGCCAGTTATAATGTTTTTCGAAAATATGATTATTTATAAGTAAAAATAAGTAAGTTCCAATTTCAAAATTTCCCTCCACATTTTTTGCGAGTTAATTCAAAGTATTGTGTCTCACTGAAATATGGATCTGCGCCGGGAACATTTTAGAGCTATGATTTTATACGATTTGAAGTGTCGCCTGAAACCGGATGAATCGTACGATAGACTTCAAATGGCATTCATGGATGAAGGCCCTTCCAAGGCAACCGTGTATCGTTGGTATAACGAATTCAAGCGCGGTCGACCAACTTTGGGGGATGACGAAAGAAGCGGTCGCCCTTTGACGGCTGTTACCGAAGAAAACGTGCTAGCAGTGAAAAATTTAATCCAAGACAATAGGCGAATTACATATCAGGAGATTCAACACATATTGAAGATTGGATCGGGAAGCGTTCACGAGATTCTACACAGCCATCTTCGCGTGAGGAGGATAGTATCACGCTGGGTGCCGCACAACCTCACCGATGCTCAGAAGCAGGCCCGGGTGGAATGGTGCCGTGATATGCTTAACAAATTTGAAGCAGGCTCGTCTCGGCGTGTTTACGACATCGTTACAGGTGATGAGTCCTGGATTTATCAATACGACCCAGAAACCAAGCGCCAGTCGACTGTTTGGGTGTTTCAAAATGAGCCAACGCCTACCAAAGTGAAGCGATCTAGAAGCGGGGGTAAGATTTTGATCGCTAGCTTTTTTAATTTGACTGGCCACTTGGTATCAATTCCCTTACGGGATCAAAGAAGCATTAATGCCGAATGGTATACTACCAAATGTTTGCCAGAAGTTTTCTCTGTTATAAGCAACAAGCGACCAAACACAGGGCTCCGCGGGCTACTGCTCCACCACGACAATGCACCTGCGCACACCGCACTCAAAACGAGGGACTTCCTGGACAGCACGCCAGTCAAACTCCTGGGTCACCCTCCTTACAGCCCTGATCTAGCACCGTGTGACTTCTTTTTATTCCCAAAAATAAAAAATCAGCTCAAAGGGATACAATTTTCGTCGCCGGAAGATGCGCTGGCTGCGTTCGAGCAGGCTGTAAACGAGGTGTCTGCGGCGGACTGGAAAAAGTGTTTTGAAAACTGGTTTAGGCGCATGAATCTTTGTATAGAGGCTGGTGGAAAGTACTTTGAAAAGATTTGATAAAAATATATGTACGTATAGAACAATTTTTTTTAGTTTCGCAAAACTTTCTGAGTGTCCCACGTATTAAAACAAATTTGACCGGATTACAACGCGTAGGTATATTATTTAAATTAGTTGTTTTCCTGACGTTTCGAAAACTTTGCAGAGTTTGTGGTCGCAGAAAGACTAAGCATCTTTACAGATATAAAAAAAAAAAAACACTGTACAATATTTAATTAATTAAAATCGTTTCGATGCACGCAGTAGTCACTCACATTATTATTATGTTTTACAATGTAGCATGGCTGTTTGGGACTTGATTATTTTTAAATAATATACGCGATATAATCCAGTTAAACTTGATTTATTATAATCTTCTATTAGTTATATAGTATTAGTATTTATTAAAAGCTACTGATGAACCAATAAGCTTTGGCTTGTAATGTCAAATTAAAATCTACACTCATTGGTTTACTGATTTTTAAAATTCTTTAAGTGTTTGTTTTAAACCAAATCGTTCGGAATTGATTTGAACAAACTTCCTGCTTAAAACCTTGTTGGGTTTTCTTTGTAGCGAATGAGTCGCCGTCTCGCTCTAGTTTAGCTCTTTTTTAAAGATTTCAAGAGATTTTAGGCGAAATTGAAAAATGTGTTCCTTTAAAATTCTTCAAGGAAACATTACGTATATTTTCGTTTCGTTTTGTTGCTTAGAAAGAAGAGGAGAGAGATAAAATATATTTCTTTGTTTTTCTTAAATCATATATGAAAATAAAACCATTGTTTAAATACTCATGATGACACTCTGAAGGATGTTTGTAGAATGCTTGAACTTGTCCCTGAAAGCTGTCTCCGAATGGGGTGATGCTAACTTGGTCAAGTTCAATGCTGCTAAGACCCAGGCGTGCCTTTTTTCGGCTAAAAGGAGTCAATTTGAACTTACTCCAACTTTCTGTGATGCATCCGTGCCGATATCTGACCACCCTGAGCTTCTTGGCGTGTCACTAACATCCACCCTCAACTTCGGCTCATACATAACTCTATGTATGAGCCAAGGCTCAACTTGCTGCCAAAAAGCTGGGCATCCTTTCTAAGGTAAGACGATATTTCACACCAGAATAGCTGCTCAATTTGTACCAAGCACAAGTTCGGTCCTGTATGGAGTACTGCTCTCATCTCTGTGATGGTTCGGCTAAATATCAACAGGCGGCTCTCGAGTCGATTGAAAGGCGCACCAAGAGGCTCGTTGGCAACGATGCGCTGGTCGATGCCAAACTACAAAGTCTCGAGCATCGGCGGAGAGTTGCTAGCCTATCGGTTTTTTATCGAATGCATTTCGGCGAGTGTGCGTTGGAATTGAACAATTTAATTCCCCTAAGCCCTTTACATCATTGGACGACCAGACGCACGGCGATACGCCACCGTTATATGGTAGATATTCCAACCTTACGCACGAACTGTTTTGCTAATAGCTTTGTCATGCGTACCGCCAAAGAGTGGAATTCCTTCTTGTTGTCAGTGTTTCCCGAGAAGTATAATCTGGTGGTCTTCAAGGCTCGAGTGAATAGGTTTTTACTGGGCAAGCGTGAAACATCGTCGACCGCACCATCGCTTAACATCAGGTGAGGTGGCGGTCAAACGCAAGACCGTTAAGAATTTAAAAAAAAAATCGCTTTATCTCATTAAATCTTTCATAAATGCTTAAAATTAGAGCGAAACGGCAGTGAATCGAAAGGCCTCTTAACGGTTCTACGAAAATTCATTACGGAACCCTAAAAACCTTATCAACCGTAACTTGGCAGTGTTAACTTTAGAAAAATATGCAATAAAAACACCGTCAAGGTCTGAAAGGAAATTTATTTTTTTAACCAACCTGGCTTTAAGTGCCGACTTTATTTTCACAAAACTAGAATTCAAAATCGTTTCACATAAAAATGCGAGTAAAATCTTTATGTAGCAATTATGAGAACAAAATGTGGTTTATTAAAGTCTTTATTTGAAGATTAAGATACTGTTTTATTACATTTTTGTGTCAATTGTGTGGAATTTTGATTGTTTTATGCAATCAGGGCTCTTTTAGATAAAACCAAGATTATTTCATTTGAAAATAAAATATAGTTTCACCTACTACGTAATAAAATGACGTCTATTTATGTACCCAACTCAAATCGAAATTGTATCATTGGTCCAGTGGTAGTAACCGCGGCTGTTAGCGCGAATATTAAGGGTTCAATTCCCAGATTAGGTAAAACGTTTTTGCATAATAATATGCCTTTTCTCCCATTTGCTCGAAAATTGATTCATTATTTAAAAAAAAAAAACATCAATCGGCTCTTTTCCGTACGCAATGAAATAACAGGTCAGTAATATCCAACACGACAAAAACCGCGCGCGGACCAATTGGTGCGAATGAAAATTAGATAGGTACTGTTGAATTAATTTGTGTATTGTTTCCTCGCAAATGAGAGAAAAGTATTATACAAGTCTCTGCTGAAATAGCAATTATCGGCCTCGTTTAGTTAAAAAGTTATTATAAGAGTTTATTAGTTTTAAACTCACTTCAGAAGTACTCGGCTTCGCCTCGTACTTCCAATATTACTCGGCCGTCAATTGCTTCATTTCACCTACTTACTAGTAAGTAGGTTCTTTCATCGTAGATTTCAGGCCTCGACAGTAATGTACTATTTCTTTCTCTCTTTTTTTTAACCCTAAACTCTGACATTGCGTTCAGATGCTTCACTTTTGTGCCTTTCAGGTCATCAAAATATCTCATTAAATTCAACCAAAAACTAAATAAATAATTTCATGAGACAGCGCTTTTCAATTCCAGAAGTTTAATAAACATTTAACGTATAATTTCGAAAATCGAACGCCCGCCATATTGGACATCAAAAAAGCAATTTCATTGGACAATAACAACGTCATTCATTGTGTGGAACCATGGAACCTTCAAAAACCGTAAAACCGTTACTGCAGCAGCAATCGGTTAAATTCATTGTCGGTTTTTATGCTGCCACTCTATTTTACAGCCCTACGTTCCATGTTTAAAAAATCGAACGGTTTACATTTTTTGATCGAATGTTGGTTCATTGAGTGTAATGTTGGAACAAATCATGGTTATGTCAGTAGATAATTCATTTTTCAACACACTTGCTCGTAAAGTGGCTCTTATTGCATCGCTTTTTGGTTCATAATGTGGCTTATAATGCACGCGTGCTTTTTTCATTATATTATTGCACTAGTGCTTTTTACTTTACAGTTTATTTTTAAATCGCAGCAAAGAGATTTATGCCTGAACTAAATTAAACATTTTTGGGAATAAATCAACTCTATTAATTAAAATTTGCTATATAAACATTTCATTTCATCAAATTATTAATTTTTGTCTACAAATTAATATTAATTTGTGTTATAAATATAAAAATCAATTTATAATGCAATACAATACATTACAAATCCTCTTTATAGCACAACAAGATTATATTAAATATAATAGATATAATATGATAGATTAGATTATAATATTTTTATATAAGGCTGTATGGTGGTTTCCTTCGACCGCCTTTCGTATGTCACCTATGTGTATATGTCTAAAATGTGTAATTTATGTTTTTTTCCTCGCAAATGTGTTGAAAAACGTCGTATGACACGCGTGAGCATTGACTATTATACTCTCGGCTCCATTACGCCCTCGCCTTCGGCTCGGGCTGCAATCCAGCCTCGAGTATAATGGTCAACTTAGCTCACTTGTATCATAATGTATACTATTATAGACTACGAGCAAAAAGGTAAGGTAATTTTATCATCGATGAAACTGACATTACATAGAACCCTTTTGCGAAAACCGTCGATCTGGGAGGCCGCACCTAGGTAGATGGTAGATTTCGGAGTTATGTGATGTGAAGGTGTGACGAAAAAAAATTTGGTAGTAAGTGCCGTCATTCGAAATTGTTTTCGCAAGTATCAGCCATCGCTTAACTCAACGACCCGATACTAACGCCACCATCAGCATGACATTTAAGTGAGCATGACATACTCATACTGCTAGACAATAAATAGGCAGGGACATGTTAAATTGGGTAGTGGGGCGTTTCACACCACGCTTGGTTCGGACCGCGGTGTGAATCGACCAAGACCTTTTTTATTACTGTACAAACATTAATGGCCTCATAATACTCACATTTTAACATTTAAGTAGGATCATCCTCATGGATACCCTTCATCTGGGGAAGGCGGAGGAGTATATCGGACTCTTACCGACTACGACTACACGATGGCTGACCTCAGCACAAAATAGAGGCACTTTGGGAACTCCTGTGGACCGCGGTGCCCCTCTGGTAATATACCATTAGGACAACTCGGGAGAACAGTGCTAGGAAACCTGCACACCTGAGAGTGCTCCATACAGTTCTCAATGGTGTGTGTAGTCCGCCGACCCACACTAGGCCAGCGTGGTGAACTAAGGCCTTAGCCTTCTCGTACTGAGAAGAGGCCCGTGCCCAGTAGTGGGACAGTAATGGGCTGGTTATTCTTTAGAAACAGGAAAAATAAATGGACAAAAGATGTCACAATGTGGTACCCTCGTGATGGAAAAAGAAGGAAAGGACGCCAAAGAATGAGACAAGGAGGCTTACTACTACTTAAATTACCTGTCCTTCAATACAAGCAACGATTTATAAAATTCAACGTTTTTTCAAGACTGCCTTTCAAGAAATTTTGCTGCAATATACAAATACATATATATATACAAATATGATCTTACGTTCAATCGTGTGTAACGTGGTGGTTGCGGTTGCTAGTTGCGCAGTTAATATGCAAAGTGTATTGCTACCAGTTGTAGTTGTATAGTGAGGTTGATGGATATTGGCCGTTGTAGATTACAACACCCTCTAGACACAGAATACCTACGCGAGCTATGCTTGGAGTTTCTTTGAAGGATAAAATCCGTAACGAGATTATCCGGAGAAGAACCGGAGTGACCGACATAGCTTGTAGGATCAGTAAGCTGAAGTGGCAGTGGGCTGGCCATGTCTGTCGAAGGACCGGTGGCCGTTGGAGCAGACGAGTCCTTGAGTGGAGACGAATCGGCAAACGCAGCGTAGGGCGCCCCCCTGCCAGGTGGACCGACGACCTAAAGAACGAGGCTGGGGGGGACTGGATGCGGAAGGCAGAGGACCGAGCGTTGTGGCGCAACTTGGGAGAGGCCTATGTCCAGCAGTGGACTGCGATAGGCTGAGTTGATTGTACAGAACGGCCACTCACCGTCCCCCACCAATTTAAGATTCCTCACCCGCACCCCGCACCCAAACGATGTTTGCCGACAATTGGACTGCAAGATTGCAATGGATGTCAATCGCCAGTCGCTATACAAGCACGGCATCTCTGAAAACTACTAAGAAGCGCTTGGAACCCAGTCGGCATTACGAACGGTGAGCATCTCTAACCTACACGTGTGTGCGCGTTCGTATACAGACGTAATCTTGTGTATGTAGGTGGTGCTAGCATTTATATCGTATTGAGTGGCCGAGGTGTGATCTAGACTTAGAGCAGCGTACAGCATATTATGTGCGGCAAAATATTATACACTTTCATGCCTGATTAAAATTACCTACGTAAAATTATTAGCTGATATCCTTTTAAGGTTGAATGGGTAGCCCGCGAAATTCATAATCTTTCTATATCGGTACACGAAGCTGTTGCAGGTGATTGCAACAAATGACGGAACATCATTCGTAAGAAAGTGATCCCTATGGGAGTCACGACGAGCATTGAGGAATACGATTAATGGAGGAGGATTCGTGTTATCCCCTGTATGATACCCTGGTACACATTATGACAAGTGCGTTTATGATACCTGGTACATATTATGCCGAGTAGTTGTCGTCAAATAATTTATATGTCGTTTATCTCTCGGGAACTGTTTATTTTTCCAGGATACAAAGTAGCCTATTTTTTTTATTTTTTTTTATATGTTATAGGATGGCGAAACGAGCTAAAGGCCCACCTGATGTTAAGCGGTTACCTTTGCCCATAACAACTTCAATACCACCTATATATTAATCCAATACATGGTCTATCTGTCTTTACAGTATGCATTAAAAGAGCTTCCACGAATGACGAAATTTAATTGATCGTCCGGCGCACCCTGGGCAGTCAGCCCCGCTACCAACCTGCTGACTGGCTAATCTTTTCCCCACGGCATGATCTATTATCGTTATGTAGCTCATGTCGACACGATAGAAGAAGAAGTATGAAGAGGTAACACACCCACATAGATACCTACACAAACTTTCGCATTTATAATATAAGTGTAATTAATAGCTGATGCTCACGGCTCCACTTCCGTAGTATGTCAATGAAAAATATCCTATGTGTTCATCCAGAACATGTTTCTTCAAATTTCATCCAAATCCGTGCAGCCATTTCAGCGTGATAGAAGGACAAACAAATAATCATAAATTTCACCAGACTGTCGCTCAAGCAAAAATACTATGACGGCAAGTTATTAGAATACCTTTTAGATTAAAAAAAATATGCTGCAAGAAACCCACGCTGGTCTCTTGCAAAACAAAAACAATGAGACAACAATTTATTTTTATTTAATGCCTTTTATAGAGTCACTCTCACCCTATCTCTTATCATAGGTGTCGTAAAATGCGACTAAGGGATTCACCAGAGGATGGCCAGCAGCAGCTGGCCCAGCAGCGTTCTCTGAGTATTTAACCAACCAACTGCGATTGTCAACACACTTGCCAAGCTTGGCGATTATGGCATATATATTATTTCACGACGTCTGTGGTCTAGTGGTTCTAGGGTCGGACTGCTGATCACGAGGTCGTGGGTTCGATTCCCACAGGACACAAATATTTGTGTGATGAACATAAGTGTTTGTGTTGGTCTGGGTGTTTCTTATGTATTATAAGTAAATATTTACAAAAAAAAAGTATATAAGTATTATATCCATTGTCTAGAACCCATATCACAAGCTCTGCTTAGTTTGGGACTAGATGGTGCTGTGTAAAAATGTCCCGAAGATATTTATTTATTTTATTTTATATAACGTGTTGGGAGATGCCTATGTCCAGCAGTGGATGTCTTTCGGTTGAAATGATGATGAAAATGATGATAGAGTCACCATCGTACTGTCGCGCTTATAATATTAGTTGGATAATTCCTGACAACGGCCAATTCGCTTCACCCACACTATAATATTAAGTATGCACAGAAGAGCAGGTCTAAAATTCGGCCGGCCCGATGTTAATGCTTTATAGTTTCCTCTATGCATGACGTCATTTCCTACCCCCACCCCTTCCATAATAGACTGATCCACAATGCAAGTATTGGGTTACGTAATAAAAATAAAAATGGCGATTTTAAATGTAGGTTAACGGTTTCGAATTTAGAATATATTTAAATTGGTTTGAGTAAAAAAAAAATGTTTAAGTTGCCAATTTGTGTATAGCAGCTATGACCCCTTTTTTATTTCGCGTTACGTGTTGTAAAATGAGGCCAAAATATTATATGTATCATCATCATCTTTCAGCCGAAAGACATTCACTGCTGGAGATAGGCCTTCCCTAAGCTTCGCCACAACGACCGGTCCTGCGCTTTCCGCATCCAGCGGATTCCCGCGACCTTTACCAGGTCGTCGGTCCACCTTGTGGGGGACCTACCCACGCTGCGCCTTTCAGTACCCGGTCGCCACTCAAGAACTTTACTGCCCCATCGGCCATCCGTTCTGCGAGCAATGTGCCCCGCCCACTGCCACTTAAGTTCGGCAATTCTTCGGGCTATGTCGGTTACTTTCGTTCTCCTGCGAATCTCCTCATTTCTGATTCGAACAAGCAGTGACACTCCGAGCATAGCCCTCTCCATTGCCCTTTGAGTGACTTTGAGCCTTCTTATCAGGCCTCTTCTGGTTCTTTCTATATGAAAATTAAAAAAACGGTTCATTACCATTTTATTTTTTTTGCTAAGGCTGTATGTGTGTTGTCGTGTTTACTGCAATTTAATTAATTGAAAATTGTACGGTAGATATTTTTTTTTCAATATCTGTAAAGACGTTTGTCATCTTAGGCCCGTATTACAGAACGATACTCAAGCGTTGATCTCTGTTTAAAACTAGTTTTGAGTTGAGCTTTGATTTTAGAACGTTCCTCAAGCAGAGATTTATTGATCACAGTTCAGCTGAGTTTAGTTTTATTTTATACTGTCACCTGTTTCGGAATTTCAGCTGAGATTTGATCTGTAATCACTCTAGTGTGGTCCAGATTACGCTTGAGTAGAGATTTATATTCTATATCAGGTCAAATTCGTGTGTTATGTTGTTGAATTAAAGTTTATAATTACCGTTCTGGAATAAGACAGATACTCAAGTAACCATTCTATCCTTAAATAGTGATCAGGTGATTGGAGTTTAAACTGTACTTGAGGGAGCTTCTGTAATACGGGCCTTAGTCTTCCTGCGATCACAAACGCTGCAAAGCTTTCAAAACGTCAGGAAAACCAACTTAAATAATATATGCGATGTAATCCGGTTAAACTTGTTTTATTATAATAAAAGTTCTTATGTAGGTTTGTATTTTATGAAAAACTATACCAAAAACATCCTCTCATTGGCCCATAAAACTTGACATGCATTCCATTCTAATATATTTTTAATTCCCTAATTAACATGTCAACAATATTATAGATAGATAACATAAAAATTAATAATGTATTCGTATTTCGTATGTATTGTTAAGACAATTACTATTAAGAACAGGAATGGACGACGCGATGGTTATAATATATGTCTTAAGTACTGATTTGCATGTACAGTCGCGACCAAAATGTTTCTATAAGATGACAACATTATTATGGTATGCATGATATGTATGATGAAAAATATAGCAGGTCAAACTAATACACCAAAAACACATGGCTAAAATACATGGCAAATGATATGCTACCTCGTCACCTAGGTGTCGTGAAAGGTGCCTATGGGATTATTCTTGTACAGCAAAATTGAGGAACCAACGGTTTTCCCGAACAAATTAGACATGAGAGCCTTCAAGAAAAGAGCATATGTCTTTTTAAAAGTTCAGCAACGCATCGGTGACTGGTGACCCCTGCGGTGTTGTGGGTGTCCATAAGTGGTAGTGATTGATTACCATCAGGTGACACGCTTGCTCCTTTACCCCCTCCCATACCCTATTATAAAAAGGGTCCTTCAGTTTACAAAAAAACAGCACACTGTGGTCGCCAGTATGCGTGCGTAGCCTTTACCATTTTTTTATTGTACCTATTTGAGTTTATTCCCAGGGAGGGCCCAAAAAGCCCATTCTACAATCAAATTATTATTGCCGGTTAGTAATACCAAATAATCATAACCGTACACCGCAATACCCACGACATCGTAAAGGTTTTTGTGCCCTCAGCGCCACGTCTTCTATAGAAGACAAATATTGTATGGACGTTAGTATAAAGTTATAAAGTCGTGGCGCTGAGGGCATGAAATCGTTTGTCTTCTATAGGTGTCATTGGCGGTGAAAAGGTTAAAATACGAGTAATTACCATCACATACGTACACATTATTTGTCATCATCATCATCATCCTAGCCCGGTATCACCCACTGCTGGGTATAGGCCTCCTATCGTTTTTGCCAGCCTCTTCGATCTTGTGTGTCCCTTATCCAGGTGTTTCCTGCGGCTTTGGCGATATCATCAACCCAACGCGCTTTCGAACGGCCCAGCTTACTCCGACCTGACCTTTGCCACCACTCGAAAAAAAAATGAATCCATCGGCCATCCCCACGCCTAGCCAGACAAATTATTTATAATTATTTTATTATTTTTAACGCATTTACGCGTGTGAAGCGAAATCTTACGATTATCTATACGACTTCGAATTAACTGCAAAGTTAGTCGACTCGGTTAAGAAACACTGTTACTTATTAAGATATCGCTGACGTCACCCAAAGATGTGCCAAGTGGATGAGAATTTTGATACCACGAGCAGTGTTCACGGTAGCTTAGTGGCTAAAGCACTGGCGTACTGAGCCAGGAGTCGCAGGTTCGAACCATGCCCGTGAGCGACTTTTTCTTTCCACAATTTAAATCTTAAATTATTTATAGTAAAACAAGTTTAACCGGATTATACAGCGTTTATTATAATGTGTAGTGATCGCGAAAACCTAATAAATTATTAAATTATTTATAATTTTACAAAACCTACAATTTTATTTTATTTTTAAAACACTTTTCAGCCTGCTTGTCCAGCCCATCAGCCACAAAATAAAGACAGCGTCCCACACGGTCCCGGGCCGCTATCAATCATATATTATCAAGTGATACAGTTACCGTACGCATTATAATTATTATTAGAACCGAAATTAGCATCGAAGTTTATATATGAAAATAATAATAAATAAAACTCTTGATTGAATTCGACCAGTAGATTTATTTAGTAGAGTTTATTAAAACAGGGGTGTACTTTACCCCGAAAGGGATGACAACAATTTTAGTGCTGTTAAATTAGTTGGAATTTAAATTTCCATACAAGTTTAGTCGTGATCTTGGAACGTGTCGACTAAAATACAAAGAAATATAACACAATTTAATTTGACAGCACTAAAATTGTTTCATCCCTTTCTTGTATCTAATATTAGTAAAAGAAAGCGATACTTTTAAACAAGTTTAGTTCGTGAACGTGAGACTACTACTATTTGAGTATTTAAATTAAAACTTAAGATTGTTCTTAATATTTTTTTTAGTTAAGGGGAATGTAGCGGCCAAGTGGCGCCCCCATCAGTAAAAAAAATATTACTCGCTGAATACATCATTTATCGAAAATCTTTTTGTAACAATTAAAGTACAGGTCATCATCATCATCATCATCATTTCAGCCGAAAGACGTCCACTGCTGGACATAGGCCTCCCCCAAGCATCGCCACAACAACCAGTCCTGTGCCTTCCGCATCCAGCGGATTCCCGCGACCTTCACCAGGTCGTCGGTCCACCTTGTGGGGGGCCTACCCACGCTGCGCCTTCCAGTACGCGGTCGCCACTCCAGAACTTTACTGCCCCATCGGCCGTCCGTTCTGCGAGCAATGTGCCCCGCCCACTGCCACTTAAGTTTGGCAATTCTTCGGGCTATGTCGGTTACTTTCGTTCTCCTGCGAATCTCCTCATTTCTGATTCGATCACGCAGGGACACTCCGAGCATAGCCCTCTCCATTGCCCTTTGAGTGACTTTGAGCCTTCTTATCAGGCTCATTGTGAGCGACCACGTTTCAGTACCGTAAGTAATTACTGGCAACACACACTGGTCAAAGACTTTCGTCTTGAGACACTGCGGTATTGTGGACGAGAAGATATTGCGTAGCTTCCCGAACGCTGCCCAACCGAGTCGGATTCGACGATTGACCTCTTTCTCGAAGTTGGACTTACCTAGCTGGACAGGTTGTCCTAGGTATACATAAAGTACAGGTACTTTAGTTTAATTAGATACTATTAACTCTGTAAATTATAGTTCGCTGTAGTTGTAGCTACAAAATATGCGAAAAACGGCCACTTTTGGAACTTTTTCTATCTACAACTACAGCGAACTATAATTTACAGAGTTGATAGTTTCTAATTAAACTACAGTACTTGTACCTACATCAATATTTAAAAAAATATTTTCGATAAATTATATATTCAGCGAGTAATATTTTTTTTACTGATGGGAGCGCCACTTGGCTTGGGCTACCATAACATCGAAATCTGGTTAAATTAACAACACAACAGAAACAAACCCTTTTTACCTTCTCAAAGCAAACATCCAATCAACATCCAAAAAACTCCTTTAAAAGCATAACAAACAACATGGTTCTCATCCATCACATGTATGACGGTACTCGGCAAACAGGACGCGCACGTTATCATCACTGATAAGAGAGCTATAAGTCTTTGTGGTGCCGATAGTAGAGGCTGCTTAGATAAGGTACAGAGATTGATTAGGCAGGGGTTCGTGGAGTAGGTCGGTTATTTTACCTGTTTGTGCATTATACGTGGGACACTCAGAAAGTTTTGCGAAACTAAAAAAAATTGTTCTATACGTACATATATTTTTATCAAATCTTTTCAAAGTACTTTCCACCAGCCTCTATACAAAGATTCATGCGCCTAAACCAGTTTTCAAAACACTTTTTCCAGTCCGCCGCAGACACCTCGTTTACAGCCTGCTCGAACGCAGCCAGCGCATCTTCCGGCGACGAAAATTGTATCCCTTTGAGCTGATTTTTTATTTTTGGGAATAAAAAAAAGTCACACGGTGCTAGATCAGGGCTGTAAGGAGGGTGACCCAGGAGTTTGACTGGCGTGCTGTCCAGGAAGTCCCTCGTTTTGAGTGCGGTGTGCGCAGGTGCATTGTCGTGGTGGAGCAGTAGCCCGCGGAGCCCTGTGTTTGGTCGCTTGTTGCTTATAACAGAGAAAACTTCTGGCAAACATTTGGTAGTATACCATTCGGCATTAATGCTTCTTTGATCCCGTAAGGGAATTGATACCAAGTGGCCAGTCAAATTAAAAAAGCTAGCGATCAAAATCTTACCCCCGCTTCTAGATCGCTTCACTTTGGTAGGCGTTGGCTCATTTTGAAACACCCAAACAGTCGACTGGCGCTTGGTTTCTGGGTCGTATTGATAAATCCAGGACTCATCACCTGTAACGATGTCGTAAACACGCCGAGACGAGCCTGCTTCAAATTTGTTAAGCATATCACGGCACCATTCCACCCGGGCCTGCTTCTGAGCATCGGTGAGGTTGTGCGGCACCCAGCGTGATACTATCCTCCTCACGCGAAGATGGCTGTGTAGAATCTCGTGAACGCTTCCCGATCCAATCTTCAATATGTGTTGAATCTCCTGATATGTAATTCGCCTATTGTCTTGGATTAAATTTTTCACTGCTAGCACGTTTTCTTCGGTAACAGCCGTCAAAGGGCGACCGCTTCTTTCGTCATCCCCCAAAGTTGGTCGACCGCGCTTGAATTCGTTATACCAACGATACACGGTTGCCTTGGAAGGGCCTTCATCCATGAATGCCATTTGAAGTCTATCGTACGATTCATCCGGTTTCAGGCGACACTTGAAATCGTATAAAATCATAGCTCTAAAATGTTCCCGGCGCAGATCCATATTTCAGTGAGACACAATACTTTGAATTAACTCGCAAAAAATGTGGAGGGAAATTTTGAAATTGGAACTTACTTATTTTTACTTATAAATAATCATATTTTCGAAAAACATTATAACTGGCCAGTCTCCCATATATAAAAACTTTTTTTCGCAATACTTTCTGAGGGGCCTGGTACATGGATTTAACCACAGAAATAAATAAAGTAGAAAGGTGATTTTACTTGCGATTCATGGCACGTGGCAACTTTCGAACAAACTACGCCTTACATATTGACGTCATTAATTTTTAAAAATTAACTTTTTGTCTGCCTCGTTGGTCTAGTGGTTGCAAGCGCGACTGCTGAGCGTGGGGTCCTGGGTTCGATTCCCGGGTCAGGCAAAGTGTTATTGGGTTTTTTCATTAGAAAATTCTCAGTAGCAGCCCGGAGTCTGGATTTGTGCCCGGTCAATGGCAATAGGCTCGCCCCCTACTACGTGGGACTATAACATAACTGGCTAAATGTGGGTGAACTATTACACCTCTGCCTACCCCTTCGGGGAAATACAGGCGTGATTGTAATGTTATGTTAACTTTAATAAAATGTACTTTACAGCTTTTGTTTCTGCAGTTAGAAACAGCACAAAAAGCCATTTTTGCGGGTTTTTGTTACAGTATTTACAGAAACAAGTCATACGGTGTACTGAGAAAGGCTTTGAAATGCCCTGCACTATGGTGCAGAGTGTTGGCACGCGCGCCCTGCCCACTTTTCCATTCTATCTATTTCTGTGGATTTAACCAAGGCGTTTGACTGATCCACAATCATAAAATAAAAATAAAACACGCTTTACGCATATAAATGATATCAGAAGGCGCTGTATGAGATCTAATTACATCATAATATTTAAGTGAATGAGTAGAAAAAGGACAATTTATTTTGCAAAAAATATTTTCATGCAAGGATAACGAGTCACAATAACAATTATTTTCCACATTATTACCTTAAGTAGCAGTGACTACTAGGTTGAAGCTGGTTGGCAGCTATCACCTGTTTGGAACCCAGTTCTAAAAATAATCAAGTCCCAAACAGCACGCTACACTGTAAAAGATAATGGCATTGTCGACAATTGATTGATTGTCATTGACGACGTCTGTGGTCTAGTGGTTCGAGGGTCAGACTGCTGATCACGAGGTCGTGGGTTCGATTCCCACAGGACACAAATATTTGTGTGATGAACATAAGTGTTTGTGTTGGTCTGGGTTCTTCTTATGTATTATAAGCAAGTATTTACAAAAAAAAAGTATATAAGTATGATATCCATTGTCTAGTACCCATATAACAAGCTCTGCTTAGTTTGGGGCTAAATGGTGCTGTGTAAACATCTCCCCAAGATATTTATTTATTTATTTATTTATTATACCTAAGATACTACTTTATTCTCATAACTCAAGTTTATAATCCCCAATTCCGTCAGCGGGGTACATGCTAACTACCCATCTTCGTACAATATTAAAAACCTTTAATCTATCCCCCGCGTGAAGGTAGACGTAAATTTGTGCGTCTAAGCGACATCTGACGGCGCTAAGTGGAAACTCGCATAACATCGCGCCGTCATAGTCGCGGTAAAAGCAGTAATTTACGGACAGAGATGCTGGTTGCACTAGATGTGACATCAAAATTAGTGTAGTGGAAAAATTATACATAAGAGGCTTAAACCTGAGATCTTGATATTGCAGCTTTTCATGCCGTGATTTCACATATAAACTGTATGGATAGTATATCAAAATTACGATATCTTATAGGAAATTCAAGTTGGAAAGTCTTTACAATATTTTTTTTAGTTTCATACTCGGACGAATAAAAAAGGCGGACGGAATCTCGCTAAACAAAGACTGAAGCACTTCATTTTTCCTAAACCCACTATAATATCGAAAGCATTTTAACCAGATTTATACTGTTATTTTATTTGTGACACTAACTACAACAATAACTACCGTCACACTAGATTTTTGGCGTAATCGCGGCTTTTTGGCATACTATGGATGTGACCGTACTTTTAAGCGAGCGGGCATACTATTGATGCTTCACTTATTGTTTAGCGAGAGCGAGCTTTTGTATTCGTCCGAGGTCCGAGGTTTCATATTAATTTATCTAATCTAGAAAACGTGTTTATTGGATTTCATATCCACTTTGTGTGAAATCAAAATTTTACAAATGCTTATAATTATAGTCTCCGCTTTATCCACACGCTGCGTCTAACCTTGCACAGTTAAAACTGTGTGGTTGAACCTTTGCAAAAAGACGGAATTGATTGATTGATTTATATATATATTTGCAAATTATGGGTACATCAAGTTATTAATTAATAAAACTTTTAAACAAAAAATTGAACCGACGAAAACAGAAACTGAAAAGCGAAATATAATTAATTATGAGTCGGCGCCAAACAAACTTTTAACAAGCAAAGTGCGTGCAAGTTGCAATTGGCCGAGCGGAGAATGCATTTTTGGAAAGTTATTGTATATCGTTGAAAAATTCACGTTGTATTTGATGTTACGTTGTTTTTATTATTTATTTAAAGTAATTTAATGATCTTCGTTGATTGTTTGTTTGGCGCCGACTCATAATTAATTATTTTTCGCTTTTCAGTTTCTGTTTTCGTCGGTTCAATTTTTTGTTAAAAAGTTTTATTTTAAATTTTTTTGTGGCTAAAATCTAACTCTTGGTCTCCATTATGTTGAAGTGTCTAGAACTATACTTATGTGTGCCAAGTTTCAACAGAATCGGTTAACAGGTAAGAATTCATTGGGTGAACAAGCACTCGTCCCCTGTTTTCCTACCCTTAGGGGTGGATTTTGATTTTGAAATTGAAATGGGACCAACTTCGAGATATACCCTATCCATTAAAAAAGAATCATCAAAATCGGACCACTCTGTAAAAAGTTACGCGTCGATTTGAGAACCTCCTCCTTTTGCGTTGAATTGAGAACCTCCTCCTTTTTTTTCGTCGGTTAATAATATAAAGTCCTTATCCACATTTAACCATTTACGGTACGCAAATATTAGTTACCATAAAATTATTAACACATTAATCTAAATTCAATTAATTACATACACAACATGGAATAATGCCCACACGATACTAGTAAGCTCCCGCAAACCATGCCGTGAGGCTGATCACATACGGAACTGTATTGTATTTGATTAAGTCGCCATACGTCGTTGACCTTGCTCGAATGGGCGTTGTCGATCAGAATGCCGCGCGCACCCTTCATAATAAAATAGCGCCGCGCGCCACCGCGCCTGTGACCGCGCCGCCGCTCGCTTGCGAGTTTGAATGAAAAAAGTCTTAAGACCTATTTGTTACCTGTGTATCTTTGAAAGCTTCTCGCCTACGCTGCGCCCGGCGTTGTCTTTCCACAAGGCGCGCGGAGCGGCGGCGAATCTACCATGCCGTCACTCAAAACGCCCGGCAGGACGTAGCTGTGTGCATTATAAAATAAAATAAACAAAATAAATAAAAATCTTTGGGACATTTTTACACAGCACCATCTAGTCCCAAACTAAGCAGAGCTTGTGCTATGGGTACTAGACAATGGATATAATACTTATATACTTTTTTTTTTGTAAATACATATTTATAATACATAAGCAACACCCAGACCAACACAAACACTTATGTTCATCACACAAATATTTGTGTCCTGTGGGAATCGAACCCACGACCTCGTTTTCAGCAGGCCGACACTCGCACCACTAGACCACAGAGGTCGTCAATTATCTAACACGGTTCAATACATTACAACACGACGAGGCCCGCTTGCTGTGTATTTGCAGCTGAAGTGAGAACGCGGTTTTCCACATCCAGTAACTCTATACATCTTCGCCACATAAAGCAAATGAGGCTGAACTCGTTACATGCAATGAGAATACACTTTCTAGCCACATCTAGACACAATTATGCACCGTGTGTTATGATAGCACATCGCTGCACGTACCTAGATATATCGGCGTGAAGAAATTATAATAACTACACATTTATAACTGTGTACAAACATTTAAAGCAAATAATATACTGAAGGCTTGAATCATTTACAATCAATTCAATCCAATTAATTATAATAATAAAAAAAAAAAAATCAATGACTTATAAAACTACATTTTAATTTTTTTTAAGCTATCTATAGTATCGGCGTTACTGCGCTTAAGCTATTGCGTAGCTTCTATCGCGGGCCTTGAGCGTGGAGACCGAATCCAGAAATTCCGTAACGAAAATAACCTAACACAACCCACTCCGACCGGCACAGCGCGCAGCGGTGATACATTTAGTTTTGCCATCTATCGATGAATAGCAGAACTTTTAATGACTTTTTGAAATATCACGCTTGTCTCTTTAGTTCTGCAAATCGCCTCTAGGTGGCATTGGTTGTATCGGCGTTACTGCGCATGCGTAATCCCCCTCTTCGCCCCGCAATCTGGTGACTCATGCCTGCTTAGAGTTTCGGCGTTAGGGCACCTCCTCTTTGTATTTACATAAAAAATGCTATGCAATAGCTTTACCGCGGCAGTCTCCGAGTGCCACACGTCTTTTTTGTGTTCCTTTTTGTGTCCCTAGTTTGTAGCAAATAAACCATTTCTTTCTTTCTTTATTTCATTTATATCAAATAAACAATTAAGCCTAAAAAACAGGTGTTATGACGGAATTTGGGAGAAGTCCATGTCCGGTAGCGGACGGTGATAGGATGTTGTTAATTTTATTCAATAGTTCATCATTGATCAGCAGAATATAGCAGTGATAACCTAGTGGTTGAACGCTTGCCTTCCATGCAGGAGATACTCACACCGAGTTCTATCCCGGCCCGCACCTCTGACTTTTCAAATTCATGGGCGGATTTATATTCGATTATCACTTGCTTCAACGGTGAAGGAAAACATCGTGAGGAAACCTGCACACCAGAGAGTGTTCCATACAGTTCTCAATGGTGTGTGTAGTCCACCAACCCGCACTAGGCCAGCGTGGTGGACTAAGGCCTTAGCCTTGTCATAAAGAGAAGAGGCCCGTGCCCAGCAGTGGGACAGTAATGGGCTTGTTATGTTATAGTTCATCATTTAGGCAGAGGTGTATTATGAATATCGCAGCTAGATCAATGACGGTATTAGGAGTTTGAGATCCATGAATGTTATTAGTCCATATGTGTTGTTCCAATTAAAATCAAAATGGCATATTTATTCAATTTAAGGGGAATGAAGCAGCCAAGTGGCGCCCCCATCAGTAAAAAAATATTACTCACTGAATACATCATTTATCGAAAATTAGTTTTTAACTTTTGAAGTACAGATACTATTGTTTAATCAGAAACTAATATTAAGTCTATAAATTATTCTTCGCTGTAGATAGAAAAAGTGCGAAAAACTTTTGGCATTATCACATTCCCCTTAAGCAATAACTAAGTATAAAAAACTTGGTAACTTTTATTTTATATGTTGGCGAAACGAGCTAAAGGCCCACCTGAGGTTAAGCGGTTACCTTTGCCCATAACAACTGCAATACCACCTAGGCTGTTGCCTAAATGGTATGAAGTCGGTTCGCCAAATTGAGATATGAAGATGAAAAGTCTCATGTGATTCTTGTGATTCACGTGATCTTTATCATAGTCAGATCTATACGACAAGACACTTGATATCATCCTCCTCACCCCTTCCCAATTATATTGAGATCGGCTTCCAGTCTAACCAGATGCGGCTGAACATCAGTATTTTACACGGAGTGACTGCCATCAAACCCCCGCAACCCAGTTACTGGGTAATACCAATATCCTAAGGTTACACCAATTGTTAGACTTTCGGGCTTGTGACTGCCATAGATATTCGTATGGCAACCGAAACCGACAGCTTAACGTGATCTCCGAGGCACGGAGGGGTTTCGATGCGCAACGAAATGGTCACCCATCCAAGTACTGACCGCGGATTTTGCAGCTTAACCTCGCAGATCTTGCGATACACATGTTTATTACTTAGTTACGACATTACACTTGATCATACTATTAACAATATTCCAATAGAGCACCATACCTTAGACTCTATCATGTAGAGGGCAAAGCTTTTAAAAGCTATTATTCTACGGTGTCAAATTATTTGTCAGCACACTGGACAGTACACACGACGGCGATAGAGCACTACTGTAGAGTCAACAGTAGCCTTGAGTACTCTACTTGTAGAGTTCAGCAGTTGTAGATATGGCAGGTGATATAATAGGGATGTATATTAAAGTAATAATTTTTTCTCTCGATTCGATTCGATCGGCCTCGATTTTCTCTTAAAAGAAATAATCGCGAAATCTAATTTCTATAGATAACATAACAACAACATAACATAACATCACGCCTGTATTTCCCCGAAGGGGTAGGCAGAGGTGTATAGTACACCCACATTTCGCCAGTTATGTTACAGTCCCATGTAATAGGGGGCGAGCCTATTGCCATTAACCGGGCACACATTCAGAATCCGGGCTGCTACTGAGAATTTCCTAATGAAAAAACCTAATAACACATTGCCCGACTCGAATCGAACCCAGGACCCCACGCTCAGCAGTCGCGCTTGCGACCACTAGACCAACGAAGCAGTCAGGCAGTAATTTCTATAGATATTTCTATCAAATACAATGAGAACACCAAAAATTCACTTCTCGTTGCTGTTTTCGTCAAAGAAAATGTAAGAGCGCTTTAGGTAAGTTTTTTGTTGAAAAATGTATGTTTCAAGACAAGCTTTTATAAGACACGGATTTGGTACTGTAACTCAAACTCGGTGTGTCAACGGTAACTACAGCAGAGATCTTGTGATGACCTTCCGGCTCCATCATCAGATCAGCTCCTAAACACCATAATATTGTGTTGTCATCGGGTTTTATATATGTGTACCAAATTTCAGTCAATTCTGATAACGGGAACTGGATTAAATTTAGCTTGCAAGATTTAACCTAAACCAACTAACAAACATTTGCAAGTTAAATGAAAGCTTGTAATAAAAGCTAGTCATCTCTAAACATTCCTAGCTCTACTCTCCACGCACGGCTACTCAATATAAATACCTAGGTAAATGTATTTATACAGCGACATCTTCACGCTTCTCCCGAGGTGGTCCACCAGAGTGTTCCCGTGTTGACCCTTCCACTTTCTACAGGGTTGCCGCTAAAAGGTGGATCAATATATTTGTCTTGATGGCTGTCGGCTAATTTTGGGTCATGCTTTGGAGTTTTGGGTGACAGGTATTTTATATCCGAATTTACGCCTACTGACGCCTGCGGCTTCGCTCCTGTAAATAAATAAATACATGTCGAGAAATAGTCATCATCATCATCATTTCAGCCGAAAGACGTCCACTGCTGGACATAGCTCAAGCATCGCCACAATGACTTGAGCGATAAGACCGCCCATTGTACATATCCTTTATTATTTAGAAAGAAAGAAAAATTATTTATTATTTATTTTTGACTAGCTGTGCCCGCGACTCTGTCCGCGTGGATGTCGGAAAATAACATCGTGTCATAATTATGGACACAATGTCTTCAAATATATACATATGAGCGCCTACACAGACGATTACACTATTTACCGACCATACTATATTTTGTTTTTACAACCAACCGGCTAAGGTGATGGAATTTCATGGAATTAGCCCTAAACTCCCTCATTCTGAAAAGACGCTCGTGCCCAGCAGTGGGAAGTCATTGGGCTGATTATGTTAAGTTATTCTATAACACTAACCACATCTTTTCTTATGCTGAGAAGAGGCCCGTGTCCAGCAGTGGGACTGTAATAGGCTGGTAATGTTATGTTATTCTATAATAATACTAATAATATCCAGTTCATTAACTCTTCTCATTTTGAGAAGAGGGCCATACCCAGCAGTGGGACAGTAATGGGTTGACTACTTTATGTTATTCTATATTTTCTAGTTACTTAACTCTTCTCGTTCCGAGAAGAGGTCCGTGCCCAGCAGTGGGGCAGTAGGTAATGAGCTGATTATGTTATGATAATCTATTAACATAACATAACATAACATCACGCCTGTATTTCCCCGAAGGGGTAGGCAGAGATGTAATAGTACACCCACATTTCGCCAGTTATGTTATAGTCCCATGTAATAGGGGGCGAGCCAATTCCAGACTACGGGCACAACCGGATAATAATCTATTAAATAATCAATATCTATAATCTTAAATCTATCTTATACTCATCATTATTCTTATTTTCTTTTATTTATCTTATATCTTTTAATATCTGATAATCTATTACACTAACAATATCCAGTTCCTTAACTCTTCTCATTCCAAGAAGAGGGCCATGCCCAGCAGCGGGACAGTGATGGGTTGTGTTATGTTATTATATATTTACTATACTTAATACTAATAGAATCTAGTTGTATTTTTAGGAACTGGCAACTAACCAACAATCATGACCTCTACTTTGTATGCAACTTAATACAATAGAGGGGTCAAGCTGTATCGCTGGATCTACTCAACTGATTCAGATAAAACATACCCTATATTTTAAGTTAGACTAATACCAATACAAATGCTAAGTTTCATTACGATCCGTTCAGCCGTTTTCACGTGATGAGGTAACAAACAGACAGACAGACAGACATACATTTTTTAAACGATTGATTCGTGTTCTATTGCTTATTTCTAGTACCCCTAGCCGGATTTCGCGAAAAAAAAACTCAATGTACAGACTTTTCGACTTTTACAATTTTATTATAGTATATAGATGATTTTTTTATTTAACTACAGCAAAATATAATTTACAGAGTTAATAGTTTCTGATTAAACTACAGTACCTGTACTTCAATCGTTAAAAACGAATTTTCGATAAATGATGTATTCAGCGAGTAATAACTTTTTTACTGATGGGGGCGCCAATTGGCTGCTTTCATTCCTTTAAAAGGTATTTTAAAGATTTTATCAGCGTACAAGTCGCAGTTAAACTAGATTACCATGTTCGTATACCACAATCGTTAATTGTGTTCATATTTGTAGAATTAACATGAAAGAACAATTTAATGCAGACCAATTATTACGTAATTTCAAGTTTTGACAACCCTACCACTTAAGTTAATTTAGCGCCACCTTACGAAAATCATGTGAAGGGACTTGTCCATCTCGTTTCGACTTGTTATCACCTTGTTTTAGAAGTTACCCAATTTGTCCACTGATTGGTTAAAAAACCAGTTCTTGCAGTGAGATAACTGAATTTGACAATGGAGTGGTGCATTTTATTAGGCGATGAAAATGCCAATTGTCGACCTCTGTGGTCTAGTGGTTCGAGGGTCGGACTGCTGATCACGAGGTCGTGGGTTCGCTTCCCACAGGACACAAATATTTGTGTGGTGAACATAAGTGTTTGTGTTGGTCTGGGTGTTTCTTATGTATTATAATTATGTATTTACAAAAAAAAAAGTATACATGTATTATATCCATTGTCTAGTACCCATAGCACAAGCTCTGCTTAGTTTGGGACTAGATGGTGCTGTGTAAAAATATCCCAAAGATATTTATTCATTTAATTGCATGTCACGCCACCTGGGGACGTAACGTGGCTATGTGGGGCTCGAATCCACTAAAAACTCCGCCGTGTACCGACTCTCGCCTTGGTGGATGAGCCACGAGAATCGCAATGCCTGGTGTAGCGGCCAGGTACTTGCTTGAAGGGAAGGATGCAGAAAAAGAAAAGGTTTGATTTGACAAAACCTTTAATTGCTGATGGCAAAGAAAAACAAGGATTTCTCCACTAATATTTTTTAGGTTACAACACATACGATTTTCTACAATGTTTCTTTACACAGAGTTACTATGGAACAGGAAGTATCCAAAAAGAAGGGTTGCCATTTTTTTCAGTAACGTTTTCAGTTGCAAATGTATTATTTATGATTTAAGGTTCGGATACATAAAATACAATATGCGTCGCTTACACAAGGCATTCGTGACGCTCCTTAAGCGATGTCCAGGCACACATGGGACATCACTGCAACTCGAAGGCCGTGCAATGCAGACGACTGACTCCCCAGTCTATCGCCCGTTTGCCTCTGTTAGGGTGGTATCAGTTCGGCGTAAAGCCGTTGCGCCGACCCGTCCGTCTGTGGCAGATTGAATCAAAATTAAAAAAAAAACAAAATTCAAATGTTTTTTTATTTCAAATAAACCTAATTACAGGCACTTTTGAAACGTTAGGCTCTAGTTGCACGGTTCCAAATTGTGGGTCCTATGGAGAAGAACCGGCAAGAAACTCCATGGATACCTATACTCTTTTTAAAATAGTTTATTGTTTATTACATCAAATTCATTCAAAAAATGTAAGTATAATGTAGGTTCATGTCAGAAATAAACAAGAATTTAAAAGTTTATATTCTCATATTGCCTTTATAAAATAAACTTAAAAAGAGTTGCCATAGTATGTAGGAGCTGACTGTCCCGACAGACGGCAATGTAGGTTCATGTCAGAAATAAACAAGAGTTTAAAAGTGAGAATATTGCCTTTATAAAATAAACCTAAAAAGAGTTGCCATAGTATGTAGGAGCTGACCTGTCCCGACAGACGGCACCCGTTCACGAGCATGACGCGAGCATCAGCCATCGCTTAACTCAACCATATTGAAGGGAACTTGACGACCCAATACTAATGCCACCATCAGCATGACATTTAAGTGATCAGCGAGGGAGTCTTCTTCCCTGACTCGCTCCGCCTCTTCCCTCTGTGAGATAACCTCCTCACAGAAGGATGCGACCGCCTCCCACGCCTCTACACTGTCTGCTATGGCTTTGACCACAGCCGGCAGCGAGAGGTCTCCCCCGATTGCTGTAGTGAGAGTACAGCGCTGCACTACCCAAACACGACAGTATGCAAGGATATGAAGGGCCGTGTCCGTACTACAGCTGCATTGGTGGCACATGGGAGTAGCCTACCGTCTCGCCACTTTATGCAAGTATTTGCCGAAGCAACCATGCCCCGACAACACCTGCACCATACGGAAGAACAACGTTCCATCTCGCTTCCATACCCATTCTTCAAGGATCGGCTAGATAACCCCCAGCTGGGCGTTTCCAGCCAACGAGGCAGTCCTAGACCAACGGGGCCATCACCTTGCTAATAGATATATATGTATAATAATTCCTGTCACACCCACAGCAAGGAAAGGGATGGTCTGTACCATACAGGGAACCACTCATAAGTGTCGTGATTAGTATGTAATAGTAGCGATAAGGTTTCACGGAGCGTTCGGTAAACGCCTGTCAAAACACGCATACGCGTAATATGAGGCGTTGTATACAGGATGTAGACAAAAGAATCAAAGTTTAAACTTTTTTTTATACGTACCTACTAAAATGGTTTTAGTTGCATATTAGGGTCTGGGTACAAGATTTGTGCCTCTAATGGTCGGCGCTCACCAAAGTGTGTGACATTTTGAATCATATTCTCAGCAGGAGACTGCCGCCGTATAATCAAGTCTCTTAGTGACGATATCAATGAAATGTTAGCGCTAAGGTTATTAAAATAAGATTAAAAATTATTTCAAACTACATATGTACAAAAAACAAGAGATACACAAAAGCAATAAATAAATATGAGAAATCCCAGGGTAAGGCAATGTTTTTCTTGGAAAAACAAAGCTTTTTTGCATGATACAGGATGGCGATACGAGCTAAAGGGCTACCCGATATTAAGAAATTACCATTGCTCATAAAAACTGCAATACTACCGAGGCTGTTGCCTTAATGTTATTTCAAATCGCGTACGGCAAACTAAGACGTGAACATGGATAGACCCATGGTAATGTTACTGCATAAGGAGATTGCGGAATTTATGCCTCCTAATGACTGCTTGATAACTGATTGACTGGTTACGTGTGGTGCCAGAGATAATTGCACCACCCTATCTCTTCTCATGGGGGTCGTAAAAGGTGACTAAGGGATTCACCAGAGGATGGGCAGCAGCGTTCTCTGAGTATTTAACCAACCAACTGCCAACCCACCTGCCAGGCATGGCGATTATGGCATCACCCTCCTTTTGGGGAGGCCTATGTCCAGCAGTGGACATCTTTTGGCTGAAATGATGATGAATGACTGCTTGAACAGACTTGAAACGCTATTATAGTTAACACAGTAAACGTAACAGACTGTATATGTATTAATCGCAGTATCCTCCAGAGTCTAGA
The DNA here is from genome assembly GCA_949699075.1 of Asteroscopus sphinx. NCBI lineage: Eukaryota > Metazoa > Arthropoda > Insecta > Lepidoptera > Noctuidae > Asteroscopus > Asteroscopus sphinx. The sequence continues at coordinate 6,979,393 of OX453029.1, forward strand.
GTAGAGTACTACTCTTGTCCAGACCATAGTTTCTCAATGATTTTAATGTCACGACTCTAGAGAACCGAAAAAAAAGTAAATGCATTGCAACCCCCTCATTACAATATTTTAATCATTACGAAGATTTACATTACTAACGCGACAAAGAATGTTTACACTTGTCACAAATTTGGGTAGACTGTGACCCCCCTTAAACCTAAACGTGACCCCCCCCCCTCCGGTCGCAAGCCCCAGGTTGAGAAACGATGCTCTAGACGTAATCTAGTTCCATTTTACGATACCCACAGGTTGAGATGATACAATTTATTTTGTCCCAGTTGGATTAAAACAAATTCAAATTCAAGATGAATCAAATTTATTTATTTTTTATTTCAAATAAACCTAATTACTGTTCTATATGGTGCCGGATACAAAGAATAGCACCATCCCATTTCTTCTCATGGGTGTCGTAAAAGGCGACTAAGGGGTTCACTAGAGGATGGGCAGCAGCGTTCTCTGAGTATTTATTCAACCAACTATGATCGCCGAGTGTAATGCTCCCGCGAATGCCCGCGCGTTCTTTATGCTCGCGATGCGCATTGATGTTTAGAAAACTAATTATTGTGCCTTACTGGATAGGAGTATCATTGGAGCCTGTCACTTATTCAGTCTTAGATGTAGGCCTCTTCCCTCCTTTTCCATTCCTGGCGGTCTTGTGCCCGACTCATCCAGTCATGACCTCCGTCATAGAATATATACTAACGACAAGAAGCGATACTTAAGCATGTGTGCTGGTATAATTGCTCGCGGCTATGTGTGCGAGTCGGGACGAGCGCGGGGGCCGTGTGCGGTGCGTGGCGTGTGGAACGGGCAGTCTCTCGGCTTCCCAGCCAAGGCACAGCGGTGAGAATTGCATTCACGCACTCGCTTAAGGTCACAAGGAGCGAGATCACACGTACACGGAGTGCCATCGTTGCGGTGGTCTGCCTCTTCCTCGAGTATTGTCTCCACTCTAAAAAAGTTCTCGTCCAGTTGTTGGTATCCATTCTTGCAATGTGTCCTGCCCATGCCCACTTCTTCGCTGCTATAGAAGCCATCACGTCACTCAGTTTGGTTTTGCTTCTGATCCATTCGTTCCGCTTCCAGTCGCGCAGTGTTATTCCGAGCATTGCCCTTTCCATGGCTCTCTACGCGAGTCTGAACATCTCAGCTGACTTTTTCGAGAGCGTCATGGTTTCCGTGCAATAAGTAAGCACTAGCATGACACATTGCTCGACAATTTTGGTTTTTGATTTAGTGGCAATTTGCCACGCAGTATCTTCTTGTTCGCGCCGAATGCCGCCCATGCCTGTGAGATTCTTCTTTCTACTTCTGCTGGATAGTAGTATATAAGTTCAAAATTCTGGGTCCTATGGAGAAGAACCGGCAAAAAACTCCATGGATATACTCCTTTTAAAATAACCAGGGTCAAATCTGATGGTGAAATGCTACGAGCCACCTCATAATATCATGAGAACTACTTTTGGTCATACATTAAATATTTACATATTAATGTTAAATAAAATATTGTCGAACAGCCTGTGTAAAAAGAATGAGCCGGTTACACCACGTATCCTGTGGGCTAAATAAGACGCCATTGCTGCGGTAGTATGGAGAAGGCTCTTTATTATATATCGCTTTATAGCAGCCATTTTAGCTCAAAATTTTATTAATTTACTATGCAGAAAACTAACTTTACTACTTTTTTGTGTAATTATTGTAAAAGCGTCTGTTAAGTGTAACGTCGGTGGTGCTAAGATATTTTTGTAATCGAAATTACCAGAATGAACGGCTACAAAAGGGATGAAGAAAGAAATAAAAAATATTTATTGCCACAACAAGACATGTGGTAGGTAAAAAATAATTAATCATCTTAAATTTTAAGAAATTTTTATAGTAATAAAACTTTTTAACAAAAAATTGAACCGACGAAAACAGAAACTGAAAAGCGAAAAATAACTAATTATGAGTCGGCGCCGAACAAACTTAACAAGCAACGTGCATGCAAGTTGCAAGTGGCCGAGCGGAGAACACATTTTTGGAAAGTTATTGTTGTGTGCGTCATCTCAGCGAAAAAGTGTCGAATTTCTTAATTCGAGATAAGTAAATCGTTAGTGTATGACGTCGTGTAATTGTGTATGAACATTTCAGATTTGTGTGTCCAACCCTTTTTGGGATATTCATCAAAAACGTTTTCCGCTGGAACGACGTCTTCCCAGCGAGACTTTTTTTTTCCAAAGGACGTAAGTAAAATAAAATAGTTACATGGATTAGAGTATAACGAAAGGTAAATGTGTATGCATAAATGAGATTTGTGTGTCTAAAGACTCCGAAGATATTCAAGTTTCCGCTGCGGTGACGTTTGGCTGATTGCTGGATATCATAAACGGTTAGGCGAATAGTTGTGACTTTTTTTTCAGATGTTGCGATTCTTTTGTGTGTAATGTTTGTAAAAACAGACTTCGAAAAAAAATTACCGCTAGGAAGCTATAAAATTTAAAATGAAATCAGGTTATTAGGTCCTAGTACTGCGAATATGAGCTCCGAAGCCTAAATTTTAAAGTTTATTTGTACCTTATAAATGCTCACAATGTCATCAATTAAGTCTCATCGATGTACTGTAAGTAAATAATGAATTATGAACAAAATTGCTAGGTCTGGGCCACGATGTTGTTCGCCATTCTATTGGACGAGTTTACTATGGGTTGGCAAATTAAAAGGTATCCCATTCGTTAGTGTATTAGTTCAATTATCCATCGGTAAAATTGTAGCCCAATACACTTAATAATTAAAGAAATATAATCAAAAAACCAATGAGAAGCGCAATACAGAGATAAACCAACCAAGTTTGAATGTGTACTAAAAAGCGGCCGCGCGATACATGTTGCTTACCTTCCAAAATTGTTAGTATAGTACCGTTTTTATTTTGGTACATGTGCGTACACAATTCTTTAGTTTTTATTTTCTCATTTTACTTTACACAGTCATCAGTTCAATTATTTCAAAATAAGTAGGTACTATTCAGTTATTGACATGGGGTCACTAAGAACAAATTATAATATTGTAAAGAGACCACGACTGTGGTGCTAAAGTTTTACGTATTATGTGAGATTTCCATGTAGGTAATTAACATTCTTGGTTTAGAAGTTACAAAGTTCTGACAGACAAATGGATTTGAATTTCTTTTTTTACAGGTTCCGTCCGTGTGTCCATCCGTTTAACTTGAATAAGTAAAAACAAAAAAATCATACAGTTAGTGATTTGTATGATTATTTTGTTTTAGTTTTGTAACGGACACTCAAGCATAGTGAATTTTTGTGTTTTATTGCGAAAAAAGTTATTAAAAACTTAAGTTTAATTTTTTTCTTACTTCCTTTGTTCTTCATATCGGATTCAACATAAAACTACCTCGTGTTGTGTTTCCTAGCGTTTTTATTTATGCTATCTGTGTCGATCTAGTATAAACGTATGTTTGGCAACATACATCCAAAGTCGATGGGACCCCGTACGTTGACAGTGGGCTAAAATAAAGAGGTAAACAATGAACAAGGGTTCACTGTAGCTGCTAATGTTCTCGTCTATTCACATTTACAATTAATTTCACTGCACTTGTGGCATAGTCGTTAAGGTGGTCACCTCTCTATTGACACCACGCCAAATGTTGTCGGTTCGATCCCCACATGCAGTTAATTTATTATCTACGTAGAGCTGGTTACGAATAATATACATAATCTTTAATTTTAATAAACATAACAACCTACATTAATGTAGATACCTACTAAGCTTATGAATGAGTCAATAATTGTAACTGATCTGTGATTTTAAACATTAAGTAATTTAATTAAAATAATAGCTATACTTATTTTTTGTAAAATACCTTTTCTATATCTTTTATGTTGATTTTAGTATGTAGATTTTTATTATTTTGTTGTTGTTGATTTTTTTGCACGAGTTTTTAAGTACCTATACATACACATATCTACAATTGATAATCATTAGTAAATTGATACTTTTGAAAATAAAACTAATTAAACTGCAGTTGTTTTTAATTTTTACTGTGTACGCACCTGTACCAAAGTACCACACCAATAACAATAAGTATGCTAACAATTTGGGAAGGTAAGCACCATGTATCGCGCGGCCGCTTTTTAGTACACATTCAAACTTGGTTGGTTTATCTCTGTATTGCGCTTCTCATTGGTTTTTTGATTATATTTCTTTAATTATTAAGTGTATTGGGCTACAATTTTACAGATGGATAATTGAACTAATACACTAACGAATGGGATACCTTTTAATTTGCCAACCCATAGTAAACTCGTCCAATCGAATGGCGAACAACATCGTGACCCAGACCTAGCAATTTTGTTCATAATTCATTATTTACTTACAGTACATCGATGAGACTTAACATGACATTGTGAGCATTTATAAGGTACAAATAAACTTTAACATTTAGACTTCGGAACTCATATACGCAGTACTAGGACCTAATAACCTGATTTCATTTTAAAATTTATAGCTTCCTAGCGGTAATTTTTTTTCGAAGTCTGTTTTCACAAACATTACACACAAAAGAATCGCAACATGTGTAAAAAAAGTCACAACTATTCGCCTAACCGTTTATGATATCCAGCAATCAGCCAAACGTCACCGCAGCGGAAACTTGAATATCTTCGGAGTCTTTAGACACACAAATCTCATTTATGCATACACATTTACCTTTCGTTATACTCTAATCCATGTAACTATTTTATTTTACTTACGTCCTTTGGAAAAAAAAAGTCTCGCTGGGAAGACGTCATTCCAGCGGAAAACGTTTTTGATGAATATTCCAAAAAGGGTTGGACACACAAATCTGAAATGTTCATACACAATTACACGACGTCATACACTAACGATTTACTTATCTCGAATTAAGAAATTCGACACTTTTTCGCTGGGATGACGCACACGTTATTGTTTATCGTTGAAAATTTCACGTTGTATTTGATGTTACGTTGTTTTTATTATTTATTTAAAGTAATTTAATGATCTTCGTTGATTGTTTGTTTGGCGCCGACTCATAATTAGTTACTTTTCGCTTTTCAGTTTCTGTTTTCGTCGGTTCAAATTTTTGTTAAAAAGTTTTATTTTAAATTTTTTTGTGGTTTATTCTAACTCCAGTTCTCCATTATGTCGTAGTGTCTAGAACTATATTTGTGTGCCAAGTTTCAACGTGGGTAAACAAGCACTCATCCCCTGTTTTCCCACCCTTAGGGGTGTATTTTGACTTTGAAATTTAAATGGGTCCAACTTCGAGATATACCATATCCATTAAAACAATAATCATCAAAATCGGGCCACTATGTAAAAAGTTATGCGTATAAAAAAACCTCCTTTTTTTCGTCGGTTAAAAATTATGAATGGATGAAATAATTGTCGTTCTTTCTTTTTAATTAAAAATAATACACATTCCAAGCACACATTTGATAATGACAACATGTGTGGTCTAGTGGTTCGAGTCTCGAACTGCTGATCACGAGGTCGTGTGACTCGTGGGTTAAATTCCCACAGGACACCATATTTATGTGATGAACATAAGTGTTTATTGTGTTTGTCTGGGTGTTTCATATCTATTACAAGTATGTATTTACGAAAAAAAAAGTAAATGTGTATTATATCCATTGTCTAGTACCCATAACACAAGCTGTGCTTAGATGGTGCTGTGTAAAAATGTCCTTAAATATTTATTTATTATTTATTTTGAACCAATCTTATTATTAATTTACTTTTACCAATCTTATTTTAATTTACATTGACAGACGTTGATTGACAGTTTGTTTGTCATTGTTTATTAGGTTTTGACATCACAATAAAGCACTTTCAATTATTTACATTTGACATGCTTTCATATTCACTTTGACATTAAGATATTGTATTATCCTGGACGTATGTAATGTATTATGCTTTATTGCTTTAGACGCTTCAGTTAATAGCTTGGCGTAGAATTGTGTATTTCCTGTTGCATGCTAAATGGCAGAGCTGCACAAAGATTGTTTTTATGACAATATTCATGTAACACCTACCTTACCTATATTCGCAATAAACGATTGAATTGAATTGAATAACTTCTAAAATATTCCACAAATGTGTCTATTAAAAATAAGTACAAAAGCCTATTCCACACTAACTAATCTAAAACATCGCGTGTACGTAGTTATGGCTTCTCGCGAGTATGTTGCTAAAGAGTCGAAACAACCAGCTAAAAGTAATGGACGATATCCGAGGTCTACTTAGCAGAGCCAGGGTCTTACGTGACGGATTGGCGGAACGATTGGGTATCTTTATGGAGTCTTCAGTGGGGATAGATTTTGGAGCAACTCTTATCGTTTATCTTAGCCTCAAGACGCCACACTAACAAGGTTTTATAATAAATCAAGTTCAACCGGATTACATCGCGTATAATATTTAAATTGGTTGTCCTGACGTTTCGAAAGCTTTGCATCGTTCATGGTCGCAGGAAGACTAAGATGACAAGCGTCTTTACAGATTTCAAAAAAATTATCTTAATCTACCTTAGAATTTTTATTAATTAAAATAATTTCTGATAAAAAACTGAGATAAATTATTCTGAACCTGAAAATGTAAAATGTAACTATGATGTGGCCATTAATGTTTTTACAGTAATTCTATATATCCTGCCTATTTTTTGTCTAGCAGTATGAGTCTTGCATGTCATGCTGATGGTGGTGGCGTTAGTATCGTTCCCTTCAATATGGTTGAGTTAAGCGATGGCTAATGCTCGCGTCATGCTCGTGAACGGGTGCCGTCTGTCGGAACAGGTCAGCACCTACATACTATGGCAACTCTTTTTAGGTTTATTTCTAAAGGCAATATTCTCACTTTTAAACTCTTGTTTATGTCTGATTTGAATGAATTTGATGTAATAAACAATAACCTATTTTTAAAAGAGTATAGGTAACCATGGAGTTTCTTGCCGGTTCTTCTCCATAGGACCCACAATTTGGAACCGTGCAACTAGAGCCTGACGTTTCAAAAGTGCCTGTAAATAATAAATAGGTTTATTTGAAATAAAAAACATTTCAATTTGTCACTTATAGGAACTTCAACCCTAGCTTTCAAGCAAAGCTTACCGGATGGGAAAAAGTAAATGTTTCCTAACTTATTTATTTTAGTTAATTATAAAGATTAAATGTGTTTAAAAACCTGTCAGTCACTGCTAACTTAACACTCTATCGACATAAATAATGTTTTGACTCATAAAACAAATTAAATAAACGCAAAAATAAAAATCACACGTCGTGGCAAGGACCAATTACTGTTAAGAAAATATTTAAAACAAACATAATGACTTTAAATTAAAACTAAAAATCAGTCTTATAACTAAAACAATAAAGTTGAAATTAGAGTAAGACAAACAGCGAATTTTTTTTTTTTTACTTTTACTACCTCAAAAAACACGTATGCAACAATTTCGCACAATTAAACTTGAGAATAAAAACTTGTAACACCACCAAAATAAATTTACCGTTGAAAAACTTTATATTATCAAACACATTCAAAATTGTCGCCTATTGCACCGAAATAAGAGCTAACATAAAAACAGAATGAATATACAAGGTGTATATGAATGTGGCAAGTGTGTGGCGCAGAAAAGCGTAAGAAATTTGTCCACCGAACGTTTTTGCTTTATCTGTGCTTCACTTTTTTATTTTGCACTGGCAACTGTGAACGCAAAAAGATTTTGACATTGTTTCGGAACGCTCGCACGATTTCGGCGCCAATTAATTTTTCGATAAACACAGAGTAGGGATGACAGAGAAGGTTTACTTAAAAGAAATGGGGCAATGTTTGGCATCCTTTATAAGGTTTATCCTTCCTATTAATATTATTAATGCGAAAGTATGGCTGTTTGTTTGTTTGTCCTTCAATTACGCTAAAATACATGAAAGTATTTGGATGTAATTTGGTACATATATAGACCATAACCCGGTTTATTATATAATTTTTACACCGGGAAGATAAATAGGTTCCGAAGTATAGATAGACAGAGTATAAGTACTTTATTGTTTGCACACCGAAATAAACGCGGGCACATCAAAATCGGCCCAGTAGATTTTGCGTGATGTTCGAACAAACAGACAATTACAGTCTTATAGACATAGACCAATAAATTACTTATTCATTAATGATAATAGTTAGGATTCGGATAAAGACTGATATTAAGGTAGGCTTCATACTGTCCCCTTTCGTTTAAGAAAACTCTCTGTTACTTACACTACTCTACAAAAAATTATGTGCGGCCATTTTAAAAATGCACCGCCATCTTATTGTCGCTTTGTTTACAAACACTGATCTCAATCATGCAATGATAAATTATTAAAAATATCTTATTAATCACCACCAATCACCAGATATCAATCGTTTAGCTTTAATTGGTGATTATTTAGTTAACTTGCTTCACGAAAGATTTTTATCGTGTATAAAATTTATTCAAGTGTTAAGTTTTAGTGAAATATAAATAAGGAGTTACTGATTCATCACTGCAAGTTGGGTCCTTTGAAGAATTTCAACTAATTACTACACGGGTGCATTTGAATGTTCTTTTCTTGGGATTTAATAAATGGCATATCGTCCACGCTTGTATTTTGCATGGATACAGGAAAAAGAGTAATACAATTTTATTTTGTACTAGCTGTGCCCGCGACTCCGCCCGCGTGGATGTCGGAAAATAACATCGTGTCAATATTATGAACACAATATCTTCAAATATATACATATAAGCGCCTACACAGACGATTACACTATTTACCGACCATACTATATTTTGTTTTTACAACCAACCGGCTAAGGTGATGGAATTTCATGGAATTAGCCCTAAACTCCCTCATTCTGAGAAGACGCTCGTGCCCAGCAGTGGAAAGTAATTGGGCTGCTTATGTTATTCTATAACACTAACCACATCTCTTCTTATGCTGAGAAGAGGCCCGCGTCCAGCAGTGTGACTGTAATGGGCTGGTAAAGTTATGTTATTCTAGAATACTAATAATGTCCAGTTCATTAACTCTTCTCATTTTGAGAAGAGGGCCATACCCAGTAGTGGGACAGTAATGGGTTGACTACGTTATGTTATTCTACATTTTCTAGTTTCTTAACTCTTCTCGTTCCGAGAAGAGGTCCGTGCCCAGCAGTGGGGCAGTAGGTAATGAGCTGATTATGTTATGATAATCTATTACACTAACAATATCCAGTTCCTTAACTCTTCTCATTTCAAGAAGAGGGCCATGCCCAGCACCGGGACAGTGATGGGCTATGTTATGTTATTCTATATTTTCTATAATAATACTAATAGAATCCAGTTGTATTTTTAGGAACTTCCAACCTGCATGCAACCAACAATCATGACCTCTATTTGTATGCAACTTAATACAATTGCGGGGTCAAGCTGTATCGCTGGATCTACTCAACCGATTCAGATAAAACATTCCCTATATTTTAAGTTAGACTAATACCAATACAAATTGCTAAGTTTCATTACGATCCGTTCAGCCGTTTTCACGTGATGAGGTAACAAACAGACAGACAGACAGACATAAATTTTTTAAACGATTGATTCGTGTTCTATAGCTTATTTCTAGTCCCCCTAGCCGGTTTTCGCGAAAAAAAACTCAATGTACAGACTTTTCGACCTTTACAGTTTTATTATAGTAATAGATAGATAAACTAATTGTTTATTTCTGACTTTCATTGTATAGGTACTTTAAACTCAGACTAGTCAAAAATATAGACGAAGTGCTGTGAACAATCATAACGAACCTAACAAAACCGTGCTCTTTCAACACATGCCCTTCAAACCGTGATCACTGCTCTCAGTACACATGTAGCGGCATCGTTCAGAAATCATCGCGAAAACAAATATCCTTCAGGTGCATGGTGTGTGAGTGAGCGCTGGTTTCTACACGCGGAGGAGCATGGTTTATTTGGCTTCACTATGATCGTTCGCAACACTTGCTTATATTTTTTACTATGTCTGTGCGTTAAAATACATTATACAAAATTTGTCAAGATGTGGTCGACGATGGAGCGAGCAAACCTATTAGGTGCCGATCACAGACCAGTAAGCCTCAAGACGCCGCTTAGACAAAGTTTTGCATGAGAACACAGTCGTAAAATGTTGGCGGGGACCGGGCTGCCGTGTCACTCGCAGGTCTGTTATCTTAAGATACATGAGTTACGCGTAACAGGTCTAAATCGTATTTTTTCATGATCCTCTATCACCCAGTAAAATAATATTTTAATTAACTATTACCAATTAGTCACAATTGCCTATCACCTAACTCTTGAAACTATGATTTTGCCATTGTTAGTTATGGTAAAATACTGTATCTTAAGTTACATCAATTACGCGTGATAAGTTGCGAGCGCAACGAGCAAATCCTAACTCTGCTAACTACTAGATACATTATTTATCCGTGACTGTAGTGCGCGTACTAACTGATGATGATGTGGATATTATGAGAGCTTCATTAACAAACATGGTTCTAAAAGTAATAGCCCACGGCAACATGATAGTATTTATGGACCAGCTGAAGAAAAATAACGATTTTTCTGAAATCAATAGGTGGAATAAAAAAATCGCGGTCGAATATGCAGGAGTAATGTTCACAAATCTATTTTTGTTGGTTAGTATATCAGCTTGATGTATCTCATTTACCGGGTTTTTGAAAAGTGTACGTACTTGAAAATAATTTCCAAAAGCCTTCAAAATACGCACTGTCTGTTGTTGGATTTCTACTGGTTATTTTATGAAAATGTGTGTTAATCAATTATTATTTTATTACACAGGAAATTAAAGTAAATAGGTCCTAAACAAGGCAAAGAAAAGCCAATTGGCACCTTAAATTATGGATTTCAGTCATGGTTTCAGAGTTTCAGATAATTTCAAAAATTTGCGTGAAGTGCTTAGCCGGTTGCGTTTTTGTTCGACTCAAAGGGGCATCGGTATCTTTCTCTTAGATACACTGGGAAATCAGAATTTATGGCAAATATTGCTTCCTTATCACTTTTTAAAAACATCTATTACCTAGCTATCTCTTTAATATTTCATTATTGATTTCCTACCATCAGATTCAATATCTTTTCGGTGTTATGTGCTATACTGGAAGTTTAAGGCTATTTACAGTAGAGGACATATTCAACGCTCTGTCTACTGGGATTTAATTAAGCTAACTGATTTTTTACTACAGCATTGGATGCAATAGATTCTCCTTATTCCGTCTCTATGTAGTTTTATGGTATTTTGGAAAAAAAAAATTACGGACACGTACTAACAGCGCATTGTTGAGATTTTTTTTTTTCGAATGCTAGAAATTTATCACCTGGCTCTGATTAAATCCTTCTAAGTCTGGAAGCAAAAGTAATACAACAAAGAAATATAGCGTAAAATCATCTGAAGGGTTGACGATTATAATTAGATTAAAAGCATTTTGATTGCATTTTTATTTTTATATGTATAAGACCACGAACTTTTCAATCCACGTATTTAGGCATTAAGAAAAGTTGAATTTTGAAGATGATCAACTTACATAGTCGTCAAGAAATCATACGATGAAAAATAATTCAAAGATTTGCATGTGTATTGCAAAAGTGTGTTGGACTTAGTTAAAAAAGAAGTACCCCGGGAAGTAAGGCGAAGGAGTGTAAGTGCAAGAAAGAAAGCAGACTTAAATGCAGATGTAGATTTAGATAAGATCTTACATATCTAGGATTTAGTTTTTTTTTGTATCTAAAATAATTTTGATAATACTAAGTTCTCATTTCAATTTTTATGTTAGTTATGAAGTTAATTAAGTTTATTTGTTTTAAAAGTTATCGAATCTTGGTTAGAAGAAGTCTGAGTTTTCGTTTTAGTCATTAAAAAGGATATTTTAATGCATTTGCAAATTTGAGTTTTTACTAGATAAGTCATAAGTCATTATTCATTTGTTTAGATGAGTACTATTTTTTCTATTCCTTTATAAAATATTAATTTAATTTAATACTAAACAATCAGTCAGACAAACTTTAGTTAAAGATACCTGTGTTTAGCAAAAGATTCCATATTACACTTGTTGCGGCTAAGTCACCTATCTTAAGATACAGAGCACCGCGTAACAACCAATGTATAGAGAGCTTGTTACACCTATCTCTGTTATAGCCAATAACTCTGAAAATTTCAAAGTTTTCAAAAATCTATAAATTGCCCGGTTTTCCTCAGACTTTAATACAACCAATTATGTAAAAATATTTCCCGAAAGTTTTGAAACATTTAAGATAATCGCAATTATCTGTAACAAACTTTAAACGGTGATATCTCAAAACTATGTTTCGTGAGATACAAGAGATAGGCCTGACACGGCAGCGGGGGGCAGACGGTGCGTTATGATTGGTCGGCTCAAAAGTTCGGTGGTGCGATATCGTATGATTGGTGCCGCTCGCTGACGGACTGACGTCCTGATTGGCCGCGGGGCGTAACATATGCAGTGCAGTAGCATATGCGTTGTGACCGGGGGTGTCTGGCTAATCGGCGTCTAGAGGCTTACTGGTCTGTGATGCCGATTCAAGAACTTGGCTGTGCGCATTATGAAAGAGTTCTCAAAGTGCTTGGTCCTGATTGTAGGGACTTCTACCAAATGTGGATGATATCCTGCAGTGCGTCGTGTAGTCCGATGAAAGCAAGGAGATGGCGAAATAAGCTCATGGAGCTCAAGAGCGCACACTCTCCAAAGTACAACTTGTAGAACACCGACAAACAAGCTTTTTATTAGAATTTCGCAAAGATCCGATTTTTCCGATTATCCTACCCTATATTATCACGCCTGTTTCCCATTGGGGTAGGCAGAGACTATGTATTTCCACCTGCTACGATCAAGACACACGTCTTTTGCTTGATCTACGTTTATTAAGGCGAGGTTATCCCAGACCTGTGAGCTAAATAACGATACCCCAGCCCCCGCCAATTCAATGCGACGTATTTATTCTCGATGCGCATAGTCCACAGAGTACATTATCCGCTTACTTGCGCCATCTGATACTTTAAGTTTGGAACTGCTGTTAGTACATCAACAGAACTAAAAATAAAAAATGCAAAAAGAGAATCATTTCTTGAGGATCGAACTTGCGGCCTGCGTTTAAAAATCGGACCGCTAGATAGTACTGCTGTTAACACTTGTTTCTGACTTGCGAATTTTAGCACTATAATCAACCAGTCAAAATCAGTAAAAGTAGAATACTTTAATGTTCAAGAATCAACAAAAAAGCTGTGAAAAAGATACTTATTTATTATTATAATATTTCGTGAAAAATAAGTAAAATTTTCTCGTGAAATGAAATCATAATCTCTTTGGAACAATTATCAAATATGGGGTCATGTAGCGACATCTATCCGATATTGAATAAACAATTACAGTATCTCGTTTCTTAAATTTGGTAAATCCGCCATCTATTACTTTTAGTCCGTAACAATAACAAATATCATCATCATCATTACAGCCGAAAGACGTCCGCTACTGGACATAGGCCCCAATAACAAATATAATGCTACTAAATTAAGAACCACCATCTTACCTGTTATCTACAAGTATTCGAAGCACTACGTTTTTTTGCAGCGTTGTAAAAGCTGTTGTACCCGATTATTTGTTTTAAGATTGAGGACCCTGGCATAGTCGCAGGCACAGAGTACATTATAATATACTGAAATAGAGACCAATCTTCCACCACAAAACTGGTAACCGCTTACTAGCGCCATCTGATACTTTTAGTTTGGAACTGCTGTTAGTACATCAACAGAACTAAAAATAAAAAATGCAAAAAGAGAATAATTTCTTGAGGATCGAACTTACGCCCTGCGTTTATAAATCGGACTGCAAGATAGTACTGCTATTAACACTTGTTTCTGACTTGCGAATTTTAGCACTATAATCAACTAGTCAAAATCAGTAAAAGTAGAATACTTTAATGTTTAAGAATCAACAAAAAAGGCTCTGAAAAAGATACTTATTTATTATACCGTTTTTATTATTTACTAAATATTGAATGTATGGCAATAGATAACTACAAATAGTCAAGTATTTTTAGCCGACATTGTTAATTCATGCACAATGTATGTAACCAACAGAATGTATGTATGTTGAGTATTCAGTACCTGTACTGCTACCTAACATTATACTGAGCTGGTGGCCCTTTGGCACTTACATATGTTTTATTTTTAATGTTCTTTTCCTTTTTGTAAAATGTATTTATTTAAATAATAAAAAATATTTACAAACTACAAAATAAAATGATACAATATTTACAAAGTAGATAGAAGATAGATAGAATATACTTTATTGTACACCATGAAAATAGTAGTAAACAGGAACAACGTACAAATTATGGGTACATGGGCGGTCTTATCGCTAAAAGCGATATCTTCCAGACAACCTTTGGATGGACAAAGAAGACGTAAGATCTAGATAATGGGGGCAGTCCGTGGCGTACTACTAAACTAAAATAAATAAATAGCACAAAATATATTACACATATAGGTATCATAAATATATATAATATATATATAAATAATCTTACAATTTAGAATAGAGATTGGATACATAGGCAAAGTAGAGTAAAAAAGTAAAGTACAAAATAAAATGATACAAAAAGGCACGCCTAGGCGTCAAAATATTGGGGTGCTGGCCAGAAAACCTCCACGTGTGCCTGACGGCTGCTGGTCCTTCTGGACACGTTCGGAGGGAAGGGCAGGTGTTTGGCCGGTGCATCCTGGGCATGGGCAATAAAATCCTTTCGAGGGATTAACCTTCGGGGGATTTTATTGCCTGTGGCGAATATTCTGGCGCGGGAGGGGCCCGTTTTGGGCCAGTGGGGAGTTGCTCCACGTTTCCCTCTGTTGCCAACAGAGGGCAAAGTGGAGGAGCAGGGGCGGGCCCGATGTGCACTCACCCTGCCACTGGGCAGGCAGCGGGGGGATTGTCCTTCCCTGCCCCCGTCGATCTCGTAACTTCCAGGAGTGACCGCTAAGTAGTGATCTTGCGCCTCTTGGGACCGAGGGTCTTGGCTTCACCGTCCGGACCGCGAGGAAGAAAACCTCTATAAAAAATTACGGGAGGTAGGGCCTGCGAGCAGCAGACTCGGGGTAGTCTGCTGCCCGACCAGCAGCTGGCGTAGCTGGCACAGCCGTCGTAGTTGGCGCAGTTGGTAAAGGTCCATGAGGTGAGGTGGCGTGCAGTGTTCCGTGTGCGCCACCGAGGAGGGTGCGGCCAACGTTAGGCCGCACGGGGAGAAGGGGCTCGCCTGCTTGTGGCGGGCCAGGACCTGTCGGGGTGGTTGTGTGAATACTCACGGGTTCCCACGCCCCCGGCTAAGGTAGTTGAAGGAACACCGTGGTGGTTTTAATTGGTAAGAGTCCGACACTGGCTCCGCCTACCCCGGGCGGAATGCGTCCATGAGGATTTCACCAGGGCAAAAAAAAAAAGGCGTCAAAATATTCCTCCACACCGCTGTCATCTGTCATAGTGCCCAGAAGACTGGCAGCGTTGCCACGTTAAATGGCAAAGCATATTCTTTGACCAAAGAACAAGCCAGCCCTCTGATCACGCGAAGTGTAAAATTGATTGTTTGTGCCAATAAATACATTTTCTTTCTTTCTTTCAACATGGGCTAACCTATTATTATTAATAAAAAATGCGGAGGACGAAAATAACCCTATCCATACACAATCATTTACACCTGTGTTACTTCAGCCCAAACTAATGTACATAGATTTATCATTACGCCCACGGAACCCCAAAAATCATGCCCCATCATGCCGTTTGATCAGCGATTAGTCCAATACGCAATTACTGGTAGAATTAACTGGTAACGGATTTGTCTTCATAACTGTTATAGTAACTAGTTATTGACCGTGGGTTTGCCCGCGATATGAACTAGTTAAATCTTCAAATGAAATCAAATCAAATAATCTTTATTATGCGTGCCTACAGGTACATACATAAGATGGAAAAACATAACATCTACCATAGAAATCTAAATAAAAGGAAATAGAAATGTTATCTACTGTCTTTTAATACCGGTACGCGTGTCGCTGGTTTGCCGCTATCAACACATAAATACTCAATCACGCCCACCATGTTTCTAGCATTCAATGCAAAATAAATATTCCGCTGTTAGGTATGCTGCAAATTATATTTTTTTGTTTTTTTGTTCAAAACGGCACTGATGATTAAGCAAATGGTTCGCGCACTGGTGTTCTACGAGACACCTGAACGCGATGACAAGTTCACGCACCTATGCCACTTCTATCTTATTATTTAGATTTCTATGTCGTCTAAAATTCGCCGTGTATATTTAAATTTTCTCGAATCGAACCCGCGCCTGGCACTAAAAACTAATCAAGCAGTGTTCTATTCACCTATTGAGTTTATAGTAGTAAAGTTGGGAACGTTTTACAAACAAACACACTTACTTGTCTGTTTATAATAACATAGCTTTAGTGAAATAATTGTAATTGATGTAACTGTATGTTTTATAGTTTTTTATTTTTTATGGTATAGTATGGCGAAACGAGCTAAAGGCCCACCTGATGTTAAGTGGTTACCTTTGCCCATAACAACTGCAATACCACCTAGGCTGTTACCTAAATGGTACCGCAAGTCGGTTCGCCAAACTGAGACATGAAGGTGGAAAGTCTCATGTGATTGTAATTTCACCGGCACCCGTACCCTTCAGACCGAAACACAGCAGTAGGCACGGTGGTAGTACTTCCCCGGACGAGCTCTTTCACAAAGGAGCTCTACTACTACTAAAATAGTACAGTAAATAGAATGTTAGTTTTATAAAATGACTGTCGAATAGTGTTTTGAGACTCATAAATGGGTATCAGTTCTGGCCATCATATGTACACTATAACTAGAGATCGACCGAACGAAACCGAAACCGAATAAGTCCAAGAAATAAAAACTTTTTATTTCGAATATGCGTTAAGAATCTAGTTGCACAAGTTGGTCCTATGGAGAAGAGCCGTCAAGAAACTCCATGGATATACTCTTTTCATGTAATAAATGGTACAATAGTTTCTTACATGATTTGGAAAGTATTGTGTGAGAACAATGTAGGTTAATGACTGAGAAATTCAGTGAAGTAAACTAATTAATAATGAGATTATGTTTATTTAGCCTCAACCATAATAGGAGGGAACCCATCGAACTGACACTACATCATTTAGGGCTACATTATACCACAAGCTTTTTGCTGTGCCTTCATGTCATGTCATGTGTTTTTGTTTTTCGGTATTAAAAACACACTATAACTCAAGAATCCCCCAACCTTTCCCCACTCTTCACTACACAAAACACACACTCACACACACTACACACCTACACCCACATGTTCTGTTTTGGACAAGTATTTTAAGTCCAGAATATTAATGCATCTTTACATGTCTGTTTTGGCTATTATTATTGTTATTTTTGCCTAATGTTTGATGGGTATGGCGCTATATACCGAGATACAGGACCTGTCCTACTTCGGATACAGATGCTCCCATGTTGTATACGTAAATATTAGCCCTATAAGTGGTTGTATAAATTGTTGGTGAAATAAACGTCACGTTATTATTATTATTATTACTGTAGCGCGAGCTAAATCGCCAGTACCTCGTACTCTCACTGCACTCAACGAACTCTTGGATTGTAATTCAAATTATTGATCTGTTTGCGGATGATTGGAAGAAGATTCTGTTAGTATGCCTGAAGCATTGCGAGAGAGATTTATAAAAGATGTCTAATTCACTATGTATTTTATGTATCATTCCTCAATCTTTAATTACTGTAATTGGTTCAAGACCGTTGTAAATAAAGTAAAAAAAAAAATATGCTCACATTTAAAGTGATTAAAAAATTCTGAAAGAACTTAAAAATAAAATAAAATAAAAATTTATTTATTGTGCCAAAAAAAATTATTTATTGTATCTTTGAATACAATGTCAAAATAATAGGATATAACTACGCAGAATATGACATAAAGGTAAACAAAAAACCAGCCAAGTGCGAGTTGAACTCGCGCAGTAAGGGTTCCGTACCACCCATCAACCTGATACCCCATATAAAAAGAATTAATTTACGAGAGTTCATCAAAAGAAATCAACGTACCGTGCGCGAAATATGAATTTTTGCATCTTTTTCTTACGCAGGTACCACCAAATATGTCTATGTTTGCCATATTTTAAGTATGTGTTGCTAAACTACATAGTATGCACTATAATCAGACCAAGTTTGACGCTGGTATGTATTACCGTTTTGAAGATTGAGCAGGAACATTTTTTTTGAAAATGGGTTCTTTGGTTTTAGACTTTTATTTTTAGTATTAGTCGTGATAGACACCATAGTAACACATATTCTGTGAAAATTACAACTGGTTATCTATTACCGTTACAAAGATGTATCTTGACAGGGCTGTAGCCCTGTGACAGACAGACGGACGGACGGACGGACAGCGTAGCGAGAGTAATAGGGCCCCGTTTGGCAACCTTTAGGTACGGAACCCTAAAAACGAAATGTACAGTAATCCATCCTGAGTTTGTCTGGAAGAAAACACTGAGCGCGATAAGGCCGTCAATAGTATAATCTCCAATTGCATTCTGAGCGACTATATTCAAAACTGACTATGCTGTTCTATTCTGCAAAACAGCACCAACTCTACCTCTGCCTACCTCTGAATGCACTGAAAGCTTTGCCGTAAACATAGACTATAAATAAACGAACACACAGATGTGCCTCGCTGTCTGCCGCTCATTTCCGGTAGCTAGCATATTAATAGCGCCAGCGCCACCTCTATTTATTACTGATCATTATTCCGTTAATTAATACAAGCGATGATTGACGTGTCAATTTGATGGGCTCGGACGAATAAATAAAGCGGACGGAATCTCGCTAATACAAAGACTGTAGCGCAGCATTTGAAAATCAGCGTTGGGTAGTCAGTACCTGTACGTACTGCTACCTAACATTATGCTGAGCTGGTGGCCCTTTGGCACTCACATATGTTTTATTTTTTATGTTAGATAGATAGATAGATAGATAAAACGTTTATTTAGTACAAAAACAAGACACAGGACATACAGGTAAAAATACAATAAGAAAGTGTGATATGTGTCTCAATATTGTACCAAATGGGTGTCCAGCTCAGCATGTGCCAGGTATTATACCTGACGCTGATATTTTGCTGGATCCCTGCAGTGACATACGGACGTCGAGCAGACCAGATACATGAGAAAAATTAAGAATGATTGCTTTGCGTTAGTGTGTTATTTTTAATGTGAGTATAATATCCACAAAATAATAATAATGTTCTTTTTAATTTTTGTTAATTTGATTGTTTGTGCCAATAAACACATTTTCTTTCTTTTCTTTCTTTCTTTCTTCACTTAATTTTTTCCTAAACACACTGTAATTTCGAAAACATTATAAATAACACACCAGATTTATACTTTGACATCACAACAATGACTACCGTCACACTAGATTTTTGCGTAATCGCGCCTTTTTGGCATAATATGGATGTACTTTTAAGCAAGCCGGCTTACCATGGATGCTTCACTTATTGTTTAGCGAGATTCCGTTCGCCTTTTTTATTCGTCCGAGTTGATGGGTTTGTAATAATAATAATAAAATAGTTATAAATTACGTTTACTTCACCAACAATTTATACAACCACTTGTAGCAAAATTTATTTATGGGCTAATATTTACGGACACAACATGTGAGCATTTGTATCCGAAGTAGGACAGATCCTGTATCTCGGCATACAGCGCCATACCCCTCAAACATTAGGCAAAATTAACAATAATAGCCAAAACAGACGGGTTAGTGGTCAATCCGCACCACTCGGATTCGCACGAAACGTGCGGATCGCCATTTTTAAATATTATGAATTTTGTGGGGGTCGATCCACACGAAGCCAATTTATTATCGTGCGGATCGCCACCTCCACATTTAAGTAGTAGGCGATTTGCACACATTGTATTTTAAAGAATAAAAAATATCAAAGTACAATCGTGAACACATGATAAAAGATATCGAAAAATTAATAAAATACTATTTAGATGAATTACTTGCGTGTATATTAAAAAAAAAGGTTATACTTCTAGTGATACAAAAAACTATACGTTAAAGTGAGACAGCAAATTGGTTTTGGTGCTGAAACCTATGAGTGACAGAGAAAGCAGTATAATTATGCCATCTCACTCACACGCATTTGTCGTGGGTCAGTGGGTCCCATAGATTTAGAACACTACAGATGGATTCCTAACTACGTTAGAGTATGTGGGAAAGAAATGGACTTATGCCACTGCTGCTAAGATAGAGCAAGACACATATATTATATCGCCATCTCTTACATGTTACCCATATTTTCGTTGTCACACTTTTAAAGTTTGACAAACAAAGCGTTCGGTCTGTCAAACTAAAGAGTTTTATTAATTGTGCTTCGTAGTTTTCTATAATTTTATGGTGAAACTTCGTGATAAAACACTCATACAGTTCCGTGATATGGTCGGGTGTAGTGTGTTAGGCTGCAAGAGCCGCAGCGAGCAACACATTGAAGGTTTAACTTTCCACGGGTAAGTGGCATTTTATATCTAAATTGTTGTGTTTATTTAACTACATACAATGTGTTTCTACAAGTACGTAAGTGTTAACTATTTTGAACCCATTTCTTATAGAAATATTAGCAGTTTTCAGCGTTTTCTAAATAACATAACCTAAAATATTTCCGTGTTTAGTGTTGCCATGATAGACATGTTTACGTTCCCAGTATTTAGGGTTCTACCTGTTATATGGTGCTTTTTATTAAATTGTTGAAGGAGACGTATGTTTTAAATAATTCCGTGATTAGTGCTGCTGTGATTTACGTAATTATGTACCCATTATTTAGGGTGTTTTTAATTTTCATCTTTATTTATTGATGAAGTAGATTGGTTTATATGGTTGTTTTAGTATTATGTGTAGGGTACACACAGTGTAGTATAAAATTTTTTTAGCCACTAACAAGGCAATGGCTCATATGGTTATGACCATTTTGAAAAAAAACATTGAGAAACCCACATTTACTACGTTGAACGACCATGTTAGAGATCAAAACCCGCTGGATAGCCACCTCGTAATCCTAATAAAAGCTGTTGCATTAAAATATTTAGATGTACGAATACATCACCTTATAAAAACTGTTTCACAGAAAGGTGATAGAGTGAGAAACTTTCATACGAAATTGATTCTGTTTAAAGGCCAATAAATTACACTTAAAATTACAATAAATCCTATACATCCAATCAATATCCAAAATATATCTATGTATAAATATATCCAAAAAAAATTACAACAAATCCTAACAATAAATCCTATTTTTCCAAAATACTTTATTTAATTTCCCTTTTCTAAATTACCTTTACATACATACGCGATTCATAGACGAGAGTGAAGGAGCCACTGGCTACCATTAAATGTTAATCCGGAAAATAACTTGAACAAAGATGGTACGATTGCGCTTGTTACTATACTGACATAGAGTTTAAAATCGTTTAAACTGATCACTGCGCATTTTCAAGTTATTTTCTACGTACGCTAAGAGCCCTTAACTTAATCTCAAAAAAATGGGGGTAAAAATCTTAGTGTGGTATCACTGAAGTAAAAACTATTGCTATCTAAAAGGGGCACGTCGATTTTCTATCTATAGTGTTCTAAATCTATGGTGGGTCCTAACTTGCTACCATTCAGTATGTTTAGCAGTGTTGCCAAGTTAGGCGATTTTTCGCCTTTTAAGCTATCTCGAAGGGTGTCGGGGATATCAAAAATTGCTATTGGTGACTGGTTACCAATGTAATAACAGCTTCAGAGTGTTTTTTGGCTACCGTGTTTTTGAAGTGCATCTAGCATGATCGCGCAGGCACGCGTTCGGCGTTCGTAACTTCTACGCCATG
This sequence comes from Asteroscopus sphinx, assembly GCA_949699075.1. Classification (NCBI taxonomy): domain Eukaryota; kingdom Metazoa; phylum Arthropoda; class Insecta; order Lepidoptera; family Noctuidae; genus Asteroscopus; species Asteroscopus sphinx. The sequence continues at coordinate 7,001,420 of OX453029.1, forward strand.
GTGAAGATTAAGATGGCCTCGCTTGTACACAGAACACGATCTAGTCTTAATGGCATTTTGAGGATGTTAGTGGATAAATTTGATTCGCCAATCCTGTTTCCCTTCATGCAGGTGTTAGTTAGGCAGGAGTGATTTCAGTACTCAGGTTTGGCTATCAAAAATGATTGGACGCATTTTCTTATACGTTTTACTTTACGGTTTTTTTTTGTCAGACTACTGACAAAAAAAAACCATTTTTAAAGTTTAAATTTTGCTATGAATGGCGCGTCCATTGAGTAGATACTCTTTTATCTCAAACTGTAAAGAGAATTTTGTTTTCGATTTTATCCGGCTAAATTTAAAAATAAAGGACATGTCATAAATTGGGTAAAAAAAATACGCTTTAATAAAGTTCAAGATTTTGTTATCCCTCAACTTAGTTTTCGAAGATTATACAGTAAAACAAACAAGAATTATGCTTTTCGCAAATAAGAAAATTATGAGATTTCTCGGTGAAGCTCAAAGCTTTTTTTGTGACGGGACGTTTAATAGTTGCGTGCCACCATTTTTACAGATTTACGCGTTGCACATAGACGTCGGCAGTACTTTTAAATATACTAACATTTTACCAGCCATATACGCTTTACTTCCAGATAAAAAAGAAAACACATATGATTTTTTTTAACCTCATAAAAAGTCAAATTCCTCAATTTTCTCCACGTATATTTACTACAGATTTCGAAAAAAGCGCGATGTCTCCTATTCAGAAAACATTTCCTGAAGCTCGCATTCAAGGTCGTTTGTTTCATTTTCAAAGATGTTTATGGAGAAAAGCAAAGCATTAGCACAAAAATTTACATTTTTAATAAAGATTTTTTTGATTAATTCGTGTCAATTCATATAAAAAATATTATTACTTCTATCACCTTTGTGCGCTACAGTACTTTTTTCGTAAGTTTATTCCATAAAAAACAATGTGTGCAATTGCCTACTACTTAAATGTGAAGGTGGCGATCCGCACGAAAATAAATTGGCTTCGTGCGGATCGACCCCCACAAAATTCATATTATTTAAAAGTGGCGATCCGCACGTTTCGTGCGAATCCAATTAGTGCGGATTGACCACTAACCCAAACAGACATGTAAGATGCATTAATGTTCTAGAGACAGAAGATGTGGGTGTAGCTGTGTACACAAATACACACCCCCAGTGTATATTTGTGTGTGTGTGTGTTTTGTGTAGTGAAGAGTGGGGAAGGGTTGGGGGATGCTTGAGTTATAGTGTGTTTGTAATACCGACAAACAACATTACAATCTTGGACGAATAAAAAAGGCGGACGTAATCTCGCTAAACAATAAGTGAAGCATCCATAGTAAGACGGCTCGCTTAAAAGTACGAGCTGGCACGCACACATTCACGGCCATAGTAAGACAAAAAGCCGCGATTACGCAACAAACCTCGTGTGACGGTAGTCGTTGTCGTAGTGAACAATATATATCTGGTGTGTTAAAATGCTGCCGAAATTATAGTGGGTTTAGGAAGAATTAAGTGTTTCAATCTTTTCTTTTCCGTCCGCCTTTTTTATTCGCCTGAGATTACAATATTATTAATTTTCATCAATTAGCTTTGTATAATAAAAAAGTTCACAGTTTCCTCATAAGACCGTAAGTAGGTAGTTTAATAGTTTTGTAGTTTGTTTTTAATAACATCCCGCAAAAGAACATACTCAGCCGATTATTGTCCCACAGCTGGGCACGGGCCTCTTCTCTGAATGAGAAGGTTAAAGCGTTAGTCCACCATTCTGGCCTAGTACGGGTTGGTGGACTTCACAGCTAGACCGTCAAGAACTGTATGGAGCACTCTCAGGTACGTGCAGGTTTCCTCACGAAATTTTCCATAAACATGAATTTAAAAAGTCAGAGGTCAGAGGCGCGCCGGGCTCTAACTTAGACCCTCCTGCATAGAAGACAAGCGTGCAACCCAGTTAAATCGCTATATTTATTTAGTAGTGCTATAAAGAGCTCGTCTGGGCCCCAAGTACTGCCACCGTGCCCACTTCTGCCTCTAAACAGTGATGCTTGCAATGTGTTCTGTTGTGAAGGGTACCTACGTGTGCTGGTGAAATTACAGAATCTCATGAGACTTTTCATAGTTATGTCTCAGTTTGGTGAACCGACTTGCGGTACCATTTAGGCAACAGCCTAGGTGGTATTGTAGTTGTTATAGGCAAAGGAAACCGCTTAACATCCGGTGGGCCTTTAGCTCGTTTCGTCATCCTATAATGAAAAAACCAGCCAAGTGCGGACTCACGCACTAAGGGTCCCGTACCACCCAAAGACCTGAGACCCCATAGAAACTGATTTAATTTACCTCTCGTTCATCAATAGACATCAACGCACCGTGAGCGAAATATGATTTTTGCATCTCTTTGCCTGAGACACGATGTTGAAGATGGTACCTCCTGTCTGATGAGACCTCTATGTCTGTTTGTTTACCCTATTTTTATTCTTTTTTGCTAAACCACATAGTATGCACTATACTCAACCCAAGTTTGACGCTGGTATGTATTACCGTTTTGAAGATAGAGCTGGAACAAAAAAAAATGCATGTTTTTCGAGGTTTCTTGTATGGGGACCCCTTTGGTTTCAGACTTTTTTTATTTTTACTATTTGTCGTAATAGGGGTAATAGCAACACATATTCTGAGAAAATTTACGATTACTATTACCGTTCAAAAGATATAGCCCTGTGACAGACAGACGGACGGACGGATGGACGGACAGTGTGGCATGAGTAACAAAGTCCCGTTCGGCAGCCTTTGGGTACGGAACCCTAAAAAGGATGTCACTGTACCAAACGTACTTTCCTAATAACTAATAGGTACAAGTGTTAAAACCTTGATTTTAAACAAACTACATAAGTACTTTCTAATAATAGTATCATACTCTTCTGCCAACCCCAAAAACATCCAAAAAAGCCCTAAAACATACATTCCAAAAAACGACATCCATAACATCCAACCAGACCCTTGTTAGGTCTACATTCAAACGGTGTTGATTTCTTTTTTTCTTTTTTTGATCGAAAACTTTAATTCGCCTCGCATTCTATAAGTGTCTGATAAAAATAAAACAGTGGTGTGAGACTCGACATCTTTTGTGTTCGAAGGTAGCGGGTATTTTTAGAATTTGTAAGTCAATATTTCTTTTATAATTTTGGTTTTGTTTTTTGAAATGAGTTGAAGTTTGACTATTTTGAACGGTGTACATTTTATCGTCAAAGCAGGATAGAAGACATACCTACATTCAAATCATCTTTATGTCGACATGAGCTACATAATGATAATAGCTCATGCAGTGGGGAAAAGATTAGTCAGTCAGCAGGTTGGTAGCGGGGCTGACTGCCCAGGGTGCGCCGGACGATCAATTAAATATCGTCACTCGTGGAGGCTCTTTTAATGCGGAGTGCAGTGTAGGTATATACATAAGTTCGAAGCACATAACAAGTCCCATTATATTCTACTTTACGGCTTGCAAACTTTTCAATTGTTTAAGCAATTAATTTTAATAAATTAAATTATACAAAGCAATCTGTGGCAATATTGAATAATATATTTAGTGTATAATATTTGACGACCTCTGTGGTCTAGTGGTTCGAGTGTCGGACTGCTGATAACGAGGTCGTGGGTTCGATTCCCACAAGACACAAATATTTGTGTGATGAACATAAGTGTTTGTGTTGGTCTGGGTGTGTTGCTTATGTATTATAAGTATGTATTTACAAAAAAAAAGTATATACGTATTATATCCATTGTCTAGTACCCATACCACAAGCTCTGCTTAGTTTGGGACTAGATGGTGCTGTGTAAAAATGTCCCAAAGATATATTTATATTTATTTATTTATATTTAATATTGTGTCATGTTATAAATATTAAAATAATCATAAACCTGAACTTCAAATAAAGTAATCAAATCATCTTTTTTTTTGCGTTCATGAAATCACAATAACAAGTGGATGGAAATACCTCGGACGATTAAAAAGGCGGACGGAGTCGTCTCAATAAACAAAGACTGAAGCACTTAATTTTTTCCTAAACCCACAATAATTTCGAAAGCATTTTAACACACTAGATTTATATTGTTATTGTATTTGTGACACTACACAATGACTACCGTCACACGAGATTGTTTGAGTTTGTAGAGAAATACAATAACATGTTCCAGAAATATGCTCGTTGAACTTCAAACGTTGGAATCGTTTGAACGCCAGCTTACTCTCGTACTTGCAATATTCGATTGCATGAGGTACTCGTAGCAAAGGGCTCGTGGCCACAGTGGTTACATGGTAGACCGACCGATCAGTAAATTTAAGTTGCTCAAAGGTGGAGCTCTTTGTGAAAGAGCTTGCCCGGGGGAAGTACTACAACCAACGCGCTGCCAACGTTTGCCTTTTTCGAAGCGGTACCCTGTCGATGTCTTGTTACAGCGGTGCGGTTATAATGAGTGATGACTTTAACTCACCCGTGCTACAGCGGTGACACTCCGTGTACGTGTGAGCTCACTCGCCGGTTATCTTGAGCGAACGTGGAATGCAATATTGGCTGGGGCAGCCGAGAGACTGCCCGTTCCACACGCCGCGCACCGCGCACGGCCCCCGCGCTCGCCCTGACCCGCACACATAGCCGCAAGCAATTTTACGAGCACACATGCTTAAGTGTCGCTTCTTATCGTTAGAAATGTTAGTACATATTCTATGCCCGTGCCGTGCACTATTTTATGCTTCCAGTCTAGTGGTCGCAAGCGCGACTGCAAAGCGTGGGGTCCTGGGTTCGACTCCCGGGTCGGAAAAAAGTGTTATTGGGATTTTTCCGTAAATAGTTAGGAAATTGGCAGTGCTACATCCCCGTGCCTCGGAAAGCACGTAAAGCCGTCGGTCCTACGCCTGATCTCTCTCCGGTCATGTCGGATTGCCATCCCATTGGATTATGAGAGTGAGGGAATAGAGAGTGCACCTGTGTTTGCGCACACACTTGTGCACTATGATACGTCCCACGCAGTTGGCTAGCCTACGTTGAGATTGACGGCCGTGACCGAAATTCAGCCTGGAGAGCATTATTTTCCCCAATTATGTTAGGGTCGGCTTCCAGTCTAACCAGATGCGGCTGAACATCAGTATTTTACACGAAGCAAATGCCATCAGACCTCCACAACCCAGTCACTGGGTAATACCAACATCCTAAGGTTGGAACTGTTGTTGGACTTTCGGGCTTTTGACAATCCGAAATGAGGAGATTCGCAGGAGAACGAAAGTAACCGACATAGCCCGAAGAATTGCCAAACTTAAGTGGCAGTGGGCGGGGCACATTGCTCGCAGAACAGATGGCCGATGGGGCAGTTAAGTTCTGGAGTGGCGACCGCGTACTGGAAGGCGCAGCGTGGGTAGGCTCACCACAAGGTGGACCGACGACCTGGTGAAGGTCGCTATTTACCCTACTAGAGATAGAAACAGTCTGCACAAAGATGTATACGACAATTACATGCGTCTTTTTCATTACTTATTAACATTCATCGTATTTAATGCGGACAGTACAGTAAACATTTTTCATTAAAAAAAGTTAATCAACAGAACTTGGACGAATAAAAAGAACGGACGTAATCCAGCTAAACAATAAGTGAGGCACCCATAGTACGCCAGCTCGCTTGTCGTACGAGCTGGTACGCACACATTCACACCCATAGTATGCCAGACAGCCGTCATTATGCAACCTATCTCGTGTGACAGAAGTCGTTGTCGTAGTGTCAAGAATTAAATAAAAATATGCCGTCGTGTGTTGTAAAATTCTGTCGAAACAACAGTGCTACAAAGAAAAAGTGTCAAGGGATTACCTTTCATAGGTACGTGAGTAATTTATCACTTATTTACCACATTTTTGTCAATAAACAAATCTGCACTTTTTTTGGAACACAAACCATCGACTACAAGACCGGTGTTGTCAATTATTTAAAGGGAAATTTAACCGAAAGTATGGGACATTGTTATTTTTTGCATTAAATTCCATTTCTTCAGATAATTAGATAATTATTATGTTACTAAATATATTACATACCTATCCATCTTTTAGGTTTCCTATAGGAAATGAAGAATTGAATTGATAAGAGAGTGTAGAGGGGAAAATGATTGGAGTCCATGCAAATATAGTGTGATTTGTAGTGTCCATTTTAACACTGGTGACTTATACAAAACTAAAGGAGGACTACTTCGTGTTGTTCCTCGTTCATTACCAAAAAATTAACCAATCCAGTACAGTACGCGTAAAACTTCTTAACCAGCGTGAGTTGTAGTTAGTGGGTAATACAAGTGCATCCACCTTAATACCTTTATTTTTAGGGTTATCTTGTACATTTCTAGATTCAACATGGTGCAACAGATTTTTATTTTCATGTTTATTCCCTGAGAAATAAGCAAAAATATAAAAAAAATACATCAAAACAGTTCGATTCCGTTTTGTTCTACGCACAATTTGCCGTTAGTTAGAAAGGAACAGTTCCAAAACCACTGAATGGGTAGGTATATATTAATTATTTTAATATTATTCACTGTGTTTTTATTGTAGTTTAATTTAAAGGTGAAGCATAACATCTGGTGCGTGAATTTATTTTTTAGTTATTGTTTTTAATTCTACTTAATCAAATTTCCAGCCACAAGCTGCAACCATGCCCAGTGTGCAGACGGTCACGGCGGAAAGTTTGAATAAAAATATGTTATTTTCCCTAGTGAGAAATTGAAATCATCATTGTCATCATTTGACATTTTACGCTAATAAATCATTTTTTTTCTAGATAATCTTGGATTCCTTTTGGTTTTAAATTTCTGTTTTATGTGAAAAGGGCGTTAATTTCAGTATTGTTTAACAATACAAAGTTATTTACGCAAAACACAAAATTACGTCTCAAGTATAATAAAATCCTAAGTAGGTCAGAAATACAAAAAAAAATCAGTACGGTGGCGGCCTCAAGCGATGAGCCTTAACTTTGCTTCAAATATACGCATGTAAGGCAAAGGAGCCCTATCACGTCACGTTAACATCTAGAAAATTTAACTGTCTAGGTTTTCAAAGCATTTTTACCTAGTGTTAAAAAATGGGGAAATTTTGTTTCACATGACAACACTTCATTCACGCACATATACTTACGCCGCCGCCATTGCAGTGCATCAAATCTTTTCTTAGCGAAATTACGTCCGTTCTTTTCATTCGTCCAAGCAACAGAATAATAACGTGAGCGGCTATGATACTCCATTTGACTTCATATTTTTGACCAATCCCTTGTAAATACTCTATGGTTTTATCATGTATTGAATTGGCACCCCTGTTAAAGAAAGCCAATGACAGCCAACCTCTTGATAGCGACTTCATATGTACAGGAATAGAAGAGTAAAACTGTTTAGTTGCTAGGCAACCACTTCTTTGACATCAGTTTTGTAAGCAAAAAATAAACACAGAGAAAATAATCACTACGTTACATAAATAACCTTAAAAAAAATAGTTAATATTTTAATGTATTAAACATCTGTGGAGTACTATCCGTTTATTAATAGTAGTTTATGAAACTGTTGCATAACAGGGGTTATTAAAACACGAGTGTGAGTTTAAAAACCGAGCCGTAGGCGAGGTTTTTAATAGTATCACACGAGTGTTTTAATACTTAGTTATGTCAGTTTCATACACTATTTTATCTAAACTCATACAATTTAAAATAAAATACCAAAGTCAAAATCTTGGTAACATTGTCCTAGTTTTTCTTGATTTTTCTGGTAAAAGATTGTTCGTCATTTACGTTGCTGCATCCAGAAATTCATATTCTCCTCAGTTCAGTATCACTGCTGTAGTCCGATATTTTTGCCCAGAATAAAACTTTAGACATACAAAACCATAATAATAACGTAAACAATTACAATAAATTTTCTAGTTATGATGACCAAATCCAGTAGACCAAGGCGCGCGGCCGCGCACGCGCCCTAGCGCATGTCAACACAGATAATAAAAGTCTGGCGAAAACATTATAATCGGAACTAATTTTCTATCCTTGTCAGGATACCGTCAATCTCTGTTTTTTCATACAAAAAATATGCCTGTAAACACTTAAATATAATAGCTCGCCGATGTACATAAACTTTCCTACTGTTATATAAATGTATATCTGTGTGTACAATAAAGAATAAGAATAAGAATAAGAATAATTAAAAGTAATATGACAATCCAAAGTTCAGTCAAAAACGCGATTTTAAATGATAAAAATTTTCAATGTATGACTAGTGGCGCCACCCTGAATTTTGTGTACTCATTGGTGCCAAACTGTACGACTGCTAAAAAAAGGTTCGAAGACTCCTTGGTTGCGTCGAAGTGGCATTAAAAACTCCTTAGTTGGGCTGAAGTGTGCGGTTATGGAAAAAAATGTCATACCGCATTGTTTTGTTCAGCCAGAGACATGACATTTACCGCCGGTGTTCAGCAAACTGTATCGTAATGAAACTTTTTAAATTCATTACAGGTGCATGTGCGTAAAGTATGTCATTATGACATTACTTTCGAGTTCATAATTCGAATTTTACGATACGGGTGTAATAATAGTAGTTTATGAAACTGTTGCATAATAGGGGTTATTAAAACACGAGTGTGAGTTTAAAAACCGAGCCGTAGGCGAGGTTTTTAATAGTATCACACGAGTGTTTTAATACCTAATTATGTCAGTTTCATACACTATTTTATCTACACTCATACAATTTTAAATAAAATACCAAAGTCAAAATCTTGGTAACATTGTCGTTGTTTTTCTTGATTTCTCTGGTAAAAGATTGTTCGTCATTTACGTTGCTGCATCCAGAAATTCAGGCGAGGTCATATTCTCCTCAGTTCAGTATCACTGCTGTAGTCAGATATTTTTGCCCAGAATAAAACTTTCGACACACAAAACCATAATAATAACGTAAAAAATAACAATAAATTTACAAGTAACGATGTCCAAATCCAGTAGGCCGTGGCGCGCGGCCGCGCACGCGCGCTGGTGCGCGCCTACACAGATGATAAAATATAGTCTGGCGAAAACATTATAATCGGAACTAATTTTCTATCCTTGTCAGGATTCCGTCAATCTCTGTTTTATCGTACAAAAAATATGCCTGTAAACACTTAAATATAATTAAAAGCAATAAGACAATCAAAAGTTCTGCCAAAATCGCGATTTTAAAGGATAAAAAATTTCAATGTATGACAAGTGGCGCCACCCTGAATTTTGTGTACTCATTGGTGCCAAACTGTACGACTGCTAAAAAAAAGGTTTGAAAACTCCTTGGTTAGGTCGAAGTGGCATTAAAAACTCCTTAGTTAGGCTGAAGTGTGCGGTTATGGAAAAAAAATTAAATTACCGCATTGTTTTGTTCAGCAAACTGTATCGTAATGAAACTTTTTAAATTCATAACAGGTGCATGTGCGTAAAGTATGTCATTATGACATTACTTTCGAGTTCATAATTCGAATTTTACGATACGAGTGTAGATAAAATACATTGCAACACATGTCCTCATCGAATTGTATAATTATGGTGAGCATTATCGTTTATTCATCTGGGCTTTAAAATTAGCATATCCTTTCCTTTTTTTTCTTTAACATATTTTGTATGTCAAATTCCTTTCTCTATTAGGGCAAATCGTGGATAGATTGGATATAAATGTTGGCTGTAAGCCACGAGTCAAACCAAAGTTTTCAAGATATTGTTTTTTAACACGGCTAGTTATGTCGGCGAAATCAGCTCGTCGAATGCCAATTAGGCCTAATAGTTAGTTAAACTTAGAATATCTCTCACCGGACGTCGGTCTGTCTGGTCCAAATATAATTTAGTTAAATACGCTAATAGATGCTACATGATTAATGGGTGGTTCATGACTGCAGAATATTAGGGGATGATCAGAGATGGATGTCAATCAGAATAATAAATGTTTTTGGTCAACAATCGCAGTCGTTCTGCATTTTAGATTGCGGGTTCGATTCTCACATAAAAAAAAAGTTTAATGGTAGACAGATAAATTATTAATAACTTCTTAGGTTTTCGCGATCACTGGACATTATAATAAAACAAAGTTTAACCGGATTAAATCGCGTATATTATTTAAATTGGTTTCCCTGACGTTTCGAAAGCTTTGCAGCATTTCGTGGTCGCAGGTAGACTAAGATGACAAGCGTCGTTACAAATATTTCTGAAAAAATATTTTAATCTACCGTACAATATTATTAATTAAAATCGTTTCGATGCACGCAGTAATCACTCACAATATCATTATCTTTTACAGTGTTGCGTGCTGTTTGGGACTTGATTATTTTTAAGACTGGGTTCCAAACAGGTGGAAGCTGCCAACCATCTTCTCTATTAAAATTAGGATGTTTTTTAATTTCAATAGCCTCACGGAGCATTCTAGGTACATATCGGTTTAGATAAATTATTATTTATTTGTTATTATTCTTTTTGTCATGATTTTTTATTACGTATTTATTAATATTATCATCATCATCATGATTTCAGCCGAAAGACGTCCACTGCTGGACATAGGCCTCCCCCAAGCACTGCCACAACGACCGGTCCTGCGCTTTCGGCATCCATTTATCAATATAGTAATCAGGTAATCAGTAACCGCACTATCGATTTGAGAATCCTGTAATGTAGGGGTTGCTTAACTTTGGAATTTTATGGTCTACATTTTAATCTAACATATCCTTAGCGGTCCACCTATCAACGGTTTTAAATAAATAACAAAACCTGTGTGTATGATATAATGGCAATTTTTCGTAATTGTAAATTAATTTGCTTTTGCGGGGTATTCGACGTCTTGGCCATTAAGCTATATGTGTGTATGTTAATTAATAATTAAATTAAATTAATTTGCGCGACTGCCTCGTTGGTCTAGTGGTTGCAAGCGCGACTGCTGAGCGTGGGGTCCTGGGTTCGATTCCCGGGTCGGGCAAAGTGTTATTGGGTTTTTTCATTAGGAAATTATCAGTAGCAGTCCGGAGTATGGATTTGTGCCCGGTTGATGGCAATAGGCTCGCCCCCTATTACATGGTACTATAACATAACTGGCGAAATGTGGGTGTAGTATACACCTCTGCCTACCCCTTCTGGGAAATACAGGCGTGATGTTATGTTATGTTATGTTAATTTGTGCAACAACACTTGGTCTTCTGTTCACTACACCAGCTTCTTCAAGTCGTATACAATCTGACTCATAGGGGGTGTCTATAGAAACCTAAATAAAAAGGTAACGAAATGGAAAAGGCGCGTGAACTTGTCGTGCAGGTGTCTCGTAGGACACCAGTGCGCGAACTAACTGTTTGCTTGATCATCATTGCTGTTTTGGACAAGGAGTCATTAAGAGGCTGACAACACCTAAAAAATCAAACCTCTGCGGTCACTGTCGTTTTGTACAGAACTGAAAGAGAGACAACGAGAGGAGCGACGTCAGGTGCGCCGCTCAACTTGAATGAAAATAATCTTTTTTTTTTAATAAAAAACTAAAAGCCTATTTGAAAAACAGAAACAACTATGTTTTAGATTATTGTCTTTCATAAATAAATTAAGAAGACATCTTAATTTAATTCATAATATTTTGTAAATAATAGAGATTGTTTACTCTAAAGCATGTTTTAAGAGGTTAGTTTACAATTTATTTCTATAAAGAAAACTACAAGAAAACGTGTTTTGGGCACAATAGAATTTTAGAAAATACAATCAAGATTAACATTTTTTTTTCATGTCCACAAACTGAATAGATACAGCTTAATTTTTTTTTAAAGGAGCCTCAGCATATCTAACAGGCGGATTTTTTTTAGGCTTAATTTATTTGCATTGAATGCAAGAAACATGGTGGGCGTACTTGCGTATTTATGTGTTGGTAGTGGCAAACCGGCGACACGCGTTCCAGTATTAAAAGACAGATAACATTTCTATTACCTTATTATTTAGATTTCTATGGGGGTATCCTACGGTGCCAGTCCGGCTATTGCTGATTCACCTCGTCCATTCAATCACTCGTTTGCTCCAATTGAACTTTTTAAAGGTTAACACGGAGAGCTTTTTGATGACACTGACAAACATTTTAAAGGCTTTAAAATTATAAATAAATAAATATTTTTCGGACAATCTTACACAGCACCATCTAGTCCCAAACTAAGCAGAGCTTGTGATATGGGTACTAGACAATGGATATAATACTAATATACTTTTTTTTTTGTAAATACATGCTTATGATACATAAGAAACACCCAGACCAACACAAACACTTATGTTCATTACACAAATATTTGTGTCCTGTGAGAATCGAACCCACGACCTCGTGATTAGCAGTCCGACACTCGAACCACTAGACCACAGTCGTCAAGTTTTCAATTCTGAAACTCCTATGAAATTATTTTAGTTTTATGACTGAAATTCTTCTAAATATTACTTTTCTCGAACAGATAAATATTAATATTTTCTAAACCTCACGGCCAGTAGCCATTTTGATTACGAGACGTAAAATACCTACATATTGATAAACAACCTAAAACACACTCAACTTTCATCACACCGAACAATACACATTTTTTATAATTTCTTTATATTTTTTAACATTTTTACTATTCGTCGCAAGACAATGGTGTTATATTTTTTGTTATTTTCACTGTGTAGAACCGAATTCGCTACAGAAAGGCATTCTTTTTTGTCTGTTTGTCTGAATGTTTGACACAGACCGATTGTTTCTATTTAGAATTTGAAATGCTTATAGTGTTTTTTTCATTTTTTATTAGAGAGTTGTTTTTTATTTATTTGATTTCGAAGGTGTTATCGCCGATCGATGTTTTATACCTTTAGTTTTGTGAGTGTTATTTATTTTATTTTACTTTTTATTTGTCTGGTTGATCTAGTCTATTATAGTTACTAAAGTCATGTTATTATCATGCTTTGGGAAAGCCACGGGTGAGCGGGGCGCGTTGATTATTGTAGAATAAGTATAAAAATCTTCAGTAGTAGTAGAGCTCCTTTGTGAAAGAGCTCGTCCGGGGAAGTACTACCACCGTGCCTACTTCTCCGCCAAATAGTGATGCTTGCATTGCTGTGTTTCGGTCTGAAGGGTACGGGTGCCGGTGAAATTACAATCACATGAGACTTTCCATCTTCATGTCTCAGTTTGGCGAACCGACTTACGGTACCATTTAGGCAACAGCCCAACAGCCTAGGTGATATTGAAGTTGTCATGGGCAAAGGTAACCGCTTAACATCAGGTGGGCCTTTAGCTCGTTTCGCCATCCTATAATAAAAAATAATAAAAAATTACTAATATCTTTAAAAACAATTTATAAAATTAAATAATAACTTACTATATCAATTTATTACAATAAAATTTCGTTGGGGTGTCTGAGGTCTTAAGTTCTTTAAATAACACATGTATAGAGTTTATCATTGAAATTTTAGCCAGACTATATATTTTGGTAAAGCCTATATCCAGCAGATAAATGCTATTAACTGGATAGCATACAATATCCTGGCAAAGTCACCACTGGTGGCAAATGGAAAACCAGTTGTGGCGTTCACAGTGGGAGCAATTGAGAATGACTGGAGCTGGTGGGAACAAGAGTTATGATGGGACAAAGATAGTGGGACTACGAGTTATTCATCGTCATGCGATATAACCATGACTGTCGGACCCGGTGGACCCACCAGTGGGACCACAAGTCATACGATATAACCATGACTGGTGAACCCAGCAGTGAGTTCATGAGTCCGAAGATTTCGGGCTGGTGGGACCACTAGTACTGGTGGTACAAAGACGGTGGGACCACGAGTCATACATCCTTTAACTAAACTGTCTACTACCTCCTGCACTTACAAATAGTCATACAGTATAATAACATTATACATAACAATGCTGTCAAGTCAGACTGTCAGAAGATCAGATAAGTACGCATTCTTGTAACAACAATGTCAAGCGAGTGATCAGTAAGAAATTAAAACAACAGCCATTTGAGAGGACTCATTAATATACTTTTAAGAGGTAGGAGTGACAGTTGAAAACCAAAAATAAGATAGAAGGCCCACAGCTAAGATCACGCGATAAAACTATCCCACATAGACTCAAGGTAGGCCTACGACGCTCCATACTAGCGAACAGATATTTACCTACACTACTACAGAAGTGTTAGCCTATTAGTACACGTTTGTGTGTATGCGTTAGTGTGATAACACAGTACAGTGATTGCTCCACGCCTCCACAAGCCTCCAGGAGTGACGATATTTAATAGATCCTCCGGCACACCCTGGACACAGCGGTGACACCCCTGTACGCGTAGTGTTCTCTTAGTAGTTTCTTAGTTGTTTGTATGTGTGAGTTCGCTCACCAGTGACCATGAGAGAGCGCGTGTACATGCAATATATTGGCTAGGGCAGCCGAGAGACTGCCCGTTCCACACGCTGCGCACCGCACACGGCCCCCGCGCTCGCCCCGACCCGCACACAGCCGCGAGCAATTTTACGAGCACACCATGGTATAATAAGATGTTTCACCAGGTATTCTCTTCCCGCAATGACAGCGCGATGCCTCCAAGCTACGTCACGATCAGTGCTGCCATTGATTGATACCTTCAATATACTTAGGGAGATTTTTGTTCATAATGAATATAAAATAAATTCCTAACTAACCTAACTATTTGTTATCTCGTGTTATTCATCTAATTAGTTATTAAAGGAAACTATATTAAATTACTAGTTAAAAAGTGATTATTTAAAGAAGAAAGTAAATGAAAAAATGCATTTTGCTCGGGTAATTTATTTTCACAAAGTGGCAGCACATCAAACTGACAAGTATCACGCTAACAGCCCGCTATTGGCTCCACGGCCGATGACGTAGTACGGAGGCAATCACGTGACCTAGCTGTCATGGGAAGAGACTACCTGGTGTTATTATACCATGGAGCACACATGCTTAAATGTCGCTTCTTGTCTTCAGTATATATTCTATGCCATGGACAGTCAGCCCCGCTACCAACCTGCTGACTGGCTAATCTTTTTGCCACTGCCTGAGCTATTATATCGTTATGTAGCATCATGTCGACACGATAGAAGAAGCGACTGCTCAGATCAAAAGAATAATGTAGACGGAGCACGTATATGTGAAGAATTTGTTGTGGGAAGCTAAATTTTCATCAAAGTATTTAACCTAAAGTTTAAAAAAAAACGCCAGCAATAATATTAATTAGTTAACCAGTTTCTGTATAAGCTCTCAAGAAGATTCTGCTACCCACTCTTGACATTTTCCATGAGGCCTAGCCGTTTTCGCTTTCACAAAATTCCGTACGTGCTTACTGGGCCGCTCCGATTAGTAGACAATTAATGAATAATAAAGTGAAGAAAAAAACGTTAACTCACTCAATCTTTTGTTCAGTACCACCCCTTAACTGTCAATATCATTAAGCAATTATAAAAAATATTGCACAATAGTATTTAGGTGTATGGGTCGCCTTAGTCTTTTTAAGTTAACCTTCTGCCATACCTACCTATATCGTTAGTAGAGTGACAGCTAATGTATAACGCTCAACAAAAAATACTACTAAAAGTGTCCGAGCCTCCGAATTACTTTACTGGACATGTTTTGACTATATTTTTTGGGTTGTGCTACGTAGACGGGCGTTTTGGTTAAAGCGTTTTTTTTTTCTTTGTAATCTCACTGTCTTAATTTGTTTGACAGCGAGGGACTATGCTTAAAATACTGGCGTCATATTAAATTTATGTGTACTTTTAACAATAAGTAATTGCCATACCGATTCTCGTTTCTTTTAAAGAAGCAATTGGTGATGTATAATATTTTATATCGACCAGTAAGACGAAGCTTTTTTTCGTCGTTGGACAGAAACAGAATTGATTTTTAATACGACCATCAGTAAAAAAACTAAAACAACAAACAACTCTTTCATCGCAAAGACGTTTAGTATACGCTAAAATAAAAGCTCTAAACTGCTCGTCTGCAACTATTGTATCATATCATACCGCACTACACCCGTGATACTATGTTTGAAATACCACTCACTTTATTATACACTGTTTACACTCAATTACCTGTAGCGGTGTAATTTATACTCTTATTTATATTTCATTCAATCTAAAAAAAGCTTTATTCTTCCATATTTATCCTCGTAAGACCCAACCTAAATTTAGGTCGATATAAATGACGACCCAATGTACTAAATATAGGTGCAAGTAGTTGCGGTCCAGACTTGAATTTGCAAAAATATACCTAAATCGGCCCAACAACCTAGAACAGGGATATTAAATGCAAATTAAGTGAAACAGCAATGTCTTTTTTACGTCGAAGTCCGATATTCGATGATATAAGAAGCTTGCTTGGGCCTGAATGACTACTGACTTATGTACTTAAAGTAGGTGGTTGGGCCTTACGAGGTTAAGCCTTTGTTTCAATCATCAAACAATTTTTTTTTTCGTATTCAATTTCGTACAGTCTAACAAAGCAATTAGTATCCAGGGTCGCCAATTTCCTTGTTAGACTGAACTAAAAACACTCAATAAACGCTCAACAACCGCTCTGAAACCGATCGTCTGCACCTCTTATCTGATACCGCACTATACCCGCATCACTACGTTTGACATACCACTCACTTTATACATTGTTTACACTCAGTTACCTGTAGCAGTGTTTTTATACTTTTCTTTACATCATATGCAGTGATAACTCACCGGTTAAATGCTTAATGCCGTCGATGAGAGAGGGTATAATTTGCTTTAACGGTGAAAGGAAACATCGTGAGGAAACCTGCACACCTGAGAGTGTGTACTCCATACAGTTCTCGATAGTGTGTAATTCGTCAACCTGCAGTAGGCCGGCGTGGTGAACTAAGTCTTTATCCTTCTCATTCTGGGTAGAGGCCCGTGCTCAGCAGAGGCCCAGCCTAGAACAGTAATGGTTTGGTTATATGTATGCGTTTATATCATAGGATGTAAAGTTATGCGGGGCACTGACGATGCATCCAACAGTCCTAATGGCGTGGCTGCATTCCAAAATCTATCCGTGAATGTTGAAAACGTATGTTATTTTTAGAACAAGTCAAGCTTTTTTGAATGTTATGTGTCATTAAAACGGCGTACGAATGGATGCATCGTCAGTGCCCACCTTATAACTATAAACCGTGATGTCCAATACGATTTCAAGATCGGACAATATTTTTAGAGAAATTTTCTCAGTAGCACGCATTTTCTGTTATAATCAGAATCAGAGTTTTATTTGTGATACACAGGTAAAATGGTTGGTAGTAGGTACATAATAAAGTTTTCAGTGCTCTATGATCAGGTAATTAAGGGCATACATAAATAAAGCATGACTATAACATTTTTTTTTCTCTCGCCTGTACCGAGACTGAAATAAATATTTTCTTTCTTTCTTTCTTTTCATTTAATAATATTGTAGTTGTAATAAATAAATAAATATTTTTGGGACATTTTTACACAGCACCATCTAGGCCCAAACTAGGCAGAGCTTGTGCTATGGGTACTAGACAATGGATATAATACTTATATACTTTTTTTTTTTTGTAAATACATACTTATAATATATAAGGAACACCCAATAAGAAAAAAATAATAATAATAATAAAACAAGTTTAACCGGATGACATCGCGTATATGATTAAAATTGGTTTTCCTCGCGTTTCTACATCAGGAAAGTCTAAAATAACAGAAAAAAGAACGGTAGTTTAAGTTTTATTCAGAATCTGTAAAGACACTTGTCATCTCATGTCTTCCTGCGACCACGAACGCTGCAAAGAAAACCAATTTTAATAATATACGCGATATAATCCGGTTAAACTTGTTTTATTACAATGTGTAGTGATCGCGAAAACCAAAAAAAAAATTATGAAATTTTCAGAATTTTGATCAAGATTGAAAAAATATTCCGAGTTTTTTTTTTTACTTTAGTACTAAGTTTCGATTTGAAACCTAAGTAATTGCTCACTTTTCAATAATTAATTAGTGTCAAAATTCTGGTAAAAACATTTTTCATTTTACATCAAGGCTTATTCATGTATCATTATTTAAGTTTACACATTTTTAATTAAGAATAATATTTTTATTTTTAATTAAGAATGATATTAAAAAATACTGTTTTTAAAAGGCAATGAAAGATTGCTTTTCAGATAAATATCATTCCTAACTATTTCAAGTAAAAAAAAAACTTTGGAATAAAAAAATGAGAGTGCTTTAGAGCACATGACTGAAGTAAAACTTCACTAACTTATATCTCCCTCAATACTATTTCAATGAGGACATAGGAATGGCGGCGCGGCGCGCGTCTGTTATACCGGCGCTGAGTAGCGTGGCAGGCCGTCGCGCGCGCCTCGTTCCTCGCGTCCCGCACTACCTCCTCCGTTCGCCTCACTTTTCGTAACGGATTCACCAGCTTACTCCCTAAGTCAAGCGTGCCTAAAGAAGTTTTACTTCAAAAACCTTGAAAACTGTTTTTTTTCCAGGTTACTTGTTTGGGTTTAGGTTTTTCTTTGTATTTATTTCATTGCCATGGTTATTGAAATAACTGAAAACCTCTGAAAGGGTCATTGTACTCGTCAGTATGAACAACTTTTACTGTGGGACCAACCCTGAAATCGCTTAAAAAAATCAGTTACTTACTGATATTGTTTAGCAGTCCACCTCACTACCGTATCTTGATGGCTGGCTAAGTTTTTCACCATGGAATGAGCTATTCTCATATTGCACAAGAGAACTAGAAGACTCAAGAAGACTTTTCTTCTGGTGAATAGCTGTGCATTTATACACTAAAATCCCAAAATAAAAGGCTTAATATCATTCAACAACATATTATTTCTTCTTTTTAACAGGTGACAATAAATATAACACTACGCCATTTCTGACGAACTCGACGCCAAAGTAAAAAGCTTTAAATTGTTAGCCGCTAAAACAGAATTTTAAAAGCACCTAATTGGTCACAACGATTTGTGTAGTGACAAAAATGACATGCCGACACGACCTATGTGGAGGAATATACGGGAGAATATTTTGTGCGGGCTCGATAAGACGGGGGAAGGCTGCTTTGAACATCCGTCAACTTTATCTTCAGACTGTTTTGAATTTAAAAACAACTAGTCAGTTACTAGTTTTTTTTTGAATAAAAATAACTAGTCAATACAATTAATAACATTATTAATGAAAGTATAATAAATTCTCAAAACAACCTGTATCAACACAAATACTACCCTCCACCAGTTTTTAAAGACGGCTCGCGCAGTCACCGGTGTTCGCTCGTTCATAATGTAGCTAAATATTATCTGGTATCTACCCACATTGTACTTATTTAATATCCTACCTTGTTAACTATATTTTTGTTTACCTGTTTGTATAGTCGATGATACTGATGTACGGTAAAACTCTAATGAGTTTATGTTTAAATCTTTAGAATGTTTTTGTTATGTATACCACTGAACAAATAAATAAATAAAGCATCTTCTATAGAAATGAGTTTTATTTGATGATCGGTTTCTGTAAGTGTGATTGTATGGGTGCAAAGTTTTTTCCACCTTGTTTTTATTATTAGAGGAAAAGATATCTGAATGGAGGTATATTATAAGAAACATAAATAAATAATATACAATTTAAGTAATATACGCGATTTAATCCGGTTAAACTTTGTTTTATTATGATGTGTAGTGATCGCGAAAACCTAAGAAGTTATTATATTATAAGAATCAAAATAGTCTCAGTTAGACGTTTGTTACTGTAATTGTTATAATTTTTATGTATCTAAGTACATAATTAAGGAGTAAATGAGTGCTTAAAAAAGTAATAAACAATAATCTGGGTGCACTACAACCTGACTTGAGAGTCATGTCATTGTATTTTAATTTTCATGCCGCTGTGCCGGCGAAACATGACGAACCAAACATGTACTTACCAACCCTGTATCGTGTTTCTGGCAAATCAATATTTCTATATGAGTTTGTAAATAGCTGATGGACAAAATTTTTATTGATGATTGACGATTTCGGAGAATATAAAGGCAGTTCAAATGTCTACCTAGCCTTAGTTTTCATTCTCATTTTAAAGAGTGTAGGAGGGTTTTTAGTTTGAAGTGTGCTCTTGCGCGTAAAAAAGTACCTACCTACTTATAGTCCATCCACTAGCTTCAGTGTATTAAATGTCCATATGACAGAAGTTAGCACCAATAACTCTATTCCAATGATATTTGAAAATATAGATATGTCATACCCTAACAAGACCGACGAAAAAAATGTTCCGTACTCAGCGGCAGTACAATACACATGAACTAGTAAAAAGTAAGTAAGTTGATTACTTCAAGATACTTTCGTGTCATAATTGGAATACTTTCTGTACACACATGACGGCATTTTAGTTTATTTTTTTGCCACCGGTAACGCTCGGCGCCTTACTTGACGCGGATTAATAGAAAAACGTCCTAGTTAGGACGTTTTCAAGTCTTCAGAATGCGAGCTCAGTAGCATATCTCTACTAAATATCATTGCTCTATTTCAAATCAACACAAAGGTAGTTTTCGCTCCCAATTCTCTCCCATATAATTCTTCTCTCCAGAAAAATGTCACGTCTACCGATAAAATCTAGACATAACAGGAGATCAGCGTCTCATTATGATCTGTAAAAGGGAACATACCTGGACCTTGTTCCACTTTTTGTTTGCCGAAGCTTAGAAGATATTTTAGGCACGTTTTGACAAGGATTTTTTTGCGAATGTATAATTTGAGAATGGGTGATGGAACATTTTTTTTTCTTTTTTCTTTTTGGTAACATTTTCCGGGATATTCATGAAAAAATATGGTCATGTGCTCATAAAAAATACGCAAATGTTTTCTTCTTCCTAAAAAAGTGATACCCTAGTAGTTCAACGCTTGCCTTCCATGCAAGAGGGTCTGAGTTCGAATCCGGCCCGCACTACTGACTTTTCGAATTCATGTGCGGATCAAAATTTGATTATCACTTGCTGAAAACATCGGGAGGAAGCCGACCCATTTGTAAGTGCTCCAGACAGTTCTCGACGGTGTGTGTGGATTCCTCACCATGTTTTCCTTCACCGTTAAAGTAATGTATACCTAATTAAATTTAGATACGCATTATACACATAAATTTCACAAGACAAAGTGCGGGGCGGGTTCGAAGTAGTTCGAACTTAGATCCTCCTGCTCGGAAGGCAGGCATTCAACCGCTAGGCTCTTACTGAATAAAATAACAAATTACTAATAATAAAAGACATTCAAAAAATTCATTAAATGCAGTTTAAAAAATATCCCAACGATTATTTAACGCCAACCCGCGCTTGCCCACCGCTGGCAAATGAATCGAAAACGTGGGAAATGTGGGAATGGACATGCCGAATAACTGTCGCCTCGGAAATGAGTAGAACAGATGTTAGCACTTCAAATATTTGTATTTAGATGAAACAACTTTTTTTTTGTAAAAATATTTTTAAGTACTTTTTTTTCTTTAACTCATTGATCAAGTGGTAACAAGGGTACAGGCCTATATGTTAATGTTAATAATATGATAAGATTCTATGAAATAAGTCACTTTTCAGTTTACTGTTTTCACTCAGTGAAATCGAATGTTGTCGTCCGTTTTTTTAGTATTTATTATAAAAGGAGGGGAGTGAAACTTATCTTACTGGTACTGGCATCTGGTACTGGCATCTGGTACTGGCATCTGGTACTGGTATCTGGTACTGGTATCAAGGTACTGTACTATAGATGTGCAGAAAATAAGAATCATGTTGGTATAATACCGTTAGACAGGTAAAATAAAGAAAACATACACACATAATTTCCATGGGGAAATCAAAAGAAAACAAAACGCTACTTATCATACACAATTGGTCGAATTTCGACCACAAGTTCCATTCAAGTTTCATGCTATTTTGTTCGTATTTGTAAGTTGATTTTTTGTACATCATAATTTTAATTAGCAGGGCACCATTAACTATGAGCAAATAAATCAAAGCGAACACCTTGTTGATAGAACTCAGTTCCAAAAAGCTAAATATCGTAATTCGTGATAAAGTCCTCGGTGTATTTAAAGTCCTCGGTGTATTCTAAATTGTCGTTTCCTGCTTTTTCGCTACCACTTAAGAGCATACCATCCATAATTCCATCACCAACACCACCAATTTACCAACTGAAGAACTATCTATGCCTTTAGAATGACAGACGGTATATTTTTTTCAAAATATAATGTATTCCTTATTTTTTTTTCCTTTTAAAAGACATCGATATTATCTCGATAAGAGTTTATTTTTAAAACTAAAAGATTGAATGTGATTTATGAGTTTCGTTTGTCGCCTGTGAAGCGTGACAGATCCGTGATGTATGGTTTCCATACACATGTTGTACAGTGGATATTTCTCAATGGGAAAATGTTGTGGTATAGCAAAATGGTGGAATGAATGAAGTTGTCAAAGCTTTGATTGTTTTGGCATTTTAAAATACAGTTCAATGTAGATTTCCTATTTGGTGTTGTATTTAGTTATTTCATTCTTGAATGGTCTCTAAAAATATTTAATCTTTATAAAATTATAATTTAGAAAGTTACATGGCGAATTTTGTATATAAAAAAAAAGATTTTTAGAGAACTTGAAATACTTTTAATATTGATCCTCGGTTCCTAAAGTTATTTTTGGCATTTAAAGTCTTGTACAAAAGTACTATTGTTGATCGAAGTTTAAAGTGTTTATTATGAAATCTAAAGTATTTATGTAAGACGACGTCTGTGGTCTAGTGGTTCGAGGGTCGGACTGCTGATCACGAGGTCGTGGGTTCGATTCCCACAGGACACAAATATTTGTGTGATGAACATAAGTGTTTGTGTTGGTTTGGGTGTTTCTTGTGTATCATAAGTATGTATTTACAAAAAAAAAGTATATAAGTATTATATCCATTGTCTAGTACCCATGTCACAAGCTCTGCTTAGTTTGGGACTAGATGGTGCTGTGTAAAAATGTCCCGAAGATATATATATATATTTTAATTTTTTTTAACCACGTTATAAAATAAAATATTTCAAAGTCATTTGATACTTATTGTCAATTTAGTGATGTTCAGAAAGAAGCTCAATGTTAGCAATGGAATGATAAATTATGTCATGTTTTATTGCGGGGTTTAAAAATATTTGAAATACCGAAAATTATTTGGGGACCAAGGATTAAAAGTTTTTTTATGACTTATAGATCTGCAGTGCTCTTAACCTGACAGCTTTATCAAACCGCAATCTAGACAGCTTTATCAAGATGTGGTCGACGATGTAGCGAGCAAACCTATTAGGTGCCGATTCACTCCAGCTTTAAAGGCGTTAGGGTTGTAGTAAAACTATTCCAACTTCTCCATTTTTTTTTTGTACAAATCAATGTTTAGATCTCGCCAGATTCATTAAGATTTAATTCAACTACTTTTGGTCACCATTTGTGTTGTGTTGTACAACGTGGATATGACAATACGACAATAAATGAAAACACGGTAATTAATAGTAAGTTGTTTATCGAAAATTAAAAAAAAACGTTTTTTTTTTAACAAAATGAATATCACAATATTGAAATAACTAACACCTTTTGTAATCATCTGTAATCATTGAAAAAGAGAATTTAAAAAAATATTAATTCGCACAGGTCTTTGACCTAATTATCTATGCCAGAAAAATTGTCTTACATACAAAATTAATAAAATTAAAATAATTTCCTGTGGGTGGCTAAACTATTAACTGGATTTGATTGATTTTTTGTGTACAGTCAGAGAACGCGATACTCTGTACGTGGTTTTATTTAATGTCGTATTGTCATATCCACTTTGTATAACTCACATGTTTGCCTTCAACATCATGACAACAAAACACGATTGAACACGAGAAAGAATAGAGTAGAATAATTACCCAAAATAATAAACCCAAATGACTGCTCCACGTAATCTCTGTTCCGTTCCAACTGCACTAAATACCCAGTGGGCGTTATAGGGCGTTACAATTAAATATATATTACAGTCGCCCACAAGAAACAATGCCGTATCTGATGTTGGCAGCCGACGGGTTAAGGTGATGTTTCGATGAAGCTGCATACAAAAAAAAATGTTGATCAAAACATCTCCATACCTCGGTTGATATTTTTTGGAGATATGGACGTCTCTCCCATACCAGTACGTAATCGTTTATTGAAAGAAAGAAAATCCCTATATTTCTGCTACACACAAAACAAAACCCAGTCCGAATTGGGTTCCATCAATTAAACTACTTCCCCATATTAAAACAAGGTTTAGACCACAGAAATAGATAGAATGGAAAAGTAGGTAGGACGCGCATGCCAACGCTCTGTATCATAGTGCAGGGCATTTAAGAGCCATTCTCAGCACGCCTTATGACTTGTTTCTGTAAATACTGTAAAAAAACCCGCAAAAATGCCTTATTGTGCTGTTTCTAACTGCAGAAACAAAAGCTGTAAAGTGCATTTGATTATAGTTAATTTTTGAAAATTCATGACGTCATTATGAAAGGCGTAGTTTGTTCGAAAGTTGCCACGCATGAATCGCAAGTAAAATTGTGATTACAACCATTCTACTCTATTTCTGTGGTTTAGACACTTGTTTAAACCGGGTTTAACGTCAAACTCCATACGAAAAAAGGTGTTTAACCCTGGCTTAAGGCTAAACCTATCGTTTAAACCAATTTTGTAATAAGGTGACTTGAGATTCACCAATGATAATTCTCTGATAAAAATACTGTTTACCTAAAGTCCTATGAAATTTTTCGAGTAATCAGCTATTTAATAAATAAAATTGAAATGTTTTTATTTTAAATAGACCTAATTACAGGCACTTTTGAAACGTCAGGCTCTAGTTGCACGGTTCCAAATTGTGGGTCCTATGGAGATGAACCGGCAAGAAACTCCATGGATATATTCTTTTTATAATAGTTGATTGTTCGTAATCAGATAATTAGCGTGATGAATACCGGTAATAAATATTAAGTATAATGACCAAACAATAAATGTTTTAGTTCAGTTATAGTCCCATGTAATAGGGGGACGAGCCTATTGCCATTAACCGGGCACAAATCCAGACTCCGGGCTGCTACTGAGAATTTCCTAAAGAAAAAACCCAATAACACTTTGTCCGACCCGGGAAACGAACCCAGGACCCCACGATCAGCAGTCGAACTTGCGACCATTAGACCGACGAGGCAGTCTATAATAATAGTAATAGCAAAAAGTTATTTATTCACTAAGGATTATAAATTTATTACAACGATTAGCCATTATCACATTAAAGGATATCTGGAAGATATTGCCTTGTGCGGTAAGATTGTACTATCTATCAGTCTATAATTACTATTGTCTTTGTTTTCGTTTGGTATATATACACAATAAAGAATATAATAAATAAATAACACTTGATTAAATTAATACAAAATTTATCACAATAATGACAAAAATTCCAGAGTATTTTTGTTTTATTCAAAAGAGTGTTTTTGTCGAATTTTAATTTTGTAAGGAGAGAAAACGAGAGCTTCACCTTAAGCTTGAAATTCTTTGGTGATTACAAGTAATTTTGGAATAATACTTTTGTAATTTTGAATACAGTGAATGAATTTAGATGTCAATTTACATGCTGAGTGAATGAAAATATATTTATTTACATACTTACTGAACGAAATAGTAATATGTATTATGTATGCTGGATGGTTATCAAGTAGCAGCAACTATGCATAAGATAGGCGATTCGTTACATAGTTTATCGAATTGATTTTAAAAGCCGACTAAACGAGGCCTCGGCCGAGACTTGTATAGTATTTGCGAGGAAACAATACACAAAGTATCTAATTTTTATTCGCGCCAATTCCCCCGCGCGCGGTTCTTGTTCTATTTTCAAACTTTTGAAAAAAATATGCACATTCAGCCTTTAAAATAATAAATATCGTGTACCTAAAACACCTAATTAAATTTTAGTGTGTACCTATAAAACATCACTAGCATAATTTAAAAAAACTGTCCAGCAATTTATATTATTGTCGTGTTGGAAATTACTGGCGTGTAATAATACGGAAAAGAGCTGATTGTTGTATTCTATTTGTTTTAATAATGAAGCAATTTCCAAGCAAATAGAAGAAAATATACCTATATACCTTCACTCCAAAAATTACAATGGATGCTTTACTACAATGATTGACTTTTCTACCTGTATGCTACGAGAATGCAGTTTCCTTTTCGCACTCCCTCGTACGGTCGTTACCGCACCTCAAGCTAGAAATTTGATTATTTTTATTCAAGAGTTTTTCTAAATGACTTGTGTCCTTACGTATGAATATCGATTCTGATCACGTACCTCACAGGAAAAACAGGGTTTTTATTTCATGTTGTATAGTAGGTAGGTACTCCTTTACATACGTTGTCAAGGACCATTAAAATAACCGTTATTTTACGTATATTTATACAAAAATATACACACAGATAATCCAATAAACTAAGTTTTAAACTACAATATTTTCGTTTTAATTTATATCGATGAACGAATCAAGAAACATACAATTAAATATATTATCATAAATATTTAAAGAACATGTGTTTAACCCTTCACAATGAAATAACTTTAAGGAAAGGGAAATCAAACGTTGTGTGTGTGGAAAAAATGTTGGTGCTACGATTCATCGATGTTGTTTAAGAGCTAGCAAGCGTTGCCGGCTCAATTTGTTTTATTTAGTAAACTGTGGCATTTATATTGAACTATATTTACGGGACTTTTCGTGCACAATAAAATCACAAATTAGTCTGCTCGTGACCACGGCCAATGCAACTTGGCCGAAACGTCAAGGTTAGTCAAAATGTTTGTTGTGTTTTGATTTTATTGTGCGCGACAAGTCCCGTAAATATAGTTCAATATAAGTGAAATTCGCGAGAGTTTAAAAACTTCTGTGGGATTTATGTATTTTGAAACGAGTTTACAATGTAATGTATAGAGCTGGAGTGTTTTTTTTTTTTTGCATATGTTTACACTAATAAAGCACTAAAAATATGTGCACAAAAATTCGCATGCCTACTAAAGGTGGATTTGTCGGACACCTAATGTGTAAAACCATGTATATTTAACATCTTCTGTACCATATCCTTGCGAATAAATATCTTTATCTTTACAATTAGTGTTTTTATTATTAATTATTTTAGTATCCTTACTATTTTAGATTTAATCTATAATAGTTAATTTAAATTCTTTCAATGTAAACTACAACATTTTTAAAACATGCATAAGCTGTTTTACTAATCAACCATGTTTGTGTATCTTTTTTATTATAGTTTTATATAACCTCCTGAGAAAACTATACAGGCACATAAATTCCAATGCCTGTATGCGACCACTGCAATTTTGGACGACTTGCGAGATATGGAATGTTCGGTCTATATTTCAAGACATCTACAGCTACTACTATTGGATGGACTACTGTATGTGACCCTCCAGGACCGGGTAAATTATAGGATTTGGCATTTTTATAGATCTATTGATTGATTGCTAACTTATAAAAATAATTTCTTCGAGATTTTTGCTACTATGTTTTAAACATTTTTTTTTTTTTTTTAACTACAGATGTAACAAATATCTACGCAACAGCCATACATCTTTTCAACACATGAAATCAATAGGACCACAATTACTACATATACCAACCCAACTACACATTGAAAATTCACCAAAAACGCTAATAAAATTTACGAAACAAAGCACCCTGTCTCCTGTACTAAGCCCCGTTAAGTAAGGTACGGGCGCCCAACCTATAATTTGGCCGTCAAACACTTTTTAAGAGACGTCATTCTACGCATGCGCGGTAACATTTCATTATCTATGATCCCTAACCGTTCATTTCTTTTTTTGAATTTAGATTTTTTTAGACGTTGTCCGTAATGTTTCTTTGTCTCTTGGACTATAGTTTTGGTTTTAGTTTATGGGTTATTAGGTAGGCTTGTGAATGGTAATAAATACATACGTGTAGTTGTGGGTTCGATTCCGATTTGGAGTAAACATCGCTGTACTTTGATCGGTTATGGTGAAACTAATATTAATCATGGCTGATGCTTGGACGAATAAAAAAGGCGGACGGAATCTCGCTGAACAAAAAGTGGAGCACCCATAGTAAGACAGCTCGCTTAAAAGTACGGGCTGGCACGGACACATTCACACCCATAATAAGACAAAAAGCCGGGATTACGCAACAAATCTGGTTTGACGGAAGTCATTGTCGTAGTATATATAAAATAACAATAATATATATCTTGTGTCTTAAAATTCAGTCGAAATTATGGTGGGTTTAGGAAAAAACTAAGTGCTTCAATCTTTTCGTAAGGAGATTCCGTCCGCCATTTTTATTCGTCTGAGGGCTGATGCCTAAAGTCATATCTAGGCAACAAATGAGAAGCAACATGTGAGGCTTAACATGATTGGCAACAGAAGTTTAAAAACTTTCGCGAATTTCACTCATATTGAACTATATTTACGGGACTTTTCGCGTACAATTAAATCAAAACAAAACAAACATTCATAGATGTTATAATAAAACAAAGTTTAACCGGATTAAATCGCGTATATTATTTAAATTGGTTTCCCTGACGTTTCGAAAGCTTTGCAGCATTTCGTGGTCGCAGGTAGACTAAGATGACAATCGTCTTTACAGATATTTCTAAAAAATATATTTTAATCTACCGTACAATATTATTAATTTAAATAATAATATTAAGAAACAAATTTAAATAATATACGCGATTTAATCCGGTTAAACTTTGTTTTATTATAATGTGTAGTGATCGCGAAAACCTAAGAAGTTTAATCTTTTTGTTTATTTCTGACATTAACCTACATTAATACTCAGATTAACTGAATGTTTTTTTTTATTATTTTTAGTATGCACTATAATCAGACCAAGTTTGACGCTGATATGTATTACCGTTTTGAAGATAGAGCAAGAACAAAAACTTAGAAAAAAAAATGCATGTTTTTCGACGTTTCTTGTATGGGGACCCCCTTTGGTTTTAGTTTTTTTTTGTTTTTAGTGTGGGTCGTGATAGGCACCATAGTAACACATATTCTGTGAAAATTTCAATTGATTATCTATTACCGTTACAAAGATGCGGCCCTGTGACAGACAGACGGACGGACAGCGTAGCGAGAGTAATAGGGTTCCGTTTGGAACCCTTTGGGTACGGAACGCTAAAAATATTTTAATTTGAATCGAATATAAGAGGTTCCATGTAACCACGACACATGGCTGTCACACCTGTCCTAGTAGTACCAAAGCCACAATACCCACAATTGGCGAATACTACACGCTCGATATTTATCGTGATATTTGGATCATAATCCATCACGATATTTATCGAGTCTGTAGTATAGCGTATCATCGTATCGTGATACGGATCGCTGTATTTCTAGAAATCCAAAAATCCACGATTTGTATCAAGTATCGTTGATAAATATCGAGCGTCTAGTCTCTAATCGATATTTATCGCGTCAGTATTAATTCTGTCAGCGATGGAAGAGGACGCGCATATTGAGGCGGTGGCGCCCGCCGTACCTCAAACAAACGACCAAAAGCTAGTCATCCATCATCATCATCATCATCATCAT
This sequence comes from Asteroscopus sphinx, assembly GCA_949699075.1. Classification (NCBI taxonomy): domain Eukaryota; kingdom Metazoa; phylum Arthropoda; class Insecta; order Lepidoptera; family Noctuidae; genus Asteroscopus; species Asteroscopus sphinx. Next base: position 7,031,107 of record OX453029.1, read on the forward strand.
CATCATTTCAGCCGAAAGACGTCCACTACTGGACATAGGCCTCCCCCAAGTATCGCCACAACGACCGGTCCTGCGCCTTCCGCATCCAGCGGATTCCCGCGACCTTCACCAGGTCGTCGGTCCACCTTGTGGGGGGCCTACCCACACCGCGCCTTCCAGTACGCGGTCGCCACTCCAGAACTTTACTGCCCCATCGGCCATCATTTCTGCGAGCATGAGCATAGTCATCCATTTCTTGGTATTCCCGAATTTGATTTAGTAAATTCAGATGTGTATATTTTTCTCTATCTAAGAAACCAATATTTCATCCATTTTTTTCGCTTTGTACGTCTTTTCAATGCTATCGCTAATATAATAGCAACGCAAGCTTTATTTATATTGTCACTCATAGCTATATTTACATTGTAATACGAAACGTACGAGTGTACTCAATGAAATTTAGCGTCGTACTGACGCGATTCGTATCGTATGTGTAGTATACGAAAATATTATGACTAGATAAATATCACGTTAAATATCGCGATCCATATCGAGCGTGTAGCATTCGCCATTGGAAGTAACCTCAAGTGATCTTGGATAGCACCTTGGAGAGATTTAACCCTACACGTGAAAGACAGACGGACTAACAGTGAGTGGCGCACAGTAGTGGTGCGACGACATGTGCACGCGCAGGCGAGGGTTAAGTAGAGTTAGCATACAAATGTGGTGTTTTTATTTTATTTATAGTCTATACTATCCTAAATCGCCAGCTAAACGCCCACCTGATGTTAAGCAGTTACCTTTGCCCATAACAACTGCAATACCACCTAGGCTGTTGCCTAAATGGTACCGCAAGTCGGTTGGCCAAACTGAGACATGAAGATGGAAAGTCTCTTGTGATTGATTGTGATTGTGATTGTGAGTGTCAATATGGTTGGAATAAAAATTAATAGTAATATGTAAAAACTATACATAAATCATAAACTTATTCTACTTTACGTCAGTATAGTAAATTTATTATATAAATAGCCTGATAGCCTAGCAGTTGAACGCTTGCCTTCAATGCAGGAGGGTCTAAGTTCGAACTCGGCCAGCACCACTGACGTTTTGGATTCATATGCCGACCAGTTTTTTGATTTTAATTTCATTTTTACACAGCACCATCTAGTCCCAAACTAAGCAGAGCTTGTGCTATGGGTACTAGACAATGGATATAATACTTATATACTTTTTTTTATAAATACTTATACAGTCAAACCTGGGTGAGTGAGAACTGGATAAACGAGAAAACTCTACAAGTGAGCGTAATTGCCAGGTCCCGTCATTTTAAACCTCGAAAACCTCTACAAGCGAGAACCAGAAACCTCTATTATGAGAGAGTAGGTTTTCACGTCTCATCATTCATCATTTCAGCCGAAAGACGTCCACTGCTGGACATAGGCCTCCCCCAAACATCGCCACAACGACCGGTCCTGTGCCTTCCGCATCCAGCGGATTCCCGCGACCTTCACCAGGTCGTCGGTCCACCTTGTGGGGGGCCTACCCACGCTGCGCCTTCCAGTACGCGGTCGCCACTCCAGAACTTTACTGCCCCATCGGCCATCCGTTCTGCGAGCAATGTGCCCCGCCCACTGCCACTTAAGTTTGGCAATTCTTCGGGCTATGTCGGTTACTTTTGTTCTCCTGCGAATCTCCTCATTTCTGATTCGATCACGCAGGGACACTCCGAGCATAGCCCTCTCCATTGCCCTTTGAGTGACTTTGAGCCTTCTTATCAGGCCCATTGTGAGCGACCACGTTTCAGTACCGTAAGTAATTACTGGCAACACACACTGGTCAAAGACTTTCGTCTTGAGACACTGCGGTATTTTGGACGAGAAGATATTGCGTAGCTTCCCGAACGCTGCCCAACCGAGTCGGATTCGACGATTGACCTCTTTCTCGAAGTTGGACTTACCTAGCTGGACAGTTTGTCCTAGGTATACATAATCGTCAACAACTTCGAGTGTAGATTCTCCGATGTTTACGGGAATGGGTGCTATATGGGAATTCAACATAACCTTTGTCTTGTCCATATTCATTTTAAGACCCACTCTATCAGAAGCTCTACTGAGGTCATCGAGCATTGTACCGAGGTCCTCCATGGTCTCAGCCATGACTACTATGTCGTCGGCAAACTGAAGGTGAGTGAAGTTTCACGTCTGGACCTCTATAACTGAGACTGCCATGCCCTATACCTCTATAAGTGAGAGTTGAGCGTATTTATTATCTGTTATGACACTTTCTAAATTTCGTGGAACTAACGCACATATGGTTCTCCTAACTAACAAAAAAAAAACAACAATTCGAGCGTCTTTGTGTCCCACCCAGGTCATTGTTTTTGCACCACATTCTTTTAGAATGGCCAAATGTGCATCTGCACCGACCTTTTTGTCAAACTTATTACAGTTGATATGTATCAATTGCAAAGAAAGTGTCTACAGCTATTTAGTTACCTCTGTAAGTGAAACCGCAACTGCACCTCTATAAGTGAGAAACCTCTATGAGCGAGAAAAAAAATCCGGTCCCTTGAACTCTCGCTCATCCAGGTTTGACTGTAATACATAAGAAACACCCAGACTAACACAAACACTTACGTATGTATCATCACATAAACAGTTTTGTCCTGTGGGAATAGAACCCACGACCTCGTGATCAGCAGTGCGACTCCCTATCTACTAGACCTCTGTCGTCGTGTGTTAATTGTAAATTGAAAGTGATTTATATCAATTAAAATAATCAAAATTAAATACAAAATCATTATAAATTGTAAATTTAAAGTGATTATATCACTCAAAACTCACTCACTCAGTGATGATATCAATAAAAATAATCAAATTAGATATTAAATTATTAATTTAGTTTTGATTAATTGAGGGGCTCGTAGCGAAGCAACGACTGCGCGGATTGTACGATCTGCAAGGTTAAGCTGCACTTGCCGCGGTCAGTCTGTGGATGGGTGACCGTTTCGGTACACACCGAGACCCCTGCGTGCCTCGGAGAGCACGTTAAGCTGTGGGTCCCGGTTGTCATACGAATATCTACGGCAGTCGTTACGGGTAGTCAGAAGCCTGAAAGCCTGACAACTGGTCTAACCTCCGAATGTCGGTATTACCCAGTAACTGTGTTGCGGGGGTCTGATGGCAGTCGCTCCGTGTAAAATACTGATGTTCAACCGCATCTGGCTAGACTGGAAGCCGACCCCAATATAATTGGGAAAAGGCTCGGAGGATGATGAATTTAGTTTTGATTATTTTTATTGAAGAGTATTTCCAAATGAGTTGTGTCCTTTCGTATGTATATCGATTCTGATATGCTGGCGTAGCTGCCACAGTTGGGGTAGCTGGCGCAGCTGGCGTAGCTGACGCAGCTGGCGTAGCTGGCACAGGTGGCGTAGTTGGCGCAGCTGGTAAAAGCCCCTGAGGTGAGGTGGCGTGCAGTGTTCCGTGTGCGCCACCAAAGAGGGTGCGGCCGATGTTAGGCCGCACGGTTGTAGCGGGCCGGGACCTGTCGAGGGTGGTTGTGTGAATACTCACGGGTTCCTACGCCCCCGGGTAAGGTAGTTGAAGGAACACCGTGGTGGTTTTAGTCGATAAGAGTCCGACACTGGCTCCACCTACCCCGGGCGGAGTGCGTCCATGAGGATTTCACCATGGAAAAAAAAACTGTTTTGTTACATACTGTATAATTTAGGTAAGTCTAGCTAGATGCTGGTATTGCAGTTGTTATGGGCAAAGGTAACAGCTTAATATATCAGGTAGATGTTGTTTAGCTCCTTTCGCCATCTTGTGTACCAATAAAACATTATTTTCTAGAAGGTCATCTATATCTTCAGAAAACCGACCATCATGGTCGGTTCCACAGTTAATTTCGTCAAAATATTCAAAAACAGACGTGTGAAACCGACAAATCATGAAGACTGCAACGGATGACGTTTTTTCAACACTTTTTCAGGTACTATCTTTTTGTCTGTCGCTACCAATCGACAACCCTATCAGTTATCTATGAACCCATAACTGTATGGTTAACATGACACAAACTGTTCTAAACACTTGAGTTTTTGTTAACTTTTTTGCTCAATAGTCAGTTAGTCATGGGAGAGATGCGACCCTGTTTTTAATATACAAAATAAGTATACGTGTTTGTTAGCGTATATATAATCCTCTCGGCAGAATTTTCGGCCAATCTCAACGGAGACTAGCCATCTGCACGGGACATTATGCACACATTATGCACATGTACAAGTGTGTGCGCAAACACAGGTGCACTCTCTATTCTCTCACTCCTATAATAGCATGTATTTTGACTAGCTGATGCCCGCAGCTTCACTTATGTCTATTCAAAATATCTGGAGAAGAACCGAAGTGACCGACATAGCTTACAAGATTAGTACCTAACCTGAAGTGGCAGTGGGCTGGCCATGTTCGGCGAAGGACCGATGGCCCTTGGAGCAGAAACAGCTGACGGCAGATAGCTGCTAGTTAAGTTAGGTTATGTTAGAACAGTGACCACACCACGCACGAGCCGAGCGAGCAAAGTGAACGGTGCCGTGGAAGCGGCCGGCGAGTGCCATAAACGATTTGCACTTCCTACATCAACGAAATATATGTTTTAAGCTCAAAGCAATAAGTAAAACTATTCAACTACTATCTACTTGTGGCAGAATAGCCGAATCGGCCGACTCAGGTGGACCGACTACCTGAAGAAGGTAGCTGAGGGGACTGGATGCGGAAGGCTGAGGGTGTTAAAGGCCTATGTGTATTTGACGTTTCCACCATTAAAGTCACGGAATGCATTAAAAAAGTCTCCAAAAATTTCAACACTCAGGTACGTCTGACGCTTGTTTCCAACCTAGTTGGTTGACGGACTGATATTTTCCCTATGGCATAATCTTTTGGATTCGGACTGGATGCGGAAGGCAGAGGACCAAGTGTTGTGGCGCAACTTGGGAGAGGCCTATGTCCAGCAGTGGACTGCGATAGGCTGAGTTGATTGATTGATTGATTAATAATCTTTTATTTATTTATTTATTTTTTTTTTTTTTTTTTTTTTTTTTTTTTTTTTTTTTTTTTTTTTTTTTTTTTTTTTTTGCCGTACATTCCACAACGCTGGCCTACTGCAGGTTGGTAGACTATACACACGCAATCAAGAACTGTATGGAGCACTCTCAGGTGTGCTGTTTCCTTACTACCACCGTATCTACTTCTCCGCCAAATAGTAATGCTTGCATTGCTGTGTTTCGGTCAGAAGGGTACGGGTGCCGGTGAAATTACAATCACATGAGACTTTCCATCTTCATGTCTCAGTTTGGCGAACCGACTCGCGGTACCATTTAGGTAACAGCCTAGCTGGTATTGCAGTTGTTATGGGCAAAGGTAATCGCTTAACATCAGGTGGGCCTTTAGCTCGTTTCGCCATCATATACTATAAAAAAATATAAAAAAAGCATGTTTTCCTTCACCGTTAACGAAAATTCTGATCCGCATATGAAATCTGAAATCAGAGGCTCATTCCAGTTTTGAACTCAGCCTAGTTACCTACTGCTTTTTCAATAAATTAAAGGTAATTCAAAATTGAGCTAAAATACCAGAGTAATTAATTCAAAAAGCAGAAATTCTCTCAAACTGTAGACAAAGGTAATTGAATTAAAATTGACATTCTATAAAATTATTGTTGAAACAAATTCTTTGATTACATTGTTGTAGGCGTTAATTATTTATTATATTAGATTTCATACCATTCAAAATAATTTATGGGACCAAACGAATAAAAAACACGCCAACGAATTTGCGCGCGCCACTCAGACCAATAAAAAGGGCGTGCCACTACCACCTCCAAACATACGTTTTGAATAATATTATAAAATTCATAATTTCAGCCGAAAAACGTCCACTGCTGGACAAAAGCCTCCCCCAAATGGGAGGAAAAAAAAAAAAAAAAAAAAAATATATATATATATATATATAATAAAAAAGTATAAGTATAAGTAATAGCAAGTAGTAAGTAGTAGTAGTAGTTTAAGTAGTTTAAGTATGTGACGCATATCTTACCACACTTCTTGGCTCTGTACCTGTATTTGTTCTGTGTTCTTGAATTTTTTGGTAATTAATTAATTAATTAATTAATTTTTTTGGTGTGCGACACTTTTGAAGCAAATAAATATTTTTTCTTTCTTTCTTTTGCTATCTATAAAAAACTTAGGTAGATATTTACCAAGTTTAAAAGTGGCGCCAGTAATTTGACTAATACTATATTTACGGGACTTGTCGCGCATAATAAAATTTAAAACATACAAACATTTTGTCTAACCTCGACAAGTTGCATTGGCCGTGGTCACGAGCAGACTGAAGTATGCGGGCGGGTGTCATCGTCTTGAGCGGCGGGTGATTTCTCGAACTACCCGCGGTTGGTTTTTCGTAACGTCGCTGCCGTAACACGATATGCTGAATCACGATACACAATACTGACAGTTTCGGTGGACATACATGTAGACAAACCACGACACGAACAATTCTAGATTACCGGATTCCACGAGGAGGACAACCTATATCCATCTTCCCGATTGAAATTTTTATATTTCTTAGATCTGATGTAGGTCGCTAATATACGCCACTTGAAACCTTCAAATAAGTTTCGACCACATCTGAGCCGTAAATACTTCCGTGTTAGTGAATACTTAAATAGCCAATAGCGGCCTTGGTTTGGGCAAAATTTAATTGCAGGGTACAATTAAAAATAACAATTGATTAGTTGTTAACTGTGACGTTTCAATTAACAATTAATTAATTGTTAACTGTTAGTTTTGCAATTAACAATTAATTAATTGTTAACTGTTAATTTTTCAATTAACAATTAATCAATTGTTAATTGTTCCTGCAATTAAACTTTAATTAAATTTAAATAAATATAAATAATAGAAGATGCCCATAAAAACTGCAATACCACCTAGGCTGTTGCCTAAATGGCACCGCAAGTCGGTTCGTCAAACTGAGACATGAAGATGGAAAGTCTCATGTGATTGTAATTTCACCGGCACCCGTACCCTTCAGACCGAAACAGCAATGCAAGCATCACTATTTGGCGGAGAAGTAGGTACGGTGGTAGTACTTCCCCGGACGAGCTCTTTCACGAAGGAGCTCCACTACTACTAAAAACTAGAGTGCAGTGCAGAGAAAAATGATTATTAATTGTTAGTTTTAATTGTTTCTTACAACAATTTAAAAATATTAGTTGCATTTTTTATTGTATCTTGCAATTAACACAACTAAATTTAAATTAATTAATTGCAATATGCAACTAACTGATTAATTGCAATTAAATTAATTGTGATTAAGTTTATTGCAATTAATTTTTCAATCAATTACTACGATGATTAAAATATTAATTGATTAATGCCTAACACTGCCTTGGTAGGGCCAATCGGATTGCAGTACCCGCCTTCTTGTATCTCAGCTAGTTGACAGAATTAATTGTAAGCATTACATTCAGCAATAGGCGTCTATTGGGCTGTATATTCGATGTACTTAGGTATTACTCGGAATGGGTGACCTGTTGTTTACACCAGTCGACCAAAGCAACAAGACAACTGTGAAACGTGACGTCATTCTCATATATTTGGGCTTAGAGTAACGAAATGTATGATAGGTACTCAAACGAGCGCACGGGAAGCTGGAGGGTGGATCTTATACCAATCAGTTGTCTAATCGTCTTCGTTGATTAGTAGGTACAGTCAACAAATCGGAATCATGACCCACTCAGCCAAGAATTCGTATGATATTGTCAAAACAGAAAAATGTCCTTCTTATTAGCATCGTGCTGTACTTAGGACATTTTGAATATTAAGGAAACTGCGTTAATACGGGTCAGAGGTCTATGCAATTTTGAGCTTTGTTATTAAATGCAATATATTAATAATTGGATAAAAAGTTACGTTTTTGATATAGCTAGAATTATGTTTTATATTTCGAATTAACTGTCTTTTTATTCAAAAACCTATACGAACTCTTTTAATTACAAAAGAATATCAATCAAATTAGAAGAAACTAACTGTCACTGCACAATAAAATTGATAACAAGTTTGTTGCCAGGGAAATATCTTTGAGCGAAACTCGACCTAATTGTATTAGAATGTTTGTAGAAAATTAAGCTTATGGTGGGTCATGATTCCGTTTGGTTGACTGTACCTACTTTGGATCCGAGCAGCATAACCTGGTCAGTGAAATCGGGCAAGATCTCTGCCAGCCATAGTGTTGGCTATGCTATGCGTGCGTTCCGGGAACCGCGGGTTACATCACGGTTACATGTTTCTGTTTAGCTCAAAAAAGAAATTAAGAAGACACCACATGTTGTTTCAATACTAGAAGCTCTGCTTATCCCCGATCGTGTTACAACTTTACAACCCAACGAAGTGTGAACAAATCTGTTCAAGCGAGAATGTTTTTATTGAGTTACAAAATGGACGCCAAACCTGTCATGTGATATTAGAATCTAAGGTAATGTTCATTTGGGCGTTGGAATTTGTGGTTTAACTTGTATACATACAAGTTTTGTATGTGTGTTGACGTGGAGTCTGTCGTGTGATTTCCGGTGAGGAATATGCCATAATCTCTCTTTAGGAAAGGTCCCTATGGGGTTTTGGCAAGATAAGGCCGGAACGTCCTTTTTTTTTCTTTTTTTTTTTCTTAACTGGCTTGCGTTTGACCACCACCTCACCTGATGTTAAGCGATGGTGCGGTCGACGATGTTGCACGCTTGCCCAGCAAAAACCTATTCAATCGAGTCCTCCTTATATATTAGACATAAATGCGAAAGTATGGATGTTATTTTTTTGTAGCGGATGCGATGGAGTCCCATTTTTTCCGGGATTCTTCGCCACGCGCCCGTTTAAGCAGTCAGCACCTATTTTGAGAATCGATCTACGATAGTCCATTCGAAAAAATTATGTAATTTTTTTGTTTTTTCTTCAATCACGCTGAAACGGCTGCACGGATTTGGATGAAACTTGGCACACATACCATAACCTGGATTAATATTTAGATAACTTTATGCCGCGAAAATAAGGAGTCTCCGAGGGATGCGCGATAACATATTTCTGTGATTGTGAAACCGAATTATGCGCAGGCGAAGCCGAAATAACTTAAACAAAGATGCAGTTTTCGCGAAGAACCAAAAAATACCTTATTTTGTAAAATATAGAGGGATTCAAATACGATTCCAATTTTGATAAAACAAACAGGCAATAAACAATAATGTTCACAGCATAATTTATTTCTCAATAATAATAATCGTTCTCTGATTACAATATATTGAATATTGGTATGGTATCAGTAATCTAGAGTTTTATGGCAAAACCTTTCAGTATTATACAAAATGTTTATGGACATTTGTGTTTAAATATCACTATGGAGCGCAGAGAGCTCTCTAAAGATGGGTGTCGAAGCATTATAACTAATTTAATAGCATGCTTACTCGCAATAAAAACAACATAGATCACTAATTCAATAAATATAAATATTTTTGGGACATTTTTACACAACACCATCTAGTCCCAAACTAAGCAGAGCTTGTACTATGGATACTAGACAATGGATATAATACTTACATGCTTTTTTTTTGTAAATACATACTTATAATACATAAGAAACCAACCAGACCAACACAAACACTTATATTCATCACACAAATCTTTGTGTCCTGTGGGAATCGAACCCACGACCTCATGATCAGCAGTCCGACACTCGAACCACCAGACCACAGACGTTGTCAAGCAAAGGTATTATAAACGTGGCAATGTTTATTTTCGATGGTTTTAATAAAGCAGGTTGCTCATTCTTAGCTACACGTTTGCGGACATTTTATTTCTGCTAAATGTGTCATCATGATCACTTCAGCCGTAAGACGTCCACTGCTAGACAATATGCCTCCCCCAAGCATCGCCACAACGACCGATCCTGCACTTTTCGCATACAGCTAAAAATTTATGAATTATGAATACTAACTTCTCTTCTACTCTATTACTACTACGGCACGATCTTTACAAGGCAGTAATGTTTATATGGCTTGTAACACATCAATAAAATTCATACTTCGCACGATATGTGGCTTGTCTTATTTCTACTCAAAGGTATAAAGGTATACCCGTCTCTTATTAATCCGACTTATAAATACTTCGGCGCTATAACGAATAATTCAGTTTTTGGAGGACGCATTATTTTGGAAGATCCGTGGATATGTCCTTAAGTATTTGTTGGTGATAGGTCCTTTCTTGCTGGCTTTGGAATAAAACGAGAAATCTTGTGACATGCCTACTTAACTTTTTAATATTTTGGTGAACTGGCCGTCCACTCATAATTATGACTATTTTTACCATAGTAAACTTTCCAAGCTGGGAAAAGCCACCTATTCAACTAGATATTGATCTTCCGCGTAAAAACCTTTGTTGTCTTTTATCATGCTCAAGTGCCAATGTAAGTATGTAGACCGGATAAAAAAGCTAGAAGACTATATTTTCTACGTTTTTTTGTTAATCTATTTATTTTTTTAACATTCTTACCTAATTTTAAACACAAAAAACATAAGTAATTTTTATGGCAATTAGCTTTCTGTGACTTACGCTGTTTTTTCAAGGGTGACTACGCTTAGATTTCTTTTGGACCATGGACGTGTTTGCAGACACACAATTTTACATACAGACACGGACACACCCAAATCTTTTGATAAGTAGCACAATAATAATATGTCGCCCAATGGTCAAAATTCGACTGTTTTATTATATTGTTATGATTGAACTATGCCGAAACAAATACTATGTATTTCCATTTTTTTATTGATAACACTATTGCACGTCAATAGCTATTAACAAAAAGAAAATCCGTTGACAAATAGGGAAGAAAATGGTCCTGAATCGTTTTTTCTTATACATATCTTGTTCTATCGTGTCGACTGTCGACATGAGCTACATAAAGATAATAGCAAATACTGTGAGAAAAAGATAAGCCAGTCAGCAGTTTGGCACCTCAATTCTCATATAATAATAATGATTTATGTTCAGCCTACATTGTCCCACTGCAGGGCAAAAGCCTCTATTTCCTTCTTCAACTCTTTCCGCACATTGTATTCTAAATCATGGTCACCCCACCCGCAAGATCACAAAGATAGTATAAGTTACGAAAAAACCTCCTCAGTTTTTACTTTTAACATGCAGAAATAAGTAAAAAATATTCCCAATAACCTTACATTACGGCAGATATTATCTAAGCACTATTTATTTACCGCAATACTGTTGTTACTGGCTGGTATAATATTATTTTGGACATGATTTATTGACGTAGTGATCTGATGGTTAAATATTATGAATTATTATGAGATTTTTATGGGAAAGCATTATTTAAGGTAGGTACAGTCAATCACATATCAATTAATTGAAAACAAAATAACCATTACAACTTGTTATTAAAATAACTGTATATAAAGTAATTTGTTTTGGTTTCATACAGACCATAAATGGTCCACTTTATTTGCATCACTGTAAGTTTGTTGTTTCATGTAACTATGTTTTAATGTATGGTTATGTAAATCCTTTTTTAACAATTGAAATACAGGTGTAGTTCAATTAGAAACTATTAACTCTGTAAATTATAGTTCGCTGTAGTTGTAGATACAAAATACGCGAAAAACGGCCACTTTTGGCACTTTTGTATCTACAACTACAGCGAACTATAATTTACAGAGTTGTTAGTTTCTAATTAAACTACAGTACCTGTACTTATATCGTTAAAAAAGGATTTTCGATAAATGATGTATTCAGCGAGTTATAATTTTTGAAGTGAAACTTCTATATAGACTATATTAGGATTTTTTTGTCACGAAAAAGCGTAAACATAAATTAATAACAAGTGTTTTGTTTGATAAAATAAGATATGTTTAAATAAAAAATGCATTCATTAAAATGTACCTAATCAAACCAAATCAAAATTTGCAGTAAACCTGCGAAAAAAAAAACAAAATGTGTGCTGGGACACATAGTAGAAGTGAAACTTAAACGGACAAGTGGAAAAACTAATCGCAACGGACAAGTGGAAAAACGAATGGCAACGGACAAGTGGCAAAACGAATCGCAACAAAATTTTAACTTGAAGTTTTACGGGCGGATTGTTAATGTAGGTAGGTACTTTTCCAATTTGAAAACCTGCCCGTAATACTTCAATGTTAAAATTTTGTTGCGATTCGTTTTTCCACTTGTCCGTTGCGATTCGTTTTTCCACTTGTCCGTTGAAGTTTCACTTCTACTATGTGTCCCAGCACACATTTCGTTTTTTTTTTACTGATGGGGGCGCCACTTGGCTGCTACATTCCCCTTAAGAGGTTTTCAGTTATTTCAATAACACGTTGTATAATTATGTGGAACTGCCTTAGTGTGTAAGTTTTATACAAGAAGGCAATGATACGCTAGTAATATAATAATATCTCTATGCAAGAAGCATTAATATATAATTTCTATGCAAGAAGGGCTCTGCTGTACAAGTATTATGTATACAGAGAAAAAAAAAATATACATATAATATACGTAAATGGATAATAATAATAATAGCTGCCTAGTAAAATAATTCGCACCATAACTTCAGCTTTGCGGCTCACAGTAAATTGGTTTTCATCATCATCATCATTTCAGCCGAAAGACGTCCACTGCTGGACATAGGCCTCCCCCAAGTATCGCCACAACGACCGGTCCTGTGCCTTCCGCATCCAGCGGATTCCCGCGACCTTCACCAGGTCGTCGGTCCACCTTGTGGGGGGCCTACCCACGCTGCGCCTTCCAGTACGCGGTCGCCACTCCAGAACTTTACTGCCCCATCGGCCATCCGTTCTGCGAGTAATGTGCCCCGCCCACTGCCACTTAAGTTTGGCGATTCTTCGGCCTATGTCGGTTACTTTCTTTCGTAAATCGGTTTTATCACCTTTTAATCAAAACTACAATATTTTGTTTCTTATTAATATTACATTCTCTGTCTTTACTTACACCTCGGACGAATGAAAAATGGCGGACGAAATCTCGCTAAGAAAAGATTGAAGCTCTTCGTTTTTTCCTAAACCCGCTATTTTTAAGGTTCCTTAGTCCTACAAGGAACCCTTATAGTTTCGTCATGACCGTCCGTCTGTCCGTCTGTCCGTCTGTCTTAATCCTTTACCGCTTAATAACTTCTACAGTTATAAACATAAGTAAATGAATTTTTGTTCAAAAATAGTTAACATATAGAACTCAATTTTAAAAGAATAAAAATATCTTGATTACGTATTTTAGGGGTGGCGCCCATAAATGTGAAATGGGGATAAAAATATTTTTTTCGCTGCACCCCCTCGTGTGGGGTATCGTTGAATAGGTCTACTAAAATGAAGGTAATGTTTCATACACAACTTTTTTATCAGGTATACCATCTGCGAAATACAGTTCGCCAAAGTGGCTTGCAATGTGTCCCCCCCCCTGCCATTTCTAAACCATGCAACGTAGAAACTTATAGTCTTTAACATTGATAGACCTTTATAAAAACTCTCTTTTAAAATTATTTCGAGTATAATGTGATTATACATTTTTGAGTTATAGTGAGAAAACTGAAAAATACTTAAGACGTCCTAGATCATAGGTCATTGACCTTAGAGAAAAATGATAGTAGCAAATAATGCTCCTTTAGTTACTTTCTATTTAAAAAAATCACAAAAAGAAACACACTTCTTAAATTTAGCTTCATAAATTTAGCGCTAGGTGGCGCTGTTTGCAAAAACTAAAATAGCAATGATTAATATTCGATTTGATTCGTTTGTAATTAGACCTACTTAAGGAACCCTATAATACTGAGCATGGCCCGACATGCTCTTGTTTTGATATAATTTAAACACACATGATATGTATTGTTATTTTATTTGTGACACTACGACAACGACTACCGTCACACGAGGTTTGTTGCGTAATCGCGGCTTTTTGTCTTACTATGGGTGTGAAAGTGTGCGTGCCAGCCGTACTTTTAAGCGCGCCGTCTTACTATGGGTGCTTCACTCTTTATTTAGCGAGATTCCGTCCTTCTTTTTTATTCGTCAAAGACATACACATTGCAGTTTTATTAACTTTGTAGTAATTTTCGTCGTTTTAATAAACACTCTGGCACTAATAATCTTCTATATACTATAATAAAACTGTAAAGGTCGAAAAGTCTGTACATTGAGTTTTTTTGTTTTTTTTTTGTATTATAAGTATGTATTTACAAAAAAAAAAAAGTATATAAGTATTATATCCATTGTCTAGTACTCATAGCACAAGCTCTGCTTAGTTTGGGTCTAGATGGTGATGTGTAAAATGTCGCAAAAATATTTATTTATTTATTTAAAAAAAAAAAAAAAAAAAAAAAAAAAAAATTACTATAGAACACGAATCAATCGTTGAAAAAATTTATGTCTGTCTGTCTGTCTGTCTGTCTGTTTGTTACCTCATCACGTGAAAACGGCTGAACAGATCGTAATGAAACTTAGCATTTGTATTGGTATTAGTCTAACTTAAAATATAGGGTATGTTTTATCTGAATCGGTTGAGTAGATCCAGCGATACAGCTTGACCCCTCTATTGTATTAAGTTGCATACAAAGTAGAGGTCATGATTGTTGGTTGTATGCAGGTTGCAGGTTCCTAAAAATACAACTGGATTCTATTACTATTATAGAAAATATAGAATAACATAACATAGCCCATCACTGTCCCGCTGCTGGGCATGGCCCTCTTCTTGGAATGAGAAGAGTTAAGGAACTGGATATTGTTAGTGTAATAGATTATCATAACATAATCAGCTCATTACCTACTGCCCCACTGCTGGGCACGGACCTCTTCTCGGAACGAGAAGAGTTAAGAAACTAGAAAATACAGAATAACATATCGTAGTCAACCCATTACTGTCCCACTACTGGGTATGGCCCTCTTCTCAAAATTAGAAGAGTTAATGAACTGGATATTATTAGTATTCTAGAATAACATAACATTACCAGCCCATTACAGTCCCACTGCTGGACACGGGCCTCTTCTCAGCATAAGAAGAGATGTGGTTAGTGTTATAGAATAACATAATCAGCCCAATTACTTCTCACTGCTGGGCACGAGCGTCTTCTCAGAATGAGGGAGTTCACCTTAGCCGGTTGGTTGTAAAAACAAAATATAGTATGGTCGGTAAAATAAATAGTGTAATCGTCTGTGTAGGCGCTTATATGTATATATTTGAAGATATTGTGTTCACAATAATGACACGATGTTATTTTCCGACATCCACGCGGACGGAGTCGCGGGCACAGCTAGTTGTTAATAAAACTTAACTTGTTACGAATCACAAGTGAAAAACCAAGTAAATTCCTTTTTCCGCAATATTTTCTGCAAATAACACGAACGTAAATTATTATTAACTGCCTAAAAAAGATGAAACAGATAAAAATATTATCTTCTTCATAAACGAATATAGGCACAGATAATAATCACTTATAAAATCTCTCATCATTTTATTGATTTCGCAAAATAAATGGCCATTGCGTGTAGGTATCCGATGTCATTTAAAAAAATATAAAATTTCAATATGGAGTTAATAATTTCGCAATTTATTTTATATTTTGTTGGTTTTTCTCGTAAAAGAAACATGACATGTTGTGTTGTATGGTTTACTGCCAGGATGACACCTTGCATTTGCCTGTTGACAAAAAAAATTGAATGGTATTGTACATGGGTTCTGTACAGATATTTTTTTCTGTGATTTTGAGTTTTCGGTAGTAATTTGACGTTTATAACAAATTTTAAGCAACTAGCTTATTATATTATCAGTGGCTTCGCTCACAGTGCCACATATCGGGTCTAAATTTTTTGGGTTTTTTTTGGTACCAAACCAACAATATTGAGAATGTGAGTCATTTTGTTCCTTAAATATAGAATTTGTTACTAACTTGACTACAGCGTCACCTATCAGGTCTTTTTTTTCCGAGGGGAAATCCTTGCGGACGCCCTTCGCCCGGGGAGATGGATCGGGGCCAGTGTCGGACTCTTACTGACTAAAGCTACCACGTATTTTTACATGGTTTTAAATCATCCAGGGGCCTTACTCTCGACTGAATCCAGTGCTGTATAATACAGCTCTACATACAGCCTGTATCAATAGAATTTGAATTCGAGTTAGTGTCAAATCGTACTGCATTTTTCTAGGAATTGACATCAGCTCGATTTGGTTCAGAGCTCGAACCAGTCGGAAGTAAGGCCCCTGTTTATTTTTGGAGAATTGTAGGTTGACATTATGGAAGAAAAGATTGTACTTTTTATAGGTAGACCATGGGCCATAGACATTTGAAAAATTTCTGTTACTTATCTTTAAGGTGAACTACAGGCAAGAAAAAGTGCCCGTGGTCCACCCAGGTGAACTGATCAGACAAATCACGATCTTGGACTGCATCTACCTTTAGCTGGGGGCGTGGGGTTGACTCTGTATTCTCCTAACATCCCCGATGTGTCCCGGCTCGCCACTAGCAGGCGGACTCCTTTTCTCCCCCCATGTGGCCTAGCCTAATCCAATAATAGGTTATTCTCACTCTCCACTCTAGTATGAGACAGCTAAATAGTATTTTACAAAAATAGTAGGCTATCGGCAATCTGTTTGTTTGCCAAGATGATTACCACCCCACTGTTATGAACAGAACTCCTCTTGCCTCTTTTCAGAATGTGAAGCATGTAGGGATTTAGTCCATTAGCACGCTGGGCTTATGCAGGTTAGCGTAGAATCTATTATTGGACATAATCATCATCATCAACTCAACCTATCGCAGCCACTGCTCCAGAAGTGGACTGCTATAGGCCTGGCATAGGCCTCTACCAAGATGCGCCACAACACTTGATCCTCCGCCTTCCGCATCCAGTCCCCCCAAGCTACCTTCTTCAAGTTGTCAGTCCACCTGGCTAAGGGGCACCCTACGCTACGATTGCCGATTTGCAGTCTTCAATCAAGGACTCGACTGCTCCAAGAGCCTTCGACAGACATGGCCAGCCCACTGCCATTTCGGCTTCCTGATCCTACAACCTATATCTGTTACTCTGCTTCTGGTATGTTTGGTGGTTTCCACCCTTTCTTTTTCCACAAAGGTAAACAAGTTTGAATTGCAGTCTTTGAGATCAAACAGTTAGTGATTTTATGATAAAACCGTAGTCAATACTTCGCTTTTCTTTTTTTGCATTTTAGACAAAACATAACCTAAAAGACAAGGAAAAGTGTAAAAATAAAATATATTCCCGCTGATAGCCAAGGTTGGGGATAATTTTATGATTCTATGAACCTGCTGCCGAATTGCGTAACTCGCTCGCTATGGCAATCATCTGGATTTTAATGTTCATTGCTCCGTTTGTTTTAACTATCCGTGTTATCGGCAACTACGTACCACGCAATTAACGTTGCTTTAATTTCAAAATGAAAGCTAATGTCAAAGTGAATGCATTACTCAATTGCCCCACTGGTAGGCCAATTTTAAAGAAGAAGAAAAAAGCTGAGATGTCGATAAAAATATATCTTGCAATCATAGTTGCCTAATGCTATATGTATTAATACTTACTTACTTACTCCGCTGGCACAGCAACCTAAAATGTGTCTTGGCCTACGAAACGAGAGAACGCCACTTGCCGCGATCTTTGGCAGTATTTCGCCAATCAATGGCTCTGATCTCCAGAAGATCGCCTTCCACCGCATCGCTCCAGCGGTATCTAGGGCGACCAACCGGGCGTCGCCCTTTTGGTCGACCCAGATAGGCATATATGTATTAATGAAAATATTTAAAGTAAAATCAATCAAATCAATAACTCCTTACACACGGAACCCCAAAAAGAAGTCAACCACAGTTGGAGCACTTCATTTAATGTCAATTATTATACTACTACAGTCCTCGACTTCACTTCACCAACAAAGAATGTTTGCATCTGCCGTTTTTTGCCCCTAAACGGCACAAAAGAGACTTTATATTCATTTCTCGAGGCGTAACATTTTGATCTCCGACCGACCCTTAAGATTTCAATGTGCCTTGACAATTTTAAAATCTCTATTCTTTTCATTGATAGATGTAGGTATAGTAAAAAAATACCGTTGGGTCTGAGATATTTTATGTGATACGATTTGTAATAAATTGTTTCGAATGAATGTGAAGTGTATTTGATGGTGAAGGGAGTGATTTTTAGTGTCTTCACCCTAGTTTCGCTTTGGGGCAGGATAGACCATGTCGAATATTGTCAACATAACGTTTTGTCACTGTCTTTGATTGTGCCGACATGTAGCGCCCGGTCTGTCTCGTGCGGGTGGGGAGAGCGGTCGTCATCTCTAGAACCCTCTTCCCAAGCGCTCTCGCTCTCGATCATGAACAGCCGTAAGCAAGAGATCGCTGCCGCCTACTGCATTGATGAGGTCACGGTGCTGCATGGCCTAAGCTGAGCACTCCACCAATGTGTGCTGCCTTGTCTTCAGGCCAAGCTCCCGCGGTGATGACACTCAGACGTAGGCTCCGCAAGTCGCTCCTTCCATTTATCCACTACGATCTGGCGAACCTTGTTCCGCTCAGGCGGGTCCTCGCACTGGTAGTATCTCAGCGCAAGGTTTTTTCCTTCAGATGCAACTTTTGAGTTTGTTCTGTATTCTGAGAGCATTGATGCGTTTCCAGATACGACTGTGTCTGGAATAATACACAACGACGCAACTTCCCTCTAGCGGCAAAAATTGTTATTTCTCAAAAGTCGATGTCGCACACAATACTTTCATCATTTCAGCCGAAAAACGTCCACTTCTGGACATGGGCCTCCCCGAAAAGGGGGGGATATGCCATAATCGCCACGCTTGGCAGGCGGGTTGGCGATCGCAGTTGGTTGGTTAAATACTCAGAGGACGCTGCTGCCCATCCTCTGGTGAATCCCTTAGTCGCCTTTTACGACACCCATGAGAAGATATAGGGTGGTGAAATTCTTTGCGTCCGGCACCACACGGACGAATACTTTAATAGTAATTAATTCGATTCCCATTATTAGGTCAATTTCGAAATGTTTGCACTTACGTCATTATCGTTTTAAAGGTACGAATTAATGACAAATTATTGGGCTTGCATATGAGAATTTAATTTGTATGACAACCAAAACTTTGAGGTTTTGATATGCGAACAAATCAATATTAACCCTCCAACTCTAAATTCAGTTAAAAAAGCACAAGAACCTGTCAATATTTAAATACCTACTTAAGTACTCAATGATAGTACATTATTATTACATTTTCTCATACACCAACTCCCCGATTCAGAACTATACGAAATTTTGTAGCTAGCTTGTGCCTGCGGATTTGGGCATGGTAAAATCGATTACAAGCCGAGTACCAGGTTTGATTTTAAAGAAGAACCACATGATAGCCGTTGTCGACCGGTTCGGTTTGCTATCTCTTTTTCTCTCGTTGTGTGAATCATAAGACGAAACGAGATAACAAACCGAACCGGTCGACAACTGGCTATCGTGTGGTTCTGAATCGGGAAGCTGGTTCTTTAAAATCAAATCTGGTACTCGACTCGTAATCGATTTTACCATACCCAAACCCGCAGGCACAAGCTAGCTACAAAATTTCCATTATACTGTATGAATGGTGGCAAAAAAAGAAGGTCGCCGTCATAAAAACCAGTAACAGGATGCGTCAATTATTAAGTTTGTCCGAATATTTAGAATTTCGCAATTCGAAAAGTATTAAGTTACGATTTCGGGTCTTGCGGACATTTCGCGAAATCTTTAATGAATGTAACTCGATATTATGTTTTTGAGAAATTGACGCAATTATGTTTTGTAAAATATGCACTCTGGAGTTTAATATAAACGTTAAATTCTTCATTTTGTAATCCCTGTGGACGTCAACTTACTTTAAATATCAAAACAAAAAAATTAGTTATACATATAACCTCATTGTGAAAGAGTTTGCGCGTGGACGTATACGTAATACCACCATTACATACGCCTTTCTGTTGTCTGGTTTAAAATAAATGATACCAGGTAAATTATACAATACAATACAATACAAATCCTCTTTATTGCACAACAAGATTATATTAATTTCTTAAATAACTACTTATGCGCTAGTGTACAACTGGCGGTCTTATCGTTCCACGGCGATTATAGGCACAGGAGATTTCTCAACTTTTTCTCTTAGGCTGGCAACGTATCACCAACCCTCGTTTATTGCAAATGTCTCTAATAGACTTGTTTGCATCACTTAAATTACAGAAATCCTACAAATACTTCTTCAGAAAGGGAAGCTGGAAATTTAATTGCAGTATGGTTTTATTTATACCCAGAAAATTCCTTTTATGCCGCAAATGTTAACAATAAATGTTATGGGGAAACTCAACATTAATCAATAAAGCTTTTCTATCCTAAAGAAATGTTTACGAGCAATTTGCAATGCCGAGCGAGCCTCTAGGCTCTTGTAAACCGCTTTTTAGAAGAACTAGAATTTTAGCTTTAAGCTCTCTCTAATATCCTCGAACTTGGATTGTTTGTAAGGAAACACCCACAATTGTTTGAAAAAATTTGTGAAAAATAGTCTGTACAGCCAAAGAGATCCTACAAAAATAATTGTGCCAAAACTGTAGCACTACCCTTTACCACAGAAATAGTATGTTTATGTGTATTAAAGTTTATAACAAAATACCCCAGGCGCTAAGAAAATTACCCTTAAGATTATTTCATGTACAGTAAAAAAATGGCTAGCTGAAAAATGTTTCTATTTTTTATTTTATTTTTTATAGTATAGGATGGCGAAACGAGCTAAACGCCCACCTGATGTTAAGCGGTTACCTTTGCCCATAACTACTGCAATACCACCTAGAATGTTGCCTAAATGGTACCACAAGTTGGTTCGCTAAACTGAGACATGAAGATGGAAAATCTCATGTGATTGTAATTTCCCCGGCACCCCGTACCCTTCAGACCGAAACACAGCAATGCAAGCATCACTATTTGGCGGAGAAGTAGGTACGGTGGTAGTACTTCCCCGGACGAGCTATTTCACAAAGGAGCTTTACTACTACTAAATAATTAATTATAATTAAGGATTATTTTGAATGTAAAAATAATTTAATTTGATTGTTAATATAACGGATTCTTAGGCGGCCCATACACCTACAATATAATTGCGCAATATTAATATTGCACAATTATTATTGTATCGTCCCGTCCTTCATTTGTCTTTCAATCTCACCCCTAAAAAGTCAATATCATTGCGCAATTGCAAATATTGCACAATTATATTGTAGGTGTATAGTGTATGGGCCGCCTTAGATTTGACATAACTAATAATATTACTATATTACCCATCCTAAAAAATATTGTGTGCCCAAAATGGGCTGATTGATGTATCTAACACTATCATATATGTAAAGCAACTGTAACCACTCAATCAGAAACAATAAACTTTACTTTAATTATACATTTCCATAATCAACTATGACTAACAACAACACGCGGTGATTTTCAATTCAAAATAATTCAACACCTCACACCTCTCAAAAAAAATTACACAATAATGACTCTCACCTCCAATGAACAAGAAATCACTACAATTAAGACAAGCGCACAATATTTATTACTATTACACATCCAAATAAAAGATAATGAGTTCTGACCACACACAAAAAAGAAATAAATTTTGACCACTAACTGTCAAAAATTTACTCTAAAACAAAGATAAAGCGGTGTCTACATTGACCGCTTATCACGAAATTTAAGTGAGAACTCGGCTTTATATGGAGATTATTATGTTTTTTTAATGTAATTGATTGGGTAAACATTATCTGTTTATGTGTGTGACAAGTTTATTGTTTATTTTTTGTTATTTTAGGTATCAAACCATGAGTGATGTCAACTACACATTGACTGCCTTGGTACCTAATACCTCCTAGCGTCAGGCTGACATGGCACCTAACAGGTCATAAGCCTTGAGGTCTTGAAGACTTAAACGGACTTTGAGGTCTTATTTGTCTAGAGATAGAAGGACGTCATCTTTAAGGCCCACCGTATATTAAGCCCAAGCTTTTTTATGCAAAGAATATGCCTATCACAATTTTTTTAATGAGATGTAGACTCTCTTGATCGCAATTTAGACAGCTGTGTCAAGAGATATCACACCAGCCGGGAGGTGGTGTGGTTATGTGGGACTCGCACCCACTAAAACTCTGAGAACCGCTAAGCATGACGTTCACGACCCAACCATCGCAGCCCGTTCTGGGCCTACCCTTATACTTTATTTTTACACTCTTCTTCGGCGATGTCAGGACACACCTGGGATCACAAAACGACAACTCGAAGGCAGTGCAATGCGGCCACATAAAATAGTATTGAACCCAGCCCAGCACAGCCGAGTGCCAGTGCCAAATGGCGCGTTTATGTATTTTTAACCGACTTGAAAAAAGGAGGAGGTTCTCGATTCGATTGGTTTTTTTTTACTCAGAACTCCGTCAATAATAAATTAATAAACCAATTTGGAAAATTATTATTTTATTTGAAAGGATATAGGTACTTCCAGATTGGTCCCATTTTTATCAAAATCTAGTTTTGATAGTGAGATCCATGAGGAATTGAGGGAACTCTTCAATTCCAAGGGATTTTGGTGTTTACATCAAAAAGTCAAGCATTTTGTTTATACTACTCAAAATAGAAAAGTACACAAATTATTTTATTCTTATTGGAGCCGAAATAGTTATATAATACTTATGGAAATAGCTGTGAAATAGTTTAGGAAGTCGGTGCCAATATTTACTTAAATCAAACCGAATCCAAGGCACCTACTTTCTAAACAGTTTCACACAAATTATTTCAATATTTTAGAAATCGGTTTAGTATATTCGCTATAAATGCTTTCTACACTGCACTTTGGAACTTTATTATTATGTGATGCGACCTTACTTTACACTTTTTACAAAACCATCGATATGGCGGGCCTTAGTCCTGAGTATAAAATATTATCAAAGAAAGACCTACTACACAAAAGTAAGTATTGTCTGGTTTTTAAAGGAAAGTGGGGAGCAGTCATTGCTTGAAAAAACATACCTTTTATTAAAACCACTATTTTACGCACAAACGGTGTTCATCACCATTTTTGTACATATTGTACATAATACCGCGGTAAATTTCCGCCAGTAATAAAGAGTTAACTGCAGACAACGCCGCGGGGCGTATCACTATTATTAAAATATGAATTTTCTAATATTTTCAGCCTGAAACTTTGTTTACATGATACATAATCAGTCTATTTTTCTGCCCCACAGCTAGGTACAGTCGATTGCATGACAGTGTTAACTAAAGTGTTTCAAAATTCGAAAACCTTTTAGTATCTGTTATGATACTTTCTAAATTTCGCGGAACTAACCAAAGACATTTCTATACATACTTTTATGGAACTAACGCACATATGGTTCGCCCACAGACCAGTAAGCCTCTAGACGCCGATTAGCCGGACACCCCCGGTCACAACGCATATTCAGTAGCACTGCATATCATACGCCCCGCCGCCAATCAGGACG
The DNA here is from genome assembly GCA_949699075.1 of Asteroscopus sphinx. NCBI lineage: Eukaryota > Metazoa > Arthropoda > Insecta > Lepidoptera > Noctuidae > Asteroscopus > Asteroscopus sphinx. The sequence continues at coordinate 7,054,710 of OX453029.1, forward strand.
TCAGTCCGTCCGCGAGCGGCACCAATCATACGGAATCATACCACCGAACTTTTGAGCCGACCAATCGTAGCGCGCCATCTGGCCCCCGGTCCCCGCCAACATTTTACGACTGCGTTCTTATGCAAAACTTTGTTTAAGCGGTGTCTTGATGCTTACTGGTCTATGGGTTCGCCTAACAAACAAAAAAACGAGCGTCTTTGTGTCACACCCAGGTCATTATTTTTGCACCACATTCTTTTAGAATGGCCAAATGTGCATCTACACCGACCTTTTTGTCAAACTTGTTACAGTTGATATGTATCAATTGCAAAGAAAGGGTCTACAGCTATTTAGTTACCTCTGTAAGTGAGAAAAACCGCTCCTGCACCTGTATAAGTGAAAAACTTGGTTAAGTGAAAAACCTCCATGAGCGAGAATAAGATTCCGGTCCCTTGAACTCTCGCTCATCCAGGTTTGACTGTATATGGTTGAGCTAAGCGATGGCTGATGCTCGCAGCATGCTTGTGAACGTGAGGACATGGTCAGCTCTTTCATACTGGTGCAACTTTTTTTAAAGGCACAATCTCGTTGTTAATCTTGTTTGCTTATTTCTGACTTTAACCTAAATTATTTTCACAATATACAACGTGTTATTGAAATAACTGAAAACCTCTTAAGGGGTCATTTTACTCATTAGTATGTACAACTTTTACTATGGGACCAACACTGTAATGAATGAAACACGAGAACTGAATTACAGAAATAGGTATTACTGCATATTTCGATAAGTCATTAAAATCCACAGTCGAGTCAATTTTATTCGATACGCGATAAGTATCGATTTATAAAAGTTTTAATTCAAAAAGTTTGTATTCGCTTCTGTTTTAAATTATAATGAGTTTGATGCACGTCTCTTGGCGACCATTTTAACTTTAACTTGCTTATGTTTTGCTTAACGGCTTTTCTTAAGTGGCCAACTCTCTCTATTTATTTCTGTTGCTGTCTCTCTCTAGTGCTGAAATAGGCCGCCTTTAATCATAACGCTTCGCAAAATATTTGGTATCGCAAATCGCAATGTGTTATCATTAGCGTACACAATTACAGCAAATCAGGCAACACTACAAATCATGTTAGATTTAGAAACGGCTTTTCGGAAGTGTGGCTAACTCTCTCTATTTATCTCTCTCGCTCTCGCTCTTTCTATCTAAGGGTTGGTAACCGCAATGTGGAATAATTAGCACAACGACACTAAGCCACACCAAACCACACAATTCTACAAGTCATACTAGATTTAGAAACGGCTTTTCATAAGTGGCCAACTCTCTCTATTTATCCCTGCCGCTTTCTCTCTTTATGTTTCATCAGCCTGTGTCGCCAAATACCTAAATCTGTGGTACACGACGAATATCTAACTCTAAAATACCTCCGTCTCCAAAATAAGCCTAGGTACAATATGATTGTTTATTTTAACGAGTGCTGTATTAACGTAAACTGATTTCCACTGAATAACTGTTACTGAATAATCATCACATGATATGGGGGGGGTTTCCCCCAGTGGCCTCCAACCTCCCCTACAGCCACCCCGAACCTCGCATCTGAATACTGGTCTGACTTGGAAACATTTCTGAATCTGGTCTGGTCACTGTCACAACAGTACAGCGACCCTGAACCTCATATCTGAATACTGGTCTGACTTGGAAACATTTCTGAATCTGGTCTGGTCACTGTCACAACAGTACAGCGACCCTGAACCTCTTATCTGAATACTGGTCTGACTTGGAAACATTTCTGAATCTGGTCTGGTCACTGTCACAACAGTACAGCGACCCTGAACCTCTTATCTGAATACTGGTCTGACTTGGAAACATTTCTGAATCTGATCGCTGTTAAAACAATGTACACACACACATCGATAATATTGGTAAACATTATAATGTCTAGTAAATCTGAGTACCTACACATGCACTGAGATATAACAAGTTCGCTTACCACGGTACTGCCAGCTTCGACCGTCAGGCCCAAGTGTGTCCGCGCGCGCGCCGCTGTCGGCACCGCGCGCTATCCCCACCGTTTTTACCTTACTTCACTTTGTAGCTACATTAATTCGCATTCGCGACACTCCCGCCCAAGGGAATAGATAAATTAAACATCCTGATCTGTTGAAATAAATGTTTAATCAAGATAATGATGACGGATTATAAACTGAGTTCTGATTACCAGGACTAATGATAACTGATTCTAACCGGTTTAAACTGATTACATCTGAATACAACTAAATATAAACGCATACAACTGAATACAACTGAATACAACTGAATACTACTGAATACAACTGAATACAACTGAATACAACTGAATACAACTGAATACAACTGAATACAACTGAATACAACTGAATACAACTGAATACAACTGAATACAACTGAATACAACTGAATACAACTGAATACAACAGAATACAACTAAAATAACTGAATACAACTGTATATAAAACTTGATGATCTTGAACTGATTAAAAAACCCATTTCTGTACTCCGATTCTAAATCAATACTGACTCTCGCTGATTATTAATTGAAACAATCTGCTCATCAACTGTGATGTCCGCACTGCTTAACTCTCTCTTTAGCTTTAGCTGCTGATGTCTTGATTGGTCGTCTACTTGTGTCTTGTAGTGATTGAATTATGTGTACATTATTAGTAACCGATTCATTGTCTTGAGTACTTCGAGACTCTTGGTTACAACTGACTGGATGATTGCTTTGAACTGGTAGTTCCTTGTGAGAATCTTCAGAGTATTGACTGATTTTGACTGGAAAAATAATCTGCTCTGGGGACGGTTCTGTACTTTGGTCATCAATCTCCAACGGGTACAGATGGCTTTTTGAAACGGGTCAATGTTTCGCCTGATGATAATTTAACTTTGTCTAGTCTGATCCATCCGATCCGATCCTTTAATCGACTCTGCTATTTTGGCAACTTTCCAGTGTGCCCTGTTACTATCTGACTTTATTTGAACTGTCTCTGCTAACTTTGATGGCCTATTATCAACGACTCTAGGTTGTTTGTATTTGTCACTTCGTTCTCGGAGGCTGGTCAAGTACTGATGGGTGAACATTTTGGTTGAGAGGATGATTTGACCACGCCTCCACCCGTCAATCAGATTCGTTTTGGTTACTCTAACTGATTCTAAGAAGTCTCGATCTGCAACTTCAGTGGCCACAGTTTTGCTCACGTAGGAAATCAGAAGGAGTCAATATGTGTTCTAACTCCGCGTCTACGGTAGTCAAAGACTCTGTATTCATTACGCCCTCAAGTTCCTTCATTGTGCGTAACTGGTTGTGGTTTATGAGATGTTTGTCTAAAGTTTTCTTCAAACTATGCTTGACTAAACGATGTTCAAGACAAGATGTTCATTAAATCCTCCGAATCACGGAACTAACACTGGGATGAATTTCAACCACAAGGGATCCTGTATGCAATAATCTGAAGTTAACACTTCTGTTTTAATAGGTCTAAAGTATGAGAGATACCTACAGTATGATAGTTTTTCTGATAAAATTTAGTTATGCATGATTTTGTGCGCAAAATCTGAATTTTTTGGAAGTAGTATAGATCGCTTTTTATGATGAAACCAATTCGTGTATCTAAATCTACCTTTACACTCAATAATTCCTTCCTCATATTTATATAATTTCAATTTCATATCTCGATAAGCTGGTTGTGATATTTTCAATTTATTTAGGAAAATAATATGTAGCCTGAATTTCTAATTTTTTATTCTCCGTTTTGTCTGAATCATCTATCATCGGTTTTGCATTACAGCAATATCTAAACTTGGTCTACTGTTATCTAAAGGTATTGAAATTTGATTTGCTGTATTCTTGTTAAATAAATGTAGGTCACTGATCTGAATTCCTCATTAAAAAGTCAGGTCCTCTGAGCCATCTATTGTAGCAGTACTTTTTCTGTGCTAGTGCCTATATCAGATGAATTTAATTATGTTGGCACATATCTGAATTGTAAAGTCTCATTCTGTTTTATTTCGCTGATTCTACGAATTACAAATGACGGTAATCATTTGTCTGATTTGAGCCAGCTTATAACTATTTTACTATAAGTCCACAAAAATTGTACTTTGAATTTTTATCGTAAACATTTTGTTACATAACCTATAAGTCTACATTCGATAAGTACTCCCAACAACTCATCTTGGAATCTGTAAGTCATTTTGGTCTCTTAACGGCACTAATTTAGACTTGCCAATAATAAAATTGTCAATATTATTAGTGCGAAAAGTACCGCGTAAATTACTGCTGCATAAGTGTGCATAGACGTGTCCGTAAAACAATGTAGTTCGTATTCACCTATTCAGTTTGCTCCACGACTTGTTTTCTATTCAAACCATGTGAAAAATAAAGATCAACATGAATATTCTTTAGATAAATAAATTTTGATGGAATTTGTTGCCATTCTATAAGTAGAATCTCCTTCAATTTGATATCCTATTTCACTTCATATCTTTCCACAATTTTTGAATCAATAGTTTTGTTGGAAGTACTATCAGAACTGCGAAACCACACGGGTCATAAATTTAAGCAATAACTGTTAACACCTCGTCTCCTTTTGATTAAACTGTGCATTCTGTACAATTGAAATTAGATAACAAATGTATCTGAACGTTATGTATGTTCCATACCAAGAACTTTTGTGTCCAGTTTTTTGGTGAATCTGTGATGCCTCTCGATTCAAGGCCCCTTAATTATGCATCATCTAGTTTTGGAGGCAAATCGGGTTCGTATAATTTATTAAGAAAAAACCCATCTTATTGAAAGTAAGTCAATACAGTAAACTGATCAGAACTATCAACGTTCTCACCGATTCTTCCTGATCACACCCAACCAAAATCTGAATTAACTAAGAAAGAGTGATAATAATTATTTCGAATTAAAATATCTATTTTTTACATTAATTTGTTCAGTATTTGGTAATGTAAGTTTGTATTGCATTCTGTTATACTTATAGGAGCGCTGGCTACCACAATCGAGTAATACTCTACAGTGTATTGTCAAGTTAATTTTTATGTTATCTACTATAACGAGGGCTGTCTGCAACAGCGTGGTGCTTCACTAGTACGTATGTCATCAGTTGGTACGGACTTCACTGGCTGTGTTAGTCGGACATAATGCTCGATTATGATTACCGAACTTATTACAATGTCGACATTTCCGTTTAGCACGGCAATTGTCAGCCCTATGGCTTTCACTGAAACAATTATAGCAACGGTTTCCTAATTGAGCTTTTCTTTCCTGTAAGGTTTGTGTACACTACACTCATCATTAAAATGATCCTGTTTACAAAATATACATCTATTTGATTTCTTTTTAGGTGGCTCATCGGACCTGTCACTTTCATATGGTCGTTTCCGAGGGGGCAGTTTATGATTGTTATAATGTCTACTTTCAAAATTAAATTTGTCCTTTCTGAAGTTTGATGTAAATTTACGCCTTTTGTTATCACTAGTCTCTTCCGACCTAACATGTAACGATCCTAATGTAAAATTGTCAGAAACCTGTTTGCCTTCGCTGGTTGTTGTATTTTGATTTTTAGTATCTTCTGAAGTTTTCTTTAATCTATTTGATGTTTCTCTAGCCGCTATGATACATTCTAATAATTTTCTAATATTATCAACTGACTCATCTTCGTCAGTTATTTTCATCCATAATTCGTAAATAAGGTCCTCGGGAAACTTTTCTAAAATCATCACCCTAAGATGATTGTGATTTACATCTTCACCTAAAGAACTTAATACTCTAAGATGTCTCTCAATTTCATTAAGAATGTGTCTACAAACTTTAACCTGACCAGATTCCGCTGATTTAATTTTGTAAAGTGCCACATAATGAGCATCAATGATTACGCTAGGTTTGCCATATCGTTCCTTTAATGTATCGACAGCGATACGATAGTTTTTGTGTGTTGTATCCAAACCATCAATTGCCTGCTTTGCGTCACCCTCAAGAACCGATTGTAGATACAACAGCTTATCGACATCATTGATACTTCTCTTATCAACGTTTGATGAAAATTGATCCCAAAATTGGTACCACTTTAAAACGTCGCCATCAAACTTGGCTAACTCCATTTTTGGCAACCTACTAACTGTGTTAACATTATTGACATTTGTAAGAACAGACGCACAGTTTCGATTATTCTGTTTAATATTTACATCTATTTCTGCTATCAATTCTTCAGCCTGAATCTGTGTGGACGTATACTCATCACTGATTTCCTCAACGTTGATTTCATTAATTGATTTACAATAATTGTGAATTTCCGAAACAAACATCTCATTTACACCTTTAAGTTTGGCACCGACCAGTTCTAATTCTTTATACTTGGGGTCATTTTCTGATAACTCCGTTAGGGCACACCGAGCAGAGCTTATTTTCGTTTGGAGGGATTCAAAAATAATTTTCAAGCGAGATCGGATGGCGTCTTGCATTATAAATAGGGTAGCAACTAAGTAATTGCCCCAATATCAAAACGGTTTTCTTAGTATATGAATATACCGAGTATCTAAAACAATGTAACGAAGTATGAGATTCTTTCTTATGAAATATAATAATTATGTCAATAAACAGCATTCATCAAACACTAATCGGTTCGCTCACTTGATAAAGTCTGTTTACGATCAACTAATGTCTAGTTTGAATACCCCTTCGATTACTATAATTTCATAATAAACGTATAATCAAGTAAAACTTAGGAGAGGCCTATGTCCAGCAGTGGACTGCGATAGGCTGAGTTGATTGATTGATTGATTGATAAGTAATAACTGGTCTTATAAACTTTAAACAATAATATCATTGTCACTGAAAAACGTAAAATTAATTAATGTTTGACTTAGTTCGTGCACTACTATGCACCCTGATTTACTAAATAAATAATAATTACATTGTGACTGAATACTGTACAGCGCGTATAAATATTATTTCATGGAATTGACTTAGCGCGGGTATTTACCTGCAGGCTGTGCACATTAAATGGCAACGATGAAATCAAATTTCACCCAAAATGAATCAAGCTTACCCTAAAACCATCGACCATATACCCATATACGTCTCTAGGCGACCGATGTCTGCAACACATCTATGAAATTTCACTAATGTAGGTCGCCACTTGAAAACTTCAAATCAGTTTCGACATAAGCCGTCAAAACTGCCACGTTAGTGATTAGCCAATATTTAGCCAACTAGGTAGGTGACCCTGCCAAGTTGGCCAAATCGGGTTGCAGTACCCCCGCCTAATTTAGTGGCTGAAATTATTGTATACATTACATTCAACATTAGGCGTCTATTGGGTTGTATAGTCATTGCCTAAAACCGAATTAAACATTACTAATGCCTTTATGAAAAAACAGTCCTATTATAGCTATGTTAGAACAAAATTACTCAACACTCGCAATAACTTAGAACTTTAAGGTACTGACTTGAACACTGGTTGACCGATTAAATAGCCGTTCGTTCGAAAATTTCTCCAGAATTATAAGTAAACAATCGCGAACCACCTTATCATATAGTGAACTCAAACATGATCTAATTCATTTAAATACAAAAAACTATTTCGAACTACCCGCCTTATTTTATTTTTAGAACACAACCAAAATTTTTTATTTTTAAACTGTGTCAATGAGATCCCAGCATCTCCACCATGTCGCCAAATACCTAAATCTGTGGTACACGACGAATATCTAACTCTAAAATACCTCCGTCTCCAAAATAAGCCTAGGTACAATATGATTGTTTATTTTAACGAGTGCTGTATTAACGTAAACTGATTTCCACTGAATAACTGTTACTGAATAATCATCACATGATATGGGGGGGGTTTCCCCCAGTGGCCTCCAACCTCCCCTACAGCCACCCCGAACCTCGCATCTGAATACTGGTCTGACTTGGAAACATTTCTGAATCTGGTCTGGTCACTGTCACAACAGTACAGCGACCCTGAACCTCATATCTGAATACTGGTCTGACTTGGAAACATTTCTGAATCTGGTCTGGTCACTGTCACAACAGTACAGCGACCCTGAACCTCTTATCTGAATACTGGTCTGACTTGGAAACATTTCTGAATCTGGTCTGGTCACTGTCACAACAGTACAGCGACCCTGAACCTCTTATCTGAATACTGGTCTGACTTGGAAACATTTCTGAATCTGATCGCTGTTAAAACAATGTACACACACACATCGATAATATTGGTAAACATTATAATGTCTAGTAAATCTGAGTACCTACACATGCACTGAGATATAACAAGTTCGCTTACCACGGTACTGCCAGCTTCGACCGTCAGGCCACAGACCAAGTAGAGATGCTACGCATCAGACGACAATCTCCGAACAAGAAATTTGGTCGATAGGGAACCAAAGAGTAGCCTCAATAATAGAAAATGACAAGCACAGATAATACATTATTTTCAACTTCCAACCAAGCAAAAGGTTTTTAAATGTCGGCCTTGGATACAAGGCTTTTGCCTCTTATTCATGCGTAGGTAGGTACCTATACATGCATTGCTAATATTTTATTTTTTATAGTGAAAGTGAAATAAAAACCATTACTTTTACATAAATCTGTTTATTTTTCAATTTTCTCCTATAAACATTATGTTTTTTTTCAGTTATTTCTAATCAGAATAAAATTCTACATTTTCTTGTTTGATTTGCATCCACAGGATCTTCCTAGCCACAGGAGTCATCGTCTTCAGTGTTGAAGGGACTGTTATTTGATTGTACATTACCTGCAAGGAAAATTAAGGCTTTTAACTACTTGGTTTTACATTAATATCTACAATGTTATCATTGCATTTACATAAATCAAAAAAAATGAAAGAAATAAATAAAATAATTATTTTAATCTTGTTACAGGCGAGAGATAATATTACACATCAACAATAAAATTAAAAATAATATGCCTGTAAAAGACTAAAAAGGCCCCCATCTCAGCATATGCTACAACACCGAAATGTTGCAGCACTGGTTTCCAGATGGGTCCCGGAATGAACATTATAACCTAGTAATTTAAAGTATAGCCTAGTGGTTGAATGCTTGCCATCCTTGCAGGGGGGTCTGAGTTCGTACCCGGCCCATACCTCTGGCTTTTCGAATTCAAGTGCGAATCAGAATTTGATTGTCACTTTTTACTTTAACGGTGAACGAAAACATCGTGAGGAAACCTACCCACTTGAAGCACTTGCTTCATACAGTTCTTGATGGTGTTTAGTCCACCAACCCGCAGTAGGCCAGCGTGGTGGACTCAGGCCTGAATCCTTCTGAGAAGAGGCCCGTGCCCAGAAGTAGAACAGTAACGGGCTGATAATGATGAACCATTTTTTAATAGAAATGTCTTTAGAACTTTACCCTGCCTACCGTTATGCTCAAACATTTCTCAGTTGATTGTGACATTCACACACAGCTTACTTTGTTGAGGTCAACTTATAATATTATTATTCATATTATTTTGTTTTGAAATATAAATGCCATTAAAGAAAATGAAAAAAGCTGTTGCTTACCTCATTTAACAAATGATTTCCAACAAAACTGTATGTAGGCGGTGGCATCTCAGTATCTGAAATAATACAAAATAGTTTTACAACAGCATTAATATTATTAAGATTCCACACCCGAAGGGTCCAAATGGAATCCTATTGCTGTGGTCAACGGCAGATCCAGGATTTGTTTCTGGGAGAGGCACAAGGGCCAGATAGGCAAGGAGTACTTAGAAGTGTCCCCTATAGTATTGCATTATGAGTGATATTTTATGATTTCCAACTTGCGGTAGCATGTAGTATACTTATGTTTGCAAAAAGAAACAAATAATATTCAAGCGGTATTGTATTAATCTCCCAACTCCTAGTTTTATTTGAACCATCTGGTGGGAAGGGCTTGTTTCCCTGTGTATCAATTCATTAAGCTTAGTTTGGCCCCCAGAAGCCTGAAATAATCGTTTTCTGTAGTGTGTACTGCATGCAGATTGAAAAGTTCATTGTCAAATATTACACTTTAACATTGAAATGAAATATATTATTATTTGCTTACCTGATGTGATCATATAACAGTGGCTTGATGTGCTAGTGGCTAGTAGTAGGCTTGTTTGTTGGGCAGATGTTAACAAACATTTCGTAACCGTAATTCGTAATGTACGTTTTTATTTAGTTAAATTAAACTTTGTAGAAAACTGAATAGTATATTTCAACTTTTAAATGGGATAGGTACATAGTTTAGACTGCCCATTTTACAAAGAGTTAATTACAAAGAGAATTACTTCAATAATTGAGATTATACATGTATACTACACATAGGTATATAACAACAATATAAAGACCAGAAGGGGAAGGCCGAGGGGGACGAAGTAACTGTCAAAATCTATTATTGAACCCATCTAGAATCATAGACATAACGTTGAAAATTTTTGTTCTAAGATTACTACCCGTGCGTCAGGCCCAAGTGTGTCCGCGCGCGCGCCGCTGTCGGCACCGCGCGCTATCCCCACCGTTTTTACCTTACTTCACTTTGTAGCTACATTAATTCGCATTCGCGACAGCCTGTTAACGTCCAGGTCTCAAAATAGGCTGCCTTTAATTACCACGCTTGGCAAAAGGGATGGTAATCACATTGTGGTATAATTAGCTGACACACAATGACACTAAGCTACACCAAACCACACAACACTACAACTCATGCTAGATTTAGAAACGGATTTTCGTAAGTGGCCAACTCTCTCTATTTATCTCTGTCACTATGTCTCTTTCTGTCACATCAGCCGGTGCTCACTTAGCTATTTATCCAGTACTTTTTTTCGAGTTGAAATCCTCTTGGATCATCCCCGTCTGGGGAAAGCGAAGGCGAAAAAAAAAATTATAAGTAGGTACCTACTCATATTTTTAAGCAAGTGTAAAATTCTTACACATATTTCCATTTTGCGAGATTCTCCAACATCTGCACCGCGTTATATCAAGCGATATTCCGATCCCGGCTTAACCTAAATTCAAAGAAAACACCTCAACAGACTTGTTGGTATATCGTGTGATAAACTTATAGTACAATGGTGCCATATTGATAGCAGGAGGTAGGCAGGCCTTGAGGTAGTCCTCCTTTTGCACTGCTGTTTTAAGCGAGAGGAGAAAAGACAATAGTGGAAAGATTATAGACAACCTTTTCTTTTCCCATTTGAGTCATAATCTCGTCACGCGGCAGTGAGGAGATCCTACTCATATTTCACGCTGGCGAAACCGCGGGCATAGGTCAAAATTGTCGCGGCTACGGCGTGCAATTGGCCGGATGTCTTAAGAATTAACGGAGATAAGTATTTTAACTCATAACAACAACATAGGACAACATATATAGGTATTTTATTTTTATTAAGTAATTTTAGGTGCGGTCGACCGTAAGTTAGTGGTAGCAGTTTGGCGTTGGCGGCGCCTTTATTTCGTAAGCAGTAAGGGCGGTTTTCTGACTCGGGTGTTTCCACTGTCATGCGGTCAACTATACTTTTCTCATTTTATGTCAACTGTCCTTTCCTTATATTTTACCTATGTGTTGTATTGTTTTACTTTATGTGTAACCCCACCTGTTAGTTACCTGCTTGTGTTTATCACTGTTGTTTAAATGTTGCGCGTCGTTAACTGTGACAATAAACCATTTTTCTTACTTTCTTTTCTTTTCTTTCAAAATCATCTAACCAAAAATAAGAACGGTTTTTTGACTTAGAGCAGTGTTCTTCTTCTTGCGTGTAAGCGGCCACTTCTGTACGTAACCTCCATTTCAAGGCAATGTTTTTTCTTTATCATATGACTTCAAAAACCTGCATTATTGAAATGAAATTATTATTATTTTACTTAATAAGACATACCACGTATTGCAGGAATGACTGATGTGTTACCGGTAAAATTTCTAGCATTGCCAGACGAGCTAATGGCTTTACTTGTGGTCACGTTACATGCTAGGTAGTCGAGTCTCAGTGTTTTCATGTATTGAAAACGATTATGGCGAAAAAATACGATGATTCGCTGAATATGAGTTTAAAAACACGCGTCCACCTATCTGTATTGTACGCATTGGACGGACCGGCTGCCGAATTGCGTAACTCACTCGCGATAGCAATCAATAGGATTTCAATGTTCATTGCTGCGTGTGTTTTGACAATCCATCTTATCGGCAACTACGTACCACGCAATGAATATTGCTGTAGTTTCCAAATGACAGCTAATGTCAATGTGAATGCATTACACAATTACCCCACTGATCGAGTACAATAATGCAGATGACGTCATCGGCATCCATCGACTATACCCCATAGACGCCTCATTACACGTGACCGATGTCGGTCAACACATCAATGGTATAGCACTGATGTAGGTCGCTACTATTCGCCTCTTGAAAACTTCAAATCAGATTCAAAACTTCAGCATTATTAGTGATTAAGGGGCCGAATCCCGTAATTCAACAAACTAATGCGAATCCCGCTCAAAAACTACTCGCTCTATGGTACTGAAATTAAAATACGTGTTACTCAAGGATAGGCGTGACAATATTATTAAGTCCAAAACATGAATGCACTTATTTGGCTCGATCATAAAAAAATCCAAACATACCTCGAAAACTGTTTATTTTCAAACAGTTTCCTAAATATATCCAAATATATATAGATATTTTACCTAAATATTGTTTTATTATTTTGAAATAATTTTACTAAGCCATTTTATCGAAAATACACATATTTTCTGAGTAATATATTTTTTTTCGCTTAAATGCACTTTCATTCGGAATGGCGTCAACTTCATGCCGCACTACTCCTTCCCGGAAAGCCTCGTATTTTGCATCGCGCTCACTCTCATTTCGCGGCGTTCTGGGCCTTAACCAATAGCCGCCGTGGTAGGGCTAATCAGATTGCAGTACCCTGCCTTATAGCTGATAGCAAAATGGATTGTATGTATTATATTCAACATTAGGCGTCTATTGGGCTGTATGGTCGATGTCGGCATCCGAATGTCAATATTGAAAATCCGATTGCTTCGTTTAGTGTGATCTGTACGATGCGTACAATATCGATAGGTCGATGCGTGCCTTAATAAGCCAAAATACAAAATCACGTAAAAATAAAGAAAGAAGAACTTATACTTTTTTTCTTTTTTGAAGCTGTTGTGTATTTTAATCCAAAATCTAAAATTATTAAATTTCATTGGAACTAAATATTTGTATTGTATGAAAAGCTTCAGCATGATGGCTCTAAATACGGATCACAATGTTGATAAATTATTATAATAATGGTGAAAATTACATAAACATGGTCCATTGTAAACAAAATCGTCCTGTCACCTAAAAACTCATCCTCAATACAAGTTTTTACCCGTCCAATGTCCACCCCATCTCAAGTCCGGGATTAGATGCCAACATAAGGCGGGGATGAATATTGTAGACCGCCCCTAATTACCGACACGTCACTCTGAAGTGGGTATAATGTGTAATTAGCTTAGGAACAACGGGTACTATCCGTTTCAGGAAAAAAATTGGTGTGTAAAGATCAAGTCGAGATGTATTCGAGTTTACGATCTGCAAGGTTAAGATGCACTTGCCGCGGTCAGTCTATAGATGGGTGACCGTTTAGTTACACATCGAGACCCCTCCGTGCCTCGGAGAGCACGTTAAGCTGTCGGTTCCGGTTGACATACGAATATCTATGGGCAGTCGTTACGGGTAGCCAGAAGCCTGAAAGTCTGACAACACTGGTCTAACCTCCGAATGTCAGTATTACCAGTAACTGGGTTGCGGGGGGGTCTGATGGTAGTCGCTCCGTGTTAAATACTGATGTTCAGCCGCATCTGGCTAATATAATTAGGAAAAGGCTCGGAGGATGATGATTGTGCGAGCTATGTTTGGAATTTCTTTCTTTCTTCTTTCTTTGGAAGGATGAAATCTATAACGAGATTATACGAAGAAGAACCGGAGTGACCGACATAGCTTGTAGGATCTGCAAGCTGAATTGGCAATGGGCTGGCCAGCATGTCTGTCGAAGGACCGTGGGCTGTCGGAGCAGACGAGTCCTTAAGTGGAGACCTTAATCGGCAAACGCAGCGTAGGGCGCCCCCTAGCCAGGTGGACCGATGACTTGAAGAAGGTTGACAGGACAGGAAGGAAGGCTGTGGGTACTGGATGCGGAAGACAGAGGACCGAGTGTTGTGGCGCAGCTTGGGAGAGGCCTATTTTTGCAGTGGGCTACGATAGACTGAGTTGGTGAAGATCCGGTGTAGCTTTGCTTATCCTGTAAAATAATAAATTACATGTTCTTTACTTGGACGAATAAATTTTATTCTTATTCTTATTCTTTATTGTACACACAGATATACATTTATATTACAGTAGGAAAGTTTATGTACATCGGCGAGCTTAACTCAGAACTGAGTTTTCTAACAGCAAACCTTAGTGCGATAGAGAGATGATGATGATTTATTCGTCCAAGGTTCTTTATATGATGTAACCAAACACCCTGTATTAAAAACGATATTCATTCTTGTTACTATAGTAATTTCTCAGGTGTAATCGTCGCGAGGTCCCCGCCGTATTCGGCGATCAGTCAGGAAGAAAGCCGAGATACGGTCGCCATGGCAACCGACCATCCGCCCGGGACAGGGAGAATACAAAATATTGGGAGGCATTGGCGGTGTTCCATTATAGGTAGGTATCGAAGAAATTTTTAATTTATGTTTCTTTTGTGTTCTTCTTTTCCTCGTGACGCGCTGTACGAGAGTAGGTCATGCATGGTGAATAGATTAGGCAGTTAGTAAAATTTGTCGCAAATCTGAAGTATAATATTACGAGCTTTTAGGGCTAAAGGAGACTTACTTGTTGAATCCTTGTTTAGTTTAAGGTAGTTTTATATCCATTCAGCATTATTCTTCTACCCTCACTCTTGGTGAAGTGACGGTGACGCCCTCGCCGCGCCGCCATCTTAGCATGACGAGTTGACGTTCAACTGCCGTAGAGGAAGCTGTGTCGCGGAGCCGTGCTCGCCTTTATCAGCCTACTTTTATTATATGTGTCCTCTGATCGTATCAGAGCGAAATATACATAACTCTCGTGTGTGCCAAAATTTGTGTCCTCAAAAGCACTTCTAGAAGACCAGAGTGAAGCACACTAACTTCTATCCACGTGCAAGCGATTTGCCTCTTGGAGTAGCAAGCCTGATCTGATCCAGGATACGGGAGGAGCTTAAGGTTGGTGGAATTGAGATTGCTTTTTACTAGGCGCAAACTAGGTACAAATTAGGCATCATACTATTTGTTTGTATTTTCTCCTATTTCTATAAAACGATATATACAGTCCACTCCTCAGTAGGTCCACGAGCTACACTTACTACTTTTAGATCGGCGATCAACGATTTAGGTCCGTATTACAGAGCGTTCCTTAAGTACAGTTTGATCTTCAATCACCTGATCACTACTTAAGATTAGAATCGTTACTTGAGCATCGGTCTTATTCCAATATGGTAATTACAAACTTCAATTCAACAACATAACACAAGAATATAACCTGAAATAGCAAAGAAATCTCTACTCAAGCGTAGTCTCGGCCACAATTGAGTGATGTCAGATCAAATCTCCGCTCAAACACCTAAACAGGTGACAGTGTAAGAAGTATAATCTGGTGGTCTTCAAGGCTCGAGTGAATAGGTTTTTACTAGGCAAGCGTGAACCATCGTCGACCGCACCATCGCTTAACATCAGGTGAGGCCACCTCAAACGCAAGCACGTTAAGAATTAAAAAAAAAAGTGTAGAATAAAGCTAAACTCAGCTGAACTGTGATCAATGAATTTATGCTTGAGCAATGTTCTAAAATTAAATCCCAACTCAAAACTAGTTTTAAACAGTGATGAAAGCTTCAGGAACGTTCTGTGATACGGGCCTTAATAGCTTTTCGGAAGCTCGATGCCGCATTCGAACGCCCAGTCTGCACATATACAAACTCCAGTCGCGGTGATCAAGTCGCTTTTTGGACGTTCAATGCAGCAACAATACATGAACGCTACACCCGCATTCATTCTTATATTGGTCGCAGCAACTAGAATCTAAGTTAAAAAGCTTAGCCCATAGACGCACAGTTGTTTGTTTGTCGGTGTTCTACAAGCTGTACTTTGGAGAGTGTGCGCAAGAGCTCCTTAAGCTTATTCCGCCATCTCCTTTCTTTCATCGTACTACACGACGCACTGCAGGATATCATCCACATTTGGTTGAAATCTATACTATCAGAACCAAGCGCTTTGAGAACTCTTTCATAATGCGCACAGCCAAGTTGTGGAATTCACTACCTGTCCTATCTGTATTCCTATCTGTATTTCTGGGTACTTACAACCCTAACGCCTTTAAAGCTGGAGTTAATCGGCACCTAATAGGTTTGCTCGCTCCATCGTCGACCACATCTTGAAAAAGTTGTCTAGATTGCGGTCAAGAGCAGATCTATACCTCATAAAAAAAGGCTTTAGTATCTGCGAAACACGGCTGCAGTCGCTGAAATGTGCAATTTCGATACCACAATTTAGACATCAAAACGCGATGCAGCATTGATGCAGTTGTTAAAATTGCGCGATATTGATACAGCGATCGAACGCAGCAAGTCACAATACAACATACAGCAAATCTTCATGGCTAAATTCCCTTTGAATGAATACAGGTAAGCATAAATTGGCAATTGGTAGGCTATTACAGAAAAGGAATTACATGTTTTACAGTTTTCAGTTAAAAATCTAAGTCTAGAATTGATAAAATAACTTAACAGTAGATTCAGTAGTCTTTGTTATTTTTTTATCGACTGTCGATATTTATATTTTTTATAAATTTACTTACAACTAACAAATTTATATTTTAAGTTACAATAAACGTAATTAGTGTCTGGCAAACATGCCTATAGGTAGGTATTCAGTATTTTTTTTTATTGTCAGTATTGTGTCAGTCTGTGTTTTAACATGCAAATGTGCCTGTAAACACATGAATAAATTAAAATGAATGAGTCCATCTAAAGCTTTGCCAGAAAAGCTAATTTTTGTAAAGTTTTTTGCAACTGGCGCCCCGATTTTATGTACTTTTATGCCAAATTGTAATTTTCTTTGCTTAGTGTAATGCACTGCTAATAATAATAATGCAATAATAGTAGTTTATGAAACTGTTGCATAACAGGGGTTATTAAAACACGAGTGTGAGTTAATAGTGTAGTTTAATAGTATCACACGAGTGTTTTAATACCTAGTTATGTCAGTTTCATACACTATTTTATCTACACTCATACAATTTTAAATAAAATACCAAAGTCAAAATCTTGGTAACATTGTCGTTGTTTTTCTTGATTTCTCTGGTAAAACATTGTTCGTAATTTACGTTGCTGCATCCAGAAATTCAGGCGGGGTCATATTCTCCTCAGTTCAGTATCACTGCTGTAGTCAGATATTTTTGCCCAGAATAAAACTTTCGACATACAAAACCATAATAATAACGTAAACAATAACAATAAATTTACAAGTTAGGGTGACCAAATCCAGTAGACCGTGGCGCGCGGCCGCGCACGCGCGCTGGTGCGCGCCTTCACAGATAATAAAATATGGTCTGGCGAAAACATTATAATCGGAACTAATTTTCTATCCTTGTCAGGATTCCGTCAATCTCTGTTTTATCATACAAAAAATATGCCTGTAAACACTTAAATATAATTAAAAGCAATATGACAATCAAAAGTTCTGCCAAAAACGCGATTTTAAACGATAAAAATTTTCAATGGCGCCACCCTGAATTTTGTGTATTCATTGGTGCCAAACTGTACGACTGCTAAAAAAAAGTTTGAAAACTCCTTGGTTAGGTCGAAGTGGCATTAAAAACTTCTTAGTTGGGCTGAAGTGTGCGGTTATGGAAAAAAAATTAAATTACCGCATTGTTTTGTTCAGCAAACTGTATCGTAATGAAACTTTTTAAATTCATTACAGGTGCATGTGCGTAAAGTATGTCATTATGACATTACTTTCGAGTTCATAATTCAAATTTTACGATACGAGTGTAGATAAAATTCATTACAGGTGCGTAAAGTATGTCATTATGACATTACTTTCGAGTTCATAATTCGAATTTTACGATATGAGTGTAGATAAATGTTTTTTCTAGATGTAAAGAAACGATTAAAGTTACTGGAAAAGTGGATTTAGTGTACGTACCCATTAAAAAACTACACCAATTAAAACATTTGTGGCAGTCATTTTCTAACAATGGGTTTCAAGAAAAAGAACACCCAACTAAAAAAAATGCTGATCCATCTGTAGGACTTACTGCAGTTGGCAGATGAGCTATTCATTGGATTTCTACTACACACCGCTAAAACTAAACGAACCGGTAAGATTTAATTTTAGGCCGACACCCTACGACCATTGGCGTGCGAACTTTCTTTATAAAAGAACATTTGCAAACTAAACCCTTCTATTATTTTAACCCGCAGACGCATTGTAAGCACAATTCAGGCTGACCCACAGACATTACCATAATTGAAGACGGATTGAACAAACAAATCCACTTACATTCTGCATATCGAGACATTGTTTGACTCTCAAAGTCGCTTCATGTAAAATACTGATATTCAGCCGATGGGCTCAGCGTTTGGTTAAAAGTTACCTTCATATAATTAGGAATGGCTTTGAGGATGATGATGAAATAAATAGTAAAAAGGGAGAAAATTTCATTGCTGTGTTCCAGGGCGAAGAGTACCTACGGGAGCCGGTAAAATTACATGAGACTTATCCTCATCATGTCTCAGTTCGGCAAATGCACATTGCAATACTGTGTTGCAATATCATTTTCTTTTCAGTTCAGTTTATTTTTCTCTTTTGAGTGGCATAAACAATAAAAACAAGCCACAACGAGTGCGAGTGACAAGCAATTGATACAATCGCTAGTGATTTTCTGTCATCCATTGACGAGTTCTCTTCTTTATCTCCGCAGATCTTCATTAGATTTTTTATTTATTTATTTATTTAAACTTCATGCAACATGTGTACATAGGCGGACTTAATGCCTTAGGCATTCTCTCCCAGTCAACCTTAGGGTGATACAGAGATGACAAATGATGAATGATGATTTTTTCAAATTTAAATGGAACCAGCTCGGCAGAAAATTCTTTCAAAAAAAAAGATTTGTCCAAATCGATGCTTACAATATATTTATGTCAGAGTTATGCCAAAACATACATAAAAAAATACAGGAGAGATGAAGAATGATGATGAATACGCACATAAGTTTCGACCAAATTCCACTGGTTTCATAGTACCTCTACCTATATTATTATGTTCCTTGAGGGGCTCGTGGCTTAGTAACAACCGCGTGGATTGTACACACGGCTACACATCAAGCTGTACATTTCCAGTATAAGCTGACCTCGCATTGTGTAGGTTTTCCTTACAACGCGAGGTCAGCCTTTACTGGTTTTATACAGCTTGATGTGTAGCCGTGTGTACGATCTGCGAGGTTAAGATGTGCTAGCCGCGGTCAGTATGTGGATGGGTAACCGTTTCTTTACACATTCAGACCCCTTCATGCCTCGGACAGCTCGTAAAGCCGTCGGTCCTACGCCTGATCTCTCTCCGGTCGTGTCGGATTGCCGTCCCATCGGATTATGAGAGTGAGGGAATAGAGAGTGCACCTGTGTTTGCGCATACACTTGTGCACTATGATGTGTCTCGCGCAGTTGGCTAGCCTCCGTTGAGATTGACGGCCGTGACCGAAAAGGACTTTACTTTATTAGTTTATGGAGGTATTACTATAGATATAAGATAGTAGTTTGTGTGTAGGTACGGATACTGCTGTCCACTCACCGGATATAATCCCTCAGTTGACAGTTACTGGGAGATGGGTAGACTGTTCTCACCTGAGAATTGAACAGCCCTTTATACATTTAGCCAAATAATATTGTTGGTAGCAGAAACTTTTATCCCCTTTTTAACACATTTTTTTTTCATTTGCATATGTATAACTTTGTTGAAAAAATTCGGAAAACATTATTATAAACCATCTGATTCCGGCGGCTTAGCTCTTTGTACCATTAATCGGATCCAGATTTTATGATATTCTTTTTTGGCACTAAACCAATATTATACTTACTTACTTATTCCTCTGGCTCAGCGACCCAAAGTGAGCCATGGCCTCCGAAACGAGAACTCACCAATTTCCTCGATACCTCGCCAGTTGGTAGCCTGAAGCTCACGTAGATCAGCCTCCACAGCATCTCCCCAGCGATATCTGGGGCGACCTACTGGTCTACGTCCGGTTGGGTGGCCCAGATACGCTTTCTTGGCTCCTCGATCTTCCCCCATGCGTTCGACGTGGCCGAGCCATCGCAAACGTTGTGCTTTAATTACGCCAATGATATTAGGCTCGTCGTTGTGGTGATACTTGGGGAGGCTTATGTCCAGCAGTGGACGAGTGGCTGAAATGATAATGATTAGGCTCGTCCACTAGCTCTTCGATTTCGGCATTCTTCCAGACTCTCAGCGTACCATGCTGTGTTTTTGTCAGCCCCAGGATTTTACGGAGTACTTAAACCAATATTATACATTGTGGATATGAGTCATTTTGGTCCATAAATAGAGTATTTGTTGATAACTTGACTACAGCGCCACCTATTGGATTTTAGCATAGATGATGAATGATTGCTTGATAAAATAAATTTATTATGTGAATACAGTGTGTGAATATGACTTCAATTGGATAAGTTGTTCAGAAGTTATACGAAACTACTCATAAAATATAATTACTAGTTCTGCACATCTAATTAGGTTAAAAAATATTATTTAAAATAAACAAATATCTTCGGGACATTTTTTACACAGCACCCAAACTAAGCAGAGCTTGTGATATGGGTACTAGACAATGGATATAATACTTATTGTAGGGGCTTGTGCGATCGCCTCCTACCGGCCTTCGACTTCTTCAGGATAGATGTGTCCGTTGCCAAAACTTTCAAGCGTATATTTTTCGTAGTGATTA
This sequence comes from Asteroscopus sphinx, assembly GCA_949699075.1. NCBI lineage: Eukaryota > Metazoa > Arthropoda > Insecta > Lepidoptera > Noctuidae > Asteroscopus > Asteroscopus sphinx. Next base: position 7,075,760 of record OX453029.1, read on the forward strand.
TATTACAAGATTCGAGGATAGAGGGAGAAAGGAACAATATTGCTACCTTCACGTAATTGCGCGCAGCTGTAATTGGCTCATGCATGTCGAGGCAACTTCATGACGCCACAGACAACGTAAGATAGTGATGCCAAACCACAGATGATGTATAGTCGGTACTCGGTCTTCAACACTTATATACTTTTTTTTTTTGTAAATACATACTTATAATACATAAGAAACACCCAGACCAACACAAACACTTATGTTCATCACACAAATATTTGTGTCCTGTGGGAATCGAACCCACGACCTAGTGATCAGCAGTCCGATTCTCGAACCACTAGACCACAGACGCCGTCAATTTGGTTTGTAAAATTGTTAAAATAATGTCTTTTAATAATTATTACTGACGAATTGCTTTAAAAAGACATGCTACGACTGTTTACTAAATAAGACAATTAAGAAAAAACAGAGTGTACTAACAGATACACCAACGATTATACACATATAAAGATGTTTCATGACAGTAAAATTATGCATAGTTTGGCATAAAATAGTACACAAAATGGGGGTGCCAATAGTCATACTAACATTGAACATTTTCAACTTTTAAAATCGCTCCTCGGCAGAACTTTCTTATTCATTTGATTTCTGCAATAAGAAACCGTTGTACATATGTCGCATGTCGCCTTAACAAACCTGCATCGACTGCTGCAGCTAGGAAATCTAGCAAGAATCTACTTACAAAGGCTAGACAAACAAATCTGCTAAAGTATACCTGCACGACCCCGGCGTTGAAGCCACGTACCTCGCATTCTCAGGCGGGAATCATAAATAAATCTCTAACGACCAAAATCAATACGCTACAGACGGGAAGTGGGGGAGACTAGGGACGAAATGGTCGGTTCTATACTGCTCTATATGGAAGTGTAGAGCATACTTAAGGCCCTGTCCCTGCACGAATTCCAAAAAAATACATTGTTTCTTTCAATTTTTTGTCATCATTTCTTGAAGTAGGGAGAATGGAAAAAATATCTGGTGGAGTTGAGTAGTTTATGTATCCATTTTGAAAGATCGATACACGATTTAAATAACTTCGCTTGATATAAAATTAAACCAAACATAGCCAATTTTTGACACTTTGAATTCATTTTATGACGAAAATTTCTATAGAACATGATTTTGAAACTTACACGATATATTTTATCGCAAGCCAAGTAATCCATTTCAGAATTTTTTTTTATAAAATTACATTAATTTAATGTTTTACATAACTAATCGTTATCACGGGCCGGCGCGCCTCAGTGCTTCAGCTCCGGGGCTCCCCACTGCGCCCCGCAGTCCACCCCGAGACGTTTCGTGCAGGGACAGGGCTTTAAACAGATGCATGTAAAACGGTGCATGACTACATCAAGATATAAATTGTGGAAAGACAAATTCGCTCACGAACAAGGGGTCCACTTGCGTTTGACGATTTTGTTTTTTTTTTGTTTTAGGTAAATCCTGATGGACGCACTCCGCCCGGGGACGGTGGAGCCAGTGCCGCACTCTTACCAACTAAAACCACCGAGGCGTTCCTTCAACTATCTTTGGCCGGGGGCATGAGAACCCGTGGGTATTCGCATAACCACTCCCGACAGGTCGCGGCCCGACACAAGCAGGCGAGCCCCTTCTCCCCGTGCGGCCTATCGGCTGCCACACCCTCCCCGGCACACGGAACGCTGCGCACCACCTCACGGGTCTCGCCATGGAGCAGCCAACACGCCAATGTCACGGCCACGCTAGCCGCGCCTGCCTCGCCAGCCACGGGGGCTACGCCAGCCACGCCAGCCTTGCAAGCCTCGCCAGCCACGCCAGCAACACCAGCCGCGCAAGCTACGCCAGGCAGCAGACTACCCCGGGTCCGCCGCCCGCAGAGCCTATCCTCCCGTAATTTTTATTTATTTATAATTTATGTACACACAACAACATATGAAAGGAGACAGCATTAAAATGATTAAATACAAAGGTACTGCTTATTTCAAAGAAATTTCTACCAGCAGACCTGCGAGAGGAGAAATAAGTAAGAAATGTAGAGACAACAGTGTGTAAAAGATAAGAAACTTAAAATTAGTTCTAATAAAGCAATAGATACTTAAATAAAAACATACAAATTATATAGGTATAGGTAAATATGATATAAATATTCAATCAACTCAGCCTATCGCATTCCACTGCTGGACTTAGGCCTCTCCCAAGTTGCGCCACAACGCTCGGTCCTCTGCCTTCCGCATCCAGTCCCCCCTAGCCACGTTCTTTAGGTCGTCGGTCCACCTGGCAGGGGGGCGCTCTACGCTGCGTTTGCCGATTCGCGGTCTCCACTCAAGGACTCGTCTGCTCCAACGGCCATCGGTCGTTCGACAGACATGGCCAGCCCACTGCCACTTCAGCTTACTGATCCTACAAGCTATGTCGGTCACTCCGGTTCTTCTTATATAAATATTATACAATAACAAATTAAGAGGAAAGGTAATGCTCTTTAACACGTCTTTTGAAGACAGATATAGATTGAGAATTCCGTATGTTAGGCGGGACTAGGCGGGAGTGAGTTCCAAATTCCATAGTTTTCTCCCTCATCTCTCATCCTCCATTGTGCCCTCTTCTATCTTCAGAGAGACACGCGGAGTCACGCCCCATTGGCCCAGATCGAGCCTCTTCCGTGCCAGAATATTCGCCACAGGCAATAAGATAGCCTAGTGGTTGAACGCTTGCCTTCCATGCAGGAGGGTGCGAGTTCGATTCCGGCCCGCACCTCTGACTTTTCGGATTCATGTGGGGATCAGAATTTGATTATCACTTGCTTTAACGGTGAAGGAAAACATCGTGAGGAAACCTGCACACCAGAGAGTGTTCCATACAGTTCTCGATGGTGTGTGTAGTCCATCAACCCGCACTAGGCCAGCGTGGTGGACTAAGGCCCTTAACCTTCTCATACTGAGAAGAGGCCCGTGCCCAGCAGTGGGACAGTAATGGGCTGATTATGTAATTGATCAAATTCAATTCACGTGTTAATATGATTTCAATAAAAGTAAAGAAAAGACAATCATGCATGCTGAAAAAATTAATGAATTTGATGGAAAAAATAAGGGAATGCCGTGTGAAATGAACATTTGAGGAATTAAGTCGTGATTTTTACTGTAGCTTAATTAATGTACTGTGTGCTTCCCATACAGAGAGGATCAAAAGTTTCCTCACTACTTTTTCACCGTATTTCAGTAACTAGTTAGCGCCTTGTTATTCACAAAAAAAGAAAAAAAATTAAGACTTGAAAAAAACATTATTAATACTCGCATTTTTATGTTTTATGAATAATGCTACTACTAGCTCCATCTATTTTCTCAAATAGGAACTATACTTATTTACACTTGTTCTTATTGGAATAGTAGTATACCTAATAAGCTTATTTATAAGCAAATCATGGTCACATTTCCAGTAAAAACATTGAGAAATGGGAAACTATAGAATGACAAGAAAATCAATTTTCTTCTACAAACGGTCGATTCACCGGATCCAAAGAGGAACTTCTCCCGCATCCAGGAGTCTCCCCGTGTCATTTACCTGTCCTCATTAAGCCTACTTACCTTTATACATAATATATTATAGTACATCCATACTACTTATACATCAATATTGTTCCCTAAAATATTATTATAATGTGAAATTAATCTTCTTAGTATAATTGTATTATGGTATTTGAATTTTCATCTTTTATAAGATATCCTGATGGTTTTCGGAGAATAGACTACCTGTAGGTTGTCATATGTTGTTTGAAGGATCTGATTGGTCTGGGCAGCATTTGGCAAACTTCGCCAAATCTTCTCGTCCACTATACCGCAAAGTTTAAAGACAAAGGTCTTCAAGTGTGTCCTGCCTCTCATTACTTACGGTGCCGAGACGTGGACACTGACAGTTGGGCTAGTCCACAAATTCAAAGTCGCTCAGCGAGCTATGGAGCGAGTTATGCTTGGAGTTTCTTTGAAGGATAAAATCCGTAACGAGATTATCCGGAGAAGAACCGGAGTGACCGACATAGCTTGTAGGAAGGACCGATGACCGCTGGAGTAGACCAGTCCTTGAGTGGAGACCGCGAATTGGCAAACGCAGCATAGGACCCACCAGGTGGACAAATGGCCTGAAAAAGGTGGCTGGAGGGGACTGGATGCGGAAGGCAGAGGACCGAGTGTTATGGCGCAACTTGGGAGAGGCCTGTGTCTAGAAGTGGACTGCAATAGGCTGAGTTGATGAGGTTGTCATACGAATATCCATGGCAGCCGTTATAGTCAGAAGCCTGAAAGTCTGACAACAGGTCTAACCTCCGAGTGTCAGTATTATCCAGTAACTGGGTTGTGGAGGTCTGATGACAGTCGTTCCGTGAAAAATACTGATGTTCAGCCGCATCTGGTTAGACTGGAAGCCGACCCCAGTATAATTGGGAAAAAGCTTGGAGGGTGAGACCACCGTCGATGTTTTTAAATGTGCTGTGAAGCAAAGAAGTGATTCAGTCAAGAGGTCAAGACGATGGGTGTGAAAGAAAGAGGGATGATCCTCCAACTCAAAGGGAGGATTCAACCAACCAGCCTGGGTATTTTTCCTGGCGTGCCGCGACTCATGTTCTCAAATGCTTCTTTATACCAATACTTTTACGGTGTTATGCTAAAAACACTTTTAGGCAGACAAATTGTTTATACGAGCTACGTACAAGTCAAATAAGCTATGTAAAGGCTAAGAAGGGAATGCGTTCTGTTGGCATCTTACTGCTTTTCAAATGCTTCCATTGCTGTGTTCCGGTGTGAAGGGTACGAATGCCGGTGAAATTACATGAGACTTTCCATCTTCATGTCTCAATTTGGCGAAAGCTTGCAATACAATTTAATAGGCAGTACCCTAGATTTGTTAAGCATTCTTTGTTATTTCTTCTTATTTTGGGTTCCGTACCCAAATGCTGCCAAACGGGACCCTATTACTCTCACTACGCTGTCCGTCCGTCCGTCTGTCTGTCACAGGGCTGTATCGTTTCAACGGTAATAGGTAGCCGGTTGAAATTTTGTCAGAATATGTGTTGCTATGAGGTGTATCACGACAAATACTAAAAACAACAAAAAGTCTCAAACCAAAAGGGGTCCCCATACAAGAAACCTCGAAAAACATGCATTTTTTTCAACATTTTTGTTCCTGCTCTATCTTCAAAACGGTAATACATACCAGCGTCAAACTTGGTTTGATTATAGTGCATATTATGTAGTTTAGCAACAAATACTAAAAACAGGGCAAACATTGACATATGTGGTATGTGGTGTGGTACCTACGTAAGAAAGAGATGTAAAAATTCACATTTCGCGTACGATCGTTGATGTCTTTTGATGAACTCGTAAATTAAATCAGTTTCTATGGGGTATCAGGTCGATGGGTGGTACGGAACCCTTACTGCGTGAGTCTGACTCACACTTGGTCGGTTTTTTTATGAATTTTCTTTTAATTTTGTTCATCATTATTTAATATCTAAAAAAACTACTATCTCTCAAAAAACTACTATCTCTCAAAAACTTTACTGTAAGAGTAGACAGACAATCATACTACAATTATTTTATCTATTCAAGTCCTTATATCCTTTTAAATTCAATTTTGCTTTCTCTTCTAATCCTCGCTCTTATTCCAAGGGGATAAGGTACAAATTATTTAGTTTAATAACAAATAAATTAATATAAGGGTGCCTTTGAGCGTTTAAGAGGAATTAAGAGGCCATTAGTTTTATTTTTATTAGAGACCATAAGTTATGAGGGTGTTATTTGGTTTTGTTTACGGCCTACTTTGTTTAGAATCTAGCAGAATTTTGAAGATATCTTGTGTAAAAAAATCAGCCCATTACTGGTTTAAAGCCACAGTTAAGGCCTCTTCTCAGAATAAGAAGAGCTTAGGCCATAGTCCATTAAGCTGATCCTGGTCTACTCGTTAAATCGACAGTCACAAAATCAAAACGATAGTGCTTCGAATATATCGGACGGACCCCACAGACATAGTAAAAAATATAGACGAAGTGCTTTGAACAACCATAGTGAATAAATAAATAATGGAACATTTTTACACAGCCCAAAATTAAATTCATAATTATTAATATAAACGGTTTCAGACCGAGCGACGAAGATGCACGACCACCACCGAAACCAGGTGCTCCACCGTCGCGAGCGCAGCGCTACGCGGCGCGCTGTGGCCTCTAAGTCCACAGTTTGGTGCGTGACGCCGCCGCGCAACCAGCTCATGATTAAGGGCTCCGTTTGAACTTGAAACTGGTCGGGCACACCCGATTAAATTACTTGAGTGTGTTTATAATAATAATGAAGGATATTTGCTTTCGCGATGCTTACTGGATGATGTCACGTCACGACATGTGTCCACTGAGAGGGGTGATCATGGTTTGAGGTGCAAGTGTGTGCGTGAGCGCTGGTTGTACACGAAGGCACACGGTTTTTTTTGGCTTCACTATACTTGTTCGCAGCACTTCGTCTAATAGGGACGGTCCTACTCTAATAAATGTTTGGATGCTATAAAGTTTACCGAAGTCACTGACAAATATCGACCTAGGTATATTATTATTATGGGTTTTAGAATGTGTTTTTTTTTTTTCTTAAAAACGGATTCTGAAAATATACATATAAAAGATATTTTTCAACAAAAAATACACGTGTTTGGAGGGGAATGTGGTAGACTAAAACAGCACGACGTATCACCAAGGGGGAGGGGGTAAAAATGAGGCCTAAACACGTCACGTAATTGAAGAACGACCTGTACCTATGATCGTGTATACTTGTTATTGGCAGTCAGAACGATGTTGCTACCCTTCTCCTTCATAAAATACCCGGTATACCGTTTAAACACCCACTTAAAGATAGAAGGCGATCTTTATCAACAACCACCACGTCAACGACAAACAAGAAGCAAGCTCCATAAAAACAGATATCTTAGAGTAATAAGACATAGAGTGCTAGTTTCAATCAAATTTTCACTCAAAGTTGAATCTTATAAAACAATGTTTTAATGTAATCATTTTTTAAGTTTTCGCGATCACTACACATTTTTTTAAATAATATACGCGATGTAATCCGGTAAAATTTGTTTTATTACAATGTTTTAATGTTGTGGGGTATTTTTTTACTCAACATCATCTAGTCCCAAATTAAGCAGAACTAGTGCTATTAGATAATGGATAAAATACCTTTTTTTGTAAATAAATTCTTATAATATCTACATAAGAAACAATGTACGTGGGACACTCAGAAAGTTTTGCGAAACTAAAAAAAATTGTTCTATACGTACATATATTTTTATCAAATCTTTTCAAAGTACTTTCCACCAGCCTCTATACAAAGATTCATGCGCCTAAACCAGTTTTCAAAACACTTTTTCCAGTCCGCCGCAGACACCTCGTTTACAGCCTGCTCGAACGCAGCCAGCGCATCTTCCGGCGACGAAAATTGTATCCCTTTGAGCTGATTTTTTATTTTTGGGAATAAAAAGAAGTCACACGGTGCTAGATCAGGGCTGTAAGGAGGGTGACCCAGGAGTTTGACTGGCGTGCTGTCCAGGAAGTCCCTCGTTTTGAGTGCGGTGTGCGCAGGTGCATTGTCGTGGTGGAGCAGTAGCCCGCGGAGCCCTGTGTTTGGTCGCTTGTTGCTTATAACAGAGAAAACTTCTGGCAAACATTTGGTAGTATACCATTCGGCATTAATGCTTCTTTGATCCCGTAAGGGAATTGATACCAAGTGGCCAGTCAAATTAAAAAAGCTAGCGATCAAAATCTTACCCCCGCTTCTAGATCGCTTCACTTTGGTAGGCGTTGGCTCATTTTGAAACACCCAAACAGTCGACTGGCGCTTGGTTTCTGGGTCGTATTGATAAATCCAGGACTCATCACCTGTAACGATGTCGTAAACACGCCGAGACAAGCCTGCTTCAAATTTGTTAAGCATATCACGGCACCATTCCACCCGGGCCTGCTTCTGAGCATCGGTGAGGTTGTGCGGCACCCAGCGTGATACTATCCTCCTCACGCGAAGATGGCTGTGTAGAATCTCGTGAACGCTTCCCGATCCAATCTTCAATATGTGTTGAATCTCCTGATATGTAATTCGCCTATTGTCTTGGATTAAATTTTTCACTGCTAGCACGTTTTCTTCGGTAACAGCCGTCAAAGGGCGACCGCTTCTTTCGTCATCCCCCAAAGTTGGTCGACCGCGCTTGAATTCGTTATACCAACGATACACGGTTGCCTTGGAAGGGCCTTCATCCATGAATGCCATTTGAAGTCTATCGTACGATTCATCCGGTTTCAGGCGACACTTGAAATCGTATAAAATCATAGCTCTAAAATGTTCCCGGCGCAGATCCATATTTCAGTGAGACACAATACTTTGAATTAACTCGCAAAAAATGTGGAGGGAAATTTTGAAATTGGAACTTACTTATTTTTACTTATAAATAATCATATTTTCGAAAAACATTATAACTGGCCAGTCTCCCATATATAAAAACTTTTTTTCGCAATACTTTCTGAGGGGCCTGGTAATGATAAAAAATGTTCGCCGACACACGTATATTGGCGCGTAAGCTGTACTGAACAGAACCATTTCTGGCTCCAATTATTTGCTTCAAATAGTGCTCGCGGACTTGGTTTCTATGTGTTATTATTCTATATGTATTTTTTTTATCCATTTTGAAAAACAACCCTGACATTTAATTTTAGCTATCAAAACAGACGTGCCACTCAAGTACTGAAGGGGTAACTTACCCTTAAAAAATTCAATAAACCAGCCCCTTATACTCAAGTATGTTATTATTTATTACTTTCAACTTAAAAGCTTTTAAAAGATATGAAAACTTTCATTATTGTTAGTAACTGGTGGCGCCTTCAAAGATTTATGAATAGGTATCTGTCTTTATGGTTTTCGGCAAAAAATAAGCCTCTCCATTTTCCTGGATCATGTGAATTCTGAAAATCACCCTGTTTATAGGGCTCCGTAGCCAAAGAACGGGACGCTATTAAGGCCCTGCTAAGAGGTAAGTGACACCCCATCAGTAAAAAAATAAAAATAATTACTTATACATATACATACGGTTAAAGATCTTTATTTTCTCAAAAGAATTACAAATTCACTTACAGAGAAAACATAAACTTAAACATAAAAGTAAAGAAGCGTAGCTCAAAAAATAAAGTATGCATTGCGTTGACTTTGCTTGAAAACATATAACATTGATACTTATTTAAATATCTAATACTTTTCGCCAACCAAAACAAAACAGAAGTGGGTAGTTTTACACAAGGAGCAGTGGAGTTGTGAATGAGCGGCGCGGGTAGGAACATCAAGTAGGAATCGCAAATTTAAAACAAATACCTATCTTTCAGGTACATGGTATGTGCCTGGGCGCTGGTTTTTACACGGAGAGCACGGTTTTGTTGGCTTCACTATGATTGTTCGCAGAACTTCGTCTATATTTTTTACTATGTCTGTGCTAACACTATGGATTGACAAGTCCGCAATAAAGATTTTATTATTATTATTATAAAAGATTTTCGATATAATGAGTACATTCATCCCTTAAAAAGGACCTCATATAATAAATAATACTATACCTTATACAGTATGTAACAAAAAACCTGTTGTTCCTGAGAGCTACGTTATCAGAATCGTTATTCATACGTAAAAACACAACTCATTTCGAAAAACTCTTCAATAAAAATAACTTTAACTCTTCTCGTTTCGGAGGCCTAGACACATTTTGGGTCGCTGTGCCAGCGGAGTAAGTAAGTAAGTAAGCTCACAGGAACAACAGGGTTTTTGTTACGTACTGTATAACTGAAGATATTGACGTCCAAATTATCATAATATCATCGCAGTAAGTATTGATATTGGCATTACGCTTGAAATAATATTATGAACCGACGAAAAAAAGGAGGAGGTTCTCAATTCGACGCGAATATATATATATATATAAATTTTTTTTTTTTTTTTTATGTATAACCACGCATAACTTTTTATTTTATCCTTCTTCTCAACGTAAATGACAAAATAATACCCTCCATCAGATAATTTGAACGGCGCTTATTACGGCACATTTAGGCTCTAATATGATAATAATATCACAGAATGACTCGAAGCACCCATTTTGTTGTAATAAAATAATAATCACGTAAAGTAACTCGCATCGCATGTAATTTTGATTCGCGATCATAATTGAGTTTCTCTTGAACCTTAGGGTGAAGTTACACTGAAAGCGATGCTTGTAATTTGTGGATGTAGCTTTGCATAACATAACGATCTGATTACTCTTTGCTTCAATTGGAGAAAATCAAAAAAGTTATAGCATGAAAACTTTTAATAAATAAAATAAATAAAAATATTTGCTATAAATACATGCTTCAAAAATGTTTACAGTCAATATCGTATAATATTATGTATTGCAAGAAATCTGATACTAACCCGCAAACTAGGCCTGGACCTGTAGCCCTGGGATCTGGAGGCGAGAGACCTTGCGCTAAGGTATCACCAGCGCGAGGACCCGCCTGATCGGAGCGAGGTCCGACAGATCCTAGTGGCTGAATGGGAGGATGGAGGAGTGGCTGGAGAGGAGCCATGGTGCCCTCACCTACCGGCTGACGCAGATACTCTCGGGGCATGGTTGCTTCGGTAAGTATTTGTGTCGCATAGGCCGGGAGCCGACGCCCGAGTGTCATCACTGCGGGAGCTGCCCAGAGGACACGGCGCAGCACACATTGACGGAGTGCCCAGCTTGGGCCACGCAGCGCCGTGACCTCATCACTGCAGTAGGCGGCAGCGATCTCTCGCTTCCGGCCGTGGTTCTGTCTATGGTCGGGAGCGAGAGCGCTTGGGAAGGCGTCGTCTCCTTCTGCGAGGAGGTGATGCTCGCTAAGGAGGCGGCGGAGAGGGTTCGAGAGGCGATGACCTCTCTTCCCATCCGCAGGAGACGACCTGGGCGTCGTAGGAGGGCGTATGCCGACCTCCAGCCACCCTAGGTGTGGGCCTGCGGGCGGCGGACTCGGGGTGGCCCGCCGCCCGACCAGTCAAGGCCCGTGACGGTGGCGCGTAGTGTTCCGCGCGCGCCAGTCAAGAGGAGGGTGCGGCCGTTGTGGTTGCTGCACGGGGAGAAGGGGTTCGCCTGCCAGTGGCGAGCCGGGACCTGCCGGGGATGGTTGGGCGAATACAGGAGTATTTCCCACGCCCCCGGCCAAGGTCGGTAGAGGAACACCATGGTGGTTTTTATTCGGTAAGAGTCCGACACTGGCTCCGCCTTCCCCGGGCGGAGTGCGTCCATGAGGATTTTACCAACGGACAAAAAAAAAAAAAAAAAAGGCCTGGACCTGTATCTTGGGGGTTAGTGTTCAGCCATAGGAGCTTATGACACAAAAATACATTAATACATTGTCGCACCATTGTTAACAGAGCATTTTCATTTTATATAACATGATGTAGCATTGAAATAGTTAATAGGTATAATTTATTTAAAATAAAATAAAGTAAAGTAAAAGAACTTGTTTGTGAGGTTATGTGTGTGTTAGGTATGTTGTGTATGGGTATATGGAGTGGGAGTGTATATGTATGTCTATGTTCGATATAGTAAGTCTGAATGAATGTGTAGGTGCAGCTGCTAGTGTGCGTATGTGTGTTCATTATAAATTATTAATAAAATTATTTTATGCGATAAATGTAAGTAATTCTTCAGTCCCTTCATTCCTTGAAGCTTAGAAACAATATGGCGTTAAGACCGCCTTTGTACCCAGTTGTGCATAAAGAATTAAATAAATAAATAAATAAACAACAAAAAAAAGCATAAAATTTAAATTAAAACAACATTTCTTGCAAGTTACAAAGACACAATAATAGGTGATCAAACGAACTTACCTGTGACGTTCGATCATTATTATACGAAGGGCTTCGTTCGAAGATATATGTATTAACCATGCAGCTTTCTCGAGTTACTCGGCAACTGAACGCAATTTTCAGAGCTAAAACTAAACGTAATTATAAGTACATTGTCTGTGTCCTTACGTCAACTGTCATTCTTTTTAGAGTCTTGTAAGGTCTTCTCAATTTTACCGGGGGTGGGACGGGTAGGGTACATATATCTTCGAACGAAGCCCTTCGTATAATAATGATCGAACGTCACAGGTAAGTTCGTTTGATCACCTATTATACTACAGGCTTCGTTCTCGATATATGTATTAACCATGCAGATGTTTAGAGAGATGGTAAACTTGAGATGAACCTTAAAATCATTATGGATTCCTATTGAATAAACATTTGTTATGGAATAAACATTTGTTATGGAATCACATTGTTTTATTTAGAACCACTTAGATTCTTCTCTATGATTAAACATCGATAGAAATTCCAACGTTAATAATCTTAGAAAGTAAAAATGTTAATGATCAGTCTTATTAGCTATAAGAACAGGAAAGTGTTTTCTACTCGTGGCACTTATGATGTTTGAGATCAACAGTGACTAAGATAGTACTACTAGTAAATAAAATTATTTTTATTTATTCAGCACAGCATGGGCTAAATCCCCTGAATTAAAAATGGTTATTATTATTATGGAGTTATTTATCCAACCAGCACTCTTTCTGATTACATCTAATAAGTTCCTTTTGACTTAGCTTTGGACGTAGAGGCGACGCATGTAGCTATTATGTCCTGAAAAGCCACTCATATAAATATACCGCACACTGAGAGTACTTTAAATCCATTTACCAATGGTAGAAGCAGAAAACAGTTTTATTTTTTATTTTTTGATAATTAGAAATAGTTGTCATGCCCTCTATAGAGATATATATTGAATCATGTAATCACACAATTTGTGACTTGGCAGGGCAAATCAATTTTTATTTAATTTTTTATACACATTGTTAGTGATCATCGTAATCATACTATGTAATTAATGGCAATATTGGCTCAAACATCACTCAGTGTGAGCTATAATACTATTATATATTTTAATCTGATAATTATTGTTAGTTCTACTTATAATAACTTTGTAAAATAAATACATTTAATTTTTATAGCGTTATTTTAGATATTTTAGTAAATAATAAAGTTTGTGCTCATTCAGCTGTACTTAGTAGAAGCAAAAACCACCAGTGTTTTGACATACTACATCAAGACTTAATGCCATATTAGGAGTCCAGTTTTGTAAATACACTTAGAACTTTATTTGGATCCCATGTTGCTTGATATTTTGCCAACGCTGGTTTGGACTTATGTCCTTTAAAGGGTCTCTTTGTACAAGCATCCTCCCCAATTTTAGAGCCCTACAAAGATAGAGCTGACTTATGAGAGTTTAAGTTTGAGGTACCATAGGCAGCCCCAGAATAAAATGATTTTGTTAGAAAATATGTATTAAATGGTAGAGATGGAAGTAAATGTATCTAAACTGTAATGATACCAGGGTTGTGAAGGCCAGTGGGGCCTGACCATGATACCTGTAGCCTTTTAGTATTTTATAGGCATCTGAATATATAAAACATAGTCGGGTTAGTTACACCATTTATAGGTCAAGAATGGCTGAACGGATTTTGATGAAATTTGGCATACAGATAGAACATAACCCGGATTAGTGTATAGGCTACTTTTTATCCCGGGAAGATGAACAGTTCCGGAAGGGTGCACGATATTCACGCGGGTGAAGTGACGAGCATAGACTAGTAAATAAATAAAATATTAAATTGAATGAACAAAAGGCAAAGAAATATTCTGTCCAAGACAGAATATTTGGATTTTGTCGCCAACAGGCATAGAAAATACATTTAGAATTAGTGCGGGATGCAAATAATCTATTTTAGGTTCTCCCAGTTCAGGTACAATTGAAATGTCACAATATTTAATTCCCATTCTGTACTGATATTATTAGCCCAGCATTGCAGATCAAATTTTATTTCTGAATGTAAGTTTACTTTTACATTATTTATATTTATATTGCTTTCCTATTTTATTTTATTACATTGGATAAATATGCCCGTTCTATAGATTAAAATGTAACCATATTTTATACCACATTTTATGAAAATAAAGATATAATAACATGTATGTAAAGATTTTTTTTTTTTTTTTTTTTTAATATTTCAATATATAAATATTAATAAGAGAATGTAGCAAATAAAGGGAATAATTATGTAATTTTATTTGTTTTTTGTTTGAACTATCATGACCTCTTGTGCAATAAAGAGGATAATAATAATTATTATTTTGAGTTATGATGTTCTTAAAATTTGGTAGGTAACACCAACCATATGGTACCACAGTAGCGGTAGTGTGCCTAGGTGCCCCTGAGCAGGCTGTAATTAATATTCCAATTAACTTTGCTAGATCTCTTATAATACAACTTTTCAGGTCTAAGTACTTTTGGACAGACTTTTTAATGTTTAATACTTTGCCTGTAGGCAATATTGCAATGTCATATTTCTTGTGTCAGACACAAAACTTTGAATTTAATTATCAAGACTGATGGTACTATTATGCTTTTATCAAAAATAAATATCAAATCTCAAGCACTAAGAGAGCTAATATTTCTTTAATATCCTCTAAACATGATTGATTACTAGATGCTTTACAAAGTAGGTCTTAGATGTGTCACCACAACTTTCATGATTATTAAGTACAGAGCCCAAGCTATAAGGGAGGGCAGTAAACTCATACAATTGAGACCTGTAACACAGGTTCATCTAGTAAAGGCTCCAGCCTCTATAACATATGTTAAGTGAATACTGATGTTAATATCCTTAATGTGCTGGAGAAATAAATGTTTTTATTATTAGTATTAATAAATATGATTTCTTCAAATAAATTATTGCCACGTAATCTCCCGAAGACAGTGGTAATGTTGCCATCCTATAGTCCCCCATCTTGAAATGAGATGTGTCTACAAATCATTACAAATGTATTCAGAGAAAAGTTTAATATGAACTTTCTCGTAAACTGCCTCGTTGGTCTAGTGGTTGCAAGCGTGACTGCTGAGCGTGGGGTCCTGGGTTCGATTCCCAGGTCGGGCAAAGTGTTATTGGGTTATTTCATTAGGAAATTCTCAGTAGCAGCCCGGAGTCTGGATTTGTGCCCGGTCAATGGCAATAGGCTCGCTCCCTATTACATGGGACTATAACATAACTGGCGAAATGTGGGTGTACTATACACCTCTGCCTTCCCCTTCGGGGAAATACAGGCGTGATGTTATGTTATGTTCTCGTAGGTACACTAAAATTATATTTTGGAATAAAAATATATGGCATGGCTTGTAAGGGGATATACACCCAATTTTATTATATTGCAGATAGCTATATATAGTATATCACTATCTTTCTCAGCTGATTTTACTGAAGCAGGTACTGGCACAAAATTCTAATGAGCCTTCTATACAATGGTAATTAGGTAACCTTTGATATAGTTAAGTATGGACTTGTCTTTGCAAATTTAATTCCAGCAAGGTAAAAAGTCTGCTAGCCTTCTGGCATGACTTACTTCAAAGTTCGAGCAGAAGTTTTCTTCTGGTAGGCTTTGGTTTTCTTGACCGTGGACTGATAATGCTGGCTGTGATGTTCCCGGGCCTGCATTGAGGACTGGGTGTCCATACCTAAACCGCAGTTAAGTTTCCCTTATGATTTGTTGTAAGTTTGACTGACCGCTTTATTGACAAGTTTTCAAAACTTTGATCTTGTCACTAAGACTAGTTTCATAGATATACTACAGGGAAGTTGGTCCTTGATTTTGTTTGGACACAATTTAAATCCATAAATAAATAAATAAATATTCTTAGGACATTTTACACAGCACTATCTAGGCCTAAACTAAGCAGAGCTTGTACTGTGGGTACTAGACGATGGATATATCCATCAGGATCCTTCCAGCATCACTAAGTACCTAGTGAGATCAATTTCAATCGGTCTTCTGTATCGTTACCAACAACAGTGATAATGCATTACTTACTATAGACAGTTTTTGTGTCTTTAAGACATTTTTCAAAATATAGCTCCAAATAAAAGCTAAGTCTCTATTTATAGGACCACATTTTGGCTTATCTGGCATAAGATGTGGCTTATCTGCTAACAATACCTCATAGCTTATTGTTGGTGCTGCTGAGGTAGGCTCAGGATCAACCGTTAGGGTGGAGATAGTATTTTCCACTAACAGAGGTTTGGGTTCTTTTGGAACCCGATCTGGTCATCCTGGTGGTGGTGTCCATACCACTGAAAAACAGATCGTACAAGTGATTGATAAAATTGCTTATTAAGGTCTCACGGACCTCACATAAGAGTAGAAGGATCTCGTGCGTATATCTCGTATAAGCCCCGAGACGAATGAGCACGTCAATGTATCTCGTACACCACCCGTGTCAACCGGTACAAAGGTTACGAAAAACCCTTGCGGCCTTACTTACTATAAAAGCTAGTAGCCGTACCGGTGTAATAGCAATCACAAGACAACGTATTATTACCTGGAACACTAAAAAAAGATGTCTATCACTTTTATTTTATGACGAATAATGTTCGTCTTTCCGACGACGCTTTATATTTTGGTTGAAATATAGTTTTAACACTCAATTATTTAAATAAACACAGAGAAACACAGTAACAGTTGCCGCGCAAACGAAAAGAATGACAGTTGACGTAAGGACACAGACAATGTACTTATAATTACGTTTAGTTTTAGCTCTGAAAATTGCGTTCAGTTGCCGAGTAACTCGAGAAAGCTGCATGGTTAATACATATATCGAGAACGAAGCCTGTAGTATAATAAAAATAACTAGTCAATACAATTAATAATATTACTAATGTAAGTATAATAAATTCTCAAAAGTTTGCTGCATTTGTAGGAACAACCTATCAACACAAATACTACCCTCCTCCAGTTTTTAAAGACGGCTCGCGCAGTCACCGGCGTTCGCTCCTTCATAATGTAGCTAAATATTATCTGGTATCTACCCACATTGTACTTATTTAATATCCTACCTTGTTAACTATATTTTTGTTTACCTGTTTGTATAGTCGATGATACTGATGTACGGTAAAACTCTAATGAGTTTATGTTTACATCTTTAGAATGTTTTTGTTATGTATACCACTGAACAAATAAATAAATAAATAAGTCTTTGACTAAGACAAAACTGTATAACCATCTCTAACCAACAAACAACTTAATCAATGAACTTTGTATCCATGCGATACCAATATAACCACTAGTAACCAACCAAATGTACAGATAAAGTAATAATATTTAGATTTCTGTGATCTATATAGTTGAATGGTTCATCTAAGCCACAGAAATAGATAGAGAGAATGGAAAATTCAGCGGAGCGCGCGTGCCAACACTCTGCACCAGAGTGCAGGGCATTTCAAAACCTTTCTCAGTACGCCTTATGACTTGTTTCTGTAAATACTGTAACATAACCAGCCCATTACTGTCCCACTGCTGGGCACGGGCCTCTTCTCAGTACGAGAAGGTTAAGGTCTAAGTCCACCACGCTGGCCTAGTGCGGGTTGGCGGACTACACACACCATTGAGAACTGTATGGAGCACTCTCAGGTGTGCAGGTTTCCTCACGATGTTTTCCTTCACCGTTAAAGCAAGTGATAATCGAATATAAATCCGCACATGAATTCGAAAAGTCAGAGGTGCGGGCCGGGATTGAACTCACACCCTCCTTCATGGAAGGCAAGCGTTCAACCATTAGGCTATCACTGCTACTGTATAAATACTGTAACAAAACCCCGAAAAAATGCCTTATTGCGCTGTTTCTAACTGCAGAAACAAAAGCTGTAAAGTAAATTTGATTAAAGTAATTTTTTTCAAGTTAATGACGTCAACATGGGAGGCTTAGTTTGCCCGAAAGTTGCCACGCATGAATCGGAAGTAAAATTGTGATTACAACCATTCTATCTATCTATTTCTGTGATCTTAACATTATTTTTTAGATTTTTATGATACAGATAGAATAATATCCCTTTACAAAACAGCACATATTGCTTGACATACAGCTTGGTGACAACAATGCAGTACTTGTACACGATGACGTGTTGCTTTATTGATTTCCAAAAAAAGTGAAGACTGGTCCTATTTGGGAAACAGGCATGCTAATATGTATGTATGTATGGTCTTATTCGAAACTAGTTAAATCTAATTGACCATCCTCCTGCCCTTATCCCAATATATTTGTGGCCGGCGCAGTATGTATTTTTCTTCCATATATCTCTATCAGCTGTCATTTTAGTGTATCCTGTAAAATATTATTCTGATTCGTAACTTCATAGCTTTCTGTAGACCAATAATCTCTACTTTTCAGAGTCCTACACCTCTGTATACATCCTCTGTATAGCTTTATAGCACGCAGTGTAACAAACCTTAAATCTATATTAAGTAATGAAGTGAAGCGTATAATTTTAAGTCATTACACTCATTACTCGCTACTTTGTAGCATCGGGTTTATATCTCAAGTAAATGTCGTTATGGAAAAGCACTTCTTCAGAAGAAAGATGATGCTGTGAAATGAGGTACGGGTTTATTGTCTTCTTTCTCTATTTCTGAGCCTTTTGCCAATTCCATTGGGATCGGTTTCCAGTCCAACCTCCGCACATGGAATATTGCTCTCACCACGCGGGCAAATTTTTATAATATTAGTAAGAACTAGGATTCCAAAAGAATAATTAACTTCTTATTAGTTTATTTAATTATTTATGCACAACTGGGTACAAAGGAGGCGTTCTCAACCAGACCACCAGTAAAGTAGTAAATAAGCTAAACTTATTTATACTACGGACTTATACTTACATATAATAAAAATAAATAAATACATATGTACATTATACATGAAATAAAATATACATATTATACATACCTACATATATAACTATAAATACATAACATCAAGAAATCAAAGTTGAGCTGAATCTGCAAAAAAAAAATTCACGGAAAAATTTCATTAACCTAATTTCAAAGGTGTGCTAACTGCAGCTAGCCATCCTGATTTAATGAGGAAGCGCATTCCTTAATAGGACAGATTGCACGAAGAATTAAAGATTTAGTTATGTTGCTAATTACTAAATATTTGCTGCATAACAAAAAATATCTGTAAAACGCCATCTCAATGTCAAAAATCTTTAAACGACAACAACATCCACGCCATCCCACACCTCTAAACATCGTCCAGACTATTTATCACACGACTAAATATACCACTTCGTTAGGATGCGCGGGAGTCGATTGAGATGCTCACAAACGATACGCTAAAGAGGCGCGGACAGACGGTTTGTACTTTATATTAGTGACGGCCGGTTTTGGAGAAAGATGTTTCAGATTCATGGACTTGTGAGCAATGGGATGAGATGTAGTTTCGTTAGAAATATTCCACCATTATTTTTCTCGGTTCTCCTTTTTAGCAAAACAGTTTGGTCTGAAGCACTGGGATAATATGTACTACGTACTAGAGTAGACATTCATCATCATCATCATTTCAGCCGAAAGACGTCCACTGCTGGACATAGGCCTCCCCCAAGCATCGCCACAACGACTGGTCATGCGCCTTCCGCATCCAGCGGATTCCCGCGACCTTCACCAGGTCGTCTGTCCACTTTGTTGGGGGCCTACCCACGCTGCGCCTTCCAGTACGCGGTCGCCACTCCAGAACTTTACTGCCCCACCGGCCATCCGTTCTGCGAGCAATGTGCCCGCCCACTGCCACTTAAGTTTGGCAATTCTTCGGGCTATGTCGGTCACTTTCCTTCTCCTGCGAATCTCCTCATTTGTGATTCGATCCCGCAGGGACACTTCGAGCATAGCCCTCTCCATTGCCCTTTGAGTGAGAGTGCAGGAGCTCTAAAACGTGCTGCAAACATTTTGCATATTACCTCAGAGGTCTGAAGTTGTTTTCAACACTTCTACTAGTCGCCATGCAAGCTTCAGCGTCACCATCCACGACAATATTACAGCGTTTGTTGACTGACCCCTTGAGAACAGAGACCGACCAAAAATGGATGTTTATTTTCGGCCGAAAATGAAACCGAAGTTCGGTATAAACTACATTGTCGGCCAAAAACCGAAACCGGAAAAGTCCAAAAAAAATCTAAACAAATTATATATTACTTCTTAAATGTCGATAGATTTTGGTTGGTAAAAGTACTATAACAATATAATATTATGAACTATCATACCAATCTTTTAATTATTAAAGCATCAAATTTAATGGTTGTCATCATCATCATCGTTTCAGCCGAAAGACGTCCACTGCTGGACCTAAACCAATTTAAACAATATACGCGATGTAATCCGGTTAAACTTGTTTTATTATAATGTTTTTTTTTTTTCATCATTTCACCCGAAAGACTTCCACTGTTGGACCCAAGCCTCCCCCAGTTAAGGGGCGATATGCCATAATCGCCACGCTTGGCAGGCGGGTTGGCGATCGCAGTTGGTTGGTTTAAAACTCAGAGAACGCTGCTGCCCATCCTCTGGTGAATCCCTTAGTCGCCTTTTACGACACTCATGAGAAGATATAGGTTGGTGCAATTCTTTATGTCCGGCACCACACGGAACCAATATAATATTACTATAACAATATAATATTTTGAAATATCATATCAATCTTTTAATCATTAAAGCACATAATTTAATGATCAAATTTAATGGTTGTCATTGTGTTTTTAAGATATTCACGGGTGGATAGAGGGTGGTTTTACATTTTTCAAAGTACAACACAGTTCCAGCATACTGTATGTAAACCCAAAATTCAATTTACATGTATTTTGCGCTGCTACATTCAAAGCTACATCCCTTAATCTTTGCTTTCAAAGCTACGTATATATACGCAAGCCAAGACACGTGAAACAATAGGTTTATGCCCGTTTTCACTAACCCTAGGAAACTCTTAAATCAGATGCCTAATCATTTAGGAGTTGTCTAGAGCAAAAATACTTTTCACCAACCGTTAGGTGACAACTGACGATGTAAGGCGTCACATAAAGTTACGACACCGATTCGGCGATGCATAAAGCTTAGGCAACCCCTAAATTAACTGTAACAGAACGCTTACGCTTGTCGATTGATATTTTAAGATTAAAGTGGAATTGTTTAAGTACTTAATTATGTAAAGGTTAACAATCTGTGTCTTTTTATCTAAATATGTACATATTAAATAAAATAAACATGCACCTAATATTATAAATTTAACAAAACGTTAACGTAAAATTCATTTGTAATTTTCAATATTTTTAAGTAGGTATACTTTGTAATGATAATATTCTTTTAGTTACAAAATTTCGATAAAAATAACACGTGAAGTAACCACAACATCTCAAAACGTACTCGGAACAAAGCTTTATTGTTCAGAAAAAAAAGAGAAACTTGCAAACTGACAACTTAACAGACAATATCATAGACAAATGACAAATATTTAGGCAACTCCGAGCTTAGGAGTCGCCCAGTGATAATTGATTGGTGAAACTTAAAAAATCCTTAGGGATTTCCTAACGTTAGGCGTTACTTAATTAGGCGACCCTTTATCCGTTGTTAGTGAAAATGGGCATTAGTCTCACCCGAGCCTTTGTAGTAAGTCCTAAGGTGCCAAACACAGATATTGAGTTCAATGGAAACCGCATGTTTGACAATTTGTGTAAAAACAAGCTTCTAATGTGTTAGGTTGCGAAACAGGCTGACGGCCACGGTTGTTAGATTGGGGATTTTTTTCGCAATTTTGGGAAAAAAAAAACATTCTTGGGGAAATTTTAGGGAAATGTAATTAATCGGGAAAGGAAATTACAGATACAATACAGATCTTGTACTAGTTAATATAATATCTGTTGGAAAATAATTGAGGGGTTGAATGAAGACGAAGTATCGTAAGTTTTAAATATAATCCACGATACACTATAAAATATTCTTCATGCTAATTTTTGAATATTTTTTTCCAATTGGAATATTTTCTGTTTGATAAAAAAATTGGGAGAAAAGTTGCAAAACAACATTTTGGCGAAAACATTTCTATGAATATTGGGAAAATACAGAAACTTGATCTAGCAACCAACCTTGCTGACGGCTTAACTCCAAAATGTATTAATCAATTCCATAATCCTCAGCTCTCTCCTAATATGGTTGGAGACTGCCTCGTTAGTATGGTGGGCAAGTGCGACTGTAATGCGTGGGGTCCTGGGTTCGATTGCCGAGTCGATATTGGAAATTCTCAGTGGCAGCACAGCTTACAAACTACATATATACATATTATCACGCCTGTTTCCCATTGGGGTAGGCAGAGACTATGGATTTCCAGCTGCTACGATCCTGACACACCTCTTTCGCTTCATATACGTTCGCAGAGGTCATCCCCTTCCAACTCTTCCATCCACACTCGCTTCGTATACTTGTTTCGTCAATCTCCTCTCGTCCATCCTCTCTATATGTCCAAACCATCTTAACATACCTTTCTCAATCTTTGTCACTACATCTTCTTTCACTCCATAACGCTCCCTTATCACGTAAAAACTAGAAAAGAGTTATTTAGACGGGGAAAGAGATTTTTAGACTCTGGTAGCAGACTGGAATCTGGATTTTTGCCTGGTTAGTGGCAATAGGCTCGCGGGTATAAAACGCGGTCAAAAACTGTCAAAAATTGACAAAAACTGTTTTTTGACGGATCAGGCCGCGCCAGGCCGGGACGACGACCTTATTTTCAAAATTAATGGCACCTAAAATTAGTAGTTCCTATATGACTACCTCTGAAAAGAAATACCGAAACAAACTCAGGGATCGTAGTATCTTTTAACAAACAAATTCCAGTCCAGTTTTGTATTAAGTATTTGTGTAAGGACAATACCGGAGAACGCCTGGATTGGCCTTTTGAAGAAAGTGCCAGGTCAATTTGAGTGGACCTGTTCCAGCTGATGGCAGGCATGCATCAGCCATCGTGAAGCTCAACCATATTTTAAGGAGCTCGACGACCTGACGTACGGTCGACCGTACGTCAGTGGTAAAAGTTTGACATTGACAGCGACTTTATTTCGTAAGCAGTAAGGGCGGTTTTCTTATTTTTAAGTGTTTCCACTGCCATGCAGATGCGGGTGGTCTTTTCTCCATACAAACGCTCTCGACTGTTTTCTTTCTGGTTTATTATAACCCTAGAGGAATGATTTTTTACAGTAAAATAAATATACCTTTTCTGTGTTCCTATGTTTTCGTTTTTATTGATAAATTATTTTTCCAGAATGAAGCTCTGTAAAATTCTCAAAATTGCCTATCGAGACCGCTGTCTATAAAAGCCTAGTGTATACATTTGACAACTATTAATTAAAAAAGGAAAACACAGGGGCACAGTAAATATCCTTCTTAATCAATTTATGAAATATCTTTTAAATTAGTCCAGTTTCGGAGGAGACAATAGTCGAGAGCCAAACCACGGAATATGACTTTTTTACTTAGTCGGATCTACAGTTGTCCTTATCACACTTATTTGAGGCCGAGCGCTCGCAAAGCGACAGCGATAGATTCTTCAAAACCTAATTTCTACCTACCTAAGTCTCTGCCAGCATTTCCTCTTCATGTCTGTAGAGCCCTTTACAGTAAAGGCATGCATACGTTTGCACATCACGTTAGTACATCTAATAGCTTTCTATGGTGACACACAAGTTTACCTTTCTTCAACATTTTACCAAAAATACCTTTTAAGGTATGTTCATTAGTACACAATATCTTGCTAAATGATTTTGTTGGTAGAAAGTAGAGTAGTTACCGCGGTTATAGTGAATTTTGAACCTTATAATATGTGGCATCTAGCGCCAATGAGTGATGAAGTGATGACGATTTATAGACCACATTGAAATGTCGTCAGAAGGATCCAGATGGGCTGGGCAGCATTTGGCAAACTTCGTCGAGTCTTCTCGTCGTCTAGTCTTTAACCAGTGCGTCCTGCCTATCATGACTTACGGTGCCGAGACGTGGACACTGACAGTTGGGCTAGTCCACAAATTCAAAGTCGCTCAGCGAGCTATGGAGCGAGCTATACTTGGAGTTTCTTTGAAGGAACAATCCGTTACGAGATTATTCGGAAAAGAGCCGGAGCGACCGACATAGCTTGTAGGATCAGTGAGCTGAAGTGGCAGTGGGTTGGCCATGTCTGTCGAAGGACCGATGGCTGCTGGAGCAGACGAGTCCTTAAGTGGAGACCGCAAATCATAGGCATAACGCCGACGACCTGAAGAAGGTAGCTGAGGGGGACTGGATATGGAAAGCGGAGGACCAAGTATTATGGCGCAACTTGGAAGAGGCCTATTTCCAGCAGTGGACTGCGATAGGCTGAGTTGATGTGACTCCAAAAGAGCTCTATGAGGTTAGAACACCATAATTATCATTTTAGTAGCCATCATTTTCACCCTCCAAGCGCTATAAATGGTTTCACTTGCACAATACAATTTCATCTAAAAAACAACCAAAACCGGGGCAGCGAGCAAGTATGATTATATTTCATAGAGATAGAATATCTATAGAGTTGTTTATACTCGTCATTATGTAGGCCTTCTTAGGATTTGTATGAGCTGATCGTAAGCACGATATGAAGTAGTGATGTGATTCAAACTTTAAATGGAGTCTCAAATGGACTTTTCAAGGCGACTTCAAGAAGTAACCTACATGTACCAAGAGCAATCACAACCTAAGCTTGAAACGTAATTTTTTCATAAACATTTTGGCATCACTAGGTCCATCATCATCATCATCACCATTTCAGCCTAAAAAGGTCCACTGCTGGATAAAAGCCTCCCCCAAAGGGGGGGGGGGGGATATGCCATAATCGCCACGCTTGGCAGGCGGGTTGGCAATCGCAGTTGGTTGTTTAATACTCGGAGAACGCTGCTGCCCATCCTCTGGTGAATCCCTTAGTAGCCTTTTACGACATATGAGAATAGGTCCATCATGCCTTTTGGCTTTTTTTTTTAAACGTAGTTGGGGTAGGTGTGATTTGGAAGAAAATGTAATGTCACGCCAAGATTTGTGTTATACCAATAAAGTAAATTAAATATATGGACGTAGTTAGTAGTTAGTTAGTTGTCAGCTAACCTTACCTTTGAGCGCCATCTGGTGGGTAACTTCAACGTTAAAAACATGGTATGAAAACAATTTTAGTAGAAATATTATTTATTTTCAAGGAATTCTGTTACACTATACAACGTATTGAACTAAGTTTACGGGACTTGTCGCGCACAATTAAATCAAAATATAACAAACAATAATAATATAAAATAATGATAATATAATGAGTCTGCTCGTGACCACGGCCAATGCAACTTGACCGAAACGTCGAGGTTAGTCAAAATGTTTGTTATATTTTAAATAAATAAATAAATACTTTTTGGGACATTTTTACACAACACCATCTAGTCCCAAACTAAGCAGAGCTTGTACTATGGGTACTAGACAATGGATATAATACTTATGTACTTTTTTTTTTTGTAAATACATACTTATGATACATAATAAACACCCAGACCAACACAAACACTTATGTTCATCACACAAATATTTGTGTCCTGTGGGAATCGAACCCACGACTTCGTGATCAGCAGTCCGACACTCGAACCACTAGACTACAGAGGTCATTTTGATTTAATTGTGCGCGACAAGTCCCGTAAATTTAGTTCAAAATTAGTAAAATTCGCGAAAGTTTAAAAACTACTATACAACGTGGTATTGAACTAACTGAAAACCTCTCAAGTGGTCATTGTACTCATCAGTATGAACAACTTTTACTATGGGACCAACCCTGAAATCGCAAAAAAACATGTGTTCCCTACATTCGTGTTCACATAAATTGACAAAATGTGGGGAACACCTGACTTTTTCCCGATTTCAGGCTTGGTCCCATAGTAAAAGTTGTTTATATTGATGCGTACAGTGACCCCTTCAGAGGTTTTCAGTTATTTTTAGTCTTAAAAGAACATCTTGTATTTAACATTTTAAGGTGACTAGGTAGTTATGTTTTAACTTTTAACTGTAATTTACAGAAGGGTTACGTCACAGACAAAGACTGACGAAAAGTTAATATTTGTAGTCACAGGACTTGAAAGATCATCACAGGGTGTCACTTTTTGAGATTTATTTTTGGATCCATATAATTTTAAAAGTACATAACCAAGATTTTTTTTTCTAATAACTGTCACGACTTGGCCTATTGCCCGTTTTCGGCTTGACGTTGATTTCCGGGACACGTTGTATACGCACACCCATAATAGCCAAGCAGCTTAATATTTTTATTGTTCACTTTTATTGTTGTATTTTATAAACTAGAAGGGAAATTAATATTTTTTACGAGCTTTTCACACAATATTTATGCAATACTACATACATACATATTATCACGCCTGTTTCCCATTGGGGTAGGCAGAGACTATGGATTTCCACCTGCTACGATCCTGACAAACCTCTTTCGCTTCATCTACGTCCATTAACCTCGTCATGCATGCTCGTCGGCTTAGAGAACTCTTAACCTGGCATTTTTTGTGAACATCCGCGATTTGATCGCGATACATTCGCCGAGGTCGTCCCCTTCCAACTCTTCCATCCACACTCGCTTCGTATACTTGTTTCATCAATCTCCTCTCGTCCATCCTTATGCAATACTGCACTTAATTATTTGTCTTCTGTGTAACCACATTGTCGAATTGGGTAATAACCTGTAATGACTATACACGCTGAAATTTGAGTCACTTAATTCCCGAAAAGGGGTCATTGTACTCATCATTATGAACAACTTTTACTATGGGACCAACCCAGAAATCGCGAAAAAAAAAACTGTTGGTCCCTACATTTCTGTTCACTTAAATCAATAAAATGTAGGGACCACCTTTCGGGAAATAAGCGATTCAAATTTCAGCGTGTATGTATGTTGTGAAATAAATAAATAAATTATAAAAAAAATTAGGATTAGTCGTCTAAATTCTAAAATTCAACATACCTAACTAGATAATGTGAGGGCTCACCCCTAACCACTAGCCAATATGCCCGCGAAATGTGAACTAATACGACTTGATTCTCAGATAGTTGACTCTGAGCTAATTTTATTCCTTACTTGGTTTTATTGTTGTATTTTATCAACTAGAAGCGAATTACAAGCTACTCAATACAACTAATTTTCGGATCATTAGCCTAAATTCTAAAATTCGACATAGATACCGTGAGGGCTCACCTCTAACCACGAGCCAATATGCCTGCGAAATGTGAACTAATACGACATGATTCTCAGATAGTTAACTCTGAGATATGCTAGTATGGACTCTGAGCTGTGTAGGTGCACCACACGGTAGAACAATAAATGGAAAAATATATGTACAGTCTCACAAAGCAATTAATATCCAGAGTCACCAGATATAGATGAAGATTTCTCAAGAAATTATTATAGAACAGTTTGATTAGGATTTTGTATAAATACATTGTTACTTTGTCCGTTATTAAAATGATATTTCACTCGAAAACATTTATAATCTTCTGAGAAAACTTCATTTATATCTGGCGACCCTGGATACTAATTGCTTTGTTAGACTGTACAACATACATCTGTATCGAGACCGGAGAAGAACCGGAGTGACCGACATAGCTGCCACTTCAGCTTACTGATCCTACAGGATCGGTAAGCTGAAGTGGCAGTGGGCTGCCATGTTTGTTGATGGCGATGGCCGCTGGAGCAGATGAGTCCTTGAGTGGAGACCGCGAATCGGCAAACGCAGCGTAGCGCCCCCCCGCTAGGTGAATCGTCGCCCTGAAGAACGTGGCTGGGGGTACTGAATGCGGAAGGCAAAGGACTGAGTGTTGTGGTGCAACTTGGGAGAGGCCTATGTCCAGCAGTGGCCTGGGATAGGCTGAGTTGATGATACACCCCTATATAGAATTACCAAAAAACTATAAAGTCAGACTCTGCTCATCATTTTAAAACTTTTACTATGGGACTAAAACTCGAAAATCATAAAAAATATATCAGCAACTCGATAAAAACGTATGGGACAGGTGATTTTTTTATCTGAAGATTTTTTGGTAATTCCGAAATACGGGTGTTTAATTAATATTTCTGACAATAGGTACTCGACTGACTTGTCATGCCCCATAGACTATTTAAAATAGAATTAAAAAATGCATGATTTTTACTCCAATTCTGGGTCATGCTGGCTCCGATCCGAGCAAGTCGTTGTCGACCGCATCAGGTGATGGTGCGGTCAAACGCAAGCCTATTTAGGATTTTTTTTAAAGCAGCATCTAAATGGACTTCCGTCATGCCTAGGGGGTCTGACTTTTAATAAACATATAACAAAAAGGCATTCAGTTAACAATATAAAAAACTTAACTAGTCAAAAAAAACTGGCTTGCCAAAAGTAAAAAGCTTTTATAATGTACATTCATAGACATATAACGCAATTTCTATGTGTACATTGATTTTGTTTGTGATCGACATGAGATATGTATAAATAATACTTAAATCAAAATCCCTCAAATCCCCGAACCCATGTTCACCCTAAATATTCACCATTCAATGCGCTTGCGCGGCAGCGTGCGTTCAAAATTCAAAAATTCAAATCAGTCTCCGTCCGTCTTTCGTCGAGTGCGCACGCCTGTCAGCATTTACATACACGTTTTGTATGTAAAGACCCATACATTTATCTGTCTTTTATTTTTTTATACTCTTGTTTTACTGTATAAAACTTACATTTTCTGCCTAACGATGTCGTTTTACCATTTTAGTGGGTTACAGGCCATATACGTTGGGGTTCATGACCCAAAGAAATGTAGACTTCAATCAAGAAGACAGGATTTTGCATCGAATTTTAAGTATGGTAACACTTGGGTGGAATTTGAATCGGTCCTTTTAAATATGGGATCTTTGCGTAGCTATTCACTACCTATTTTGAAAACGTGGTTTGATGGACCTTACATGAATTGTATAAACAAGTACAAAGTAAAGGCCTACAGATACCTTCTACTGAAAAATCATAGACATTAATTTCCAAATAATTTGACGAAAAAGTTTTTTTAATTCCACGTTTTTAAAACAAAAGCGAGCTAATATTATATTGTCATCCATTTTTGAGCTATGTTTATTTCAAGTCTCTAGCTCATCGTAGAAGTTAGTTTAAAATCGATTGCAAAATTTGTACCAAACAGACAGACATGACTGAAAACGAGTTAATAAAAACGTGGTAACGTGGTAAAAAATCACCATTTCCGAAAAAAAATACAAAAAAGTTTCATTACAAAATCAAAAGAGTTCAGGTTTTGACAGTACTACTACAATAAAAAAAAAAAGAAAATCAAAACATTCGACAAAATACTCTTTGTTATGGAATAGTAAATGCCATCCCACCTGGTCGACATGATGGTAATAAACTTTTTTTTGTGAACAGTTGAACTGCGAGAATTGTTAGTAGCAGGATGCTGTTGCTCATCTTCTCATTCCACACTACTAGGGAAAGCACACAAAGAGCCTACAGAGCCTTAAGAGGCTTGCAACACCTAAAAAATTACACTTCTGCGGTCACTGTCGTTTTGTACAGAACTGAAAGAGAGGCAATGAGAGGTGGGACGCCGCCGGGTGCGCCGCTCAACTTGAATAAAAATTAACAATTTTTTTATTTTATAAAAAACTAAAAGCTTATTTGAAAAACGGAAACAACTATATTTTAGATTATTGTCTTTCTTAAATGTTTTCTTAATTTCATTTATAATATTTGGTATATAGTTCGATAGATTGTTTGCTTTAAAGCATGTTTTAAGAGGTTAGTTTACAATTTTTTTCTATAGAAAATACTTCATGAAAACGTGGTTTGGGCTCAATAGAGTTTTAGAAAATACGGTCACGATTTTTTTGTGTCAACCTGTACTGTCCCACTGCTGGGCAAAGGTCTCCCCCATATTCTTCCAAACTTTCCTATCAGTAGCTTCTTCAGTCCAATTCTTCAGAAACATGTCCAGATCATCCCGCCAGCGTTTCCTCGGCCTACCCCGGCGACGAATTCCTTCCTGAGGCACCCAATGTGTAGCGATGCTTGCCCACCTTTCTGGATGCATTCTGCTGTCACGATTAACATATATTTTTATCACTGCCAGAAACTGAATAGATACAGCTAAAAATGTTTTTAAAAGAAGCCTATTTGGGGTATTTGGCTGTTGTCAGCGTCTTAAGACTAAGGCCTTCAATCATGCCTTCTGTCATGACTTACTCAGCCGGGCCGGGACCTGTCGGGGGTGGTTGTGTGAATACTCACGGGTTCCCACGCCGGCTAAGGTAGTAGAAAGAACACTGTGGTGGTTTTAGTCGGTAAGAGTCCGACACTGGCTCCGCCTACCCCGGACGGAGTGCATCCAAGAGGATTTCCCTCGGGCAAAAAAAAAAAATACCGGTTGTAAAAGACAGTAGATGACATTTCTATTACCTTATCATTTAATAATAATAAAAAATAAAAAATAAAAATCATTTATTCAGGACCAAAACATTTTTACACATTGTATAATTCCGCCAACTGTGTAACAGTTTGTCGGCGGGATTAGCGCTCGTTTTTATTTTGGTTCTTATTGCTAGTAAAACTTCTAACTTAAATTAAAGTGAAGTGAGTGTGTGAGTGTTTAGTTTTCTATGGTATGGAAGTATGGATTTCAAGACCCAACCAGAATTTTACCTTACAAGGGGGAAATCGTGAGCTATATATCATGCTGCATATAATATATATGTACCTCCTAAGCCATCCGAGTGATCCAAAGACACAATGATTTAGCGGACATGTAGTGTTCCAGAATGTATAAGTGATTAGTCATATAACATTTTCCTTGGCTGATGAATAAGTCAGAGCATACAGAACCGTGAGATAGACCATGTCTTTATTTTACACGATTTTGTATTGAATTTAGTGATCTGCGTTCAATATATAACACGTAACAGAAAAAAAAATCCTTAAAGTTTGTTCAGAATAAATAACTACAGAGAATCAATTGGTATTATGGTTTTATACTATGTTGCATTGAAACCAATAACATATTTTAAAAACTCAATTTGGTTATCATGCTAAAATTCAATATATCGGCGGATGGTCAATAGGGCGATTGCGTGGACCACAGAAATAAATACATAACATAACATCACGCCTGTATTTCCCCGAACGGGTAGGCAGAGTTGTATTAGTACACCCACATTTCGCCAGTTATGCTATAAGTAGTCCCATGTAATAGGGGGCGAGCCTATTGTCATTAACCGGTCACAAATCCAGACTCCAAGCTTCTACCGAGAGTTTTTTTTATGAAAAAACCCTATAACACTTTGCCCGACCCGGGAATCGAACCCAGGACCCCACGCTCAGCAGTCGCGCTTGCAACCACTAGACCAACGAGGCAGTCAATAAATAGATAGAATGGAAAAATCGGCGGGGCGCGCGTGCCAACACACTGCACCATAGTGCAGGCCATTTCCAAACCTTTCTCAGTACGCCTTATGACTTGTTTCTGTAAATACTGTAACAAAAACCCGCAAAAATGCCTTAATAAATATTTTTGGGACATTTTTACACGGCACCGTCTAGTCCCAAACTAAGCAGAGGTTGTGCTATGGGTACTAGACAATGGATATAATACTTATATACTTTTTTTTTGTAAATACATACTTATAATACATAAGAAACACCCAGACCAATACAAATACTTATGTTCATCACACAAATATTTGTGTCCTGTGGGAATCGAACCCACAACCTCGTGATCAGCAGTCCGACACTCGAACCACTTGACCACAGACTTCATCAAAAAAAAAACAAACGAAAAACGAAAAAAAATAAAAAAAATAACAATAATTTATTATTTATGCAAACACTTTTCCGCAAACATTTTAATACAGAAAGGTTATCAAAATACGGCTATCATATCATCCCCATTTTATAAACATCCCCGATATTATTGCTACTAAGTAAGTATAATGTATGCGATCACTCCCCGCACCCCCTTCACCCACTTTCACCCCCTGTTTACTTTCATTGCACTTTGCAATGAAAACGTTCGGTAGCTTTTAACTGGGTTGCTAGGAGCATATTTTCGATTTGAAATGTTATATAAATCTTTTTTAAACGATTGTGCTTTAGACTGAAGCACACCTTGGACACTCAATACAATATAAACGCTAGCACCACCTACATACACAAGATTACGTCTTATACGATCGCACACACACACTTGTAAGGTAGGGATACTCGCTCAAACACCCGAAGTGGGTTTCCTCGCTATTACGCCATTAGAGACATCCATCCCCGAGCATATAGCTGTGGCGGCCTCCTTCTTGCCAGCCGACTAAGGCAAACCAAACATGAGAGTCCTACGGGCACTCTTGGGCTCTAGCTACTCAATATAGGCAAATTGAAGACGAGGAGCTGTAGATTTTGCGTGAAAGAGTAACAAACATACATACATACATCCATACATCCTCACAAACTTTCACGTTTATAATATTAGTAGGAAGTAGGATAGTAGGAAGTAGGATAGTAGGAAGTAGGATAGTAGGAAGTAGGATAGTAGGAAGTAGGATAATAGGAAGTAGGATAGTAGGAAGTAGGATAGTAGGAAGTAGGATAGTAGGAAGTAGGATAGTAGTATAGTAGGAAGTAGGATAGTAGGATAGTAGGATAGTAGGAAGTAGGATAATAGGAAGTAGGATAGTAGGAAGTAGGATAGTAGGAAGTAGGATAGTAGGATAGTAGGAAGTAGGATAGTAGGAAGTAGGATAGTAGGAAGTAGGATAGTAGGAAGTAGGATAGTAGGAAGTAGGATAGTAGGAAGTAGGAAGTAGGAAGTAGGATAGTAGGAAGTAGGATAGTAGGAAGTAGGATAGTAGGAAGTAGGATAGTAGGAAGTAGGAAGTAGGATAGTAGGAAGTAGTATAGTAGGAAGTAGGAAGTAGGATAGGATAGTAGGATTATTAAACTTTTAAACATATAATCATATAATAGTAATAAAGATTTCAGTGGGAAATCAATCTGTTATCTTATGTTATGTTTTTATTTTTATTTATTATTTTCGTTATAGTAATTCTAAAATCCTAATTTTCAAATAAAAACTACTGAATGAAAAAATATTTTAGTCAACTTAACTGACTTATAGAGTATACCAAGCTAATTAAAATCTTTATTACACTTTAAAAAACAAACGAAAAACTTCAATTAACGCAGAAAAGTTTACCATAATGTTAATATTGCTTCAAAATGTCGAACTTAATTTTACCACACAAATCGGGGTAAATATTTTTAGTTGGTAACATTGGGGGCCAGACCCCGGCTCTGTTATTAAAGCAAATAAGCTGAAGAATTATTAAACAACTGTATTTTACGTTTTCAGCCAATTTTAAGGGTAGGCAGAAGAGACGGTTGTTTTAAATTGTTAACAGCTATAGTGGCAATGTGACTTCTTTTCTAGAAGTACCGGACTGCGACCAGATTTTGTACAGCCATAGCCATTATCATATTTTGCTTGCATTGCCGCGTTTCGGTCTGAAGGGTACGGGTGCCGGTGAAATTACGATCACATAAGACTTTCCATCTTCATGTCTCAGTTTGGCGAACCGACTTGCGGTAGCATTTAGGCAATAGCTTAGGTGGTATTGAAGTCGTTATGGGCAAAGGTAACCGCTTAACGTCAGGTGGACCTTTAGGTGGTTTCGCCATCCTAAACTATAAAAAAAGCCCATTACTGTCCCACTACTAGGCACGGGCCTGTTCCTAGAATGAGAAGGATTCAGGTCTCAGTCCACCATGTTGGTCTACTTCAGGTTAGCGATCTACATACAACATTGAGAGCTGTATGGAGCACTTTCAGGGGTGCTGGTTACGGTTAAAATTACGGTGCCGAGACGTGGACACTGACAGTTGGGCTAGTCCACAAATTCGAAGTCACTCAGCGAGCTACGGAGCGAGCTATTCTTGGAGTTTCTTTGAAGGATAAAATCCGTAACCAGATTATGCGTAGAAGAACAGGAGTAACCGACATAGCTTGTAGGATGAGTAAGCTGAAGTGGCAGTGGGCTGGCCATGTCTGTCGAAGGACCGACGGCCGCTGGTGCAGGACGAGACCTTGAGTGGATACCGCGAATCGGCAAACGCAGCGAAGGGCACCCCCCGCCAGGTGGACTGACGACCTGAAGAAGGTGGCTAGGGACTGGTTGTAGAAGGCAGAGGACCAAGTGTATTGGCGCAACTTGGGAGAGGCCTATTTCCAGCAGTGGACTGCGATAGGCTGACTTGATTGGTTGAGGTGTGCAGGTTTCCTCACGACGTTTTCCTTCACCGTTAAAGCAAGTGATAATCAAATTCGAATCCGCACATGAATCTGAAAAGTTCTGCGGACCAGGTTCGAATTAGACCCTCCAAAGCAAGCCTTCAACCACTAGCCATTATTATATTACATTGAACTTTATTCACATGAAATATTACAAATCAAATTCCAACAAAGAGCATTCTGAAATATCAAAGTAAATTAAGTATTCGCCAGCTCCTGCCAATTAAGCATGTAGGCAATAATTAGTAAAATCTTGGAGCGCTCACAGTTCAACAAAACTCCTACAGTTTGTTCGTTTAATTATCAAAATATAGCACTGAGCTGTGTAGTGATGGGACACTGGTGATGAGATATTAGTGTGTGTGTGTGTGTGTGTATGTTATCGATATTTTCGTTGAATTTGGACGACGAGTCAGAACGTTTCAGACAAATAAAGAATTCTGTCTAACTATTTATCGAGTGGGTAATAGAGTTTATTCTCATTTCAATAAATTTTATTTATAAAATAAACAGCCCATTGCAGTCTTCTGCTAAAAACTTCTCTCCTAGTTGCACCACAACACCAAACGGTAGTTGACCCTGTGATGGGTTAGCTTAAGTAGCTGGTTATCTTCTTGAAACCGCTTAATTTCTCAATCCATCTGTCTAGAAGATGTTGTAATGTACCGCTGTATAATAATATAAGAACATCGTAATGTACTGTAATACACCTTTTTTAGTCAGTAGTCTTCACTCGGACGAAAGCTCGTCAGGAATTGTCGTACTACAGCAATATAGTATAAGATAAACAATCCAGTCTTCGTAATCATAATAATAAAATCTTTATTTTTGACTTCACAATCCATTGTGATAGTTACATAGCATAAAAGCTATGTTAGTAAATGATAGGTTTTTTGAAAAGTTACTAATGTATTATATTTTTCTACTTCATAAATAAAAGTGGTGGTTCATGATACTATACCATCACGGACTTTTCTGTGAAATGTAATCATTTAATTAGAAAAGGTCCTAAATAATGAAAAAAATAATGAAAAGAAAAGAAAGAAAGAAAAATATAAAAATTATGTTTAT
Organism: Asteroscopus sphinx; assembly: GCA_949699075.1. Taxonomy (NCBI): domain Eukaryota; kingdom Metazoa; phylum Arthropoda; class Insecta; order Lepidoptera; family Noctuidae; genus Asteroscopus; species Asteroscopus sphinx. The sequence goes on from OX453029.1 coordinate 7,111,168, forward strand.
ATCGATAAATTCTCTGTAAAGCACATCACTACACGATGGATCGATATCCCGTCGGTTACTAGGGCTACAGACGACGCGACGGGGCTCGCCTATACCGGGAAAAAGCATACAACAGACGCACCTGATGGTATTACTTGCAAAATTTCTACCCTCTATTGATGAAAGTACCTACATTAAAATTGAGAAGGAATGTACAGGGGTTTAAAGTAAATATTTGTATGGCTTTAGAGTTTTTAATATTATTTGGTGATAGGGTCAAAATGGTGAATGCGTATGAGTGAATGTTTTAATTTAAGAGGAAATGCGGGCAGAGAGACTTTTGAAGGTTAAGTATTTGAAGAAACTATAGATGTCGCTTTGCCGCAAGTAAGAGCGATAAACACAACTGCAGTTTCGATTGAATAGCCTTACGGTCAAATATAATATCCAATCTATCCACAATTTACCTTACTGGAGATAGAAATTTGTCATATTTTGTATGGAGCGCAGGTCAAATTCCTATCTCTAGTAGGGCAAATCGTGGATAGATTGGATATTAATTTTGGCCGTTAGTAAAAAAGTCATAAATCGAGGTTTGGCTCTTGACTATTTTCTCCTCTGAAACTGGACCAGTTTGAAAGATATTTTCATAAAATTAATAAGAAGAATGTGTACTGTGCAGCTATGTTCCCTTTCATTAATAGTTGTTAAATTTATACACTAAGGTAAACGGCCCAATTATCGTCAGATTTTGAACTTCACTGACTTTGAAGCGCTGTTGTACGAAAAGTAGTTTGCGTGTAGTAAAACTTTTTGCACGACGAGATAAACAATGTATCGATTATTCTAATCAAATAGGTAACATCTATAATTCTTACAGATAATTAATATTTATTTATGAAAATGTAAAAATAGGGTGATTTGTACCAGTATTCGTCAGATTTATCCTAATACTCGTCAAAATGTCCCACTAGTCGTCAATTTTCAAAGCTAATATGAACTCTTTGCCCTTAAACATAAAGTTCAACATAAGTACACTTTTTTTAAATGTGATTGGCATCGGTGTATGGCTGTGCCTTAGAAATAATAGGAAATACACCAAATCCCAAGAAATAACTAAAGGATATAAGTTAAATAGGAATAAAGCTGCGAAATGTACTGTAAGTAATAATATATTTACTAAAAAATAAGAGATCACAATCACGGAATCAGTTCGTTTCAGAATTATCTACTTTTTCCAATAATATTATCCACATTCCTGTTCTTTTGCTTCAAGTCATTCATGCATAAGACATATTAGGTACACAATAAACAAAATTATACTTTGCGAAGCTTAATAAAATTCTTCATTATCAGTCAGTTATCTAAACTAAAATCAGTCTCGTAAAAACAACTAAAAATAAGTCCTTATTCCTTATTACTTCTGGCTTAGCTTATAAACCTATACTAATTATAAAAACAATATGGCACGAAAGTATTAAAGACTAGTATTAAATCAAATAAAGCTTTAGCTAGGAAAACTTTGACACATCATTTATCATCATCACATTTTGATGAGCCTTGAAGTGACCCAAATAATTAAAAAAAAAAACTTAAAAAAAAACTTATGACTGGGTGGTACAGTAGAGACAATAGAATATTTTTTCTGTAGGCTCTACTTCAGCACATATTGTATGGTACCAGATTTTACACTTAAGACATTGAATCATATCCATTTCAGTGCTTGTTTGACACAACCGACAGTACCAATCTTCTTTCTTGGCCTTCTGTGATAGAATACTGTTTGCTTTCTTGCTTTCCGTTTATGTCCTCTTCTGTCTTGCTGTCTGTGCTTTTTTAACTTTTGCCGTTTTTCTTTCTTCATCCTTTTTTCTCTTAGATTCCTCCTTTTTTTTCTTAACATCGCTTTTTCTTTCTTCAAATATTTGCCACCTATCTGAGGTCACGACACTCTTGGAATTTTTAATTTAGTTTTTGTGTTTTGGCATGACGGTTCTGGCCAAAATAAGGCGTCTTTAAAAGGCGTTGGTATAGTAAGACTTCCATAGAATTTTTTAAATTTATTTTGTGGGTCATCAGTAGATGGTGGTGGTGTTTGCGACACGGCTAAAGTACAATCTGCTCCTGTTTTATCCTTTACTTTAGCAACAGTAACTGACATAGAAGATGAAGTTACTGTCGATGTCACTTTAACAATTTCTTTGGAAGGTACAGCTAAAGTAATATCGTCACATTGCGTTGGCGATATTTTGTCCGGATATGTTAAATAAACGTGTTCAGTACTAAGAGGTGGCATTGTTTGTCGTTCTGCTATAACTGAAGATTGGCCTTCAGTTTCCATGCTAGTATAATCTTGGGTTTTAATATCCTTGCAAGCTAATAACATAGAAGAGTTTTGGGTTGACATTACTTTAGGTACAGCTAAAGTGATATCGTCACATGGCATTGGCGACATTATATCCGGACATGTTAAATAAACGTGTTCAGTACTAAGAGGTGGCGTTGATTTTAGTTCTGCTATGACTGAAGATTGGTCTTCGGTTTCCATGATAGTATCATCTTGGGTTTTAATATCCTTGCAAGCTAATAACATGGAAGAGTCTTGTGTCGATGTAAGTTTAGAATTCCTGGATATTTTATCGCGAGCCGTTAAATAAATAGGATTTGAACCTATCGTTCGAATTACTTGCCCTGTTAAACTGAGCGGACTCGTAAGTTTTTCTTCAGAACTATCAGTTTTACTGTGTAATTCTTTATCGAATCTTGGACTCGAAGGCATTGGCTCAAAAATCATCGGAATGTCTGTGCCTATAGACTTTATTGGATTGCACTCAATTTTAGTAAGAGTTCCATTGATGACTTCATATAATTCGACGTTTTCTTCGTTTACTTCCTGGTTTTCATTTTCTATATTGTCAATCAAGTTAAATTCAGAAACATCGTTCAGAGAAAAGTCCATCATGTCACTTAAGCCCGTAAAATTGCCAAAATCTTTAAATGACTCACTATAATTATCTTGAAAGTTACCTTGATATCTTTTATTAGGAGAAGAATTTCTCTGTTGAGGAATCGGTTCAGTTTCATTAGCATGTGTTTAGCCATCTTTATCAAGAGCTGTATTATTATGAGGGTTCTCCTCGTTAAGAGTTTGACTCTTCATAGATTTCCAGACAGCGAATAAGCCTTCCAACGATTTTTCTCCCTTCCACGTGGGACTTTTGTTGGCACGGAAAGATTCGAGATTTGTGGGACTGATCTGAGACTCGAAAAAACCGAAATGAGCATACTTATTGGTGGATGACTTTAAACCAGCTATATTGTTTTTTCGTGTTGTTACACATTTAGTGTAATCAACGTTATTAGCGTTGAATGGTGACAACCCACATTTGCGAAACCCATTTATAATCGAGTTTCGGTTCAATTGCCTAAGTGACTTTTCTAATAAAGGACAAACATGTTCTTTCTTGAGTTTTGCAAAGTTATGTTCATTCCGCCAATCGTAAATACATTTTTTCCATATCATTTTCAATGGTCTAAACACGGCTACATCCATGGGTTGGAGAATATGTGTGGCATTTGGGTAGAGAGCAATGAGAACATTTTTTTTTGGCGGCACAAATTGCTCAATGGTAGCGTTGTATGCGAACAATGGCCATCTAAAAAAAATATTATTGGTAGTGGGATACCACTTCTTTCGACCCAAGGGTAAAAAACATTCGTTATGTATTCATAAAAGGCTTCCCCTGTCATCCAACCTTTTTGAGAGTGCCCTAATCCCCATTCATTTGGTGCAGATTTGGAAATTTTATGTGGTATTGACTTAAGTTTAAAAAGCACCATTGGCGGTGCCAATTCACCTGCTGCATTTGCTATTATGAGAACTGTTAGACACTCTTTTTCACCACTAGGTATGACATTATAAACATTTTTGGAGCCACGTTTTGCCAAGACCCTATTATCAGTGGGAGACAAAAAAAAAGCGCTCTCATCGCAGTTAAAAAGTCTACGCGGGTCTTTAGAAGCTGCCCCTAGATGGTCCATTGCAAAATAGTCCTCAACTTCTTTAAACCAAGTACGTATATTATCTTCTGTAACTAAGGCACGTGCTTGTGTCAAATTTTGGGATACCCTTTGACCCACGTCAGGGTGGCGCTTTATAAATGCCTCGAACCAATGTCGACCTGGTCTATTATTTGTAAATGGGTTATTGCGCTTAAGTTTTTTTACTAGTAAACTAACACTATCCAACAACTGTTCTTTAGTAACGGGGAATCCGCTATCTGCCATGAAAATTAACCAACTCTTCAGATGATCTTCTTCTTCTTTTGTTAAAATAGTGATTGGTCCTTTAGAGCAGCCGATCGAACTACGGCCTTTAATTTTATATATCAATGTCGTCCGTGGCACGTTAAATTCTCTGGCTGCAGCTGAAGTTGAGGCCCCTTGATATACAGCCTCCATGGCTTTTAACATATACTCTTGCTTATACTTTTTCTCACTCATGGTATTCTGTAAAAAAGGTATGTTCATGCAATCACTATAATCTTAAATGAAAATATAACATCGTTATTCATTCCCAATAAATGAATAAATCGGATAGGTACGATAAGTCACGAGGAAGAGGCTTTACCTTACGCGCCATCCTCGCGAGCGCTACTAGAAACGTACCTAGTACAAGCACTAACCCCACAGTGTAACGTGTTAATACAGATAAATAAAATATAATTACGATATGATATGATACGATATGATATGATCACGAGGTCGTGGGTTCGATTCCCACAGAACACAAATATTTGTGTGATCAACAAAAGTGTATGTGTTGGTCTGGGTGTTTATGTATTATAAGTATGTAGTTACAAAATAAAAAAGTATATACGTATTGTACCCATATTACAAGCTCTGCTTAGTTTGGGACTAGATGGTGCCGTGTAAAATGACCCAAAAATATTTATTTATTATAATTATTTTAGTTCACTAAACACGCGATTATTTTCTTAAGGTTCTATCACTCGTGTCGTGTATCTAGTCAGACTTTGTGAATGCCTAAAATTTTCATTTTATTTATCAATCCAACCGAATAATTGACGTTATTGTCACTTACACGAATATCAACTTTACTAACATGAAATCTAAGTTGAATTCAGAATGGCAGAAACAATTTAAAAGGGATTAAAAATATTTATTTCACATAGGAAACTGATTCTTGTGTATTGTTCAACAAGGTTTCTTATCCGAAACCATATAAAAATTGACATACAACTTGCACGACCCAGAACTCGTCAATACCCTTAACAACACCTTTTGAAAAACTCTCAGTTTTGTCATCACTTCTAGTCCAAAACTTAAATATTTCTTAAGCAATAGGTAATTAATTATTTAACGGTGCCGATAATAGCTTTCATTCTCATTTTGTGGCTTATTACATAGTTATATCTACAAGATGACGAATTCTAATGCTACTTTTCTATCGTGTCCCAGTCATCGTCATAAAAGTACTTAGAGTGACGAGTTCTGGGTCATGTAGGACTTTCTAGGTACCAATAAATGTCACACACAAATAAAAATACTTTTTTAATTAAATTATGTAAATTTATAGGTTATATCGTTAATAAATGTACTTAATTATTTCATCAAACAATCAAACTTACCGTAAAGCGAACTGAAGTTGCATAAATCAAAATAAAAAACTTCGAGCCGAGTTCCACGTTTAGTAGCTAAACTTGATAAATTTTGTATATTTATTTAGAGCACACTTTTAACAAACGTATTTCCGACGCCATCATTTTTTCATCTCAATGTTGCTATTTTAATTTTGTAATATGCTACCGTGAATGTATTGCCATTAAAATCAGATAATTTGATAGTCAGTAGAAAAAGATATACACATTTTCATACCAGTTGACGACTACTGGGACACTGTCGACTTCACCATCGTTTACCTTAGGCCTCTGTAGACAGCGGTCTAAATGGTAATTTAAAGATTCTTTGATGGCTTCTAGTAATAATTTATCAACAAAAACGAAACATAGGGGCATAGAAAAAGCTAATATTTATTTTACTCTAAAAATCATTGCTCTATAATCATAAACCAGAAAGAATACAGACGAGAGCGTTTTATGAAGAAAAAACCACCCGCATTTTCTCTTAATTGCTCAAAACCCCAAACAGCCCTACTGATTTTTATTATAAACAATTGATATGGCATTGAAGATGAAACCAAACCAAACCTGAAATCGCGAAAAAGAATCAGGTGGTCCCTACATTTTATTGATTTAAGTCAACACAAATGCAGGGACCAACTGATATTTTTTCGTGATTTCAGGGTTGGCCCCGTAGTAAAAGTTGTTCATAATGATGATGGCAATGATCCCTTTTCGGGAAAGAAGCCATTAAAATTTCAGCATGCATAAAACATGGACATGTCATATATTATGACAGGCAGACCGTACTCAAAACTCATCAAATTATGCTCCTATGCCAAAAATAGCAGATATACACAACCATGGTCGATTTCCATAGAAAGCGTAGGTTAATAATTCACACAGCTGACCGGCCAGTCTAGACTGATTTTGCATTCAGTGGGGTTCATGGAGCTAAGAAATTATCAATATGGTAGATATATCCACAAACTAGCTAATGCCTGGCTTTGCCCGTGACGATGAAAAGTAAAGAGAGATAAAGATGCATTAATTTGTTCAAAACATGTGTGGTTTACAAATTTTACTTGCGATTCATGCGTGGCAACTTTCGAACAAACTACGCCTTACATATTGACGTCATTAATTTTAAAAAATTGACTTTACATCGCCTCAGTGCTTGTATGTCCAACCGACCATTGACCAAATTTTACAGGAGACGTTTTGTTTTGTTTATTATATTATTTAAGAGAAATATTTTCAAAACTTTGATGATTTAAGAATAATGTATAGTTATGTTACATTATTCTTAAATCATCAAAGTACAAAAAATATTTCTCTTAAATCAATAATAAACTAAATAAAACGTCTCCCGTAAAATTTGGTCAATGGTCGGTTGAACATTCAACTCATTCAAGCACTGAGGCGACGTTTAATCTAATAATCGGTGTACATAAATGAAAAAAAAAAAAACGGCGAGTACATAACCTCCTCCTTTTTTTGAAGTCGGTTAAAAATGTACTTAACAGCTTTTGTTTCTGCAGTTAGAAACAGCACAATAAGGCATTTTTGCGTGTTTTTGTCACAGTATTTATAGAAACAAGTCATAAGGCGTACTGAGAAATGCTTTGAAATGCACTGCACTATGGTGCAGGGTGTTGGCACGTGCGCCCTGCCCACTTTTCCATTTTATTTCTGTGTGTCCTACCATAATAGTTGTAGACATCAATTGAAACTAAATAATAAATTACAAAGAATGACATTAAAATTTAGAAGAATGTCAAATAACAGATTACAAAGAATGTCAAATAATACATAACAAAAAAAAAAAAAAATAAACAAATTAAGCAGAAATCATGTCAATCAACAAATCTCTAAATTAGGGTCGTTCAAAAAATCTATTAAAGTATGACTGCCTTTCATAGCAAAAAAAAATATTTTACGTTTAAATAGATTTACATTTTTTTTTGTAGTTATGAGGTACTACGTATGGAGGAGGAGGAGGGTAGGGGGCTAGGTGGTAAGTATTCTTGATTATATATTTTTCTAGCCATATTTTTTTCATAATGGCAACTCATTATAAGCATCCAGTCTTCCAGGACCAGGAGTTTTGAGAAATCCACGTTATAATTATTAGAAAGAAAAATAAAAACCGAAGAGGATTTTGGGGATAAGAAAATCAAAAAGTTATGAAATCAGGGTTCAAATTGTACTGCCTATCATTATGCCAAATTGCATCCAAATCCCGTTGATCCATTTATGAGTTATTGAGTTACGAATATACAAACATCTTCACAGTGGAGTTAAATAAATGTTTATCAAGTCAGTCTAGCCAACCAACTTTCCTGGTTTTCAATCAAAACATAATTATCCTGTAATCGGGTACTTGACAACTGTTAAAAATTACCAAAAATGTTATATTATTTTAAAAAAGATACAGAAAAGACAATATTGTTGAAACAAATCATGATAAAATGGAAGAGATCAACACGCTTTTTATGTTTTTGGAGTGGTAATTTTCTGTCCTTGACTTGACTGACGACTAAACGGATTTTTTACCTACAGAGAAATGTCAAGTTACTATGAAGGTTGTGAACAATAATGTCATACTTTGATAGTGGTGTCTCTGTGTAGTGGACAAAAACATTTTATTAAATATTTCCCACTTGCTCGGAAATTGGTTCATTATTCAAAAAAAATAATACAACAATCGGCTCTTTTCCGTACGCAACGAAATAACACGCCGGTAATATCCAACAGGACAATAATAGAAATTGCTGGACACTTTTCATTTTTTAAATTATGCTACCGAGGTTTTTATGTACATACTTACATAAATTAGGTGTTTTTAGGTACAAAATATTTATCATTATACAGGCTGAATGCGCATTTTTTTTCAAAACTTTGAAAATAGAACAAGAACCTCGCACGGGCGAATTGGCGTGAATAAAAACGAGATACTGTTGAATTAATTTGTGTTATGTTTCCTCGCCAATGAGACAAAAGTACTATACAAGTCTCGGCCGAAATAGCAATTAACGGCCTCGTTTAGTTAAAAAGGACTTGGCTTGCGCCTCGTCCTTTCAAAATCCTGACGTTTCGAAAGCTTTGCAGCGTTCGTGGTCGCAGGTAGACTAAGATGACAAGCGTCTTTACAGATATATAGCGATATAATCCGGTTAAACTTATTTTATTATAACTTCCCTATTACCTCACTGTAGAGCACAGACCATGTAGTTCTCTTTTGTCTGGAAGCTGAACCCAAAAAACTAAAAAGGCAAACTTGATTACAAATTTCTCTTAAACTAAATAAAGTACCAAATAAAAGTAATTAAATAAATGGACGTCAGTTATCCCCGAGGAGGCACATCGTAAATTTTTATAACCCAACTTTCAATCAAACTGAACTAAAAGTGTCACATTAGATTTAAACTTTTTGATTCGTTTTTATCTGTTTTTTAGTGTTTTTCACCAAAATGGGTAAGTTGGAACGAAGTGCGTCCATAGTGTGAATTTATCGATGTTTGAGAGATAAAGCACAACACTAAACTGGTTATGGTTACCTAGAATGACTGAGTATCCAATTAATCTGTTTAGTTTTATTATGAAGTACTTATATTCAATAATAAGTTCTAAATCAAAGCAAAACGAAGTAATCTGTAGTTCCACCGCTGTTCAGTTGACGACCTCGCGCGTCGCTAGAGCAAGGACTAAGTGTAGCGACACACCTGCCGAGAGTAGCGTCGCCGACACTTCAGCGGCTAAACTATCAGTCGTAGTATTCGGTTGGCATGACACACCTAACTCGCCGAACGTTCACGTGAGTCAGGCTGGCCCGGCTCCATGGCTTTAGGTCGCGAGATATGTATTATCCGAATGTACTCCTCTTCAGAAGCATTTGTACTTACTATATTTTCAATGTACAAAAATAGAAGCATTTGAAGGGGGCCGGGCCAGCCTGACGTTTTCAGCCCGGCCCCATCTGTACCACGACAACTACCAAACTTGCTGAGAAAGTTGTGCCACAGAAGGGATGTACTCCGTAAAATACACGTACATAGTGCTTAATTTAATCATAAAACTAGCTTCTATTTTTGTTATTAGAGCGGTACATTGAAAATGTAGTCAGTACAAATGCTTCTGAAGAGGAGTACATTCGGATAATACATATCTCGCGACCTAAAGCCACGGGGCCGGGCCAGCCTGACGCACGTGAACGGTCGGCATTACGCGGCGTCTTGTTCAGCGCGCTACGTGACGGAAAATTACGTGGCGTCGTCGTCGGTCGGTGTTGTCACTTAAAGGACGCGCCACACTTTCGGTCGCGTAACGTATCGCGTGATGTGTCGCTTGCTATGCAAAATACATTGAATGCGTTCTCGCGGAAATAGACGCTCCACAAAGGTTCAGCGCTGCGTCGAACGCGACGTGATTTTGGCTGATGTGTCATAGGTTACTTAATATATACTGCGAGCTTAGTATATATTGAGCCGAACGTTTCACGACGCTACTCTCAGCAGATTTGTCGCTACACTAAAGCAGACTTACTGCTTTTAGCATCGGCGATCAACGACTAAAGCCTCAAATACACTACGGGACAAATGGAGTGACAAGTTGCGGAAAATGTCGCATCAACAACTACGTGAATGTCCACAGACAATGTCGCGAAACATTTAGCATTTTGTGTATATAGAAATGTCACCCCAAGAAGTTTATGGTGATTAGTACTACGTACATACTTATATCATGCGAGCTATGGAGAGAGCTATGCTTGGAGTTTCTTTGAAGGATAAAATCCGTAACGAGATTATTCATATTCATATTCATTTATTTATAAAGATTATCCGGAGAAGAACCGGAGTGACCGACATAGCTTGTAGGATCAGTAAGCTGAAGTGGCAGTGGGCTGGCCATGTCTGTCGAAGGACCGATGGTCGCTGGAGCAAACGAGTCCTTGAGTCCGTATAGTGTAGGGCGCCCCCTGCCAGGTGGACCAACGACGACCTGATGAAAGTAGCTGGGGGGACTGGATGCGGAAGGCAGAGGACCGAGTATTGTGGCACAATTTGGAAAAGGCCTATGTCCAGCAGTGGACTGCGATAGGAGTTAATGATGATGATATGCTTATATCGGGTAATTTAAAGAAATGTAAGCGAAAGAGAATGTGATTTATTACAACGAGAAAGAAGAATAAAATATTGTAACTGAAAGGGAGTGAGACTGACGCTGAAAACGTGCGCTCTATTTCGGAGCTGGTGCTTGCAACATGTCTCGCGACACATTGTGCCCCAAAATGTTGCGCGGAACGTTGAGGGACATTGAGCGACGTTGCAGCGTCAAGTAGATTCCGTGTTGCGTGTCATGTTCCACAACATTATGTCCCCTAATGTAATTGAGGCTTTAGTAGATTTCTTCTCTATTCCCTCACTCTCATTATCCAATGGGACGGCAATCCAACACGACCGTAGAGAGATCAAGCGCAGCACCGACGGCTTTTCGTGTTTTGCGAGGACGGGGTTGTAGCACCGCCAACTTCCTGACTTCGGGCTGATACTGAGAAAAAAAATTGACAGAAATTCTCACTAACACTTTGCCCAACCCTGTAATCGAACCTAGGACCTCAGGATCTGCGATTGAACAGGTTACCGCTAGACCACTAATGCAGTCACCTGTCTATCATTGCTATTAGAAATCAGTTACTTCTTCAATATGCCGTATCAAAATCACATGAAGCTTACCCACATCTTTTCTATTTAATCCGTTCAGTCTGGATTTCAAGCTGCTTTATTTCGGCAGCACTTGGATTAGAATTGGATTGAGTTTGATTTAATGATTTACGTGTACATTATCTATGCATAAAGCTTTTAATATGATGAACAGCTGATTACCTTTGCCCATAACAACTTCAATACCACCTAGGCTGTTACCTAAATGATACTGCAAACGCCAAACTGAGACATTAAGATGGAAAGTCTCATGTGATTGTAACTTCACCAGCACCCGTACCCTTCAGACCAAAACACAGCAATGCAAGCATCACTATTTGGAGGAGAAGTAGATACGGTGGTAGTACTTCCCCGGATGGGCTCTTTCACAAAGGAGCTCTACTACTACTAAAGTTACAAGGTAATTATTTTTGTAACACAAGACATTATACTTGTATAAGGAACGCAAAGGATCAAAGAGGCTGGCCAAAACGAAAGGAGGCCTATAAGCCTTTTGTTTTTCCTAGCCCGGTATTACCCACTGCTGGGAATACCCATGATGATAGATGATGATGATGGTGAAGACATTATACTCGCTGCTCATCCTCGAGAATGGTAACAAGAATTTTATGTGCGTTACTAATCTATACCTACAACGTTATATTGAAATAACTAAAAACCTCATAAGGGGTCATTGTACTCATCAGTATGAACAACTTTGACTATGGGACATACCCTGAAATTGCGAAAAAAAACAGCTGTTGCCAACATTTGTGTTCACGTAAATCGATAAAATGTAGGGAACACCTGATATTTTTTTCGCTATTTCATAGTTGGTCCCATAGTAAAAGTTGTTCATACCCGATGAGTACAATGACCCCTTAAGTTGTTTTCAGTTATTTCAATAACACGTTGATGATGATCATTGTTCCTAATAAGGAACTTTTTTGACATTCTCAGTATCACCATTATCTATGGAATTATAGAAATTCTGGATGCAGAAAGCGCAGGACCGTTCGTTGTGGCGATGCTTGGGGAAGCCTATGTCCAGCAGTGGACGTCTGTTGGCTGTAATGATGATGATGATGATGAGTATAGAAATGACTTTTACTTTACCACTTTTTTTTTTCTTATGAGACTCCATCTCAGTTTGGAGAACCGACTTGCGGTACCATTTAGGCAATAGGCTAGGTTGTATTGCAGTTGTTATGGGCAAAGGTATCCGCTTAACATTAGGTGGGTTTAGCTCGTTTCGCCATACCATATTATAAAAAAAAACCTTGAAATATAATCCAATAATGGATAGATATGTTGATAAAAAAACTTTCTTGCAAGCGGTATTGCGATTTTCGAGACTGATGCCACAGCTATTCTCCTGTACTTAATTATGCAGCGTTTCTCATTCCATGCATTTTTTTAAGAACATAAATTCCTTTTTTAAAGTCAAGCAAGACATATATTGGGTTGCTGAGCCAACATGGTTTTTTTATGGAACTCATGCAGCTATTAACCTACGTCTTTTCTTGCCTAAAAGGAGTATATTTCGACCTCTATCTCTAGACCTAGAGGTCTCTAAAGACTGTTGATGATAATGAATCGATTCTCCAGCTGTCTGTCAACGGATGCCGGCCATGCCGCACAGATCGTAACAGCGTGGTCATTACTTTTAGCTCTTTGTTGGCCCGTGTCAGGCATCGACTGAGTTTCACATCCAAGATTCGTTGTGGCTGGATAAGAGAAGTTAATGCAACTAAAGTTTGGTTTGAAGTTAACTTATGAAGTGTATTGCATGTATGTCTGCCTAAAACGTGAAAATAATTATATGGCCTAAATTGGCCTTATACTTAAAATTTGAATTGTCATACACTTTGCCAGCCATTTATTGTTTTCTTTTTATAGTATAGGATGGTGAAACGAGCTAAAGGCCCACCTGATGTTAAGCGGTTACCTTTGCCCATAACAACTACAATACCACCTAGACTGTTGCCTAAATGATACCGCAAGTTGGTTTGCCAAACTGAGACATGAAGATGGAAAGTCCGTGAGACTTTAATTTCACCGGCACCCGTAACCTTCAGACCAAAACACAGCAATGTCAGCATCACTATTTGGCGAAGAAGTAGGTACGGTGGTAGTACTTCCCCGGACGAGCTCTTTCACAAAGGAGCTCTACTACTACTATGGTCTATAGCTATTGCTGATTACAATATTTTCTACACTTCTACGTTATTTTACACGTTGTTTTAAGTATATTTTATTACAAATAACGTACAGAGAATAAAATCTTCTTTTTTTTTGTGTACTAAATATTACTTTTTTATTGTCATTGAAGATTTTAACTAGTCCAGATAACAGGAACAATATCAAAATTAACTTTCGTGATTTGTAGCAGTCGGACAGACAACGAAGAAAGCCAATAAAAGCTTTTAATAAAAAGGTAGATACTGTTTGCTATTAATTTAAATTAGAACCAAAGACAAGTTTACCTTCTAACAAAACTAACTTGATTAAATTTAACCTCTAGATCCGTAGCGGCATTTAATACTAAATCAAAGCCACACTATTAATTTCAAACACACCAAAATAAACCTAGCCACAAACCGCAAAAATCAATTAAACAATGACAATCAAGAATACAACACAGCTATTAGTCTTATCCAGTCATCACGTGATCCGTAATGGTCAGATCGCGAATAGCCTCATCATCAATGCTGCGTCATTTGACTTGGGTTTGTAAAGAGCTTTAGAATGTTTAGAGGTGGATCTGTGAATTTATTTAGGGATTCCACAGACAGAAAGCGATCAATCATTCAAGCGTTCCGTGTTCGCGTTCTGCACTCTATTATGCTGTTGCTCACGTTGCTCGCGTTCAAGTTGACCGACACGGTCAGAATGCCTGCTTTTTTTTTACTTGGGGAAATCCTCATGGACGCACTCCGCCCGGGGAAGGCGGAGCCAGTGTCGGACTCTTACCGACTAAAACCACCACGGTGTTCCTCTTCCAACCATTAGCCGGGGGCGTGGGACACTTATAGTCGTCCAACCATCCCCGGCAGGCCCCTTCGCCCCGTGCGGCATCATCGGCCGCACCCTTCTCTTGACTGGCGCGCGCGGAACACGGCGCGCCACCATCACGGGCCTTGACTGATCGGGCGGCGAGCTACCCCGAGTCCGCCGCCCGCAGGCCCACTCCTAGGGTGGCTGAAGGTTGGCGTACACCCTCCTGTGACGCCCGGTCCGTCTCCTGCGGGTGGGGAGAGAGGTCGTTGCCTCTCGAACCCTCTCCGTCGCCTCCATAGCGAGCATCACCTCCTCGCAAAAGGAGACAACGCCCTCCCAAGCGTTCTCGCTCCCGACCATAGCCAAAACAACGGCCGGAAGCGAGAGATCGCTGCCGCCTACTGCAGTGATAAGGTCACGGCGCTGCGTGGCCCAAGCTGGGCATTCCGCCAGTGTGTGCTGCGCCGTGTCCTCAAGGCAGCTCACGCAGTAATGACACTCGGGAGTCGGCTCCCGGCCTATGCGACACAAATACTTCCCGAAGCAACCGTGCCCCGAGATTATTTGTGTCAGCCGGTAGGTGATGGCGCCAAGCCCCTCTCCAGCCACTCCTCCATGACGGGCCTTACCGCCGCTATTGCGGCGTGCCCTGTCAGAATGCCCGCTGTGTTGTGTCGTAAAGTCGTAATACAACACAAAGAACGCAAAATGCAAACACATTTTTTTTTTTTAATTACTCATTAATTCTGTACAATTTGTAGAATTTAATTATAATTTACTAGAGAACGCCCCTGGCTTCGCCCGCGTGGATGTCGTTTATCACGTATTCCCTTTAGTTTTTCTGGATAAAAGTAGTCTTTTTCTTCTCCGGGATTCAGACTATCTCTGTACAAAGTTTCATCAAAATCTTTATAGAGGTTTAGTTGTAAAAAGGTAACAAACGTACAGACAGACTTACATTCGCATTTATAATATTAGTATGGATTCTTTAAAATTAATAATTTAATAGGTTGGTATACTAGCCGACAAATAACTTGAACAAAGATGGTGCCACTGGGCGTATTACTGTACTGGGGCATAAAGGTTAGAATAATTTAAATCGATCACTGGCGCTGAAGCTGAAGTTATTTGCCGATAACAATACAGGGTTATTTGTAAAACATTATCATTAAGGGTCATCCCGTACAGTCATCTGTATTCATCAATTTGAACAACTTTTATTTTGAAACAACCGTGAAATCGCGAAAAAAAAAAACATTGTTTCCTACATTTTGTCGATTTATATGAACACAAATGTAAGGAAAATCTGTTTTTTTCTTCGTGACTTCAGGATTGGTCCTCATAATAAAAGTTGTTCAAATTGATGAGTACAATCACCCCTTAAAGGGTTGTTAATGTTTTACAAATAACACCTAAGACAACCAATATTTCTTTTTAAAGTCACAATAATTTAAAACATGTCCTATCTAATAATTCATAAGCATACACAATCAAGACAACCCAGCTATAGCCGCTCATATTTAACAATAGCAATTATTGTAGCCTACAAAGTTGATCCGTATCGGTACTATATCGTTATTATATCGAGAAGTATCGATACTATCGACACGATGACAGGTATCTGACTATTGTTCCATTTTGACTATTAGTTAATCTTTCTTTTATTAGTACTGTTACTTCGAGCTGAGAACGTTTATATAAGAATTGGTATGAAAATAATTCTTGTAACCAATGACCATATGAGTTTTGAAGCTCAGAGGCCCTTTCCCGGTCCGCCTAAGTAAAACGGAGGCGTGATCTAAAAGCTTGTTGTTTCATCGAACGCAATGCCCGTTGACTAGCAAGCAAGTGAGAACGCGATAATATAGAACAAAAACAGTGCGCGGGAATTTCATAAAACTTATTCCAGGAAATGTGTGTGTACTATACACCTCTGCCTACCCCTTCGGGAAAATACAGGCGTGATTTTATGTTGTTTGTTATGTTATGTTATTCCAGGAAATGCATGGTTTTGAAAATCTCTTATACCAGGCCCCTCAGAAAGTATTGCGAAAAAAAGTTTTTATATATGGGAGACTGGCCAGTTATAATGTTTTTCGAAAATATGATTATTTATAAGTAAAAATAAGTAAGTTCCAATTTCAAAATTTCCCTCCACATTTTTTGCGAGTTAATTCAAAGTATTGTGTCTCACTGAAATATGGATCTGCGCCGGGAACATTTTAGAGCTATGATTTTATACGATTTCAAGTGTCGCCTGAAACCGGATGAATCGTACGATAGACTTCAAATGGCATTCATGGATGAAGGCCCTTCCAAGGCAACCGTGTATCGTTGGTATAACGAATTCAAGCGCGGTCGACCAACTTTGGGGGATGACGAAAGAAGCGGTCGCCCTTTGACGGCTGTTACCGAAGAAAACGTGCTAGCAGTGAAAAATTTAATCCAAGACAATAGGCGAATTACATATCAGGAGATTCAACACATATTGAAGATTGGATCGGGAAGCGTTCACGAGATTCTACACAGCCATCTTCGCGTGAGGAGGATAGTATCACGCTGGGTGCCGCACAACCTCACCGATGCTCAGAAGCAGGCCCGGGTGGAATGGTGCCGTGATATGCTTAACAAATTTGAAGCAGGCTCGTCTCGGCGTGTTTACGACATCGTTACAGGTGATGAGTCCTGGATTTATCAATACGACCCAGAAACCAAGCGCCAGTCGACTGTTTGGGTGTTTCAAAATGAGCCAACGCCTACCAATGTGAAGCGATCTAGAAGCGGGGGTAAGATTTTGATCGCTAGCTTTTTTAATTTGACTGGCCACTTGGTATCAATTCCCTTACGGGATCAAAGAAGCATTAATGCCGAATGGTATACTACCAAATGTTTGCCAGAAGTTTTCTCTGTTATAAGCAACAAGCGACCAAACACAGGGCTCCGCGGGCTACTGCTCCACCACGACAATGCACCAGCGCACACCGCACTCAAAACGAGGGACTTCCTGGACAGCACGCCAGTCAAACTCCTGGGTCACCCTCCTTACAGCCCTGATCTAGCACCGTGTGACTTCTTTTTATTCCCAAAAATAAAAAATCAGCTCAAAGGGATACAATTTTCGTCGCCGGAAGATGCGCTGGCTGCGTTCGAGCAGGCTGTAAACGAGGTGTCTGCGGCGGACTGGAAAAAGTGTTTTGAAAACTGGTTTAGGCGCATGAATCTTTGTATAGAGGCTGGTGGAAAGTACTTTGAAAAGATTTGATAAAAATATATGTACGTATAGAACAATTTTTTTTAGTTTCGCAAAACTTTCTGAGTGTCCCACGTATATAGGATGACTCTTATAACATAAAAGCGTGCTTTATTACAGATTTGAATCATATTAAAGCAGAACTAAACTATTTATTAGAAAAAGAACTTAACAAGTGCAGTCATCGAAAACTGACTAATGATTTCTTTAAATAAAAATCGATCCTTTAGATATTTTTTGTACCGATCAAATAGTTATTACAGCAAATAACAGTTTTTAGATAAATAATGAATAAGTATAGCAAGAAATCCCGCTGTGCAAATACCGTGGGTGATGTAGGGTGGAAGCACACGTTGTTGGCTTTCACTGTCACTAATAAATAAATAAAAATAAAATAAATATCTTTGGGACATTTTTTTACACAGCACCATTTAGTCTCAAACTAAGCAGAGCTTGTATTATGGGTACTAGACAATGGATATAATACTTATATTCTTTTTTTTGTAAATACATACTTATAATACATAAGCAACACCCAGACCAACAAAAACACTCATGTTCATCACACAAATATTTGTGTCCTGTGGGAATCGAACCCACGACCTCGTTATCAGCAGTCCGACACCCGAACCACTAGACCACAGAGGTCGTCAAACTAATATCATAAAATGTAAAAGTTTGTGAAGATACTAAATCACACATTAACGGCTGAACGTATTTAGATAAAGGTTGACATACAGGTAGACCATGTTCTAGATTAAAACATAGGTTTACACTTTTTATCGACATACTTACCTCGTAAATAAAATTAGTTTAATTTATTTCAAATGTAAATGTATCATCTAAAAGACACTAACATAAGCTTAAACTAATCTAGGATTAAAAGCAAAACACGGTTTAACTGCTTAATATTCAAAATAAACTGCGTTTGTATGTTTAGGCCGTGAGTTAACTCCGACAGAGCGTTTGATTCGAAACCGCGACCTTTCAAACATGTGCCTAAATCAATGGATTTTCGCTTTATTCGTTCTCTAATGTTTTGAATTTACACCCCAGATTCTTTACAGAATAAACAAACGTAATCTCTAAAATTTTGATTGCTAGGTACTTATTTTGTTTCCAACATATTTATTACTTTATTAATTTCAGAAATCTGTAAGTGCATTCCGACTATTTGACATCGAAGATGTGTTATTTTATTAACCGACGAAAAAAAGGAGGAGGTTCTCAATTCGACGCGTATATTTTTTTTTTTTTTTTTTTTTTTTTTTTTTTTTTTTTTTTTTATGTATGACCACGCATAACTTTTTACAGAGTGGTCCGATTTTGATGATTCTTTTTTTATTGGATAGGGTATATCTTGAAGTTGGTCCCATTTAAATTTCAAAATCAAAATCCACCCCTAAGGGTAGTAAAACAGGGGATGAGTGTTTGTTCACCCACTGAATTCTTACCTGTTAACCGATTCTGTTGAAACTTGACATACATAAATATAGTTCTTGACACTACGACATAATGGAGACCTGGATTTAGAGTTTAACCACAAAAAAATGAAAAATAAAACTTTTTAACAAAAAATTGAACCGACGAAAACAGAAACTGAAAAGCGAAAAATAACTAATTATGAGTCGGCGCCAAACAACCAATCAACGAAGATCATTAAATTACTTTAAATAAATAATAAAAACAACGTCACATCAAATACAACGTGAGATTTTCAACGATAAACAATAACTTTCCAAAAATGCGTTCTCCGCTCGGCCACTTCCAACTTACACGCACTATGCTTGTTAAAAGTTCGTTTGGCGCCGACTCATAATTAGTTATTTTTCGCTTTTCAGTTTCTGTTTTCGTCGGTTCAATTTTTTGTTAAAAAGTTTTATTTGTAGGTACATGTCATGTACACCATTCGAGATCATTTGCAATGTTGTGTTTATTTAATCCATAAAACTAGTTCTATTTTAATAGACTGATAACATGCACGACAGACAAAATAACAATTTCACAATTAATCGAAATTATAATATCACAAATCAATGCGCGACTGACAACAGTTCCATCCACCCGACATCCGTCTTTTTTGCGAAATGATAAGTGATTCATACTGAGTCATAGCTCTCTGATATTCTGTTATTGATATTAATATAATAACCTTGAGTATTAATAAGACCAGCTGTTTATTGTGAAAACATTTCAGACAAAATTAAGTTTTTTTTTATTAAATATGCATGAACGAAATACTAGAGAGAAGGTAATTTAATTATTTAGATAATATTTTTATATAACACTAGCTGTGCCCGCGACTCCGTCCGCGTGGATGTCGGAAAATAACATCGTGTCATAATTATGAACACAATATCTTCAAATATATTATATACATATAAGCGCCTACACAGACGATTACACTATTTACCGACTATACTATATTTTGTTTTTACGACCAACCAGCTAAGGTGATGGAATTTCATGGAATTAGCCCTAAACTCCCTCATTCTGAGAAGACGCTCGTGCCCAGCAGTGGGAAGTAATTGGGCTGATTATGTTATTCTATAACACTAACCACATCTCTTCTTATGCTGAGAAGAGGCCCGTGTCCAGCAGTGGGACTGTAATGGGCTGGTAATGTTATGTTATTCTAGAATACTAATAATATCCAGTTCATTAACTCTTCTCATTTTGAAAAGAGGGCCATACCCAGTAGTGGGACAGTAATGGGTTGACTACGTTATGTTATTCTATATTTTCTAGTTTCTCAACTCTTCTCGTTCCGAGAAGAGGTCCGTGCCCAGCAGTGGGGCAGTAGGTAATGAGCTGATTATGTTATGATAATCTATTGCACTAACAATATCCAGTTCCTTAACTCTTCTCATTCCAAGAAGAGGGCCATGCCCAGCAGCGGGACAGTGATGGGCTATGTTATGTTATTCTATATTTTCTATAATACTAATAGAATCCAGTTGTATTTTTAGGAACCTGCAACCTGCATCCAACCAACAATCATGACCTCTACTTTGTATGCAACTTAATACAATAGAGGGGTCAAGCTGTATCGCAAGATCTACTCAACCGATTCAGATAAAACATACCCTATATTTTAAGTTAGACTAATACCAATACAAATGTTAAGTTTCATTACGATCCGTTCAGCCGTTTTCACGTGATGAGGTAACAAACAGACAGACAGACAGACAGACAGACAGACAGACAGACAGACAGACAGACATAAATTTTTTAAACGATTGATTCGTGTTCTATAGCTTATTTCTAGTCCCCCTAGCCGGTTTTCGCGAAAAAAAACTCAATGTACAGACTTTTCGACCTTTACAGTTTTATTATAGTATAGATAACTTTAAAAATTATCAGAATATTTAAATCCGTCAAAAACTTCTACTTTTGAGAGTGTAATTACAATTTAAGAGTGCCGTAGCAGATGCTACTAATCTTACTTATTACCTACATTACTATAAATGCAAAAAGTTGATGCAATATTAATAAAAATGTAAATTAGTAAATACATTTATTTTAGTTACATAATTTTCATAATCATACATAATTTGGAGATCACCTTTTAAGCAAGCAGTTGCTTGTGTTATGTAACTCCGTTCTTCCACTTAAATATTATATTATCTAATAAAATTATACAAATGAATGTTAGTACAAAATTACAAAAGAAGTTTCGCCTTTAAAGAAGGCTTTAAGTAATAGAAAAAGTATACTACTTATGCGATATAAAAACGACTAAATATTCACTTACTACTCTTACTAGCCTGCTACCCGCAGCTTCACTAACATAATCATTATTATTTCAGCCGAAAGACGTCCACTCCTGGACATAGACCTCACCCAAAAGGATATGCCATAATTGCCACGCTTAGTAGCAGGCGAGTTGGCGATCGCAGTTGGTATACTCAGATAACGCTGCTGCCCATCCTCTGGTAAAACCCTTAGTTGCCTTTTACGACACTCTTGAGAAGAGATAGGATGGTGTTATTATTTTACGTCCGGCACCACACGCTTCACTAGCATGGTATGGCGATAAAAAAAAACTATCCTTTGTATAACCTAGGACAAGATCAATTTTTATGCCAAATTGCATTCAAATCCGTAGCCATTCCAACGTGTTTGAAGGACAAACAAACAAACAGTCAATTAAACATTCATACTTTACTTTCGCATTTGTAATAATAAGTTGAATAGGAAGGCTGAAGGGGAAAATCTATAAGACCATGATAAGACCTGCTGTCCTGTATGGATCGGAATGTTGAGCTACGAAAGAAATTAATGAAAAGCAAGTGCATGCAGCTGTGATGAGAATGTTAAGAGGAATGTGTGGTGTAACGAGAATGGATAGGATAAGGAATGAATATGTAAGAGGGAGGCTGAAAGTAGCGCCAGTGACAGAGAAGTTAAGTAGCAACAGACTGTCATGGTATGGACATGTGATGAGGAGGAATAAGGAGCATGTTACGAGAAAAGTTTTAAGTATGAATGTTGATGGCTATAAGAGGCAGACCGAAGAAAATATGGATGGATTGTGTGAAAGATGGTTTGAATAGAAAAAAAGTAAACACGGAGATGACGGCTGATAGAGATGTATGGAATAAAATAAAACTTTTTAACAAAAAATTTAACCGACGAAAGCCGAAACTGAAAAGCGAAAAATAACTAATTATGAGTCGGCGCCAAACGAACTTTTAACAAGCAAAGTGCGTGTAAGTTGCAAGTGGCCGAGCGGAGAACGCATTTTTGGAAAGTTATTGTTTATCGTTGAAAATTTCACGTTGTATTTGATGTGACGTTGTTTTTATTATTTATTTAAAGTAATTTAATGATCTTCGTTGATTGTTTGTTTGGCGCCGACTCATAATTAGTTATTTTTCGCTTTTCAGTTTCGGTTTTCGTCGGTTCAATTATATGTTATATAAATATATATATATACGCGTCGAATTGAGAACCTCCTTCTTTTTTTCGTCGGTTAAAAACATGCTGCGCCGACCCCAAATACATTGGAATAAGGGCAGGAGGATGATGAGGCAAGACGCGCGCCATACACTACACAAAGCTTATCTAATTCATACTTTGACGTTATTAATATTAATATTCTCTTGCAAGTAACAATCAGTTATGCTAATGTTTAACATCGGTATTTCCTAGTATTTATGCTGTGAACCCTAATTTGTCTTTTTGACCTAGGAATGTCATGTTTATTAGACATTTATAGCTAAAGGATCGTTAACAGGTAGTAAGAATTTAATGTCGTTGTAGTCCAAGGTTGTGGGTTCAAACCCTGACAAGTACCAATGTGACTCTTTCAATGTTTAAATGTACTTGCTAAGTAAATCTGACACCAATACATCATCCTCCGAGCCTTTTTTCAATTCAAATTCAAATTATAATAAAACAAAGTTTAACCGGATTAAATAATATACGCGATTTAATCCGGTTAAACTTTGTTTTATTATAATGTGTAGTGATCGCGAAAACCTAAGAAGTTATTATCAAAATCAATATCGATATTTCAAATAAATCTAATTACAGGCACTTTTGAAACGTCAGGCTCTAGTTGCACGGTTCCAAATTGGGATCGGCTCAATCATATTGAGGTCGGCTTCCAGTCTAGCCAGAAGCGTCTGAACACCAGTATTTTACACGGAGCGACTGCCATCAGACCCTCGCAACCCAGTTACTGGGTAATACTGACATTCGGTGGTTAGGCCAGTTGTCACACTTTCAGTCTTCTGACTACCCGTAACGATATAGATGCCATAGATATTCGTATAACAACCGGGACCGATATTTCAATTTATACACAACGCGAAATACAACTACAATTTGCAAAAGACGCAAGAAATTTTGAATTTCGCGGGCTGCCCCGTAGCATTCACCTTAACGGTGAAGGAAATCATCGTGAGGAAACCTGCACACCTGAGAGTGCTCCATACAGTTCTCGATGATGTGTGTAGTCCACCAACCCGCACTAGGCCAGCGTGATGGACTAAGGCCTTAACCTTCTCATACTGAGAAGAGGCCCGTGCCCAGCAGTGGACAGTAATGGGCTGGTTATGTTATGTTTTAAGTCGTAGTGGCGATGCTTGGGGAAGGTGTATGTATATCCAGCAATGCACATCTTTCGGCTGAAATGATGATGATGATGATACCTTATTGGCAGCAACATTTTTCACACTAATATTCCCCATAATATTATTACCTATTCCACTATTAAGCACGTAATTTATAAAATAAATTGACACTAATTCTTAAACTTTACAATAATGTTGACTACTACAAATATCCAAATATAAAATATATGTAGACATTCCCGTTAATGGAGTCGCTTAGATTACTTAAGATTAATAATTCTAATATGTTAAATGTCATTTATTAATGTTATTATGACATTTTTGTGAATATTTATGTTAAAAGGCTTAGGCACGTGTTTCGGTAAGTTCGATCAATCGATCAATATTTTTTCAACGACTCTTTCAAGATTATCGTTTTTTAAATATACTTATACAACGTGTATCAGAAATGCGTGGTCATATTTTAAGAGCTCATTCAGGGCATAGCATAGGACAACAACGTTTGATGGTTGAAATTGTTGAATAACCTCAACAATTTCAACCATCAAACGTCAAAAATGTCATGTTTAAATACCCGGTTGGTACTTAAACGACGTCCCCGACTTCGGTTAGGAAAATCGATTGATTATTGTGATATAACAGTTGGTTATCGTTGGTGAACACCAAAGTTCGGGTTAAACATCTGGTTTTTACATAAACATCTGTTATCTTCTGGGTGAACTTGCCCCTTAGGTGGTTTAAAATTATAAACCATGGTTTTGGTAAATTTCTTATTACAAAAGCAGGTTTATCTCATAATTTGGTTTAAGTACGGCACTAAAATTAAACCTACGCGACCCCTAGCTTAAAGATAAAGATATTTTATTTTGCAAATATGCGTACATGGTACATAACATGGTGGTAAACATAATAAACAAAGTTCAGCCATATTTTACCAGTTGGCATGCAAAAAATAAAACAAGTTAACTAATGTGAGCACGACATGAACATTGTAAGTATTTCAAATATTATTAGGTATACTATACCAGGCCCCTCAGAAAGTATTGCGAAAAAAAGTTTTTATATATGGGAGACTGGCCAGTTATAATGTTTTTCGAAAATATGATTATTTATAAGTAAAAATAAGTAAGTTCCAATTTCAAAATTTCCCTCCACATTTTTTGCGAGTTAATTCAAAGTATTGTGTCTCACTGAAATATGGATCTGCGCCGGGAACATTTTAGAGCTATGATTTTATACGATTTCAAGTGTCGCCTGAAACCGGATGAATCGTACGATAGACTTCAAATGGCATTCATGGATGAAGGCCCTTCCAAGGCAACCGTGTATCGTTGGTATAACGAATTCAAGCGCGGTCGACCAACTTTGGGGGATGACGAAAGAAGCGGTCGCCCTTTGACGGCTGTTACCGAAGAAAACGTGCTAGCAGTGAAAAATTTAATCCAAGACAATAGGCGAATTACATATCAGGAGATTCAACACATATTGAAGATTGGATCGGGAAGCGTTCACGAGATTCTACACAGCCATCTTCGCGTGAGGAGGATAGTATCACGCTGGGTGCCGCACAACCTCACCGATGCTCAGAAGCAGGCCCGGGTGGAATGGTGCCGTGATATGCTTAACAAATTTGAAGCAGGCTCGTCTCGGCGTGTTTACGACATCGTTACAGGTGATGAGTCCTGGATTTATCAATACGACCCAGAAACCAAGCGCCAGTCGACTGTTTGGGTGTTTCAAAATGAGCCAACGCCTACCAAAGTGAAGCGATCTAGAAGCGGGGGTAAGATTTTGATCGCTAGCTTTTTTAATTTGACTGGCCACTTGGTATCAATTCCCTTACGGGATCAAAGAAGCATTAATGCCGAATGGTATACTACCAACTGTTTGCCAGAAGTTTTCTCTGTTATAAGCAACAAGCGACCAAACACAGGGCTCCGCAGGCTACTGCTCCACCACGACAATGCACCTGCGCACACCGCACTCAAAACGAGGGACTTCCTGGACAGCACGCCAGTCAAACTCCTGGGTCACCCTCCTTACAGCCCTGATCTAGCACCGTGTGACTTCTTTTTATTCCCAAAAATAAAAAATCAGCTCAAAGGGATACAATTTTCGTCGCCGGAAGATGCGCTGGCTGCGTTCGAGCAGGCTGTAAACGAGGTGTCTGCGGCGGACTGGAAAAAGTGTTTTGAAAACTGGTTTAGGCGCATGAATCTTTGTATAGAGGCTGGTGGAAAGTACTTTGAAAAGATTTGATAAAAATATATGTACGTATAGAACAATTTTTTTTAGTTTCGCAAAACTTTCTGAGTGTCCCACATATAAATCATTATTAAAAGACATTATGGTGTAATAAAAAGCAAAATAAAAAATGCCAAGTCAGTAAACAAATGTCACTCGACAAAATGTTTGGATCAGCTGTTTTCTTTTTCGCGATTTCAGGGTTGGTCCCATAGTAAAAGTTGTTCAATAGCATCCCCTGAATAAGCTCTTAAAATATGACCACGCATTTCTGATACACGTTGTATACTGATCGCACTTGCGTTTGACCGCCACCTCACCTGATATTAAGCGATGATGGTGCGGTCGACGATGGTTCACGCTTGCCCAGCAAAGGTGAGAGGATGGCGGTGAAATATTTCGACCCATCCTCTCACGTGGCTACACCGGGCATCGTACCGGAACATGACTAGGTCGCTTGGCGGCACGTCGGTACCTATTTACGTAATAGATGATGTTACTCAATGGCTGTAATGTCCCTTACTGCAGGCCAAAAGCCACCTACAGTAATGGCCGTTTTTCTTGTAGGTGTCGAAAGGAGTAATAAACTTGTCTGAACTGTGGGTCAAAAGGGCTGCTCCTGCACCTGTAAAAATTTTAAATACAATCTTATTAACTGTCATTTGAATAATGTCATGTTGATGTAAAATTTCAGTAGATTTGTCATTTCTCTTTGCTCATAGCCGCGCTTTCTCCAAATCATCCATTGAACTCCAAGGCTGCATTCAGTTATATCGCTCGCCGTCGTCGGACGACGCTCGGAGCGTTCTTTGGGCGTTCGTTTGTAATCATACACTTATTATACTTTACGCTAGTATAATGAGTTTATATTTGTGATGTATGATCGCTTTGAGTAACTGAATGACCAAAGTACGCTCCGTGCGTCGTCAGGCGATATTACTGAACGTAACCCAAATAAACTCCCTAATGCATATAGGTTTAGGATTTTAAAAAAATACTCTCAATAAAAACACAAAGTCACTTACTTGAGAACAATATTAACTTAAGCTATGAATGGTTAAGTTCGTCGAATTTAATAATGAATAAAAAAATTGTAGTGTACCCATCCAGTGCATTCATTATTTTACAAAAGAGTTGTCTGAAATTACATATAGTGCTGGAAGGCGTGGGTAGGCCCCCCACAAGGTGGACAGCAACTTTAGCAACCCTAAGTAAAATTGTTTTACAGTTCAAAGGATAAATAGTCAGAGGTAGGTATAGTTCATAATTACCGATCGTTAAATCGACAGTTCGACAAACTGAGGCGATACACCGACGGTATGTTGTGTTTTATATTATAACATCAGAGTGGTGACAACGAAAAATATTATGGGTACGCGCGATAGAAAACAGTGGGTATCCATAGTGTTACGAGAAATAATGCAAGAACTACGTACGAACGAAAATCTGATACAGTAAATATAAAACAACGACGCTGGGACGTTTCTTTCTTTGTCTTTGATAAGAAAGTTATGGTAAAGTACAGTGCGTAAGTAGCAAGCGTATGGATTGTACGATCTGCAAGGTTAAGCTGCACTAGCCGCGGTCAGTCTGTGGATGGGTGACCGTTTCGTTACATACCGAGACCCCTTCGTACCTCGGAGATCACGTAAACCCGTCGGTCCTGCGCCTGATCTCTCTCCGGTCGTGTCGAATTGCCGTCCCATCGGATTATGAGAGTGAGGGAACAGAGAGTGCACCTGTGTTTGCGCACACACTTGTGCACTATAATATGTCCGGCGCAGTTGGCTAGTCTCCATCGAGATTGGCCACCGTGACCGAAATTCGGCCGGGAGGACAATATTATTATTATAACTGTGGTGAGAAACAGGTGGCTGCCCAGTAGTCAATTTTACAACCAAATCAGTAGTTTGAATGCGCGGTGATGGCGGCAAGACTGATATGTTGTTCATCTGAGTGGCATGATAGCGTGGGAGCGCATGTTCTCTCTGTCTCATTTGTTCGTTAATGTTCGATGCATCCTTATGTGCTGCTTACACTTATTACGGCCACTGCACCTGCGTGGCCGTATCAGCACGCGTAGCATGACCACTGTAGACAAGCGTTTTATCTACGAAAGAAAAGATAAAATGACAGATAAAGTACTATAAAGAAAGAAAGAAAATATTTATTTCAGTCTCGGTACAGGCGAGAGAAAAAAAATCTAAAAATAGTGTATTAACAATAAACTTAAAATGTATATGCCTGTATGAGACTAAAAAAGGCCCCCATCTCAGCATATGCTACAACACCGAAATGTTGCAGCGCTGGTTTTCGGATGGGTCCCGATAGTGAGGCCACGGGTAAAAACGAGCTAATAAATATAAATACAGTAAACCTAAATTATGTATTATTGTATTAGAGACAAATGTGACAATTAGTTAGGCAATGCTTTAGAATAATAAAATAAACATCATTTAACGTGTGCCAGGTGTGCCTCCACCTTTAGATCCGCATCATTTGTCCATGACATGACAAACGAAGGGACGCCACGCCAATGCGCAAAAGGCAGGGTTCCAAGACAATATAGTATACAATGTAGTTTTGTCTATTCTTCCGTAGACAAATCTCTTGTCTACAGTGGTCATGCTACGCCTGCAGACAGCCTGGTATCAGAGCGGCACAGTGTACTCACAGTTAATTAGTATACATTTTAGGTTTCCTTACCTACATTACTTAGCCTACGCCGTATGTCCGTCCGTCTGTCTGCACAGGGCTATATAATAGGCAGCCAGTTGAAATTAACACAAATTACTATGGCCTCTATATCATGACAAATACTGAAAATAATAAACTAAAATTCACATGTTACAAACTTAGAATAACAAAAAACTATTTTGTTGGTCTGAGGTTACAAACACCTACACTCGGAGTAGGTAAAACTATCAGAGTGCTAATTTTTCAAAGTTTGAAACTTACGTTATTGCTATCGAAAACGTTACCGAATGCGTCAATTATCATTCAAAGTTATTAAGGGGCCGAATCCCGTAATTCAATAAAAATAAATGCGAATCCCGCTCAAAAACTACTCGCTCTATGGCACTGAAATTAAAATACGTGTTACTCAAGGATAGGCTTGACAATATTATTAAGTCCAAAACATGAATGCACTTATTTGGCTCGATCATAAAAAAATCCAAACATACCTCGAAAACTGTTTATTTTCAAACAGTTTCCTAAATATATCCAACATATATTGGTATTTTGGTATGATATTTTACCTAAATATTGTTTCATTATTTTGAAATAATTTTACTAAGCCATTTTATCGAAAATACACATATTTTCTGAGTAATATATTTTTTTTCGCTTAAATGCACTTTCATTCGGAATGGTGTCAACTTCATGCCGCACTACTCTTTCCCGGCAAGCCTCGTATTTTGCATCGCGCTCACTCTCATTCCGCGGCGTTCTGGGCCTTAAAATAAGATTCAAAATCATTTCGGCTAGCAAAAATCCTTTACCGTGCCGTACCGTTGGTGAGCGTTAACCATAATTGTGCCTGAACGATATTAGACTTGCTATTAATTAGTATTACACATAACATAAGATCACGCCTGTATTTCCCTAAAGGCGTAGGCAGAAGTGTATAGTACACCCACATTTCGCTAGTTATGTTATCAGTCACATGTAATAGGGGGCGAGCCTATTGTCATTAACCGGTCACAAATCCAGACTCCAAGCTTCTACCGAGAGTTTTTTTTATGACAAAACTCAATAACACTTTGCCCGACCTGGGAATCGAACCCAGGACCTCAAGTTCAGCAGTTGCACTTGCGACTATTCCTTCATCAACAAAATGTCGGCGTAAATCAACGACGTCAATATATAGACACGCGATCTCATATAAGCAGCATGTTTCAAATTCAGTTGACGCAACCGTTGATAAAATTTACGTGTGTTCGCGAGACAGCTGTCAAGTGAACTAATGACAGATGACAGTGTGGTTCCGGAACCACAACTTTGTGTAACCATGTTGTTCTTTTGAACAGCACATCTAGTACGTAGTACAAATTTTATCTATTTCAGGATACACGGAGCGAAAAGATTAGCATTGTAAGTGAACAAGTTAAATAAATAATGAGAACTCAGAAGCTAGCGTTAAATTAAGATAGAAGTCGGAATTAAGTATTCATACCTACATTAGATCAAACTTACGATCCTTAAGGCTCTCACAAACTGATGCGAAATACCGGCGATACCGGTTTTCACACATTGCTGCGATATTCCGACCGGAATTCCAGTAGGTAAACTGCATATTTAGCGGTCGGTATTTAGCATTTAGCGTTTTTTTATTTATTTATCACGTGTACAGCCATATCACATACTTTAGAATAATCAGTACGCAGATTTAAACAGTATTTTGTCTGATGTACATGACAATAACGGCGTACATAACACTTATAACTAGTTGGTTATAAAGAACTACATAATTTGCCAAAGAAAAGTAAAAATGAGAAGAATTTTATACGTGAATAACTGCATACGTTAACACTAAAACAAATATAAACCTAAGCTCAGAATAAATGATTAAAAACAAGGTACCTATATTTCGCTGCTGTATAGTGGGATATCACTTGCGGTATCATACAAAATGTACGGTCGCACGTCGGTGACAATAACAGTTTGAAATTGGCAGAGCCTTTATTTCGTGAGCAGCAAGGGTGGTTTTCTAATTCAAGTGTTACCACTGTTATGCAGTCAACTGTACTACTTGGGAATAGGTATCACAAATCACAATACATACATAACATCACGCCTGTTTTCCCCGAAGGGGTAGGCGGAGGTGTATAGTGCACCTACATTTCGCCTGTTATGTTATCAGTCCATATAATAGGGGGCGAGCCTATTGCCTTTAACCGGGTACAACTCCAGACTCCGGGCTGATATCACAATGAATTCTACTTTTGCGGTCCAATAATACCGACTGGTATTTCACAACTATGTATACGATTGCATGTGATGTCATACAAAATTTTTTATGAACAGAAATGACTAAAATGCATTGCGAAAATCCGGCCGGTACTTGCGGCTGCCATGGCGATGCAGTGCGTCGGGAATGTTTGCTGAAGCTCACACGGATGGCTTTCACACGCCATCATGCGTGAGAAAGCGGCTTCCTTACTGCAGCGCTTACGTAACACTCGGAACAGCATCCTGAAAATGATTGTTGAAAGACCGGACTGTTCCATTCAAAGACACTGGGTGGAGGTCGCTATAGGCACACGTAAATAATTTTTTGTTACAGTAATATAAGTACTAACAACACTAATATAGCAAATAAGCACAATCTGTTACTAACTCATTACTAACAACTTATGGGCAAATAAAAATATATAAATAAAAAAATAAATAAAAAAAATAAAAAAATGAAATAAAGCAATTTTATTTTATTTCACTATCTGTGTGTGAGAGCCTTAATAACGTCAGGTATTATGAAGTTCAAGAGATTATTATTCTGTGCTTCCAGTCAAGCATAGATTAATAAGTACCAAAATGATAAAAATATATTTTTGAAGCTATATTTTGTTACTCGATGTATTCTCTCGACATTTTGGCGACACTTTTTCAAAGATGTTATTCTTCTTCTGTGTCGATATGAGCTATACAATGATAATAGCTAAAGCCGTGGGAAAAAGATTAGCCAGTCAGCATGTTGGTAGCGGCTGGCTAATCTTCCATTCAGCTGGCTTCATAATCTCCGTCTCTTTCTGCCTGCTATAAATCTTGCAAGTCAATTTAAAGCCATTTCCTGTTATCCAAATAGGCTGAACATCTAAAATAAAATGAAAAATAAATAAAAAAAGCTTTTAATAATTCCTTACAACAAGAAGGTTGTTACGAATTTTCTTATTAAGAAAATAAAAGTCTTCCAGACGATACCAATAATTTTTTCCGAATATTTTTTTCTTTTCAGTTACGTACGCATAGATCAAGCCACAGGATCAAGCAGTAAATAATGTAACCCTTCCTAATTACGGCTTTGTCGTAGTCGGATAAAAACGTTGACTATTAGTATTCCATTATCAAAGGGTAAAAAGTACTGTCGAAAGAAAGGAGACCTTTTGCCGAAAATCGTATACGCCAAACTACCAAAACACCTGACAAAATCGTGCCGTCGCGTCGTGCCGTCCGTCACAACGGAAACGTTAACCAACCAGTTTGTACCAGTTAATCGACCAGCGGATCTATTAGCTTGAAATATTCCCCACATTAGCATAACTTATGCCCCTGTCTCTGCCCGCTTGACATCTCTATCTTGTTTAACTTTAAAAAAATAGATGTCATCTAGCATTTGTGGTTTTAAAATATTATGGTATGCAAAATGTCTGTGGTATTTTTTGTGGTATTGTAATCGGTTGTTATTTGACAGGTTGCTTTTAGGATTGATTATGTTTATAATTATTTATGTGTGGACATCGAAATTTATAATGGTTTAGTAGCTATACATTGGCATCTTTAGACATATTCAGCATAAATAACAAATCCTACTATACCTAGTTAGTTTCAAATTCATAAAGATATTGACGCTTCTTTCAAGAGGCAGGTCTGACAGACCCTACCAATTATGCCAAGGGCTTAAAAAAATAAAGCCAAGTCCACTCCTGGCCTACCACACCACAATGTCGGGTGAATTTTCAAAAAATCTTAACAAAAATTTAGAAAGTCATTATTCTCTTTAGTTTTTTAACACTATAATAGGTAGTTCCAATTGTTTTTATTCTTGTGATCTTATCTAATGTTACCTAACTGTCATTACTGATAGTTAGTTAGTTAGTCGTGAACGTGTGCCGTCTGTCGGGACAGGTTAGCTCCTACATACAATGGCAACTCTTTTTACGTTTATTCTAAAGGCAATATTCTTACTTTTAAACTATTGTTTAAAAGCCCGGAGTCTGGATTTGTGCCCGGTCAATGGCAATAGGCTCGCCCCCTATTACATGGGACTATAACATAACTGGCGAAATGTGGGTGTACTATTACACCTCTGCCTACCCCTTCGGGGAAATACAGGCGTGATGTTATGTTATGTGTAAGCTATTGTTTATTTCAGACATTAACCTACATTATACTCACATTATTTGAATAAATTTGATGTAATAAACAATAACCTATTTTAATAAGAGTATATCCATGGAGTTTCGTGTCGGTTCTTCTCCATAGGACCCACAATTTGGAACCGTGCAACTAGAGCCTGACGTTTCAAAGGTGCCTGTAATTAGGTTTCTTTGAAATAAAAAACATTTGTATCGAATTAAATTGAATTAGTGACAGTGCATAAACATTGTTCCCGGAACCACACATCAATTTGCACTAGACCTAGTTTAATTCCCATCGCTAATATTCCACAAAACGTAATCAATTAGCTATGAAGTTAACATCAAACGACGTAGTGTTAGTCGAGTTACCGGCGTCTACAGAAAAACGTACAAACTGACACATCTCGCAATATTGTGCGACCACGCCCGCTTCCGATGGACAACACTAGTGCTGGTGTAGACTAGAGAACTGTTTAGAGTAGACACAATGTTAGGCCCGTATTACAGAAGCTTCCTCAAGTACAGTTTAAACTCCAATCACCTGATCACTACTTAAGGATAGAATCGTTACTTGAGTATCGGTCTTATTCCAGAACGGTAATTATAAATTTTAATTCAACAACATAACACATGAATTTGACCTGAAATATAATAGAAATCTCTACTCAAGCGTAGTCTGGACCACACTAGAGTGATTATAGATCAAATCTCAGCTCAAATACCGAAACAGGTGACAGTATAAAACAAAACTAAACTCAGCTGAACTGTGATCAACAAATCTCTGCTTGAGGAACGTTCTAAAATCAAAGCTCAACTTTAAACTAGTTTTAAACAGAGATCAACGCTTGAGTATCCTTCTGAAATACGGGCCTAAGAATCGTTTCTGAATAAATTGAATTGAATTGAATTGACATCGACAATTGCTGATTATGGCAATATTTTCCTATTTGTTGAAGAAATCCACGTAAAATAAAATAAATGTTTGAAGCACCACTCAGAAGCCAGAACACAAAATATGGAGTTACAATATTTGGTGTTAATTGCGCCAAACTAGTTCACAAAGTTTGGATGCAGTATGCAACACCGCCTTCCAGTGAAAATGCGAGTGCAACGTGAGGATGGTGCTGCATACTGCATCCAAGCTTGGCTAACTAGTTTGGCGGAATTAACACTAAATATTGGAACTCCATAATCAATTTTGTGTCATTTCTGTATGCCTAATTTCATTTTTTACAACAGAACACAATTTAACAAGTTTATTTAACGAGAACTAAAGTAAAATTGAAATACAAACGCATATACGTAAAAGAACCAAAGTGGAGGATATCGGTAATCTCATAGCTAAACATAAGTGGCTTTAGGCAGGACACTTGGTTAGATGTGATGTGGTAGAATAATCCCTAACAAAATGGTGGCCAAGAAAGGGAAAAATTAATGTCGGAAGACCGGTGGCAAGATAGGCTAGTGACATGATCCATTTTGTCGGAAAACCCTGGACAATATTGGTGCAAAAACGGTAAAGATAGCATAAAATGAAGGAGGCTTATACCCTGCAGTAGATTGAAAAAGCTGCGAATCATGATGATGATGATGAAAGTAGAATTGCCGGAAATTGTTACCCTAGACACAAAAATTGGGCATCAGAAGAAAAAAAGAGGTGAGTGGTGACATATTTACATGATGGTTCTCGATAAATCGTTTATGGTAAATTTTTCAGGTATCCCAGGCAAAAGTTACCTTAGTATTTCTGATCAAACTATAGCTTAGGTTAGTCGTAGGGTTTGCAAATAATGAAAGATAAGTATAATCTGATTGCCTTCAAGGGTCGAGTGAATAGGTTTTTGCTCGGTTCATCATTAACCGCACCTGCAATTGCCGGTTGTCTTGAGAACTAACGAAGATATTTTATTTTATTATGTAATTTTAGGTGCGGTCGACCGTACGTCAGTGGTAACAGTTTGGCTCTGGCGGCGCCTTTATTTCGTAAGCAGTACGGCGGTTTTTCAGACTCGGGTGTTGCCACTGTCATACGGTCAACTATACTTTTTAACCGACTTCAAAAAAAGGAGGAGGTTATGTATTCGGCAGGTTTTTTTTTTTTTTTTTTTTTTTTCTTGTATGTACACCGATTACTCCGAGATTTGTGGGCTGATTTACGTGGTTGTTTTTTTACTATTTGGTAGAGGAAGCCCGCGCGGTGGTCCCATATCAATTTTATTGACTTAGGTTGAGCAGATTTTTAACCAGCTTCAATAAATCATTTTTTTTTTTAGTTTCGCGTATCTAGATGATCTGCTCATTGGTTCGTTTTTCTGAGAATTCTTGGCCGATATACGTGTTTTTTTTTCACGATAGTAATTGGATGTTTGGAAGAACATGAGCGAGACTTTGCCCAGCAGTGGGATAGCAAAGGTTAATAAAAAAATGAATAACTCATATTGGTTATATAAACATTTATGAATCAACCCTCGCAATCATCAACTAAAAAGTATGAAATAAAAACTTTTTAACAAAAAATAAAACCGACTTCAAAAACCTTAACTAAAAAGTAAAAAATAAACATTGTATGTATTTTAAAATCTTAACATAAACCAAGATTTTGAAGGCGGCGCGTGATTTTCATGTACGTTCACATAAACTGTTTTTTCTATAGATATGCAATCGACTGTACATTATATTTACATGACGCAAAGGGTCAATCACGCGCCGCCTTCAAAATCTTGATTTATGTTAAGATTTTAAAATAAATACAATGTTTATTTTTTACTTTTTAGTTAAGGTTTTTGAAGTCGGTTTTATTTTTGGTTAAAAAGTTTTCTTATTTTTTGTATCGACTGTCCTTTCTTAATTTTTTACCTATGTGTTTTTTTGGTTTTACTTTCTATGTAACCCCACCTATAGGTTGCCTGCTTGTGTCTATCACTGTGTTTTAAATGTTGCGCGTCGTTAACTGTGACAATAAACTATTTTTCTTTATTTCTTTCTTCTTTCTTTCACCTTCGCTTAACTTCATAGGATGCATTTAAAGAGCCTCCACGAGTGATGATATTTAATTGATCGTACGGCACACCCTGGGCAGTCAGCCCCGTTACTAACCTGCTGACTGGTTAATCTTTACACCACGACATGAGCTATTATCATTATGAATCTCACGTCGACGCGACAGAAGAAGTTGAGGTGGCGATCAAAGACAAGACTATTAGGGATAAAAAAGGTGTTTTCAAGCAACCAAAGTCCTTGCATAAATCAGAAACTTTTCTAGGATTTCCTACAGTATCTGATCTGAAAACTGTATAATATGGAAATCCACTTTTTGAATTATTTTTTTGTTTTTCATACCCAACTTATATTTCCAACATTCCTATCTATTCATTCGCAGTTCTACAACTGAACGCTGATGCCTCGAAATGGGTGCTTCCGATGGCGAGGCAAGATGGCCGCCGTTCACTTCCGGTGCACGTCAAATTTCGCCGAAAGCCCGTTTGATGTGCCAAAGCTGTTTTTCCTTCAATATTTATTATATCATCTAATAGTTTGTTAAAACTTAGCTTGTATTTTTTATAGAAAAAAATATTTTAGTGAATCAGAAATATTTTTCAGTTTCGGTGAATAATAATGACTTATTAGTCCCATTATTAATAACTTATTAGTCATTCTTTTTGCCAGTAGATACATACCAGTAATGTGGGTACTTATTTTAGAGTACTTTTTTAGTGACATAAATTCTACCTTACATGTACCTACACATACCATAAACTTCAGTATAATAACTTAATAAGTGATTGCGCGCTGGTTCGGAATTACACGAGGATAGAAGTAAATTTTATATTTTGAAGCACAACACAATAAGTTTATGACCGCACTAGTGCTTTTTTAAA
This sequence comes from Asteroscopus sphinx, assembly GCA_949699075.1. Classification (NCBI taxonomy): domain Eukaryota; kingdom Metazoa; phylum Arthropoda; class Insecta; order Lepidoptera; family Noctuidae; genus Asteroscopus; species Asteroscopus sphinx. The sequence goes on from OX453029.1 coordinate 7,148,022, forward strand.
TTTCAGCAAAGAGTTTTTATGTCTAAACAAAATTAAACATTTTTGTGAATATATCAACTGCATTAATTAAAATAAGATAAATAAACATTTCATCTCATCAAATCATTTAATTTTGTCCACATAATTAACATAAATTAGTGTTATAAAACAAAAAATAAATAAAATAAATAAATATTTTTTGGGACATTTTTACACATCACCATCTAGTCCCAAACTAAGCAGAGCTTGTGCTATAATAAAGACATTTATTTTATTTTATATTAGGCTGTTTGGCGGCTTCGATTACAGAAACCCGCGCGCCATTTTTCACTAATTTAATATTTGTCGAAACATGTTTATGTATTTTTCCTCGCAAGTGTATTGAAAAACGTCGTAATGAAACGCGTAAGCAATGTTCATTATACTCTCGGCTTTAGTACGTCCTCGTCTTCAGCTCGGGCTGCAATCCAGCCTCGAGTATAATGAACATCTTAGCTCACTTGTATCATAATGTACTATTATCGTAAAAAAAAATCATAAAACAAAAATCACGCCTGTATTTCCGCGAAGGGGTAGGTAGAGGTGTAATAGTACACCCAGATTTCGCCAGTTATGTTATAGTCCCATGTAATAGGGTAGAGCCTATTGCCATTGACCGGGCACAAGAAAAAAAACACTATAAATAACGCGTACAGTCTAGACTAGAGGTCTGTTGGTTAGTAGTACAAAAGGCGGAGAAGGTGCATCACCTCACCGCATGCAACTTTGATTTGTATGCAGCTTGGAACCTAGGATTAATAAAAAAACCGGCCAAGAGCATGTCGGGCCATGCTCAGTATTATAGGGTTCCTGATTACAAACGAATCAAATCGAATATTAATCATTGCTATTTTAGTTTTTGCAAACAGCGCCACCTAGCGCTGAATTTAAGAAGCTAAATCAATATAACACAATGTTACTTTTTGTGGTTTTTTAAAATAGGAAGTAACTAAAGGAGCATTATTTGCTATGAGCATTTTTATCTAAGGTCAACGACCTTTGAACTAGGACGTCTTAAGTATTTTGCAGATTTCTCACTATAACTCAAAAATTTATTATCATATTATACTCAAAATAGTTTTAAAAGAGAGTTTTTGTAAAGGTCTATCAATGTGGAAGATTATAAGTTTTTATGTTGCATAGTTTAGAAATGGCAGGGGGAGGGACACATTGCAAACCACTTTGGTGGGCTGTATTTCACAGATGGTATACCTGATAAAAAAGTTATGTATGAAACATTACCTTCATTTTAGTAGACCTATTCAATGATACCCCACACGAGGGGGTGCAGCGAAAAAAAAATTTCCATCCCCATTTCACATGTATGGGCGCCACCCCTAAAATACTTAATCAAGATTTTTTTATTCTTTTAAAATCTATATCTAGACCATTTTTTAACAAAATTTCATTTACTTATGTTTATAACTGTCGAAGTTATTAAGCTCTAAAGGATTAGGACAGACGGACAGACGGACAGACGGACAGACAGACAGACGGACAGACGGACAGACGGACGGACATGACGAAACTATAAGGGTTCCTTGTAGGACTTCGGAACCCTAAAAAGCGGACGGAATCTCGCTAAGAAAAGATAGAAGCACTTAATTTTTTCCTAAACCCACTATAATTTTTACACCATTTTAACACACCAGGTATATAATTGTTATGTTATTAGTAATACTACGACAATGACTACCGTTAGGTTTTATTCGACCGAGGGTTTTTCTATAACAATATTTTAACGCGAGTCGGTAACACTTCAAAAAACAACAAAATTAATGTGCAATACAATTTCAACAGCAATCTGATAATGAGACCAGCCATTACTAATTACATACATACAATACAATACAACTATTCTAAGTACCGCCAGCAAAAGCATACGTCCATTATAGTAATAAAACGATTCATTAGATACTACCACAGGAATCTTAGTAAGACCATAGATTTGTCATTGAAAACCGAAATACAGGCTTTGCCTAGTTCGGTTACAGATGCAGATTTATTTGTTTGCAAAATATGTTACCAAACTGTTATTTGTAATATAGTACTAAGTTTTTTGGAATAAATAAATAAAAAATGTACGAGGACCGTTGTCATCAAATTGTCACTCTTAAAAAAATATTATATATAGAAGAGGCCCGTGCGGAGCAGTGGGACAGTAATGGGCTGATTATGTTTTATGTTTATGTGTTGCCCTTTCTTGAATGTGAAATACATGCGACAAAAAAACACTGACGTCCCATACAAAAACCTTATTTATCGCTAAGGTTCTGGTACGGAAAGTCAAATTTTGTCAAATTTTCATCTGACGACCCATGTTTCTTAAGAAAAGTTATTTAGTTTTATTGGTAGAAACTACCTTGAAAAAATTTCGACTGTTATTGTTTTCATCCTGCATAAATCTACACAGATAAAAAAGTATTGTAAAAGCAGTTGTTAGAAAAATATCACAATCACCATGGTTAACAAATAAATTAGTAATCGATATTAGGCGTTGTCCTAATAAAACGCGACTACGCGGCCTTCGCAAGTTCGCGCAATATTTTTTTGTGCGAGCCCGCGATTAATCGTACAGGCACACCCTGGCCACTCAATACATTAAGAATGCTAGCACCGCCTACATACGCAAGCTGACGTCTTATACAAGCACGCACACACTTGAATGAATAGGGTTGCTTGCCGCTTGAAATGCCGACTGCGTTCCAAACGCTTCTCAGTAGTTCTCAGAGATGGCGTTGACATTTGGGCCCTACGTCCCGGACCCGAGCCGAGGCACTTGATAGCACGAGCGGTTGGTAATGATACCTATCGAATTATCGATGTATTGTATGATGAATATGATATATTAACGAAGCTTGGTAATAAAATTAAATCTGAAAGCATTACAATTTATAATAATTTATATTTCTCTTATCATAAGTACGTAATTTTACAGTAAACAATCTCTCACTATAGTTGTAAAATTAAACTCTCGCGGTAAGTAGATACCTACCTTTAATAAAATACAATAAATAGGTACCCAAAGGAATCTGCTTTCAAGCAGCTTTTATGTTACTAACAAAATATGGATACCTAATTTGATCCAAAATAAAGATTATATTATTATTATTACAAGCAAATAATTTTTTCCTTTTTGTCATAACTGGCAAAGTACAAAAAAATCGTTTAATTGTAAAATTAAATGCTCGCTGTTCTGTAGTTCTACCTATAAAGGTTTTATTGTGGCTTACCTTATTTCATCCTTCGGAAATCGATAAAATCTTCTGTTTCCTTGTCTAGATGTAGACACACATCCGTATAAAGCACAATACACTACCATTTTCAATTAAAATATAACTACAAACACCAAAAAATATATTGCGTAACGCACTCGACTGGCGATTGATATCCATTGAATATTGCAGCCCAACTTGCCGCTAAACTGAGGGCACGTGCAGGGCGCGGGTGAGGAACTTAAATTGGCGGGGGGCGGTGAGTGGCCGTTCTGTACGTAGTACTATTAGATATTCTGTGGTACAGGTGTCGAATAGGTGTCATAATTAGCATTCGCACGATAATCCGCGATAATGTCATGTCATGAACAAAATGCACGAACAGAATTCGCGCGAGCTTGCGATGGTCATAGAATAGATAAGTTATGTAGTTTTGATTTTTGTTATTCTGTTTTACACTTGTTTTTGTCCACTAAATATATCAACATCTCTCTATCGCTCTGAGGTTTGCTGTAAGAAAACACATTTTTGAGTTAAGCTCGCCTATGTACATAAGCTTTCCTACTACATATAACAATAATGTGTATATACAACGACGACGACTGTGGTCTAGTGGTTCGAGGGTCGGACTGCTGATCACGAGGTCGTGGGTTCGATTCCCACAGGACAAAAATGTTTGTGTGATTAACATAAGTGTTTGTGTTGGTCTGGGTGTTTATTTTCTTATGTATTTTACGTATGTATTTAGAAGAAAAAAAGTACATAAGTATTTAATCCATTATCTAGTACCATAGCACAAGCTCTGCTTAGTTTGGGACTAGATGGTGCTATGTAAAAAATGCCCAAAAAATATTTATTTTTATTTATTTTTATATGTGTGTACAATAAAGTATAATAATTTAATAATGATCGTGTTGTCGCTTTCTATTAGGACAATGCTTTAAATGGGCTTTCTTCCTAGTCAGAACTCCTAACATAGTACCCTATAGTTACTTTTAACACCCACGGGAAGTGAAGAGATGGCCTTTATTTTGTAGTGAAACGCACATACTTTTACACGTTATTGTGCCTTCTATTTCCTCACTATGATATATATGGTACAGACATTCACAGAGTTTCATATATCATCGAGTACGGTCAGACAATAAGTGTTCAATAGAATCAAAGAAATTCCGACGGCCCGTTACTAAAACTGAGGGTAGGCACAAAAGGTTAACTGCAGCGGAAATTACGTCATCCACACCTTGTTTTGTTGACTATACCTTTTGAATGGTTGGTTGTATGTAAGATGTGACGAGTTATATTATTTTGAAAATGATTTTTGTGTTTGTTGTTGCCAAGACCAATAAAATTAATTGAGAAAGGTTTTAGTTACGATTCCAATAAATCTAGACAACATGACAATGTCTGGTTGAAGCAAAAATCATGTTTTTATTAAACAATAAATAATAATTTTATTTTTAGTAAAGACTAGCTTTTACCTGTGGTTTTACTACCGTGGCTTATAGCATATACATAACCCACGGAGACCGTGCATTTTCCCACAGTATAAAACCACGTCAGTCTCTTGCTGCGTTGCTCCGTGAAAGAAAAACGAACCAACAAACACACTTGCACTAAGAATATTTTATTATTGACCTTTATATTCTCTGGCAATCGAAGATAGTTATCTTGTCTAGACGTCTTGATTGGAAAGATAAATCGGTTACTATATTTTTCATTTGAAAAACTATTGGCAGGCCGTATTAATTTATATTAATGACGATTCAAAGAAGTAAATTCAGTGATTGGCAGTTTATGAAACAAAGTTTATTTTAATCTGTAATTTTAGTCTCCAGCGGCCTGATGGTTATTTTCTTTACATTTTAGTTACAAGAAGGGCACCCGCGGCTTGTCTTGCGTGGATATCGTTTAGCGCGGATCCCTCTCTGGAACTGTTTACCTCCCGGGATAAAAAGTAGCCTAATTCAGGATATGGTCTATCTGTATGCCAAATTTCATCCAAATCTGTTCGGCCGTTACAGCATTAAGAAGTAACAAACATCGACATTGGTGTCGATTCTCTTGTTCACGAACTAAACTTATTTTAAACTATCGCTCTCTTTTACTAAAAGTAGATACAAGAAAGGGATAGCAACCATTTTAGAACTGTCAAATTAGTTTACGTGTTACATTTCTTTGTATTTTAGTGGGCACGTTCCGAGATCACGACTAAACTTGTATGGAAATTTTAATTCCGTCTAATTTGACAGCTCTAAAATGATTGCCATCCCTTTCTTGTATGTACTATTTGTAAAAGAGAGCGATAGTTTAAAATAAGTTTAGTTCGTGAACAAGAGAATCGGCACCATTCACAAAAATTCGCATTTATAACATTATTGTGATATATTTTTGTTGTATTTTCATTCAACTGTTCTTGGAGGAATTTTACATTTTATTATAATACGATGTAATTTTCTCTCACAATCTAAATAGAACCACAAAATTAGCTGTCAATCATTAATTGAATGCAAGCAATAAACTTTATAAAACAAATACAATAAAATGTTAACGTCTTGCATAGCACCATCCCCTTGAGGTGTAAACGATCAAAACACGCAATCAGTCGTCTCATTCAGCCGCATAATGCCGTACATCTTTTAACACTTCTTCGCTTTTGTATACCACCGTCCTTTTGTGTGGCACCTATTATCGAAATATGAGGGACATTCATTAACAGATTAATTTTCGTGGAGAGTTATTTTGTTGTTGAATTGTGGTCTAAGTTGAATAAATCAGGTTGGAAAACATATTATTTATTACGAGTAGCCCGGAAAATATGACAGCAGTATCAAACACTTTGTGTTATAGATAGATTAAAAAAACCGGCCAAGTGTGAGTCAGACTCACGCAGTAAGGATTCCATACCACCCATCGACCTGATACCCCATAGAAACTGATTTAATTTACGAGAGTTCATCAAAAGACATCAACGATCGTGTGCGAAATATGAATTTTTGCATCTCTTTCTTACGCAGGTACCACCACATATGTCTATGTTTGCCCTATTTTTAGTATTTTTTGCTAAACTACATAGTATGCCCTATAATCCAACCACGTTTGAAGCTGGTATGTATTACCGTTTTAAAGATTGAACAGGAACAAAAACGTGGAAAAAAATGCATTTTTTCGAGGTTTCTTGTATCGGATCCCCCTTTTGTTTTAGATTTTATTTTATTTTTAGTAATAATTTCTTAGGTTTTAGCGATCACTACACATTATAATAAAACAAAGTTTAACCGGATTAAATCGCGTATATTATTTAAATTGGTTTCCCTGACGTTTCGAAAGCTTTGCAGCATTTCGTGGTCGCAGGTAGACTAAGCGACTTAATATACGCGATGTAATCCGGTTAAACTTTGTTTTATTATTTTTAGTAGTTGGCGCGATAGGCATCATAGTACCACATATTCTGTGAAAATTTCAACTGGATATCTATTACCGTTACAAAGATATAGCCCTGTGACAGACAGACGGACGGACAGCGTAGCAAGAGTAATAGGGTCCCGTTTGGCACCTTTTGTGTACGGAACCCTAAAAAAGACATGTCAGACAAAAAAAAAAACAAAATACCTAGCTAATTTTTTTATTGTTTCAATTTTAAGTTTTCATTTTATTATTTTTAACGCATTTACGCATGCGAAGCGAAATCTAACGATTTCAATTGTGGTTAGATTTCGCTTCGCATGAGTAAATGCGTTAAAAATAAGAAATTAATTAGTAAGGGTAGGGTATATCTATACGACTTTGAATTAACTGTAAATTTAGTCGAGTCGGTTAAGAAACACTGTTTTTTAATAAGCTATCGCTGACGTCACCCACAAACGTACAAAGGTGGAGGTTAATTTCGATACCACGAGCAGTGTTCACGGTAGCTTAGTTGCTAAAGCACTGGCGTACTGAACCAGGAGTCGCAGGTTCGAATCCTGCTCGTGAGCGATTTCTTTCCAAAATTTAAATCGTTGTTTATGTTTTCATCTCAAATATTTGAAACCCCCTAACATTTTACCAAGGAAAGCCTTTTGCAGCCACCCATCATTATTTATCTGTTTGACAAGTGTCCAAAACTAGTCTCCCCAAGGACTGTGGAGGACTGTTCAAAGGCCTAAATGAAGGCCAAAAGAACTTATGGTTTGCAACTGGAAACTGATTGTGACATTTGGAAATCATACTACGGCTCGATTTCGCTTATCACGGCCAAACATTTTGTGGACGAGGACCAGATAGGTACATTTTGTTGTCATTTGTAAACTGATTTTACAATTCTTCCATAATCCTGCATTTCCTTTGTACCGAACTTGGCCTCTTTTTCACATTTATGGTTTTGATGTACAGCAAAAAATGTTTAATAAATATTTTTATTTTTATCTATCTACAAGGTGTTATTGAAATAACTAAAAACCTCTTAAAGGGTACTTATACTGATGGGACCAACCCTGAAATCGCAAAAAAAAATCTGCTGTCCCCTGCATTTTTGTTCACATTGTGACACTGTTCACATTGTGACACTGTTCACATTGTGACACTGTTCACATTGTGACACTGTTCACATGATTATCATGTTGTTCAGGGTTGGTACCAGAGCAAAAGTTGTTCATACTGATGAGTACAGTAACCCCTTAAGAGGATTTCAGTTATTTCAATAACATGTTGTATATGGTCCTATGAAGTCCTTAAAAAGAAGCAAATCCTTACAAAAAATCCAAAAAAATCTCAGAAGCTCAAAATTTTGGCAAACAAATATTTTGTCTTTAAAATTCCCGACAAATAAATCGCATTGACAAGTCTGTCAGTGAACAGGCATCTTTACCCAGTATTGGGGCGCAACCTGACCCGTGCATTCACACGACCTGCACAATCAATCCACGCTATTGTGTCTGATAATGTCTGTAATAACGTTTTATTAATTTATTGATGTGTATGAATGGACTGTTTATCTTCGCGTGAAAGTCCGTGCAGGAAAAGCACGTCGGTAGATACCTTAATTCGCAAACCGGCCAACTCCATTTTGTACTAGTTTTCAGATAACATTTTTGTTTGGACCTCTTCTAAAACTATAACGCGTGTTAAATTAAAATAATAACTAGCGATAGGACTAATTGTATTTTTTAACCTGAATCATTCGAGTCAAAGTGATCGTTGATTCGCATCACGATTCGAGTTGATTCGACTCGGTCGGCAGTATCAAACACGCGGTTCGCACCGCGTGTTCGTGCGACGCGTATGTTCTAATGTATCGAGCCGACTCGAGCCACCGAGTTGGCCACAAACAGCGAGCCATCTGAGTCAGCGAGCGGCGTCGAATCGGGCGAGTCATGTGATTGATCGAGTTGATTCGTATATACGAATCGTGGCGATTTCGCACCGCCTAATATTTTTTTCTCACTTGAACTCGTAGTTCGCAGCTATTTGCTGCCTCATTTGCTCGCTTACCGCCACTTACCCGGGAGAGCGAGTTACCGAGCCGAGCGAATCAACTCGGTTTTAAAGAAACACAATTCGAATCAACGAGTTCAAAGGATAACTCGAGTTATTCGAGTTAAATGATTCGAAACGCCCATCGCTAATAATAACTCCAATATTTACTCATCATATTTATAAGTATTCTACATCATCCTCCGAGCCTTTTCCCAATTATATTGGGGTCTGCTTCCAGTCTAGCCAGAACATCAGTATTTTACACTGAGCGACTGCCATCAGACCCCCGCAACCCAGTTACTGGGTAATACTGACATTCGGATTAGACCAGTTGTCAGACTTTCGGGCTTCTGACTACCCGTAACGACAGCCATAGATATTCCTATCACAAATGGGACCGATGAGGCACGCACGGAGGGGTCTCGATGTGTAACGAAACGGTCACTCATCTACAGACTGACCGCGGCAAGTGCAGCTTAACCTTGCAGATCACACAATCCGCGCAGTCGTTGCTTCAATACGAGCCCCTTATACTATTAGTATATCTACATAATTGTGCAATTATTTTTGTAAAAAATATGGCAGTTTTTAAAGTCACATGGAGTTTAGCTGGTCTGCGAATCAACGTGGGTTTTTCTCAATGAAATGAAATGTAATTATTTATTCTGCAAAATGGATGTTAAAATCACTTCAGGTCAGTTTCAGTTTTTGATTTCAAAAACAAGATGGCGTCGGCATTTTCCTCCTCTGACCTCTGAGAAGAAACGCCGAAACAAACTCAGGGATCAAAGTCTCTTTTAAAGTCCATACATTTATTTTGTATTATGAATTTGTGCGAGAACAATGCAGGGAAACGTCTGGACTAGCCTTGCACAAAAATGGCAAATGGCTTTGCCTAATGGAATTAATCGAACCTTGGAAAAAGTATATATCCATGGAGTTTATTGTAGGCTCGTCTCCATAGGACCAACTTTTTGGAACCGTGCAACTAGATTCATAATTAAAGTTTGAAAGTGATGGTAAATGCTTACTCGAAATTAAAAAAATTGACTTTGACTTATTAGTACAAATTATTTGAATCAAACACACACAGGCACATCATAACATAAATGAAGAATGAAAAAAAAAGTGAAGAATGTATTTTTTTTTTTTTTTTAACGTGCTTGCGTTTGACCGCCCCTTCACCTGATGTAAAGCGATGGTGTGGTCGACGATGGTTCACGCTTGCCCAGCAAAATTCCTATTCACTCGAGCCTTGAAGACCACCAGATTATACTTCTCGGGAAACACTGACGCAAGGAATTCCACTCTTTGGCGGTACGCATGATAAAGCTATTAGCAAAACGGTTCGTGCGTAAGGGTGCAATATCTACCTACCATATAACGGTGGCGCATCGCCGTGCGTCTGGTCGTCCGATGATGGAAAGGGCTTGGGGGAATTGAATTGTGCAATTCCAACGCACACTCGCCGAAATGCATTTGATAAAAAACCGATAGGCTAGCAACTCTGCGCCGATGCTTGAGACTTTGTAGTTTGGCATCGACCAGCGGATCGATCGTTGTCAACGAGCCTCTTGGCGCGCCTTTCAATCGACTCGAGAGCCACCAGTTGATATTTAGCCGAACCATCACAGACATGAGAGCAGTACTCCATACAGGACCGAACTTATGTTTGGTACAAATTTAGCAGCTGTTCAGGTGTGAAGTACCGTCTCACCTTAGAAAGGGTGCCCAGCTTTTTGGCAGCAAGTTGAGCCTTGGACTCATGGATGGTATGAGCCGAAGTCATACATGTCATGCAGGGACTACCTGATGCACGGAAACTAATCGAGACGAACTTCCTGGACCTTAAGGACCTATTCACGATTCCCTGAAGTAAGTACCTCTTGAATTTAACCATAATGACCAAATTGAGTTACAATTTTTTTTTTGTAAAATTGTGTCACTATATAAAAACCAGAGACATGACATTTACCATTGAGCGGTATGTCATGTCTCTGATAAAAACTGTCCCAATCGATTCTCCTGGTGATTCTGAACTAGTTTCTCAAATACTTGAAAAAAATAACGTTGTATACCAACCTCATACATTGCCTGCCTACCCAGTCGGGGAAATACAAGCGTGATTTTAGATCATGTTCCTTTTGTAACTGAATCCAGTCATCAGCAACAAGCCTGAGCAGTATCCTTCCATCTGCTATTGGCAACATTTTGAGGTCATCAATCAGCAGAGGGTCAAGCGTGGTACTAATTCTGGCAATTAACCCCTATGATTGTTGTTTGTAGTTCAGCAATGGCCGTTTACGAGTTAGTTTGATGACCTAAAGGGGTCGCTTTGAAGTCTATGTTACATGAAAACGGGCTGTCAAACACAAAATTGTGTAAACTTGCAGTTAAAAGCTACAAGTCCCTTTTGAATATAAGCTTATTCCGCGGCCGAAAATCTTTCGTTCCGATTTTTAGGGTTCTGTACCCAACGAGACCATATTATTAATACTCAGTGCCCTGGGGTAGAGCAAGTTGTGCCACTACTCATAGCGCTGGACCTCGGGTATGACAGAAGCGCGCGGCGCCTCCTTGGTAAAAAATTTAAGGATTTTTATTATTATTGACTTTTTCAAACATTTCGTTTTCCGAACCCCAAAACAATCAGTGTGTAACGCAGGTAAATATGGGACATAGTCTTCAAAATACTCGTAATAATAATATTTATTACATTGCACATTTTAGTTAAAAAACTGAAAAATTTCGCGCTCACGTTTTTACAGTGAGCCGAGATTTTTTTTTTTATAGTATAGGATGGCGAAACGATCAAAAGGCCCACCTGATGTTAAGCGGTTACCTTTGCTCATAACAACTGCAATACCACCTAGGCTGTTGCCTAAATGGTACAGCAAGTCGGTTCGCCAAACTGAGACATGATGATGGAAAGTTTCATGTGATTGTAATTAATTATTAAGAACAAAGGGCGCCATATTTAAATGTTGCTGCACCCTAAAACAAGACTCGGGCCGGCACTGTTAATGCCCACGCCCGCTGCCGCGCTGTCTGTCCATTTGTGAACCCGTCTGTCACATGTATGTGTTACATGGCCTCTATGAAAATACTAAAACTAATAAAAAGTCTAAAATCCCGTACAACAAACCTCTAAAAAGATGCAAATTTTTAACGTTTTTGTTCCTGCTCCATCTCAAAAACAATAATACACGCAAGCATCAATCTTGGTCTGATTGTAGTGCATACTCTCTAAACAGAAAATAAAAAGCAGGCAAACAGAAATGTGTAGTGATCTCGTGGTACGGAACCCTTACAACGCGAGTATAACTCGCACTTGGCTGGTTTTATTTATTTATTTTAGACTTTGGGAATGTTATTAATTTTCTTTTATAAGTTATTCATTTTAGTTTATGTTAACTTTGTACTTTTTTCATCATCAACTCGGCCTATCGCAGTCCACTGCTGGACATAGGCCTCTCCCAAGTTGCGTCACAACACTCGGTCCTCTGCCTTCCGCATCCAGTCACGTCCAGTCCCCCAGCCACGGTCTTCAGGTCATCAGTTCACCTGGCGGTTCACCTTACACAGCGTTTGCCGATTCGCGGTCTCCACTCAAGTACTCGTCTGTTCCAGCGGCCATCGGTTCTTCGACAGACATGGCCAGCCTATTGCCACATCAGCTTACTGATCCTACAAGCTATGTCGGTCACTCCGGTTCTTCTCCGGATAATCTCGTTACAGATTTTATCCTTCAAAGAAACTCCAAGCATAGCCTGCACCATAGCTCGCTAAGCGAGTTTGAATTTGTGGACTAGCTCAACTGTCGGTGTCCACGTCTCGGCACCGTAAGTCATGACAGGCAGGATGCACTGATTGAAGACTTTTGTCTACAAACTTTGCGGTATAGGCGACGACGAGACTCGGCGAAGTTTGCCAAATGCTGCCCAACCCAAACGGATCCTTCTATCGGCTTCTTTCTCGAAGTTGTGTCTACCAAGCTGAATTTCCGTTTTTTTTTTGCCTCGGCGAAATCCTCATGTACGCTCTCCGCCCGGGGTAGGTGGAGCCAGTTTCGGACTCATACCGACTAAAACCACCACGGTGTCCCTTCAACTACCTTAGCCGGAGGCGTGGGAACCCGTGAGTATTCACACAACCACCCTCGACAGGTCTTGGCCCGCCAACTTTTTATATGACAAATATATGTTCTTCATACACTAATTTTTAAGACCCCATAACTTCGCATAAACCCTCATAAAATACTTTAACAGAAAGGAGATCAAAACAAAACAAGCATAGATTTATGTGATGCTATATTACTACATAAATACGAGTTGTCTGTACGTCTATACTACACATTACTCGGGAACTAGTCGCCGATATTTCATTATACATCATTTGGGGACCGACTGTACTATACAGGATGCTGTTGTAATACCTACCTATTTAGATATTTTAAAATATTAGACGGGTCTTTAATATTAAATGAGTGTATATTTTTTTTCAAATATATACAAACAACACAAGTGAAATTTCCTAATTCTACTTTGGTTTATAGGATTGATGTTTCTCCAGCGTAGAAGTTTCTTTATTTATTTACGAATTATTTATGTGTCTTTATTTATAGAATCGGTATACGTAACAAGCATGACTTCAAGCGTAATTTTCTAATTCGACTTACCAGCCAAGTGACGCCCCCATCAGTAAAAAAAATATTTCTCGCTGAATAAATAATTTATCGCCCCCTATTACATGGGACTTATAACATAACTGGCGAAATGTGGGTGTACCTACTATACACCTCTGCCTACCCCTTCGGGGAAATACAGGCGTGATGTTATGTTATGTTTACATAATTTATCGAAAATTCGTTTTTATCGATTGAAGTACAGGTAGGTACTGTAGTTACGGTAGTTGTAGATAGAAAAACCGGCCAAGAGCATGTCGGGCCATGCTCAGTATTATAGGGTTACTAATTACAAACGAATCAAATCGAATATTAATCAATGCTATTTTATTTTTTACTAAGGCCTTAGCCTTCTCATACTGAGAAGAGGCCCGTGCCCAGCAGTGGGACAGTAATGGGCTGGTTATGTTATGTTATGTTATTTTATTTTTTGCAACCAGTGCCACCTAGCGCTGAATTTAAGAAGCTAAATTTAAGAAGTGTGTCAGATCAATATAACATAAAGTTACTTTTTATGTTTTTTTTTTAAATAGGTAGTAACTAAAGGTGCATTATTTGTTTTATAATTTTTCTCTAAGGTCAATGACCTATGAACTAGGACGTCTTAAGTATTTTGCAGTTTTCTCACTATAACTCAAAAATGTATAATCACATTATACTCGAAATAATTTTAAAAGAGAGTTTTAATAAAGGTTTATCAATGTCGAAGATTATAAGTTTCTACGTTGCATAGTTTAGAAATGGCAGGGGGGGGGGACACATTGCAAGCCACTTTGGCGGGCTGTATTTCGCAGATGGTACACCTGACAAAAAAGTTATGTATGAAACATTACCTTAATTTTAGTAGACCTATTCAATGATACCCCAGACGAGGGGGCGCAGCGAAAAAAAAATGTTCACCCCCATTTCACATGTATGGGCACCACCCCTAAAATACGTAATCACGATTTTTTTATTCTTTTGAAATTGATATCCATATCTAGACTATTTTTTAACAAAATTTCATTTACTTATGTTTATAACTGGAGAAGTTATTAAGCTGTAAAGGATTAGGACAGACGGACAGACGGACAGACGGACGGACATGACGAAACTATAAGGGTTCCTTGTAGGACTACAGAACCCTAAAAAGTGCAATAAACGGCTCACTTTTGGCATTTTTTCTATCTACAACTACAGCGAACTATATTTTACAGAGTTAATAGTTTCTCATATTGAACTATACTTTTCAATAATTAAAAATGAATATTAGATAAATTATGTATTAAATTATGTATAGTTTCTGTTTAAACAACTATACTTCAATTGTTAAAAATTAATATTAGATAAATTATGTATTAAACGAGTATTTATATTGTTTTTTTTTACTGATGTGGGTGTCACTTGGCTGCTATAGTAAAAGCCCCAGTTACCGACAATGCCCCATTATTCGACAAAAAAAACAACCAACTTCAGAAAATAAGAGTAAAATTATAATTTGGTATACGGTTAAATATTATCTAATAAACATTGAACTGTTATATAGGTCACCACAAGTAGGTGTAACCAGTGTATTTAAAAAAATATTTGTAATCGTCCCTTAAAGTGTCAATAATTGGGGATGTTACGTTAACAACATAACATCACGCCTGTATTTCCCCGAAGGGGTAGGCAGAGGTGCATAGTACACCCCCATTTCGCCAGTTATGTTATAGTCCCATGTAATAGGGGGCGAGCCTATTGCCATTGACCGGGCACAAATCCAGACTCCGGGCTGCTACTGAGAATTTCCTAATGAAAAAACCCAATAACACTTTGCCCGAACCGGGAATCGAACCCAGGACCTCACGCTCAGCAGTCGCGCTTGCAACCACTAGTTCAACGAGGCAGTGCGAGCGATGTTACGTTACATTCCCCTTAATAGTTCTATTATATCTGCCATGTTAAAAAGCAACAGCCTGTACGCCATAGAAAACCATTAATAACCATTGTGTGCTATAGAAAACCATTAATAACCATTGTGTGCGATCCATCAAGAATATCTCGGTTCACGCGTCTGACCCACGACGACAACCATACGCTGTGACGTCAGGTTTGTTGCTAGCATTGTTTCAATATTAATATAAACAGATATAAAAAGTCCACACACCGCACTGACTGCACTGTGGTTCTTAACGACGACGTCTGTAGTCTAGTGGTTCGAGGGTCGGACTGCTGATCACGAGGTCGTGGGTTCGATTCCCAAACAAAATTTGGTGACAAACCCCTGTCTACATGGTTGGCAACTAGCAAGGTCACCTTGGTGGGGAGGCTGGTTTGTCACCCTGTAGCAGACGCTTAAGGCTTAAAAATACCGTTGTGTGTAATGCGTAAATATAATGTGTAGTAAATATTTGCGACATTTTTACACAGCACCATCTAGTCCCAAACTAAGCAGAGCTATGGGTACTAGACAATGGATATAATACTTATATACTTTTTTTTTTGTAAATACATACTTATAATAAACTAGCGGACCCGGCAGACGTCGTCCTGCCCGGAAAAGCAGCGCCACATATAATTAAAATCGTCCCTGCCATTTAGGAGAAGATCAGTGACATACAGACAGAAGGGCCACCTACCGGATCCAATTGTGTTTTCACACCATCCAGGAAACCATTGAAATATTCACAAAAAAATTCATCCAAATCGGTTCAGCTGTTTAGGAGGAGTTAGGCGACAATCAGATGTACAGAAGAAATAAATATTCGCGGCTTCACTCGCGTTAAATTCTGCTAACCCACGTGACGGATCCTGTTAATTCAGTCCAGTCCAGTCCAGTTCCATCCATCCATCCATCCATCCATCCTTTTATTCGGACCGTCCAGTCCAGTCCAGTCCAGTCACTATCCCACTATCCCACTATCTCACCCCATGTCCAGTCCCGTCCCATGTCCCGTCCCGTCCCATGTTAAATGTCCCATCCCGTCCCATGTCCAATGTCCCGTCTCATGTACCATGTCCCGTCCCGGCCCATGTCCCTTCTCAAGTCCCGTCTCGTCCCATGTCCCGTCCCCCATGTCACATGTCCCGTCCCGTCCCGTCTCATGTCCCATGTCCCGTCCCGGCCCATGTCCCTTCCCATGTCCCGTCCCGTCCCATGTCCCGTCCCCCATGTCACATGTCCCGTCCCCCATGTCACATGTCCCGTCCCCCATGTCACATGTCCCGTCCCGTCCCGTCCCATATCCCGTCCCCCATGTCACATGTCCTGTCCCGTCCGTCCCATGTCCCGTCCCATGTTATCAATTGTTCAGCAAATCAAATTTGGTGACACAACGACTGCAGCGCCACCTACCGGGTCCATTTGTTAATTCAAACCCTGCAGGGACCCGGACTCGAACGTACCTACACAAAAAATATCATTAAAATCTATCATCTATCTCAACCCAGTCGAAAGGTATCGACATCTGTTAGAATCATTTGGAGTTAACAGATAATTGTGACTGTCAAATAATAACAGACAAATAATTAGCAATAAATTAAAATTGCGATTATAATTTGAGATTTAAACTATCCTATCTCTCAAGTTGGATCGAACTCCACATGGTGTGCGAATTTTATTATAATCGGTTAAGTGGTTTAGGAGTCCATTGAGGACAAACATTGTGACTCGAGATTTATATATATTAAGATGAGAAACACCCAGACCAACACAAACACCTATGTTCATCACACAGATATTTGTGTCCTGTGGGAATCGATCCCACGACCTCGTGATCAGTAGTCCGGCACTCGAACCACTAGACCACAGACGCCGTCAAAAGAAAATGAAATGAAAGAAAAGAAAGAAAGATAGTGAAATGTAAAAGAAAATAACCTTCTCCTTTTTTGAAGACGGTTAATGTGTGCCGCCGCTGTATTATTTTCGTTTGTTTTGTGAGCGTATAATAAACGTATCTTTACTAAATATCAGCTCACGCCTGATAAGTATCGATTTTTTGTCAATATCAAATTGAAACAAACACAGTACCGTTACCGAATAGTTAACGAGACTATTAAATATTAGTACCGTAAAACTATTATGTTATTTAATAGTTCTTGATGAACTCAACCAAGTGTTTGATTCGTAATTGTACCAGGTTCGATATCCGGATCGGGCATTATTGATCGTTCACGCCTTTTTTTGTTGGATAGATTTTGGTTTGGATGTGTGGAATTTAAAAAAAAAATATCATGTTGCGTGTTATGTTATGTATACCTAGTGCTGTGTTAGGTTACCCTACAATGTTTGCATGCCCTATTTCAGGCGGAATATTATACACCAAATAAAGAATTTTTGAAAGAAAGAAAGAAAAATGGTTTATTGTCACAGTCAACGACGCGCAACATTTACACAACAGTGGTGAACCACAAGCAGGTAACTAACAGGTGTGGTTACAAATAAAGTAAAACATAGGTAAAATATAAATAAAACCGGCCAAGTGTGAGTCAGACTCACGCAATAAGGGTTCCGTACAACCCATCGACCTAATACCCCATAGAAACTGATTTAATTTACGAGAGTTTATCAAAATACATCAACGAACGTACGCGAAATGTGAATGTTTGCATCTCTTTCTTCCGTAGGTACTGCCATATATGTCTATGTTTGTCCTGTTTTTAGTATTTGTTGCAAAACTACATAGTATGCACTATAATCAGACCAAGTTTGACGCTAGTATGTATTACCGTTTTGAAGATAGAGCAGGAACAAAAACGTTGAAAAAAATGCATATTTTTCGAGGTTTCTTGTATGGGAACCCCCTTTGGTTTTAGACTTTTTTTTGTTTTTATTATTTGTTGTGATACACCTCACAGCAACACATATTCTGTGAAAATTTCAACAGGTTATCTATTACCGTTACAAAGATACAGCCCTGTGACAGACAGACGGACGGACGGACGGACGGACAGCGTAGCGAGAGTAATAGGGTCCCGTCTGGAACCCTTCGGGTACAGAACCCTAAAAAAGGACAGTCGACATACAAATATAAGAAAAAGTATAGTTGACCGCACGACAGAGGCAACACCCGAGTCAGAAAAACCGCCTTTACTGCTTACGAAATAAAGGCGCCGCCAACGCCAAACTGTTACCACTTTATAGAAAAGGCATTGCCTTTGATTACAAAAAAGACAAAATTTTAAAAGTTAAATTTTCAACCAAAACTAGTTTTTTGTCATACCTAACTTACGACTCTTTCTATCCTACGAACACATAATATACAATGTCTTTGCATACAATGTGTTATTAAAATAACTGAAAACCTCTTGAAAGTTGTTTATACTGATAAGTACAATGACCCCTCATTGTACTCATCAGTATGAACAACTTTTACTATGGGACCAACCCTGAAATCGCTAATAAAACAGCTGATCCCTACATTTTGTAGATTTATGTGTAGGCAACCGTAGATTTTTTCACAATTTCATGGTTGGTCCCATAATAATGGTTGTTCATACTGATGAATACAGGTGCTAATAAAAACGAAGTGACGCCCCCATCAGTGGAAAAATAATTACTCGCCGAAAACATAATTTATCGAAAATTCGTTTTTACAAACAGTCTTCTTCTTCTTCGTGTCGACACGAGCTACATAATGATAATAGCTCATGCCGTGGGGAAAAGATTAGCCAGTCAGCAAGTTGGTAGCGGGGCTGACTGCCCAGGGTGCAGGGTGGGTTTACAAACAGTAAAGGAACAGTACATTAAAAAAAAAAAAATTAAAAAAATATTTAAAAAATTGTAGTTCGCTGTAGTTGTAGATAGAAAAAATGTGAAAAACTGCAACTTTTGCCACTTTTATATCAAATTAGGTGTATCTATCTATAACTACAGTGAACTTGTATATTATTTTACTTTTCTGATTAAACTACGGTACCTTCACTTCAATTGGTAAAAACGAATTTTCGATAAATGATCTACTCAGTTTCTGTTTTCGTCGGTTTATTTTTTTGTTAAAAAGTTTTATTTTTTGTGGCTAAAATTCACTAGGTAATTACTATATATTAAATTTTTGGTAACATACTTACCCTTACTTTAACTATTAACCGTTATATAACATAGATAATATAATTTCCATTTTGATCTATATTTTATGTTCTTTTTCCCAAAAAAGGACTTTCCTCGACAGCCTTCCGTCTCCATCATCAAACCTCGATGACAGTCATAACCCAGTCTCATCAAGATGAATGAAATAAGCCCAAACACGAGGTAGCTGCCGTATACTAATGAGAAGTTCCCTCGACTGTCTTCCGTCTCATCATCAGATTAACTCTAGGTCTCTATTATGTTGTGGTGTCATCGGAACTACATATGTGTGCTAAGTTTCAACAGTATCGGTTAACAGGTAAAAATTCTGTGTGTGAACAATCAATCATCCCCTATTTATAATAAAACAAAGTTTAAACGTATTATATCGCGTATATTATGTAAATTAGTTTTCCTGACATTTCGAAAGCTTTCCCCTATTTTCCGACCCTTAGGGTGGATTTTGTTTTTCAAATTTAAATGTAATTCACTTGAAAAAATTATCATCAAAATTGGCCTACTCTGTAAAAAGTTATGCGTGGTCATACATAAAAAAAAAATATACGCGTCGACTTGAGAACCTCCCCCTTTTATTTCGTCGGTTAAAAATACAATGAAAAGCAAGCCTTGTGAGATCTCAGAAAAGTAAGATGAAAATTATTCTGTTGATGTGTTCAAAGTGAGAACCAACTCCAATACTTACTACTTTTTGCTTTCGATTAGTTAGTGTATGTGTTAAGTGTTAACGATCGTTTAAGTTAACGAGTGATTAAAGATTTAGTGCAGTTAATCAAAGTTTACTATCATTGTATTTGCGTGACCGTTTCACGCGAGCCCTTTGTAATAGCGATGAGAAAAGTGTTAGATTTCTTTATTGTTTTTGTAAAACTTTTGTCACATTAGGTTTTTGTATCATATCATGAGTGCAGCCACAGATTACTATATTAGTAGCTAGCTACAGATGCGACAGTGCCTCGAGAGCTTAGTTTCACTAAATTGCCACCCTGCATTTTGTCGCTACCATCGCGTGTAGGTAGGTAGCTAGCTATAGCTATATTTGTAGGTCGTCGTAGCTCCATATATACTGTAGTTATAGGTAGGTACTTTTTAAGATTAGATTAAGAGCGTATGCTCGGTCCGTGGGCTGTTTTGCCCAAAAACGTAACTTTTCAAATCTGATTATTCATCAACCACTTATCTTACGAACATATCAACTACTAATAATTTTAGGAAATGTTATTGTCTAAATAGTAGATAGTTTATTTTTTCCGATTATTAGAGTATTTGTGAAATCTATCAAGATAACTGAACAGAGGTTTTCTTAATTTCACTTTCAGCGTCAATTTCGAAGCTTCAAATATCTGAAATCACTGAAAGACCTAACAAACAAAAATTTTTAACCAACTGGAAAGATCCTTGAAAAAATAGTAACTAGAAAGGATTTTTTTATTTTAGGCTGAATACATAAGAAATAAAAATCCAAACAATGTGAAATTATTCAGAAATTATAGTCGATACAATTATTATTTTCACCACTATATCTTACATAATTTAATATAACAATAAATTACTATAATAGAAGAACATATTCTTTAAAAACTTACACTTAAAAATTTCAACTAAATTAGCTCTATAATTTTTTTATAAATATTTTAAAACTACTATAAAACTTCGCGTTCGAATCGATTCAAATCACTTCGCCGCGAGCCCTTCCAGAGAGTGGTCACGTCGCTCGGCGCTCCGACAGGGGTTGACGACCTTTGCCGTGCGTTTATACAAGGAGCTGCAAGTTTTTAGGGCGATCGTCAAATCTTAGTACTTTGGTAAATAAAATATTTTATTTTTGATGACCGACACAATTTTATAGTATTATCATAAGTACTTGGTAAGTATTTTTTATGACTGACATTGTTTTATAGTGACAAAACATTATGTTTTAGACGGTATGGGAAATAAAACAAAGGTGTTTTTTGGAAAAAGAAAACGCAAAAAGTCTGAAAATTTGGCTAAGGCAAGAGCTAACAGGTATTTTTTGACGGCGTCTGTGGTCTAGTGGTTCGAGAATCGGACTGCTGATCACGAGGTCGTGGGTTCGATTCCCACAGGACACAGATATTTGTGTGATAAACATAAGTGTTTGTGTTGGTCTGGGTGTTTCTTATGTATTATAAGTATGTATTTACAAAAAAAAATTTTTTTAAGTATTATATCCATTGTCTAGTACCCATATCACAAGCTCTGCTTAGTTTGGGACTAGATGGTGCTTTGTAAAAAATGTCCCGAAGATATTTATTTATTTATGTTACACTAGCTTTCACCCGCAGCGGAAAAAAGAAATTAGAGGTTAGGAATTTAATAAAAACAAACGTAAGTTATTCGGGTTTAGTAGAAAAAAAAAACAAAATCGTAGGTTTTTTATTTATAAATAATGTATTTTTAAGGTTCCGTACCTAGAAGGAAAAAACTAAACTCTTATATGATCACTCTCTTGTCTGTCTGTCCGTCTGTCATAGCCGAATCTGTTGAACGAAAAAAGTTTAAATTTCTGTTCAAAGTTTGCTCTATGAAATTGCCTTCTTTTTATTATTTAACCCTATGCCCGTGACTTGCATAAGCATTAGCAGCCCATTACTGTCCCACTGCTGGGCACGGACTAGTTTTTGTAATTTATGGTACGGAAATATGGAACATGGATGGTGCAACGGTCGGGTGGTCGCTACTTTACTTTTTAGGGTTCCGTACCCGAACGGTGCCAAACGGTACCCTATTACTCTCGCTACGCTGTCCGTCCGTCCGTCCGTCTGTCTGTCACAGGGCTATATCTTTTAAACGGTAATAGATAACCGGTTGAAATTTCCTCAGAATATGTGTTGCTATGAGGTGTATCACGACAAATACTAAAAACAAACAAAAAGTCTAAAACCAAAGGCCCCCTTTGGTTTTAGACTTTTTTTACCCATACACGAAACCTCAAAAAATATGCATTTTTTTCAACGTTTTTGTTCCTGCTCTATCTTCAAAACGGTAATATATACCAGCGTCAAACTTGGTCAGATTATAGTGCATATTATGTAGTTTAGCAAAAAATACTAAAAATAAGACAAACATAGACATATGTGGTGGTACCTGCGTAAGAAAGACATGCAAAAATTCATATTTCGCGCACTGTGCGTTGATGTCTTTTGATAAAATCTCGAAAATTAATCCGATTTTACGGGGTATCAGGTCGTTGAGAGGTACGGAACCCTTACTGCGCGAGTCCGACTCTCTCTTGGCCGGTTTTATTATTCTAATGTACTAGGTCTAGGTACTTAAACGTGTCTATGTTTGAAAGTTAGAAATATATTAGAGAAGAGTGTGAGTGCTGTTGTAGGGTTTCCTAAAACTAAGTTCTAAAACATTTAGAACTCGCGCCGATTTTACGCCGATACGCAAATCAGCGGCGGCGTCGTCTAAAAACCGTTGGCGGCGGCGGCGCGCTGTGGGATTATTGTAGGTTGGCACCTCTACTATACGAATCTATAAATGACTTTTTGAGGTATTGTAAAGTTTTAGCGTAAAATGCCAATTATCACTTTATCTCCTAGAGTCAATTTTTTTTTTCATATAAATGTTTTTTAAAATCCTAATCGAAGATTTTCGAAGCAGCAGAGTACATTTATTGTAGTTAGGCACAAACACTATGCAAATATACACACGAAACTTTGTGGTAACGTAAGGTTTTGGCGTAACACGCTTTTCTCTACATACATCAAAAAACTTCAAATTACTAGATCTCTGAAAAAACTTATAAAACGTAACATTTTGGAAGCATTAAAGTATGTATTTATTGTAGTTTGGCCCTATACTATACGAATCTATAAATTACTCTTTGAGGTATTGTGAGTTTTTGCCGTAAAATGTTAATTATCACTTTATCTCCTACTGTCGATAAATTTTTCTTCATAAAAATGATTTTTAAAAGCATAATCAAAGATTTTGGAAGCAACAGAGTATACATTTATTGTAGTTCGGCACAAACACTATATGAATATATGTATACACGAAACTTTGATGTAACGTAAGGTTTTGGCGTAAAACGTCTTTCTCTCCATACATAAAAAAAATCAAATGGCTGTATCTCTAAAAATACTTGTAAAACCATATTGAACATTTTTGAAGCATCACAGTATGTATTTATTATAGTTTGGCATCTCTAATATTATATGATATCTATGATATATAATATATCATCTATAAATGAATCTTTGAGGTATTGTGAGGTTTTGGCGTAAAACGCCAATTTTAATTTTATCTTTAACTGACGATTTTTTTAAATAAAAATGATTTTTAAAACCAAATCGAAGATTTTTGTAGCAACAGATGTATTTAGTGTAGTTTGGCCCTAGTACTATATGGATCTATAACTACACGAAACTTTAAGGTAATGTAAGGTTTTGGCGTAAAACTCCAATTTAACATTCTCTCCATACAAAAAAAACTTCAAATCGCTATCTATATCTTTGAAAATACTTGTTAAATGAAAACACTGAGGCAGCAATTTATATTTGCATTGTTAAGTAGAATCCGAATCCGTTATAATATTTACAAAAAAACGTATTTCATTTTTAAATTTTCATTCATAAAAAATAAATAGTCAAAATAGGTCCTAAAAAAATAAAAGTATCAAAATTATTCGTGCTAAAGTACTAACGGTTCAGCACTCACGCACACAGAGGAAACATTGTATCGTACCGTAGTGAGTGTTTCGTTCGATAGATCGTGTAGATTTTAACTTGCGCTAAATCGAACATACGCTCTTAAGCCATCCACACAGCCCGCGGACTCATATTCCCTTATCGCTCACTCTTGCGTCTGTCCATATATTGTGGCCTGCTCTTGTCCTACACTTGCACGTACTCACACCATAAAATACCTAGGGGTGACTCTTGATGACAATCTGAACTTTAAGGCCCACATAGAATTACTGACAGCAAGGATTAGAAAACTGATATTTGTCTTTAAGACTCTTCGTCATGTGGCAGATGCGCTGATTGTCAAAAGAGTTTACCTTGCTCTCTGTCAATCACTCTTGTCATATTGTGTCTCCACCTGGGGTGGGGCTCCTAAGACCACCTTACTGAAATTGGACATACAGCAATTGCACAAAGAGCTGTGTTGAATTGAAGGTGAGCACATTTCTTCCAATACTTTTCCCAACACAGGAATTATACCAATGTTGTAAAGTGCTTTCAGTCAGACAACTTTTTATTTTGAACTCTGTTCTCTTGCAACATCAAGACACCCCCTACGTTACTATCACCAAAAGATGTAAGGATATAGTTTGTGGGCACTATAAATGTAAATACTCATTTACCAAACGATTTCTTTGCTGTTTGCCCACAACTTTATAACAAACTCAATCGTAAATTGAATTTTTACTTTTTGTCAAGTAAGTCTCTCAAGAAATCACTGACATGCTTTCTACTTACAGTAAATTACCATGATACAGAACTCCTGCTTTTCCCTGAAAATAATCCGCCATAAACTCATTTACAGTAAACATAACATGAACACATACACTCATTCCACAAACACACCTAATCATCCTAATACACCCACGCATTCACAATCACTCTTTCTCACAATCACACTTACACACACGTAACACACTATCCCACACTCCCAAGTCACAGACATACGCATACACACAAAAACTAAATATTAAATAACTTTAGGATTTTGGTTGCTGCAAATATAATTAATTAATGTTAACTCCAGTTTGACTCACACTTGTTCTGTCTGCAATTTTTATAATACCCTGTACACTATGTCAAGGGCTTGAACCAGCGCCCTTAATACAAGTTAGTTTTATAACTTAGCAAGGGCTCTGGTTGCATCACCTACTAGTTTTTTGTTAACTTTCAATAGTCAAGAATACCTACGAATGTTTAAAATACTTATGTTAACATTATTATTTTTGAAGAAATAAATTAAAATTGAAGGGAAATAAAACAGGATCATCATCATTTTCATATTATAGGTATTTTGTAGGCACAAAGAATATCAACAACAATGCTCTAAATTATCATTATTGGGGATAAGAAATAGCATTAGTTTCACTTGTTTCCTATGACGAAAAGTTCACGCACAATATTGCACTGAAAACAGAAGCGGTAACTCGCCAATTATCTTATCATTAAATTGTGTTGAATTTGGAGTCTCGAAAAACTCAACTAAAGCTAAAACAGCGAAGATATTACAAGATAATACAATAATACTGGCACTCGATCAGCTGTTAACACAATAATCAAAGACAATAATAACTAAATAAATAAAATGAAAATGAATATTTTTGGGTCATTTTTTACACAGCGCCATCTAGTCCCAAACTAAGCAGAGCTTATACTATGGGTACTAGAAAATGGATATAATACATATATTCTTTTTTTATTTTAAATATACTTATAATACATAAGAAACACATAGGCCAACACAAACACTTATGTTCGTCCCAATCGCTTTTATCCCATTTATATCACTTCTGTCGGCATCTTCCCACCCAATCAGACATTGTCCTGATAAAAAACGTTTAAAATAACATAACCCGTGAAATCGCTCGATATAT
Source organism: Asteroscopus sphinx (assembly GCA_949699075.1). Taxonomy (NCBI): domain Eukaryota; kingdom Metazoa; phylum Arthropoda; class Insecta; order Lepidoptera; family Noctuidae; genus Asteroscopus; species Asteroscopus sphinx. Next base: position 7,174,031 of record OX453029.1, read on the forward strand.
CCACAATTAGTTGGCCATTGTAATCGACTATTGTGTTTGGAATCGATTTGAAACGCCATTTATATCGATTTACTCGTTAAGATGTTGATGAAGTGAGAACAAGTATGAAGTTTATTGTATAGAATAGATATTTAGGTTAGCGATTCTTGGGGAGGCCTATATCCAGCAGTGGACGTCTTGGATTTGGATGAGGCACACAGATAAACCATACCACAACCAACGAACCGGAATAACACGGATAGTTTTTATCAACCAACCACGGGGCAATGGGGGCAATTGCCCCTCCTAAGCCTTGAACTAAGTACTTCCGAACTCGTCATAATCACATCACTAGGTACCAGTATTAGTAGTGGGTTAAGGTGGCAAAGACACAGACAAATGGACACCACTCCAAAAATGTAGCTAAATAAAATCGGGGCGCACATAAATTTGCATTTATCTGGGGAACGCCTGTGTATTGCTTTCTTAATTTTCTAATATAATGACAGATCAGTATTTAATTACTCAGTAAATTAGATAAATACTAAAGTACTGTTTACGATTTCATTCTCAATTATTGAATTATAGCGATGAATCGCTTAAATGTGCTTCTTGCCTTAGTATGCGTTCCAGATAATGACCTACCTAATGAACTTAATGAAGATTTTTATTAATGTTATAACTTTTGTATAGATCTCTCTTAGACCCGTATTACAGAACGTTCCTCAAGTACAGTTTAAACTTAAATCACCTTTAATCACCTGATCACTACTTAAGGATAGAATCGTTACTTGAGTATCGGTCTTATTCCAATATGGTAATTATAAACTTTAATTCAACAACATTACACACGAATTTGACCTGAAATAGAATAGAAATCTCTACTCAAGCGTAGTCTGGACTACACTAGAGTGATTACAGATCAAATCTCTGCTCAAATACCGAAACAGGTGACAGTATAAAATAAAGCTAAACTCAGCTGAACTGTGATCAATAAATCTCTGCTTGAGGCATGTTCTAAAATTAATCCCAACTCAAAACTAGTTTTAAACAGTAATCAACGATTGAGGAACTTTCTGGAATACGTGCCTTACACAGTATGTTTATGCACAGTGAAAAAAAATCTAATTCGCTCCGCTCATGCCTTTATATGCTCTACTTTTTTGGTGTATAATGTAAGCAACACATTTATTTATTTGAATGAAGAAAGCCCGAATTCGACAAAAACATAAACAAAATTTTTGCGCTCGCTTCGCTTGCATTGATCTTACATCTTCGTTTCCTTTGTGCTGGCGTAAACCTAACGTCATATTTTTCAAGACATTCCAAAAAATTTCGCGCTCGCGGCTCTCGCGCGTTTTCTTTTCTACTTTTGTGATGGGCCTGTAGGACCACATCTGGAATTAATAAGTCGCCAAAGAAGTCGAAAACTGAATTTTGTACAAACTAATATTACGTTTTGTCTTGTTGTGATAATAAATCATTTTTCTTTCTTTCTTTTTTTTCCTTTTTTGATTTTTGAAAATCAACTGGCTTCACCGGGCATCCATGTAATTTGTAAAATGATATCAAAAACTAGTCTAGTTTGCTATGCCCGGTTTTTCTCTACAATGTGTATCCATTTGAAAAAGAAATTTCCCCGAGGCTGACTAGTTTAGGTATAGAAATTATCATGAAAATTTCCCCTTCCCGCCCCTACCCTGAGCGGAATCCTGGATCCGCACCCGAGTAAGCCCACGGGCGTCAGCTATTAGTCTTTCTATAAACCAGGTATAAAAGCGCAATATCCAGGAATGCTCCAAACGATAAAAAATTACAGTTATACGCCGCCGTATAGACTAAAGTTAATCTATAGATATGCTCCATGACACGGTATGCGGTACGCTCTGCAACAATACAGACGCGGTACTTCTATGAAGTTCGATTACAACTGATGAGAGTTCTTTTACACCGTAGTGTGTTCAAAAAGCGGAGCAGATGTTTGAAAAGGCATGAAGAAAAATCATACTTATCCTACTAATATTATAAATGCGAATGTATGAATATCTGTTTGTTTGTCCTTCAATCACGCTGAAACGGCTGAACAAATTTATATGAAATTTGACACACAGATCGGCCATAAACAGGATTAACATAAGCCTTAGAGTTATTAATTTCATTCAAAGTTGAAGCACAAAAATAAACAATGTGTGCTCACAAGCGGCACGTGAAATGTTCGCTGACAAACACACAGCGCGAATATTTTACTGAACGTAGCCTTTTAAGGCTAACTTGAAATTGCTTCACTCCGCGTGCGACTTCTGTGGTTGTAACTTGTAAGCATAGGCTACTTTTATTCAACATGGGAAGAAAAATTCCTGATGGATGCGCGATAACAAACCGTGATAAATCAAATTATACGCGAAGAGAAGAGAGCGTTCCATCCACGATAATAGCCTACGTCTAGCGTACCTTTAAAGGGATCGAACAGTCGGGGCTTGCGTTGCTAATTACGCTTGCACGCGCGTGCCCTCCTGATGCGGTCATGGCGCCAAAATATTGCGATGTATTTGGGTGTAAAAGTAATTCAAAAACAACGCCAGATCATAGTTTCTTTAGTTTGCCCTAGGAAAAGCAATTTATATTTTCACAATTATCATTTATTCTTCTGTTCATAAATATGTTTTCTTATTCGTAAGCCAAAAGTATAAATGATAACTACTGTTTTTTCTCTTTCTCTCTGTCCGTGGGTCATTTATAAGTACTGAACTCATTTTATTTAGTGCAATATATCTATTTAGATATATTTAGATTACATATTTATGTAAAGTAGGTATCTACCTTAATATAAAATTAAATTATGTAAGTAAGTAATTATGTGTGTCCGTGTGGTGCCGGACTTAAAGAATAGCACCACCCTTATCTCTTCTCATGGGTGTCGTAAAAGGCGACTAAGGGATTCACCAGAGGATGGGCAGCAGCGTTCTCTGAGTATTTAACCAACCAACTGCGATCGCCAACCCGCCTGCCAAGCGTGGCGATTATGGCATATCCCCCCCTTAATTGGGGGAGGCCTATGTCCAGTAGTGGACGTCTTTCGGCTGTAATGATGAAGTAAATATAAATTCTTATTACGTAAAACTAGGATATAATAATGAGTTAATAGTAAAGAACAGTCTAAAATATGTTTTCTAACTAAACTAACACATAATGCATTTAATATTTAGCAACTAACAGCCAGGTAGCTCTCTCGGACGACAGAGGGACGTTAGGAGCTGAAGAGGGAAGTAGGTATTTATAAAGCGGCATTTGGGGTCCGTGCAAAAGAGATTCATTTCTATACTCGTATTATTACCTATTCTATGATAATGGGTCGGCGGTGGCGATGGTATGGCGGGTTCGATTTTCGCACGGAACAATTATTTATAGGTATGATGACCTACAGATAATTTTTTTCCATTGAGCAACTGTTTTTCGCCATTTAAAGAGCATAAGGCTTGCAACGTTTGCACTAAAGTAAGTTTTCGACAAACTTCTTGCTTTATTACAGATGAGCTAATAGATTGATCTTTTAGTTCCCACGTTGCTTCATTATTCCTTTAGAACCTTTTTTCGAACACGTAATAAAAAAATTTGGAAGTTACACCAGTCACAAGTTCGTTCTATCACATTACACTTCGGTGTAACAGACGCCAATCATTGCGACACGGCTTACAAGAGCCGACAGACAGGCAGCCTCAATTATACGCGTGTATAGAAATATAATTAATAGCTTACATTGTTCACGTTTTAATTGTTGGCATACCATAACCATTGTGTCTACCGTGGTATGGTATAAACGAAATTCAACGTAGAACATCTCGGTTGAACAGTGTTTAATATAAGAAAAAATTAGCACAGACTTCCTAAACAGCTTCACACAAATTAGTTTATTCTTTTTAAGTCGTTTTTTTCAACTACCTTTGGCCGGGTTTGTGGGACAGACAGAGGATCTCTGTATTCGCAAAACTATCCCCGACAGGTCCCGGCCCGCCCAAAGACATTTGTATACTGACGTGGCCCGCCACAAGTAAGCGAGCCCCTTCTCCCCGTGCGGCCTAACGTCCGCCGCACCCACAGAAATAGATAGAGTAGTTAGAACGGCTAAGTGGGCGGGGTGGGCGCGCCACAACTTTAAACATGGAGCTCATAACCTAATATGAGCAAACGACGCATTTAGTTGCTCGCGGAACATATCGCTGTGCAAAGCGGGGGCTATTATTAGTTTAAAATGCCGTCCTGTGCTGTTATAAATTGCAAAGCAAGAATCCAAGTACTCAGTTCATCAAAAAGGAGGATTTATTTTCACCAAAGAGTAACTATTAAATACCTTAATAAATAAGAAATCTTGAATTTTGAAAAAATATGTAATAGTCGTTGAAAACGATTCTTTAGCAAAATACAATTTAAAAAATATTCATTACGTACGATGTTCCTTGCGGTCGAAGCTGCGATAATTTTAAGGAAGCAATGTATGGTTACGCGAATGACTGTCGTTGGTTCGCATTGTCGTAATCGTAATAGCCATTCTAAGCACCCTCCCCGGCGGCACACACGGAACACTGCGCTCCACCTGAAAAGCTCTGCCACGACGCTGCTGGCTGGCTGATGTCACTGCCACACCAGTCTCGCAAGCCTCGCCATCCACGCCAGCAACACCAGCTGCACCAACTAATGGGTCAGTGCGTCTGCCGAGTGCAATGCTATCCTATGCGACGTTATAGTTCCGTAGACAGCCAATGCACTATTTTTGAATCTCACGGTATACCATCCTAGGCAATGATACAATGGTAAATAAACTAATCTTCTCCATAATTATTTGGGCGTAATGTTTACTTTTTCAATGTAATTGATGCAGTTAAAATGCTACGTCTCTTGCATTTAATGTACGTAGATTCCTGCCAGACATTTTATTTATATCTACGGTGATGTTTCAATCCGACTATGTGGTCTCTTCGACCACACGGTTTAGTAATAAACCTACATAGCCAAATAGTTAAATTAAAATTATTTTAATTCTCGTATCCGCGTTATAATGCTAAGCATGATTATTTATCAGCAGCGTCTTCCGATCCCAAGATAAGCTCGTAGGGCTAACCACACTAAACTTGTAGATCATAATTATCTCACTTGACTACACAGACACCTGAGGCATACACACACACACACCCCAACTCACCGCCCATTCACCACACACATACCTACATATTATATATTATATATACCTACATACAAAAACACCTTTTTTTTAAAGTTTAAAAAAAAAAAGTAGTTAAGTAGTAGTTAGTTGTTAGTAGTTAGTTAGTTAAGTAGTTTTAGTTTTTTTTTTGCATAGCTATCGAAACGTCAGGGAAACCAATTTAAATAATTTACGCGATTTAATCCAGTTAAACTTTGTTTTATTATAATGTGTAGTGATCGCGAAAAACTTAGAAGTTATCACCTTTTTTTTATCTGAACTCTTCAAGACTAACTACTGCCAAATTCGCGAAAATGCGTAAAAATATCGTTTTGAATTTTATTCAATTTATTGTAAAAAAAATGTTTTGATATCAATATCTATATCTGTGATCAACTGAAATCCCTTTACAGAATAGAATACGGGATAGCTAGTCTAGTTTCCTTTTTATCAGCAATTTTTATATGCTTATTACAGCTGCGGTCATTTAGAAGGCCCTTACATAATTTTAATTAATTGGCTATTACCAGCTAAATAATTATGATGAACAGATCATGCATGCTGTTTTCGTCCTAAGCTCCCAAGCCGTAGTATGGTTTTATTTAGAGGCGGGCGTGAGAGCCGTATGCCAGTTGACATTTTGACATGAACGCTTGACAGCTTATGACGTTTATATTGTACGACTTTCAACAAGAAAATTTTGAAATAAGTTGTATTTTAAGTTGTTCCTTGACACTTTTTCATTAAGTACGCCAGTAGCTTACCTAGGTAATCATTTATGGCCAAAATTAATAACCGATCTATCCACGATTTGCCCTACTAGAGATAGAAATTTGATATAAGCTCCATACATTTTATGTCAAATTTCTATCTCTAGAAATAATATCATAAAATATTATAATAATATATCTAGATTTCTATTTTTTGCTACTAGTAGGGCAAATCGTGGATAGATCGGTTATTAATTTTGGCCGTTAATCATGTTTGTTCTTAGAGCATTTAGAAAATCGATTATTTTCGATATTTTTTTTCTTTTTTTTTCGTTCGGATTTCGAATTTCAATGAAAAACTACAGCAAATTTTATATATAAACACGAAGTTCAGGCTGAATTTTTATAAATTTGACGTATTATAACGCTTTTTGCATAATTTAACAGCACAGCCAGGAGGTTTTACTGAGCACTGCGCGCGTTGTAAACGATTAACTATGTGCGGAGGAGTCGATTTGAAAGTAATTTTTATAAATGCGCTAAAACCAATCGACGAAATATTCTTGTACTTTTACAGAGGAGAAAGTATTCGTAAGGCGCCTCCAGGTCTAAATGCTCTTAGGCCAGTATTACAGAACGATACTCAAGCATTGATCTCTGTTTAAAACTAGTTTAAAGTTTAGCTTTGATTTTATAACGTTCCTCAAACAGAGATTTGTTGATCACAGTTCAGCTGAGTTTAGTCACCTGTTTCGGTATTTGAGCTGAGATTTGATCTGTAATCACTCTAGTGTGGTCCAGACTACGCTTGAGTAGAGATTTCTATTATATTTCAGGTCAAATTCATGTGTTATTCGCCGTCCCCGGAGAATAAAATGATAATCGCTGTTGTCTTAGTTTTAATGTTATGCTATATTTGAGATCCGTAGGTCTTAATGCAGCTCTACGATTTTTTTCATATTTTTTTTGCTGTTATTTATCTACTACTATTATAAAATTGTTAAATGTCAGTTGTCTGTTTGTTTGTTTGTTTGTTTGTTCCAGCATCACTATAAAACTACTAGACCGATTTTGTTGAAAGGGTTTGTGACTAGTGACTAAAAACTTATGATTTGACTTAAGGGCGCGTTTTCATATTAGGCAAAATTATGCTGTTTTTCGGTACATTTTAAGGAATAACCAAACAAAATCCAATATAACTAATAACTACCTCGTATAGATTGGTTCTTCATCTTCAAATGATAGGAACTTGATCATCGAAAATTTTAGTTTTTTATAATGTAAAATCGATCTGTCGTTGCCATTTTTCACAAATTGGGTTGAGTTTAGGTACATTTTTTGTGCTATTATTAAAATATTTTACTATTTCTAAAAATACTATTTGTTGGCAAACATATTCAATTCTTAATGCTATTTTTTTTTTTTTATCTAAATGCCATAAATAGTCGCAGAAAAAAATAAAACCGAAACTTATTTTTTCACATTTTTTTCTCTTCTGGATGAATCTTAACCGATTGCAATAGGGGTTATTTTATTTTAGATACCCGTCTTGATTTATACATACATACATACATATTATCACGCCTGTTTCCCATTGGGGTAGGCAGAGACTATGGATTTCCACCTGCTACGATCCTGACACACCTCTTTCGCTTCATCTACGTCCATTAACCTCGTCATGCATGCTCGTCGGTTTAGAGAACTCTTAACCTGGCATTTTTTGAGAACATCCGCGATTTGATCGCGATACGTTCGCCGAGGTCGTCCCCTTCCAACTCTTCCATCCACACTCGCTTCGTATACTTGTTTCGTCAATCTCCTCTCGTCCATCCTCTCTATATGTCCAAACCATCTTAACATACCTTTCTCAATCTTTGTCACTACATCTTCTTTCACTCCACAACGCTCCCTTATCATGTTATTCCTTACTTTATCTCTCAAAGTTACACCACACATACTTCTCAAAGCTCTCATTTCTACTGCATTTATTCTGCTTTCATGTTTCTTCTGCCATACCCAACTTTCACTACCATACTTGATTTATTGCACAAGCATTTTGCATGAAACTAGTCCGCGCGCGACCGCCGTCGAGAGTGGACACGTATCGCCTGTTTGGAGCGCCTCGAGTTGAAAAAGATCGCTGTACAAACACAAAATATTCGATAAACAAAATTTGATACTTGACAAAGTAAGATTTTTATTCTATTTTATTTCGCTATAAAAAAAATTGTAAGTAGGGTTTCTAAAAGCCTATTCGTCCTGGACTTGGAGTGACCTGAAGGTGTACTTCGGTGACTGCTACTGGAACTCCTTGACGGGTTGTACTATGTGAGCCGAGTTTGGGCTCGTTTTGTTAGTTATGATGAGACCTTACCTCCGGACTTGATGGAGTGACCTGAAGGTGTACTTCGATGACTGCTACTGGAACTCCTTGACGTGTTGTACTAGGTGAGCCGAGTTTGGGCTGGTTTTGTTAGTTATGATGAAAACTTACCTCCGGACTTGATGGAGTGACCAGAAGGTGTACTTCGGTGACTGCTACTGGAACTCCTTGACGTGTTGTACTAGGTGAGCCGAGTTTGGGCTCGTTTTGTTAGTTATGTTGAGACTTTACCTCCGGACGTGATGGAGTGACCTGAAGGTGTACTTCGGTGACTGCTATTGGAACTCCTTGACGTGTTGTACTAGGTGAGCCGAGTTTGGGCTCGTTTTGTTAATTATGATGAATCCTTACCTCCGGACTTGATGGAGTGACCTGAAGGTGTACTTCGGTGACTGCTACTGGAACTCCTTGACGTGTTGTACTAGGTGAGCCGAGTTTGGGCTGGTTTTGTTAGTTATAATGAAAACTTACCTCCGGACTTGATGGAGTAACCTGAAGGTGTACTTCGATGACTGCTACTGGAACTCCTTGACGGGTTGTACTAGGTGAGCCGAGTTTGGGCTCGTTTTGTTAGTTATGATGAGACCTTACCTCCGGACCTGATGGAGTGACCTGAAGGTGTACTTCGGTTACTGCTACTGGAACTCCTTGACGGGTTGTACTAGGTGAGCCGAGTTTGGGCTCGTTTTGTTAGTTATGTTGAGACTTTTCCTCCGGACCTGTAGGAGTGACCTGAAGGTGTACTTCGGTGACTGCTACTGGAACTCCTTGACGGGTTGTACTAGGTGAGCCGAGTTTGGGCTCGTTTTGTTAGTTATGTTGAGATCTTACCTCCGGACCTGATGGAGTGACCTGAAGGTGTACTTCGGTGACTGCTACTGGAACTCCTTGACGGGTTGTACTAGGTGAGCCGAGTTTGGGCTCGTTTTGTTAGTTATGTTGAGACTTTACCTCCGGACCTGTAGGAGTGACCTGAAGGTGTACTTCGGTGACTGCTACTGGAACTCCTTGACGGGTTGTACTAGGTGAGCCGAGTTTGGGCTCGTTTTGTTAGTTATGTTGAGACTTTACCTCCGGACCTGATGGAGTGACCTGAAGGTGTACTTCGGTGACTGCTACTGGAACTCCTTGACGTGTTGTACTAGGTGAGCTGAGTTTGGGCTCGTTTTGTTAGTTATGATGAGACCTTTACCTCCGGCCCAAACTCGGCTCGCCTAGTACAACACGTGATGGAGTTCCAGTAGCAGTAACCAAAGTAACCTTCAGGTCACTCCATCAGGTCCGGAGGTAAGGTCTCATCATAACTAACAAAACTAGCCCAAACTCGGCTCACCTAGTACAACACGTGATGGAGTTCCAGTAGCAGTAACCAAAGTAACCTTCAGGTCACTCCATCAGGTCCGGAGGTAAGGTCTCATCATAACTAACAAAACTAGCCCAAACTCGGCTCACCTAGTACAACACGTAAAGGAGTTCCAGTAGCAGTCACCGAAGTACACCTTCAGGTCACTCCATCAGGTCCGGAGGTAAGGTCTCATCATAACTAACAAAACGAGCCCAAACTCGGCTCACCTAGTACAATACGTCAAGGAGTTCCAGTAGCAGTCACCGAAGTACACCGTCAGGTCACTCCATCAGGTCCGGAGGTAAGGTCTCATCATAACTAACAAAACGAGCCCAAACTCGGCTCACCTAGTACAACACGTCAAGGAGTTCCAGTAGCAGTCACCGAAGTACACCTTCAGGTCACTCCATCAGGTCCGGAGGTAAGGTCTCATCATAACTAACAAAACGAGCCCAAACTCGGCTCACCTAGTACAACACGTCAAGGAGTTCCAGTAGCAGTGACCGAAGTAGACCTTCAGGTCTTTCCATCAGGTCCGTAAGGTCTCATCATAACTAACAAAACGAGCCCAAACTCGGCTCACCTAGTACAACACGTCAAGGAGTTCCAGTAGCAGTCACTGAAGTACACCTTCAGGTCACTCCATCAGGTCCAGAGGTAAGGTCTCATCATAACTAACAAAACGAGCCCAAACTCGGCTCACTTAGTACAACCCGTCAAGGAGTTCCAGTAGCAGTCACCGAAGTACACCTTCAGGTCACTCCATCAGTTCCGGAGGTAAGGTCTAATCATAACTAACAAAACGAGCCCAAACTCGGCTCACCCAGTACAACACGTCAAGGAGTTCCAGTAGCAGTCACCGAAGTACACCTTCAGGTCACACCATCAAGTCCGGAGGTAAGGTCTCATCATAACTAACAAAACGAGCCCAAACTCGGCTCACCTAGTACAACACGTCAAGGAGTTCCAGTAGCAGTCACCGAAGTACACCTTCTGGTCACTCCATCAAGTCCGGAGGTAAGTTTTCATCATAACTAACAAAACCAGCCCAAACTCGGCTCACCTAGTACAACACGTCAAGGAGTTCCAGTAGCAGTCATCGAAGTACACCTTCAGGTCACTCCATCAAGTCCGGAGGTAAGGTCTCATCATAACTAACAAAACGAGCCCAAACTCGGCTCACATAGTACAACCCGTCAAGGAGTTCCAGTAGCAGTCACCGAAGTACACCTTCAGGTCACTCCATCAGTTCCGGAGGTAAGGTCTAATCATAACTAACAAAACGAGCCCAAACTCGGCTCACCCAGTACAACACGTCAAGGAGTTCCAGTAGCAGTCACCGAAGTACACCTTCAGGTCACACCATCAAGTCCGGAGGTAAGGTCTCATCATAACTAACAAAACGAGCCCAAACTCTCCTCACCTAGTAAAACACATCGAGAAGTTCCAGTAGCAGTCACTGAAGTACACCTTCAGGTCACTCCATCAAGTCCGGAGGTAATTCGTAAAAATATAAACAGCGAAAATATGTTTTTTGTAGGTAGTAGGTACCTACCAAAATTTTATTACAAAGAAGTACGTAAAAAAAAATGAATCTTTCAAAGTATCAAAATGAGTTCACTTGACTACTATTATCGAAGTTAGCGAGCGTACACTTATGTGTATTACCCGTGTCAATGTAGTAGTTCGATTCTGTACCTATCAATTTTGCGAACGCGTCCTTAAAAACTGGTATGTATTTTACCTCGCTACGATGACGGGAACCGATGATTTTTAATTATATTTTTCTACAACATTTTGCATACATTAAGGTGAATAAGGCGCTCATATCCAGCTGTCATTCGCACGCATGCGCTCTAGCGCGCGCCTCCATAGAGAAAATACGGCTGCTAAAGATATTGCATTAAAAACTTTTTGGTTGGGCCGAATTGTACAGAGTAGAAAAAAAAATCCTGTCGTATGTGGGTGGTGCCATCTTGGAAATGCAGTCTTTTGAGCCAACCGAAAATCAGAATCTTTCGACTTACAGACAAGGACCGGAAGCTACCTCTAAATTGCGATTTCTCTAATTTTTTGTATGAAAAGCAATAAAATTTAGAAGTACCTAAACGTTGTTATATTGTATCCATCTTAATATACGAATAAGCATAAAGTTATCTTGGTGTAACTAAAAAAATACTATTTTCAGTCTACAATTTTTAATTACCTTCTTCTTCAAGTATATTATCTTATCTTCTTAACTATTATAATCTTAACTATTATAAAATTGTTAACGTCTGTTTGTTTATTTGTTTGTTTGTTCCAGCATCACGCTAAAACTACTGGACCGATTTTGATGTTTTTTTTTTTGTTTGAAAGCTGATGATCTGACTTAAAAACTGGTATGGGTTTTGAGAAAGAAAGAAAAAAAGAAAAAAATAATTCGTGGGTTGCGTACTCACCCGACAGATCGAAGCTTCTATGCATTTGCACGAGCGGATAGTAATGTACGATGGAGTGGAGTGGAGTGGAGTGGACAGGGGATGGGACTGGGGATGGGACTGGGGACGGGACAGGGGACGGGACTGGGGACGGGACAGTGGACGGGACAGGGAACGGAACATGGGACGGGAAATGGGACGGGACATGAGACGGGACATGGGACAGGACAGTGGGAAGGCACATGGGACTGGACATAGGATGGGACATGGGACATGCGACGGGACGATAGTGATAGAGTGAGATAGTGGGATAGTGGGCCAGTGGGACAGTGGGACAGTGGAACAGTAGGACAGTGGCAGTGGGACGGTGGGACAGTGGGGCAGTGGGGCAGTGGGGTAGTGGGGCAGCGGGGCAGCGGGACAGCGGGGCAGTGGGCCAGTGGGGCAGTGGGCCAGTGGGGCAGCGGGGCTGTGGGGCAGGGTGGTAGCGGGGCAGCTGGGCTGCGGGGCAGTGGGGCAGCGGGGCAGTGGGTTAACGGGGCAGCGGGGCAGTGGGGCAGCGGGGCAGTGGGTTACCGGGGCAGCGGGGCAGCAGGGCAGTGGGTTACCGGGGCAGCGGGGCAGTGGGGCCGTGGGATATTGTGGCTGTGGGGCAGCGGGGCAGTGGGGCAGCGGGGCAGTGGGGTAGTGGGGCAGCGGGATAGTGGGGCAGTCGGGCAGTGGGGTAGCGGAGCAGCGGGGCAGTGGGGCAGCTGGGCAGCGGGGTAGCGGGGCATTGGGGCTGTGGGGTAGCGGGGCAGCGGGTCAGTGGGGTAGCGGGGCAGCGGGGCAGTGTCGTAGCGGGGCATTGGGGCAGTGGGGGACAGTGGGGCAGTGGTATAGTGGGGCCGTGGGGTAGCGGGGCAGTGGGGCAGCGGAGCAGCGGGGCCGTGGGGCAGCGGGGCAGCGGGGTAGTGGGGTAGTGGGGCAGCGGGGTAGTGGGGTAGTGGGGCAGCGGGGCAGTGGTGTAGCTGGGCAGTGGGACAGAGGGGCAGCGGGGCAGTGGGGCATCGGGGCTGTGGGGCAGCGGGGCAGCGGGGCAGCTGGGCAGCGAGGCAGTGGGGCAACGGGGCAGCGGGGCTGTGGGGCAGCGGGGCAGTGGGGCAGCGGGGCAGTGGGGCAGCGGGGCAGTGGGGCAGTGGGATAGTGGGGCAGCGGGGCTGTGGGGCAGCAGGGCAGTGGGGCAGCGGGGCAGCGGGGCAGCGGGACAGTGGGACAGTGGACTGGACTGGAATGGACTGGACTGGACTGGACTGACGTGGGTTAGCAGAATTTAACGCGAGCGGAGCCGCGGGTAAAAGCTAGTGAAGTTATAAAATTATGTAATAGTTTTCAAAGTTTTTCTACTTTATATTGTTACGCGAATAAAATTGCCAGGTAGTGTTAACAAAACTTTAAAATATTCCCCATTGTGTTGACTAACGTAGCCTTGATAAAAAGTTTCTGTGTGGGCTAGCCATGTCTTTCGAAGAACCGATGGCCGCTGGAGCAGACGAGTCCTTGAGTGGAGACCAAGAATCGGCAAACGAAGCGTTAGCCCTTCCCCCCCCCTCAGCCAGATGGACCGATGACCTAAAGAAGGTGGCTGGGGATGACTGGATGCGGAAGGCAGAGGCCGCGAGTGTTAAGGCGCAACTTGGGGGAGAACTATGTCTAGCAGTGGACTGCGATAGGCTGAGTTGATGATTGAAAGGCGAGATGAACAAGCGTTCACAAAAAAAAAACGAATAAGAAAACAGCATGCTTAAGACTATTGATTTCTATTGCTTTTGCTCTAAAGAAAAGCGTCAAGAAGAAATTTTGGGTCAAAACATGGTTACAAAAGAGGAACATCTGAATTTGTTACATCAAATCCACAGAACCGAAGAGCAGGAGGACTATGCAAATGACTATAGGAAGCAGAAGCCATGCTTTGACCATCTCTTGAAAACGGTTTCACCAAACTTGTCAATACAAGATACCTGCGTCCTGCATGCGAGAGTAGCGTAACCCCTACAGAAAAAAGAAAAATTGTCTACTGCATTGGGTTATCTCGCGACTGGCAGAACTATATCAATGTGCTCATGAGCGTCCTGCATAATCAGCCTATGTACTGCTGTACATAGGCTTCTCTAAATAGCACGCCACAGACTTCTATCCTCGGTTACTATCATCCAGTTTTCACTAGCCACCTTGCGTAGATCGTCACTCCACCTAGGTTTAGGGCTTCCTACGCTACGTTTTCCGAATCGCAGTCTCCACTCTAGTGCACGTCTACCCCAACGGTCATCGGTCCTTCGGCTAATATAGCCAGCCCACTGCCACTTCAGCTTGCTTATCCTGTGGGCTATGTTGACAACTTTGGTTATTTGTCGGATCACCTCATTTCGGATCCGATCCCTCAGACCATCTCCGAGCATAGCCCTTTCCATAGCACGCTGAGCTACTTTAAATTTGTGAACCAGCCGTACCGTGAGTGTCTACGTTTCGGCTCTGTAAGTCAGTGTCCTTTCGGAAAAGTTATCCATTTGTTTCTTAATAACTAACTAAGCCTAATTAACTGTACGAAGTGTTTTGTGAAAGTGTCGACATTACGACAAGTTGTAAACTATTTCAGAGAATATAAACAAAGATCTGCAAGAATTACTGCTATAATGAGTAAAATTGACGTGGCTGGCGAGGACTCAGATTCAGCCTACTACAGTCATGGTGTGTACCAAGTTTTAATTACTTACAAAAATGAAGGAAAATCCCAAAAATACAAAGTACAAGGTGAATTGAACAACAATTGAACATGAATGAATTATAGTACACATAATACGTCATAATAATGAACGCAAAAGTTACTAGACAGAAGTATGTAGTAAAATAGATGTTACAGAATCGGATCCAAGATTAAGCTGTTCAGAAAATATCGCAGTCCAAAGTTATAGAAGTGAATATTTCTCATTTGCAGTGGCATGTTCTACGATTTAAATATGATTTTGATGCGGAGTATTCCCAAATGGATACCCAACCTCAACAAAGGGTATCAGCAAGAAGGAAACGGGGTGCTATGCGTACTGCATCAAACACACCGAACTCTGCCACTGAACATGAGTGGAAAGCAGCATATGCCAACTCTCTGCCACTACCCAAGGCTCTACATGCTGATCTGATGAGTCTTTGTAAGGCCGAAGCAATCCCATCCTATTATCATGGGTTTTATGAGTCCCTAACCTTTGTCGGGAATTCTGAGAGTCATGCACAAGAAGATGACGAGCGAGACGAGGAATAATAATTTTTTGTTCTAGGTTTATTGTATTAATTTTAAATTAAACAATCGTTGATTACTATAACTTAGTTTCATTGACAAAACAAGAATAACAGTTCAAAGTGTGATTACCATACAAAACATATTCAGTATTAACTAGAATAAAATGATAAGTTACCATAGAATAGAATTATAATACAATGTTACAATATTAAGCCTCGCTTAAGAGAACCGAGAATAAAATGACAATGGACAATACAAACTGTTGACGCAATCATATTTTTACTAATATCTTATTTTGCTAATATCTTTTTATTAATTAAAGTTAATAATTATATACTACATTTACTGAAATACAAAATAAATTAGCTTTCATTTGAGCCTTCTTGCTTCTGTTAAAGTCTAGTGATTGGCGAGTAATCAAGAAAAAACAGTTTTTTATTTTTCCTGAAAAGTTAAGTTTTTTCAATTGTCATGTTATTCCCCGGGGACGGCGATGTTATGTATTGTTGAATTAAAGTTTCTAATTACCGTTCTGGAATAAGACCGATACTCAAGTAACGATTCTATCCTTAAATATTGATCAGGTGATTGGAGTTTAAACTGTACTTGAGGAAGCTTCTGTAATACGGGCCTAGGTGTTTGTTTGACTTTACGCCAATAAAAGCTCCACCACACAGGTGCGTTAATTGCTGGCGATATTATTATTATCGATGTTTGGAGGAAGCCTATGTCCAACAGTGGACGTCTTTCGGCTGAAATGATGATGATGATGATGATGATTATTATTATTATCGCACGTTTTATTGCGATAGGTATCTTACTCACTGATGCAATACTAAAGACGCGATTGTGATATCTGTTCTTAATACGTTTTATACTACCTACGATGCGTGCAATCTTACTCACTAGCGCTGTTAGGACGCAATTTGGGTTCTACAGGCAGTTTTACATAACGATATACGGTATTCTATTGAATAGTACACAGACTACACACGTTGAAAATGTCGGAAGTGAAAAACGAAGCTGTGTGGCAAGCACAGGTGGCAAGGACGCAAAACGCATTAGGTATCGCAAAAATGCATGCTTTAATATCGACCGTAATTAACGCACCTATGTGGTGCAGCCCTAAAATTTAAATGCACCCAAGGTAATGTTTTTATTACAAGCTACTTGTAAACAGAATATGTGCCTGTTACTTGCGTTATGAGGATAATGAGGCGTGCAATCTAAGCAGTTGTGTCGAAAATTTTGGAAGGTATATGATTCATGATACCTAAAAATATGACATCACATCATAAGTTCGCAATGGTTTTCTAAAAAGAAAACTAAAGAAGTGTCGTACCCGTTACGCATGATCTAAAGTCCACAAACGCATCACCCATACTCAGTTTTAGCGTTAAAATGATTTAGCTGAAGACTGTCCTTAGATATTTATGAATGTGCTGCCCAAAATACACCACTACCTCACCAATGTAACTTGATCTACCAGCTTATTAAATTATTGCAAAGACAGGGATCAAGTTATGATGGATATTTTGATATCCAATATTGGTTGGCCTAAGAGTACCTTACATCGTAGTCATGACAGGGATCAAGTTACGTTAGAAGTGTTTATTTTTCTTATTTAAACCTTTAAATCGTTTATGGAGGTCGTTACAGTTACAGATTATATTTTGGGGCTGTTTAGTCGATTTTAGTAGCAATTAGAGGGGTGAAATGCGAGTAAGTAACGATCGGTAATAGTCAATTAAGGGCTGTAATAGTAATACCTGGTTTGGTTAGTTTTATTTAACGAATTTACCGCCATTTCTTGCGTTGAATATGGCGATGTAGCACGTAATACGTATGGTGCGAAACATAGTTGAATTTAAATGTGGTTTTTGTTATTAGCAGTTGAGCTGCCACCTACCAGAGCAGACTAAAGACCAATCCACCAAGTTTTGAAAATTTTGCTACTACCCTTTTGTCATCCAGCTAACGGGTTCGTCACCAGGGCCAGAGTTAGTACTCCAGTTTCTGATGTTACTAGTTAGGTACATAGTATGGGCACAGGTATGGGGCTGGGGTAGGTAGGTATTAAGGCGAAGACGAGGCCCGTGACGGTAGCACGTCGATTTCCGCGCGCGCCTTACAAGAGATTGCGGCTGAAGTTAGGTCGTACGGGGAGAAGGGGCTCGCCTGCTAGTCTAACGTATTACAGGACGATCCTCAAGCATTGATCAGTTGAGCTTTGATTTTAGAACGTTCCTCAAGCAGAGATTTATTGATCACAGTTCAGCTGAGTTTAGCTTTGTTTTATACTGTCACCTGCTTCGGTATTTGAGCAGAGATTTGATCTGTAATCACTCTAGTGTGGTCCAGACTATTTATTTATTTATTATTAATACACCAACAGTTATAAACATCAGACATTATGTTATTCTAATATTACAGGTACATTATCCGATGCTTAAACAAATTAAAGGCGTACATAACATTCATAGGAGCTGTTTCATCATTATGCTTACCCGGTTAAAAATATAAATAAAGTTGTTAAAAGAAGTACAAAAATAAACGGAACCTTGTTATAAAAACTAAAAATACGACAACATTTTCTGCTAAATTAAACTAAACAATAATTTATATGACGATTAAGTAAAACTTACAAGCAGGATGTTATACAATAAAAAAAAGAGAAACAATGTCATGAATTTACACGAATATTTTCAAATATGATTTTTCTAATGCCACCCAAGGTGTCATGAAATATATTTAATTTAGAATTATGATGATGATTGAGTGTGTTAAATTGACTGAAAATTCGATTAAGAGGACCGTGTGCACCAATATTTGTGCGACAGAATGGAAGGCAAAAAGTTTTGGTTACGGCGGTACGGGGTTAGACTACGCTTGAGTAGATATTTCTATTCTATTTCAGGTCAAATTCGTGTGTTATGATGTTGAATTAAAGTTTATTAACTTACCGTATTGGAATAAGACCGATACTCAAGTAATGATTCTATCCTTAAGTAGTGATCAGGTGATTGAAGTTTAAACTGTACTTGAGGAACCTTCTGTAATAGGTACGGGCCTAAGTGGCGAGCCGGGACCTGTCGGGAATGGTAGCAGATTACAGAGTATATTCCACGCCCCCGACTAAAGGTAGGTAATAGAAAGAATACCGTGGTGGTGTTAGTCGGTAAGAGTCCTATGCTGGCTCTGCCTTCACGAGGCATTTTTTTACTAAAAAGGTGTTTAGGCTAGCAAGTTCAATGACTATTTATTAAAACCCAAAAACTAGCCCTGCTTTTCAGGAACTAGGTTAAAAATCCCTGGTGAAAGCCATCTGATTTCCTTTGCTAAACGGATGATTTTCTACAGCAGACGCCTAGCTGTTGCCACACCCACGGAATGCAATGATGCGGTCTATTTGTAACCCAGACACAAGTTTCTCATTACCAAAACTACTAGGTAGGTAAAACAGCTAAAAATAAAATAAATGTTACAAACTTCTAACGTATCAAGAGGAAGTTTAACTTTGGTAATTTGATTCGGTGACATCAAAGACTCTATCTTGTCTATTCTCGGCAGCCATCTTCCCGCCATGTGTCAAAATGTGGCGCGAAAATATTGTAATTAGAACGCTATTCTTGGTTTGTCTGTGCCACTAAAAAGTTTCATCAAAGTGGTCTATGAAACAAAAACAAGAGAGTGTGTGACTTTAATTGGCTTACTACCGACTTTATTAACAACTATTTAGATTTAAGATGCCGTGTGGTCTCATGCTAAAAATAGTCCACCGCTTATTTTCCTGTGAATATGTAGGTACAAGCAGTGATAGCCTAGTGGCTGAATGCTTGCCTTTCATACTGGACTGTGTAAGTTCGAACCTAGTCCGCACCTCTGACTCTCCGAATTCATGATTTTTTGTTCTAAAGTACAAAAAAATAATTTTAAATTAAATTAAAAGTTGTTAAATTGTTATTTTTTATTTTATTAAACTGCGATCTTAGCTATTTTAGGATTTTTAGGTACAGTCGACTGCATGACAGTGGTAACACGTCAGTTCGAAAACCGCCCTTACTGCTTACGCAATAAAGATGCTGCTAATGTCAAAGTGTTACCACCGACCTGCGGTCGACCGTACCTACGGTTTCCCTTCTGAAAATATTCACCCTTCAATTTCAATTCATTTATTTATTCGGAGAATCTCCATTTATGTTAGTAACAATTTTCTTAAAACTATGTTAGTAGGTAGTATTATACTTCGCCTTCGCCACTGGTAGATAGATAGATAGATAGATACAACATAACATAACATCACGCCTGTATTTATTTTGTATTTAAGATAGATAGATAGATAGAATATAACTACTTTATTGTACACCATGAAAATAGTAGTAAACAGGAACAACGTGTAAATTATGGGCACATGGGCGGTCTTATCGCTAAAAGCGATATCTTCCAGACAACCTTTGGTAGCTGGTATCGTAGAAGACAGGCTCTGTGCAACACATAACAATTATAATATCTACCTAGGTACTAGCAGCTTAGACTGGGTTTTTACCATATACAACCTATTATTGAAATAACTGAAAACCTCTGAAGGGGTCATTGTACTCATCAGTAGGTATCAACAACTTTTACTATGGCAAAAAAAAAATGCTGCTCCCTACATTTTGTCGATTTATGTAAACACAAATCAATCAATCAAATGTTTTTTATTTCAAATAAACCTAATTACAGGCACTTTTGAAACGTCAGGCTCTAGTTTCACGGTTCCAAATTGTGGGTTCTATGGAAAAGAACCGGCAAGAAACTCCATGGATAAACTCTTTTTAAAATAGGTTATTGTTTATTACATCAAATTTATTCAAATAATGTGAGTATAATGTAGGAGAAATAAACAAGAGTTTAAAAGTGAGAATATAGCCTTTAGAAATAAACGTAAAAAGAGTTGCCATAGTAGGTATGTAGGAGCTAACCTGTCCCGACAGACGGCACCGAAATGTAGGGAACAGCTGTTTTTTTACGTGTTGCTGTTTGTTTGGGGCAATTGGGGCAGTCGGGTAAAGATCCTAGACTTCTGCCAGGTTGGTGGTTTTCAATAAAACGCCATCTGTTGATCAAATCGGGTATTGCTTGGAAGGAAAGCTCAAGTACTCACGATGTTGACTGTTAAATCTAAAAAGTACATGTTTAAAATCATAGATAGCGATTTCACGAAAATGCTGCATAAAGAATTATTCCTTTTCCGTCATTTTTTTTGTTACGACGATGGACAATTTATAATTTCGCCAATCACCACATTTACCACCGTATAGATAAGGTTGCGACTCGAGTCCACTTTTACTTGAGTGACATCGAAAAAAAAACGCATTCGAGTGAAAAAAATATCGACTCTAGTTCACTCGAACTCGAGTCACTCGCGAATCACTTACCGAGATATGCGAAACGATGTGTTTTTATTCTTAAGAGGCTGACAACACCTAAAAAATCAGACCTCTGCGGTCACTGTCGTTTCGTACAGAACTGAAAGAGAGGCAACGAGCCGAGGGACGTCGGATACGCCGCTCAACTTGAATGAAAATTAACAATTTATCTTTTTAACAAAAAACTAAAAGCTTATTTGAAAAACAGAAACAACATATGTTTAGATTATTGTCTTTCTCAAAGGTTTTCTTAATTTTATTTATAATATTTAGTAAAGAATAGAGATTGTTTGCTTTAAAGCATGATTTAAGAGGTTAGTTTACAATTCTTTTCTATCGAGAAAACTTCAAGAAAACGTGTTTTGGGCACAATACAGTTTCAGAAAATACGATCAAGATTAACATATATTTGTTTCACTACCACAAACCGAATAGATACAGCTAAAAATGTTTTTAAAAGAAGCCTATTTGTGGTGTTTGGCTGTTGTCAGCGTCTTAAGAACGCTTTTCCATTTTATGTCTACTATGTTTTAAGCCTCAACTTATTGACAAAATAAAAAATAATTAATTCAAGGATTGTGGCAGGTGATTCGATGGAGGCGAGTGATCAGGTGACTCGTGAACCACTCGAGTCGTACTTGAGTAAAATTTTAAAATGACACGAATGACTCGAGTGGTAAAATCGGACTCGAGTCGCATCAATATAGAGAATTAGATAGAGAGAACAAAGAGAATATAACCACTACGAGAGAGAAGAGAGAGATTCATACACGAGGTGCACGCGCTGATAACAATCGAATCGATCGTCATTCGATTGCAACCGAATAATTCGATCATTTTAAGGAACAATCGACTATATTTAGTAAGTAAGTATAATTATGGTGTTGGTATTTTTGGTCAAATTCATAATTATTGCATTCATCCGTGACTGTTACGAGTACATAGTTACCTCACTCTCCTTTCTTCCTCCTAGCCTATTCCAATCTATGTCGGGGACGGCTTCCAGTCTACCCAGATACCTACCTACATCTGAATATCAGTAGGTATTTTACACAAAGCGAGAGACTGCTATCAGAACTTCGCAACTCAAGTGTGCCTAGGAACTACATGATTTAATTTCCCCAAGCCCTTTACATCATCGGACACACCACCGGATCAACCAGTCGCAAGGCGGCGGCGCAGGCGTTGCGCCAATCTTATATGGTGCATTCATTACATTACATTATTTTCACCTATACGCACGAACCTATTTGCCAGCATCTGTGTTTCCGTTATGTATTTTATTAAGTATTATCTGGTGGTCTTCAAGCCTCGAGTGAATAGGATTTTGCTGGGCAAGCGTGTACCATCGTCGATCGCACCATCGCTTAATATCTGAGGTGGCGGTCAAACACCAGTTTATATTGAATATTAATAAAACCACAGTTACTGGGCAATATACCGACATCCGACATCGTAAGATTAGGACAGTTATCAGACTTTCAAGCTTTTTACTGCCGGCAAAGACGTTTAGATATTTGTATGGTAACCCAGACAGACAGCTTAACGTGATCTCCTAGGCATGGAGGGGTCTCGATGTGTAACAAAAACGGTCAGCCATCCTCACCTCCCTCCACCAGCCAAGCTGGGCTAGCACAGCATAACCATCGCAGATCGTGTAATCCACGTGCTAATCACCTTGCCACAAACCTCTCAAAAGATTAATTCATGATAAAATGTAATTAATTAAATGATGTTTCTAACATCATTATTCACTACTAACTTTTGCCCGTGGCTTCACCCGCGTATAATTTGGTTTATCACAGAAATACTTCGGTATCACGCATATCTCGGGAACTGTTTATTTTCTCGGGATAAAAGTAGTCTTTAATTAATCTGGGTTACAGTCTACCTTGGTACCAAATTTCATATAAATCCGTTCAGCAATTTCAGCGTAGTTGAGTAACAAACATCCAAACGACACGATTGGCGCAGTGGGTTTCTGTGCTAAGGTTCACGAGTTTAAATCCCGCACATAACATTACTATTCATGTGTTCCGGGTCTGAGTGTTTGTACATGTGAGTTTTGTGTTTGTAAACGCACCTACGATACAGGAGAAATCCTAGTGTGAGACGTTTTTCTTTAAAAAAAATCCAACCTCTTCATCATCGTCCACATCTTTACAAACTTTCACATTAAATTTTGTATTAATAGTAGCAAGTAGTATAATACAAAAACTGTGATTAGTTACTTTTCAATAACTCGAGTTAACTCGACTAACTAAAGTATTTGAACTTTTGACAACACTAAAGTCAACGTCATACCACCATACATACGTCAAAGTCAGTGCTGCCAAGTGGCGGGAAATTCCCCGATTGACAGGGAATAAGAGGACAGTGCGGGGAGAGCGCGGGGTTTGACTAAAAGCGGGGAATTCGGGGAATGGACAAATCAAAAAGTTTACCGGTTTTTCCAACGCATCAACTTCTTTATAAATCAAAATGGTTGTCTATGCTTGTCAGGAACATGCTGAAAGCAAGGATATGGGGAAAAAATAACCATCTATATTTATTGACTTGAATTTTGATGAATTTTTATTGACTATGATCTAAATTCTACAATAATTGATTACCTACCGTTTTACCATTGATTTGTACGACTGTTCTATTTGTTGATAATATAACAACTAACCCAAAGCGGGGAATCAAGCTTATCGCGGAGGGGAATTTAAAAATTTACATTGGCAGCACTGGTCATAGTAAATTGTAAAGAGGTTGGCGGGAAAATTCGTAAAGATCATGTTGTGGATTTTTTATTATTTTCCAAAATTTGTGTTTCTTCGAGTGTTAATGTGTAATAATGGTGGATTATTAAATGTTAAATGCTCGTTAACGTGTACAAGTGTGGATAAATGGTACAAAGTTGAAAAACATGACTTTCGTATTATCTCATCATCCCCTCAGAAACCTAGTAAAGTTTCCATCACTTTACTAGGATACAAGTATAATATGTTTAATGATTACGACTGAAGGACAAGTATCCATGGTCATGAATAAATTAAAAAAAAAAAAAAAAAAAAAAAAAATTGTAAATGAGGTTGGCGGGAAAATTCGTAAAGATCGTGTTGTGGATTTTTTATTATTTTCCAAAATTTGTGTTTCTTCGAGTGTTAATGTGTAATAATGGTGGATTATTAAATTTTAAGTGCTCGTTAACGTGTACAAGTGTGGATAAATGGTACAAAGTTGAAAAACATGACTTTCGTATTATCTCATCATCCCCTCAGAAACCTAGTAAATTTTCCATCACTTTACTAGGATACAAGTATAATATGTTCAATGATTACGTCTGAAGGACAAGTATCCATGGTCATGAATAAATAAAAAAAAAATAAAAAAATTGTCAATTTTGTCAAACAGAAACACGTAAACGAATTGCATGTTTTGTATAAAAACATATTAAAAATACATTCAATTAATCTTAGAAATGGTTCACACGACAATGGAAGGAGCACTTTTTGTAAGTTACTAGAATATTCATTTTTAAACGCTTTAAATAACCTTCAATTTGATATTTTTGATGTAGGTTCCTTGCTTTACAGGCTTTACTTGTCTTTGCGATTCAAACAATTTGAAATTATTATCCACGAGAAATTCTATTATTTATAAGACTTCATACATACTTAACTTGAGGTGCATTTAAAGAGCCACGAGTTACGATGTTTAATTGATCGTCCGGCGCACCCTGGCCAGTAAGCCGCGCTATCAAACTGCTGACTGATTAATTTTTACACCACGACATGAGCTATTATCGTTCTGTAGCTCATGTCGACACGACAGAAGAAGAAGAATTAAATACCTGTTGGTATGTCATTTACATCAAAATATTCAGGACTGAATTTTAGACGCTTGAATTGTACCATACCCCATATAAGTATTTATCTCTTGCAATGAACTAAAGGTAGGTCTGTCAAAGAACCGATGGTTGTTGTAGCAGACAAGTCCTTGAGTGGAGACCACAAATTGGCAAATGCAGCATAGGGCACCCCCCAGCCAGGTGGTCCAACAACCTTATTAAAGTAGCTGCCCCCCCCAGTCCCCCCGGACTGAGAGAGACCGGCAGGTCTCTGCCTCTGGTCCTCTGACCGAGTGTTGTGGCATATCTTGGGAGAGGCCTATGTCCAACAGTGGACTGCGATAGGCTGAGTTCATGATGATGATGAAGGAATAAAGTGCCGGCTGTTATTGAGTTTCTTGCCAGTTCTTCTCCATAGGACCCACAATTTGGAACCATGCAACTAGAGCCTGACATTTCAAAAGTGCCTGTAATTAGGTTTATTTAAAATAAAAAACATTTGAGTTTTGAGTTTATTAAACTTGTACACCAACAGAACAAGCAAACAAGAGAACTCCAGATACAAATGGCTCAAATTCTTCTGAATCATGGATTTATTTTGTACACCCCTGTACGTTGAAATAGGTTGCATTTAACTCTTTCAATACAAACTGTTTCCATAACCATATCAATGTGGGATAACTTCTTAAACAGCAGTATTTTCCATAATGCTATTCATAAAGATTTTTTTTTCGAGTTTTCCACTAATAACGTTGGTAGAACTTCATAAAAACATAATTTATAAAGTCTATGTCACCACAATTTAAAATTTATATTATTTTGGAATAGAAACACTATTGGACAAGACACAAATATCAGTTTCCTTTGCGATGTTAATATTTATAAGATCTTTTTAACTGTTTGTTATTCTGAATTCAACTTGATTTTCATGCTTATAAAGTTGAAATTTGTGTAAGTGGCATTTGTATCAATTATTTTATTGGATTGACACAGACTTTAGTGTTGTTATCTTGAAATACAGTTAAAATTGTTAAAAATATAAAAGCTTAAATATTACTTTTTTTTTCGTAGGAGGTTAAAAATATAGTAGCTTGGTAAATTGCTGGAATTTTAGCTTTTTATATTTGTTATAACTAACATTACCTCGTTTTCCATAATTCCAGGAACCAAACCTCTACATCATCAAAGGCATGTGCATCCTAGACAATGATGGCAACAGGATCCTCGCCAAGTACTACGACAAGGACATCCTGCCATCTGCCAAGGAACAGAAGGCTTTTGAGAAGAACTTGTTTAATAAGACACACAGGTAATGAACCCATCATGAAAGCATCCCGAAAACCCATAGACCAACTGGCTTAAATATGCCACATAAACATTGTTTTTCATGAGTACACAATCATAAGATGTTGACTAAGAGCAGAGGGCGTGTTATTTTGGTCAGCTCATAAAGTTTGTGTTTTTAGGGTTCGGTACACAAAGGGTGCCAAATGGGACCCTATTACTCTCGCTCTCTATGCTGTCCGTCTGTCCATCTGTCACTGGGTATCTTTTGAACGGTAATAGGTAGCCGGTTAACATTTTCTCAGAATATGTGTTGCTATGACTCCTATCACAAAATATACTAAAAATAAAAATAAAGTCTGAAACCAAAGAGGGTTACAAGAAACCTCGAAAACCATGCATATTTTTCAACATCATTGTTCCTACTCTATCCTCAATACGGTAATACATACCAGCGACAAACTTGGTCTGATTATTGTGCATACTATGTAGTTAAGCAACAAATAATGATAAAAATAGGGTAAACATTGACATGTGTTGGTACGGTTGACCGCATGTCAGTGAAAACAGTTTGATATTGACAGAGCCTTTATTTCGTAAGCGGTAAGGGCGATTATCTAATTCTAGTGTTACCACTGTCATGCAGTCGACTTTACCTGCGTAAGAAAGAGATGCAAAAATTCATATGTCGCGCACAGTGCATTGATGTCTTTTAATTAACTCTCGTAAATAAAATCAGTTTCTATTTAGTATCAAGTCTTACTGCGTGAGTCCTACTCGCACTTGGCCGTTTTTTCATATATTAAGGATGGCAAAACAACCTAAATAATATAAATAAATAATAATAAATATTTTTGGGACATTTTACACATCACCATCTATTCCCAAACTAAGCAGAGCTTGTACTCATACTTATAATACATAAGAAACACCCAGACCAACACAAACACTCATATGTTCATCACACGAATATTTGTGTCCTGTGGGAATCGAAACCACGACCTCGTGATCAGCAGTCCGACACTCGAACCACTAGACCACAGACAGGACATAGTACGCAAAATACACGCTTGGACGTGGAGTTGCGGAAACCAGCCCGTTATACTATACTAGACCACAGACGTCGTCAAAAAAAAAGTATATGTCCTATGCATTCATTTTAATTAATATTTTATCATATGATTCCAGAGCCAATGCCGAGATTATAATGCTGGAAGGTTTGACCTGTGTATACAAGAGCAATGTAGACCTGTTCTTCTATGTCATGGGCAGCTCACATGAAAATGAGGTAATATTAGCATGTTTACTATAAACTACTGGTAAGCAGTACCTTTGTCTTTAGAGAAAATAGGAGTTTTGTGTGGCCAAACACTTTGTGAAACCAATAATGTGGTGCCTGCACTGCATATCCAACAAAGCCAACCATGGACATAAATATTGCAATAGTCTTTGTTACACCAAGCACTTACAAATAATTACTTACAAATACTGTCGTTGGATAATCGAATAAATCGGATTGATGCGAAAATCCTAGGACGATTGCAAAGAACCGTATAATTGGATTATATGAAAGTTTTTCGTTATCATCCGAGCTATTTTTAAGATAGTTGCAAAAATCCTGCTTATCTTAGGTTAGTCACCAATAACCGCTCACGTAATGAGCGCTGATAGGCTGTTATGAATGTTATGAACTGATGGATGCACTGATTGGCTTACGGCTACATTCATTTGTCTTTCGAGCCATGTTTTGACCAACCAGAATTAAAATGTTATAAATCGATTCTTAGATTAACCAATCAGCATTCAAGTTTTCAATTGTCCTAAACAAACTGGGGTTTTCGCAATGATCCTGAAAACAGCTCATATGATTGCGAAAATTTCTCTTAAATTCCTATTATCTGATTCTTTACAATCATTCTAAGATTTTCGCAGATACGATTTTACCCAGGCAAATGTGACATAAAATCAGCTTGTTCAAGTTTCTTGTTTATTAATATTTTTTAATTTGACAAATAAATACTTACTAAATAAATACTTTTGGGACATTTTTTACGCAACACCATCTAGTCCCAAACTAAGCAGAGCTTGTACTATGGTACTAGACAATGGATATAATACTTATATACTTTTTTTTTTGTATATACATACTTATAATACATAAGAAACACCCAGTCCAACACAAACACTTATGTTCATCACACAATTTTTTGTGTCCTGTGAGAATCGAACCCACGACCTCGTGATCAGCAGTCCGACCCTCGAACCACTAGACTACAGAAGTCTAAATTTGAATATTATATCATTTGAATAAGATTGGAATCAAACAGTTTTTTTATATATTTGGGGTAAGGGTAGTTTCTGTATTACTATAGGGCTGTTGTTATCTTATCTATCTTATCGATACTATTATTTGGCATGGTATTCAAGTAGTTATCAGAATGAAAACTTAGCTTTGTTTTGTTTTTTACAAAAAATGTAGGTAGGTACATAATCATTAAGTACAGTCTAACAAAGCAATTGGTATACAGGTTAGAGAGATATAAATGAAGTTTTCTCAGGAGATTATGGATGTTTTCGAATGAAATATCATTTTAATAACGGACAAAGTTAAACTGTATTTATACAAAACCCTAATCAAACCATTCCATAATAACTTTCTGAGAAATCTTCATCTATACTGGCGACCCTGTATACTAATTGCTTTGTTAGACTGTACTTCCTACATTTGTGTTCACACAAATCGTCAAAATGTATTGAACTGCTGTTTTTGTAACCGTGATTTCCTACCACAGTAAATGTAGTCCGTTATGATGGTAATGGTAGACTGTATTTAAATACTTATATACAGGTTAAAAAGCTTACCGGTTACCCTCCTTTTGGATTTCGCCATCATCATCATCATCATTTCAGCCTAAAGACGTCCACTGCTGGACATAGGTTTCCCCCAAGCATCGCCACAACGATCGGTCCTGCGCTTTCCGCATCCAGCGGATTCCCGCGACCTTTACCAGGTCGTCGGTCCACCTTGTGGACCTACCCACGCTGCGCCTTCCAGTACCCGGTCGCCACTCCAGAACTTTACTGCCCCATCGGCCATCCGTTTTGCGAGCACAAATAAAAGGAAGACCATGAATTTTAACATTTTTAATGCAAAATTAATCAATTTATCAAATGCTCAAATTGAGTCCCTTCCTGTTGAATACAAAGTCGATTTGTTGCATACAACCAGGTACCTACTAATTACGTATCTCTTTATCATTTTATCATGCACTTAAATTATAATAGGGAAATGATGCGTACTTTTCAAGTGGGTACATTTATTAGTAATAGGCACTTATGATAATGTCAGTTGTATGTCCTTACGGCAATGTCAGCTTTTCATTTTTCTGAACAAAATTTCACATCAAATGTTAAAATTCATGGTCTTCCTTTTATTTGTGACACTATGTTATTTAGCAAAAAATAATCCTTATGATGAAGCCTTTCGATCGGTATGATAAAGCTACAGGATGATTATTTTTCTCTTAGCCTTCAGAAAGGATTCTTGAAAAAGTTTTAACGGCATTAAAGAAAATAATAGTTCCTCTATCATTCATTCATTCATTCATTCAATTTATCTTTTTCCAGCTAATCCTACAATCAGTATTGAATGCTCTATACGAGTCGGTCAGCATACTGCTCAGGAGAAATGTTGAGAGACGAGTGTTATTGGACAACTTGGACTCTGTCATGTTGGCGTTTGACGAGATCTGTGATGGCGGGTAAGCAAACCACTTATGTTCAAACTAAGGCGCAGATAAACGACAATGACCTTGAGCATCTTCGTCTCTATCTATCCCGTCTCCCGTCCGTCTGTCTGTCCTGTTCTGCCATCCGTTGCACACGCACAGTATTTCTTCTTTCTTTCTTTTTTAAAATTATTTACTTTTTTATAATAGTAGACATCATTTCAGCCGAAAGTCGTCCACTGCTGGACATAGGCCTCCGCCAAGCATCGCCACAACGATATCCCATAATCGCCACGCTTGGTAGGCGGTTTGGCGATCGCAGTTGGTTGGTTAAATACTCAGTGAACGCTGCTGCCCATCCTTTGGTAAATCCCTTAGTTGCCTTTTACGACACCCATGAGAAGAGATAAGGGCCAATCTTAGACATAAAACCGGCCAAGAGCATGTCGGGCCATGCTCAGTATTATAGGGTTCCTTAAGTAGCTGTAATTACAAACGAATCAAATCGAATATTAATCATGGCTATTTTAGTTTTTGCAATAATCGGCAGCATTCGCGACTCAGAGCGTGTTGTTAGTAGCGCCATCTAGCGATAAATTCAAGAAGGCAAATTTAAGAAGTGTGTCATTTCAAAGTTACTTTTTGTGATTTTTTCAAATAGAAAGTAGCTAAAGGAGCATTATTTGCTATGATCATTTTTCTCTGAGGTCAATGACCTTTGAACTAGGACGTTTTAAGTATTTTTCAGTTTTCTCTCTATAACTCAAAAAATTATAATCACATTATACTCGAAATAATTTTAAAAGAGAGTTTTCACAAAGGTCTATCAATGTGGAAGATTATAAGTTTCTACATTGCATAGTTTAGAAATGGCAGGGGGGGGACACATTGCAAGCCACTTTGGCGGGCTATATTTCGCAGATGGTACACCTGATAAAAAAGTGGTGTATCAAACATTACCTTCATTTTAGTAGACCTATTCAATGATATCCCACACGAGGGGGTGCAGCGAAAAAAAATTTTTTTTCTCCATTTCACATGTATGGACGCCACCCCTAAAATACGAAAAAACGATTCTTTTATTCTTTTAAAATTGAGATCTATATGTAGACTATTTTTTAACAAAATTTCATTTACTTATGTTTATAACTGTAGAAGTTATTAAGCTGTAAAGGATTAGGACAGACGGACGGACATGACGAAACTATAAGGGTTCCTTGTAGGACTTCGGAACCCTAAAAAAGGCTTAATATTAAAATGTAGTTGACATATTTTATTTTTTTTCAAATCTGAAACTACTCTTGAAAAAACTGGTGTTGATTGAAGATTCTTTTTACAACGCCATAATCTCGTACGAGCGTTTGTATGGAGCGAATGACGGTTGGCCGCTCAAGTAATCATTTCAGCCTTTTTCAGACCGTAAATACACACCTTTTTCAGACTGCAGTGCCGTTATGAGCGAAATCCTCAAAGTTGTCTTGCTCCGCTTCCCAGTTTGTGGACTCTACTCGAGGACCTTTCTTCCCCAGTAGTTTTCTGTCCTGCAAATAATGTATTCTCCCCATCGTCACTTCTATTTGCTGATATTTGGCCGGATTCCGGATATCCGGCCAATCTTGAAGCCGGATAGCTGGATATCCAGCCGATCGGCGCATCGTAACGAGCGAGCTCGCGTAGGTGGCGCACGAACGATCGGGCGGACTCGGGTGAATTCGGGTCGTTTCGTTCATGAGCGAAGTTAGCAAGTGTTTCATTCTCCATTTGTGGCCTCTTAACGGCCTGTTATCCCAATTTGCGTCTTGCGAAATTCGGTCTAAAATAGTCAAATTGTGATAAAGAAACCCGAAAAAAATATATGTTACAGATACATGCTTATGTTAGTGAATTTAAAAGATAAAAACAAGATACATTGTATTTTTGTCGATTGAAAAAAAATCCAAAACAATGCCGATTATAAAAGCATTTTTCGTTTTAATGTTCTAAATACAGCACGAAATGCTATAAAAATTACATGCAATAAAAAGATAATGGTATTACAAAGTAATTCCTACAGTTAATTTTTTGATATTAATAGTTATGTTTTAATTAAAATTTAAATAAGTGAAATGGCTCGCGCACAACGCATTTAGTGACATTTTAGTGTCCATCCGGACGTCGTCAAGGGTGGACCTGCGTCGCCTTTTTACGATGCGCTCCCCCCGCTTTTGTTCGAAATGCAAAATAAATGAAACAATGAGCGCATCGAGAATAAATACGTCGCGCTGAATTGGCGGGGGCTGGGGTAGCGTTATTTAACTCACAGGTCTGGGATAACCTCGCCTTAATGCAGAGAAATTGGTATTTAATTACCATACTTTGCCCTTAGAGCTGTAAGAGTACAAATTTTTCTTGTTGTTAAGTGAAAATGTGGTAATTATGTGGATTAAAACATAAAATACCTAAATTATATATTTCGTATTATTTTTATTCCGGTATCCGGCCGTATACTCGCTTATTGTCTGGCATCCGGCCGGATAGATAAGGCCCGACACCGGATAGTTACTGGATATCCGTTTCAACTCTCACCGAAAGCCCTTACCATTGGCACACTATTATTCCATTATTAAAGCTCAAAATACATCTTTTCCAGCATAATCTTGGACTCAGACCCGACTTCCATAGTGGGTCGAGCGGCGCTCCGCACAGAAGATGTGCCGCTGGGAGAGCAGACTGTAGCCCAGGTAATGGAACAAGTCAATAAAATGTTCTGGTAGTTGTGTGTGTCATGTTATGCACTGGGGTTGGTGACGAAGTTGATAAATACATTTTCTCAAACATGTTTGGAAATTCGAACATTATTTGATAACCTTCGAGATAAATCGAAAATGCTATACTGGGGGGTGATTCTAGCGTCGTAGACATTATCTCGAACTCGACATTATGTCGAAACAAGATGGCGAATGTCGATCGAAAATAAATTTTCATATTTTCAGAATGTCACGTTAGAGATATGTCTACGTCTAGCGCTCTAAATACAAAGAATGATTCAAAGCAGTTGACATTACCGGCGATATTTTTCGTAGAGATTGAAAATTAGAGATTATCTCGAATTAGACATCTCTATAACGCGAGAATTAGGGCCCTGGTCAAATACATGCGAGGAGCGGCCAGCAATGTTAGTATGAAAATCCATATCTGTCCTGTTTAGCGGCCAGATAAATTACTATGAAAACTCATATGTCGTGTTATTTAAAAATGGAACGAACATTTTACTCAGAAAAATAGCAACCAAGGAGGTTACTTATCAAATAATGTATTTAAATTTCGAACTGGCTTGCAAATAGAGCTGTTTAAAGTAAAAAAGAAACAAATTAATATAATGACGCGTGAAAAATTGTTGTTCGTTATTTAATTTGTTATAGAATTTACATAGGTACTACTTATACCCACGGCACGCTATGATGGCGTTTTTGACATTTCCAATAATGTTGTGGCAGATTTCAAGTTATTAGCGATTGGGACCAGGTTTATTACTTTGACCAACTCCAACTAGCTATTATAAATAATCCAGCGCCTAATCTCTCTCCGGTCGTGTCGAATTGCCGTCCCATCGTATTATGAGAGTGATGGAATAGAGAGTGCACCTGTGTTTGCGCACACACTTGTGCACTATAATATGTCCCGCGCAGATGGCTAGTCTCCATTGAGATTGGCCGCCGTGACCGAAATTCGGCCGGGAGGACATTATTATTATTATTTATTATTATAAATAATATGTACATAAAGTAACTAATTTATCAAATTATTCAATAAACATAACGTCTAGCCATTTTGTTTAATCGCTATTTAATCAAATTTTCTGTGACATACATAAAAAACAGAAGAAATAAATAGAATTTGAATCAAGATTCGAAATTCGAAAAGTTATATTGCTGTAGCAGTGCATCACTATTCACAATAAAGTACGGCAATTGTTCCTTCTTACGGTAGCTGTCAATATTTACGGAACGTTATGAGCAGGCAACCGTCAAAAACGCCATCATAGTGTGCCGCACCTATAGTTTGAATTTCCGCGCATTATTTGAGAAAAGTACTATACAAGGCCGCAACCAGGCATTGATGGACTCACGTATGTGTGCCAGACTTCTCCTCGGCCCACATTTTCACTTTCGTCCACCAATGCTCCGCGGCAGTAATGTACTATAGATACACACAGATGGTAATTAGTTGAAGGGATAAAACAAGTCAGTGAGATGTTCAGAAGGCCAATTTTCGTAGTTAAAAACATGGTATAATAAGATGTTTCACCAGGTATTCTCTTCCCGCGATGCCTCGAAGCTACGTCACGATCAGTGTTGCCATTGATTGATATCTTCAATATATTTAAGGAGATTTTTGTTCATAATGAATATAAAATAAATTCCTAACAAGCCTAACTATTTGTTATGTCGTGTTATTCATCTAATTAGTTTTTAAGACGCTGACAACACCTAAAAAATCAGACCTCTGCGGTCACTGTCGTTTTCTACAGAACTGAAAGAGAGGCAACGAGCGGAGGAACGTCGGGTGCGCCGCTCAACTTGAATGAAAATTAACAACATTTTTTTTAAAATAAAAAACTAAAAGCTTATTTGAAAATCAGAAACAACTATGTTTTAGATGATTGTCTTTCTAAAATGTTTTCTTA
Organism: Asteroscopus sphinx; assembly: GCA_949699075.1. Lineage (NCBI taxonomy): Eukaryota > Metazoa > Arthropoda > Insecta > Lepidoptera > Noctuidae > Asteroscopus > Asteroscopus sphinx. Next base: position 7,208,263 of record OX453029.1, read on the forward strand.
ATTTAATTTATAATATTTGGTAAATAATAGAGATTGTTTGCTTTAAAGCATGTTTTAAGAGGTTAGTTCACAATTCTTTTCCACCGAGAAGAAAACGTGTTTTGGGCACAATAGAGTTTTAGAAAATACGATCTAGATTAACATATATTTCTTTCACTGCCACAAACTGAATAGAGACAGCTGAAAATGTTTTTAAAAGAAGCCTATTTGGGGTATTTGGCTGTTGTCAGCGTCTTAAAGGAAACTGTATAAAATAACTAATTTAAAAGTGCTTCATTATAGAATCAAGTAAATGAAAAATTTCTCGCATTTTTCTCGGGTAATTTATTTACACAAAATGGCAGCACATCAAACTGACAAGTGTCACGCTAACAGCCCGCTATTGGATCCACGGCCGATGACGTAGTACGGAGGCAATCACGTGACCTAGCTGTCACGGGAAGAGAATATCTGGTGAAACATCTTACTATACCATGGTTCCAAACTAATAATGCCCTAAAAATCTCAATATCCTAGTAGTAGATGTTCCTGTATGCCGTTTGAGTCAATTAGATCATTAATATCACCATTATACGGCAATCAGAAATATCTGAAGGGTACAGGAAAAGAACAGGAAATGTCACAATTTTTAGCTTTTTAATTTTTTAATGGCAATGTATACATTGTTTATGAAACTCTCGTTTGCAATCGCCAGATTTTTTATTACGTACCGGTTTGTCATAAGAAACAGTTTCTATTCATGGACAATGGACATCCATTGTTCTCAATACTGAACCAGCAACATTCCAATTTTTTAATGGGTTTTTCTCTTGTTTGTGTCCTGTGGACATACCCTGTTCTTTGGGCAATGTATACATTGTTTATGAAACTGTGGTTTGCAATCGCCAGATTTTTTATTATGTACCGGTTTGTCATCAGAAACAGTTTCTACAGCCATTGTACTCAATAATGAACTAGCAACATTCCAATTTTAAGTGAGTTTTTCTCTTGATTGACTTCTGTGGACATACCCTGTTCCTTGCCTATACCCTTCATCTACTGTCAGGATATTGAGATTAAGGGCATTTAGATCAGTTTGGAACTATATTTTAACGTTTTTAATTAAAAGAATTAACCTTCTGGTGGTTGTGTGTCATATTATGCATGGGGTTGGTGACGAAGTTGGTAGATACATTAGATAAATAGATAGATAAAACATTTATTTAGTACAAAAACAAGACACAGGACATACAAGTAAAAAGACAATAAAAAGTGTGATATGTGTATTTTACCAAATGGGTGTCCAGCTCAGCATGTGCCAGGTATTGTACCTGACGCTGGAATTTTGCTGGATCCCTGCAGTGACATACGGACGTCGAGCAGCAGAAAAATTATATAAAGAGATAAAACAATTTAATAAGATGTTCTGGTAGTTCGTGTGTGTCATGATGTACTGTGGTTGGTGGTGAAGAGTAAATCTTGCAAAATTTTCGTAAAAGGGACAAAAAATTACGCGCTCGCTCCGCTCGCGCTCTCCTTTCCTCCTTCGTTGCGAAAGTAACATTCAGCTCAGAGAATGTGATGCATATTTTCCAACATAAAATACCTGATTTGTGGTTTCTAATTAAATGCATATTTCTATTTATTTTTAATTAACCCATCCTTAGATCGAAAACTGGATGGATAACCATGATAGGTAACAGCCTAACAGCACAAATAACGTAGCATGTCGTTAAATTGTATCTATCAGCTTCGTCAAAATGTTGTATCATCGTATTTTTTTCTGTATGTCTCGATATTTTCCCCTATTCGATCACTATTCGCGATCTCAATCGAGGCGTACTTACGCTGTGATTGCATAGTATATAAAACCTCATGGTTTGGTTGGGGTCAGCGGAATATAATAGGTATAGAAGAGTAAAAGTGGGCTCAGAAATGGCGACACGCGAAAGTACAGGGGGTTGATTCTCGCGTCGTGGACATTATCTCGAAATCGACATAATGTCGAAACAAGATGGCGTATGTCGATTGAAAATAAATTTTCGTATTCTCAGAATGTCACGTTAGAGATATGTCTATGCCTAGCGCTTTAATACAAAGAGTGTTTCAAAGTAGTTGACATTACCGGCGACGTTTATCGTAGAGATTTAAAATTAGAGATAGTATCGAATTAGACATTTATCTCTATGACGCGAAAATTAGGGCCCAGCGCGTGCGCCGCCAATCTCGCCACGCGCTGGCCGGCCAGGTTAATATCAGCCAATCAGCGAACGCTGCGTCATGCATACTATTGGATAGTCTTCCGACGGTATCAGTCATCGTAACATCATTGGTGATGACCGTTAAAAGTGGAAACACTCTTAATTCTAACGCAGTAAGGTCGTTATTTACATGGGTATGTAAACGTAAATAAAGATGTACTTAAATCTTAACTATTATAAAATTGTAAACGTCTGTTTGTTTGTTTGTTTGTTTGTTTGTTCCAGCATCACGCTAAAACTACTGGACCGATTTTGATGATTTTTTTTTTGTTTGAAAGCTGATGATCTGACTTAAAAACTGGTATGGGTTTTGAGAAAGAAAGAAAGAAAGAAAAAAAGAAAAACCTTAATTCGTGGGTTGCGTACTCACCCGACAGATCGAAGCTTCTATGCATTTGCACGAGCGGATAGTAATGTACGATGGAGTGGAGTGGAGTAGAGTGGACAGGGGATGGGACTAGGGATGGGACTGGGGACGGGACAGGGGACGGGACTGGGGACGGGACAGTGGACGGGACAGGGGACGGAACATGGGACGGGAAATGGGACGGGACATGAGACGGGACATGGGACAGGATATAGGATGGGACATGGGACAGGACATGGGACGGGACGATAGTGATATAGTGAGATAGTGGGACAGTGGGATAGTGGGACAGTAGAACAGTGGCAGTGGGACGGTGGGACAGTGGGGCAGTAGGGTAGTGGTGTAGTGGGGCAGTGGGGCAGTGGGGAAGTGGGCCAGCGGGGTAGTGGGGCAGTGGGGTTGTGGGGCAGCTGGACAGTGGGGCAGCGGGGCGGGGCAGCGGGGCAGCGGGGCAGCGAGGCAGTGGGGCAGCGGGCCAGCGTGCCAGCGGTGCAGCGGGGCAGTGTGGTACCGGGTCAGCGGGGCAGTGGGATAGCGGGGCAGCGGGGCAGTGGGGCAGTGGGGCATTGGGGCAGTGGGGTAGCGGGTCAGCGGCGCAGTAGGGGAGTGGGGCAGCGGGGCAGGCAGTGGGGCAGTGGGATAGTGGGGCAGCGGGACTGTGAGGCAATGGGGTAGCGGGGCAGTGGGGCAGCGGAGCAGTGGGGCAGCGGGGCAGCTGGGCAGTTGGGCGGTGGGGCAGCGGGGCAGTGGGGTAGCGGGGCAGCAGGACAGCGGGGCAGCGGGGCAGTGGGCCAGCGGGGCAGTGGGGTAGCGGGGCAGCTGGGCAGCGGGGCAGTGGGGCAGCGGGGCTGTGGGGCAGCGGGACAGTTGGCCAGTGGGGCAGCGGTTCAGTGGGATAGTGGGGCAGCGGGGCAGTGGGGCAGCGGGGCTGTGGGGCAGCGGGACAGGGGGGCAGCGGGGCATTGGGGAAGCGGGGCAGTGGGGCAGCAGTGGAGACTGTGAAACAGTGGGATTGTGGGGCAGCGGGGCAGTGGGGCAGTGGGTTAGCGGGGCATTGGGATAGTGGGGGGCAGTGGGGCTGTGGTGTAGTGGGGCAGTGGGGTAGCGGGGCAGTGGGGTAGCGGGGCTGTGGGGTAGCGGGGCAGTGGGGTAGCGGGGCTGTGGGGCAGCGGGGCAGCTGGGCAGCTGGGCAGCGGGGCAGTGGGGCAGCGGGGCTGTGGGGCAGCTGGGCAGTGGGGCAGTTGGGCAGTGGGGTAGCGGGGCAGTGGGGTAGCGGGGCTGTGGGGTAGCGGGGCAGTGGGGTAGCGGGGCTGTGGAGCAGCGGGGCAGCTGGGCAGCGGGGCAGTGGGGCTGTGGGGCAGCGGGGCAGTGGGGCAGTGGGGCAGCGGGGCAGTGGGGTAGCGTGGCAGTGGGGCATCGGGGCAGTGGGGCATCGGGGCAGTGGGGCAGCGGGGCAGTGGGGCAGCGGGACAGCGGGACAGCGGGACAGTGGACTGGACTGGAATGGACTGGACTGGACTGACGTGAGTTAGCAGAATTTAACGCGAGCGGAGCCGCGGGTAAAAGCTAGTACAGTATAAAATTTTAGTTGAGCCGTTCTCCCGTGCTATTTTGTTCGATATTTTAGTCATATACCTACTATATTTCGCTGGTTGGGGTATTTCTATATTTCTATATCGGTGGAATTTTTAACACCTCATTGTAAAACACGTAAGTATTTATTTTAAATTATTTATTACATAATTTGATATACAACTTCATTATTATCTGTTTTCTGTCTCATGTTCCTATTTTTATTTGGCACCGCTATCGCTTGAGATCACGTATACTGTCGAACATTTTATGAAATTGCTCTTTTTACTATTATTAAATGATATGAAAACATAATTATTACAAAAGTATTATTGTTAATAGTTTTGAATTTATTTATTTATGTATTAGAGTTAAAATCCAAATGAAACAACCTCAAATAGTACATTATTATATTTATTAAATTAATATAATTTTTTTAAATATATAGATGTATTAGATCCTATAGGGGATTTCGTTGCAAATTTCATATTATACTCACATAATTAGTTATATCATTTATTTCTGTTGGGGTTGCAGTAATTATTTTGTCCAGTACATAGGTACCTATTTGATTTACATGTTAAATTATTACTTATATTATTTTTATGTTAATTAGAAAAATGGTTTATATTTATTTTTGGTAATTAAACATTTTACCATGAAACAACCACTATTTTGTTTTTTGTTATTGTTTCGCACTACAATGTTGTCTGTTTTGTAAATATTTTAATATTTTTAGTAACAATTTCGTACTACAAGTAATAACAATATTATATATTCATTAGATTCACTAGATTTTTCGTAAAACACACTGGGTTTTCTTTAGTTTTCTAAAGTAAAATAGTAATTTAATTTCGTTTCTTTATTACAAGTTATACATAACAAAAAAAGTTCAATTAAAAACAAAGTTAACAATTATTCAAATATTTTTATTTATTGAAAATTTCAGATACTACAGAACATAATGAATATGTAAGCGAACCCGGGGCAAATAATTATACGTACCTACGTTAATTGTAAATGTAGTTATTTAGTGCTTATTAAATTTTATTTACTAACATTTTTATTTTTTATTTATTTTTTCTCATTGGCAACCCCTTCTCATGGGCTGTATCACTTTTTCTTTGATGCTTGCTTTGTTTTTTCGAGTAAGTTCTGTCATTTTAATTTAATAAAGAAAAAATATGTAAGTACCTAGTAATAAGTTGGTCTATATTCTCTTTAATTAAAATGCATAAATACACTCAAATTCATATTTCATCTGAAGGCCAATTCTCGTAATTAAAAACATTCAAATTATAATTTCACACTAATCTCAACGTTTTAAGTCTCAATCTCCTGACAGTTGATGTTCCTGTTTGCCGTTTATTTGTGACACTTAGGGGCAAGTTCACCCAGAAGATAACAGATGTTTATGTAAAAACCAGATGTTTAACCCGAACTTTGGTGTTCACCAACGATAACCAACTGTTATATCACAGTAATCAATCGATTTTTCTAATCGAAGTCGGGGACGTCGTTTAAGTACTAACCGGGTATTTAAACATTACATTTTTGACGTTTGATGGTTGAAATGGTTGAGGTTATTCATTGATATTCTGTATTTCATCGTTTTTCGTAATTTTAGAAGAGTCCTGCATAAAATATTAATATTAGGATTATTACTCTCCAATATAACAAAACAATTGCATTTTATCATATTCGTAAAATTTACAATAAAAACCGAATAAAATAAGGGCCGGAACACGTTGCCGTTTTTCGAGCGTGCATTTTTCTTTTACGAACATAAACAAAGAAACATATTGCTTATGCTTTGAGAAAACTTATGAAAAATGTGTAAACATAACTGTTTTTGTCGTATTGAGGTAGTACGTAATTTTTTTATTTATAATTTTTTGTATAATTAGTCAAATAAAAATGAATGCGGCTTATATACGATGCTCGCGCGAAACCTGCACAATGTTACCGCTACTTTTGGCTAAGCACAACTACCAGAATTTTATCATGTTTCAAGAAACGCGCCCGCCCGATACACTTCGAGTTTGTTGCGGCCTAATATTCAAACATCAAAATGGCGTATTTAATTGGTTGCTATGACAACCAAGACCGCTTATCCTGCAAAATTAAAAAGATATGTCAAATGTATAGAGTAGCATTATACTAGGATTTTTAATTTTGGAAGAGTTACCTGATATGCAACCGTTCTATATTGTCGTTCTTTTCATAGTGTTGTTGCGATTTAGTTACCATTTTGATTAATCGTGTTACATCATTCGTTATTTCATTCCCAGAACGCTCGGTTTCAGAATCAATGATCGGATAGGAGTCGTGAACACGAAAATTCCCGCGTCCCGGTTAAACATCTGTTGTTGAATAACAGGTTGATTTTGCAAACAGTGGTTATTTCACTGTCCGCGAACTCGGCCCTTAGATCATTAATGTCACCAATAAACGGCAATCAAAAACATCTACTCAAGAGATTGAGATTAATTGAACGTTTTTAACTATGAGAATTGTCCTTCTGGTGTAGGTTCAAAAGCTTTGTACAATTTGGCTGAAGGCAACATGTAGAATATTATATATTTTGTAACTATAAAATAGATGTAGTTTTTGCCAAACATAGCCTAAATACATTATAACTCTGAAAATTAATTTGTAAATATTTTAAAATAATGAAACCGAGGAAGGCCAATTCTCGTAATAAAAAACGTTTCGGGAAATAAGCGATTCAAATTTCAGCGTGTATTTTGAACGTTTTTATTTACGAGAATTGGCCTTGATAGCTCATAATTGAGTGGGCATGGCGTATAGCAAGGAGTAAACATAAATAAGAATGATTGATAATATAATTCAGAATGTCCCATCACTATGCTTCATGTAGGGAAAGTACTTTAATGACCAAAAAAAAAAGATTTTCTTGTTTTTTTTTGATAATAAGAAGTTTACTTAAAAAGTACTTCATTTTTGTTTAAACAAGTAATGCTGCATTCTAGGATTTTTAAAGTGTCTTCCCAACATGATCGAAAAAAAATATGACCTGTATTTATAGGGTCAGTAATGAGAATCAAATCTCTCCAACAAACATTGTGTCTTAGGTTTAAGGTAAACCACGAAATATAACAAGCTTAGGTATATTTCAATAAAATGACACCAAAGCAGCAAGTTTTACTCAATCAATCAATCAACTCAGCCTATCGCAGTCCACTGCTGGACATAGGCCTCTCCCAAGTTGCGCCACAACGCTCGGTCAAATTTTACTCAATAACATCTTATTTTATTTGCTGTTAATTCTTATGTCATAGACTTCCTTTATTTATTAAAGATAAATTCAATTTTATTTTATTTCAAATAACCTAATTACAGACACTATTAAAACGTCAGGGTCTAGTTGCACGGTTCCATATTGTGGGTGTTATGGAGAAGAACCGGCAAGAAACTTCATGGATATACTCTTTTTAATATAGTTAATTGTTTATAACATAAAATTCATTCAAATCATATGAGTATAATTAAGGATAATGTCAGAAACCAACAAAGAGATTAAAAGTAGAAATATTGCCTTTAGAAATAAACCTAAAAAGAGTTGCCATAGTATAGGAGCTGACCTGTCCCGACAGACGGCACCCGTTCACGAGCATCAGCCATCGCTTAACTTAACCATATTGAAGGGAACTTAAAATATAATACGGGATATATTTGTTAGAGAGATTACAATTTTATCCTCTTTACTGACCCTATCGATATATATCACAGAAGCCATAAAATCGTGTATTTTAAGTACTGATACTTCTTCGCGTTTGTGTAAGTTCGATTTCACCTGTATAATAATTTCTCTCCAACTTACACTAACAATTTTTTACTGCCATTTTGTTTTCAGTATTTTGAAGTCATAGAACAAAAGTATTTGTTAATTTTAACATTAAAATGATAGTAAATAGCAGAAAAGAACGTGTTAGCGTATTAACCGAAGAAATAGATAGAGATAGAATTGTTGTAATCACAATTTTACTAGAGATTCATGCGTGGCAACTTTCGAACAAACTACGCCTTACAAATTGACGTAATAAATTTTTTAAAATTAACTTTAATCAAATTTACTTTACAGCTTTTGTTTCTGCAGTTAGAAACAGCACAATAAGGCATTTTTGCGGGTTTTTGTTACAGTACAAGTCATAAGGCGTACTGAGAAAGGCTTTGAAATGCCCTACACTATGGTGCAGTGTTTGGACGCGCGCCCTGTCCACTTTTCCATTCTATCTATTTCTGTGGTATTAACCCCGTATATCGGCCATAAAAATACGTTAGGCAGTTATTCTTACTTCAAAGGATTTAGATTAGGGGTTACCTTTTTAGGAGAGATGCATCATTCGAAGACATAATTTGGCATAAAAGAATATACAACATAGGGGCGCCACTAGTCATACATTGGTTTAATTCTCTTGTTCACCAACTAAACTTAATTTAAACTATTTGTGTCTTTTTCTAATGGTGAAAACAAGAAAGAGGAAGCATGAATTTTAGAACTGTTAAATTAGTTAACGTGGTCCACTTCGTATTTTTTATCGGAACATTCCGAGATCACGGCTTAACTTGTATGGAAAACTTAATTTCGACCAATTTGGCAGCACTAAAATTGTTGCCATATCCCTTTCTTGTATCTACTATTAGTAAAAGAGAGCGATAGTTAAGTTGGTGAACAAGAGAATCAACATCAATGTAAAATTTTAATCATTGAAATCGCTTTTCTGGCAGAGCTTTGAATATTTTTATTGATTGTAATTCAAAATCGTTCAAGCACCGCGATTTTTCGCGGAAAATCTCCCTCAGGCACCGCTGCGTATGCGCCGTTCAATAGAATTTGAACCTTCACATATCAAAACTAGAGTCTAAAAAGACTTTGGGTGACAAACGTCTTAGCGGCGCCTGAGAGGATTTCTGACAATCTTTGCATGAGAAAACAGACTGACAGATTAAAATGTAGTCCCGTTTACAGACGTTTTTGCCAGACTGTACCTTACTCCTCTGGCTCGGCGACCCAAAGTGAGTCATGGCCTCCGAAACAAGAACTCTCCACTTTCCTCGATCTTGCGCGATATCTCGCCAGTTGGTAGCTTGAAGCTCACGTAGATCAGCCTCCACAGCATCTCCCCAGCGATATCTGGGACTACGGCGGTCTACGTCCAGTTGGTTGGCCCAGATACGCCTTCTAGGCTTCTCGATCTTCCCCAATGCGTTCGACGTGGCCGAGCCATCGCAAACGTTGTACTTTGAAATAGTTAGCTTCGTCTAACTAAAATATTTATACTTCTACCACCTACCTACCAAAAATTTCTTGGTTTGGTTTTATTAATTCTAGCTTTAAAATCTAGTAAAGGTATGTCCTGAAGGCCAATTATCGTAATTAAAAACGTTCAAATAATACTACTTCCAAAATAATCTCAATTCTTTAAATCTCAATCTTCTGACTGTAGATGTTCCTGTTTGCCGTTTATCTGTGACACTTAGTTCATTAATGTGTTATCTAGATCTTACGTCTTCTTTGTCCATCCAAAGGTTGTCTGGAAGATATCGCTTTTATATATTTATTTATTTCACAACATACATTAGTCATTACAGGTTGTTACCCAATTCGACAATGTTACACAGAAGACAAATAATTAAGTGTCACCCTCTCGAATTCCGCCTAAACGCAAGTAAAAAAAGCCGTTGCGAGATGGCGTTAAGTATTCCTATTGCTCGAACGACCGGTGCAAATTTTAAAATGATTGTACGGGCTACCGGGACCTCAAACAATATCTCCCTTGGCCCCTGTCGCAACCTAGTGTTAGGAACGAGTAGCCCCAATGATTGTAGTATTTGTGGGTTATTTAGCTTACCACGGAACACAAGAAATACATACTTAACTAAAGCGAAGTTCGCCTCACCTCCAACTTATAGTAACCAACCATTCCTATTACAAAAAGAGTTGGATACATAAGTGGATAAGACCGCCCATGTACCCATAATTTATACGTTGTTCCTGTTTACTATTTTCATGGTGTACAATAAAGTATATTCTATCTATCTATCTAATGTTACAAATAAACGGCAATTAGTTCGGAACGATATTTTGAACGTTATTAATTGCCGAGAATTAGGCCTTCTGAACTGCATCATTATGCCGTAACCAATACGGAATCAAATAAATGAGGGTCGGGACACTTTATTTAATACGAAGATTCGATACAGCAACAAATATCTTGAATGTAATAATTATTCTATACCTATGTTAGTTTTTCTTTTTTTCAGGTGTTACAATCGGCGAAGGAACAATTGAAATGGTCCCTGTTGAAATAAAACAACTTGCGTTTTAAATAAAATATGATATTCTTTCGATATAAGTTTCTTTTATATTTCTTACATTTCACGAGCGCGTGTGTCAGTTAATAAGATAGTTGACTATGCTTTTTTAAATAGAGGTCTTGAAAAATAGAAATTTTATAGATATAAAAAAGGAAAAATAACAGTTTTCTCAAGATAGTAAAATAATACACAAAAACGTTACAGTGGTGTTGATCAAGACATGATCAATAACTAAACTTATTTTAAACTAGAAGTGAGGCGTATTTACTGGAACAGGTTTTAAGACTGGGTTTCACTCAAGACGTCTCAAGACTAGGTATCTGATTGGCGTCCAAACGCGTATCGAGTATTTAGAAGTATTGACGACTTTGGCGTGTCGTATACTCCAAGACGCACACAAACTTACTAATCCAACGGACTCGGACGTGCTGAGAGACGCGAACGGAGACGCGATCGTTTGACGCATGTGTGAGTGAGGTGGAATCCGACCGATAATCGACCCTGTTACTCAACGATAAAGACTGATTTTGATTACGTTATTTTTGATTGTTTATGTATTTATTTATTTAAACTTCATGCAACATGTGTAGGTACATAGGCGGACTTATGTACCTATAGTGAACTTAGTGTTTTTATGGGTTAAAAGAAATGAATTAAATATTAACTTTAAAAAGCTAAATATCATAAGCCTTATCATAATAATATTATGTATACGTATTATGTAGGAAGTAGGAAGAAAGTTTTCAATTTCGAAATCATTTAATTTTTTGTCTTTACATTTCACATTTTGTTGTTGTTTTTACATTTCAATAAAATAAAACAAAACAATGGGTTTTGTTATTATTGCCAGAACATTGTCTAAAGACTGGATAGACTATGAAAACTTCTTTACGGGTACCACTAGACGCATACTTCTAAATACTCGTGGAACTAGTTTTTGGAACAAGTATTTGCACGTACTCGTACTCGCAAGACTCAGTACGTATTTTGCCTAGTACGACTCACCTCTATTTTAAACTATAGCTCTCTTTTACTAATATTAGATACAAGAAAGGGATGGCAACAATTTTAGTGGCGTGAAATTAGTCTGAATTAAAATTTCCACACAAGTTTAGTTGTGATCTCGGAAAGTGCCGATTAAAATACAAAAAATATAGCACGTAAACTAATTTAACAGCACTCTAATTGATGCCATCCCTTTCTTGTATCTACTAATAGTAAAAGAGAGCGATAGTTCAAGAGAATCGACAGCAGTGTCCCCTCTCCAAATTCTTAAAAAAATGTTTTGTGCTCTTTTTATTCCATTTAAAATATTGTGCATTTTCGAGCAGTCAACTACCTAATGTTAATGAAAATAAAATTCAACGCGCACTTATGCATTTAAACTACTATTATTATTTACATTATTTAGATTTATTTTTTGGAAACATCAGTCTAAAATCCTTAGTGAAGAAAATTATATTTTGCCAAACATTTCTACATGTGAGAACATTTTATTATAAATAAACTATATTTTTAGTACCTCTGTAGTGCTATTGAAAGTTGTTATTTTGTTTATAAATACTTAAAAGACCTACAAAGTTTATCATGTCACGATTTTCTTATATTGCAATACTTATCCGATGTGATTAAAATATGGCAACACTAATAGTATACTTTTCAAGAATACTACAGTCTTTAAAAGCAGTTTTCCACAAATCTGGCTTAATTATCAGACTTCGAAACTCCGTTTTGACTTATTTCACAAAAGGAAGAAAAAATTGTCTAAAGCCCAAACTAACTATCGGACGGGACTTACAGTCGCGACCGACAGTCGCGTCTTATTAGTGTGCACAATCGTGTCAGTCGAGTCTATATTCTCTTTGGTCGCGTCACTCGGACGTTTCACCGTCTTACACGGAATTTAGTCAGCGCATTATGACGTCTAGCTAAGAAGAATTATTTAAATTGATAGCAGCTTCTACATGTTATTATTATGCTAAAAGAACATTCTAAAGTACTGACTGGTTATTTAATAACTTATTTGTACGTTAGTCAGATGCTTTAAGCAACAAAATAAATCAAAATACAGTGAAAAACATACAATATACGTCAAAACTCCTGCGTCACAGTGACAGCTGGCGACTGACAGCCGCTCGGACGCGACCGATCACTGTGCACATGCGGCTGAAACGTCCGCGACTTATTGAAACATTCGGCGAGCCAGATATTCGTCAGACGTCCGAGCGCTCAAGGTCACGTCCGCGACTTATTGCTGACAGTTTGCACATGTAGGTGTAACCATGGTATATAGTAATATGTTTCACCAGGTAGTCTCTTCCCGTGACAGCTAGGTCACGTGATTGCCTCCGTACTACGTCATCGGCCGTGGAGCCAATAGCGGGCTGTTAGCGTGACACTTGTCAGTTTGATGTGCTGCCACTTTGTGAAAATTAATTACAAAGAAGAAAAAATGAAGAATTTTGTTCTTTCGAACTAGTAATTTTATACAGTTTCCTTTAATAACTAATTAGATGAATAACAAGAGATAACAAATAGTTAAGCTAGTTAGGAATTGATTTTATACTCATTATGAACAAAAATCTTAAATATATTGAAGATATCAATAAATGGCAACACTGATCGTGACGTAGCTTGGAGGCATCGCGCTGTCATCGCGGGAAGAGAATACCTGGTGAAACATCTTGTTATACCATGGGTGTAACATCATTGACCAGATACAGCATCAGACGCGACCGACGGTTGCGATTGTAAGTCGCGTCGGATAATTTGTTCCTAGCTTTATTAAAGCACTAATTATCAATTATTAAAATATTGTAATTTTCGATACAAAAAACTTAAGAAATAGTGTTTTAATTTAGAGTAATTTTTCTTTCTGCAAAATGGAATTACAGTTTGGTAAGTAAGCCATTGAAATGCTTGTCTATAGTACTTACATGTATTGTCTATGTATGTAAGTAGGTGCAATTATCTCTAAATATCACACTTGCTAAATATACATACAAAATAATTAGGCATAATTTGGTAGCTGTACCAACCTAATCATACCCCAAAAAAAGTTATTGCTTTAATTATAATTTGGTCCACACACACAATCTTATCAAAAATCTACTTTAAAAAATCAGTTAAAATTTTAAAATTGTTCTTCCAAAATCAGTTTTGATTCCCTCCCCGAAAATTTGCTTTTGCGACTTGTTTTTTACAATTTCTCACTTTTTAGACTAAGCCCAAATTCATCTGCAGTAGGTGTCATGTTAAGAGGACGCTCCCAAAACGTAATTCCCACCCTCGCACTCCCCTTACACACCGCAACTGTGGACCGCTCTCGTCAATTTTATGCGAGTTGCAATAGAACTCATTTTCGAGAAAATCATTCTCGCGTGTTTTACCACGGAAGTAAATGTCGTAAATCTCAAAACAGTTTTCTTTTTATTACAAGAATAATAAACAATCTATACAAATTTCCTGTAGCTAATATTTAATAAACTTTATTATCTTCCTATTTGCATATATTTTATATAGCTAAGTTAAATAATAAACGATAAATATTCAAAAAATCTCTAAAAACGCATGATTTTCAAAAAATAAAAGTATCCAACAAAAATCAACTAATTATGTAACTGTCTAGTCAAACGATGGACAAAGGTTCAAAAAAACATGTTTCTAAATTTGACATTCATCAAGCATGTGTTCGACTCAGCATATGTTTTCAAAAAGTCACCTCATTTTGGGAGCCTAGCCTTAAGTTTAGAAACTTGTTTAAATGCCGGATGGTCCTTGTCGCGCAGTAACTTGAACAAGACATTCTCTGAAGTGCCCACAAAACAACCGATGGATTGGAGACGCTGAAATTAAAACAAGGTTTGTGTGAAAAAGATTTATTTAAGAAGGTTTTACATAGGATATTACAAAAAAATGCTAATTGCTAATTAGATAACTATGTCCGTAGTATTTTAGTTTTTTTGTAAATATCTCTACTCCACTACGCTTATTCCCAAAAAGAAGCTAAAATAAAGTTTTTTTTTTTAAATAGAATTCATGGTGGTCTTGGACCTTGTATCTGTGGTCAGTCGCCATGTTTCAGATAGGATACTAACCCCCAGTTTCCGAAAGGCTGATCAACACCAAAATTAACTAATCGACTGTCAAATCTCAGGTCAAGCGATGTGATTGGTTGTTAGTATTTTTGCCAACCAATCACAGGAGTTGACATTAGATTTGACAATAGATCAAATTGATCAGCCTTCCAGAAACTGGGGGCTAATGGCATAAATAATGTAAAATCAATACTAAAATCACGACAGAGATCTGGAAAAAACGGTCGGTATATCACCGCTGCGGCCGCGCTGGTTCTGGTAAGGCGAAGCAAAGGCAAGGCGACGCGACAGCGAATTCATATAAAAATATGACGGTGGCCGCATCAACTAAGCGACCTGCGATTTTTTTTTATGTCGTTGGTAATTGTTAATTGTATTAAAACTTACGAAACTGCCGCATTAAAAAAAAGTGCACAAGCGACGGGGTGTAATCGCGATTCACGGGTCTTTCGCCACTGCAATGCGGACATATTTTATCGCGTCGCTATCGCCTCGGCTGCCGCGGCCTCAGACTTGCTAAATACAAAACATGGAATGGTCAACACACTCAGCCCATCTAGTATCTCACTGCTTGGTGGGCACGGGATTCTTAATCAGAATGACAATGGTTCTAGGTCTAAAGTTAGCACATAAAAGTAAAATTCTTAAGACTAAAAAATACACGATTATTTAAAAAAAAATGCTATACCATCAGCAAAAGAATACTCCTATACCACTATATATATAAACTTTATAGAGCTTTGCCGAATATTCGTGCTATACCGATAAATTGCTTGCCAAGTGCGAAAGAAACATAAAAATACTACAATTATTTTAACTAGAAAAACGTAGAGATGAAACGGATATCCGGTAACTATCATATATATAACATCCGGCCTCATTTAACTATCCGGCCGTGTACCGGGGTAGAATGTCACCAGATACCGGATTGTCAATAAATTACGAAAATTTCATAAAATCGACTATTCAATTCACACAAGATTACTCTTAACACAAATATCCACAATATCTTCGAATTAAAACGACATTTACTAATCATTTTACAAAAAAAAAATACTTGTATTGAACTAGGGTGAGGTAATAAGCCTGAGAAGCCACTGATCGTCCGTGACTGATATTCGGGGGCTCGCTCAGCACCCTTATTGCCATTTGCTGTCGGAAAGCACTTGATGTGAAAATGATAAAGAACTTAGTTTCCGAATCCCTTAAAAATCTCAAATCGTTCCGTATTCAACTTTCACTTAGGATTCGGAAGCATTTCGGACGTGCTGATGGCAATTTTCGAATATATCCGTTACATCCCTATAACAATTTAATTTACCGCTTTTGGATAACTTTTAAAAGTTATCCAAAAGCGGTACAGCCCATTTTGCATTTTAATCGAATTAAGTGTTGTTGGATTAAGTCAATTCAGGTTCCCTTGTATCAGATCCTAGTTGCTGAATGGGAGGAGCGACTTGCGCAACCCAGCGCAGGGCACGCCGTTATTGCGGCGGTAAGGCCCGTCATGGAGGAGTGGCTGGAGAGGAGCCATGGTGCCCTCACCTACCGGCTGACGCAGATACTCTCGGGCATGGTTGCTTCGGTAAGTATCTGTGTCGCATAGGCCGGGAGCCGACGCCCGAGTGTCATCACTGCGGGAGCTGCCTAGAGGACAGGGTGCAGCACACATTGGCGGAGTGCCCAGCTTGGGCCGCGCAGCGCCGTGACCTCATCACTGCAGTAGGCGGCAGCGATCTCTCGCTTCCGGCCGTGGTTCTGTCCATGGTCGGGAGCGAGAGCGCTTGGGAAGGCGTCGTCTCCTTCTGCGAGGAGGTTATGCTCGCTAAGGAGGCGGCGGAGAGGGTTCGAGAGGCGATGACCTCTCTTCCCATCCGCAGGAGACGACCTGGGCGTCGTAGGAGGGCGTATGCCGACCTCCAGCCACCCTAGGTGTGGGCCTGCGGGCGGCGGACTCGGGGTGGCCCGCCGCCCGACCAGTTAAGGCCCGTGACGGTGGCGCGTAGTGTTCCGCGCGCGCCAGTCAAGAGGAGGGTGCGGCCGTTGTGATTGCCGCACGGGGAGAAGGGGCTCGCCTGCCAGTGGCGAGCCGGGACCTGCCGGGGATGGTTGGGCGAATACGGGAGTATTTCCCACGCCCCCGGCCAAGGTCGGTAGAGGAACACCGTGGTGGTTTTTAGTCGGTAAGAGTCCGACACTGGCTCCACCTTCCCCGGGCGGAGTGCGTCCATGAGGATTTTCCCCACGGGAAAAAAAAAAAAAAAAAAAAAAACGTTCCCTTGTATAAACGAAATTAGGCTGAACGAAAAATATTCTTATATTTGGGCTATTTCTATCTATAGGCAACACGAGTATTTGCCAAGTCCCGCCTTATAATATAAAATGTGCGCCTTAATAATGAATAGTTGCAAAGCGTCCAATTCGCAAACAAACTTGCACTCATGGTACCTCTAGAACGGAACCATCTGAGAACTGCTATGAAGCGTTAAAACCATCTTGTTATGGTGCGAAGAGGGATGGCGTTATACCTCCTGTATAACTTTGTCTCTCTTTCGCAACGGAACAATAGTTTTCATCATCATCAGCAGCCTGGAGCAGTCCACTGCTGCACATAGACCTCTCCAGTAGTATACCAACGACATCGATCCTCGGCCAGCTTCGACCTGACACCTAATTAAATAAGTTAATGTCGTAACTCCACCTTGCCTGAGGGCATCCCACGCTACGTTTGCCAATTCGCGGTCTCAACTCATGTCTACTCCAGCGGTTATCGGTTCCTTGGCTAATGATGGTTTAACATATCATATAAGGGCCCCTGGACCATCTACGAATGAAACCTGAGTCTGTTACCAACTGACGAGTTTCCGAACAGGACCGATTGCAAGTTACCACGAATCCGTGACGAGTTTGCGAATGAGATTATTTGCAACTACAGTACGCACAATTTAACTTGGCCGGAGTGAAGTTTTAGACATTCAAATTCAAATAATTTATTCTGCATATTGGATGTTAAAAATCACTTTTATAAGTCGGTTATTTTAAAAACTAGATGATATAGGCATTTCCTATATCACTACCTCTGAGAAGAAATACCAACACAAACTCGGGGATCATAGTCTCTTTTTAAGTCCAGACATATTGTATTAAATATTTGTGTGAGGACAATGCTTGGAAAGGCAACAACGCCTGGACTAGCCTTTTGAAGAAAGTGCCAGGTCGATTTGAGTGGAACGACCTGACGCACTGCGCATGTTTCTCCGACTCCCGCCGGTTTTCTGAACACTACTCCGGCCAAGATAGATTGAGCAAACTGTTCCTATACAATTGTAGCCTTCATATTACAATTTAGACTTAGATTTATCATCAAAACCTAGCGTGTCCACAGTTGGATCCTTATTCAGTTTGGAAATGTGTTTGAACTGAGGGTGCTGCTTATCCCTCAGGAGTTTGAATAGAACGTTCTCCGAAGTGGAGATGAAACAGCCTAGGCATTGCATGCGCTGGAATCATTAAAGATATTTTAGTTTGATGTCACCATTTCCCAGATAAACATAATGATTGGAAGATCAAATTGATGGTTTTGTATGAATAAGCAAGTAGCATGGTGACTTAAGGCCAAAATTAATATCCAATCTATCCCCGATTTGCCCTACTAGAGGTAGGAATTTGAAATAAGCTCCATACAAAATATATCAAATTTCTATCTCTAGTAGGGTAAATCCTATATAGATTGGATATTAATTTTGGCCATTAACAATACCTAATTTTTTAAAGGTATAAAGATGGTCCGCTCAGTCATTTAGTATTAAGTGGTGTGCGCCCCATTTAGGGGGCGCCGAACTATATTTATTAAAATGTTTATTCTTGGTATTAGAAAAAAAAACGTATCGGCTCGAACCGCCACCAACACGTTGATTTGCCATATTGGGGCACGTTGTATACAGTCAAATCAGCTTACGCGGCACCCGTCTTCGACTTTTACAAGGTTTTACCCTGACAGGAAAGGATTAGGGGTGAGGGGAGGGGGTATGTAGTGTTTTTTAGGGAAGTTGTGGGAGGCGGGTATGGTAAAAGGTTGGTAATCACATGATTTTCGACTAGACATAACGCGCTCCTATTATACGAGCCCGAGGCACCCAAGTGTTTGTGACTTGATATTTATCTATCAACTCAGCCAATCGCAGTCCACAGCTGAACATAGGCCTCTCCCAAATTGCGCCACAACACTCGGTCCTCTGCCTTCTGCATCCAGTCCCCCCCAGCTACTTTCATCAGCTTTTTACTTTATTTTTATTTTTTCTTCTTTCATATTTATCTGAGCGAATAAAAAGAACAGTTTCTGAATTGGGCAGCCGAAAATAAAATTCTTCTTTATAGGGTTTAATGTTCATTGACTGTGTAGCTGGTTAACATTTTCAAGGATTTTCTGGTAAGAGATGCTTGGCAGACCTTGCATTCTAAGAATTATTTGCCGACTTGGCTGGGTTTTACAAAGAATTATATGAATACGTCGCAAGACGAAAGTCTTTGACCGGTGTGTGTTGCCAGTAATTACTTATGGTACTGAAACGTGGTCGCTCGCAATGGGCCTGATAAGAAGGCTCAAAGTCACTCAAAGGGCAATGGAGAGGGCTATGCTCGGAGTGTCCCTGCGTGATTCAATGAGAAATGAGGAGATTCGCCGGAGAACGAAGATAACCGAAAAATTTCCAAACTTAAGTGGCAGTGGGCGGGGCACATTGCTTGCAGAACGGATGGCCAATGGGGCAGTAAAGTTCTGGAGTGGCGACCGCGTACTGGAAGGCGTAACGTGGGTAGGCCCCCCCACAAGGTGGACCGACGACCTGGTGATAGTCGCGGGAATCCGCTGGATGTGGAAAGCGCAAAACCGGTCATTGTGGCAATGCTTGGGGGTGGCCTATGTCCAGCAGTGGACGTCTTTCGGCTGAAATGATGATGATGATATGAATGCTAGAAGCTTATTTTTCATTTTACTTTACAACTATATTGGGAAATTACCACACCTTAAAATTGAAGCTATAATATAATAAAATAATATATATATAATATTCCACCATGCATCCACTGAGAATTATCTCCCCATATCGTTATACCCAATGATATTTAAAAGTAGATATGTCATTCCCTAATAAAACCAACGAAAAAAATGTTCCGTACGCAGCGGCAGCACTATACACATAAACTAGAACAAAGTAAGTTGATTACTTCAAGTTACTTTCGTGTCATAATTGGAATATTCTTTGTATACACACGAGGGCATTTTAGTTTTTTTTTGTCACCGGTCACACTCGGCGCCTTGACGCAGATTAATAGAAAAACGTACTAATTAGGAACGTTTTCGAGTCTTCAGTGGGCCTAGTACGAGTTTCACACTTACGAATACTTTCATCGTTTTCGTCGACTTTCATTCATAAATCAGTAGCGCCCCTGGCGGATACGAGGAGGAACTACAGATTTATTCATGAAAGTCGACGAATACTTTGAAAGTATTCGTAAGTGTCAAACTCGTACTAGGCCCCCAGATTGCGAGCTCAGTAGCATATCTATACTTTTAAATATCATTACTTATACCCTATAATGTTATTATTATTATTATCAGCCTGTAGTGTCCCACTGCAGGGCAAAGGCCTCCCTTCCCTTTTTCCAATTGTCCCTGTCTTTTGCCTTCTGGGGCCAATCTTTCAGACAGGAGTCAAGTTCGTCCCGCCATCTCCTTCTGGGCCTGCCGCGTATAATGATATGCTTGAATAAAATGTCTACTAACCTGCAGAGCTAATCCCCTGTCCATTAGTGATCTGGAGGACACTCCATCGGCCAGGATATGTACCACTATGTCCTCATTCAGCAGGTCTATTACTGTCTGCTCTATGCATACATGCGCCTGGAATTATATAAAAAAAAAATCTTTATTGTGCCAAAAAATACAAAACATTGGTTGAAGCCCTAGACCTCACACATAAGAAAACAGTAGAAGCGAAACTCGCTCACCAGACGCGTTCAAATCCACGATAATAGCATACCGTCTAGCGTACCTTTAAAGGGATCGAACAGTCGGGCCATAGATAATATACTTAGTCGGGGCTTGCGTCGCCTCACGCTTGCACGCGCGTGCCGTCAGATGCGGTCATAGCGCCAAAATATTGCGATGTATTTGAGTGTAAAAGTAACTCAAAAACAACGCCAGACCTTAGTTTCTTTAGTTTGCCTAAAAATTAGGAAAAGTAAGTGATATTTTCACAATTGTCATTTATTCTCCTGTTCATAAATCATTTTTCTTATGCATGGGGAAATCCTCACGGACGCACTCCGCCCGGAGTAGGCGGAGCCAGTGTCGGCTCTTACCGACTAAAACCACCACGGTGTTCCTTCAACTACCTTAGCCGGGGGTGTGGGAACCCGTGAGTATTCACACAACCACCCCCGACAGGTCCTGGCCCGCCACAAGCAGGCGAGCCCCTTCTCCCTCACCTCATGGGCCTTTACCAGCTGCGCCAACTACGCCAGCTGTGCCAGCTACGCCAGCTGTGCCAGCTACGCCAGCTACTGGTCGGGCAGCGGACTACCCCGAGAACCCTCGGTCCCAAGAGGCGCGAGAACACTACTCAGCAGGCACTCTTAATGTTACGCTCTTGGGGTTACGAGATCGACGGGGGCAGGGAAGGACAGTCCCCCCGCTGCCTGCCCAGTGGCAGGGTGAGTGCACACCGGGCCCGCCCCTACTCCTCCACTGTGCCCTCTGTTGGCAACAGAGGGACACGTGGAGCAACTCCCCACTGGCCCAGAACGGGCCCCTCCCGCGCCAGAATATTCGCCACAGGCAATAAAATCCCCCGAAGGTTAATACCTCGAAAGGATTTTATTGCCCGTGCCCAGGATGCACTAGCCAAACTGACGTTCCCTCCAGACGTGCCCAGAAGGACAAGCAACCGTCAGGCACACATGGAAGTTTTCTGGCCAGCGCCCCACACAAGGATACCCTGTGTCGTGGGGTTTAGTCTCTTTCAGTCCAGAAGACATAGTTGACACGGTTCAGAATAAATTTAAATAACTATGTGTTTAAACTACAATTACAATTATTTATATTATCCATAGTCTCCTTCTTGGCAAGACAAAACAAAGAAGTCAAGGCGCACTGAAAATGCCTGGAGGAGCTATTGGGCCATGAAATATTTAATGAAGGGTGATCTTCCTCTATACCTTAAAACAATGTTTTTCTATCTTTTCCATAGCACGACCCCCTTTAGTAAAAATAAATACCCGCGACCCCCTCGCCCTTCGCGGCAGCGGCGGAAGCGGTAAGACTTTTTAATACACTTTAATTTCTAGTGACTGCAACCGTAGTGTTAGCGACCCAGAGTTTGAAAAGCACTGCCTGAAAATAAGACTCATGGACGTGTGCATTCTTCCAATCCTCACTAACAAAAAACCAGGCAGTTCAAAGGTTAATATAGGTGTGTTAACAAGACTTGTTTTATACCTCAATTCCAAACAGCACAACAGAGCTAAGTTCAGGCACATCTTTCTTCAATCTCTGCTGCAGCTCAGGAGTATACATGGAGAACTTGGTCTTCTCATATACCAATGCTGCACCATCCACGTTGATATCTTTGGTAGTGTGACCGAGACCCTTGGGGTATTGTTCCGATACGTAGACAGGTATTTTGAAGTGTTTAGCCGCTTCCATCTGGAATTTAGCAAAGTCAAAATTTTTGTAATGTTTTGATTTTAATTGTGCGCGACAAGTCCCGTAAACATAGTTCAATATGAGTGAAATTCGCGAAAGTTTAAAAACTTAAACTAAAACTCTTAAGGGGTCATTGTAAAAAAATAAAAAAAATAAACAGCTGTTCCCTTCATTGTGTTCTTCTTGTCAGTGGTACAACTGATCTTTTGTCAGACTTGGCAAGCCCAAAACTTTGCAACCTCTACGGTGTTATCAGTGACGGCGCAGAGGTCGCTTAAGGTGCAGGTGTTGGGGCACAAAAGGACAGTATAAGAGGTAAGGCATAGTTTGGGGGTCACACCCATACATTTTGTTAATTTATGTGAACACAAATGTAGGGATCAGCCGGAGGTGAAGGTCGCGGGAATCGGCCGGGTGCGGGAAGCGCAAGACGACCGGTCATCGTGGTGGTGCTTGGGGGAGGTCTATGACCAGCAGTGGACATCTTTCGGCTGAAATGATGATGATGAGCCGAAGCCAGGGTGGATCGCTAGTTTCAAATAAAAATTAATTTATTCACTTAGATGTAATCTTCTATTCTAATCTTTCAATAGAAGGTGAACTACATGAGAACCATTGACACGAAGAAGAAGAACAGAAGATCTGTTGTTTAGTATCAAATTGAGTCATTCAGGCGCTTAATGTATATCTAAGCTATTTTTTTTTTTTATATTCTTAACGGGCTTGCCTTTGACCGCCACCTCACCTGACGTTAAGCGATGGTGCGGTCGACGATGGTACACGCTTGCCCAGCTAAAACCTATTCACTCGAGTCTTGAAGACCACCTGATTATATTTCTCGGGAAACACTGACGCCAGCAAGGAATACCACTCTTTGGCGGTACGGTAATTATGGGGGTTCTAACAATTTTTTTTACTCGCAAATACCATTCCAATTTTGGTGCCCTTTTCCACCTGGCACCTAGAGAGGCCTGTCCTCTTTTTTTACCCTAAAGTGAAAGTCAAAAGTTTTTATTTTGAATAAGCATTTACATACACTTTCAAAACGTTAATTATGAATCTAGTTGTGCGGTTCCAAAAAGTTGGTCCTATGGAGAAGAGCCGGCAAGAAACTCCATGGATATACTCTTTTCAAATAATAATAGTACAATGATTTGTTACATGATTAATTGGAAAGAATTGTGAATGGCAGACAAATTCACTGAAGTAAACTAATTAATGACTAATAATGATTTTAAGTTTTGGCTCGACCATAATAGGAGGGAACCCAATGATCCGATACTCTATGCCATTAATAGCTAGGGTTAGCCCTAGCCAGGACACCAATGTGATATGCTATGGGTGTTTTATTTACTATCTATCAAAAGTTAAAAACCCACCTGATGTTAAGCAGTTTATTTGCCCATAACAACTGCAATACCACATAAGCTATAAATGGTACCGCAAGTTGGTTCACAAAACTGAGACATGAAGATAGAAAGTCTCATGGGATTGTAATTTCACCGGCAGACCAAAACACAGCAATGCAAGCATCACTATTTGGCGGAGAAGTAGGTACGGTGGTAGAACTTCCCCGGACGAGCTCTTTCACAAAGGAGCTCTACTACTACTAATCATCAAGGGTTATTAATTTCCTGTTCTATGCTGTTTTGTACATTTCAGCAAAGAATAACCCATCCATACAAATGTAGCGGATGAGTTTTGATTTTGAGTTATCTTTCGTAGAAGCATCATCCAATTACTATTGATTAACAGATCTATGGTGATCACGCATCTCTGATTTGAAAATGGGCAGTAAAGCTTGTAACTTTAGAACTATAATTTTGAATTGATTTCAGAATGGTCTAGAAATACAAAAAATTGCATCACATACATAGTAAACAATACAAATAAAGCCGGTCATGGAGACGAACCCTAGAACAGAAACCCTGCATAAATATTTCAAATGCAAATAACCGGTGTAACTGCATTTACTTTCATTCGGTTATCAATTTCTTCACATAAACGACAGCAGATCTCGCCATAATCTTATCGAATCGTACTTGGACCCATAATAATAAATTATGAACAGATAGCAACACGATATTACATAACAATCATAAAAAAGTACTTACCATTTTATTTGCAACTTTGACCACCTCACAGAAATACTTAATGTGAGGTCGAAATGTTTCTTGAATGTCGCACAGCAAGAAGGCTGTTTTCTGAGCTTCTAAGGCTCCTAATTTTAAGATATTACGAGCAGCCATTGTATTTATAAATAATGAATTACCGGGAGCAACGAAACCAATTCCAACCAAGTTGATGTTTTCAAAGAATTCAAAGAGTATGTAATCACTTTGATTTGAATTGAATATTCATAATACTAGGGATAGGCAAAATATATCAAAATATCGATATGTGTTCATAAAATAATCGATATGTATCGACGATGTATAAAAAGTTAAAAACTCGAATATTTCGTCAAAACGCGTTTGTTTTTTTTTCGAGAATCAAATTCGGTTTTTTTACGCAGTTTAGTATCCAATGTCATGCGTTACATGTATCCGACATTTCAAACGCTTGTTTTGTTTTTTGTTTTTAATTTGAATTTTTCTACGGTTTGTAAAATGTATTTGTGTGCATTTTCATTTGAATATTTTAGGAATATCTTTGAATAACTACTGCCCTTGGGTAAAAATATCGATATATCAAACTATCGGTACTGTTTGGCAACATCGGTACCATATTTATCGATTTTATTTCAATCGCCCATCCCTATGAAATATGACAATACCAAGTAGGGATGTGCGATATTTATAAACATTGGTGATATATCGATATTAATGTCTAAAATATCGATTATAAAATAACGAATATCAATTATTTGAATACTGGAATAACAATTATCTTAGAATAACTCATCGAAACCAAGTCCGTGCACACAATTTGAAGTAACTAAATTGTACAGTAACTAAAGTTCAATACAGCTTACGCGCTTATATTCAATGTAATGTATTTTATGGTGCTTTATTTATAAATAAATATTTAAAATAAATATTTTATGGACATTTTACACAGCACTATCTAGTCCCAAACTAAGCAGAGCTTGTGCTATGGATACTAGACAATGGATACTTATATACTTTTTTTTTTGTAAATACATAGGTACCTACTTATAATATAATACTTAAGAAACAACCAGACCAACACAAACACTCATATATTCATCACACAAATATTTGTGTCCTGTGGGAATCGAACCCACGAGCTCCGACAATCAAACCACTAGACCACAGAGGTCATCTATAAAGCAGTAATTTATAAAGCATTTATATAAAAAGAAATCACTACGCTAACTTACGTCAGAAATTATATCATGCTAGCTTTATGAAATGAATTCCTTTGTCTTCTTCTTAC
Organism: Asteroscopus sphinx; assembly: GCA_949699075.1. Lineage (NCBI taxonomy): Eukaryota > Metazoa > Arthropoda > Insecta > Lepidoptera > Noctuidae > Asteroscopus > Asteroscopus sphinx. The sequence continues at coordinate 7,233,985 of OX453029.1, forward strand.
TAAGAGAAAAAATTATATCAATCGGTCATTAATTTTCACTTTAGTTTTTGTACAGTCGACAGCATGACAGTGGTAACACATCAATTCGAAAACCACCCTTACTGCTTACGAAATAAAGATGCTATCAATGTCAAAGTGTTACCACCGACGTGCGGTTAACCGTACGTCTTATTAGATTTTGAGAAAGACATTTTAATGTTTTATTATTTTCTTGTATCACTTTAAGGCCCTGTCCCTGCACGAAACGTCTCGGGGTGGACTGCAGGGCGCAGCGGGGATCTGGAGCACAGACGCGCTGGCCCGTGATAACAATTAGTTATGTAAAACATTAAATTAATGTAATTTTATCTTTTTTTCTGAAATGGATTAATTGGCTTGCGATAAAATATATCGTGTAAGTTTCAAAATCATGTTCTATATAAATTTTCGACATAAAATGAATTCAAAGTGTCAAAAATTGGCTATGTTTGGATTTTTTTTCTATCAAGCGAAGTTATTTAAATCGTGTATCGATCTTTCAAAATGGATACATAAACTACTCAACTTCACCATATATTTTTTCCATTCTCCCTACTTCAAGAAATGTTGACGAAAAATTGAAAGAAACATAACATAACGGCATTCCGGACAAACCCCCGTGGTTTTTGGTTTGCTTTTGTCATAATAATGTATGTTTAAAAAAAATAAAGGAAAAAAAAAAAAAAAAAAAAAAAAAAAAAAAAAAAAAAAAAAAAAACAATGTATTTTTTGGAATTCGTGCAGGGACAGGGCCTTAACAGTTGATCACGGGCTCCTCTCATGATACCTATACGCCTTTAAAGTGTTAAAAAGCCATCGAAGTTTGAAATGTCTATAATTTGCGGTCTATAATATCAAGATCGTAGTAGGTGTAAATCCATAGACTTTGCCTAGCCCAATTAGAAGCTGGCGTGATAATAATACGAATGTATAATATCAAATTATCGATATTAAGCTTTCGACATCAATGTCGATATTTTACCAATGTCTCTCATCCCTAGTGACAAGTGTCAAGTGTGTGACAGCTGACATATTTTATGTGACAACTGACAATTTAAATTTTTGACGGTTTAAAATAAAACCAGAGATTCAAATTCTTCTTCTTAATATCGTGTCAATGGTTCAAAATTGTTGGAATAAAAAGTGGCCACTTCAATGGCGTTTTCAGAGGCGGCGAATAGGTCATCTCTTGTGCAGGTGTACGGGCACAAGGGACACGTTAGCAAGTTCGACATGGATTCCTCTGGGTCACCGCAGTCACAGTGTGCAAGACTAGGGCCCCTAAACCCCCATTCACACATATTAAGTCTACAGCGACCAACCTGGGTGCGAAGGCGACTAAGTGACTTCCACACTGGCCACTGTAGATCGTGTCCTGGTGGTAACTTCTCCTGTGGAGTAATAAAGCCAAGAGGTGGAGGGTGCTTTTCAGTCCACAATTTGCATCTGGTGGCAGCTGGGTGGTCTTTGATAGCTCGTGTGCTGCGAAAAAAGCTTTTGCGACTCTTAAGACGGCCTGGAGGCATTTGGTGATTGTAAAGGCGATGTCGAACGTCAGACTCTTGTTTGTATTTTTCTATTGAGCAGGCTTCATCTCGGCGGACCCCAGGTGGTGATATCCCCGCTCACGGGTAAACCATATTCAGTGGAGTGGGCTTGAGGCAGCCAGTTATTTAATGCGGCAGGTGTCATTCAGCGCAACATTTACCAGGTTTGCGTGAGCGGACCGATGCCACACCGGGCATGCGTATTCTCCAGCTGAAAAACACAGTGCCATTCCTGTAGTACGAAGAACATCTGATTTAGATCCCCAGTGTGTGGATGTCAGGCGGCGAAGTAAAGTCTCTCAAAGAGTCATGTCTCTGAATAAAACGGGTTGGTTTGACAGTTCGATTCAGAGTTAAAATTATTTTAATTTAATTGCTAACAGTGTATCAGCTGTTATTGATTCACACGAGGAAAACATAATTAATTAGGTAATTTTGTTATTTTTGCGCATTTATGCATGCGGAGCGAAATCTAAAGAATAAATTATTGTGGAAAGAAAAATTCGCTCACAGCACTCACAGTAAGTAGATAATCAAAGCGCACTTTTGCTGCCACGATCAAAGTAACGATTATAATAACAACGTCTTATTAATAGGTAGTGAATAAAGTTCGAATTATAAATATTATAGAGAATAGATCAACAGAATTATAATTTTATGCGCCTGCACTATGACAATAATTCACCAATATTACGTTTGTTGCTATTTAAATGTGGTAGGCGCTATACTTTTAAAACTTGTGTTTTTTATTGTTCTGAAAAGACAGAATACCGTTAATACATATACACAAACTACACTAAAAAAATAACTTTTTATCCCAAATTTTATTGTTTCCTAGGTACCTAGTTTCTATAGATGATTTCGATTTCTCTACAAATTATTACAGGACAGTTTATGCAGTAGGTAGGTACTTAACCCAGTAGCTAATTATGTAAATAAAAGTGTATTGTACTCTGTGGTGCTAGTGTGGTGGTGTGTACCTAGTAGGTCTAGTTTACATACATACATACATATTATCACGCCTGTTTCTCATTGGGGTAGGCAGACACTATGGATTTACAACCGCTACGATCCTGACACACCTTCGCCATAAGAATAATAAATACTTTCGCCTAGGCGAGGGGGGGGACCCCAACTCTTCCATCCACTCACTCGCCTCATATGATTTTATACTAGTTTCATCAATCTCCTATCGTCCAGTCTAGATATATAGATCATTTATTTGTCAGAATATGGTACAATACAGTTGTTACAAAAAAAAATGGATCCATCATATTCTACTGTTTCCGTTTCGTTTCGTGTCGTTTTAGTCTAGGTATCTGCTAAATCTATAAGTAGGTACCTATTGAACTAGGTATACATATCACTGTCTACTGGTAAAGTGCCCAGAAGATGGCAGCATTGCCACGTTGTATGACAATGCTTACTCTTTGACCAGAGAAAAGCCCAGCATTCAGGTCACGTGAAGTGTCGAACAACCGCCTGGAGACGTCTTTGAACAAAAGACGAGCACTCGGACCCCACGACCCAAATTTTTCAACGCCAAACGGCTCGAAAATATAATTACTAATTATGTTATTATATTTTCGCCGCTTGAGGGCCTCAGCAGCGAAAAATGGGAAATATATTATTATTACTTATGTATTATAAGTATGTGTTTAACATAAAATAATCAGCCCATTACTGTCCCACTGCTGGGCACGGGCCTCTTCTCAGTACGAGAAAGCTAAGGCCTAAGTATGTGTTTACTTACAAGTATTATATCCATCGTCTAGTATCCGTAGTACAAGCTCTGCTTAGTTTGGGACTAGATGGTGCTGCGTAAAATGTACCAAAAAAAATGTTTTTATATATTTATTTTTGTATTTGAATTACTAGAATAAAATAAATTAAATATAATAATGTCCTCCTGGCCGAATTTCGGTCACGGCGGCCTATCTCAATGGAGACTAGCCATTTTTTTTTTTTTTTTTTTTTCGAATGGGCTCTCGCAGGTGGGACCGAAGTCCCATTTCTGCTTAACCGGGCTTAGTTGGCGGAGAGTCCCATGTGGGACTCCATTCGCCGAGGAGACTAGCCATCTGCGCGGGACATATTATAGTGCACAAGTGTGTGCGCAAACACAGGTGCACTCTCTATTCCCTCACTCTCATAATCCATTGGGACGGCAATTCGACACGACCGGAGAGAGATCTGGCGCATTAAATATAACATATAGGTTTAGGTTTAAAGAAATTTATTCTCAAAAAAAACACAAAGTATTAGTGTAATTGAATTTTTAGGTAATTTTGTGCGTCACTTTTGAAGCAAATAAATATTTTTTCTTTCTTTCTTTTTTTTTCAAAGTCACTTACTTGAGAACAATATTAACTTATGCTATGATGATTTAGTTCGTCGAATTAAAAAAAGAAAAAGAAATTGTGGTGTACCCATCCAATGCATTATTATTTTACAAAAGAGTTGTCTGAAATTACATATAGTGCTAGCTCCGTTTTGAATATTGTTTAAATAAATAAGTATTTACATTGATTAATGACAGGCCTAATCCCATAGAATTAATCCAAACACGATAAATTAACCTCTACTGATGTATCTATACGGCATGACTGGGTGAACTAGGGACATTATTCAAGAATATTGTAGAAAGTGCGTAGAAATAGTAAAAAAATATTAAAAAAATTATTCCACGGTAAATCACACGTAGGCACAGGAGAAAAAATGCTCATGCAAGCTCTGACTGTCTTGGGTCTGCTAGCTAGTACAACTTGTGGAGAGGGAGGATATAGCGACTGATAGACACTACCGAAAAACACACACACACACTACACTGACACTTCCCATAGGATTAGCAAGCTGAAGTGGCAGTGGGCCGGCCACATTAGCCGAAGAACCGCTGGCTGTTGGGGTACACGTATTCTTGAGTGGAGACCGCGAATCGGTAAACGTAGGGTAGGACGCCCTCAGGCTCGGTGGAGCGATGATATTGGCAAGGCGGCTGGTAGCAACTGGATGCGAGTGGCCGAGGATCGATGTCAGTGGCGTGCCATTGGAGAGTCCTGTGGCAGTGGGCCGGCCACATTAGCCGAAGAACCGCTGGCTGTTGGGGTACACGTATTCTTGAGTGGAGACCGCGAATCGGTAAACGTAGGGTAGGACGCCCTCAGGCTCGGTGGAGCGATGATATTGGCAAGGTGGCTGGTAGCAGCTGGATGCGAGTGGCCGAGGATCGATGTCAGTGGCGTGCCATTGGAGAGGCCTGTGGCAGTGGGCCGGCCACATTAGCCGAAGAACCGCTGGCTGTTGGGGTACACGTATTCTTGAGTGGAGACCGCGAATCGGTAAACGTAGGGTAGGACGCCCTCAGGCTCGGTGGAGCGATGATATTGGCAAGGCGGCTGGTAGCAACTGGATGCGAGTGGCCGAGGATCGATGTCAGTGGTTTGCCATTGGAGAGGCCTATGTCCAACAGTGGACTAATATAGGCTGATGATGATTATGATGAGACACTACCGTGCTAGGTGCATCACCTCACCGCATGCAACTGTTAATGTAGGTAAGGGCAAAACATCTGACGAATAAAAAAGGCGGACGAAATCTCGCTAAATAAAGACTGAAGCACTTAATTTTTTCCATCACACTAGATTTTTGCGTAATCGCGACTTTTAGCATACTATGGATGTGAATGTGTGCGTGCCCGTAATTTTAAGCGAGCGTACTATGGATGCTTCACTTATTGTTTAACGAGATTCCGTCTGCCTATTTTATTCGTCCGAGGTCAAAACAGTGTCCACAGTAATTTAAAGAAATCGATTGGAAGAAATATTTCAAAAATCAAGTTTTTTACATAACATAACATCCCCAATCATCGATGATTTTTTACGTACTACTTGTGGTGCACTATGTAACAATGTTCAATGTTTATTAGATAATATGTAACCGGATACCAAGTTAATGATATAAATTGTGGAAAGAAAAAATAGCTCAAGCAGGATTTGAACCTGCGACTCCTGGCTCAGTACGCCAGTGCTTTAGCCACTAAGCTGCCGTGAGCACTGCTCGTGGTATCGAAATTAACCTCCACTTTTGCACGTCTTTGGGTGACATCAGCGATATTTTATTAAGAAACAGTGCTTTTTAACCTACTCGACTAACTTTGCAGTTAATTCAAAGTCGTATATATATGCCTAACTAATTATTTTATTATTTTTAACGCATGCGAAGCGAAATCTAACGATTTAAATTGTGGAAAGACAAAATCGCACACGAGCAGGATTCGAACTTGCGACTCCTGGCTCAGTACACGCCAGTGCTTTAGCCACTAAGCTACCGTGAAATACCAAATTATAATTTTGCCCTTATTTTCTGAAGTTGGTTGTTTTTTGTCGAACAATGAGGCACTGTCGGTAATCGATGGATAACATAACATAACATCACGCCTGTATTTCCCCGAAGGGGTAGGCAGAGGTGTAATAGTACACCCACATTTCGCCAGTTATGTTATAGTCCCATGTAATAGGGGGCGAGCCTATTGCCATTGACATAACATAACGTCACGCCTGTATTTCCCCGAAGGGGTAGGCAGAGGTGTATGTACTATCGACAAATCGTACGCCTTTCCACCTCAAGGTTGCTTTTCATCTGGCACTGATTCACTGAAGAAACCCTGCCCCCATGGTCCTTTGTTTTTGTCTACCAATAGAATGTCGGGACGGCACAATATTTTTTGCTCTTGAGATATACAAAGCAACATTATGACTTGTTGTGAAAATGAAACAAAATTATTATCAGTTAACCATTACTCAGCCACAAACAATGTCACAGTAGAGTGTAAAAAATACTATTGATAAATGCCAGTTGAACTGTGCAACTTAAGTGGAAGTTCTAGAAACATGTGGCTGAGTTGGGTATTTGTTATGCAAAAAATTACTGACTCATATTTTTAACAGATTTCACAAAAAGTGTTAGTAACAATAAACTTTCTTTACACACTGAGTTAGTTTGACGACGTCTGTGGTCCAGTGGTTCAAGGGTTGGACTGCTGATCACGAGGTCGTGGGTTCGATTCCCACAGAACACAAATATTTGTGTGACGAACATAAGTGTTTCTGTTGGTCTGGGTGTTTCTTATGTATTATAAGTATGTATTTACAAAAAAAAAAGTATGTAAGTATTATATCCATTGTCTAGTACCCATATCACAAGCTCTGCTTAATTTGGGACTAGATGGTGCCGTGTAAAAATGTCCCGAAGATATTTATTTATTTAGTTTGATACAAAATAAAATAAAAACATGAAAAAATAAATTATTTATTAATGTAAGTAGGTGGTAAGTTATACTTAGACTCCATTTGAAATAACATTATAAATTTTAACAAAACCTTATTACAGTAAATAGTTGGTATTGTAAATACGTATTTGCTTTTGTCATCTTATGCCCACGGAATAGAGGTTAAAATCGGTTGAGTAAACTGTCAGTAGGTTTTTTAATGATTCTAATATTATTTCATAATACAAATCCAACCAACCAACTCGCTGTTAATGTTAGTTGACTCAGAAAATAAAATTTAAGGGACTATGGTCGCTTTTGTAATAAGATCCCTATATTCAAGATTTACTAAAGCAAGTTTAAAGCATAAAACCTCCATATAATAAATAATAAAAAAATAAATTTAAAAACACCTTTAAAACAAAAGCTATATAGAAAAGGTTGATACAAAATACTTTGCGGATAAAGATCCGTGGGGATGAACTGCTAGCCTATTAGACTGATTAAAAAAAAAACGTTAATAAGTTCTAAGGATACTTGCGAATAATACATAATGTCCAATTTTAATTTTACATCGTTTTGGTGAGATCATAAAAACATTGAACATTCTTTGTTAAAATAAAAAGTCCTTATTTCAATACAAGTTCCTTGAAACATCTGCCAGTTATAAAACACGGTGCGGTGCAGTTTGAGCAAAAAACGGTTAGTCCAAATCAATAAAGCTGCCTGTAACAACTAACAAAGGCTTAACTGTGGGTGAAGGTGTCGTAATAACGTAAATAAGACTAGGTTATTAGGTATTTGTTTATAAAACTGCTTCAAATTTCGTATTTTTCCTTATACCTATTAGTTCAATTGACATGAGATGTCGTGGTAAGTAATTTAATTAACTCAATTAAACTAATTCAAGTTTTCAATAAAATTTAAATAATTTCTTCGGCGATTCTGTTGCACATTTTGACAAAACTAAACCAGACTAAATGCATCTGTCACTTTCATTTTCTATTGAAACAGAAAAAGACAAACGCCATTAGTTTAGTCCTTTAAATGTGCGCAACTGAATCGACATCAATAGTATTATTGTTAATGATTTCACATTTTTTTACTGGCTACTTTCTTGCTGTACTACCTACGCTGACCGGCCTACGTCGTCGCCCAAGTCTTCGATGTTTAAACAGAAAACAAATGAACATAAATTAACAGGTAGCAAGGAGCACGAAGCAACTGCGAATGACCAAACCCGTGAACATAAATCACAGAACTATTGTTCCTAGTCCGTGAAAGTATCATACAGTAATAAAAACATATGGCTTTACAAAAACTGTTGTTTTAAAGACCCTAACTGGTGGATCCTGATTGGTGGAAAAAATAAAGGGCGGATTTCTTTATTTTTTGTTGTAAATGTAGCTTGCAAGCAAAACAGTTTCAAAACTGGAAAGGCTTAGGCTTTGCTAATAGTACACCCACATTTCGCCAGTTATGTTGTAATTCCCATGTAATAGGGGGCGAGCCCATTGCCATTGACCGGGTACAAATCCAGACTCCAGGCTGCTACTGAGAATTTCCTAATGAAAAAACCCAATAACACTTTGCCCGACCCGGGAATCGAACCCAGGACCCCACGCTCAGCAGTCGCGCTTGCAACCACTACACCAACGAGGCAGTCGAGTCGAGGTAATCGATGGATGGATGGATTTAATTGATGGAAATTTATATAGGTATATTATTTTGATTATTGATTCGCATAATTTAAAATTGATAATATTGTATGGAAATTATTTTATTGAATGCTAATTTTGTATTTAAATTTTGATTTGTTTTTAAAATTTATGTACCATTAATTGAAAATCAAAATATTTGCACGACTGAAATGTCGAATGTAGTGATACCCAATATTAACCTTAGACGAACTCAATGTTACCTATGTTCTTGCAAATAAATATATCATTCATTCATTCATTCATTCATTCATTCATTCATCGGTAACTGGGGCTTTTACTATATTTGGAACGAGAATCAAGACTGAAACATCGTCCTTCAATATGTCCCTCGTTCCGTTACCCTGCCCTAGAGTTGTGTAACTCAGCTCAGAACCGGTTCAAATATATATACAGATCAATAAGCTTGAGCTGTTGAGCTGCAGCTCAATGACAAAATACGCAGCTCACGGCTCAAAGAATAGTATCTATCTGTGCGACAACTTTTGTTGCACGGAAGATAAAAGATGTCTATATAGATAAAAACCTGTTTGAACCGGTGAGCTGGAGCGGCGACAGATCCGCGGTGAGTCGCAGAGTCAGCGAGCGAGCGCAGCTCAAACAGATCGAACGGTCTTTAAGCTCAGCGACTCGCATCACAGATCATAACTCGAAGTAGGCAGATACACAAATTGAGCTGATCTGTGAGCCGGTTCACAGCTCCGGCTCACTGACCTGAACTGAGCTGAGCTGCAGCTCACGCATTTTTTTTTTTTTTGAGTTACCCATGTCTACCCTGCCCTGCACTGTCACTTCTCTCGCCTACTCACATCAAAACTTAGATTTCTACTTGCAAGGTTAAGTAGATACTGGTATCGATTCTCTTGTTCACGAACTAAACTTATTTTAAACTATCGCTCTCTTTTACTAATACATGAAAGGGATGGCAACAATTTTAGAATTGTCAAATTAGTCAGAATTTAGATTTCCATACAAGTTTAGTCGTGCTCTCGGAACGTGCCCACTAAAATACAATGAAATGTAACACGTAAGTTGGTAAACTAATTTGACAGTTCTAAAATTGTTGCACTGAAAAAAATTAAACGAGACTTTTTACTGTTCTTGTACAGAAAAAAAAAAAGGTTCAGGCAACTTATTTTTATGTTAAAATAAATGATTACTGACTTTATTTTCACTGTTTTTTCAGTTAGTTTTACTTCTTTGGACAATAGGCTCTCTTTTTACTGACCAAAGCGGTGAATATTACCGAAAAATTGATGTTTTTTTTTTCAGTGTGCCATCCCTTTCTTGTATCTACTATTAGTAAAATAGAACGATAGTTTACAATAATTTTAGGTCGTGAACAAGAAATCGAGACCATTACCTACGCAGAAGAATAAAATATTAATTACCAAGATAAAGACAATGACTTCAGCAAAATTAAAGCAGATTTTTTTTTTCCTGTACCATAACCGCATAGGTAAAAATATAATAATAGTTAATAATACCAAACATAATCGAATCTAAGCCCACGTAGACAAACCGAAATAAAGAAAAAATCTAAGAGCCGCGTATTTGAGCGAAGTCAAAAATCACCGCAGACACAGACGTATCATTACCAAAAGTCGAGCACGCAATTTCTTAAAAAACTATTCTCTTCAAATCTCTAATTTACCGAAAAAACTGTATCATTCAAGACCCTTTTTTACTTTTTATTGTTGTACGCGTGACTTTTGAGTGACTGTTTTTCGCCTGAGGCCGTATCCGAACGCAACTGCGGTTTGAAAAAAAATAAAGGAAGATGGCGCCCGCCCGTCCGATCGCGTGCGCCTTTTCGGCGGAAAGGGCTTTTAGAAAAAAAAAACATTCAGTCTTTTACCTGTGACGTCGGTAACACAAAGTGCTATCAAATAGACGTAGGTCAAGAGAAAGTAGATGAAAAGAATTGTTTCTTTTACGAAAATAGTAGATGTTGTGGTGTTGTAGGACTTGTACATGCAGTCGGTCAAGTTTGTGTTCTTTTATCTATGGTCACGTTACGTAAAAGGCACAAGAAATCAGAAATCTGAGGGTCTGTAACTCCCTAGTACATAGATACCAACAAAGAGTTGTGAAGCATATAGTAGATAGTCGCTCCGTGTAAAATACTATAGGGCAGCAGCATTTGGTTCACTATTCCGGACAAAGCAAAGGCACAAGTCCGGCCACACATAGAATACTGCTCTCATCTCTGGGCTGGAGCTCTCGAGTACGTAATAATGGAGGAGTATTAAATATTAAAATATGAAGTGCTCGTTAACATGTACAAGATTGGGTAAATGGTACAAAGTTGAAAAAAGTGATTTTGTATTTTCTCATCATCCACTCAGAAACCTAGTAAAGTTTCCATCATTTTAGTAACTAGGGTGAGTAAACTAAAGACTTGGCTAAAAGGTCTAAGCAACCAGGTCATAAAACGAACAGACCGGAAGCTAACGGAAATGGATGCCTTCAAGACAAGAGCAAATTTTATTATGTGTTTTTAAAAGATCGGCAAAGCATCGGCAACTTCTTTAGTGTCGCGGACGTCATCCATCAGGCCCCGGAGACTCGCTTGTAGTTTGCCCCCTCTTTAAAAAAAAAGTTTTAGTTTATGTAGAGGAGGCACTGATGTGCTTCACCAACTTTTCATAAAAATGAAGTTTTCATTTTTTGCCCTGTACAGTCGGTCTACCAACCAGGTCAGGATGGTTGACTAAGGCCCTAAGCCCTTCTTATTTCAAGAAGAGGTTCGTGCTTAGCAGCCAGCAGCAGGACCTAATTATGTTATGTTTTATACGACTAGTAAGCAGTAATTGTATCGTAGGTATGTTTTAAAAAACCAGTAGCTCTATCCGTAATAATCAGTCTCATTCACATTCGCAGCTTACAGTATGACCAATAAACAAAATTAACAATAGTTTAAATTTTAACAACAACAGTGGCGCCAACCTGCCCTATTAGGTCGGAGCCGGCGGCTGCGGCGCGTGCTTTTGAAGGAGTTTTTATATTTATTTTAATAAAAAACAGCTTATAATTACAGCCATTAGACTGTTTTACGTATTCCAGAGGTTAATTATTGTGGACCGGTTTAGCGTTTTTAAAGTCTGGATGACTAAAAGTTTAGAAGGAGATATTCATTTTTGTTTGCCTTCAAAGCCTTACTTAGCTTGCCATTTGTGCTTTACAAGAGCCTCCACGTGTGACGATATTTAATTGATCGTCCGGCGTACCCTGGGCAGTCAGCCCCGCTACCAACCTGCTGACTGGCTAATCTTTTCCCCACGGCATGAGCTATTATCATTATGTAGCTCATGTCGACAGGACAGAAGAAGAAGAAGCTTGCCTTCTACGCAGGAGGGTCTAAGTTCAAACCCCACACACACCTCTGACTCTCTGACTGTTTGAATTCAATTGCGGGTCAGAATTTGGTTATTAAAGAGCAATCTTCTCAATATTAGAGCAATCTAAGTGGTGAAGGAAAACATCGTGAGGAAACCTGCATACCTGAGAGTACTCCATACAGTTCTCGATGGTGTGTATAGTCTGCAAACCTACAGTAGGCCAGCGTGGTGGACTGAGGCCTAAAACCTATTACTTCTAAGAAGAAGCCCGTGCCCAACAGTGGGACAGTAATGGGTTGATGATGATAGTTGCTTTGATTATCTTTTATCATTATGCTTTCGTATTTTTGTAATAATTATTAAAAATAGAAGACTAATCTTTAACCATGTATCAGAAATTCTTATTCCATTTCTGTGGTCTAGTGGTTCGAGTGTCGCGGACTGCTGATCACGAGGTCGTGGGTTCGATTCCCACAGGACACAAATACAGATATATGTGATGAACATAAGTGTTTGTGTTGGTCTGGGTGTTTCTTATGTACTATAATTATGTATTTACAAACAAAAAGTATACAAGTAGGTATTCTATCCATTGTATATTACCCATAGTACCTACAAGCTCTGCTTAGTTTGGTACTAGATGGTGTTGTGTAAAATGTCCCAATTTTTTAATTTTTTTAGTCGTATTCTATTAGTGTGCACTTGGCCTCTTGGGGATCAAAACCAAACCAGCTCTCATCGTTTTTAAGAAATCAATTTTTATTTCAAACTGACCTAATCACAGGCACTTTTTATTTCAAACTGACCTAATTACAGGCACTTTTTATTTCAAACTGACCTAATTATAGTCACTTTTTATTTCAAACTGACCTAATTACAGGCACTTTAAGCGGTTACCTTTGCCCAAAACAACTGCAATATTACCTAGGCTCTTGCCTTGAGTGGGACTACAAGCCAGTTTGCCAAATTGAAACATGAAGATGGAAATAATGGATGCCCATGGTAGAATAATATGCTTGTAGGTCTTATGGAGAACCAGCAAGAAAGTCCATGGATATACGAGTACCTACTCTTTTTAAGATAATTGTTAAGATAGTTACACCTAATACATTATTTCAATTAATAAATAATAATTATAATAATAAATTTTTTTTTATTTTTTTTTCATCTATTGTAGTTAGTCAAATCCAATCAAATCAAATACTTTATTTCCGACTGCTAAAAGATCCATAATTTGTTAGTAACAGACATGAACTTAAATACTTAATGTTAATAACATCATAAAGTAACATACGTGGGACACTCAGAAAGTTTTGCGAAACTAAAAAAAATTGTTCTATACGTACATATATTTTTATCAAATCTTTTCAAAGTACTTTCCACCAGCCTCTATACAAAGATTCATGCGCCTAAACCAGTTTTCAAAACACTTTTTCCAGTCCGCCGCAGACACCTCGTTTACAGCCTGCTCGAACGCAGCCAGCGCATCTTCCGGCGACGAAAATTGTATCCCTTTGAGCTGATTTTTTATTTTTGGGAATAAAAAGAAGTCACACGGTGCTAGATCAGGGCTGTAAGGAGGGTGACCCAGGAGTTTGACTGGCGTGCTGTCCAGGAAGTCCCTCGTTTTGAGTGCGGTGTGCGCAGGTGCATTGTCGTGGTGGAGCAGTAGCCCGCGGAGCCCTGTGTTTGGTCGCTTGTTGCTTATAACAGAGAAAACTTCTGGCAAACATTTGGTAGTATACCATTCGGCATTAATGCTTCTTTGATCCCGTAAGGGAATTGATACCAAGTGGCCAGTCAAATTAAAAAAGCTAGCGATCAAAATCTTACCCCCGCTTCTAGATCGCTTCACTTTGGTAGGCGTTGGCTCATTTTGAAACACCCAAACAGTCGACTGGCGCTTGGTTTCTGGGTCGTATTGATAAATCCAGGACTCATCACCTGTAACGATGTCGTAAACACGCCGAGACGAGCCTGCTTCAAATTTGTTAAGCATATCACGGCACCATTCCACCCGGGCCTGCTTCTGAGCATCGGTGAGGTTGTGCGGCACCCAGCGTGATACTATCCTCCTCACGCGAAGATGGCTGTGTAGAATCTCGTGAACGCTTCCCGATCCAATCTTCAATATGTGTTGAATCTCCTGATATGTAATTCGCCTATTGTCTTGGATTAAATTTTTCACTGCTAGCACGTTTTCTTCGGTAACAGCCGTCAAAGGGCGACCGCTTCTTTCGTCATCCCCCAAAGTTGGTCGACCGCGCTTGAATTCGTTATACCAACGATACACGGTTGCCTTGGAAGGGCCTTCATCCATGAATGCCATTTGAAGTCTATCGTACGATTCATCCGGTTTCAGGCGACACTTGAAATTGTATAAAATCATAGCTCTAAAATGTTCCCGGCGCAGATCCATATTTCAGTGAGACACAATACTTTGAATTAACTCGCAAAAAATGTGGAGGGAAATTTTGAAATTGGAACTTAATTATTTTTACTTATAAATAATCATATTTTCGAAAAACATTATAACTGGCCAGTCTCCCATATATAAAAACTTTTTTTCGCAATACTTTCTGAGGGGCCTGGTATATTTAAATTTTCTAGCATAGATCACCAGACAGCTAGGTGATCACTCTATGCACAAATTTTTTAATCATAGCAGAGCAAGTATCTGCTGCTATCGCCTTCAGGATATTGTTGGGACTGCCCCTTATTCTTGTCAGTAGTAATGCCATTTTTTTGCGGATGATAGCATCAAACCCATCGGTATGAGTTACCGCGAACATAGCTGAGGCACTGTAGAAACGAGGCAGTCCTAACAACATCCTAAAAGCATTATTGTATTGGATGGGCAGGACATCCAACGATCTTTTCGTGTAGTTGACCCAAAGATTACCGGTGTAGAAACTCTGACAGTACGCTTTAAACAGTGTAATTTTTACTTGGTCAGTACACCGAGCAAATCTTCGTGCCAACATATTACTCCTGACCGCCAGTGCCCTACGCTCCCTCTCCGTATCAACATGGTCACTAAGGTCGTCAGTAAGAAAATGCCCAAGATATTTAAATTTTGTGACTCTGTGTATTGTTAATGTATAGCAAACAATATTAACAATGATTTTAATATACCTATCTATTATTACTTACGTGTTTGGTGAGTTGGTCTATTCTAACTTGCTATAAAAGATCTAACCTAACGCACTCAGTCGGCGCCGTAGGCGTGGCAGACCACAACGCCAAAGTGTCAGTGGCGCCGAAGCTTTCCGCTTTAGACTTTTTACTTTTTTTATTTACTTTTTTTTCGAGACGCCCCGCGGCAAAGGCGTTGGCGCGGTAAGAGTAAAGTTCCAATAATTTAATTAAGTGGCTGAACTAATTTTCATGGATAGTTTTGACTTTTGGCGATAGCTTTTATGGTTTGTTGATCACGTCAAAGTGCTGTCTTAGTTTTGGAAATGTGTTCGAATTGTTCGCGAGTTATTGGTCAACTCGACCAACAAAATCTCGGCCAGGTGGCCGAGTTGAGACGATTTAATTTTGTATTGGACAACCCGGCCAAGCATCTAAAGTACAGTCTGTTGCAGAATACTTAAGGCATTTTATGTCAATATTATTTTGAAATAAAAACTATTACTATCTCGTTCCATAGGACTATCTATTAATGTTTCGTGCAACAAGAATGGTTGCGATTCGGATTTCATAACCGTAGACTACATTATTTTTGCATTTTCATTCGTTAGATAGGTACTGAATATGTACCAGGACTGTATAACAAAGTAAGGGATATGTTTTCTATTTTTAGAACCCTCGGGTGATAGATACTAAATATGTACCAGGACTGCATAACATAGTGAGGGATATGTTTTCTATTTTTAGAACTCTCGGGAGATAGATTCTGAATATGTACCAGGACTACATAACAAAGTAAGGGGTATGTTTTCTATTTCGAGAACCCTCAGGAGATAGACACTGAATATGTACCAGGACTGCATAACATATTAAGGGATATGTTTTCTATTTTTAGAACCCTCCGGCCTACATAAAATAAAATTGTACTTTTCTTTAAAATCTATGTAGAAATTATAAGTCTTTACAAACGAAACTGAACTGTGTTAGTTATCTAATAGGTACCTATCAATACTTTTTTTGTATTTCTTTGACCTAAATTATGCTATTTATAGATTATCTCAACTTTTTATTTTCAAGATGCATTACATCAGTGTTGTGGCGCAACTTGGGAGAGGCCTATGTCCAGCACACAGAATAAATTTAATTCTATGGTCCAGCAGTGAACTGCGATAGGCTGAGTTTATGATGAAAGTTTCAAATGACCCAAAAGTTTCAAAAGTTTCCAAATTCTTAAAAGGCCGAAATATCACAAAATATCCAAAAGTCTCAAAAGTCGTGAATTCTAGAGTCGCAAAAGTCTAAAGAGCAGTGATATAAACATCACGAAAAATAATTTCATATTTTTTATTTTTGGACATACTTATTGAACGATTGACATAGCTTGTAGGATCAGTAAGCTGAAGTGGCAGTGGGCTGGCCATGTCTGTCGAAGGACCGATGGCCGTTGGAGCAGACGAGTCCTTGAGTGGAGACCGCGAATCGGCAAACGCAGCGTAGGGCGCCCCCCTGCCAGGTGGACCGACGACCTGAAGAACGTGGCTGGGGGGGACTGGATGCGGAAGGCAGAGGATCGAGCGTTGTGGCGCAACTTGGGAGAGGCCTATGTCCAGCAGTGGACTGCGATAGGCTGAGTTGATTGAACGATTGAACAAAAAGGATAAAGTGGTCTCCCCTCTATAACTTCGTACCATCCTTTTGAAAAAAGAATGGGCTGGAACATTCTGAAAAAGCATGTTGTGGACACAGACACCTACGGCGCCGGCGATCGCTGTCAGAAACGAACACGAAACGAACTGCAGCGTTACTGCAACTTTATCGGTGCGTCTAGAAATTATGCCGTGACATGTGTTCTGAGCACGGTTTGAGTTGCATGTGTGCCCGCGCGTGAGCGCTATTTGTACACGAAGGAGCATAGTTTTTTTGGTTTCACTATGATTGTTCGCAGCATTTCGTCTATATTATTATTTTTGTATTTGATTAAGACCTATTTATTACCTGTGTATCACAAAATAAATGATTTGAATTTGAATTTTAATTTATATTTTTTACGTTGTGGTTTTTTTATTATTTTCCATAACTTGTGTCATATTGGTGGATTATTAAATGTTAAGTGCTCGTTAACGTGCAGATTATATTGTGTGGGATAATATTATTGTGTGGGTCAGTGTGGGTAAATGACATGTGCACAAAGTTGAAAAACGAGACTTTTCGTAATTATTTTCTCATCAATCCCTCAAAACCCTCTACATAATAAGGTTTCTATTACATTATTAGAGAGATTTTATGATTTTAAAAGACGTGGCTAAAATATTCTAGGAGCCAGGCACTAAAACTACAAAAAAAACATCCTTAGACAGGTGACCAGTCATGTCTAAACATTTATATGAAAAACTCATAATTTTCCTTTCATGCCAGTAGGTACATACTCAAACATTCCAATAGGTACCACATTTATTCCAATTACATACATACAAATCATCGGATTACCGTACTTAACAAAAACCAAAAACACTTTTACCGTCATCGAAATGAAGAGCAAAATCGAATATTTCCTGTTTCTAATTGCTAAGCTGCCATTAATAGCGTTAGGAAAAATGGCGTTCGCGCCAAACAATGGACAATGGCACAGATAAAAAAATTGAATTAGTTTTATACCATCGATTCTTGTTGTAGCGATGCGTTTGATTGTGTGATAACAATGTGTCGATAAGAACATCAGTTGCTACAATTTCTGTTGTTTTATTGAGTTTGATTTGACACCTAATTTGTATTGGAATTTTTACTTTAGCTGGAAGCCACAATTTATTTAGAGATTAGTTATATGCAAGCAGCGTACCATAAAAATAAAAGATCGTTACTGGATATAGGTACATAATGGCAATAATCAAACAAAATTATGAATAATATAATAATAAGTAAATAAATATTTGGGACCTTTTATACAACACCATCTAGTTTCAAACTAAGCAGAGCTTGTACTATGGGTACAAGACTCAAGGGCGGATCCAGGGTGGGGGGGTCATGGGGGTCATGACCCCCCCCCTGGGCCTAGGTCAACCACAGTTTTTTTTCCTGTTTACATAATTTACTAAATTAACTTACAATGAATGTATGAAAGTATGTATGTGTTATATACTAATGCAACAAGATACACACATATAATTACTAAACTGAACTCGCACCCTAACCCGTTCGTTCATTGTGAGTAATATTAGCGCGATTTAAAGTTTGATTTTGCCGAACAGCCTGCGTCGCGAGGTTTTACTTGTCACGAGGTTTTACTCCGATCTCCCCGATGCGTCACCATCGATTGAATACCTAGCTAACCATCAACACCTGAACTAACTATGTATTTACAAAAAAAAGTATCTAAGTATTATATTCATTGTCTAGTACCCATAGTACAAGCTCTGCTTAGTTTGGGACTAGATAGCGATGTGTAAAATTTCCCAAAAAAAAAAAAACTATTTATCAACCATGTTAGCCTTATAAAACCTCGCCCAAATAAAAATAATTTAAGAACCTTGAAACATCGATATTACACCATAATTTAAAAGTTTTTTGAAAATCGGAATGGAAAAATAACATCCCAAATAAATGATCCCAAATAAAATAAGTGTTTTTGCAAATATATGGCAAAAAATTTCGTGCTCGCTTCGCTCGCGCTCCAGCTCATTTTTATTGCCTATACAGGTTCTAGGACTGCCATCACGTGAATATATATTTAGTTATACGCTACAATGTCTACTATTAGCCGCTCTAGGCGCCGCAAGAACAGGTTGCGCTCAAATAAATACGTACTCTTTTGTTACAGATCTATGCTTTTGTGAAGAGCTAATCAGTTTGTTCATGAACAGTCAAAAAAATTTTGAGCTCGCTTCGCTCGCGCTTATCTTACTGTCCTTGTTTCTTTTGCGAACTGGACGTACATTGAATACAACAATTTTTTAGGAATGTTAATAGAGACAGTCGAAATTAAGAAAAAATAAACGCTCGCTTCGCTCGTGCCAGTATGTATTGTCATTTCAACTATTTTAGCGTATGGGTATTGCAAGTAACTATTCCGTAACATTAATATTCTACAAAGAGAAAATCTAAAGCACTAAAATTCATATTTCAGCAAAAATTACGAAAATCCTAGAATTTCATTGGTTGCAAGTTTATTCCTAGAGGGCGTCAAATCGGACTCTGAACCCTTCTTTTAAAAATGACGATCCGGGACTGGATATAAGTACGCGACCCAAAGGCTGGATCCGCCCTTGACAAGACTATGGATATAATACTTATAATATGTTGATCTGGAACCGTGCCATATTTCTAGAGCAAATGATAAATAATGTACTTATATAGTCATCTAAAAATACTTGGAAAATGTAATACCAAAATTTTCACTCTGAAACATAGCGAGGGTTTGAGAATGAATCCCGAACGACTCTGAAAATAAGCCATCGGCGGCATTGTCAAAGGGTGGAAATACCAGCAAATTATTTTGGTGGTTTCGCACGATCATTTTTGTGTCTCACGCGACACACGGAGGGAATTTGTTCGTTTACAAATAGGTATTTAAATAAATAAATAAAATTGGAATTGATTTATTTATTGATTCGTGTTCAGTATCAGTGGTATAGTCACCTCCTTAAATATGGCACGAATACAGATCAACATGTTGTATACTTTTTTTTGTAAATACATACTTGTAATACAAAACACTATTAACTTTTACTTCGGTTTTTGCATGATAAATGTAGCTGCAACGAATCAAGGACTACTACATCCGCCCTGCTGACCCTCAACATAAACTTTGAACCGTGACGATAAAGACAGACCCTCTTCTGTTAAAATTAAATCCTTGTGGGTAAAATCCTATCTTGCCGTAAAAATACTTATTACAGAAGAGTATTATTATATTTAATACTGAGTATTATTTTATTTAACTGCCTCGTTGGTCTAGTGGTCGCAAGCGTGACTGCTGAGCGTGGGGTCCTGGGTTCGATTCCCGGGTCGGGCAAAGTGTTATTGGGTTTTTTCATTAGGAAATTCTCAGTAGCAGCCCGGAGTCTGGATTTGTGCCCGGTCAATGGCAATAGGCTTGCCCCCTATTGCATGGGACTATAACATAACTGGCGAAATGTGGGTGTACTATTACACCTCTGCCTACCCCTTCGGGGAAATACAGGCGTGCTGTTATGTTATGTTATTATTATATTTTTTGGATGAAAATACGAAAAGTCGCGTTTTTCAACATTGTACCATCTACCCACACTTGTACACATTAACGATCATTAAAAATTTAATAATATACCCGAGCTACCATTATTAAGTAAGTGTGAAGAAACACAAGTTTTGGAAAATTATACAAAATCCATTCATTCACCAGAGGATGGGCAGCAGCGTTCTCTGAGTATTTAACCAACCAACTGCGATCGCCAACCCGCCTGCCAAGCGTGGCGATTATGGCATATCCCCCCAATATATGCTTGGGGGAGGCCTGTGTCCAGCAGTGGACGTCTTACGGCTGAAATGATGATGATGATGATGATACAAAATCCACAACACGCTCTTTCCGAATTTTCCCGCCAACCTCTCAGGAAGATGACAAGTCATTCAATTCCCGACACAAGGCCAAAATAAAAAAAAATCATTGGCATCACTACACGCGACCTTTGGTCATCAAAGTTCACATGAAAAAAAAAACAACGCCCGCCTCACTACGAGTTCCCGCGCAAAGAATGACGCAACCAAAATGGCGAATTAAAAAGTAATTAATCTTTGCCTCTTCCGTTCTGAGACTCATTTCTTTATGTTTTATTGCGTGTGAATGCAAGTTAATATTTAATAAATCATCACTATGGTGCATGAGTAAACTAATGATTGTTGTAGGTGGTACTGTACCTACAAAATGGAAGAAATTTAGTTAAAAAGTCAAGTGAAGTGAAATCTTAAAGATAACGATAATAATTTATTTGTCAAACATGCGGTTACATACTAATCAAGCATGCAAGATGCAAAAATAAAAGCGGCAGGAAAGGTAAATCGTTTATAGGAGCCCGCATGAGGGCCTATAGTAGTCATTGCATGGTAACTCCAGACACATCATCATCATCATATCATCTATATCTTCGGATATATCATCATCATCATCATCATTTCAGCCTTAAGACGTCCACTGCTGGACATAGGCCTCCCCAAGCTGTTTGGGGGGATATGCCATAATCGCCACGCTTGGCAGGCGGGTTGGCGATCGCAGTTGGTTGGTTAAATACTCAGAGAACGCTGCTGCCCATCCTCTGGTGAATCCCTTAGTCGCCTTTTACGACACCCATGAGAAGATATAGGATGGTGCGATTCTTTAAGTCCGGCACCACACGGAACAAATCGGATATATAAATAATAATAATAAATATTTTTGGGACATTTTACACAGCACCATCTAGTCACAAACCATAGTGTAATAATGCCTAAATTAAGCAGAGCTTGTGCTATGGATATTATAGACACTGGACATTAATATTTATATACTTTTTTTTTGTAAATACATTCTTAAACTACATAAGAAACACCCAGACCAACACAAATACTTATGTTCATCACATAAATATTTGTGTCCTGTGGGAATCGAACCCACGACCTCGCAGTCCGACACTCGAACTACTAGACTCTGTAGTCTAACAAAATAACGAATATTATGCCAAAGCGGATATATGTATCCCTCCTTTACTAGGATGTTCATTTTTTTACTCAGATATCCAAGTAACTCTGACGCCTGACATTTGACACAGACATGGAACGAAAATGTCGAAAAACTGAGTATAGATAATCATTGTAAATAATACTTGATTTTTAAATACGCCTTTAATTTTTTTTATGCACTCCTAAAGCCAGTTAACACAAATTCTAGGCCTGTAAAGTATGAAAGGAATTCAATTATATTACTGTGTCAGTAATATAATTAATGTAATTGTGTGCCGGATGGCCGATGGGGCAGTAAAGTTCTGGAGTAGCGACCGCAAACTGGAAGGCGCAGCGTGGGTAGGCCCCCACAAGGTGGACCGACGACCTGTTGAAGGTCGCGGGAATCCGCTGGATGCGGAAGGCACAGGACCGGTCGTTGTGGCGAAGCTTGGGGGAGGCTTATGTCCAGCAGTGGACGTCTTTCGGCTGAAATGATGAATGATGACTGTGCCAGTTAATCGTTCCGCGGATTTATCAAATTGGCTACATTATATCCAGCCTAACAAACAAACTGTCCAGCTAGGTAAGTCCAACTTCGAGAAAGAGGTCAATCGTCGAATCCGACTCGGTTGGGCAGCGTTCGGGAAGCTACGCAATATCTTCTCGTCCAAAATACCGCAGTGTCTCAAGACGAAAGTCTTTGACCAGTGTGTGTTGCCAGTAATTACTTACGGTACTGAAACGTGGTCGCTCACAATGGGCCTGATAAGAAGGCTCAAAGTCACTCAAAGGGCAATGGAGAGGGCTATGCTCGGAGTGTCCCTGCGTGATCGAATCAGAAATGAGGAGATTCGCAGGAGAACGAAAGTAACCGACATAGTCCGAAGAATTGCCAAACTTAAGTGGCAGTGGGCGGGGCACATTGCTCGCAGAACGGATGGCCGATGGGGCAGTAAAGTTCTGGAGTGGCGACCGCGTACTGGAAGGCGCAGCGTGGGTAGGCCCCCCACAAGGTGGACCGACGACCTGGTGAAGGTCGCGGAAAACCGTTGGATGCGGAAGGCACAGGACCGGTCGTTGTGGCGATGTTTGGGGGAGGCCTATGTCCAGCAGTGGACGTCTTTCGGCTGAAATGATGAATGATGACTGTGCCAGTTAATCGTTCCGCGGATTTATCAAATTGGCTACATTATATCCAGCCTCACTCCGGTGGATTTATTTAAAAGCCAGAGTTATCAATCTCAGACATAGGATGCTACTCCAGTCCCGGATATATTAAGCGGATATGGATATGCTAATCGGACATACATATAGATATCTTTACATGGAATTACATATTACATATCCAATCCTTTACTGGCACTAGGTAGCTCATGTCTAGCCTATAGTGCTAGATTGACAATTAAAGCATACTTATCGAATGCGTCGACTTTTATTCATGAATCAGTAGTTCCTCCTGGTTTCCGTCAGAGGCGCTACTGATTTATGAATGAAAGTCAACGCATTCAATACATTATGCTGTAAGTGTTAAACTCGGAATCGGCACTCGGATATTAAGCCGTTACCTTTGCCCATAACAACTGCAATACCAAGTGTTACCTAATTGTTACTGCAAGTTGCGTTCACCAAACTAGGACATGAAGATGGAAAGTCTCATGTGATTGTAATGTCACCCGTACCCTTCACACCGGAACACAGCAATGCAAGCATCACTGTCTGTCTATTACTACTTAATTACTTACCTATAAAATCGGCCTTGAAAGACCATGCAAAGAAGCAAAGGTCATTAGTAAAGATAGGTCTTAATAGGTTTTAGTAGTAGCAGAGCTCCTTTGTGAAAGAGCTCGTCCGGGGAAGTACTACCACCGCACCTACTTCTCCGCCAAATAGTGATGCTTGCATTAACATTGTTGTGTTTCGGTCTGAAGGGTACGGGTCTTGTTCTGTGGGTACGGGTGCCGGTGAAATTACAATCACATGAGACTTTTCATCTTCATATCTCAGTTTGGCGAACCGACTTGCGGTACCATTTAGGCAACAGCTTAGGTGGTATAATGTGCAAAGGTAACCGCTTAACATCAGGTGGGCCTTTAGCTCGTTTCGCCATCCTCATCATCATCATTGCGGCCTTATAATACCCATTTTTTTGGGTGTAGGCCTCCTCCAAATTCCTCCACTCCTGGCGGTCTTGAGCCCTTGACATCCAATCCAGGCCTGTGTGTTGTCGGATGTCATCCACCCAACGTCTGGGTGGCCGTACCCGCGGTCGCCATCCTATACTATAAAAAAAAAGCACAGATATTTCTTATCACGCAGCCTTGGGCCTTGTAAACACACAATAAATCATGTTTAATACTTATAGAAGCCGCCGTACTTTTTAATGATTGATTACTCATTGTTTCGACTTGTGTAAAGTTAATGTTTTTTGTTATGTATGCTTGTATTTAGGTTATGATAGACCGGTGAAGATGTTTTTGCGTAATTTATGTTTGGTACTTTCTTTGTTTTAATGTTCTCTTGCCTTTGTTTGTAGATCGTTTCGAGAGACCGGCGTACCCAGGACAGTCAGCCTTACTAACAAACTTTCTGACTCACTGATAAAAATACACAATACTGTATTGTGCTTCAACTTTAGAGGATGAACAAGATGATGAGCAAGATGAATAAGAACTGCTGGGCACGGGCCTCTTCTCAGAATGAGAAGAATTCAGGCCTTAGTCCATCACGCTGGCCTAGTGCAAGTAGGCGAACTACACACACTACTTATCAAGAACTGTATGGAACACTCTTAGGTGTACAGGTTTCCTCATGATTTTTTCCTTCACCGTTAAGAAGCCTTAAACGTTTTACCGCCGTCTCATTTTATTTAAAGTCACTCAAAGGGCAATGGAGAGGGCTATGCTCGGATTGTCCCTGATTGATTGACTGTCGGATTGTGCGTGTTCGAATCAGAAATGAGAAGATTCGCAGGAGAACGAAAGTAACCGACATAGCCCGAAGAATTGCCAAACTTAAGTGGCAGTGGGCAGGACACATTGCTCGTAGAACGGATGGCACATAGGACAGTAATGTTCTGGAGTGGCGACCGCGTACTGGTACAGGCGCAGCGTGGGTAGGCCCCCCACAAGGTGGACCGACGACCTGGTGAAGGTCGCGGGAATCCACTGGATGCGGAAAGCGCAGGACTGGTCGTTGTGGTGATGCTTGGGGGAGGCCTATGTCCATCAGTGGACGTCTTTCGGCTGAAATGATGCTGCTTTCATGACACTCTAAAGGATGTTTATAGAAAAAAAATACAATATTGCCTAAAATCTAAAGAGATTTTCACAAATCATCCAGAATTTTTTGGTATATATAATAAGTTTCTGGAAGGCTGATCAATTTGATCTGTGGTCAAATCTAATGTCAGCTTCTGTGATTGGCCGGCAAAAATGTTAACAACCAATCACATTGCTTGACCTGAGATTTGACAGCTGATTAGTTAATTTTTGCGTTGCTGAGCCTTTCAGAAACTGGGTTTTAGTCTTTCAAATCACTAAAATGTTGTTTCTTTATGGCTCTAGGGTCTAGGGTGTCGCTAGAATTTTTTTTCTTGAAAAATAGTCGCGCATTCAGAAAGAATGAAAAACACAGTTCTAATCTGTTATAGTTATGTATTTACAAAAAAAAAACAAGTATTTAAGTATTGTATCCATTATCTAGTACCCACAGCACAAGCTCTGCTTAGTTTGGGACTAGATGGTGATGTGTAAAATGGCCCAAAAACATTTATTTATTTAATCAAAAAAAATTCAAAAGAGGTCGACTGAATTTAAAGGTCTCAATACAAATGACATCTTTGTCCTTTCAACCTTCGGCCAAATGCTAACATCAAGTCATCATACAAGCCGAAATCCTGTCATCACATATTCCACTACTTAATATCCATTATGAGAATCCTTTGAAAAATAAACACCTATCAGGTAGCTGGGATGAAGATATGAACTAAATCACTAATTAAAGGTGAACAGTGGGTTATATATTTTTAGGATTTTGAACTTTATTTATAAAAGGAAATAGTTGATATTTCGTTGGTGAAGAGAAGTCGAATTAATATCATTTTGAAGTGGTATATTTGCTTAGTCAGCGTTACAGTTGCGTGCAGAAGTATTGGTATAGCTGTGAAGACTGGAATATTGTAGTTTTATAGTTGATTTTTTTCAGGTTCCACAGTCACAGTAATGGTAGATACGTAAACACGAAACTAGCTCTAGAATAAACAGAAATACCTAGATGTTAGTTTGATAGTAAAACTAATAGAGTGAGCTCAAAAAAAACAAAAAAAAACATCGTAATTTGTATAGAGTAGATGGTTGGCAGCTACCACCTGTTTGGAATCCATTACGGCTCTAAAAATAACCAAGTCCCATACAGCACGCCATACTGTAAAATGTAATGATAAAAATGATGAAAAATGAAAAAAAAATATATTAAATGAATGATGTAAATGTAGTGACATGCGTGCATCGAAACATAGTTTTTTTTTTATATCTGTAAAGACGCTTGTCATCTTAGTCTTCCTGCGACCACGAACGCTACAAAGCTTTCGAAACGTCAGGAAACCATAGGATGTAATCTAGCTAAACTTGTTTTATTATAAGAGTGAGCTATTATAGATACTTATTCATTATTCATCGCAAAGAACTTAAAGGCCCGAACGCCGCGGAACGACATTGAGCGCGAAACAAAATACTAAGTTTGCTGGGAAGGAGTAGTGTGGCATGAAGGCATGAAGTTGACGCCACTCCAAATGAAAGTGCGCATAAGTGGAAAGAAACAGTACCCAGAAATTTTGTGTATTTAAAAAAAAACAGAGTAAATTGATTTCTAAATACCTAATAAAACAATAATATTTATGTGAAGTGTCATACCAAAATACCAGTGTAAGTAGGTTGTAGGTAGGCTATAATGGTTACCCGTGCGAAGCTGGGGTGGGTCGCTAGTATATTTTAATTTCAATACAGTTAGTATTTTTTGGGCAGAATAGGGTTTAGTCAGCGAGATTCACGGGTTTCGGCACCATAACGAATAAATATGTTTATGGCCACTTAATTTTGTCCGCCAGTATCCGGCGGCGCTAGCGCAAAAGCGCCAGTCATCACAGGACGGCGCGGGCGCACCGCTCAAATGAACTCTAATGTAATTTGTTAACTCTGCCTTACTTTATTTGATTTAACCGTGATTTTTAAAAGGAAATTACAATTGTATGATAAAGTGTTTTTTAGCAGAAATTTTAGAATTTCCGGAGAAATTTCCGGTTTAGAAAGATCGACAACTTACTGTAGTCCTGTAGTGTTATTAATTTCTGACAAGAGTTGGAGTAGAAATGGCAATGGGCCGGCCATATTAACCGAAGAACCGATGACCGCTGAGATAGACGTGTTCTCGGAGACAGCGAATCGGTAGACGTAGCGTGGGGCGTCCTCAGGCTAGGTGGAGTGGCGTTTGGGGTGCTGGCCAGAAAACCTCCACGTGTGTCTGACGGCTGCTTGTCTTTCTGGACACATCTAGAGGGAACGGCAGTTGTTTGGCCGGTGCACCCTGGGCACGGCCAATAAGTCTCCTTTGGACCGGGGGACCTTATTGCCTGTGGCGAATATTCTGGCACGGGAGGGGCCCGATGTGGGCCAATGGGAAGTTGCTCTACGTGTCCCTCTGAGAAAGCAGAGGGCACTGTGGAGGAGCAGGGGTGGGCCCGGTGTGCACTCACCCTGCCACTGGGCAGGCAGCGGGGGGACTATCCTTCCCTGCCCTCGTCGGTCTCGTAATCGCAGGAGTGCCTGCTGAGTAGTGTTCTCGCGCCTCTTGGGACCGAGGGTTATAGCTTTACCGCCCGGACCGCAAGGCTGACGTTAGGCTGCACGGGGAGAAGGGGCTCGCCTGCTAGTGGCTAGCCGGGACCTGCCGTGGATGGTTGGGCGAATACGGGAGTTTTTCCCACGCCTCCGGCTAAGAGTCGGTAGAAGAACACCGGGGTGGTTTTTAGTCATTAAGAGTCCAATACTGGCTCCACCGTACCAAGGCGGAGTGCGCCCATGAGGATTTCCCCATGAAAAAAAAGCCGCAGTGTTGACCTTCGCAAGGTGGTTGGATAAAAAGAAGCTGGATGAAAGTAGCCAAGGAATCCAAGGATCGAGGTTAGCGCGGTTCTATCAGAGAAGCCTGCTAAATCTACTTCTCCGCCAAATAGTGATGCTTGCATTGCTGTGTTTCGGTCTGAAGGGTACGGGTGCCGGCGAAATTACAATCACATGAGACTTTCCATCTTCATGTCTCAGTTTGGCGAACCGACTTGCGGTACCATTTAGGCAACAGCCTAGGTGCAAAAAGTAATTGCAGTTGTTATGGGCAAAAGTAACCGCTTAACATCAGGTGAGCCTTTAGCTCGTTTCGCCATCCTATACTAAAAAAAATAAAAATAAGAACTTATGTACCAATTCTTCTGTGAATAAATTACTTACTAACTTACTTAGTCCAACAGTGGACTGCTACAGGCTGATGATGATGAGGGACAGAATACGGAGCGAACCTGAATGAATCCCTCTAATTTTGAGAAGAGGACCATGCCCACCTGTGGGACAGTAATTATTTAAGTGGTAATATTTGACTTTTCTAAGTATTTAAGGCGCCGAACAGACGACGAATATTTTTAGTGATCGTGAACATCTTTCGCCTACCCGCCTGCCAAGCGTGGCGATTATGGCATATCCCCCCAACATACATATGCTTGGGGGAGGCCTATGTCTAGCAGTGGATGTCTTTCAGCTGAAATGAATGATGATGAATGAACATCTTTACTTGACATTTCTTTTGCTTCATACAAATGACTTTCTCGAACGCTCCAAAAGAACGACATCTATTTGACGCGTACCAACCTTACTTATACGTTTTGTGGACTGCTAGGTCAGAAATTAATGTTACAGTCCTTAAATTAAGACGGGAGAACCATAGTGATTCAAGTGACATTTCCATCGTTTGGGTTTGTTGTACAAAAATAAATGAGTTGTCAATCAATCAAATTGGAACTTTCTAAAGAAAATTGAAAATTATATACACGCTGAAAATTTACCGACATAGCCCGAAGAATTGCCAAACTTAAGTGGCAGTGGGCGGGGCCCATTGCTCGCAGAACGGATGGCCGATGGGGCAGTAAAGTTCTGGAGTGGCGACCGCGTACTGGAAGGCGCAGCGTGGGTAGGGTCCCCACAAGGTGGACCGACGACCTGGTGAAGGTCGCGGGAATCCGCTGGATGCGGAAGGCACAGGACCGGTCGTTGTAGCGATGCTTGGGGCAGGCCTATGTCCAGCAGTGGACGTCTTTCGGCTGAAATGATGATCATGATGATGATGAAAATTTTTTCGAGGAAACGAAGAGGGGTACTTATCATTACGATCAACTTTTACTATAGGACAAAACCTGGAATCGCGAGAAAAAAATAGCTAATCCCAGCAATTTTTTTCTCGCGATTTCAGGTTTTGTCCCATAGTAAAAGTTGTTCGTATTGATGAGTACAATAAAATAAATAAATAAAAATAAAACGGTGTTTATTGTCACTAATCATTACATTGGCTGTATGACATTATTAAAAGGGACCATATAAATGTATTACGAGAGATACTGATACTGGATCCCAAACTAAGCCGGAGCTTGTATTTTGGGAGACAGTGTTCACTGTTCAGTCGTGGAATGTGACATTTATGGTAGTTAACATGTTGACAAAGAAGTTGACAAAACAGAATTTTAATTATTATAAATTATTTTTACATATAGGTATATATTATGTGTGTGTGTGGGGGTTGTGAGTGTGTGGGGTTTGTGTGTGTGGGGGACAATGACCCCTCTTCGTTTATAAAATGACAAAATTTTCAGCGTGAATAGCCATTTTTAATTCGTCCGAGGTGTGCACTTGGATTAGTGTGGCAAGGAAGAATTTTCTTTTCGTACCTACCGTCTATGTTTTTTTGTTGTTCTGTGGGATGACGAAACGATCAAAAGGTCCACCTAAGTAGCTTTGCTCATAACAACTGCAATACCACCTAGGTGGTTGCCTAAATGTCCCAAAAATATTTATTAAAAAAAAAAAAAGTATTACAAATCGCGTTCTCCAAACTGGGACCTAAAGATGGAAAGTATCATGTGAATGCAATTTCTCCAGCACCCTTCGCACCGGAACACAGTAATGCAAGCATCACTGTTTGGCGGCAGAAGTAGGTGCGGTGGTAAATAATACTTCCCCAGACGAACTCTTTCACAAAGAGCTCTTTTACAACTACTAAAATCTTCATTGAATGAACAACCAACCAACCAACTTCCGTCAGCGGTTTTCCCAAAACAATTCGAAATGGGAGCCTTCAAGAAACTAGTATATGACTTTTTTAAAGGTCGGCAACGCATCGGCAAATGTTGCAAATGTCCATGGGCGGAGGAGATTGCTTACCATCAGGTGACCCGCTTGCTAATTTGTCCCCCTATGTTATAAAAAAAAACCAATGTGTTTTGAGGAAAATGACACTCGGATCAGTAGGCCAATGCTTTTCGTATTCTCTTAACTACGGTGATCGCTATCAGAAACGAACTGCAGCGACACTGCAACTTGATTGGCGCGTTATAAAATTACGTAAATTAGGGCCCAGTATGGTGCTGATCACCTGAGGATTCTACCATCGCCAAATCGTCTTGTTTTCGGACGAACGGTACCAAAAGTCGAACTCGCACAACCTCAATACCATTCCGTGCGATACCAAACCACAAAGCTGACCACATCTAAAATAAACTCACAATTTTTTTACCGCTATCGGCCTTAAGGTGTAGACCGATTAATTGCATCTTCCGGGAATCGAATCTCGGACCACTGAGTCATAAAGCGGTACCCAGAACCGGGGCGGTATTTGTGTAGTACAATTACTTTTATATTTTTTTCATTGGTTAGTCTAATTTGATTTTATGCCGACTTTTATAATATAGTAGTTCAGCAATAGTCTATAAAATGATTTTTCTTTGTCCGTGATTATAATATAAATAAATGATAAGATCGAATCAGAAATGAGGAGATTTGCAGGAGAACGAAAGTAACCGACATAGTCCGAAGAATTGTCAAAGTTAAGTGGCAGTGGGCGGGGCACATTGCTCGCAGAACGGACAGTAGTTCTGGAGTGGCGACCGCGTACTGGAAGGCGCAGCGTGGGTAGGCCCCCCACAAGGTAGACCAACGACCTGGTGAAGGTCGCGGAAATCCGCTGGCTGCGGAAAGCCTAGGATTGGTCATTCTGGCGATGCTTGGGGGAGGCCTATGTCCAGCAGTGGACGTCTTTCGGCTGAAATGATGATGATAATATAAGGATGATGATTTATTTACTGTTTTCACACATCATCATCATTTCAGCCGAAAGACGTCCGCTGCTGGACATAGGCCTCTCCCAAAGGCCACCCCTCGTCTCGTAGGTGTCGTAAAAGGTGACTAAGGGGTACACCAGACGATGGGCGTTCTCTGAATATTTATTCAACTAACTGCAATCGCCAATCCGCCTGTCAAGTATGGCTATTATGGTTAATACTAATAAATAAATAAATAAAAATATCTTGATCTAGCACACGAGGTTATAGACATGAGGGGAGGTGGACTCGGCAGTCATAGTCCCCATAGTTGTTACGACCAATGGCCTTGTGCCAAAGGGCTTCGACTACCTTCTTAAGATTAGGCTCTCTTCGTTAGGCAGCTGGGTCAAATGCTAGGTATGGATATGCTATAATCGCCACGCTTGGCAGGCGGGTTGGCAATCTCAGTTGGTTGAATTAATACTCAGAGAACGCTGCTGCCCATCCTCTGGTGAATCCCTTAGTCGCCTTTTACGACACCCATGAGAAGTGATAGGGCGTTTAAAAAAAACTCATTTCTAACGAAAAAAGAAAGCTAGAATTTTCACTTCAAACTCTAAAAAGTGAGAGTCGGTGTCATTGCGTCAGACAGAGATAGCGTGCGAGCGAGGGATACAGAAATACTCCTCCGTTGAAAGCAACGGCGCCATGGACTCTATGTACAGACTGCAAACAAAAAATATTAGCTTAGGAAATCGATTTTCAGTTTGAAATTGAATTCTGAAAGCGATATTGAAAATTGTTTCTGAAATGTATTTTCATTGGCTGTTACAGGAATTTTGTTGTTTGTTCGATTTTCATAAATACTTATCTTATAATAAGCGTGATATTTATAGCGTAAACTGAAACAGGTTTTTATTGTTTAAAAAATAATCATAATTTCAGCCGAAAGACGTCCAATGCTGGACACAGGCCTCCCCCAAAAGGGAGTTTTGCCATAATCGCCACGCTTGGCAGGCGGGTTGGCGCTTGCAGTTGGTTGAATAAATACTCAGAGAACGCTGCTGCCCACCCCCTGCTGAACCTCTTAGTTGCCATTTACGACACCCAAGAGAAGATATGTGATGGTTCTATTCTTTGTGTCTGGCACCACACGGAACAAAGAATAATAAAAATAAATCGTTTATAATATCAATACAATGTGTTATTTCAATAACTCAAAACCTCAGAGACCCCAACTAATTTTTATTGTAATAAATCGGTTTAGAACTTGGCCGGAAATGTGGCCAATTTATTTACATTCTTTTTTTTCATATATGCCGAGTCTAAAAGTTTCATACGACGACGGTGACGTGGTGCTGAGCGCAAAGGCGAGCGAGACGCAGTAAAAAAGCGTGATGGAAACTCATGGGTAACATTTGTTTCCTAAAACTATTAAAACTTAACATAATTTTAAGAGGTTATTCACCTCCAGACACAGTAGCGTTGAGAGCGTCGTACGTTCGTGAATGAATCTAGCGCTATGAATCGATTAGAGTAACCATGATACCAAAAATTACAAATATCTTCTACAATAATAAATGAAAATTAATAATTACTTTCCATATCAATTTATTATAAAAAATAACTAGTTGAGGTGTTTGAGGTTGTGAGTTATTCCATTAACACGTTGTATGTACAGTAGCTTATCACTATTTTGTTCACTATTATTCACTAAACTAACTCAAAAGGTTTGGTTCTTTTCAGTCTTCGCACTATGTCCGTGTTGTCGAGCAGCTGGGGGGTGATTCTCGCGTCGTAGACATTATCTCGAACTCGACATAATGTAGAAACCAGATGGCGAATGTCGACTGAAAGTTAATTTTCGTATTCTCAGAATGTCACGTTAGAGATATGTCTACGCCTAGCGTTCGAAATACAAAGAATGGTTCATAGCAGTTGACATTACCGGCGACATTTTTCGCAGAGATTTAAAATTAGAGATTATCTCGAATCAGACATTTATCTCTATAACGCGAGAATTGGGGTTCTGGATGGCTTCGACATTCACGTGGCTAATATGAAGTTAAATAAAAATACTAGGAAGTTTTCGGAAAAATAAGAGCGTGACGTAGTTTTATTACAGACTGTTTTGCCGACGGTACCCAAATAGACAACTTCAATCACGTCTGCGAGAGGAAACGCGATTGTTTTTACGTCTTTGACGAGCGTCGTTACACACGGGGCGAGAGCGGAGGCTTCATTTCAAAATACTAATTTTATTCTTCATGAAGTGCTGGAATAGACGAGGTGTATTATATTTACTGTTATTTTCATTGACTAGTAGAAATAGGTCATGTTTGAGATACCTAGTTACCTAAGAATCAGTTCTATACAATACAACAAAAATGTTATACATAAAAAAATCTCTTTTGGAACAGCTCATTTTTTATCACGATTTCTGTGTTGTAAAATGGTAAAGACTACCCTTGAAGTTTTTTGATACAATAATACATTATTTTATAATTTTTAACGCATTTACGCATGCGAAGCGAAATATAACGATTTAAATTGTGGAAAGAAAAAATAATAATATATGCTGAAATTTTAATCGCTTATTTCCCGAAAAGGGGTCATTGTATTCATCATTATGGACAAATTTTCCTATGGGACCACAGAAATAGATAGAGTAGAATGGTTGTAATCACAATTTCACATGCGATTCATGCGTGGCAACTTTCGAACAAACTACGCCTTACATATGGAAGTCATTAATTTTTAAAAATTAACTGTAATCAAATGTACTTTACAGCTTTTGTTTCTGCAGTTAGGAACAGCAAAATAAGGCATTTATGCGTGTTTTTGTTACAGTATTTATAGAAACAAGTTATAAGGCGTATTGAAAAAGGCTTCGAAATGCCCTGCACTATGGTGCAGAGTGTTGACACGAGCGCCCTGCTTACTTTTCCATTCTATCTATTTCTGTGTATGGGACCAACCCTGACCTAACGAAAAATATAATCTGTTGGTCCCTACATTTGTGTTCACTTAAATCGATAAAATATGATACCCAGATACCCGCGACCTACTGAAGGTCGCGGGTATCCGCTGGATGCGATGCGAATGTGATGCGGAAAGCGCAGGACTGGTCGTTGTGGCGATGCTTGGGGGAGGCTTATGTCCAGCAGTGGACGGCTTTCGGCTGAAATGATGATGATCAAGATGAATGAAACAAAGGCTACCAGGGGGCCATTTACATACCCTCCAAAACTTTCTTTAGAAGTCTAATTTTGAAAATAGAGTTTCAGTACAAACAATAATAAAAGAAATATTGACAGCTACAAAAGTGCACCCGTGCAAAACGCACATGCGTGCTACGCCGGCCTGTCATTACACCGGCGCAGACGCAAATCATATTATCCCCGATACATTGAGATTATATACAATTATGCACCTACCCGCCGGCTGGGCGACACGCGAACCAAACTATTATATTATGTGTTACCTACTAACTCATGTATTGGGATTTTTTGTTAGAAAAATGTTCTGTTGAAACGAGATTTGTACCTGAAACAAAATAAATAAATAAAAAATAATATATGAATAATGTAAGCTTCTCATATAAGTGAACTGAATGTTCTTTTTGAGAATAAAGATTCTTTAAACCTAAACTTGTCTAGACATCAAATCAGAAAGCAGCTTTTCCGTCTAAAATCATGAAATTAAGGCCCATTTGAATAAATAAATCCCAATTTCAATATACTTGGAAAACTTCTCAGGAAGGACTGTTTTTTCTTGTAATTATTTCAAGTAACATACCTTTACTTGAAATAATTACAAGAATAAACAGTCCTTCCTGGGGAGTTACCAACATACCTTTGTGAAAGAGAAATAAAACTTTTTTTATTTTTACTATTATTATTCCTGCATCTCAAACAAAGGTGCTCTGGTTCTTTGATAATCTCATAACAAATATAAAAAACCCGCCAAGAGCATGTTGGGCCATGCTCAGTATTATAGCTGTTAACGAGGTCGTGGGTTCGATTCCCACAAGACACAAATATTTGTGTGATGAACAAGTGTTTGTGTTGGTCTGGGTGTTGCTTATGTATTATAAGTATGTATTTACAAAAAAAAAAGTATATAAGTATTATATCCATTGTCTAGTACCCATAGCACAAGCTCTGCTTAGTTTGGGACTAGATGGTGCTGTGTAAAATGTCCCAAACATATTTATTTATTTATTATTATAGGGTTCCTTCATCATTTCGGCCGAAAAACGTCCACTACTCGACATGGGCCTCCCCCAAAAGGAGGGAGGGTTCCTTAAGTAGGTGTAATTACAAACAAGTCAAATATTAATCATGGCTATTTTAGTTTTTGCAATAGACGGCAGCATTGGCGACTCAGAGAGTGTTGTTAGTAGCCGCTAGATGGCGCTATATAGTGCCAAATTTAAGAAGAGTGTCATGTCAACATAACCCAAAGTAACTTTTTGTGATTTTTTTAAATAGAAAGTAACTAAAGGTGCATTCTTTGGTAACATCATTTTTCTCTAAGGTCAAGGTCACCTTTGAACTAGGACGTCTTAAGTATTTTTCAGTTTTCTCTCTATAACTCGAAAATTTATAATTACATTATACTCAAAATAATTTTAAAAGAGAGTTTTTATAAAAGTCTATCAACGTGGAAGATAACAAGTTTCTACGTTGCATAGTTTAGAAATGGCAGGGGGGGACACATTGTAAGCCACTTTGGCAGGCTATATTTTGCAGATGGTACATCTGATAAAAAAGTGATGTATGAAACATTACCTTCATTTTAGTAGACCAATTCAATGATACCCCACACGAGGGAGTGCAGCGAAAAAAAATAATTTCATCCCTATTTCACATGTATTGGCGCCACCCCTAAAATACGTAATCACGATTTTTTAATTATTTTAAAATTGAGATCTATTGTAGACTAATTTTTAACAAAATTTCATTTACTTATGTTTATAACTGTAGAAGTTATTATGCTGTAAAGGATTGAATTGATTGGAAGGACTGACGGACAGACGGACGGACATGAGGAAACTGTAAGGGTTCCTTGGAAGAACTACGGAACCCTAACAAAGTGCTACGAACAATGATAGTGAAGCCAAAAAAAAACTATGCTCCTTCGTGTATAACCAGCGCTCACGCACACACCATGCACCTGAAAGATATTTGCTTTCGCGATGCTTACTGGAAGATGCCGCGCTATGATTACTGAGAGAGGTGAGCACGGTTTGAGGTGCATGTGTGTTCATAAGCGCTGGTTGTACACGAAGGAGCATAGTTTTTTATGGCCTCACTAGATTGTTCGCAGCATTTCGTCTATATTTTTCAATGTCTGTGCTCGTAACGAATTTTATCCTTTAAAGTAAATCCAAGCATAGCTTGCTCCATTAGCTCGCTGAGCGACTTGAAATTTGTGGACTAGCCCAACCTGTGACATTATTATAATAATAATAATAAATGTCATGGATGAAATTCGTCCATGATTACTGTATCTTTTTTTTTTTTTTTTTTTATGATTTATAGATCTGCTCTTGACCACAATCTAGACAGCTTTGTCAGGATGTGGTCGACGATGGAGCGATCTAAGTGATCTATACTAATATAATTAAGCTGAAGAGATATTTTTGTTTGAAAGCGCTAATCTCTGGAACAACCAGTCGGATGTTTTTTTTTTTTTTTGCATTTTATTGCTCAATTCTTGAGAAAGGTTTTATATATAATCACGCTATGACCTTTAGTAGCTGACCAAAAAGAAAAAAAAAGTCAGAAAGAAAGCTAAGCGAAAATGAAATATGGCGCGGGCGGACTTGCAACATAGTACCTACGTACGGCGGCGGGTGAAACCGCGGGGCACAGCTAGTAAACTTATAAAGCTATTATACACAGTAGCCATTCCAAACATTATTTCCTTTGTCACTTTTTTAAAATAAATCGTAGTATACCTGACCATTCAACCCTATTTCGAATACAAGAATCATCGATTCGTGTAATCCGATTTTCCTCTCACAATGAAAGATTTTACACTTGAATTTGTACGGATTTGAGAAAAAATATACCGTTCTGAGATCAAAGGGATTCGTGAACGAAAATATCGATGTTTTTGACTAATTATTATGGGTGTTTAGGATACTATATTTTACTTTTGAAGTTTTGGTAATATATCTAACTAGGTACCGTAAACTGCCCTAACTTGGCCCACAAGCCCTACTTTGCCTAGACAACGTTAACATTTGGTTCAGTTATAAAGTGTCAGTGCGTGTAAAAATGAAGTTAATGCCTTAGGCAAAGTTGTTGGCAAAGTTAGGGCATTTTACGGTACGTATTTTTTTTCTATATTTGAAAACCTTTTCTACGAGTTACGAACCAAACGCAAACGCTTCAAACGCGTTTTTCTAAAAAACGGAACGTTAAGAAGCCCCTTACTCCCTTTAAACCCCATATTCATGCAGCCTGTTTCTAATACGGCCCGAAATTGTAAGTAGGTACTGAAACTTTCAAAAATTTATATCTTGTAAAGAATTGGGTGAAGGAATATAGGTGAAGGGGGGTTAACTAACCCCCCTTCACCTCCACCCTTCCCGCGCCCTCTAACCTTCCATCCATCCGTACCAAGATACTAAAGCAATACTCGCAAGGTGGATCGACGACCTGAAGGACGTGGCTGGGACTGGATGCGGAAGGCAGAGGACCGAGTGTTATGGCGCAAGTTGGGAGAGGCCTATATCCAGCAGTGGACTGCGATACAGTCTATCGCAGTCCACTGCTGGATATAGGCCAGTTGTTGTCATTACATCACACATCACATCACGGTTCATCATTGTGCTAGCACTGCCGCTGCATCTATATAATAAATAATAGTAACCAGGTAACTATGACTTTGTGCCGTTTGGGGTCGAAACGCTCGGGCCATGGGGTCCGAGTGCGCGCTGCCTTTTTAAGGAAATCTCTAAAAGGCTGGTCGACACTTCGCGTGACCAGAGGGCTGGCTTGTTCTTTGGTCAAAGAATAAGCGTTGCCATTCATCGTGGCTACGCTGCCAGTCTTCTGGGCACTATACCAGATGACAGCGGTGTGGAGGAATATTTTGACGCCTAGGCGCGCCTTTTTGTATCATTTTATTTTGTACTTTGTAAATATTGTATCATTTAGTTTGTACTTTGTAAATATTTTTTATTACTTAACCAATTAAAGTTATTACGTAATTATTCTTTTGCAGTTGTTCTTATGATATACGCCAATCTTAATGGTATCGCAGCACCATTCCACTTGTGAGTTCCATCACGAAATAGGCGTGACACACTCCCACCTTTCGATCCCTTTGTCTTCCCGGTCCAATTTCGCCAAAGAAATATAATATGTCCACTAAATCATAAACTAATTTAAGAATACGGTACTATTTAAAATGGATTTTGCACGTCCATCATTTCTTTGTCGGTTACACAGGTACGTGTGCCATTTCTTTTGCGAAAGTATTTGACAATAGGCGAAAAAAAAAGTGAATTTGACATATGCATGGCACGTTAGAGGTTTTGAATTGTAGTTGTGTTTTGTTTTTGATTTTGTTGCGTTTGGTTTTGTTTTTTTTTTCTATATGAATGTTAGAGAAGGAATTAACTGTGGGATAATTTTTAGTAGGACTCTTTTGAACGGAAATCTACAACTTTTTGTTCCACAAAGATAGTGTAAAGAGGTTCTTCAGCGATTGTACTTAATTAAGTGAATAAAAGGCAGCTCTAACCTAACTTTAAATTGATAACAAACTGCAATACGCTGCTTAAATGGAAAAATGCTACAAATCAAAAATCAACAAAGTCAAAAAAAAAATTATTTGTGGCCCTATTCCATGTAAGCAAGAAAAGGGTAATCTGACTTTCTGAGTACCTATACAGGAAGAAAGCAGAAAAATCGGTGATACTACAAACAATTATTAAAGATAACCCAAATCATGAAAATTGAGTGTTTTTTAATGGACACAGTCATATCTCATTTAATATTGACTGATAGTTTTTAAACCATGTAACATTGTAACCAAAATATAAAAAATAATCAAGGTTAAATAAAGTAGGTACATCAGCGGATAATGAAAAAATCCCTTAGACCCAGGAATTTCAGCTCGATGAGTTTCCGTGCATCAGGTAGCTCCTGCACTACATTCTTCACTATTTCCGCTTTGTACTGGGGAACTTATTAACTCTAAAAGCATCATGCAATTTTGTGATTAAAAAAAAAACTCAGATAGTTCTGTTGTAAACCAAAATAACGTTGTATATTTGGCAAATCTTCATACAGTTCTTTTGACGATTTAAATTATGGAAAGAAAAAATCGCTCACGAGCAGGATTCGAACCTGCGCCTCCTGGCTCAGTACGCGAGTGCTATAGCCACTAAGCTACCGTGAACACTGCTCGTGGTATCAAAATTAACATCCACTTGGCACGTCTTTGGGTGACGTCAGCGATATCTTATTATGAAACAGTGTTTCTTAATCGACTCGAATAACTTTGCACCGCTTTGTTTTTTTTTTGATATCTCTGACGTCAAAAATAATAATGCGTTAAAAATAATAAAATAATCAGTTCTTTTGAGTTCAACAACAGCTACAAAAAACACTAGTACAACTTTCACATTTTTAAGTTGTGTCAAGGAAGTCAAATGACATTTACCTACAGTCAATTAATAACATATTATTATCTTCTCATATCTCTATATTATATTATCCCTATATCTTCTCATGGGTGTCGTAAAATGCGACTAAGGGATTCACTAGAGGATGGGCAGCAACGTTCTCTGAGTATTTAACCAAACAACTGCGATCGCCAACCCGCCTGCCAAGCGTGGCGATTATGGCATAGCCCCCCAACACGTGCCCCAACATATGCTTGGGGGAGGCCTCTGTCCAGCAGTGGACGTGTTTCGGCTGAAATTATGAAGATGATGACTTAACAACATTGTTATTGTATTAAACTGATATTAAGCCGCAGGTTAGACTGGAAATCGACACTTACATAGTTGGCAAAATGCCAAGCAAATGATGATGGTTTGAAAACAATTAGACGAAAACACAATTTTTAATCATCACTGTAACATCATCAAAAAGTTTCCCGCAAAAGTTAACACCGTTAAGCTTTTTAAATAAACAGTAATAAATCAAAATATCTTCACTACAACCAATATTTTGACACAAATTTAACAAAGACATAACTACTGGCCACTATTTCGGTGTGATGACGCGACAAAATTCGGATTTTTTATCGAAATACATTAGTCAATGAGAATGCATTTTTCGATGACACGTCTTGAATAAAGCTACTTCATTTTGCCAAGTTTTTTCTTCTAAAATGCATTTGGTTCCATGTTTTGATGATTTTGGTGTTCACCTGGAAATGCTGTAGAAATACATGGAAATTCATAGTACAAAGTTTTATTGGGTATTCAAAACAAATAAACTTAGCTGCTGTTCTTTCGGTCAATGTTAAATTTATTAAATCATAAAACCTATTCATTCAATCCATTTTTTAAGACGCTTTTATTAGGTCGACCTGTATGTAACTAACTATCTAGGTAATGGAATCTAAGGTAACTAATTTAACCATCTTCCAAGGGTCGTAGCGTGATGAAAATTGGCAGCTGTATGTAGTTCTGATGACAATACAATAATATGGTACTGTCGAACTGATCTGATGTTGGAGCCGGAAGATATGAACTGGAACTTCATGATGGAAAATCGTATCATAGCTGTTTTGGATTTCTTAGAAAAGTCTTGTAATGAACTTTGACCACGATTAGGTTTCAAGGTCTGATGATGAAGCCGGAAGATAGGCACTGGCATTCCATGATGGAAAATCGTATCATAGTCGTGTTTGCACTTGTGAGAAAGACCACGTAATGGACTTTGAAGCGTGTTTTTCTAGTGTTTTTTAAACTATTAATTTATTTGTTCATTTGGACATTTGGACTACCAAATACTCTCTAATTTTACGTGGTGCATTTGCTTTGCTTTCGCAAGACAATTCTTTGACAATTCATAGGCTCACATTATAGATTTAAATTTATTACTTTTTTTTACACGCAGCGTAGGGCCAGCCAGGTGGACCGACGACCTGAAGGAGGTAGCTGGGGTGGACTGGACTGGATGTGTTTTGTGGCGCAGCTTGGGAGAGGCCTTTGACCAGCAGTGGACTGCGATAGGCTGAGTTGAAGGTCGTGACCAT
Organism: Asteroscopus sphinx; assembly: GCA_949699075.1. Taxonomy (NCBI): domain Eukaryota; kingdom Metazoa; phylum Arthropoda; class Insecta; order Lepidoptera; family Noctuidae; genus Asteroscopus; species Asteroscopus sphinx. The sequence continues at coordinate 7,275,270 of OX453029.1, forward strand.
TTTTGCAAACTATAAGATTTTATTACAACTGTTTATTTGTGATACAGAGGTAAAATGGTCTGAAGACTATGCTTGTCTTGTGATCAGAATACTATTAATTGATGTAACAAAAACATCATTTTTACCATCTATCCACAATTTGACGACGTCTGTAGTCTAGTGGTTCGAGGGTCGGACTGCTGATCACGAGGTCGTGGATTCGATTCCCACAGGACACAAATATTTGTGTGATGAACATAAGTGTTTGTGTTTGTCTGGTTGTTTCTTATGTATTATAAGTATGTATTTACAAAAAAAAAAAAACATAAGTATTATATCCATTGTCTAGTTACCCATAGTACAAGCTCTGCTTAGTTTGGGACTAGATGGTGCCGTGTAAAAATATCTGAAAAATATTTAGTTATTTATTTATTTAATTCGCTTCTCATGCACGAAAACTTAATAATCTAATAATTTCTAAAGTAAATTGATTAAATGATTTAATTACCATTGTAATAACAATACATTTAATTAATAAAAAAACCATTCCTATTGTACTACCGCTGTTCATAATAGAAACAGCAATATTATAAACAGTAAAATATTTACGAACTTTACTTCTAAAAAGCTGGTAGCAAAGGTATATCTCCATACGTCCAAAGGGACAATCAAATAAACAATAAAATTTGAAACGCAATTTACTTCGCCACATTTCGAAATCAAATACAAAAATATATTATGAACACAACAATATTATAGCTAAGTCATTTTCGACCCTATCCCGTTGTGATTGAAATTAGTAAACTTCAAAAGTTTTTCATTAGCTGTAGAAATAAAATTGTTAAGTTATAAAAACATCGAAGTTCCACTAACAAGGTGAGTTTTAATTATTTAAAATTTCGTGTTAATTTACTTTTTTTTCGGCTGAACGCGCGGTGCCTTTGCGCGGCGTGCCTTTTGTTTTTTTTTTTCGTTTGTATAATCTGTAAAATGGCATGTTAGCGCCAGTTTAGCTTGGTTGATCTTTTTTAAATTATTATCGATATAAAATTGTGCATTTCCGCTTGTTTAGGCCACCCACTAGAGTTTGATATAGTTTTGTCAAATATTTATTTTATTGTTTTGTTAATTAGGTGATAAAATAAATTTATGTTTTGTATGTCTAGCCACTGTTTGATTTTTCATAGGTAGAGGATGCAACGGAAGTTGCAGTAGAGGCAACATGGACATTTGTTTAGATACAGTGCCTATAATTGGCCCACTTTAAGTTATGTGATATTTTTATATGGTCATGGTATGTTTTTTTTTTAAAATTATTGAGATCTAATAAATCAGTGTTTTTCTAACTTTTCCGTAGCGCGACCCCCTTCAGTAAAAACATATGTCTGTGACCCCCTCGCCCCTTGCGACAGCGAACATAATATTGCTGCTTTGCATGAATAACGACACAACTCAAAAAAATATCATAATTTATTAAGTACACATAATTAACAGAATCAAATGATCGTTCGTTTTGTGAACTGATTAAAATTTTTGCGATATTAAGAACTATAAAACTTTTAATTTCTATGTGACGGCGACCCCCCTTTAGAGTGTTAGCGACCCCCCAGGGGATCGCGACCCTCAGGTTGAAAAACACTGTAATAAATTATTTCTGTACTAAACCACATTCTAGCTACTGTGCTGTATGACTGAATTTTCCTCAAGTACAGTTTGCTCTTCAATCCAATCACTACTTAAGCATGGAATCGTGACTTTGAGCCAGGGACCGAAAACCGCTATAAATTACGGTACAGGTATCGAAGATTTTAGGTAATTTTTAAGGTTGAGGTTACCGCTATCTGGGTAACCAAAGGAAAAAAACATGTTACCTCTATTTAGGTTACCGTTTTAATACCGGTAACCTAAAAATGACCTTGTTTTCGAGAAACAGAATATCGCAATGCCTACAATTTGCAAATATGTTTGATCACGGGCTCGTATAAAATTCGTGCGCATTTGTGATTGTCGCGTAGTCGTGTTGTATTAGGTCAACGCCCAAGGAAACCTGCACTTCTGAAAACCAGAATAAGGGTAGAATTAATAGGGTGATACTAATTTGGAATTATCAGGGCATAATATAATTATAATCAAATAAGTCAGTCAGAAAATGAGTCGGTTATTCTGCTGATGAATTATAGAATACTGAAACTTAATATGTGCCACTGCCACCGGCATCAGTACATTTGATCCGAATGCATCTACTCCAGAGGTAGATTCAAATGCGTCTGCTTCAGATTTATCTTTTGATATTTCATTAACTGGCGAAACCTTTATACAAATTACACATCAAATTGTGCGTATTATCATGGGTAGTACGGTCGACCGCACGTCGGTGGTAACACTTTGACATTAGCAGCAACTTTATTTCGTAAGCAGTAAGGGTGGTTTTTGAATTGAAGTATTACCACTGTCATGCAGTCGACTGTACTAGGGAACAACAAGATCAATACACCAACATTACAGCCATAATGTAGTTTTATTAGATTGAAGATTTGCCTTCCAAAGTCTCACCATAATCCAACGCCTATACAGCCCAATAGACGCCTAATGTGGAATATAATGCGTACAATATATTCTGCCACTAGCTGAGGCGGGGTACTGCAATCCGATTGGCCCTACCAATGCGACTATTGGCTAATCACTATTGCGGCAGTTTTGACGGCTCATGTAAGTGGTTGAAACAGATTTGAAGATTTTTTTTAAGTGGCGAATAGTGGCGACCTACATTTGTGAAATTTCATAGATGTGTTGCAGACATCGGTCGCCTGTTATGAGGCATCTATGGACTGTATCGTCGTTGCCATAAGCTCTCATCATCAGACTATATTTATAGTCCACTGCTGGATATAGGCCTCTCCAATGGTACGCCACTGACATCGATCCCCGGCCGCTCGCATTTAGTTTCTACCAGCCACCTTGCCACTAGGGCATGCATTCCGAAATTCCGGAATCTCGAAACTCCGGAATCTCGGACAAATTTTCACGATTTTTCAGTTCCGGAATTGAGAAACTCAATATCGTAATTCCGATATTCATAATTACTTAACAAAGTTACTTTTCAGCTATGTGTTTATAGCACATATCCATTAAAGGGCATGCAGTTTCATATATTTTCAGTTTCGAAATTAGCTTCTGTAATTAGTCTCTTATGTTTCAAAATTGTATGCAATATTTAAATCAAATAAGCCTATCGAAATCTTCTGCTGGACATAGACCTCTCCCAAGTTGTGTGACAAGACTGAATCATCTTCCTTCCGCATCCAGTACAACTCAGCTACTTTCTTCAAATTGTTTGTTCATTTACCTAGATGGTCATACGCTGCGTTTTTCACGGCCACCTCTAAAGGATTCGTCTGTTCCAACGGCCATCGGTTCTTCAACAGCCATGACCCAGACCACTACCTCTTCAGCTTGCTTATTTTGCGAGCTATGTCAGTCACTGTGGTTATTTTTCGCATTATCTCATTGCGGATCTTTTTATTTAAAGAATATCCAAGCATAGTTTGCTGAGTGACTTGTGGACTAGTTAACTGACAGTGTCCACTGCTCGGCATCGTAGGACACGATAGACAGGACTTACTGGTTGAAGACTTGTTTCAGACTTTGCGGTAGAGGCGACGAGAAGATTCGACGAAGGTTGCTAAATGCAGTCGGCTTCATTTCGGCTGCATTTCAGACATTCTTGAAATGGCGCGTGAATGTTGCTAGAAACCGCTGGTCTTGCAGTTCTCACGGTATTTTTTTAACTTCATCAAGCATCTCAATCTTAGAAGGACTGATATTTTATCCGCGGCTATAAGTTTGATTACACGGGTACTTTTTCGCTTGTGTAAATCTCATAGATACAAAAAAAAAGTACTTACGATATCAAGTTTGGTAAAAATTTAGCTCATATTTTGGGATTTTATTTATTGTTGAAAATGGGTTCTTGGGATCGTTAGATTTTCAGTATGCTGCTGCTGAGAGACATATTCTCAGTCAGTTGCGAATGTAGCCTGCCGCTGAGAAAACTCTTTCTAGAGCTGATTTGGATTCGGTGATTTAACATGGGCCTATTCATGTTTCTTTAAATAAAGTTGAATCGAAAATTTGAACGTTCTAAAACAATAAAGTTTAGAAATAAACTAATTGTAAAAAAATATACCAATTCCGGAACTAGTTCCGGAATTCCAGAGTTCAGTACCCAATATCGGAAATCAGTTCCGGAATTGGAAACCTTCCGATTTTGCATGCCCTACTTGCCACCCTACGTTTACCGATTCGCGGTCTCCACTCAAGAATACGTCTGCCCCAACGGCTATCAGTTCTTTGGCTAATGTGGCCGGCCCACTGCCACTTCAGCTTGCTAATCCTGTAGGCTATTTCGACAACATTGGGTCTCTGTCGGATCACCTCGTTTCGGATTCGATCCTTCAGAGAAACTCCGTAATAGCCCTTTCCATAGCACGCTGAGCTAATTTAAGTTAGTGGTCAAATCGTACCGTGAGTGTCCATGTCTCGGCTCCGTAAGTCATGACAGGCATGACGTACTGATTGAAGATCTTAGTCTGAAGGTTCTGTGGAATAGGTGACGAGAAGATTCGACGAAGTTTCCCGAATGCGGCCCAGCCCAGCTGTATGCTTCTGCTGGTTTCTCTTTCTAAATTGTTTTTACCGAACTGAAATGTTTGGTAAACACAAACACAAAAAACTTCGACAGCGTCACCGAACGTTGTTATCAACAACAACCGCCTCCGGAGTTACATGCTCATTGAACATAAGTATGGTTTTATCAAAGTTCATCCAGACACCGATGTGTAGGGAAGAATCAGTTAGGCCAACCAACATCCGTCGCAAGTCCTGCAGTGATTCAGCCATAATGGCAATGTCGTCTGGAAACCGCAAGTGCGAGATGTACTCGCCGTTGATATTTATGCCGCATCCATTCCAGTCCATTGTTTTAAACATATCCTCCAATGTGCTGGAAAACAATTTCGGAGAAATCACGTCTCCTTGTCTTACGCCTCAAAGCAGGTGGATATGCTAAGTTTGCTGGTTCTGGATTTTGAACTGTCATTGTGGTGGCATCATACAGACATTTTGACACTTGGATATTAACTCAGCCTACCGCAGTCCACTGCTGGATATAAGCCTCTCCAAAATTGCGCCACAACACTCGGTCCTCTGCCTTCCGCATCCAGTCCCCACCAGCTACTTTCATCAAGTCGTCGGTCCACCTGACTGGGGGCCGCTCTACCCTGCGTATGTCGATTCGCGGTCTCCAATCAAGGACTCGTCTGCTCCAGTGGCCATCGGTCTTTCGACAGACATGGCCAGCCTACTGCCATTTCAGCTTACTAATCCTACAAGCTATGTCGGTCACTCCGGTTCTTCTCCGGATAATCTCGTTATGGATTTTATCCTTCAAAGAAACTTCAAGCATAGCTCGCTCCATAGCTCGCTGAGTGGCTTTGAATTTGTGTTTTAACACTCCAAGTGTTAAAATATATCGTCAGTCAACTTGGCATCGCTGCAGGGACTCCAGAACGGACCAGGTTCTGGAGTCAAAGGTCTTCTAGTCCACAAATGATAAGCACAGGGGCTGATTATACTCTTCATACTTCTGCATAATCTGCCGCACTGTGTGAATGTGGTCTATGATGCCATATCCTCCTCGAAAACTGGCCTGCTCCGATGGTTGAAACTCGTTGAATGTACACACGAGCCGATTCGTAACGATTCATGAAAACAGCTTATAGACGTGGCTTAGAAGCGAAATGGGCCTCGATAATTATTCAATAGGGTCTTGTTACCTTTTTTGAAGAATACTACGACCACGTTTCTGCGCCTCGCCTCTTGAGTTCTCCCTGAAACGAGGAAAGAATTGAAAAATTTCCGAAGCTCTTTTAATGGAGTTCGGTCGTAATTCCGTCTTCCGTTTAAGAGCCGCCTCGATTTCATCTTGGCTAATTTCTGGCAGATCTGCTGTAAAATGTCGGGTCAGAGTGGCTCTAAAATCCTCATTTTCGGGGTCAGGTCGAGATGCAACTACTATAAGATGTAACTAGCCATAGAAATCTTCCACCTCGGAAAGGAACTCTGGCTTCGAAACAACATTTCCACGGGATGTGGTCAACTTCGTTAGGTGGCTTCTTTCTAAGAATTGGACGAGCACCTTCGACCCCCGATTTTTCTGAATCGATTTTTCAATAGAGCTTGTATTAAAGCGTCGGAGGTCACGTCGTACCAGTTGAGTGATGCTTTTTTTAGCGCCCGGTGTTCTGACGAAGTGACAGGTGGATTTTCCCGTAGTTCCCTCATAAGAGCCAGAGTCTCCTCCGAAAGCTTCGAATTCTTACTTGTGCGTCGCATTTTACAGTCTCGTACCTTCATCCCTGAGGATTTTTACCACTTGATCAAGAGCCTGGTCAACGTTCTTTGTGGTTTCCACGGCAACAAATCTGTTTTCCAGGTTTGACTGGATCGTTTCAGATCCTACCACAGTTTGCAGCATGCTAGGTCGGCGCCTGGACTTCATCAAATGGATGCACTCCAGCTTCAAGTCAATATTCAGTGAGCCTCGGATAAGTCTGTGATCACTAAACTTGTATTGAACCTGTTGATTACTGAGACATCTCTGAATATGTGCCTTTTATCTGTTATAATAAAGTCTATTTCATTTTAAGTCATAGCATCGGGACTCAGCCATGTCCACTTCCTCTGGGGCTGTTTCTTGAAGAAATAATTCATCAAGAAAAGTCCCTCTTTCCCCAAAAAGTTGACAAGCATTTACCCTATGATTTATGCTGCCAAAACCGTGGGTCCTACTACCGACTCGCTGCAAATCTGTTCCACTTTAGCGATGAAATCCCCCATTAAAAAGTTGTAGTAAGCTTTGGTAATGGAGTGCAAGGCCTTCGAGATTTCGAGATGTCTTCGAACATAGCCTCGACTTTATCATAGAGTATGTCGAGCTCGGTGCGTAAACCTGCACGACCTTAAGGCTTTACCTCTTGGTCAGCTTAATCACAAGGTTTGCTACCCTGCTCGACACACTGAAAATTTCTACAACGTTGTCACAGAGAGAACCCGGCGTCGCCTTGGGATAGCTGGTCTCCCTCTCAAAAATAAATAAGGTGGCCCTATTCCAGGGTAATAGTTCCCTCACCCTCTCCGGTTTCACACAGCCCCAGAATGTGCCACCTTATCCTTCTGAGCTCTTCCTCGAGTTGCGCCAAGTGGAACCCCCTACGCTGCCGTTACAGTGATCAGGAGTAGCAGGGCGGCCGGGAACGAGGGCCCCTAATTTTTGCCAGCTCGCCATAGAAGTTGTGCCCATAATCGCCATACTGGACATGCAGGTTGGTGATCGCAGAGCGATGCTTATTGCACCAATGACGATGCTCCCCGTCACCCGTCTGCTAAATTTAGCAACACCATTTAAAATAAATGGTTATACCGCCATTTATCGATTGTCAGAGCCTCGTCTGTTGGCAGGTGAGGTTGACTTGGGGGTTGGGTTGATTTTGATATGCCAATCTTTAGTGACCAATTCGAGACAAATTGTAACCCAAGAAATGAATTCATGACCACATACTTTGGAAGTAATAGCCCGATATTGGTGAATATGCTGATGTAACGTTCACGCTAGCATCATCTTTATAACTTTATTGCAATCTTCTATATTACATTTTGATGTATTTGTTTATTTTTTATAGGTAAAATATGCATATACATCATTTTTTCGCTTTCGTCCCATTTCTATGTCACTACTCTATCCGCGTGATTGGTTGGCTTTGGTCGGCGCGGGTCGTCTCACTTGCCTCGACTTTTCGATACACACACACTGCGCTGTCCGCCCTTTGACTTATGCCGACGGCACGTGTAAGATAGGGGTAATTTTTATTTCGGTAACCGGTATGAATACCGGTTATATAAGTAGTAAGAATTAAGGTTACCTTTAAAAATACCTGTAAAAATAATAAAGGTTGTAACCGAAAAAATACATGTATTTGTCATACCGGTTTCAGTCCCTGCTTTGAGCATTGATTTTATTCCAACACGGTAATCCATCTAGACTCAGCTAAATCGAGATTGAAATCGTGCCTATGTAGTCTAAAATATCAATTTCAAACTTCAATTCAACATCAATGCAGCCTGAAATTGAGAGAAAATCTGTGCTCAAGTGCTTTCTCGAGATCAGATCGAACTTTTGCTCAAGCACGAATCTCCAACAGAGTAAGTAACACTTTTGAATAAAACTGAACTTAGCTGTGCTGTGATGAATGAATCTATGCTTGAGGAATATTCTAAAATTAAAGCTCAACGCGAAACTAGTTTCAAATAGGGATCAAAGCTTGAGCTTGAGTTCAGTAATACGGTAGTTAGATATGTTTCAGAAGTCAGATGGCGTGTTCACTAACACAAATACACAAAACAAAGTAATGCTTGAGCTTTGTTATTAATCTAAGTGCTTGAGTTTTTTTTACTTTAAAATACTGATTCACTCGCACCTTGGTAGACTAAAAATTGAGCTATATTTAATTATAATAATTATGTATCTACTCCTTTATTCATAAATATACCATATTTTAAATATTTTTGTATAAAAAAGAAAAAAAAGAAAAAAATTGTAAGCCACCGGCATTGGGAGCAAGGTCCAAGCTACAGGCTCAGGGCCCTAGAGACAGGAACCTCTTCACAATACGTGCCGTGTCGAGGAGAACCGCCTTCTGAATCAGGCCCTTAACCCAGCCACCGAACGATAGCCTCTGAAGGTGTTGATCGAGGCTCTTGGCTATTAACTATTAACCCATTGGCTGTGACAACTATCGGCACAATGATTGCTAAATCCACGTCCCACATGTTGACAATCTCGTGTGTCAAGTCCAGATATCTCATTTGCATATCTGTCTCAGCTTTCACGAAATTCCCGTCATGCGGAACGGCGATATCAATAATCATTGTGCGGCGCTCTAATCGATCTATCACCACTATATCAGGCTTATTGTGCATAATAGTCCTATCAGTGATGATAGATCGATCCCAGTACAACGTGATATGACTGTTTTCAAGAACTGGGTCGGGCGCATATCTGTAGTATGGTACCTACCTCAGACTCCACAAATGTACCTACTTATTTATTATTATACCATTAATTATTATGTCGTCATATCTCATAAATCATCATCACCATCATCATCATTTTAGCCGAAAAACGTCCACTGCTGGACAAAGGCCTCCACCAAATGGGGGGATATGCCATAATCGCCACGCTTGGCAGGCGGGTTGGCGATCGCAGTTCGTTATTTAAATACTCAGAGAACGCTGCTGCCCATCCTCTGTTGAATCCCTTAGTCGCCTTTTACGACACCCATGAGAAGACGGAGGGTGGTGCAATTCTTTACGTCCGGCACCACACGGAACCAACTGTGTTGTGTTTATAAATAAGTTACTATAATAATTATTGTCTTATCAAGTAGGTAGGTATGTGTTTAATTAAACAAGTTACAATAATTGTCTGATCGTGTATGTGTTAAATTCAATAAAATTTAAAAATAGTAGTAAGTGTCAAGAAATAACTTTAATTTATCTTAAAACTGTAATTATCTGTTATGTAATGAACTGTTGACAGAAGTATTATCGTTTTTTTAATTATTTCATTCATGTTTAATTCTTGTTTTCAGTTAATAGCTATAAATAAAATAGTGTATTTATGTAATTTGTATATTTACCTCTGTAGGTCTTGAAACAAGTTATGTAGGTATAGGGGCAGGTAAGTAGTTCAAGATATTTCATCATTTAGTATATCAAATCTTAGATTTCTAGGCATAGCAATTACTATTAATACTCAATACATTTATGGCATTCCACAATGTGTATGTTAGGTTACAAATTATGATCATCATGGACCCTGTCGGGCTCAGCCTCGGACGAATAAAAAAGGTGGACAGAATCTCGTTAAAAAATTAGTGAAGCATCCATAGTAAAGTAAACCGGCTAGCTTAAAAGTACGGGGCGGCACGCACACATTCACAGCCAATCCATAGTAGGCCAAAAAGCCGCGATTACGCAAAAAATCTAGTGTGACTGGTGTGTTAAAATGCTTTCGATATTATAGTGGGCTTAGGAAAAAATTAAGTCCTTCAGTCTTTGTTTAGCGAGATTCCGTCCGCCGTTTTTATTCGTCCGATGGCACAGTTAATAAAATAAATGAGTAAATTTGAGTAAAGAACTAAATTTATATTTCACGTTGTGTTATGTCATGGTCAAAAGTACATATAACTAACCACAAAAACAGTCAAAAAGCTTTTGCCTAACGAGGTCGGTCAAAACACTTTTGACGAAAATTCCGGTGAAAAGTAGTTCTGACTAATTGTATCGGACAAAACTCATAAAAAAAAATAGAATTTGACCCTATATATAATGACCTTGTAATATAGGTCAAAATGTTAACCGCACCCCGACTGCATGTGGTCAGACTCCGTCCTCCCCTGAAGTGTTTTAGCCAGAAGCTTGCGAAGTAGTTCCTGAGTGTAACGAGTGCACGAGGCCGTAGCGTAGCGAGAGTACGAGCGTAGTGCTGGTCGAGTGTGCACGTGAAAGGGTTGGGGGGGGGGGGGGCGACAAAGTGGCGGAGCCAACTCAGAAACATTTGGATGCATTTGAATTTGGTCTAGGTCAATGACCCCGGTGTTCACCAGTGGTTTTGACTAACACTCATAATGGAAACTAGTTTTGACCGATACTTTTCAGCTAAAAGTAGTTTTGACAGATTTTAAATTGTGGAAAGAAAAAATCGCTCGCGAGCAGGATTCGAACCTGCGACTCCTGGCTCAGTACGCCAGTGCTTTATCCACTAAGCTACCGTGAACACTTTTTCTTTCCACAATTTAAAATCTTTAGAATTCGCTTCGCATGCGTAAAAGCGTTAAAAATAATAAAATAATTAGTTTGGACAGATTTTTTTTTTCAGTCAAAAGTGCTTCTGACTAGCGAGGTTGGTTAGAGCACTTTTGACTGTTTTTTCATCGGAATATGTTTGGCGATAATAATCACAATAAACGTATCCAACTATTTTCTAGCTTGTTTTCAAATGTGTTGTGATTATTATCGCCAACCTTATTTCGATCAATATTAAACGTTAAATAGAGCTAGAGTTCGCAAGAAATGCAAGATAATTTGAATACACAAGATACAAAAAAAAAATGGTAATTCTCCTATGATATTTAGTAAAGATATAGTAATACGCTCACAAAACAAACGAAAATAATGTTCCCTACACATATTATTTACGAATTACACACAACTTTATTTTGAAGCCTTTATCGACACAAACACACGCTAGCGGGAGAACGATATGTACGTATCGTTTACTTGTGCGAGACCAACTGAGGCTTTTTAGGGTTCCGAAGTCCTACAAGGAACCCTTATAGTTTCGTCATGTCCCTCCGTCTGTCCGTCTGTCCGTCTGTCCGTCTATCCGTCTGTTCGTCTGTCCGTCTGTCCGTCTGTCCTAATCCTTTACAGCTTAATAACTTCTACAGTTATAAACATAAGTAAATGAAATTTTGTTAAAAAATAGTCTGCATATAGATCTCAATTTTAAAAGAATAAAAAAATTGTTTTTACGTTATTTAGGGGTAGCACCCATACATGTGAAATGGGGAAAAAAACATTTTTTTCGCTGCACCCCCTCGTGTGGGGTATCATTGAATAGGTCTACTAAAATGAAGGTAATGTTTCATACACCACTTTTTTATCAGGTGTACCAACTGCGAAATATAACCCGCCAAAGTGGCTTGTAATGTGTCCCCCCCCCTGCCATTTCTAAACTATGCAACGTAGAAACTTATAATCTTTCACATTGATAGACCTTTGTGAAAACTCTCTTTTAAAATTATTTTGAGTATAATGAGTTTATAATTTTTTGAGTTATAGACAGAAAACTGAAAAATACTTAAAACGTCCTAGTTCAAAGGTCATTGACCTTAGAGAAAAATGATCATAGCAAATAATGCTCCTTTAGCTACTTTCTATTTGAAAAAATCACAAAAAGTAACTTTGTGTTATGTTGACGACACACTTCTTAAATTTGGCGCCATCTAGCGGCGTCGTACAACACTCTCTGGGTCGCCAATGCTGGCGTCAAGTGCCGTGTATTACATTTGGCACTGTATAGCGCCATCAAGCGGCTACTGACATCACTCTCTGAGTCGCCAATGCTGCCGTCTATTGCAAAAACTAAAATAGCCGTGATTAATATTCGATTTGATTTGTTTGTAACACCTACTTAAGGAACCCTATAATACTGAGCATGGCCCGACATGCTCTTGGCCGGTTTTTTTTTTAGAATGGACTCTCGCAGAATTGTTACCCAAAATAGGTACCCTAACTGCTTAACCGGGCCGGTGACGGAGAATCCTGTTAGGGACTCCATCCACCGAAAAATTTCCCTAGAGGCTTTGAGGAAACATTTAGCTCCTTTTGTACACACGGCTACACATCAAGCTGTACATTTCCAGTAAAAGTTGACCTCGCATTGTATAGGCTTTCCGTTCAATGCGAGATCAGCTTATACTGGAAATGTACAGCTTGCTGTGTAGCCGTGCGTACGCTTCATTTTGGTGCGCTAGTAACGTATCTAGCTCTTTTTATATATAATATCATTGTCATCCCCCTGCAACTCTTCAATCCATTCTTGCCTCGTTTGGTTAGTCTCGTTGTTCAATTCGTTGCCAATTATTTTAGTGTAAGTAATCATTTAGTAGACTTTCTTACCCACCTTTTACAAACACAACGCCCACGGATTGGCAAGATGTCTATAACATGTTGATCTGTATTCGTGCCATGTTTAAGGAGGTGTAAAATGTATGTACATGTAAAAAAATCAATACCTATTTATTTTATTATTATAATTCCTATTTATTAACAAACAAGTTCTTCCCTTGTGACGCGCATGATACAAAAACAATGCGTGCAAAATTTTCCGCCACTTGACAATGCCGCCACTTATTTTCAGAGTGGTTCGGGATTTATTCTCAAATCCTCGCTATGTTTCTAAGTGAAAATTTTGTTATTAAATGACCGTAGAATTGGTTAAGTATTTTTAGATGACTACGTTACCTAAATTGTTTAACATTTTGCTCTAGAAATATGGCACGGTTTATACAGATCAACATCTTGTATATTATAAATATAAATATTTTTAGGACATTTTTACACAGCACCATCTAGTCCCAAACTAAGCAGAACTTATGCTAAGGGTACTAGACAATGGATTTAATACATACATACATTTTTTTTTTGTAAATACATACTTATAATACACGAGAAACACCCAGACCAACATTCATCACACAAATATTTGTGTCCTGTGGGAATCGAACACACGACCTCGTGATCAGCAGTCCGACCCTCGAACCACTAGACCACAGACGTCGTCATATTGCCAGGAATTATGCCCAGCAAAGCCCAGAAGGCCAATTCACGTAACAAAAGAATCAAAATAACATTGAGGTAATATGTACTACGTACTGGAGCAGACATCAGGAACAAAAATTTTTGCATAACTTGCTGGCCGCGGAGCACGCGCGGCGCGAGCGTGGCTAAGCGAGTGAGAGTGCAGGAGCTCTAAAACGTGCTACAAACATTTTGTTCGAGGTGTCTTCTCTAGTACGTAGTACATATTACCTCAGTGCAAAATAATGCTTTTCGTATTCTCTTATCTCCGGCGATCACTGTCGGAAACGAAATGCAGCGTCACTGCAACTTGATCGGCGCGTCATGAAATTACGTGAATTGTGGCCCAGGACTGGAACTTAATAAGTGCAAAAGGCTGTATACCCAACACCTTTACCCATTTCCCCACACGTGACGTCAATTTACCCCAGATTACTGTAAATGTAAACTTGACAGTTCACTTATCTCCATAAGGTACCAATTTATTTCCACGCCATAGAACCATGGTCATGTACCAATTGCGCATGCGCACATTAACTTAAACGGTTGCATCTGATTGTGGTGATTGTCTACAAATTGTTTGCATGCATGGTTTATGGGGAAATGTAAACATAACTGGGTCTATTAGTCTTTGGTCGATTATGGTACTATGATGGGTTATTTTTTATGTCAGATGTTTATGGTTTACGTAACACTGTTTGAAGTAGGTTATAGTGTTTTGGAAGGGAAACAAGGGTTGAATAAAGAAGGCTGCTTTACGCCATCCAGATTCATTGGACAGTAGTGCTAGTGTAGTAGTCCTTCTGAATTAAAATAAATAAATATATCTTTGGGACATTTTTGCACAGCACCATCTAGTCCCAAACTAAGCAGAGCTTGTGCTATGGGTACTAGACAATGGATATAATACTTGTATAATTTTTTTTTTGTAAATACATACTTATAATACATAAGCAACACCCAGACCAACACAAACACTTATGTTCATCACACAAGTATTTGTGTCCTGTGGGAATCGAACCCACGACCTCGTTATCAGCAGTCCGACACTCGAACCACTAGACCACAGAGGTCGTCAGAATTGTCCTTTTAGTTTATTTATTTTAGTTTATTTATTATTAATACACCAACAGTTATAAACATCAGTCATTATATTAGTATTATTCTTATTCTAATATTACAGGTACATTATCCGATGCTTAAACAAATGAATGGCGTACATAACATTCATAGGAGCTGTTTTATCTTTAGTTTAAGGGGTGGTTTTTTTTTATAACATAGGGGGGCAAACGAGCAAGCGGGTCACCTGATGGTAAGCAATCTCCGCCGCCCATGGACATCCGCAACACCAGGGGAGTCACCGATGCGTTGCCGACCTTTTAAAAAGACGTATGCTCGTTTCTTGAAGGCTCCCATGTCGAATTGTTTCGGGAAAACCGCTGACGGGAGTTGGTTCTTTCCAACAACAATTTAAACACCCCTTTAACTAACACGGCCTGCTTGGGATGCTGTAGGCATAGTTATAAAATGGGAGCCTCCAACTGGGGAGGGTGGAAGGGTATGTCGGACTCTTACCGACTAAAACCACACAGTGGCCATCCTCTGCACAAAATAAAGGAGCTCCGGGAACTCCAGTGGACCGCGCCAGTGCCCCTCTAGTGTCATTATTTTACTTTTCCTCTTCTATTACCTATATGACGTTGACATCGCAAATGAAAACAAACGGGCAGACAGAGTCGCCATTTTGGGTGCAAGTTAACGTAAAGAGAAATTTAGTTTTATTTGGTGAGTTAATAGTTAATCGTTTGTTAAATAAAACAAAGGTTGTAGGTCAAACATTTAATCAATAAAAATTATTATAAAAACAGACGTAGGTACAGAGTCGCCATTTTGGGTGCAGTTCTTACATAAAGAGACATTCTTTAAAATAACTTACCGACTATTGAACACACAGAAATATATAGAATGGCCATGTGGGCAGGGCGCGCGTGGCAGCACCATGCACCATAATGCAGGATATTTCAAAGCTTTTCTCAGCACGCCTTATAACTTGTTTCTATAAATACTGTAACAACAACTCGCATAAATGCCTTATTGTGCTGTTTCTAACTGCAGAAACAAAAGCTGTAAAGTACATTTGATTAAAATTAATTTATAAAAATAATGACGTCAAAATGTAAGGCGTAGTTAGTTCGGAAAGTTGCCACGCATGAATCGCAAGTAAAATGGTGATTACAACCATTCTATCTATTTCTGTGATTGAACAGTTTGCTACAATGCTAAATAATTATTTGTCTTAATAACCATAATTAAGTACACAATAATAAAATACTTAAAGCATTATCCTTAAAATCACAATATTAACACAGCGAACAATGTAAAAATATCAATAACATGAAATAAATTGGCAACCCCTTTTGAACACTTCACCTGTGTTGCAAGACCAAAAAAAATTTTGCAAAGGGCCTATTAGACCTCCCCGTAACAATAGCTGAATAGGACCATTATCGAAAAAAAATGGCAAAGAGCCGACTCATTTTGATTGTCATTTTGCTAATAAAAAATGATGGACTAGCCTAAATAGAATTACAAAGAGACCGACGGGGTTCGGTAACGTTCGGCTATCTTCGGGCAAGCTCGGGTATCTTTGTTGGCGCATGGCGCTAAGAATTGGTCCTTTCTTTAAACTTTCTTTGTGAACACCCTTGATTCTTTTCTGGTAAAAGTAGTAATAATAGATGTTAGCATGGTTCAGAGGAGGTATTAGATAAAAAGTATTTAGAACTAGGATAGGATTATAAAATGTCAGCTTAAATCTTCATCGGTTTAGATGAAGATTTAAGCTAATTTGAATAATGATTTGTATCGAAATCGAAACCTTATGAGCTGGGCAAACGTAGACTGATTACAGTCTACGTCTCATGAGGTAGTGCAAACTTGTCAATTTGTCTAGATTGCGGTCAAGAGCAGATCTATATCTCAAGTAAAAAAAAAGTGCGCAAGATTTTTCAATCTTGAGCAAGTTTTTTCTCAAAAAATGCCAGGTTAAGAGTTCTCTAAACCGACGAGCATGCATGACGAGGTTAATGGACGTAGATGAAGCGAAAGAGGTGTGTCAGGATCGTAGCAGGTGGAAATCCATAGTCTCTGCCTACCCCAATGGGAAACAGGCGTGATAATATATATGTATATGAGCAAGTTTTTATATCATAGGTTTTCAGGCATTACGATATCTACCTATTTAATTGTTTTTCTACTATACTGGGTGTCAGGGAAATGCTTCCGAAAAAGAAGATAGGTGATAAATGCTGGTAAAACTGGTAAAACACAAAAAAAAATGCGATTTTGCAGTTAATTCAAAGTCGTATAGATACCTACCCTTACTAATTATTTTATTATTTTTAACGCATTTACGCATGCGAAGTAAAATCTAAAGATTTAAATAATGATTTTGATCATCATCATCATTTCAGCCGAAAGACGTCCACTGCTGGACATAGACCTCCCCCAAGCATCGCCACAACGACCGGTCCTGTGCCTTCCGCATCCAATCCATTGATTTTGATATTTTTTTTTATTTTAAGTTAGTCGAGTCGGTTAAGAAACACTGTTTCTTAATAAGATATCGCTGACGTCACCCAAAGACGTACAATAGTAGAGGTTAATTTCGATATCATGAGCAGTGTTCACGGTAGCTTAGTGGCTAAAGCACTGGCGTACTGAGCCAGGAGTTGCAGGTTCGAATCCTGCTCGTGAGCGATTTTTTCTTTCCATAATTTAAATCGTTAGATTATTTTTCCCAAGTTTTGAGTGAATCGATCCAGGAGAAAAGATTTTTCATACTATCTCTAACAATCTACTTCACCCCTTTAAAGTAAATATTTCCAAAAATCCTTTCTTAGTGGGTGCTTGCGTTACAAAATAAATAAACATCTTTGGGACATTTTTACACAGCACCATCTAGTCCCAAACTAAGCAGAGCTTGTGCTATGGGTACTAGACAATGGATATAATAATTAAATACTTTTTTTTGTAAATACATACTTATAACACATAAACAACACCCAGACCAACACAAACACTTATGTTCATCACACAAATATTTGTGTCCTGTGGGATTAGAACCCACGACCTCCTGATCAGCAGTCCGACACTCGAACCACTAGACCACAGAGGTCGTCGTCGTAAATAAACCTACTGTCAAAATTTCATGTTTCTTACTTGAGTAGATTCAGCTCTGCGTTGACGAATCAGTCAGTCAGGACATCTGTCTTTATAAGTATAGATTACACAAGAATCTAGCCATCTAAAAAAAATATCATCATCATCATCATTTCAGCCAAAAGACGTCCACTGATGGACATAGGCCTTCCTCAATGGGGGTTATGCCATAATGGCCACGCTTGGCAGGCGGGTTGGCGATCGCAGTTGGTTGGTTAAATACTCGGAGAACGCTGCTGCCCATCCTCTGGTGAGTCCCTCAGTCACCTTTTACGACACCCATGAGAAGATATAGGGTGGTGCAATTTTTTACGTCCGGCACCACACGGTGCAAAAAAAAAACAAATACAATATCTTTCGCAAAACTAATATCGTGAATTTCCCATTATTTTTCTTTTAAATATCATTAACTTTACGTCGATCCTTTGCACAGTAGTTAATATAGTTTTGTCTACTTTACGAGCACATTCTTCTTGTATTATTTATACTCTGTGACATTTATCGTTTGTTACAAACCTTTTTTGTTAGATAAGAACCTCTAATTTTATGAGGCGTGAAGTCTTTACGATATTCTTTTGTGGTGGAACGAAAAATAAAAATGGTTTGCTTTGGACTTTAAAAAACTTTTAACTAAGATTGTAAAAATTGGTTAAATAATCAATTTGTTTAAAGGTTATTGGATTTTTATTAGTTGTTTTTGAGTTTTATAAAGGTAAGCATCGTTTTAAGTGGTGTGAAATGATTGTCGGTTTTAATTGACTTAATTTTTTTAGCACGTGATGTTTCGAATTAAGAATATTAATATACCTATTATTAAAGTAAAAAAGCCACCAAGTGATGGTACGTAGGTATACCTTATGGATAAAAAGTATTTAAACGTCAAAAAAGTTAAATAAATATGCTGTTATGTCCAATGTTTTGAAGAAGTTTATGGGGAGGCCTAAGTTATTACACCAGCTGATTCTAAGGTAATTTTTCACTTCAATTCAATTCAATTTTTTTTATTTCCTACACACACACACTTTAAATGTCATTAAACTCTTAAAAATAATGAAAAACTAACACCTTAATACATAATGACTGCAAAAGCCTAAAGTAATCAAATCACAATAAACCTATTCTTTTAACGAAATAAAAACCACCCTATTCCACGTATAAAATAAATAAACAATAAAAATTATAATGCCCCCGGTTCCACGTTCCTATTACAGTTTCTAGGAAACGAAATTTGAATTTCGAACGGCTTTATTGGACTATAAAGCGGCTTGAAGCGCTATTACAGATTATTATGTTATGGCATCAAAGTTTTGTATCTCATTATGTAGTTTTAATGATTTCGGGTAGCATTTTATTATTTACAAAGAAGGATTTATGTACTACAAAATGTTGACATAATTAAAAGCTGTGTTATTTTAATTTATTAATTTTAATGTTTTCAGGTTATTTTAAGTGTAATAACATAAAACAATTTTCAGTGATTTTAGACAATATTTTTCCATAGATAGCTTTTCCTTTTATTTTGTCCCCTTTTACTTTGACTTGGATAAATAAATTCAAGTTTGTGAAAAACTGCAGCTGAAATCAAGATTTACAATCCACTGCTTTATTTATGATTTCCCTGAGCCAGAGTATCCTATCATATAATGTCTAATTTTACTTATACCTATACTTTCTCAAAACCCTAGTAATGATGTGTGGCCTGCTATCAGATACCTACCTACCTCACTTACCTACTTACTCCGTTGGCTCAGCGACTCAAAAGTCAAAATGTGTAGGTATTGGCCTCCGAAACGAGAGAACGCCACTTGCCGCGATCTTTTCATCATCAGCCCATTTCTTCCCACTGCTGGGCACGGGCCTCTTCTCAGAATGAGAAGGTAGCCAATAACTGGATCTAATCCAGAAGATCATCTGCCATTGCATCGCTCCAGCATGCCTACCTAACCAGCCTAGCATAATTAATTGGGATGGCAAGTTAAATATGTAGTTATCTGCCATCTGTCAGTCTTACGGCCAAAATTGTCTACGATTTGTACGATTTGGGGCAAATCGTGAATAAATACGATATTAATTTTGACCGTTAGTCTCGGCAGTCAGCAGTAAGTGCACTGGTAGGCAAGGTTGAACTATAATGTATTTACATTGAAAAAAAATTAAACTTGAATCGGAAATTCAATGTGCATTTTAAATTTTCGTTTTTACATAATAGGCGCCGTTTTAAAACTTAAAACGCGACATAATTGAGCAAATGGGCTATTAATACAACGTTTAGTGTCGACAGGCGTTAATAAAGATAAATAAGGCGGCCATGACAGTTCAGAAATACGGGTTTCTTAATTTGAATTAAGCATCTTTGTTCAATATTTTCTTCACCCGACATTTTTGTTATATTTAGATAACAACAAATTTTATAGGTAATTAAAGATTGCAAAGACAAATGGCAATAAATGATGTCAAATTGAGTACATTTATTTAAGTTCTCTATTTCACCACCTGCCAAAATATGGATTCTCAGTAAATTATCCAGCTGTAAGAAAGAGATGCAAGATAGTGAGGTCCCGTAACTATTTTCATACCTATTATATCACACCTTTCAGGGGTAGAAATATTTAATAGAGGTGTCCACACTTACCGTGGAACGTCATAAATAAAATATACAGCTGGCTACACTGTCTGTGGCTCTTTTTTGTTTAGAAGAGGTTCAATAAAGTACTTAGTGAAAAGTCATTGGAGCATCTTTACCATAGAGGAAATGAAGTATTCCGTGATCTTTACCTATGTAAGATCTAGACATAAAACGCTATAACTGCAGACATGCGCTTAATTAGGTAGGTAACTAATTATATTATAATTTAACAAAATCAATGTTCCGTTTGGTGCCGGACGTATAGAATAGCACCACCCTATATCTTCTATCATTTCAGCCGAAAGAGGTCCACTGTTGGACATAGGCCTCCCCCAATAAGGGGGGGTTATACCATAATCGCCACGCTTGGCAGGCGGGTGGTGATCGCAGTTGGTTGGTTAAATACTCGGAGAACGCTGCTGCCCATCCTCTAGTGAATCCCTTAGTCGCCTCTTACGACACCCATGAGAAGGGATAAGGGATAATCATCAACTCAGCCTATCGCAGTCCACTGCTGGACATAGGCCTCTCCCAAGTTGCGCCACAACACTAGGTCCTCTGCCTTCCGCATCCAGTCCCCCCCAGCCACGTTTTTCAAGTCGTCGGTCCACCTGGCGGGGGGGCGCCCTACGCTGCGTTTGCCGATTCGCGGTCTCCACTCAAGCCACTATCCTATCCTATCTATAAATTAATATCCACGATTTGCCCTACTAGAGAGAGATATATTACATATCCATATATTATATATTAGATGTGTTATTATATCCATTGTCGAGTACCTACCCACTATCACAAGCTTTGTTTAGTTTGGGACTAGATGGTGCTGTGTTTAAATTTCCTAAAGATATTTTACTATTATATTTGACATAAGCTTATGTCAAATTTCTATCTCTAGTAGGGAAAATCATGGTCAGATACAGTCAGATAGGATATTAATTTTGGCCGTTAAATTAGTAAAAGGAGTTTCTAACACACCACAAACTTTTTTAACGCGAGTACAGCCGCGGGCATGAGCTAGGAAGTTATGAATTATTTATGAATTCTTATCGTAAGGGTCACCTTCTGTTTCCCTTCCCTAAAAGGCTTATGTCATAAGTATGTAATTAGCGTCTTTAGTAATAGTGTTTAAAAGACAAGACTGCAGGAAACATGTGTCAAAGATGTAGAAATAAAATACATTTGAAGACAAAGCTAAGACCAGTGTGTGCTTTGTAAAAAACCGGCCAAGTGTGAGTTTGACTCACGCAGTAAGCGTTCCGTACCACCCATCGTCCTGATACCCTATAGAAACTGATTTAATTTACGAGAGTTTATCAAAAGCTCAGATTACGAATGGCCATCTTTATTCATGAACAATTTACAATAAAATTAAATTAATTTAATTAGTAGTGTTAGAGCTCCTTTGTGAAAGAGCTCGTCCGGGGAAGTACTACCACCGTGCCTACTTCTCCGCCAAATAGTGATGCTTGCATTGCTGTGTTTCGGTCTGAAGGGTACGGGTGCCGGTGAAATTACAATCACATGAGACTTTTCACCTTCATGTCTCAGTTTGGCGAACCGACTAGCGGTACCATTTAGGTAGCAGCCTAGGTGGTATTGCAGTTGTTATGGGCAAAGGTAACCACTTAACACCAGGTGGGCCTTTAGCTCGTTTCGCCATCCAATACCATAAAAAAAAAATAAAAAAATACAGTTATTATAATTTAGTTAATAGAAAATAGGAGGAATATTTTGACGCCTAGGCGCGCCTTTTTGTATCATTTTATTTTGTACTTTGTAAATATTCTCAGATTACTAATCTGAGATCAAAAGACATCAACGTACCGTGCGCGAAATATGAATTTTTGCATCTCTTTCTTACACAGGTACCACCGCATGTCTATTTTTGCCCTAGTTTTAGTATTTGTTGCTGAATTACATAGTATGCACTATAATCAAACCAAGTTTGACGCTGGTATGTATTACAATTTTGAATATAGAGCAGAAACAAAAACGTTGAAAAAATTGCATGTTTTGCGAGGTACAAAGATACAGCCCTGTGACAGACAGACTGACGGACAGACTGAAAGAAGGACAGCGTAGCGAGAGTAATAGGGTCCCGTTTTGGTACCCTTTGGGTACGGAACCCTAAAAAGGCTCCATACTTACACGCTGATTTTTACCCATGAAATGTAAGGTGTATAAATATACTTTTTATTTTTTATTAATCAAATAATAAACTTAACTTTCAAAATAAAAAAATTGATCTTATGCATCCGATAAAGTTTATATTATATAAAAAGAAAATAAAAATAGTGATGCGCCATCGTACAAGTTACGGCAGTTTGACACTTTCATTAAAACGATATTGTGACGGCTTGACATCGCGTCGCTAAGGGCTAGTTACATCGTCAGTGTTTAATAAGCGTTAGTGTAGTTTATTAACTGTTCTTTATTACTTCGATATAGATTACTTTCTTTTTTAATTGTTTCAGTTTAGTTATTTTTATAAATAAATCACACATTTTAATGTTATCCTATCTCGAATAAAATTAAGAAATTATTCTTAATTTTAGAAAATGAACGATGCGCGATGCATATGATGGAGTTCAGTGAAGTAGATTTAATTAGATATTGGATCTTGGCACCAAACAGGGGAGAACAAGTAAATGTTCTTTGGATATTAAATACAAATAGATAATAATAATAAAATAAAAAAACACTAGTTGTCTTATTATTTTAACGCATTTTACGCATGCTAAGCGAATTCTAAAGATTTAAATTGTGAGCGATTTTTCTTTCCACAATTTAAATCTTTAGAATTCGCTTAGCATGCGTAAAATGCGTTAAAATAATAAGATAATTATTAAGGCATATCTATACGACTTTGATTTAACTGCAAAGTTAGTCGAGTTGGTTAAGGAACAATGTTTCTTAATAAGATATCGCTGACGTCACCCAAAGACGTATAGTGGAGGATAATTTCGATACCACGAGCAGTGTTCACGGTAGCTTAGTGGCTAAAGCACTGGCGTACTGAGCCAGGAGACGCAGGTTCGAATCCTGCTCGTGAGCGATTTTTCTTTCCACAATTTAAATCTTTAACACTAGTTGTATTCACTAAGTTGACACGACAATAATATTAATTAAAAAACTGTAATTACAATGAAGGAAAAGGGATTTAAAAATGACTAAATTACGTTTTCATCCAAAACCCTGATAAATGCAATAAGAGGTTTTAAACTAATTTGGTTACTGACACTTAGGTATATTATTATTTGTCACGGGATATTTATCATATTAGGCCGAAAGACGTCCACTGCTGGACATTGGCCTCACCAAAAAGGGGATATGCCATAATCACCACGCTTGGCAGGCGGGTTGGCGATCGCAGTCGGTTGGTTAAATATTTAGAGAACGCTACTGTCCATTCTCTGGTGAATCCCACAGTCGCCTTTTACGACACCTATGAACAGAGGGGTAGTGGGGCGTTTCACACCACGCGTGGTTCGGACCGCGGTGTGAATCGCTCAAGTACTCATTTTGAATGGGCCCTTTCGGATCGCGGTGTGAAACGGCCAAGACCTTTTTTATAATGGGCTGATTCGGACCACGGTGTGAAACAGCCCAGTACTCTTTTTCAATGGAGCGATTCGGACCACTATCAAAAGTTTAAAAATGTAGTGACTTGTGCTCTTGTGTTTTTATACAGACGAGTAGAAAAAAAGTTAGTGAGAAATATTAAAATAAAATACCTAAATAACCTAATTCTTAGTATTCTATTAATTAAAATATTGGATATTACAAATCTAATTAATAGTTATGTGTAGACTCATTTTAACATATAATTATAATATAATCACTTACAATCGGTATAGCATAAAATACTTGAGTAGTAAACTGATTATTATAAAAAAGTGTAATATAAACGATAAATAATCACAGATTGATTGTAGATTACATACTTTTACTTATTATAGTTGTAAAAAATCACAGGTTGAGTGTATATTACTCATTTAAAATTTATTTAGATATCACAAACAGTTCAAAATCATAGGTTTTGTTTGATCACATATTTTTACTCATACCAAATTATTAAAAATCACAGGTTGAGTGCAGATTACACATTTTTTCTTTTAACTGATTATTAAATATCACAGATTGAGTACCTACATTTTTCATTTTTCTGGTCTATTAAAAAAACCTGGCAATGTTCAAGTTTCTAAAAGAAAAGTAGAGAGCACTGAAATGAACAAAAGAATTCATAACATTATGCAAGAGTTATTTGCTGGCCAGATAACTGTCGGTCATTGCTTGGAAATATTGAGAGTTTAAAATATAAGGGTTTTGTTTTTGTTGATTTATGTTTTTTTATTGTTATCTCTTTTTAAATAATACTATATAACGTTTACATGCAAATTATCTGTTACTTAAAATCACAGACCAGTAAGCCTCTAGACGCCGACTAGCTGGATACCCCAGGGCGCAAAGCATATGCAGTAGTACTGCATATCACGCCCCGCCGCCAATCAGGACGTCAGTCCGTCAGCGAACGGCACCAATCACATGGAATCGTACCACCGAAATTTTGAGCCGACCAATCATAACGCGCCGTCCGCCCCCCGGTACCCACCAACATTTTACGACTAATGTTCTCATGCAAAACTTTGTTTATGCAGCGTCTTGAAGCTTACTGGTCTGTGCTTAAAATAGTAACAAGTCCAATATATGTGACTCAATCTGTGATTTTCAAAATAATTAGGTACTTTTTTTTTTTTTTTTTTTTATGATTTATAGATCTGCTCTTGACCACAATCTAGACAGCTTTGTCAGGAAAAAGCTTTGCTTTGTACTGAAACTGAAAATGTGTAGACTCAATTTTTAATTTTCAATAATTAGTCATAAGTAAAAATGTGAAACCCACACTCAATCCCTGATGTTTAATAATAAGTTAGAAGTAAAAATGTGTCATTATTACACTCAACCTGTGATTTTATAATTAATCAAAAGTAAAAATGTGTGTTTAGTTATTTAAAAATGTGTGATCAAACTTAACCTGTGATTTTTAATTATTAGTGATAATGTCTTAGATTTTTGCGATCACTACACATTAAAATAAAACAAAGTTTAACCGGATTACATCGCGTATATTAATAAAATTTGTTTAATTTTGATAGTAGACGCGATGTGATTCGGTTAAACTTTGTTTTATTATAATGTAATAGTGATATCAAAGCTAATTACAAGCCAAGCCAATGACAAACGAGTAATATGTAACACTCAACCTGTGTTTTTTTTTAACTCGTAATTAGTAAAAGTGTGTTATCTACACTCAATCTGTGATTATTTATCAATAATATTTTAATTTAATACTCTTTTTTATAATTATTAGTCGCCTACTTACGTATTGTGTATCATTTTGTATTGGTATATGATTTTATTATAAGTAAAATGAGTAATCATCGCATAATAAAATAAAAAAATGTTATTTTGATTTGTAATAATTATTATTTAAATTAATAACAAACTTTAATATGTATTTTATATATTATGAATTATATTATGTATTTAATTCGATTTGTTTGATATTTTTCACTAAACATTTTTCTACCCGTCTGTACAAAAAACATTCAAAACGTACTAGTTTTTTAATACTTTTGATAGTGGTCCGAATCGCTCCATTGTAAAAGAGTACTGGGCTGTTTCACACCGCGGTCCGAATCAGCCCATTATAAAAAAGGTCTTGGCCGTTTCACACCGCGGTCCGAAAGGGCCCATTCAAAATGAGTACTTGAGCGATTCACACCGCGGTTCGAACCACGCGTGGTGTGAAACGCCCCACTACCCGAACAGAGATAGGGTGGTGCAATTCTTAATGTCCGGCATTTTTCAAACGGTTCTAGAATTCGACATAGGTATGTATTGTTTTTGTGTTGTTGTTTCTGGCCTGGTTGCTAAGACCTTTTATCCATTTATTTAGTAAAACACACCCTAATAACGTGATGGAAACTTTACTAGAGATTTTTGAGAGATTTAAGAGAAAATACGAAAAGTTACGTTTTTCAACTTTGTACCATTTATCCACACATGTACACGTTAAGGAGCACTTAACATTTGATAATCCACCGTTATTACACATTGCCACTCGTAGAAACACAAATTTAGAAAGAAAAAAAAAACCACAACATGCTCTTTTCGAATTTTCCCGCCAATCCAGTATGTATTGAACACTTTATAAAGACAAAAGTGATGTTCTTGATCGTCGGTACTCGGTAGGCATTACGTTAATTTGACATTTACCCTGACAATATTGTGGCAAGTTGACATCACTATAAGGGCTAGTTAGTAGTTTGATATGGCTGTAATTAACCGTTACCTACGTAGATTATTGACATAATTATCCTATTTAATTAGGAATATTTGTAAAACCGGTGCAATTTTTACGGACTTACGATGATCTTTTATTAATCACATAAATTTATAAAGTATTATGTGTATGTTTTGTAGTATTAGGTTGTTGTGTGTGTCAAATGGAGCGCAAGATTAAAATCTTTTTCTTTCTTTATTTCTATCTTCTTGGGTTTTTGTCAGTAATTTATATTTACTAATTACGTCAATTTTTAAGTTTTTTCTAAGTCCGTGTGGTGCCGGACTTTAAGAATAGCACCACCCTTATCTCTTCTCATGGGTGTCGTAAAAGGCGACTAAGGGATTTACCAGAGGATGGGTAGCAGCGTTCTCTGAGTATTTAACCAACCAACTGCGATCGCCAACCCGCCTGCTAAGCGTGGCGATTATGGCATATCCCCCCCCTTAATTGGGGGAGGCCTATGTCCAGTAGTGGATGTCTTTCGGCTGAAATGATGACGTCAATTTTACTATATCCAGTATTTGAGTTGAGTCAACCTCTATAATTATGGTACTGATTAAACTTTATCCATGCATTTCGGCTTATTACCTATTAGATAGGTAGTACCTACACAGATTTCATAGTTACGAATGGATAAAATATGAACTGATAACTTAAAATAACATAAAATCACGCCAGTATTCCCTGAAGGGGTTAGTATAGTAACATCCACATTTCGCCAGTTATGATATCAGTTCTATGTACCTAATAGGGGGCGAGCCTATGGCCATTATCGGGGCACAAATCCATACTCCGGGCTGCGAATTTTTTAACGAGAAAACCCAATATCACTTTGTCCGACCAGGGAATTAACCCAGGACCTCACGCTCAGCAGTCGCGCTTGCAACCACTACACCAACGAGGCAGTCTTAGTCTGAGTCTAAAAATCTTCTTTTGTACAAATGTGAGCTTTGGATCTTAATAAGACCCGAAGAACAAAAGCAAAATTCATTCTTTTGAGTCTTATCTAAATATAGGTAAAAATTTTCAGACGGTAAGCTGTAATAGTGAAATCTAATTAACTTTTTCTTCAGAATCGGAACTTAGGACTAAAAAGACCATATTTAAGTATTGTGAAACGAAATGAAAATTAGAAAGTTTTTTATAACATGAGGTATGCCGATTTTCGGTTGATAATTTTTAACGATATCTATACCTACCTACCTGGCTTAATGGCCATAATTACCTATTATGAGAAGATTAATAATTTTGGCAAGTCTAGGGAAGGAAATAGAAGGCGACCATTGGGATAAGTATTCATAAATTATTTAAATGATCCTAGCTCTTTCCCACGGCTGTACACGCGTTAAAAAGTTTTTAGTGTGTTATATAGAAGAAACTCGTTTTACGGCAAAAATTAGGTAATGACCTTTCTACCCACGAATTGCCCTAGTAGAGATAGAAATTTGATATAAAATGTATGGACTTATGTCTTTCTATCTCTAGTAGGGCAAATTGTAGATAGATGGGTTATTGAAAACACCCGCTATCCATCCACGAATTGACCTACTAGAGATAGAAATTTAACATAAAGTGTATGGAGCTTACGAAGCCATGCTGGGAATTCCACCGCTCCACCTTTTTATACAACAGGAGGCAGCGATGGCGGCAGTACGTCTAAAAACACTAAATCTATGGAGTAAGAGTAGTACACAACACACCGCGTTGATAGAGGAACTCAGCAATGAATTCCCTCTGTTGAAATCCATTAACGACCGGATTCCCAAGCAATTTATTTTCGACAAGAAGTACAAAATCCAGCTGTATGAGGATCACCGATGCGAAGGGCTGTGCCCTGCAGAGGTGCGAATCTTCACGGATGGATCCAAAACAGGCACAGGTACGGGTGCCGGGATCTTCTCGGAAGACCTCAATATACACATAGCCACACCATTGGGGGTCCATAACACGGTGTTCCAGGCCGAGTGCATGGGCATTTCCCTGGCAGCTTCGGCGATTTTAGCCAGGAAGGTTAAAGACCACTCAATTCGTATACTCTCGGACAGCATGTCCGTACTACAAGCACTAAGCAGCCATACGGTAAACTCGGGGCTGATACACGAGTGCCAGCAAAACCTCAACCAGGTAGGTAATCTCAATAACATAACCATTCAATGGATCAAAGGACACAGCAGTTCCCGAGGCAATGACGCAGCGGATGAACTGGCCAGAAGGGGATCGAGTATGGTAGTCGTGGGACCTGAACCCATAGTGCCACTCCCCTTTGGATACCTACGCAACTTGGTAAGGAAACGCACCAAGGACAAACACTACAAACTATGGAAAGACCATGGTGAGTGCAGGCAGGCCAAGGAGGCACTTCCCACAATCGACGGCCGGTTTACGAAACAGGCCCTCCGATTGTCAAAACAACAGCTGCGTACAGTCACAGCTGCTATTACTGGCCACGGGTCCTTTAACAAACATCTTTTTGTCATAGGTGTTACGGACAGCCCACTGTGCAGAGCCTGCATGGTGGAAGACGAGACAGCAGCCCATGTGCTTCTAGACTGCCCTGAGGTCGCCACATACAGGGCCAAGTACTTCGGTAACCCAGGTACCCTCAGAGAGATCACCAGCAACACCAAGGCGTTGCTGGCCTTTTTCGAGGAGTTAGGGTGGATCGAGTAAGTTCCCACCCGTACGCAAAATACACGCTTGATCGTGGAGTTGCGGAAACCAGCCCGTTATACTATACTATACTATGGAGCTTACGTCAAATTTCTATCTCTAATAGGGCAAATTGTAGAGAATATTAATTTTTGCCGTTTGTATGAGTAGCTAGTACCTATGTCATATTGAAATGAAGTACCTACTCACATTTTATAATTTCCTAGTTTGATGTTGGTAAAGGATTCTATCAGATCGGTATTATAATTTTATTCATTGAATTCACTGCGCTGTAATGGCTGTAATCCGTTGAATATGTTTATTAGGATTTTGTAGAACATTTTTTATATTTGAATTTGAGAAAATGATCGATTTTTTAATACCTACATAACTATGATCCGAAGAAGTTATTGAATTTTAAAAGAAAAGATTTAAGTTTTCATTAAAACTCTGGAAGATACCTCCCTAGGAAAAAAAAATCCCATTAGGTATTATTTCTATGATCAATAGGTAGGTAGATTCTCTAAAATAGGTAGGTATGATACGTGATTTCGTGTGCGATTCACTAATTAATTGATTTTATGATCATTTAATTTTAATATTGTTTTATGGTCTACCTATCGAGAAACTATAATCGTTGTTATAAAACTGACTCATTAGCTAATTAACAAAAACATCGTTTTATATCATTAGTTTAAAAATGTTTTTATTCCTAATATTTAAAAAGGTAGGTATGTACCTACTTACATTATGAAAATCAAGTAGGCACCTGTATATAACGACTTTTATATTGGGACCAACCCTGAAATCGCGCAAAAAAAATCAGCTGATCACTACATTTTGTCGATTTAGGTACGTGAATACAAATTTAGGGATCAGCTGTTTTTTTTTTTGCGATTTTTGAGTTGGTCCTATAGTAAAAGTTGTTCATACTGATGAGTACAACGACCCCTTAAGAGGTTTTCAGTTATTTTAATAACACGTATAATAATTAAGAAAAACTTAATAATAATATTATAATTACTGCTAAAAGCGAAGTACAGTCTGTTACAAAATTGATTTGATTATTATGCCTATAAGATATTTTTCTATTAAATCTTACTTTTATGAACTATACCTACTGATTATGAACTGTCAATTTTGCTATGTAACAAATACATACCTAATAGGTAGAAATATTATATCTATCCAATTAATTGATATTCAATGTTGATTTTACCAAAAGTATTCGGGTATCTAATAATTAACTACCTACTATAATAAAGTTTGAAATCTGAAACTTATATAACCCACAATATATTAAAAAGAATACATAATACTGTCTACGAAAACTTAAGAAGACTAACAAAACATCCAAATAACACTAGCATCAGAGCCTTCTAAACAAGCAATAAAAAACAACCGACGCATTACATACGAGATACAAAACACAATGACATACAAACAGTCACACAGCACAGAGTCAAAACACTCACGAAAAATTATAAAAAAATTAACCGCACTAAAAAAAACCCTACGGCTTGAGACTGGATTGATAGCCGCTATGTCTCTGTCTGCCCGTGCCTGCGAAGCCGGCTGGGCGTGGCTTCCATAACAGGTTACCAAAGCACTGAACACCGCCAAAAAATACCCATAAAAAACATATAATAGTAACCCTGGCGCCGACGATCGATCTTACATTGCCAACCCGCGTTCTCTGCACGTACGAACGAAAAAAATTGCGCCACAGCCGCCAACCAATGACGACACAGCTCCTCCTTTGTCAAATACCGCCTCGGAATAGGCCACGCCTAGCATGATACAGTGGCGCCACAATGCCCATACATGTGGCGAGCGTCAGAACTAATTGAAAAGAGACAGAACTACTCTAGGCCGTTCGTTTCTCGCACAATTTCCCCCAACCGATCATTAAGTGCTTAAATCCAACAGGAGTTGGTTGTGTCGGGTTTCTTCGGAGGGGTACGCTATTAAAATATCCACAAACATTATCTTTAATTGGACAGAATTTTGTGCTTGTGTGCGTCGACGAACTGTTTTTTTTTCGAAGCCAGTGACGATTCTGTTTTTTCGAAACTTGATGACTGTTATCATTTGTGTTTAGTGTGAGGTGATCGCCTGTGATTTTCTATAGTTTAACTCTACGAATATTATGACTCGTTTAGACTCGATGCAGGAACCAGTGTTGTGATTAAAAATGACATCGGTGACGTAAGATTTGCGCGGCGAAAAACGAAATCGACTATCAATGAAGTAAAATTGGAAAATGATGCCACGTGCTTCATAATTGCTGAATCGTAATGCACGGATCGCTAATTGATAGGCAATTATCGTTCTGTCCTGTTCTTTCTAATTGCTAGCAATAATAAATTTGATTGCTACGCCTCACTTCTCAAGTGCTGTACCCAATTCGTTACAAATTATTTAAATTAATAAAACGTTTAGATTCTAAATTCAAATTTGACCGATCGAAGATTTTCGTAAAATTTGAAGATTATAAGTGAAGGACCAGTGTACGAAAAGACAAGTGATAAAATAATTAAAAGAAAAAACTAAATGATTTTTGTGTGACAATTTTGTGGTGTTAGAAAATTATTGTGAAAAAGTGATGCTGTGTAATATCGCTTGATCTCTCCAGAAACCGTGAGTAACTTATTTTTATATTCACCAAAGCATTCATAATTAAAACAATCCGGAAAAGTTCTCCAAAAGCCATAAGTAAGTTGGTTATAAAGAAAAAGTTAAAATGATGGCCGAAGAAATTTTGGGCACTCATAGAAAAATCTAA
Source organism: Asteroscopus sphinx (assembly GCA_949699075.1). NCBI lineage: Eukaryota > Metazoa > Arthropoda > Insecta > Lepidoptera > Noctuidae > Asteroscopus > Asteroscopus sphinx. Next base: position 7,307,361 of record OX453029.1, read on the forward strand.
ATTAATACCGTATTTGGTAAACGGTTCCAAAATACGAAAAACTTTGGTATTTTTTTCAAAAATCAACAATTTATTGCAATTTGATTTAGGCCTAATAAGACGTTTATTGGAATTAACTCATTTTCCATTACAATAAACGATGTAAAAAATCCAATATTCTGTGGATTTTATAACTTTAACCCAGACTTTTTCTCACAAATCGAAGAAATCACGAGGTCGTTTTCTTTAGCGCGCTAGGGGTCCCAAATTAACTGAATAGCTTTTCAGTATTTCAATTTCAAGAAATTTCCACTCTAATGGCTAATTGCTTGAATTTTCAAACCTAGTGCATACTCTGGAGATTTTTTCTACACTTACAAAACCAGATTTAAAAAAAAAAAAAACAGAATGCAGTGATAGTCAAATACCACTGAGCTATACGGGAATCTAATCAAAATCAGAATCTAGGAACGAAAAAAAACTGTAAACCTCAGAAAATTGACAAAATCGATGTAAAGTTTCCTAGATGGATCTTCCCTCGCTTTTAGAAGTAAGACGTAACAGCACAAAGAAACTGTTTTTAAATAAATTCTTCACATCGAAGGATGATAAAACGATTAATAGTTACACATTAGAGAACACTTCAAAAGAACATTCAAAACATGTTAAGGTATTGGACCAAAAGTATCAAAAAGTTCTGGATATTAGGTAGTTCGTCAACTTTCACCACACCTGCGTGGTAGTCTAAGTTTTCATCCTGAGAACAGACCTGTGCCCAGCAGTGGGACAGTAATATAGCCTACCTACTGACCAAACATCTGAGATAAATTTGTTGGATGAGCTAGAAATTTTGCTCTGAAGTTTCAGCTAGTTCCAAGACAGTCACATCTCATGAAGCATCTTTCATCAATCCTTTGTTAGTAGTGACTATAGCAGAACTTGCCATAGAGAACAAGTCCGATAAAAAGGCCATACAAATATTTGTCCCGATTCAGGAAAACGTCAAAGTTCGAAAGACGGAATGTTTGTTGGATTGTTTTTTGCCATCTATTTCGGCAAGTCAATGGCCAAGGGTAGCTTTAAAGCAGGTCTTGCCCCATTAATATTTTGTCACTGTAATCTTAATAAATATCAATATAGTTGTAAAAAATAATCATGTCTAAAAACAAATCATGAATGACTATTTTTCCCGAAAACACAAGTATGGAACCTTGTTTAATGTTTTGTAACATTTAAAGATGAATCATGATCTACTTTGTTCTCTTCCGAAAGCGATTTCCTCGTTTTTTTGTTCCTCCGGGAATTTCGAGAAGTCCCGCCTTGGTGGCTTAAATCATAAAAGGGACTCGTATTAAGCGTTATCCTGACACAATGCTTGTTTAGTTTTCGATAGACTTGGGTTTAATGTAACTAACTAACATTAACTAACTATCTTGGTGTTATTTTTGTTTAATATTCAACTTTCATATTTAGCTCTCTATTCGGTGTTTTATCAACTTTTACTAGAAACGTTATTCCGCACAAACTTTGTGTTCTGAAGCCTTGTTGTTTAGGGAACCACCCTTTTGTTTGAAATGCAAATCACCTTTCTTAAAATGTTACAGTTGTCTCATTAAAAGATATTCTTTCGTTGACGGTACTGATTCAGTGTCATGCGTTATAGTAAGTAGATGATTTGCTTATAAAACACATTTCAATTTCTTCGACCCAAATTGGTGCGAGTTTTAATATTGTTTAGTGCACCTGTCAGATCGTTGACTTTCATATTGCCTTTCAAAACATCTTGTCAGCGCTCCTTTGACCTCCCGGAGAGCTGCACCCCAGGTATCATTACGGAACGTATGCATTTCCAACACCTTTTTTATCATATTTCTATTAAATGACTCCAAAAAAGAGATCGACAAGAAGATAGAGCTTTCTTTTAAGACTTTTTTAGCAGTTGTCGGTTAGTAAAATGCGAAAAAGAATACTCGCAAACTGAAATTTGGATATAATTTTTATTACAACAATATTATGAATTCTTAGCCGATTTCAAAACAAACCCTTCTTAATAAAAAGAGTGTTATACTAATAAACCATGACGGGAAGACGACGGCTCGTGTAATCTTACTACCTATTCTATTTGAATTATATAAACTAATTGATTCATCGTCCATACTTAAGATTTATTATAATACTTACTCAGATATAAATAATCCAACTCCTGAATTATACGCATGAATTAGATTAATAAAATAATAACATGAACAGGTTAATTCATATTGACCTGCAAATGTCAACTGCAAATAATACATTTTGCATTAAACATCGTGAAACTAATATAATAATCTCAATATATATATAAAACGGTAACAAGCAAGGTTATTTATCAATCATCGCGGTATGATAATTATAATTACTTTGAGATTAACTATGCTAGTCCATGATTTATTTTGTTATACATTTTCCTTGTGCTCGGCATTTATATAAAAACTAGTTGCGAACACGCGCAGAGTTATCACAAAAACCTTCCTTAAAAAAATATCTGTATCTTTGTGGAAACCGTACTAAAGTTCAAACAGCTGTTTTCTAGGTAGTATAGGTCCGAATGAAATATCTTTATCAATCTAAAAACTTGTCAGATAAGTAGACAGCCATACTGAAATCTCTTCTAGACTAGCCATATATCTACAGAAATAATAACAATACGAAATTCCTAATGAAACGGATAGAAATAGTAGTTAAAACTTTATAACTTTTTTTTTAAATAGTAGTTAAATCTTTGTGTTCTAAAGCCTTGTGGTTCAGGGAACCGCCCTTTTGTTTGAAATGCAAATCACTTTAATAATACATTGTATTTTTATGAACCTACAAAGAGCATAGCTACAGCTAGCTGTAAGTGGTCATAGAAATATACTATCCAAAAGTTCAAAAGCTTTGGCTTAAAACCTAGACAGGGTTTTTGGAAACCCCATGTTCAACAGGGAATGATTACGAGCTGATATTAAGTATAATGATGATAAAACCTACACAGCCGTATTCGAATTTAGCGAAGATAAATGTAATTTGGAGCTTCATTTTATAACATTGATCAAATGCGTAGGCGACCTTTGACTTAGGCCTTTAAACTTCATACTATTTTATTATGGCCATAGAAGGCTTTGAGCGATTGCAACTGGCTTGAAGTTAAACAAATTATCTAATGCAAAGATGGCCACTGACGTTTTTAGACCAGATTCTATAAAAGGATGTGAGACTATCGCACTTGTCAAGTAGAAATTTTCATTCCTGGATAATACTGAGTTGTTTTAATTGTGTGTAACCTAAACAAACTAATTAAAGTACCTACAACCTTCTCAGTTAAAAACGGCTGACATCTAAGAAATTCACCGGTTTCCAATACTTTATGTACTTCTTGTCTAGAAACGAGTGTTTGACTACTTAACTTTTCTACGTATTTACTTTTGCCTCATTTAGGTACATATTTTGCTTTATAAACCCAAAAATCGATGGCGTCAAAGCCATAAAAGTTCGAGTTTTATTTGATTATCTTTAGTATCTCTCAATTTCTGCCTTTTTACTATATCTGCATGGCAAAAACTAAATATTTGGGTTAATTTAATAATGCTTTTTCTATTTTCCCTCATCCACGATCTTCTATTCATTAAGCTGGGTCCTTCAATCAATAAATATTAAGATACAGCCGATTTCACGAGTAATCACATGTAGTTTTTATTGCCGCAATTATTGTTAAAAACACCGGTTTGTGTCGAAGACCGAGGTTTGTTTTAATTATTAAGCATTCTCTTATTCATATTTTGACCTAAAGTTCAACTCTGCGATATATTCATAGTTCTGTCGCATAACAGGTGGATAGAATTCTATCTAACCATAATCTGGGAAGAAATAGGTAGATGTGCTCAATTGTTTTCCCATATTTCGGCAAAGATAGTATTAGTTCCCATATTACAAATCTCTTTATTACCCATTTCAGGTATCAGGCCTTGCCTGTATCCATATCTCTAGCCTGACAATCAAAATCACTTAGATTTGGGATGAATGTTATCTGACCTTTGCAATAAAACTTTTTTGAAGGTACCGTAAAATGCCCTAACTTTGCCCACAAGCCCTACTTTGCCTAAGGCATTAACTTAATTTTTACACGCACTGTCACTTTGTAACTGAACCAAAATGTAGCGTTGTCATAGTTTTTAAATCTCCCGATGTACGGAAATCATAGCTAATATAGTTTACTCAAAAAACAACTAGGCAAAGTAGGGCTTGTGGGCCAAGTTAGGGCAGTTTACGGTACTGCCTTTCTGCTATCTGACGATATTTGCTGTTTTCTGGCAACCGAGTTTTCGCATGACAGTCGAGACCGTGACGGAAATTAATGTGGTTGTAACATTGCAATTTGGTTACAATTACAATTTAGTTTCTTCTGGTTTGGTTTGGTTTGGTGGTGGTCGAGATCGATGCTTCATGTGCTCTCCGAGGCATGAATGGTTCATGATGAAAGTCAACTAACCTCAAGAGTTGTAGTAAAATCAGAGACAATTCTTGCTCTACCTTCCAAAAACTCTACTAGCAGCTACGCTCTTTTGACAAGAAAATTTATTTTTTCAAGAGCCAATCTAAATGTCTTATAAGAATTTTGTTTCCTAAGTTTTTTTGCAGATTCAATTATGTTTTCTTTTATTAAACGATGATTTCCATTTTTAAAAATTTCTAATTCCATTTTTAAAATTAAGTTTTCCCGTTTTATTATTATTATTTCCTGACTGTATTTTTCTCTCACATAAATTAACAATGACTTTGTTATTTATAAATCTTCCATAAACTATTCACCAACACTTGCTACTTCAGTAATACGTTTAACTAACCCGTTTATTACAAATTCTCTTTGAAACTGTTCACGTTTCGTATCAAATCAATAATGTACTCCTTTCTGACCCTTCCTTTAATATAATATGTATATCTACTGCTTTAATAGCTATTTTACCTTCCACGCACTGATTATTGTCGGTAATGTACGTTTTCACTTCATTCAAATTATTATCATTGGTTTTTGTATAGCCTTCGACACCTACCTAGTAAAGGGTTTTAGAGCTAAAAATAGTTCTGTCTATTAAAAATTTACTCATTTGTGCGTATTGCCCGATTATTTATTAATTTTTAACGTATGATCAACTTGTCTTTAGACCAAGTTATTTGTAAAATAGATTGGTATCCCTTCATATCCAGTGTTGGGTAATTGTCCGAAAAAACAAACGATGAAAGTTCTTCAAAGTATACCGAAACGAAAAAGTGTGAGAAAAAATTTAGAAAAAATGTGTTTTTTCATGTCATCGGTCATATTATAATAATGTTGTGTCATTACAAGGCTGTTAAGCTTAGATAGATACACCCATGCAAAGTGGTTGGTCTATTCTTTACAAGGAATCAAATCTCCTTCTTTTCGTGTCAATGGCAAGTTTTTTAATGGTTTTTGACTAGAAAGTGGCACACTGTACCTATTCTTTTTTCCGTAGCCTGCATTAGGTCCTCCTTGGAATAAGATGGGCAAGCAATGGCAAGCATAGGTGATATGCTTTGCATGGGAGCTCCGCAATCTAAACCTAGTGTTACTGGCAGCGATGAAGCCAGGCTAGATAATCCTTGTAGCGACCAATTTGTGTCCCTATGCGATTAAGCGACTTCCAAATTGGCCATTGCTACTCTGTAACTCGCCTCCGGAAGGCAAATGCTAAGTTGGTTCTACAAAGTTCAGGTAGGTTTAGGGAGTTTAGTATGCAATACCGTTTTGCTTTCTTTGGACTTTAGTTCTATGGAGGTTGTCAGCCTCAAGAAGCTTTTTCGGCTTTTGAAGCGAACTGGATGTAATTGGCGAACAGTAGTAATAGTCTACTGGTTGTACGATTGCCTTCCGTGCAGGAGGATGTGAGTTCAAACCGGGCCCGCACCTCTGACCTTTAGATTTCATGCGCGGATCAGAATTCTATTATCACTTGCTTTAACAGTGAAGGAAAACATCGTGAGGAGACCTGCATACCTCAGAGTACTTCATAATGTACTCAATGTTAGGGAGTCCGCCAACCCGCACTGTGCCAGCCTGGTGGCCTTCTCGTTATGAGAAGAGGCCCGTGTTCAGACGTGGAAAATTAATGGGCTGTTTATGTTACGTTCTGGAGGTAGTTAATGACTTTGAAGGGGATGCTGAAGGGAATAAAATAGTTTTTCTAGAAATAATATTAATACACTCCAAAATCTGATCACTAACAAAAATCAAAATACAAAGAGCAATAAAAAACACATTACTATTTGATTTTCATTGATAATCTTTCGTAGAGCCACTAAATCAATAGTTTCGTTGAGTATTTGACATCTTATCGCGACTAATGGTCGTCACTTGACGTCTCTATCGACTATTGACATGTCATATAGACATAATAGCTATTTAGATAACACTCGTGTTCGGTGGAGGGTTCTACTGTGTTTTTTATAAGTAAAAAAATGAAGAACAAGATTATGCTGGAGGCCTACACCGCGCCGTCTGTCCGTCCGTACGTATGTCTGTCACAGGGTGGTATCTTTTTAACCCTAATAGTGAGCTAGTTGATATTTTCACAGAATAATTACGTTACATGGCTTCTGTCATGGCGAGTACCAAAAATTATTTCATTTTATTTGGGAAACAAACAGATAATAACAAACAAGTACACAAATAGATAAAACAATATCCAGAAACAGTGTCCTCAGATTATCATACAAATGGAATAACAACGGACACAAATATTTACTATTCATTCTCCTCCTGCCCTTATCCCAATTTATTTGGGGTCGGCGCAGCTTGTATTTTTCTTGCATACATCTCTATCAGCCGTCATCTCCGTGTTCACTCTCTTTTTATCTATATATCATCTTTTACACAATCCAATCTTTTCTTTGATCTACTTCTTTTCTTATAGCCATCCACATTCATCAAGTTTTGATCCACACATGAATTTGAAACGTCAGACTAGTGCGGGCCGGGTTCGAACTCACACACTCATGCATGGAACGCAAGCGCTCAATCGCTAGGCTATATCACAGCTATAACAGAATAGAAACACAAGTTATGTCCAATATAAAAAAAGATATCATCAACAGTGAAATTCCTCTTCAGAAGTCGGTTAAAAAGTGGTCTAGATTTTAATATACTTCTTATTGAATACATTTCGAAATTACAGAAGCATAGTTACACACACTAAACTTGTCTTCAAAATTCATTCTGCAAGTCGGCATTGTAACAAATAAACATCTAACTTCGCCCTGTCAATTCGGCAAGACGTCTTCACAAAAAATTTCCATTATTATAAAATTAATGACCTGCCTAACGAATCGAATTATATTAAAGAATTTAATTGACATACCACAGTAGCTCTTTATTATTAGATAGTGATAGAGATGTTTCAATCGATTTTATTGTAGTGATGCGTTTGCAATCTTGATTCGATTGTTAGTCGAGTTGAGGAATCGATTTATTGTTAGTTTTTGTAAAATAAAAGATGCGATCAAGAAAGCAATGAATAAGTGTTTCATTAAAATATTTATAAATTAAATTAAATCAATAACACGCTCAGAAAACTGATGGGGTTGCCATGCCGCTGTAGTGCGTCAGGGATGTGTTTAGCGGCGCGTGTAGACTACTTCTACACTATGTACACTCAGAAATCTTTTCGGTGAACCACCACCAAGGCTAAAATCGCTTGTACTTAATATTTGATGGCAGCCGTAGGTACACACGGCTACATATATAGCTGTACAATTCCAGTATAAGCTGACCTCGCGTTTCAAAGAAAACCTATACAATGCGAGGTCAGCTTATACTGGAAATGTACAGCTTGATGTGTAGCCATGTGTACGTGTAATGTAGCAGGATTTGTTCAAGGGATTTTGTCGATAAAATGTATCACCGGGAAGGATCGTGACTGTACAATGCACAAGCGTGCAGCATCACTGGTGGCAGTTATGGCCATCTCCAACAGGAACATGATAGCTGACAGAGTATATTGTCCATATAAGTCCACTGCTGTAAGTTACATGTATCAAAATATGTAACTGTTTACCAAGATCTAGGTTTAAGGTAATTGTTACTAACCCTATATGAGACTTAGTTTGAAAAACAAAACGATTCTATTCTATATAAAGAGGCTTCGCTTAGCAGTATTATAGATTTTTGCTGACATGATAATGATGATGATTCGTAAATGCAATTCTGATTTGTTTTTAATAACAAACGCAACGAACGTTTCTTTTCTACCGACAATTTTTTATTAATTTTCAATTAAATGACATTATTGCAGTTTACATGAGCTAATTGACATCAAATCATAAGACGAGAATCACAACACTAATTAATTAATTCACTCGATTACAATTTCCTTTTACACATGATCGACTAAACTAACTCGACTAATATCCCATACCTAGCGTTGCACGGGCGCACAAGCACCCTTGGTAATTACCGCGCTTTCCTTTTAAGGTTAAGAAGACAAAATGGCTTTTATTGACAAATGATTTATTAATGTCGCTGGAGCAAATGTTAACTACTCTTAACGTTGATGGTTTTTCTAAGGGAGCTGGTTAATATGGTGTTGTTTTATGTTTGAATTCACGCGTATTTTGGCATAAATGAGTAAGAGACTTAGGGGTTCACTAGAGAATGGGCAGCAGCGTTTTCTGAGTATTTATTCAACCAACTGGGATCATCAACCCGCCTGCCAAGCGGCGATAATAGCATATTTAGTAGCTTGTGAAGATGCTCGTCCGGGGCAGTACTACCACCGTACCTACTTCTGCCGCCAAACAGTGATGCTTGCATTGCTGTGTTTCAGTGTGAAGGGTATGGGTGCCGGTGAAATTACAATCACATGAGACTTTCCATCTTCATGTCTCAGTTTGGCAAACCGACTTGCGGTACTATTTAGGCAACTGCCTAAGTGATATTGCAGTTGTTACGGGCACAGGTAATCGCTTAACATCAGGTGGGCCCTTAGATCGTTTCGCCATCCTATACTATAAAAAAACCCTTTTGGGGGAGGCATATGTCCAGCAGTGGACGTCTTTCGGCTGAAATGATGTTAATGATGATGAGTAGTAGAACTTGTACTATGGTCTTCTGAAGAAGATTCGCGAATATAGGGATCTTTAACGTCAGATTATACAAAAGATACATTCTTAAAGTACTAATTTGGTAATGTTCAGTATTCGATTGAGCTTCCTTTGTATCAAGCTTCAACCTGATCATTCGATGTGTAGGTTGAAGTCAAATTGGCTCTAGTTACAATGAGTTATAGGTGGCTACTTCAACGCTAAAGAAATAAGTGACACGCTTCTTCAAGGGTCTATCTTGGGTCCAATATTTTACTATATAACCTCTTCAGTATCTATCTTGATCAACTTTTTTTATGAATCCTCATGGACGCACTCCGCCGGGAAAGACGGAGCCAGTGTTTGATTCTTATATGACGACCTGATGAAGGTCGCGGGACGTTGTGGCAATGCTTGGAGGCCTGTTTGATGATGTTTGATTTTTACCGACTAAAACTACCACGGCGTTCACGTGGGATGCGCTCTGCATTTTCCTCCCACCCCCTGTAGATCTTGGCTTGCCACTATTAAGCGAGCACTTTCCCTGTGCTACCTCAACCTCAGCCGCACCCCCTCCTGACTGGCACTGCGCGCCACCGTCGCGGGCCTTGACTGGTCAGGCTGCTCTAAGTCCGCTGCCCGCAGGCCCATTCCTATGGCTCCTATAGCGTAGTCGCCTCTAGCTTCCTTTCTGCCGCCTCCTTTGCGAGCATCACATCATCGCAGAAGGAGACGACGCGACGCCTTCCCAAGCGGTCTCGCTGCACTGATAAGGTGACGACGCTGTCAGGTCAAAGCTGGACACTCCACCAGTGTGTGCAAGCCATATCCTCAAGGCAGCTCCCGCAGTGAAAGTCGGATGTCGGCTCACAACCTATTCGACACAGATACTTCCCGAAGCAGCCTCGCCCTACAAGTCTGCTTCGGCAGATTGTTGTAACTTACTCGGGTCCTACTTGAAAAACTTTTGAAAAAAATTGCGTGAATGCAAAGGTATTTGCATTTGTGCCGATGTAAACATTTTAAGTACTTTTAAAATACAATCCAACATTGCTGATTTAGTTAAAGATTATGAAAAATTGATAAAATACTTACAAAAAACAATTCATGAAACTTTGGAATCGAATTGTTTGTCATTATTATATTGACCTCTAAACATTACGTAGATATTACAAGTAGGAAATAATATTATATTCATAACTGTGACCAATTCAATGGCAGACTCGAATTCAATTTTATAAATTACGATTGTTTTGACGGACAAGTAATAAAAATATGATGCCATCTTTGATATTAATCAAAAATGAATGGACTGTTTTTTATATACCTATCTTGATTTTATTATAAAATACAGCTTAAATAGCTTAAGTGATATGATTTTTTTTACAAATCATTAGCGGAAGACGACAGATATCTTCTTTCTCATCAGACTGCCTCGTTGGTCTAGTGATTGCAAGGTTGCAAGTACGACTGCTGAGGGTTTAATTCCCGGGTCGGGCAAAGTTTTATTGCGTAGTTTCATTCAAAATTTTCGGTATCAGCACGGAGTCTGGATTTGTGCTCGGTTAAATACAATAAGCTCGCCCCCTATTCATCAACTTAACCTATCGCAGTCTACTGCTGGACATAGGCCTCTCACGTCGCTCTCTCTCTAGGTGCCCTACGCTGCGTTTGTCGGTCTCCACTCAAGGACTCGTCTGCTCCAACGGCCATCGGTCCTTCGACAGACATGACCAACCCACTGCCACTTCAGCTTCGTGATCGTATAAGCTAACCCCTATTACATGGGTATAAGCCCCATAACTGGCGTGTGTAATGTGGGTGTTTATTATACACTCCTGTATACTCTTCCGAGGAAATACAGGCGTGATGTTATGTTATGTTATGACAGATATTTCTTAGGTACTTCTTCTTAGGGCTAGTTTTTCAATAGTCTGATAACTTTTAACTGAGGAATAAATGTGACGTTTTGACAGATTTTCTATACTACAACTTTACTGTAAGTAATACCCGGTTAAAAAACAAATGCTAAAATTATTTCACTTGCATAATCACTTCATGCCCACTTTCTTCCCTGCTTACGACAAAACGCAATCAGAATAAAGAAAAATAAATGACTGCTGTGTCTTGCGCATTCGTTATCTCACGCGAATCGAAATACAACTCACGCCATCTAGTGGCAGTTACTCGGAAAACGCTGATGACTATCAACAGTTTCTTTTGTTAGACCTGATGGAAGTGATAGCCTGGTTAGGTGGTCTGGTGAAAAATTAAGGGCTGAGTGGTGATTTCAATCTGCAATTGTGTCTTTGAAGAAATTGAAAGGAATGTGGTGTTTTCTGGAGTGGGTTTTTCATTAGGGTGTGTTAGCTATTGGCCATAGTTAGATCGACAGAAATAGATAGAATGGTTGTAATCACAATTTTACTTGCGATTCATGCGTTGCAACTTTTCGAACAAACTACGCCTCCCATATTGAAGTCTTTAATTTTTTTAAATTAACTCTAATTAAATTTACTTTGCAGTTAGAAATAGCACAATAAGGCATTTTTGCGGGTTTTTGTTACAGTATTTGTAAATACAGTACGCAGTACAGTTGGCTTGTTGCACTGCACTATGGTGCAGCTTGGCCATTCTATTTATTTCTGTGGTTAGATTTGTTTGACTTTATAAAAGTATGTTACTTTATTGTTAAATTTTTCGAGGTGTACCTAATTGAAATAACTGAAAACCCCTTACGACCCCTCGTTGTACATGAGTACAAGAAATAAATAATAAATAATAATTTTATTTCTCTCTTCACAAAGGGTGGCTTAATATGTATGAATAACTTAGATTTACGTGAACAAATAGGCGCGTATAAGCTCCTTTGTGAGAGACTGGAGTCCGTACTAGGGAAACCCTGTGAAAAAAAAAAAAAAAAAAAATTGTAAATGATGACATTATGAACAACTTTTTATTATGGCACCTTAGAATAATTAGGTCAGAACTGCAGTAGTCTTACATACGAAGAGGGCTTAAAGGCTACGTTCAGTACATTTTACACGCGCCTGCGTATGTGTCAGCGCTTGCAGGCATACATCGATGGTTTTTAACCGACTTCAAAAAAAGCTAGTTTTTGTGCTTCAACTTTGCGCGAAACTTTGAATGAAACTACCACTCTATGTCTTATTCTCTAAGTCATCATCATCATCATCATCACTTCAGCCGAAAGACGTCCACTGCTGGACATAGGCCTCCCCCAAGCATCGCCACAACGACCGGTCCTGTGCTTTCCGCATCCAGCGGATTCCCGCGACCTTCACCAGGTCGTCGGTCCACCTTGTGGGGGGCCTACCCACGCTGCGCCTTCCAGTACGCGGTCGCCACTCCAGAACTTTACTGCCCCATCGGCCATCCGTTCTGCGAGCAATGTGCCCCGCCCACTGCCACTTAAGTTTGGCAATTCTTCGGGATATGTCGGTTACTTTCGTTCTCCTGCGAATCTCCTCATTTCTGATTCGATCACACAAGGACACTCCGAGCATAGCCCTCTCCATTGCCCTTTGAGTGACTTTGAGCCTTCTTATCAGGTTCATTGTGAGCGACCAGGTTTCAGTTCCGTAAGTAATTACTGGCAACACACACTGATCAAAGACTTTCGTCTTGAGACACGTCCTTAAATTATCATCATCATCATCATTGGAGCCTGTTTCTTATCCAGTCTTGGATGTAGGCCTCTTCCCTCCTTTTCCATTCCTGGCGGTCTTGTGCCCGACTCATCCAGTCATGCCCTCCGTGCCACCTAATGTCGTCGACCCATCGCTGCGGTGGTCGGCCTCGTCCTCAAGTATTGGCCTTGGGTCTCCACTCTAAAAATGTTCACGTCCAGTTGTTGGTATCTTTTCTTGCAATGTGTCCTGCCCATGCCCATTGCCCACTTCTTCGCTGCTATAGAAGCCATCACGTCACGTACTAATTGAACAAAAACATCATCATCATCATTACAGCCGAAAGACGTCCACTGCTGGACATAGGCCTCCCCCAAGCAGTTTGGGGGGATATGCCATAATCGCCACGCTTGGCAGGCGGGTTGGCAATCGCAGTTGGTTGGTTAAATACTCAGAGAACGCTGCTGCCCATCCTCTGGTGAATCACTTAGTCGCCTTTTACGACACCCATGAGAAGATATAGGGTAGTGCAATTCTTTACGTCCGGCACTACACGGAACAAACAAAACATGTACACCACTAATGTATCGAATTCAATTAAAGATAAATAGCATTTCGCATCACTAATAAGTTTGGTATTGGTATTAGTGACATTTTGATTGCAGGTGACAGTTTTACATTTTTAGTACCATAGTACCAATCTACGCTGTCTTGACATTGACATATAAAATATAATCCCTAGTAACATTGTAGTTTCTTTAAAAAAAATGTTTAAATGTTAAGCTGTGGCTCTAATGCTAACTGTCATGTCTTAGTCATAATACCATGCTTGTAAAAGTGTAATGTCCACTAACTATTAACTCTGTAAATTATAGTTCGCTGTAGTTGTAGATACAAAATATGCGAAAAACGGCCACTTTTGGCACTTTTGTATCTACAACTACAGTGAACTATAATTTACCAAGTTAACAGTTTCTAATTAAACTACAGTACTTGTACTTCAGTCGTTAAAAGAGGATTTTCGAATAAATGATGTATTCAGCGACTAATATTTTTTTTACTGATGGGGGCGCAACTTGGCTACTACGTTCCACTTAAACGGTTGTAAGGGACATTGCCATTTCACTTAGAAAACGTATTGATAATTGTAAACTCCGTTTTTTCACTCTTGTCTTATTTAGTAAACAATCTTGGCATGTCTTTTTAATGCAATTCTTCAATAATAATTATTAAAATACATTATGTTAACAATTACGTACTGGAAGGCGCAGCGTCAGTGGGTAGGCCTCCCACAAGGTGCACCGACGACATGGTGAAGGTTGCGAAAATCCGCTGGATGCGGAAAGCGCAGGAACGGTTGTTGTGACGATGCTTGGGGGAGGCCTTTGTCTAGCAGTGGATGTCTGTCGGCTAAAATGATGATGATGATAATTTAAGGTTGTAAGTAATTAGCATATTAGTCCACTTGCTGGACATAGGCCTCTTCCAAGATGCACCGCAACACTCGGTCCTCTACCTTGTGTATCCAGTCCCCCTCAGCTATCTTCTTCAAGTCGTTGGTCCACCTGGCTGGTTGCCCGCCCTTCGCTGCGTTTGGCGATTCGCGGTCTATACTGAAGAACTCGTCTTCTCCAACAGCTATCAGTCCTTCATGACAGACACCAGCCCACTGCCACTTCAGCTTACTGATCTTACAAACTATATCATCCATCTTACGGAGGGCCTATAGGTACTTCATTTATTATTCAGAGTCGTTGTATAAAATATCTATCAGTTTGAGACTACCAGGCATAAAAATAGGGTAAATTCCAAAGACTTTGTATATACTTATTGGTAATTTTTACTTACTTTATGGTAAATTCTAACATTAAATGACACTTGACATTATTTAGTAGTTGTCACAGCCGTGTATCAGGAATTAGCATTGAGATAGGGTGCTATAGCATGCTGGAATCGTAACAGTAATACCAACTATTGAATAATTATCATTTTTTACGAGTACGTAAGTACCTACATCTTTTATTGTGGATAATTTTCCAGTCTTTATTTCGAGCCATAGAAATCTAAATAATACAAAGTAATAGAAGTGATAACGGCGTGTGAACTTGTCGCCGCATGTAGGTGTCTCGTAGGACACTAGTGCGTGAACCGTTTACTCGATCATCAGTGCTGTTTTGGACGCAGAGTCACTAAAATTGTATTTTGCAGCATATCTAACAGCGGTTTTTAGGGTTCCGTAGTCCTACAAGGAACCCTTATAGTTTTGTCATGTTCGTCCGTCTGTCCGTCTGTCCTAATCCTTTACAGCTTAATAACTTCTTCAGTTATAAACATAAGTAAATGAAATTTTGTTAAAAAATAGTCTAGATATAGATCTCAATTTTAAAAGAATAAAAAAATCGTGATTACGTATTTTAGGGGTGGTACCCGTACATGTGAAATGGGGGCGAAACATTTTTTTTCGCTGCACCCCCTCTTGTGGGATATCATTGAATAGGTCTACTAAAATGAAGGTAATGTTTCATACATAACTTTTTTATTAGGTGTACCATCTGCGAAATACAGCCCGCCAAAGTGGCTTGCAATGTGTCCCCCCCTGCCATTTCTAAGCTATGCAATGTAGAAACTTTTAATCTTCGACATTGATAGACCTTTATGAAAACTCACTTTTAAAATTATTTCGAGTATAAAGTGATTATAAATTTTTGAGTTATAGTGAGAAAACTGCAAAATACTTAAGACGTCCTAGTTCATAGGTCATTGACCTTAGAGAAAAATTATCATAGCAAATAATACTCCTTTAGTTACTACCTATATACAAAAATCTTAAAAAGTAACTTTATGTTATATTGATATGACACACTTGAATTTAGCTTCTCAAATTCAGCGCTAGGTGGCGCTGGTTGCAAAAAATAAAATAGCATTGATTAATATTCGATTTGATTCGTTTGTAATTAGGAACCCTATAATACTGAGCATGGCCCGACATGCTCTTGGCTGGTTTTATTTTTTGGTAAATTTATTTAGCTTTGATTGCTAGAAACATGTTGGGTGTAATTGCGTATTTATGTGTTGGTAGCGGTCATGTAGCGGTGAACTGGCGGCACGCGTGCCGGGATTAAAATACAGTAGACAACATTTCTATTCATTTGACGACGTCTGTGGTCTAGTGGTTTGAGGGTCGGACTGCTGATCACGAGGTCGTCGGTTCGATTCCCACAAGACACAAATATTTGTGTGATGAACATAAGTGTTTGTGTTGGTCTGGGTGTTTCTTATGTATTATAAGTATATATTTACAAAAAAAAATGTATATAATGATTATATCCATTGTCTAGTACCCATAGTACAAGCTCTGCTTAGTTTGGGACTAGATGGTGCTGTGTAAAAATGTCCCTTTTTTTTATATATATTATTGTTAACGGCGAAACTCTACCTCGTAGATCTTGAAATCCACGCGCTTGTTTCTTAAGGCGCATGTAGCATCCAAGTGGTATTTATGCAGCATTTCTGGGCCATGAAAATCCTCTCCCTCTCACTAGTAGTAGCAGAGCTCCTTTGTGAAAGAGCTCGTCCGGGGAAGAACTACCACCGTGCCTACTTCTCCGCCAAATAGTGATGCTTGCATTGCTGTGTTTCGGTCTGAAGGGTACGGGTGCCGGTGAAATTACAATCACATGAGACTTTCCATCTTCATGTCTCAGTTTGGGGAACCGATTTGGGGTACCATTTAGGCAACAGCCTAGGTGGTATTGAAGTTGTCATGGGCAAAGGTAACGCTTAACATCAGGTGGGCCTTTAGCTCGTTTCGCCATCCTATGCTATATAAAAAAAAAAACAAAAAAACTACAATTACCCCAAAATATGACTCCTAACCTTAATAATGACGCGACTAAGCTGTCATAAGCTAGGTATTAGTAGTATATTATTGCATTGCTTACTTTGTGTAATAGATTATACAGAACATAAGCTGATTTGTTCAGTTTCATACAAACGTCATCAGCATGAGGTTTCCAAGTCAGATTGTTGTCAATTAGGATGCCTAGAAATTTCGCAGTGTTAGTTCTGTCCACGTTTTGACCATTATAGCCACAGATAGCTAACAATTATGTTATCAGGGCGTATCCTTTGGTAGAAGTGCATTATTTTTGTTTATAATAATAGTTACTTTAATATGCCTCCTTACAAATAAAGACATTAAAATCGATTAAGATAAAACCTATTTGAGAGATATAGTGTAAATGATAGTTTTTAAATCGACACTTGAGTATCAATGATTTTCAATTCTATTGTTTTACTCTTGTAATCTTGTCAGTTTAATTTATTGTTACAATTATATTTTACAGCTTTGAGAATTGTCTTATAATCTTCCTTCTTATCTGTGTCAGCACGAGCTGAAAGAGACAATAGGGAAAAGATTTAGTTAATAAGCAAGGTTGGTTGGTTAGTTAGTTGGGTTGTATAGTTGATTGATTGATTGGAGGTTGAAAGAAAGAAAGAAAGATATAATCATTTATTTGCGTAGAATACAGGTGGTAACTTATATAAAATTGGTGGTTTAAGAACAGTGCTATATTCTGCTTGTATTAAGCATTCAAATATCAGATTAAAACCAGAATTGATGAACCCAATTGAACTACAGTATTATGACATTACCTACATTATCATTATTGATATACTCAGGGTGCGCCGGCGTCGACCAAGACAATAAGACATCTGGCTGGTATGTGGTAGAAGGTACACCTAACCGCCTGCTTACCGCTCGTTCGTTTCAGTAGGTACCTACTACCTACGATAGATTTCTCTCTTCCAAGCCCTCCCTACACCACATATTTGCAGAAGACGTGACGTCACGTTTAATAGTTGTGGTCGATCGACTTAGTACTTAAGTACTCTAAGGTTTATTTTAATGTTAGATATGAAGACAGCTTGATCGATGTCACTTCCAATTTTGTTTCTAAACGAATCCTATTTGCAAACTTGAGTAATAGTAGAGCTCCTTTGTGAAAGAGTTCGTCCGGGGAAGTACTACCACCGTACCTACTTCTCTGCCAAATAATGATGCTTGAATTGCTGTGTTTCGGTCTGAAGGGTACGGGTGCCGGTGAAATTACAATCACATGAGACTTTCCATCTTCATGTCTCAGTTTGGCGAACCGACTTGCGGTACGATTTAGGCAACAGCCTAGGTAGTATTGCAGTTGTTATGGGCAACGGTAACCGCTTAACCCGGCGGGCCTTGAGCTCGTAAAATAAACAAAAAGTACCTAATAATAATATAATGATATGGCTGGGGGGGACTGGATGCGGAAGGCAGAGGACCGAGCGTTGTGGCGCAACTTAGGAGAGGCCTATGTCCAGCAGCGGACTGCGATAGGCTGAGTTGATTGATGACCTAATAATAATGAAACAGATTAGTTTAAATTTTTTCATCTTACATCACCTCCAACCCTCACTTTCTAACACAAAAAGTGTCATAAAATGTTAATCAGCCCATTTTTTGTCCCCATGACGTCTATAGATTAATAACAATGACTATTATTCGCGCCCTTTCTATTGTGGCCGCCATTACGGTAGCCTGTCAATGAGGTTAAGACTCAAAATGGCGGCGGCGCGGTGACACGCGACCGTGTTTACTGATTTACCGCGCAAAATTAACATTATAATATTTATTGCTGAGGTTTGGTTATTATTGTTACGACGGAGGGTTAAGCAGAGTGGACTGAAATACTTTAACCTCGATTTTCCTGGACTTAGAGACGTTTTCAGCAAGCTGAAATGCATTTTCAGTCCGTATCAGAGGAGGCTCTATCACATACCAAAGAATCGAAATTTTGAGTAAGTTGCCGTTGTTTTCAGGCGCCTGAAACATGTTTTCAGGCCGTTTCAGGAGCCAACAAATCCGATGCTGACATTTCCTGAAAACCAGTTTTCAGGCGTTTTCAGGACCCCTTATGGGCATTTGACACCCACATGTAAAATTGTTGAAGAGTGAGCGAGATAGAGCTAAATATCAGACAAGGATAGACGGAGAACCTTCTGGAAGAGAGTGAGCAGGATAGAGCTAATATAAGACAAGGATAGACGAGATTCGACAAGCTTCGAGAACATTCCATTCTAGAAGTGAGTGAGTGAGATAGAGGATAGATGAGGTTCGACGAGGTTCGAGAAATTTCTATTTCGAGAATGTGCAAATGAGAAAGAGTTATCTTATGACAAGGATAGATGACGTTCGAGGACTTTCCAGTACCACGACTCGCGGCCTATATAAACGGCGCAGCTGAGCGCCAGGAGTTCAGTTGGAGTTCAGTTTGGATCAAGCGATACAAGCGATAACATCGAAGCGATATTCGGAGCGATTTAACTAGTAACTTTGTGTGTTAATAAGCGATTCAGTGTAATTGTTCAGTAATAAAGTGTTCTCTACGCATTTAATCGGCTTTCTATCCATATACGAACCCTCAGCTCGTAACATTTGGTGTCAGAAAGCGGGATAGAAAATGCCGATTACGCCAAGAGAGGAGGAACCGACTGGTAATGAAACGCCGAGTCGGATGCAGACGAGACAGTTAACGGCAAGACAGACAGCTCAGGACGCATCAAGAACTATGAGTCAGGAGGAGGTCGTCCAACAGGGACCTCAGCCTCAAGGTGGGAATAACGATATTACCAGCTTATTCAATTTGATGCAGCAAATGGCAAGAATGCAGGAAGAGCAATTACGAGAAACACGCGAACTAGTTACAAGGCAGAAAGAGCAAGTACGCGAAACACGCGAACTAGTTACAAGGCAGAAAGAGAAAGTACGCGAAACACGCGAACAAGCCACAAGGCAGGAAGAGCAAGTACGCAGACAGGAAGAGCAAGCCGCAAGGCAAGAAGAGCGGTTCTGTAGAATGGAGAAGATATTTGAGCGAGGAGCAATATTGGAGGAACTCTATCTTTCTTTTAAAAATAAACAAGATGAGGTAGAGATTAAGGTTGATCAAGCTGTCGTTAGTGAAGCAGACATATCCGAACAAGATGATGCCAATAAGAGCCAGGAATCGGACGATGACGAATATGAAGCAAATGATGGTGAAGATGAAGTTAACATGTGTCAAGAAACTGAAGATGACTCAGAAGATACAGATGGCACGTTCAACCCGAGCGGGTCGGAGGAGGACGATAGCAACTTCTACCCGGAGGTGGGCAAGGGAGTGGTGGGCGCCACACAGCGCCGCAAGTCGCTGAGCCGCTGCCGCTCCGATGGCGAGCCCGCCAAGCGCGACCGCAAGGTCAAGGGCAAGAAGGGATGGCCAAGTAACCTGAGTCACGGTCGAAAAGCAGAGTCAAACAGCGAAGAAGAAAGTAAAAAGTCGGAGAATGAGAGCGAGAACGAGTCCGGAAGCGATACAAAGGTGTCCGAGCAGGAGCTCAAGTCGAAGCGTGGGCGGACAGCGGCAGCAGCACCGGCACTCGTGGCAAGAGGCCGCAAGGGTGCGCTGGCTAAGAATGTCAACGCTAAGGCCACGCCCGTCAAGCGGAAAGCACTCACACCACCTGCACAGAAGAAGGCACCCGCTGCCAAAGACGCGGGGCCACCAGCGAAGAAGAACAAGAAGGCTTCCTCAGACAAGAAGTACGGCGAGGGCAGCGTGAAACTCAAGGAAGAAGGTAGCGCCGAGGAGTCCAACACGCCCGTCGACGAGAAGACCAAGTGGCCGTCCACTGACGAAGAGATCAAGACGTATGACCCTGGAGGGTGCAAACCTAATTGGGATGGGCCGTCACGAAGATCAACGACGTCGCTTACCGAATTTGAAAGGACGGACGTAATCAACCGAAGATTGTACACATTGATCGACTGGCCCGGTACTATGGAGACAATGATGCTCGGGACGAGCATGTCTTAGGAGGGGGTAGTGTTACGACGGAGGGTTAAGCAGAGTGGACTGAAATACTTTAACCTCGATTTTCCTGGACTTAGAGACGTTTTCAGCAAGCTGAAATGCATTTTCAGTCCGTATCAGAGGAGGCTCTATCACATACCAAAGAATCGAAATTTTGAGTAAGTTGCCGTTGTTTTCAGGCGCCTGAAACATGTTTTCAGGCCGTTTCAGGAGCCAACAAATCCGATGCTGACATTTCCTGAAAACCCATTTTCAGGCGTTTTCAGGACCCCTTATGGGCATTTGACACCCACATGTAAAATTGTTGAAGAGTGAGCGAGATAGAGCTAAATATCAGACAAGGATAGACGGAGAACCTTCTGGAAGAGAGTGAGCAGGATAGAGCTAATATAAGACAAGGATAGACGAGATTCGACAAGCTTCGAGAACATTCCATTCTAGAAGTGAGTGAGTGAGATAGAGGATAGATGAGGTTCGACGAGGTTCGAGAAATTTCTATTTCGAGAATGTGCAAATGAGAAAGAGTTATCTTATGACAAGGATAGATGACGTTCGAGGACTTTCCAGTACCACGACTCGCGGCCTATATAAACGGCGCAGCTGAGCGCCAGGAGTTCAGTTGGAGTTCAGTTTGGATCAAGCGATACAAGCGATAACATCGAAGCGATATTCGGAGCGATTTAACTAGTAACTTTGTGTGTTAATAAGCGATTCAGTGTAATTGTTCAGTAATAAAGTGTTCTCTACGCATTTAATCGGCTTTCTATCCATATACGAACCCTCAGCTCGTAACATTATGTAATTCTTATTGGTGGTATATTAGGATTATGAATAATTTAATTCTTGCTGTTTTTTTGTAGAGAGCTTCTTGTTTAGGTACCTATGTAATAATTTAAGATTTAATAATAATAATAAGTTTATTTACGTAATTAATCTTAGCCTAAGATACATTGTACATCAGAACATTGTTACTTTGACAGTTGTGGTAAGACTATTATTCACAATTTCATATGAGATCCCTGCCCTTCAAACTAGGAAAAGAACCTGTGTCTTGAAGGAAAGTGTTCTTTGGTGGATAAACACATTTAATAATTTATTATTTATTTATTTATTATTTTAAAGAAATTCTAACGTTTTAGGTGTAATCACTGAAAATTTAAATCCTGTATGTCCAAAGCCAATCCATTGTACTGCCTAAATAGGTCTCTTAACTTAGTTTAGATACCCATTCCTTCCAAATTTTACTTAATTGGTTCTTTTACAGAAATATTAGTATCCAATATACTCTTACTGTATTTTTATTTAAACCATTTAACTCACTGGGTCTCCATATTACTTGTTTTTCATGTAAGTATCTTTTACAAGCACTTTTTTTTTTCAATAACTTAAATTAATCCTTCAGATGTCTGTAAAACAACTTTATCTATAAGTCAATCCATTGTTGATCAATCAGTATGCAGATATATGCATAGTGCGACACAGGGAAATTATCAGACTTGGTCAGCTATGTTTAAATTATGTCTAGATTTATGATAGCAGACCTTGCCATCCGGGATGCCTCTAAGTTGGTAAGCATAACTTGTTTAGCTGGTATCCTTTCTAATCAATCTTGATGTTATTCTGAGGTTGATGAAATTAGAAGCGTTGGCATAAATTGGAGATCTTAGTTCTTTCTACAAATTATTGTTATTGCGGGGTTGGCAGAGATTCGTCTACAAAAAACTGGATCGTATAAAAGCATGTGCATATTAAGAGCCCTATTACATTTTTCTGACCAAAATAGCAACGAGAAGAGGATTTTTGGTGTTCTAATTCCATTCCATAGAAGATCTATAGAAATTTACATTATTGACTTAGATACTTAGCCCGATACCACACCTCGGCCACTCAATACAATATAAATGCTACCACCACCTACATACACAAGATTACGTCTGTAAACGAACGCACACACACTTGTAGGTTAGCGATACTCGCCGCTCGTAATGCCGACTGGGTTCCAAGCGCTTCTCAGTAGATCTCAGAGATGGCGTGCTTGTACAGTGACTGGCGATTGATTGGCGATTGACATCCATTGCGATATTGCAGTCCAATTGCCGTCAGAGAGCGGGCGCGTGCGGGGCGCGGGCGAGGAATCTTAATCTGGCGGGGGGCGGTGAGTGGCCGTTCTGTACGTTAGTACTATTAGATATTCTGTGCCAATACTGAACCCAGATCGTGTAATACTGAGCCCACATCGCG
This sequence comes from Asteroscopus sphinx, assembly GCA_949699075.1. Taxonomy (NCBI): domain Eukaryota; kingdom Metazoa; phylum Arthropoda; class Insecta; order Lepidoptera; family Noctuidae; genus Asteroscopus; species Asteroscopus sphinx. The sequence continues at coordinate 7,330,234 of OX453029.1, forward strand.
AGCGCTAGGAAATATACGTGGGACACTCAGAAAGTTTTGCGAAACTAAAAAAAATTGTTCTATACGTACATATATTTTTATCAAATCTTTTCAAAGTACTTTCCACCAGCCTCTATACAAAGATTCATGCGCCTAAACCAGTTTTCAAAACACTTTTTCCAGTCCGCCGCAGACACCTCGTTTACAGCCTGCTCGAACGCAGCCAGCGCATCTTCCGGCGACGAAAATTGTATCCCTTTGAGCTGATTTTTTATTTTTGGGAATAAAAAGAAGTCACACGGTGCTAGATCAGGGCTGTAAGGAGGGTGACCCAGGAGTTTGACTGGCGTGCTGTCCAGGAAGTCCCTCGTTTTGAGTGCGGTGTGCGCAGGTGCATTGTCGTGGTGGAGCAGTAGCCCGCGGAGCCCTGTGTTTGGTCGCTTGTTGCTTATAACAGAGAAAACTTCTGGCAAACATTTGGTAGTATACCATTCGGCATTAATGCTTCTTTGATCCCGTAAGGGAATTGATACCAAGTGGCCAGTCAAATTAAAAAAGCTAGCGATCAAAATCTTACCCCCGCTTCTAGATCGCTTCACTTTGGTAGGCGTTGGCTCATTTTGAAACACCCAAACAGTCGACTGGCGCTTGGTTTCTGGGTCGTATTGATAAATCCAGGACTCATCACCTGTAACGATGTCGTAAACACGCCGAGACGAGCCTGCTTCAAATTTGTTAAGCATATCACGGCACCATTCCACCCGGGCCTGCTTCTGAGCATCGGTGAGGTTGTGCGGCACCCAGCGTGATACTATCCTCCTCACGCGAAGATGGCTGTGTAGAATCTCGTGAACGCTTCCCGATCCAATCTTCAATATGTGTTGAATCTCCTGATATGTAATTCGCCTATTGTCTTGGATTACATTTTTCACTGCTAGCACGTTTTCTTCGGTAACAGCCGTCAAAGGGCGACCGCTTCTTTCGTCATCCCCCAAAGTTGGTCGACCGCGCTTGAATTCGTTATACCAACGATACACGGTTGCCTTGGAAGGGCCTTCATCCATGAATGCCATTTGAAGTCTATCGTACGATTCATCCGGTTTCAGGCGACACTTGAAATCGTATAAAATCATAGCTCTAAAATGTTCCCGGCGCAGATCCATATTTCAGTGAGACACAATACTTTGAATTAACTCGCAAAAAATGTGGAGGGAAATTTTGAAATTGGAACTTACTTATTTTTACTTATAAATAATCATATTTTCGAAAAACATTATAACTGGCCAGTCTCCCATATATAAAAACTTTTTTTCGCAATACTTTCTGAGGGGCCTGGTAATAGATTTTTTATTTAAAGTTTACGATTGGCATTGTGAACACAGACAGAGTAAAAAGTGGAATGTGTCTGTAATGCTGACAAAAGAGCCCAAATTGTCAGTCAGTTTAATGTTAATTTAAGTAATATAGGTGGTTTCCATAGCATTCTAGCTGAACCAAATTCTGATGCAGCTAGAATGTTATTCTCATTTAAAATTTAAAAAATTAAGTTGTCTACCTCTAGTTAGTGTAGATTAATTTAGAATAAGGTACAATGGGATTGAAATCGTAATTTCTTATATACAAAAATCAATAAATAAATAAACTTTTATTTCATTGTAGTAAAAACATTACACATTTCTACAGAATAAATAAATAAAGAATATAAAAAAACCGGCCAGGTGCGAGTCGGACTCGCGCAGTAAGAGTTCCGTACCTCTCAACGACCTGATACCCCATAAAAACTGATTTAATTTACGAGTGTTTATCAAAAGACATCAACGTACAGTGCGCGAAATAGGAAATTTTGCATGTCTTTCTTACGCAGGTACCACCACATATGTCTATGTTTGTCTTATTTTTAGTATTTGTTGCTAAACTACATAATATGCACTATAATCTGACCATGTTTGACGCTGGAATATATTACCGTTTTAAAGATAGAGCAGGAACAAAACCGTTGCAAAAAATGCATGTTTTTTGAGGTTTCTTGTATGGGGACCCCCTTTGGTTTTAGACTTTTTTTTGTTTTTAGTATTTGTCGTGATACACGTCATAGCAACACAATTTCTGAGAAAATTTCAACCGGTTACCTATTACCGTTCAAAATATACAGCCCTGTGACAGACAGACGGACGGACGGACGGACAGCGTAGCAAGAGTAATAGGGTCCCATTTGGCACCCTTCGGGTACGGAACCCTAAAAAGAAAAAAATCAGACGAAGTGCTGCGAACAATCTAGTGAAGTAAAAAAAAAAACTATGCTCCTTCGTGTAAAAACCAGCACTCCACGCACACACCTGCACCTCAAACCGTGCTCACCCCTCTCAGTACACATGTCGCGGTATCGTCCAGTAAGCATCATGAAAGCAAATATCCTTCAGGTGCATGGTTTGTGCGTGAACGCTGGTTGTACACGAAGGAGCATAGATTTTTTTGGCTTCACTATGATTGTTCGCAGCACTTCGTCTACTTATATTTGTTACTATGTCTGTGTTCACAATGCCAAGTTGATTTTAATGCCAAACGTCACAGAATTCTGGCACTTTTTGACGAACACCCATTCGTGATAGGTTATACAAGTTTTAAAAGAAAAATCTTAAGAAACAACAAACACTTAACTCTCGTGTTTCATTCGGCTTTGAGTGACTTGCCTTGAACTGATTACTGTGACCATTAATGGCCGTTACACGTCACACTCTTAAAATATTGTATACCATTTACATATATTTGTGATCCAGCAGAATACCAGCGTTAGGTTTAATAACCTGGCAATATCTGGACACCCATTTGTCACAATTTTGAGACACACGTGGCGCATGACTATCAATTACTTTTTCCTCGCTTTGTTACTTTTTACCCGACTGCGCCAGAAGGAGGGTTATGTTTTTCGAGTGTATGTATGTATGTATGTATGTATGTATGTATGTATATTTCTTTGGCACGCTCTGTAGCCTAAACGGCTTGATGGATTTGAGATTGAGAGGTGTCGTTAGATTCGTCTTAATTCTGAGAGTGACACTGGGTATATCAAAATTTAAAAAATTAAAATGGCCGCTTTTTGGCGCCATATTACCTCATCAAAAATTTTTTTTTTCCGTCGAAGACTATCGAGTGGGGTATCAAAATAAAGGGTTTTATAAATGCTTTACAAAAATATGTACAACTTATATGTTTAAATGTAATTTGGAATGAAAAATGCTAAAAAACAACAAAATATTCAACGTTAAAAATGAAATTGACTTTTCAAAAAAAACATTAATAGTATGATAAATAAAACATGACAAAACTAAAAAAAAAAAAAAAAATTTTTTATTAACAAAAACAAAAAACCCGACTGCGTGTAAAAATAACAGAAAAGATTTAAACAAGACTTATCAACACGCAGGCGGAGGCTACCTATGAACTGTTATGTAATTCATGACCAAAAACATACGTAGCCTCCGACTGCGTGTTGATAAGTCTTGTTTAAATCTTTTCTGTTATTTTTACACGCAGTCGGGTTTTTTGTTTTTGTTAATTCACTAAATCTATTTCTTGTTCATGTATATGTATATCCTTTCTTTTGGATGTGTCTCAGTTGTGTCAAATAAATATTATACTTTCTTTATTTCTTTGATTAATAAAGAGGACTTTGAATAGGAAATTATTCAAAAGATCAATTAGTCTTATGACAAGTAGTCAGAGAGGCATTCCAGCAACAGCAACTGTTTGAATAGCACCCGAGCGAATCGCAACATACGTAAGTACGTATTCCACGAACAGCTACTATCAATATTTTTGACGGTTGCTCTTCGTGGAACAATAAATTTATTAAATTTTAATCCATGAACAGCAACTACTTTAAGTAGCTTCTAGTGATGTGGTGTATTTAATTCTTAAGGTCGTTATCAAATAAAATATATCGATAAAAATCACCAGTATGTTTATTTTTAATATAAATTACATGAAAATATATAAATATTAATAAATAATCACACTAATATTATAAATGTAAAAGTCTATGAGTGTGTATGTATGTTTGTTACATCTTTACGCTGTAACGGCTGAATAGACTTGGATGAAATTTGGCACACAGATAAACCATAAGCTGGATTAACATAAAGGCTACTTTTCCCCCCAAAAGATAGACAGTTCCCGAAGGATGTGCGATAAACGACAAAGAAATTATTTTACGACAACCACTCAACTTAATATGTACCAGGGCGACATATTCAAGCAGTAGCTGTTCCTGGAATGCCTCTATCAGAAGCCCGAAAGTCTAACAACTGGTCTAACCTTATAATACCAGTATTGGGTTGCGGGGATCTGATGGCAGTCGCTCCGTGTAAAATACTGATGTCCAGCCGCATCTGGTTAGACTGGAAGCCGACCCCAACATACCTAGTTGGGAAAAGGCGAGTAGACAGAAGTTTGATCGGTCTTATTGTTTCTAGGTTCTTCTCTCGAGCTATAGGAGTGGTTGTGTTGTGGAATGGTGGTGAAAAGATTAGTCAGTCAGCAATGTAGATAGCCAGGCTGCAGACTGCCTAGGGTGCACTCTTGGACGTAATAAATCGTCACTCTTTTAGACGTTCTTTATTCTAAGTTTCCTGGTTGATATTAGGTAACTTGTTTGTAATGAATGCTGGCACACTTAATGGCCTCAACGGCTATTTATTGTAAATATATCTATCTGTCACGCACTATGCACTGTCCAAATCGTGTCTAGAAACTTAAGATTTTGCAAAGAAAAAACCTCTTTGTAGGCACAATGCACTTAAAGCATCACTCGTAAACATCATCAAGAACTCTGGATTATAGTTCGGAATCAAGATCATCAATACTCGGTCTTTCTCCGTATAGTGCCACCGTTGTTCAGCAGTAGAACAGCAAGCTAGCATTACAAACTCATTGCCAAAACTAGGACATAGGCTTACCCTTTTACCGTCACGCTGAATCGCAATCAACGCCATCACATCACTAGAAAAAAAAACGAAAGAAAAAACACTAGCCGTTCATAGGTAACGGTATTTTAAATCCATGTCGAATCATATTTTGAACGAAGAACGTAAAGCTATGTTGCTGGCACGCGAGACTCTGAAAAAGTGTTGTCATTATTGATTAGAAACATGCGATGCGATGCTGCAATGTTTTCTGTTTATTTGTTGAAGAATATGTTGAAAGTTGTGTTGCAACGGGACTATGTTGACAAGAAAAATTGCCAGGCAATGGAGAAATTAATTTTGGAGAAGAAGGACATTAAATATACGGACGTTGCAAAAAGTCGAAAAAGTTTCTGAGCTACAAGTGACGATACTTAGGTAACTAATAATAATAGTGCAACATCGTTTAATCCAGGACTAACCAAATAAATATCTGTGAACAGCCATACAAGCTATACTAGCCCAGGCTATCTGAAAAACACTTCAATTTTGCATACCTAAAAGGCTCTTATTTGTTCTTGTTTAACGATTTTGGTTGCTTTTAGTAAATTAAGCACTATAGGGCAATTAATCTTAAAATAATAAATATCATAATATCCATCATTATTGTATTTTTGTCATCCTAGAAATCTCCATCTTTTTCTAAATCAATAAAGAAAAAAATTACGAACTGAAAAACTTAAGCACAAAAGTACTGAGAATTATGAAGCGTATTAATCAATAACTATGAAGAATACTAAGTCATTAGATATAAACAAAGAGAACAAAGGTATATTCGTAAATAATACACATTTGTATACATGGCACACATCAACTTATAAATGGGAGTTTCTTTTGCGCAAGCATCTATGAAAGAAAAGCTATGTTGCTCGCGTATCAGGGCATCGAAAATCTTATCGACGCTTGAACATGAAAATGCTTTCAAAAACACAATAAAAAACCTTTTAATCAATGTAAAAGATATTCTGAAGAGATATTCGGTAATTGAAAAAACCTATGCAGTTATGGTTAAGTACCATAAAGTGCTACTCAATTATAAAAAGGATTCAGATAATAGAACATTGAGAAAGGAAGCTAAAGAAAGATTATACTAATCCCAGGACTAGAACATAAAATTACTACATCTAAGAACTTCTATTAACATTTTATATGCCTTACCAAATTGATGTACAAACAATAACGTTTGCGACAAACAATAACAATCCACGCACATTTTTTCCCCAGCATAGAACAACCACAATCCTAACAAAGAAAAAAGTCTCAATTAATAAATGGCTTCGACCCTTTAGTTCTGCCCATCTTCATATAATTACAAAGTCTGGGTCAGGCATGGCGCCAATTTTTTACTAGCTTTTTCATAAACCCGACGACAATGCTACAAATGGAATAAAGCATTTGTTATTCAATCATTCCGTTTCACTTGATTGATAATTTTATAGTAACTATACATGCTCCATGGTTTTTCTAATTGTGTTGGATAGTGATTGAGTACTTCAGTTTCTTCGTAGCACAAACAATATAACCTTATTCGGAGTTTTTTTGTCAAACATATATCATTGTTCCTATTAGTTGTTATTTATGTAAATTTGCTCGGACAGCATCAAAATGCAGTTTCTTGATCAATAATGTCGTTGCTTTCTTTAATAAGGCCTGTTTTTTCTCGATCAATCGAAGTATGTCACACTTGAAGAATAGCACTTTAGGCATCGCAAGACTAAAATGTTATAATAAAAAATGTATACCCCCTCGCTTCCTAGAATCAGTAAAAGCTTCACAGTAACCAGTATTCTTCATTTAAATTGTATAAGTAAAGTAAGCAGATGGCACATTCTGTGCTGTTTTTTGAGTCCTATCCTAGATCGTTGGTATTTTGAAAATAAATATTCATAAGCGTGTAAATATCTAGTGCGAAGCGTAGTTCTTTTGATGAAAATGTAACTAGAATTACAAGAAATTGTTCCAGAAACTTCTAGACATTGTTGAAATATTTAAGCTTACCAGCACAATACCTTGCCCAGCAGTGGTACAGTAATGAGCTGATTAAGTTTAGCAGTGAGTGATTGATTAAACTAAAGACATAATATTTATTTTTACTAATAAAAGAACAACTAAGATTCTCTATTTTATTTAAGAGATGAATTTTCCACGCAACTTGAACCAGATGAAGTAGTGAAAACCCAAAAATAATGGTATATTATAGATCAGTTACCACATGATTAATTTAAAGGAATTTTAAAAGAAGACTTATGTGCAATATAACAGGACAGTAAAGAAACCACAAAACAATGGCTTCAAAGGCTAATAAAAAATTGCTAATGACGTTGTTGGTATATCAGACCTTAAAGATTACATAAGAAGACCAGGATGTGGTAAAGGAAGAACAATAAATAATACACAAAACTAAGGCATAACATGCCAGGAAAAGGTTGCCAATAATGATGCTATTGATGAACTCAGTGATATACCCCATAATTTTAAGGTTATCGTGACATCGTACGTAACTGACAATGTATTAATGAATTATAATTTATTCTATGAATAAATAACAATGGAGTAATTAGATAGATACAATCAACAATGTAAAATGATAATAAATAATTGTATTTTTGTTTTTGCTACTCTTGATTTTACGTTAAACATGATAAAGAATTAATCTCAATAAATTGTTCCGATTGGAGAGCTTGATTCTTTATTGATTTGACAGAGATTTTCGTTACTAAGCAAGTTTTGCGATATATAAAGTACTTCTAAGCAATCTAATTTTTTAATCTTTCTTTGCCTGTGGAGAGTTCATGTGGATTTTCTAGGAGAAGCTAGTGATAGTTTTTTTTCGAATTTTCCATAATTTATTATATCTTTAGCTATTTATATACAACATCTTACATAAATAAAATACAGTAAGTTGAGTAAACGATGAAAATATTTGTAGAGAAATAGCCAGTACTATTTCTCTACATAGTTTTTCATCGTTTTAATCATAACCAGAGAATAATTAATGAAGGCATAAAACATAGATGGTGATGCTGATGACTTTGGATGTTGATTTAAGACATCCTCAAATTCAAATTCAAATCATTTATGATCTAGAATATGGTATTTTTACAGATGTAGGTGACTTATGATTAGTTTTAGCACATTAATTATGTGTACTTATGTTATAAACCTAGGTATCTTATAATCTTATCTTCTAAATAACATCTTCTTAATTAATCTATGCTGTAGCCTGTAACTTAGTTTTACTTACCTCATTTATTCAACTGCACTTTCTTGTAACCACCTCCTGATGCAATCAATGTAACTCCCTGTAGATTTAATTAATGAGAGCGCTGGTACCCATAACACAAGTTAAATCTTACATTGGGTACCACAGTTCAAACAAACACTTCATACCGAGAAATTGTATAACTACTATTTTTAAGTGTTTACTGTACACCATTTATGTGAAACAAAAATTTATTTATTTATTTCTTAAATATTCTGTAACACTATAATAGTCCTTGCTCATTAGGAAATTGTAAAAAAAAAAAAACTAAATCGGGATAGTGGTAATTCTTTGATGATTTGAGGGAGATGGTTGTGTACTTTAATTAAATAGTTCTAATTTTATTGCTGGTAATTTCAATATATATCTATGTCTGTCCTATCATCATAGTCACAATTTATCATACCCTTTTAGCATGCCCACTTCAGTGGCAACCAAATACCAAACATCAGCATAAAATTGAATAAATTTTACTAAAAATTCGTACATCAAACTCTAAAACTCATTGAACCATGAGACACCATCTAATGAATACTTAATACCATTTTATGGAGCACCCATTATTTATGGGCTTTTTCCATGTGTTCCCATGAACTTTGCGTCGCGGATCAGTGGGTTTACGTGCCCTGGGTAGTTAGTAAGAAAATAATGATCTAGATATATCTTAAGTCAGATAGGGCGGATAGATTGATGTAAGGAGTTCTATTTTTTTTAATGATACTTGTTTTTACTTTACAAAAAATATATTTTTAAGGACATGAAAATAGTCGTGTACTTTAGTAGCGTCAAGTTTAAAAACTATTCAGCGTCCTAAATAGATTAATTTTCAATGCAGCTCTTGATAGAAAACACAAAGGAGTTCTTATATCCATAACACCATCGTCCATAATTTGAGTATATTCAGTAGATAGTCAATATCAGTTGTCTGTTTTTATAGTCATATTCTATTAAACCTTTCACACTACAGCTGTGAGTCACCAGGTCCTTGGTCTGCTCATCTCTATTCTTACCTGATGCTAGTTTCCGCATTCCAACTCAATCTTCTTCGGTTTACATGCCTGTTTCTCATTGAAGTAGGCAGAGAGTCAGAGACTATGGATTTCCACTAGCTACAATCCTGATACACCTCTTTCTCTTCATCTACGTTTATTAACCTTTTCATGCATGCTCATCAGTTTTGAGTCCCCTTAACTGGTCTTTTATGAGAATATCCGCGTTTTGTTTGCGATACGTTCTCTGAGGTCATCCCCTTTCAATTCCTCCGTCCACTTACGCCTCTACTTGTTTCGTCAATCGTATCGTACATCCTCTCTAAAATACCATTTAATTCTTCTAAAATTTCCTTGACTTTATACACCCTTGATGGCCCATTTCTCATCTAACATCTATCACCAAAATCCTTAACAAATTGAATCTTCGAATACAGTGTGATAAATATTTTTCAATAAAACTCCACCACCAATTAGTTATGGCTAAACATTATTATTACTAACATGAGCAATCAACACGACTAACAAACAGACAAAAAAACAAAACGATTTGACCCGACCTTTGGCGGCGCCGGCGGAACACTTGGGAATGGAAAGAGATAGAGATATAGAGAATGTGGTGAGAGTGAAAGGGATAGGGAATGAGTGTGTAGGGTTGGTGGTAAAGGTGAAATTTAATTATTAGTAGAAAGAGTTAGCAAGAAGATTCCCTATTTAAAACGTGTGGATAGTATGCCGCAAAATATCAAAAAAGTGATGAATTATAATGTCAAAGCCATAGGGAGCATCTTCTTCCTGTGTGCATTATGAGCAATATTATTATTGTTATTAAATATTCCGATCAAAAAAAAATTTGAAGCATGGTCTACTTCACCTGCCTACATCAAACCAAGTGTCTTGTACAACGCCACGTAAGTAACGTCGGAAGACCGATGGCAAGATAAGATGGTTTGATGTCGATGGTCCATTTTGTCGGAAAAACCTAGACAAGATTGCGCAAAACCGAGAAGAAGGGCATAAAAGAGAGGAAGCTTGTGCCGTGCATGGGTTGATTAAATCTGCGAATGACGATGATGGTCTTCGGTCCGATGATTGGAAAGATGGACCTCCAAAATTATCAGTACCTACCTAGATGTTCACATGCAGATAATAATCTGAAACAAAAGTCATTGGCAGGACTTTCCACTCGCTAAAAGTGATGTATCTCTTACGAACACTGAATAAATTGCCACCATTTGGCTGGATATGCCACACAGCTACACTTAGTGTCAATCATGCTGCATGCAGTGCTGTCATTTATCAATCTACCACTTCAAGTGTTTGTCTGCTCTCGAAATGTGCTCGCTTCTATACACACGGATAAAAAATTTGGACACAGTTCCAATTTATTAATAAAATTATTTATTACCGTCAATCATTGTTCTCTTCAACGATTTATTTTAGAGGGATAATATCGGAGTAATACCTTAATCTGGTAATCGGAGTAAGATGGTACAATTGCATCTAAATATCGATGTATGCTTTGGTCAATGACCAGCACCGATTTCAATGCATTGGGCCTTATAACAGTTATGTGCTAAGAACGATCTTTATCTCAATATGCGAAATGCTGGGATCAAGATACATCGAATAAAATCCTTAAACTCATCTGGCATAAATACAGAGAAGAAAAGTTGTATTTTCTCAACCATAACTGAGGTCATCAGCGCAAAAGTGGCTTAGCTTACTCACACTCTTGCGTATACTTAGATAAAAATACGGAAAATCATGAATTAATTATCAAAGATTTAATTTTACATACAAAAGTAGTTAGCCCCGAGTTAGGAACTTAAATAACAAATAGCGTATTATTAATTAAAGCAATTCCAAGATTGAGACAATAGTGGGATTTTAAGGCACAATTTTTGAAGACTTATCACTAATGTCAAATTTCTGTCTCTAGTAGGGTACTAATTTCATACGTATAAGAAATAAGACTTAGGCCACTTTTGCGTTGACGGCTCTGTATGCACTACAGTGTAGTAACTCTGGTAGGTTCATTATCCGTAAAACTTTAGTTCTAAAAAAAGTATATCAAGTCACAGTCAAGAACTTGTATTTACAACTGTTACATTTAAAATTATCAATAGCATCCTTCACGCGCCAGCCCTACCAGTAATTAACACAAAGATCTTGCCGAAAAGGGTTTTTTTGTTCATCTTAATTCATCGAACCATTTGTTTTATACCAAGGTGCTGTTTCCAGTTAGTTTTGTGAGAAATCTCGTAGAGCAGTATCGTTGCCTCATTTAGTTTTTTTTTTAACATCAAAAATAAAATATAATGAGAACAGACCACACGTTAACAAAGATGGCATTGCTATTTTATCTGAATGTGTTAATTTGAGGATTGATAATGGAATTGTAGAATCTAAATAAGCTGAGATAAGCAGTAATAAGAGAGTTGACAAATTTTTGAAGAAAGTAGCATGATGAGACTGAGTATGAAAAGTAAAGAATCTGTCTAATGATGTTTACCTATTTGGACTGCAATTGGTGAAAGATTCAATTTGGATTACTATCTTCGTTGACATGACTTCACTCTCAAGCCATATCATTTATAGTAATGGTGTTGTAGAACAAACTCGTGTGATATATACCTACGAGATTCCACAATTACCAATAGTTAAAACAATAATTGTTTTTAATAACCTTGCTGAAGGCTCTGTGAAGTTCCATAATCTGAAACTGCTCAACCCAAAAATATGAAAGGATTTTCCAGGAAACACCGTACCTAGTCACCTTAGTATGAGCTATAACGAGTTTTACTACAAACATGCATTTTTGATAGTGAGCCTTTTTTAAACGCTTATGCTATATAGAATAGAAAAACTTTATTTCGAGTAGACTCATATAGGGTTAGTAACAATTCTCTTAAACATATGAGTACATGTAACTGACAGCAGTGAACTATATATGGACAATCCATCTGCCAGCTATCATGTTCGGAACCCTGTTGGAGCTGGCCATGACTCGTACCACCAGTGATGTTATTGTATTGGAGTCGGAAGACTCCTTATGACGTTTGCGAATATTTCTCCTACATGCTGCAAAAATGAAGAAAAATAAAATAAGGGTGTTATGGAGGTTAATTTACAAACCGGAACAAAATCAACTATTTAAGGATCTCATAATGTGTGATTCATTAAATTTATACTTGGCACTTGCCCTGACTCAATATTCTCAGGACTCAGATATCTGTAGAAGTAAAATCAAGCAGTTATAAAGTTTAAATGAATGCTGTTTGTCCCCCTACAAGGCAACTGACATTGTTCGACCACTTATTGAGTCAATTGACCGTGTCGACTAAATTGTTTTTAAAGAAAACCCACAACTTTTAACCTTTAGTAACCCCGTGGGAGTGGGCGGTATTTTGATATTTTTTTCTGAGGTGAAATAGTATGGTTTGGATTTAAAGGTCCCGTAGCTCTGTAACTCTCTATTCTTTAGATTTTGGTATTGGTTTGAAATTTTCTGGTATTTAAAATAAACAAAATGGATTTCTGTCTTCATAAGGATTGTGGTTTTTTTTAGAATCAGGAAGTTTTTTAACATGTTGTACACAATTTAGACAGATTGTCTTCCCTTTAATAATTAAAATAATGTTGATTGTTTTACTATTTGTTTGACATTGTGATTTAATTATTGTTCATTTTGACATTTATCGCCGTAAATATGAACATAATGTAGCCATTAATGGCATAGAGTATCGGATTCTTAGGATATTTACTATGATGGTCGAGCCTAAACCTAAAATCATTATTAATCATTAATTAGATTACTTCAGTGAATTTGTCTCAGCCCTACATTATACTCACACAATTCTTTCCAAATCATGTAATAAACCATTGTACCATTTATTATTTGAAAGGAGTATCCATGGAGTTTCTTGCCGGCTCTTCTCCATAGGACCAACGTTTGGGAACCGTGCAACTAGACTTATTTAACGTTTTGAAAATGCATGTAAAGGTTTATTCAAAATAAAAACTTTCGACTTTGACCTTTTGGATTAGCAGATGTTTTATTGAAACAATTGTTGATATTACGGAACTCTAAAACTCAAAAACCGTTACCGCTGATTGGCTCGCTTTGAAATATGCGTAAGATTCGAAATTTTGTAGTGATTGTGTTTCCATCATGGTTGTTTATTACTTTATCTATTTTTAAGTTTCCTTCTATTTCTGTTTTGTGTTTTCTGATAATAGCTGAATGTAACAGATCCAACGATTTTTCAAATGTGTTCAAAGTCAAGTCTTTTACAAACTAAAAGAAGAAAAACCATCATATTTTTAAAATCGCGAATCATTGCATAGTTCTTCTTACAAACGAAAAGATTGTGAAAAAAAATTGTTTAGTCAAAACTTGTTCTCTATTTTACAATGTCTAACCACTGTCCTCTTTGTTACAGGCTGATCCAGCGGTCCCCTACACAAGCAGACCATAAAATCCCTCAAAATTACCCGAATTCAATCCCCCAGCAGCAAACCAACCACCCTGAGTTTCACAGATCCGTTTGGGCCTCCCCAGTCTTCGGACGGGGGGGGCCCGTCCACCCCGCAGCCGGCCCTTACCACCCAAGAATCGATAGACCACCAACACCACCACCTGGGGGGCTCACAAACCCCCCATGACATCTCGAACTCGGCAAATTCAACACCCACAAATGTTTCCTCCAAATCTGCTTTTATAGAATTACAGCAACATGGTTATGGTCCTTTTAAGGGGGGCTATCAGCACCCCCACCATTTTGGGAGTCCCGGAGGGCAGCAGAATCCTCATGAGGCGTCAGGGTTTCCCAGTCCTAGATCGTTAGGGTATCCTTTTCCTCCTATGCACCAAAATACCTATGGTTATCATTTAGGATCCTATGCGCCGCAATGTGCCAGTCCGCCTAAAGATGGTAAGTCAAATTAATTTATTTTGCCTTTTATTAAGGTACTATTTTGAGCTACACTGCAGACTGCATATGCAGCGGCGGCCTTGCTTGCCTTGCCGATACGGGCCGCTGCCACGGCGCTCGAAACTCATTTAATTTCATAGAAATACATACCAGTAGTGCCGCTGCTAGCAGTCACTGCATTTGCAGCCTACAATTGCAGTCTGCAGCGTAGCTCGAAACCTACCTTCGTACCTTTACTGTAGATTACATTATAGGCTGGTATTTACCAACACTAGTTCCTTAGAAAAATTACCTTAAACTTTCAGGCTTAAAGCTCAGGTAATCGTGTGTTTAACGAGAGATCTAATATTGATGTGTAACTATCTAAGTATTCTTTTTGAATGTGAGTTAAAAAATATACTCCACGATTTCATAAAGAATATATAACGGTTTAATTTGCAGGCATTACATGCCATGTTATAAATTATCCTTAGTAATTTTTTTCTCAAATAAACTTCTATTATTACCCACAGGATGACGTAAATGATCTTAAAAGAAAAACCGGCCAAGAGCATGTCGGGACATGCTCAGTATTATAGGGTTCCCTAAGTAGGTCTAATTACAAACGAATCAAATCGAATATTAATCATTGCTATTTTAGTTTTTGCAAACAGCGCCACCTAGCGCTAAATTTAAGAAGCTATATTTAAGAAGTGTGTCATATTAAAATAACACAAAGTTTCTATTTGTGATTTTTTTAAATAGAAAGTAACTAAAGGAGCATTATTTGCTAAGATAATTTTTATCTAAGGTCAATGACCTACGAACTAGGACGTCTTAAGTATTTTTCAGTTTTCTCACTATAACTCAAAAATTTATAATCACATTATACTCGAAATAATTTTAAAAGAAAGTTTTTATAAAGTTCTATCAATGTGGAAGACTGTAAGTTTCTAAGTTGCATAGCTTAGAAATGGCAGGGGGGGGGGGACACATTGCAAGCCACTTTTGCGAACTGTATTTCGCAGATGGTATACCTGATAAAAAAGTTATGTATGAAACATTACCTTCATTTTAGTAGACCTATTCAATGATACCCAACACGAGGGGGTGCAGCGAAAAAACGTTATCAAGATTTTTTATTCTTTTAAAATTGAGATCTATATCTAAACCATTTTGTAACAAAATTTCATTTACTTATGTTTATAACTGTAGAAGTTATTAAGCTGTAAAGGATTAGGACAGACGGACAGACGGACAGACCGACAGACGGACAGACGGACGGACATGACGAAACTATAAGGGTTCCTTGTAGGACTACGGAACCCTAAAAAAACCAACTGTTTTCTAGCTGAAGAAAAAAAAAGAAAATAATATGATGGTAAAATGGTTTTTCCCCCAAAAATAAAATACCTACCATTACAACATCACAAATTCTATTCAATTGTTCTTTAACACCTTCACCACAAAAGAAGCCATCTTCAACTTTTAAATTACCCTTATTTGCCTACTATTACCAATTGTCTTACGAAATACCCCATTTTAACGGGTTTCACCCCAAAATTATCGTCACTAAAGTGTCTTGATCGCCACATTATGAACTAAACCTTCGTATTAAAGGCGGCAAACTATGAATATTATGAAGTTTTAGAAAAAAACTCCGTCATCGGACTATAAAAGGAAAAAATATGTCTCTTTCCTTTAATATTTTATTAAGACTTCGGTGAAGTTTTCTATTATTTAGGTGGTACGATACGATCACGATTTGTTTTTCTATCGGATAGTGGAAAATGATTTTTAGACACATTTTTGCGGCATAAAGAAGACTTCGAGTTTTACTAATATTGGCACAAATAATAAATAAATAAATAATTTAATATTCCTGGACACGGCGCGTATCGTCAGGAAGTTCCTCTCTCTGAGGCCTTGACCGCCGGTGGTTTGGACCCTGTTCCCGATGCCGGTGGACTACTATTTTTTATATTTTTTAATGTTTTTTATTTATTTTTATAGAAATATTGAAAAATGTAAACGTTAGGTGTAAAGATAAACAAAGAAAAAAAAATGTGGGACATTTATACACAGCACCATCTAGCCCCAAACTAAGCAGAGCTTGTACTATGGGTACTAGACACTGGATATAATACTTAAATACTTTTTTTTTTGAAAATACTTTCTTATAATACTCAAGAAAGACCCAGACCAACACAAAAACTCATGTTCATCACACAAATACGATAATGTTTAAAGTATTATCTTGCAGATATCGATACCTTTTTACACATAATTATAATTAACGAAAAATAACTAACTATTTACATCATCATAAGTCTTAAAAAATACAATCAATATTTAAATCATAAAAATAAAAACAACAACAGACTATTTATTGAAATCTAAAACTAAAAGTCGTGATAGTTAAAGTGAAATGGAATAGGTACGTCAAAACACTGGTAATTGTAGAACGGAACCGCGAGTTAATATTTAATAGAGTCCCCTACAGCACAGTTCAGCCGCTGTTAGGGTTGTCGCTTGTACCGAATAATATTTACGATAAAAAAAGTGTGTAGTAAAAAGCGCTTGTCACCTAAACAGAACAGTAAAAACTGTGAAAATATGAATTTTGTAAATTATTGTAATCTTTCGGTTTTGTCTGAGACTAAACAAAACTGATTCATACTTTTTTTTTTTTTTTTTTTTTTTTTTTCGAATGGGCTCTCGCTGGTGGGACCGAAGTCCCATTTCTGCTTAACCGGACTTAGTTGGCGGAGAGTCCCATGTGGAACTCCATTCGCCGAAGGTTTTTTCCCTAAGATTCATACTTTCTGTTGCTCCTATTTATATTGGTGTTTCTTATGTATTATAAAAATATACTTACAAAAAAAAAAAAAGAATATATAGTATGTAAGTTTTATATACATTGTCTAGTACCCATAGTACAAGCTCTGCTTAGTTTGGGACTAGATGGTGTCGTGTAAAAAAAGTCCCAAATTTTTATTTATTTATTTTTATTGTAAGATGTACGAGATTAGGTAAAATACTGTGGTTGAAGTATGTAAGTAATTTATTCGCAGAAGATATGGTTCATAAGTTCTTAAAAATAGAATATATGTTCACTAGCACAAACAAATAGAACAAATAACAAATAAACAAAACATGAACAAATAGATTATCAATTTTTCGATAAACTTTAATATAGTACCTACGCTTACTAAACCTTTTTGTTTTTCTTAACGTTTTTCACTGTATTTTTCCTTCCCAGATCACCACGGGAATGTCTCTTTTTCACATCTAAACCACTACCTTGGTAAGATAAATCATCATCATCAGCCATTTATTGTCCACAGCTGGGCATGGACCATCTCCTCCTTATTGCTTTAATTTATATTTGATTTCCATGAACGGAATTTCTTATTTGCTGTCTATTGACCATTTTTTGAACCGTGCAACGTAATGTGTGACTCACCAAAAGAACTTTTAAAAGCCTCATTTTAGACTTGAATCCAAGCCAACAAAGGAACATAATTTATTATTTTTCATACAGAAAAATCCAGACACAACCCTAGCTTACTAGTACATTTTTCCAAACGCTCGCGCCGCTTGTCGCATGAAACTTTTATGTGTCGCTCGCCGCGACCAATTGGAAAACAGAGTTTGAATTTAGAATCGCTCTTACTAACGAAGATATTTTATTTTTATTATGCAATTTTAGGTGCGGTCGACCGTACGTCAGTGGTAACAGTTTGGCTCTGGCGGCGCCTTTATTTCGTAAGCAGTAAGGGCGGTTTTCAGACTCGGGTGTTGCCACTGTCATGCGGTCAACTATACTTTTCTTATATTTTGTATCGACTGTCCCTTCTTAATTTTTTACCTATGTGTCTTTTGTTTTTACTTTCTATGTAACCCCACATATAAGTTGCTTGCTTGTGTTTATCACTGTGTTTTAAATGTTGCGCGTCGTTAACTGTGACAATAAACTATTTTTCTTTCTTTCTTTCTCTTAAGAAATCGGTTTTAAGAAATGTTTTTTTTTGTACTTGGCGATAAATTATAAATTTGCAAGTGATTAGTTTTAAAAGAAAGTCAAGTTAGTCGAGATTAGGGTCAACACTGGCTTATTATATATAAAGTGGTACTTGCTCAAATAATTTTAAATTTTGCTTTGTGTTGTGTCCTTTTTTTTTTGAGATTAAAAGTATTCTACACATATGATACCAACTTCACTCGATAGACCATAAACCGGATCAACGTCTAAATAACAAAAAAAAAAAAAAATTGTTGTATGTTTTTGCCAGTTATACAAAGTCTTTGGTTTTTGCCATGACATTTGTACAAGTTACGACAGTCAAGTTACTTACGGCACTAAAACGTGGTCGCTCACAATGGGCCTGATAAGAAGGCTCAAAGTCAGTCAAAGGTCAATGGAGAGGGCTATGCTCGGAGTGTCCCTGCGTGATCGAATCAGAAATGAGGAGACTCGCAGGAGAACGAAAGTGACCGACATAGCCCGAAGAATTGCCAAGCTTAAGTGGCAGTGGGCGGGGCACATTGCTCGCAGAAATGATGGCCGATGGGGCAGTAAATTTCTGGGGTGGCGACCGCGTACTGGAAGGCGCAGCGTGGGTAGGCCCCCACAAGGTGGACCGACGACCTGGTGAAGGTCGCGGGAATCCGCTGGATGCGGAAGGCGCAGGACCGGTCGTTGTGGCTATACTTGGGGGAGGCCTATGTCCAGCAGTGGACGTCTTTCGGCTGAAATGATGATGATGATGATTTGTACAAGTATGGATATAATTTAAATTAATTTATTATTATAAACTTAATTGCATGAAATTTAATAATTTTATATTTAAAAAAATACGAAAGAGAATGTTAGTAATTAATTTGTTTTGGAAATTATACATACATACATACATATTATCACGCCTGTTTCCCATTGGGGTAGGCAGAGACTATGGATTTCCACCTGCTACGATCCTGACACACCTCTTTCGCTTCATCTACGTCCATTAACCTCGTCATGCATGCTCGTCGGTTTAGAGTACTCTTAACCTGGCAGTTTTTGAGAACATCCGCGATTTGATCGCGATACGTTCGCCGAGGTCGTCCCCTTCCAACTCTTCCATCCACACTCGCTTCGTATAGGTACTTGTTTCGTCAATCTCCTCTCGTCCATCCTCTCTATATGTCCAAACCAGCTTAACATACCTTTCTCGATCTTTGTCACTACATCTTCTTTCACTCCACAACGCTCCCTTATCATGTTATTCCTTACTTTATCTCTCAAAGTTACACCACACATACTTCTCAAAGCTCTCATTTCTACTGCATTTATTCTGCTTTCATGTTCCTTCTGCCATACCCACCTTTCACTACCATACATAAGTGTAGGCACTAACACTACCCCATGAACAAAAATTTGGAAAATATAAGGACCATGGAAATTATAAGGATCAACATATCATCATCATCATCATTTCAGCCGAAAGACGTCCACTGCTGGACAAAGGCCTCCTCCAAAGGGGGGGAGGGGATATGCCATAATCGCCACGCTTGGCAGGCGGGTTGGCGATCGCAGTTGGTTGGATCAACATATAGGCTACTTTTATCCCGGGAAGATAGAATAATGATCCATGTGTGCAGAAGGCGATCGCTTAGCCGTACGGTCTACTGCCGCCAAACAGTGATGCTTGCATTGCTGTGTTCCGCTGCGAAGGGTACAGGTGCCGGTGATATGACAATCACAAGAGACTTTCCATCTTTAGGTCTCAGTTTTGCAAACATGACTTGCAATACTATTTAAGCAATAGCCAAGGTGGTATTGCAGTTGTTATGGGCAAAAAAGGACCTTTAGCTCGTTTCGCCATGCTATGCTAAATATTAAGGGGAATAAAGCAGCCAAGTGGCACCCCATCAGTAGAAAAATTGTTACTCGCTGAATACATCATTTATCGAAAATTCGTACCTACCCCCCTAGTCAAGTTGACAATCTACAATCGTCAACGCTAATAGAAAACAATCAAAATGTATGGGAGTGACATATCTGAACGAATTACTCATTCGTTTTTGACGATTGTAGATTGTCAACTTGGCTAGGGGGGTGGGTAGGTACTGTAACATAACATAACATAAAATCACGCCTGTATTTCCCCGAAGGGGTAGTCAGAGGTGTATAGGACACCCACATTTCGCCAGTTATGTTATAGTCCCATGTAATAGGGGGCGAGCCTATTGCCATTGACCGGGCACAAATCCAGACTCCGGGCTGCTACTGAGAATTTCCTAAAGAAAAAACCCAATAACACGTTGCCCGACCCGGGAATCGAACCCAGGACCCCACGCTCAGCAGTCGCGCTTGCATCCACTAGACCAACGAGGCAGGTAGGTACTGTAGTTTAATCAAAAACTGTTAACTCTGTATAATATAGTTCACAGTAGTTAGAGATAGAAAAAATGCGAAAAGTGGGCGTTTTTCGCACAGTAACTGCAGTGCAGTAACTTCCACTTGCGTCTTTCGGTGACGTCAGCAGCATCCTATTGAGAAACAGACCGTGTTGCTCATGAGCGTTTTTTTTCTATTCAAAATTATTTATATCTTGCTCATTAAATTTATGTTCAAGATTGACGTACCTAGTAGTTTTTTGACTAATACCAAAACCATAGCTAATATTGTTGAAAGGCTAAGCTGTTATGTTCATACACCGTATTTTATTTCAATAAATCAGTTGGCGTGCGTAAAATAATAATTATTAGGTACATAATTAATTAATTGTTCATTATCCACGCTTTCATGATTCATGACTTTAGCAGCAGCGTGCAATTTCAAAATGTATTTTTTTAACCCTTTCGTGACCCCAAAAATCCCATGATTTTGCTTTTGCTAATAAAATAATTTTAATAGGTAGGTACTTCTATTGGTTAGCTGCTGCCGGCGGGTTTACATCCGTTGAAGAGGTTGCTTTATATTTCTATAATAATAAAGCAAAGACTCAATAGCTGCACATCAGTATAAACAACTTTTACTTAGGGACTACTACTGAAATCGCGAAAAAAAAATCAGGTTTCCCTAAATGTTATCGATTTAAGTGAACACAAATGTAGGAACCAACTTTTTTTTTTTTGCGATTTCAGGGTTGGTCCCATGGTAAAAGTTGTTTATAATGATGAGTACAATGACCCCTTTTCGGGGAAGAAGCGATTACAATTTCAGCATGTATATGAGTAAAATACTACTTCTACACAAATTAACTATTCTGTTTCAACTATAATAACTACACTGTATTCAGTTATAATAAGAAAATATTATGTAATTGGTTTAAAGCACATAAATACACAATAATTCTAGTATAATACCAGTTTAGTACCTTACTTAACATAAGCCGTCGGCTAACTAACTAACGGGTTTAACTATGAGTTTAGCCGTATAACTTTAATAGTAAAAGGATAGTTACTTACCCTTATTTGACGTTTAATAGAGAGAAACGTCAATAAAATTAGCTGTTTTATTATTATTAGGATTTTATTTTAATAGAAGATGGTTATTATTGGTTTCCATTATAGGAGAGAAGTAAGAAATTAATTAATTTACGATTAATTGACGACGTCTGTGGTCTAGTGGTTCGAGTGTCGGACTGCTGATCAAGAGGGTTCGATTCCCACATGACACAAATATTTTTGTGATGAACATAAGTGTTTGTGTTGGTCTGGTTGTTTCTTATGTATTATAAGTAAGTATTTACAAAAAAAAGGTTTGTAAGTATTATATCCATTTTCTAGTACCCATATCAAAAGCTCTGCTTAGTTTGGGACTAGATGGTGCTGTGTAAAAATGTCCCAAAGATATTTATTATTTATATTTATATTACTAACTGCAGAAACAAAAAGTGTAAAGTACATTTGATTAAAGTTAATTAAAAAAAAAATAATGACGTCAAAATGTTAGGCGTAGTTTATTCGGAAAGTTGCCACGCATGAATCGCAAGTAAAATTATGATTACAACCATTCTATTTATTTCTGTGATACAGGGCGTCCCACAGATATGGCACATGGAGGGAAAGTACCTTGTATATTGTAGATAGACCATTTTACTGAAAGAAGACATTATTTGAATAAAAAAAATAAAAAAACTGCATTCATAGATATTTAAACAGCACAATAAGGCATTTTTGCGGGTTTTAGTTACAGTATTTATATAAACAAGTCATAAGGCGTGCTGAGAAGGGCTTTGAAATATCCTGCACTATGGTACATGGTGCTGCCACGCGCGCCCTGCCCACATGGCCATTCTATCTATTTCTGTGCCCTGTATACTATAATTTGACCAAGTTTGACGCTGTGATTACCGTTTTAGATATAGAGCTGGTTTTTTTTTTTTCGAGGTTTATTGTATGGGGGTCCCCTTTGGTTTTTTATTTTTTTTTATTTTTAGTATTTGTCGTGATAGAAACCATGGTAACACATATTCTGTGAAGATTCAACTGATTATCGATTACTGTTACAAAGAGCCCTGTGACAGACAGACGGACGGACAGCGTAGCGAGAGTAATAGGGTCCCGGATTTATGATTGTCGTACATTGTTTATCACTCACGATAGTGACAATCGATGACCAGTTTCAAACTTACTTCCCCATAATCACAGACTTAGTAAAAAATATAGACGAAGTGCTGCGAACAATCATAATGTAGCCAACAAAACCGTGCTTCTCCGTATACAAACCAGCGCTCACGCAGGTTTATTCCACTTTGTTCACCTGGGTGAAATCACCTGGGTGAACAAAGTGGAATTTATGGTGTCTTTATTTCACCTCGGAATCATTTCACCTAGTTGAAATGATTCGACATTATTGCATGCACCGCAAACCGTGCTCACCACTGAGTACACATGTCGCGGCATTGGCCAATAAGCATCGCGAAAACAAATATCCTTCAGGTGCATGGTGTGTGCGTGAGCGCTGGTTTGTACAAGAAGGAGCAGGTTATGTTGGCTTCACTATGGTTGTTTGCAGCACTTCGTCTATATTTTTTACTATGTCTGTGCCTACAATACAATGACATTCATTATATAATTAAGCTCATCAAATAAACCGCTGCTATTTAATATGATCACCCCTTGTTAGACCTTATAAGATTTATGACCATGCAGGCTAACAGAGGAAATTTAACCGTATCTGTGTAAGATAGAGTTGAAAATTGAAGGTAATGTTGATACAGTATGCTATTTGACCGTTTTATTTTGAGCTGTAGAACTTGTGTAGCATTGTAGAATTTAAGGGGTAAGCAGTGACTGTAGAGTGTGTAGAATGTTAGTGTAGATAAAGTAGCCTCTAGGAGTATCATACAACGTGTTGATCTGTATTCGTGCCATAGGTATTTAAGGAGGTGACTATACCACTGATACTGAACACGAATCAATAAAAAAAATCAATAACAATTTATTTTTTGTTGTTTAAATACCTATTTGTAAACAAATAAATTTCCTTCGTGTGTCACGTGCAACTCAAAACCGATGCGTGCGAAACCACCACAAAAATGGGCAGTATTTTCCGACCTTTGACAATGCCACCGGTGACTTATTTTCAAAGTCGTTCAGGATTTATTCTCAAACTCTCGCTACCTATGTTTCTAAGTGATCGTTATTAAATAACCGTAACCGTAGAATTAGTTAAATATTTTTAGATGATTAAGCACATAAAATAATAACAAATGTATGTCTTAAGTAAGATTGTATAATACAAGATGTTGAACTGTAGTTCAACATCTTGTATTATACAATCTTACTTTTTGCTAACGTAATTTAAGAAACAAGAATCACCAGGAGCATCGATTCTTTTCACGATTTCAGTGTTGGTCCGATAGTAAAAATTGTTCATATTGATATGAGTACAATGACCCCTTAACAGGTTTTTAGTTATTTCAAGAACACATTGTAGAAGAATAGGGCGCCTCCATAGGTACATCTCGATGTGTCAACCCTGAAATCGTGAAAAAATCAGCTGTTTTTTCAAGCTATATCGATGATTTTGTAGGGAACAGCCATCGATCACACAGCTCAATAGTCGCCTAATGTTGAATATAACATAACATAAAATCACGCCTGTATTTCCCCGAAGGGGTAGGCAGAGGTGTAATAGTACACCCACATTTCGCCAGTTATGTTATAGTCCAATGTAATAGGGGGCGAGCCTATTAATGTTATGTTATGTTATTAATGTTGAATATGATGCGTACAATAAATTCTGTAAAGTAGCTGAGGCGGGGTATTGCAATTCGATTGGCCCTCCCAAGGCGGCTATTGGCTAATCACTAACGCGGCAGTTTTGACGGCTCATGTAAGTGGTCGAAACTGATTTCACGTTTTCAAGTGGCGAATAGAGGCGACCTACGTTAAGGTGTGACGATGTATCCATTAGGACGTCGTTTTAATGACTACTTCCAACAAAACTTGACTTGTTCTAAAAATAATATACGTTTTCAACATTCCCGGACAGATTTTGGAATACAGCCACGCCATTCGGACTTTTGGATGCATCGTCAGTGGCACCCATTAGTGAAACTCTTCCACTCCAACCAACTAGTCAACCAATTTTTTTTTTTTTTGCCTGTATACGCTTGCGATGCGAAATCCAAAGCCAAAGACGTATAGTAAGTGGAAGTTAAATTCGATACCACGAGCAGTGTTCACGGTAGCTTAGTGGCTAAAACACTGGCGTACTGAGCCAGGAGTCGCAGGTTCGAATCCTGCTCGTGAGAGATTTTTTCTTTTAACTTCTAAATATCAATATTTTACTGTTTTCCGACTGCCTCGTTGATCTAGTGGTCGCAAGCGCGACTGCTGAGCGTGGGGTCCTGGGTTCGATTCCCGGGTCGGGCAAAGTGTTATTGGGTTTTTTCATTAGGAAATTCTCAGTAGCAGCCCGGAGTCTGGATTTGTGCCCGGTTAATGGCAATAGGCTCGCCCCCTATTACATGGGACATAGGACTTATAACATAACTGGCGAAATGTAGGTGTAATGTACACCTCTGCCTACACCTTCGGGGAAATACAGGCGTGATGTTATGTTATGTTATGTTACTATTTTCTACAGATCAATTCTAAGTTAAAGGATCAAATAAAACTGGTCATGTACGAAAGGGTCGAGATGAGAATTTATCGCCTTGCATCAATTTGTCACAATTTGTTAATAATACGTCTGTATGTTTGTTGTCTGGCGTAATTTGTAATTGTAGGTTCGTTTTACATAGAGATTAATTACTATTATGCTGGTTAATTACAAAGTTATGTGGAAAGATTAGAGGGAGGCTGTTAAGTTAGAAGAGAAAATGGGTAATTATAACTAGTATGTTGAAAAGCAGTAGTAGTCTAGTACATCTTCCTCCGACCCTTTTCCAAATAATGTTGGAGTCGGCTACCAGTCTAACCAGATGCGGCTGAACATCAGTATTTTACACGGAGCGACTGTCATCAGACCCCCACAACCCAGGTACTGGATAATCCTAAGGCTAGACCAGTTGTCAGACTTTCGGACTTCTGACTACCCGTAACGACTGCCATAGACATTCGTATGGCAAGTGGGACCGACAGCACAGAATATACAAGATTTTGATCTGTAATCGTGCCATATTTCTAAATCTGATGATAAATAATGTGCATAGTCCCCTAAAAATACTTGAAAAATTCTACGATTATTTACTAGGTACCTAAATTTTCACTTAGAAATATAGCGAGGGTTCGAGAATAAATCCCGAAAGACTCGGAAAATAAGTCATCGGCGGCATTGTCAAAGGGTGGATATACCTGAAAATTGTTTTGGTGGTGTCGCACGCATCGTTTTTGTGTCGCACGCGACACACGGGGGGATTTGTTTGTTTAATTTTTATTTTATTTTTATATTGATTTTTTTATTGATTTGTGTTCAGTATCAGTGGTATAGTTACTTCCTAAAATACGGCACGAATACAGATCAACATTTTGTATAATAGTACTAACGCAAAGAACGGCCACTCAACACTCTCCGCCAATATAAGACGCTACGCACGCGCCCGCAGCTTGACGGCACTTGGACTGCAATCGTGGAATGGATGTCAATCGCCAGTCGCTATACAAGCACGCCTCTCTCTCGGAAAACTATTTAGAAGAGCTTGGAACCCAGTCGGCACTACGAGCGGCAAGCACCTATACGTGTCTGTGCGTTCGTATACAGACGTAATCTTGTGGCGCTAGCATTCATATTGTATTGAGTGTCCAAGGTGTGCCGACAACTTAAAGTGCTCACCGAGGCAAGGGGTCTCAATGTACAACGAAACGGTTACCCATCCAAGGACAGACGGCGACTAGTGCAGCTTAACTTCATAGATCTTGTGCTGGTATTACTTAGCCACGAGCCCCGTAGAGTATCTCCAATAATCAAGAAGATTAAACCATAATACCTACTTGAAATTCGGCCGCATTTGTTTGACTTAAATCTGAACCCAACAAACATAAGAGAAAGCTGATAGGCGAATAGGCAAAAAAGGCGTTATCTATTTTTGTTTTTGTTGTTACTTATTATTCTGTCTATACCCTTTTCAATATTACCTGTGAATGTGATTATACAATACTTTAATTATTACGTGGCTAAAAGGTCCTAGCAACCAGGCCATAAAACTAACAAAAAAAGATTAACTGACTGATGTGCCTGTCATAGACAGAAATCTATTTTTTTTTAACATAAAGTAGGTAGCAAAGAGTATATAACGTAGGTAGGTGCAGGTATTTCCGACGTACCAAGGCTTTCCTAAAAACCTAGCAACAACCTTGAAGTGAGGACCGGTTTAGAAATCTCCCAGTGCATTTGGGAAACGACTGTATTATGTGTAAAAACCGACCTTGTGTAGGGTTGGCAATCAAAGTTGTAGAAAATAATGAAAATTTGCTGTTTGACAGTCAGTTTTTTAACCGACGAAAAAAAGGAGGAGGTTCTCAATTCACCGCGCATATTTTTTTTATTTTTTTTAAATTTATTAACTCAAGTTTAACACGTTTTTAAGTGTGAAAAGTTGAGTCTCTTGTTCACGAACAACAAACGTTAATACGTTAACGTTATTTTAAACTATCGCTCTCTTTTACTAATAGTAGATACAAGACAGCGGTGGCAACAATTTAAGAACTGTAAAATTAGCTTACGTGTTACATTTCTTTGTATTTTAGTGAAAACGTTCGGAGATCAATTCACGACTAAACTTGTATTGAAACCTAAATTCCTACTAATTTGACTGTTCTAAAATTGTTGCCATCCCTTTCTTGTATGTACTGTTAGTAAAAGAGAGCGATAGTTTAAAATAAGTTTAGTTCGTAAACAAGAGAATCGACACCAATCGCTCGTCTTTAAGGGATTCAATGATAATATTTTAAGTTTAAATAAACTGAACTGCAAAAATAAATTTAGTAAGTTTAAACATCCAATCAATTTGAATGACGTATTACTAAGCCATTATGTTTCTATCTTCATTAACATTTTCCTGTAGAGGTTACTTACTGTACTATGAGATTTTGTTTCGTATTTTGCAGCAGTTCTATTCAAGCCACCAGAGGAAAAATAGGGATTTAAAACCAAATAGTTATGGATTATAATTTTCAAGTATCATTAAAATATAAAGAAGTAATATATAGTAGCACAAATTAACAACAATATTAATAGTTAAATTAATTATTATATTATAATTTTTATTATTCTAAAACTGCCATCCTTGTTTGCTATTAGAACAGCAAGGAAGACAAATGTCGGAACGCACCGATTTAATCATTGATTCCTTTGCACGAAATTTTTGACGCCTAAAAAGTTATCAAGTTTTTACATTGTCTGTGGTTCGCGTGTCGTTTTTTTTCACGGATGGCATTCTCGAAAGCGAAACTGATACTTTGTAGGATTAATTTTGTAATCATTTTGTGCTATTTTCATACGAGTTTATGCATCTTAACGTAGATAACATTACCAGCCCATGTCCCACTGATGTGGCTTGTGCCTCTTCTCGAGAAGGAATCAGGCTTCATTCCACCATGCTGGCTTACTCCAGATGATCTGCAAACTACCAGTGAGGTCATTATGGAGCACTCTTAATTTTGAATCAACTCAGCCTATCGCAGTCCACTGCTGGACATAGGCCTCTCCCAAATTGTGCCACAACACTTGGTCCTCTACCTTCCGAATCCAGTCCCCACCACCAACTTTCATCTGGTCGTCGGTCCACCTGGCTGGGGGGCACCCTACACTGCGTTTACCGATTCGCAGTCTCCACTCAAGGACTCGTCTGTTCCAGCGGCCATCGGTCCTTCGACAGACATGGCCAGCCCACTGCCACTTCAGCTTACTAATCCTACAAGCTATGTTGGCCACTCCAGTTCTTCTCCGGATAATCTCGTTACGGATTTTATCCTTCAAAGAAACTCCAAGCATAGCTCGCTCCATAGCTCGCTCCATAGCTCGCTGAGTGACTTTGAACTTGTGGACTAGCCCAACTGTCAGTGTCCACGTCTCGGCACCGTAAGTCATGACAGGCAGGACGCACTGGTTGAAGAGCTTTGTCTTCAAACTTTGCGGTATAGGCGACGAGAAGATTCGGCGAAGTTTGCCTTTGAATAGGGAAATGAAATACAGGGATACCAGGATCCGCATGTTTTTTGCGGGACTAATCCCGCACATAAATTGAGCGGGATCCCGCGGGATTGTGAATACCGGAACAGAATTTCATACCCCTTAGAATAAAAAAACCATATATTTTATTATTTTTAACGCATTTTACGCATGCGAAACGAAATCTAACGATTTAAATTGTGGAAAGAAAAAATGGCTCACGAGCAGGATTCGAACCTGCGACTAGTAAGTAGTACTAGTAAGGGTAGGCATATCTATACTACTTTGAATTAACTGTAAAGATAGTCGAGTCGGTTAAGAAACACTTTTTCTTAATAAGATATCGCTGACGTCACCCAAAGATGTACCAAGTGGATGAGAATTTCGTTACCACGAGCAGTGTTCACGGTAGCTTAGTGGCTAAAGCACTGAGCCAGGAGTCGCAGGTTCGAATCCTGCTCGTGAGCGATTTTTTCTTTCCACAATTTAAATCGTTATATATATGATTTCTTCCGAACTAAAGTAATCTGATCTGTTGTGGTTGTTGGACCAGCTTCAGTTAATTTTTGCGCAATGTCCTTTATGTGCAATGAAACTTTTATTCTTCCTTCTAAAACTATCACATGCAAGGAAATTAGAAACATCCTAAACAAGTTCACTAACAGGGAAAACAATGCAGAAATTACTGCTCATAAACCTAAAGAAGACCTTTTGCTAACCTAGATTCAGGTTCAGCAGCAGCACCGATATCAATCCAGAACTGACTTCGACACGTTTGTAAACCGCTGGCATACCTCAACCTAGGAAATCATAAACCTAATATTGAGGTTTTGGCTTGACAAACGAAAAATACGGGATCCCACAAAATACCTGGATCCAGCAGGACTAAGAATTGTTTGTCCCGCAAGCACCGTGATCAAAATTATCTTGCGGGATTGCATTCTTTAAAAGTTTCTTCACGTTGTTTTCCGTCACCGGCAAGTGATTATCGAATTCTGATTCAAGTACACATGAATTCGAAAAAGTCAGAGTTGCGGGCCTGCTGCCGAATTGCGTAACTCACTCGCGATCGCAGTCATCAGGATGTCAATGTTCATTGCTCCGTGTGTTTTGACAATCTGTGTTATCGGAAACTACGTATCACGCAATGAATATTGCTTTAATTTCAAAATGAAAGCTAATGTCAAAATGAATGCATTACACCACACATTACACAATTGCCCCACTGGTCGAAATTTCAACTCGGACGCTCCTGCACTCCTGCAGACAGGCAAACATACTGAAAACAGTAATGCAAATTCAATTCACGTTTCGTTTTAGTTAATTCTCAGTTTCCGTATTTCTTTAATTCGATTGTTAACCTTTACAAAACCGTTTTAAGACTTCTTTTTTGTTTTAACCTTTGATGAAATATTTTATAAATTCTGCTATATTTTTTTATCATGCACGTTAGAAATATCTTGTCAATTGTTTGTTATTTCCTTATACGGTAAAGGTATCGTGATATATCATTGGGAGTTGACTGAAACTCGATCGATCAGTAAAGGTTATATGGCGCTATCGCACACATACATTATCAATGTCGGTCGAGAATATGTATGAATCAGCTGTTTTAAGAGTTCCGTACCCAAAGGGTGCCAAACGGGACCCTATTACTCTCGCTCGTAGACTCTTACCGACTAAAAACCACCACGGTGTTCCTCTACCGACCCTTGGCCGGGGGCGTGGGAAATACTCCCGTATTCGATCAACAATCTTGGGCAGGTCCCGGCTCGCCACTGGCAGGAGAGCCCCTTCTCCCCGTGCGGCAACCACAACGGCAGCACCCTCCTCTTGACCCTACTCTTTTTCCATTTCTCTCTATCTGTGCCTGTTATGGGCCAGTCTGGTTGAAAATTTCTCAGAATATGTGTTGCTATGAGGGGTATCACGACAAATACTAAAAATATAAAAAAGTCAAAAACCATAGGGGGCTCCAATACAAGAAGCCTCGAAAAACATGCATTTTTATCAACGTTTTTGTTCCTGCTCTATCTTCAAAACGGTAGTATGTACATTGTACATACCAGCGTCAAACTTGGTCTGATTATAGTGCATACTATGTAGTTTAGCAAAAAATACAAAAAATAGGGCAAACATAGACATATGTGGAGGTACCTGCGTAAGAAAGAGATAAAAAAAATCATTTCGCTCATAGTGCGTTTGATGTCTTTTGATGAACTTTCGTAAATGAAATCAGTTTCTATGGGGTATCAGTATCAGGTCGATGGGTGGTACGGAACCCTTACTGTGTGAGTCCGACTCGCACTTGGTCGGTTTTTAGGGTTCCGTACCCGAAGGGTGACAAACGGGACCCTATTACTCTCGCTACGCTGTCCGTCCGTCCGTCCGTCTGTCTGTCACAGGGTTGTATCTTTGTAACGGTAATAGATAACCAGTTGAAATTTACACAGAATATGTGTTGCCATGACTACTATCACGACAATTACTAAAAATAAAATAAAGTCTAAAACCAAAGAGGGTCCCCATACAAGAAACCTCGAAAAACATGCATTTTTTCAACGTTTTTGTTCCTGCTCTATCTTCAAAACGGTAATATATACCAGCGTCAAACTTGGTCAGATTATAGTGCATATTATGTAGTTTAGCAACAAATACTAAAAATAAGACAAACATAGACATATGTGGTGGTACCTGCGTAAGAAAGACATGCAAAAGTGCATATTTCGAGCACTGTGCGTTGATGTCTTTTTGTAAACTCTCGTAAATTAAATCAGTTTTTATTGGGTATCAGGTCGTTGAGAGGTACGGAACCCTACTGCGTGAGTCCGACTCGCACTTGGTCGGTTTTTTGTATCTACTATTAGTAAAAGAGAGCGATAGTTTAAAATAAGTTTAGTAAGTAAGTAAGAATCGAAACCAATGTAAAATTTCGTGACCCTTGATATTAAAGGTCCTTGGTCTTGATACAAAGGGCATTGCTTGTGCCACAGTTTTGTCACCTTCGGATATGTCGTGTAAATGTTTGTATGACCTGTTTTTACTATAATGTGAAAGTATAAGACACCACCCTATATCTTCTCATGGGTGTCGTAAAAGGCGACTAAGGGATTCACCAGAGGATGGGCAGCAGCGTTCTCTGAGTATTTAACCAACCAACTGCGATCGCCAACTCGCCTGCCAAGCGTGGCGATTATGGCATATGGCCAAACTGCTTAGGGAGGCCTATTGCTGGGGGAAGACGTCTGTGGTCTAGTGGTTCAAGTGTCGGACTACTGATCACGAGGTTGTGGGTTCGATTCCCACAGGACACAAATATTTGTGTGATGTACATAAGTGTTTGTGTTGGTCTGGGTGTTTCTTTTGTATTTTATGTATGTATTTACAACAAAAAAAGTATATAAGTATTATATCCATGGTCTAGTACCCATAGTACAAGCTCTGCTTAGTTTGGGACTAGATGGTGCTTGTGTAAAAACAAATATTATGACGTCTATCGGCTGAAATGATGATGATGATGATGAAAGTAAAAGGAGTAGTCTATTGCTGGGTTTCTATTAAGACCACGCATTTCTGATATACCTACGTTTTATATTATCATGACACGAAATCTTTAGTTAATGTAAACTAATTTTATTACTCGTTTAGTAATTGTTAAATTTTAGACAACAATTCGTTTTGACACAACAATTTGTGGGCATTGTTTTAATTTAATTGTCATCATAAATTAAATGGGGCTTGAATTAAACAGTTTGTTTAAAGATAATAATCTATTTAAACATTTTTGTTGAATAGTTTATGTGCTCTGTTTTTTAATTACCTGACTAACGTAAGTGTGATATACGTGGGACACTCAGAAAGTTTTGCGAAACTAAAAAAAATTGTTCTATACGTACATATATTTTTATCAAATCTTTTCAAAGTACTTTCCACCAGCCTCTATACAAAGATTCATGCGCCTAAACCAGTTTTCAAAACACTTTTTCCAGTCCGCCGCAGACACCTCGTTTACAGCCTGCTCGAACGCAGCCAGCGCATCTTCCGGCAACGAAAATTGTATCCCTTTGAGCTGATTTTTTATTTTTGGGAATAAAAAGAAGTCACACGGTGCTAGATCAGGGCTGTAAGGAGGGTGACCCAGGAGTTTGACTGGCGTGCTGTCCAGGAAGTCCCTCGTTTTGAGTGCGGTGTGCGCAGGTGCATTGTCGTGGTGGAGCAGTAGCCCGCGGAGCCCTGTGTTTGGTCGCTTGTTGCTTATAACAGAGAAAACTTCTGGCAAACATTTGGTAGTATACCATTCGGCATTAATGCTTCTTTGATCCCGTAAGGGAATTGATACCAAGTGGCCAGTCAAATTAAAAAAGCTAGCGATCAAAATCTTACCCCCGCTTCTAGATCGCTTCACTTTGGTAGGCGTTGGCTCATTTTGAAACACCCAAACAGTCGACTGGCGCTTGGTTTCTGGGTCGTATTGATAAATCCAGGACTCATCACCTGTAACGATGTCGTAAACACGCCGAGACGAGCCTGCTTCAAATTTGTTAAGCATATCACGGCACCATTCCACCCGGGCCTGCTTCTGAGCATCGGTGAGGTTGTGCGGCACCCAGCGTGATACTATCCTCCTCACGCGAAGATGGCTGTGTAGAATCTCGTGAACGCTTCCCGATCCAATCTTCAATATGTGTTGAATCTCCTGATATGTAATTCGCCTATTGTCTTGGATTAAATTTTTCACTGCTAGCACGTTTTCTTCGGTAACAGCCGTCAAAGGGCGACCGCTTCTTTCGTCATCCCCCAAAGTTGGTCGACCGCGCTTGAATTCGTTATACCAACGATACACGGTTGCCTTGGAAGGGCCTTCATCCATGAATGCCATTTGAAGTCTATCGTACGATTCATCCGGTTTCAGGCGACACTTGAAATCGTATAAAATCATAGCTCTAAAATGTTCCCGGCGCAGATCCATATTTCAGTGAGACACAATACTTTGAATTAACTCGCAAAAAATGTGGAGGGAAATTTTGAAATTGGAACTTACTTATTTTTACTTATAAATAATCATATTTTCGAAAAACATTATAACTGGCCAGTCTCCCATATATAAAAACTTTTTTTCGCAATACTTTCTGAGGGGCCTGGTATGTAAAAATTATGTTATCTAGGTTGAAAGTTGAAAGTGAGTTGCTCAGAAGTAGTTTTTTATGGTTTTTTTTTATATGTAGGAATAGGATTTTTCACAATGAAATTACTAGATAAATAAAATTCTAAAGGACATTGATAAAAATAGCCTTAAACTGTTACAAAGATGAACAATATACGAAAATTACATGAGATTTTTTTCTATTCATAATATATATTGTATTTAATGCGGACAGTACAAGAAGGAGTATCAATACATTAATGACGTAACCGGATAAAATTGTATCATCTATGATATCTGTGTACCATCCATATTTTTATTTCGATACTCTATAGTCTATGATTCAATATTATAGACTCCTTTTCACACAAGAAATTCCAAAAAATTGGCATCGACTGACAGCTTGACGACAAATTAGGTTGTTTGACATAGCGAAAAAAGCAAAACATGACATCAAAATAGCACAGATAGCTGTGATTTTAATAATCTAAAATTATGTTTATTACTGTCCGTGTTTATGAATGTATTGCAATACATTGGCTTCATTGGTTGTATATGGTGAGCATCAACTTTAATTTGTACAGAAAAAGGCCGAGTCACTATGGATCTTTAGCAATGTCCTTTTTGCTTCTTAGTTTTCGTACCTAAAACCCAAAACACGCTCATTCAAAACTTTAAAAAAAAAATCGAAATTTAATGAAAAAAAAAGAAAAAGGTACAGTCATGTTAAAAAGCGCTTAACGTAACGTTCGGTCGGTCACACCCACCGCGTACGCCACGAAAGGTGCTCTATTTCGTACACTAATTATATTTTATGAACTGTTACTATACTGGCGGCGTTCGTTTTTACGACAAAGTTAATTTATTAGATAATTGTGCTAATCCGTCACATGAGTAACTTTTATGTCGATTAAGTGGCAATTTGTGGATTTATTGCTGAGGTATTAGGAGAAAACAAACAAATAAATGTTTTTTTATCATAAAACTTTAAAAATACTGTCTATACAAAAGGTCCACAGTCTGATAACAAATAGACTAACTAAACCCTAATTTTACTAACAGATGTAACCAAAATATAACAAAAAAAGAAAAAAAAAAGATAAATACATTCATGTTAACGCACACTTAAAGTGCGTTCGCTGTAATGTGTAAAATGCTCTATATTATATAGTTTATTTTATTTGAAACGTTTGAGTGCTATTTCATTACATTATTATCATTAAGTAATTTAATGTTACGTTTATAATTAATTTTCATGTCATTTGGGGTTTTATTAAAAATAATAATGTATCAGTATCAGTTTTTACTTATTTTCTCAAGTCGTCTGATAATTTATGTTTGTTTGTGCATTTACTGCTAGACATTTACAAATTAATTTTTACTGAATGGGCAAGTATTACATTTTTCTTATTAAGCAGGTATTATACTTACTCGGTTTTTTTTTTCCAGTTTGAGCTTGAAGACGGTAACATCTTTAATTCGTGAAAACAGATTGCCATTAATCATATTGGGAGCTATGTTACACAATAATTATATGTTCATCTGGAATCTAACCCTGTCAAAAGCGAAGGGTGCGTCCCCAAAAGTACTTCTGCGTATCCCTTCGGGTACAAGTCGTGTCGTTACCGGAACCTTTCTATCAACCAACTGGTGATAGCCGTAGGACTTATAAACATAATTATACACACCGCCTAGCTTTTAATTATTGCTTTAAACATGCATTTTTATCAAGTTTTTGAGAATTCTTCGCCCAAAGCGCAGCACGTGTGGGATACAAGCAAGCGGTGCGGTGGTTTAGGGTTATTTATTTTTTACGATTTTTGTAGAGACATCTTCATAAATTTTGTCATTTTAATTCATAAAAAAAGCATTTGAGTAGGATTATCATGATTTTGTGCTATTAAAATGTGAAATTCATACTAAATATTAAAGAAAATTATTAAGAAAATAATGAGGAAGTTCTTCACTTTTTTGGCTGCGTCTGAATTAATTAAATTAATGATATATAAATGAAATGATCTGTAACTATGTTTATGCAAATATATCTACACTAATATATACTACTAGCGGCCCGTCCCGGCTTTGCACGGGTGGACATGTTTTTATTTTTATTTTTAAATATTATAGCCTATGTTACTCAGGGTGAATGTAGCTTTCTAATGGTGAATGGCATTTTTGATATCGGCACAGTAGTTTTTGAGTATATTCATTACAAACATACACACAAAAATAAAAATCTTTCCTCTTTATAATATTAGTATAGATAGTACAGATAAAGAGGAAAGAGTTGTTTGTTTATTTGTTTGTAATATAATATAGATGAACTCTGAAACTACTGAAGTGATTTTAATAATTCTTTCACCATTAGAAAGCTACTTTATCCAGAAGTAGCTATATTTAATTTCAGTACGCTGCAGTGCTGGCAAAGTAGCGGGCAAAGTAGCGGGCAAAGTAGCGGGCAAAGTAGCGGGCAAAGTCTGGTTATTCGTAAAGAACCACATCATTATAAAAATAATGAATAATACAGTATAGTAAAACGTTCATTAAGTATTTGCTAATGAACCAATGACTAAGTTCATCATAAAAACTGTACATTCGTGTTCACACTTCAATAAAATATAGGTTTTGTTGTAAAACTTGGCAGTTGCAACTAGGTACTATTGTAAGCACTTGTAATAAGCATGTTAATAAATAAGATATATTTATCAAAAACTAAATAAATAAATTCATGTTTTTAATAGATCTATGAAGTATAGGCTCGCCCCCTATTACATGGGACTATGACATAACTGGCGAAATGTGGGTGTACTATTACACCTCTGCCTACCCCTTCGGGGAAATACAGGCGTGATGTTATGTTATGTTATGAAGTATAAGATAGCAGTGTGTCACTTCGTGGCCAGTGTTGGGAAGCTCAGGCAGGAGAACTCGCAGGGTCGAGGGTTCGGTGGCTTGGCACACGGTGACACACGGAAGTAGGAGGAGAACAGGAACTACAGGAACAGAACTCAGGAACAACAGGAACTAGTGGTATGGAGTTATGGAACTCCTCTGAGGTATGGAGGGCAGAGAGGGTCAGTAGTACGGAGGGCCGGAGGAGTGGTAGGACAACTCCGACTATAAAACAATTGAGCTGCTGCTATGCCCATGCAGCTAGCTCGGGCTGGATTCAGGTAGGTAGGTTGGTAGGTCGGCACAAATAATAAAAACACAACAGGAACGTTTTTGGTATACTGTATCTCACTAACTGGTAACTTGATACATTGACTATTTGTTAATAAAATAATATAATGATTATGAGACACAGTCACAGACACATGAGTGTCTTTCAGCGTACAATATGGAACTGAGCTAAAATAGTGGAAAATTAGCCATTTTTGAAAATAATTTTGAATTTTGAATTTGGATTGATTAAAGTATAATAAAGTGGCCAGGAAAACCAAATAGGGTGAGCAGCATAACGAGTTGGACCTCGTTACAAGTGTAGTGTAATTTTATTGTAATAATTTTCAAACGCCTCTTTAGACAGATTTTCATATTATACCCAAAATCCAAATCCAATGAATGAAAATAATATTCGATTTTATTTGATTTGCAGGTTAAAAGTATAACAAAGACAAATACAAAAGTTACAACAACAACAACTATATAGGAACAACTTGTCAGTCCGAAGCTCTTTTGTGAAATGAAAACCCTGCTTAAAAAATGGCAAACAAAAATCTAAATTTTATCGGTTCTAAATTAATAATTTATGAACAGCGAACACTTCGGTCCGCAACAGTTCCCGAAACTGTGTAGATCTAAATAAGATTAGTTAGGAAAGAGATCCTAAGGCTAAATGTTAGACACACCCCGTACTATAACGTTTTAAGAAAATAAAAACAGATTAAAATGGTCCTAGCTTTGGCCCTTTTGTTTTGTTTGGAAAACGTGTTAATATTTTTAACCTGTCTTTATAAAAGAATAAATTATCAAATTATTAATTAATATTATTAATATCTGTTTTGATCAAGTAGAAAATTGCAAGCTTTAGCTCAGATTACAAATCAGGCATGGAAATAATTTTGCAATAACTCAGGTAAAAAATATTTTAACTTATTATCTCGTACTACTCCTACAAGATTGAGATTTACAATTCAATCTCATGACTTTAAAAATCGAATGTTTATACATAAAATACCTATAACAGCTAAATGACTTTATCGACAACCTCTTCATAATTTTATTTAATAAGCTAATAAAGTACGGTGAAAGTAATTAAAAGTTAATAATTTGTTTCCCATAAGACTATTCTTTAATAAAAAGCGCGGTAAACGTATGAACGGGAAAGAGTGAAGACTTTTTTCTTTTTTTTACTCAAAACGGACGGCGCGATTTTGTTTTCTTGTAAGAGGCGGGACAGACGAGTGACTTATGTGTGTCTTTTCTATGTATGAAGAAAAAAATGACAATATATTTAGTGATCATCAAACGCAGCAATAAGACATTGACTTGGTTTTTTATTCAAGAATCTTTGACGTGACTGTACTTTTTGCATTGCAACTTTGCAATTATTTTTATTGGTGTAATGTCATAAAATTAAATCTAAGTGATGTTATTTAAACCAACTTAAATTATTTAGGAGTATGTTTTAAATCAATTAACAGATACAATGATTATCATGTAACATCTCTGTGTAAACCCATGTTATGCAAATAAAGAATTGAATTGAAAACTTGAATTGAATGATTGTATTGAATGTTTTTTTTTATCATAGATATATAGTGCACTTCAACACAAAGATTATTAAATTTTTGAACCGCTATCACCCGCTCGTCTGTCCATCCATACATATTTTTTTCTATTTTTTCTTTTTTTTTCTTTTTTTCTTCGTCTCTGGCAAAGGGTTTTATTGTTTTTTTGGCTGGTACATTTTACGTTCAGTTTTTCGGTAGGCGGGTTATGGGCGGAGTACAGACGGTATGGTACGTGTGTGGCTCTGTTTAAAATTTTAAACAATGTATACTGACCACTTTGGGTGACAAAAATGAACGTATTAGGACTATGATGGAGCAAAAAATATGTGACATTAATTTGGTAACCGATTTTCTATAATTGACTTTGAAACTGTAATGTGCGAAAAAAGCGTTTTAATATCAATATTTTCTGCTATCCTTTTTTCTAAAACGATGTAAAAAGTATACAACGTGTTATTGAAATAACTAAAAACCTCTTTAGGGGTCATTGTACTCATCAGTATGAACAACTTTACTATAGGACCAAACCTGAAATCGCAAAAAAATATCAGATGTTCCCTACTACTCACTGTTATGTTAACACAAATGTAGGAAACATTGGTCCCATAGTAAAAGTTGTTCATACTGATGAGTACAATGACCACTTAAGAGGTTTTCAGTTATTTCAATAACACGTTGTATATTTCATGAAAATAATAAATAAACTTTTAACTAAGGTTGGACCTAACAGAGTAAAAAAAAAAGTGTACTCATATTTAATGTCTGGATTTGCGATGTACACAGTCATTGCATGTGAAAAAGTAAAAACGATGACGTCAACATCAGATAGCTTTAAAGATGGCAATATCATCTGTAATTGTAGCCAACCACGACGGTAACCAAGCAGCATATTATCTACACAATTGAATATAAATTATTTTGTTTTTTCCACATCACTACTTATCGACACGACATCAGCACATCACTAGTAGGCTGGAGGGTGTGTCACGGCCCGGGGCATAGCATTGTTTCGTCTGTATGTATGACGGACGCCGACGTGTATGTACATACATACACATACAATTTGTATGGGACCATGGGAAGCGCTTGTTGTAGTTTTTTGATGAATGTAACGTGAAATTGTGGACTTTTTATAAATCGTTTGGCTTAGAAGTTACACATGATGTGTGATGTACTTAACCATGTGATTTCTGGCATCCTGTTTTCCAGTAGTCTAGTCTAGTGTCTAAATCAATCAATCAACTCAGCCTATCGCAGTCCACTGCTGGACACAGGCCTCTCCCAAGTTGTGCCATAACACTCAGTCCTCTGCCTTCCGCATCCAGTCCCCCTCAACAAACTTCTTTAGGTCTTCGGTCCACTAGGCGTGAGGCGCCCTACGGTGCGTTTGTCGATTCGCGGTCTCCACTCAAGGACTCGTCTGCTCCAGCGGCCATCGGTCCTTCGACAGACATGGCCAGCCCACTGCCACTTCAGCTTACTGATCCTACAAGTATGTCGGTGACTCCGGTTCTTCTCCAGGTGATCTCGGAAGGAATATTACCACTCTTTCCTTGTTCACTACATTACATGTAAGGCACGGTGTTTGCTTCGCAGAACATGTTACGGATCATGGATGGCTTCTTCATATTTTTTCATGGCAAAGAATGGTGAAACGAGCTAAAAGCTTACCTGATTTTAAGCGGTTACCTTTGCCCATAACAACTGCTATACCACATAAAGCTGAGCTGTTCCGTGTGGTGCCGGATATAAAGAATTGCCCCACCCTATCTCTTCTCTTCGTGGGGGGGGATTGGATGCGGAAGGCAGAGGACCGAGTGTTGTGGCGTAACTTTGGAGAGGCCTATGTCCAGCAGTGGACTGCGATAGGCTGAGTTGATGATGATGATCTCTTCTCATAGGTGTCGTAAAAGGTGAATAAGGGATTCACCAGAGGATGGGCAGCAGCGTTATCTGAGTATTTAACCAACCAACTGCGATCGCCAACCCGCCTGCCAAGCGTAAACATTATGGCATATTATGGCCCTTTTGAGGGAGGCCTATGTCCAGCAGTGGACGTCTTTCGGCTAAAATTATGATAATGATGATGTATTAATTCACAGTCCCTCTTGCCTAGGATTTTTCCGCGTGCCAGCTACGTACAGAAACTTACGCACAGAACATAAAGAATATGGCAAGTTTTGTTGGATATGCGGTATTTACAAATGCTTTACGCGATATTTCAGTATCACTGACGTTATGTTGTTACCTATAGCAAACAATCATTCAGCGAGAGTTCACAAGGTATTTTACAGAAGTAGTAGTCCTTTTGCTATATCCTTTTCAAGTCATCATCATCATCTTTTCAGTCGAAAGACGTTCACTGCTGGACATAAGCCTCCCCCAAAAGGCCATAATCACACATAGGCCTTCCTCCTTTTCAAGTATGAAGAAGTACGTAAGTTTGGGGTGGGATTGGGATATACCTCCTAGCGGTTCACCCCGGGCAACGTCGTTACTATCACAGTGATGGCGGCTGAACGATCCCTCTTTTGCGGTGGTAGGATCCTTTGG
This sequence comes from Asteroscopus sphinx, assembly GCA_949699075.1. Lineage (NCBI taxonomy): Eukaryota > Metazoa > Arthropoda > Insecta > Lepidoptera > Noctuidae > Asteroscopus > Asteroscopus sphinx. The sequence goes on from OX453029.1 coordinate 7,371,384, forward strand.
GTCCGCCTGGCTCGCGACCACCCTCCCACTGTAGTCCAGTGCCAAACAGTTCGCTGTGTTCCACTGATCACGTGGGAGCGCCAGTGCCTTTGGTGTTAGTGTGGGTCCAGTTGCATTGTACAGAACTGGTCTCTGCCTCTAGGCGACGCTGTATCGAGCGACTCATCTCGGAGCCTAGCGGGATCCGAAGCACGGTCTTAGCCGTTGACCGACCGCAGTCAGTAGGGGGCCCAAGTAGCGCGCCAGCCACGTGCCAAAGGCTGCCCCGCCAACTTGCGAAAAATCCCGAGATGCTCCACCGTGCCAGTTGGCGACTGGACGGGAGGACCCGGTGGCCATCAACGGGGGGGTCCCCGCGGTCTCCGAATGAGTCCCTCATAGGTCGGCTTACCCAAAGAGTGTAGTGTAGTTTAACTGAGCAATGTCTCGGACCTTCACTAACATCACCAATACTCCAAAACAAAATATGAAAAGCAGAAAAAGGAATAAGGTTTGCAAACGGCTGCACTTCCTCCCACTGAAAGTGCACTCCACCAACATCAGGGGGTTGCACTCCAATCTCGACTCGGTCCACCACCACCTAGAGACTGCAAAGCCGCACCTACTCTTCCTCACGGAGACGCAGATAGCGACCCCGTCAGACGTGGCGTACCTCAACTACCCGGGATACTCGCTTGAGCATTTGTTCAAGCAGCACGCTGGGGTCTGTGCGTACGTACGCGATGACATCTGCTGTCGGCGTCTCCGCTGCTTTGAGGCGAAAGGCATTCCTGCCATATGGCTATTGGTGGATACTGGGGTGGAAAAAAAAGTCTACAACTGTATCTACCGATCGCATACCGGTGATCAGGAGACGACCAGGCTGTTTGACTATTTAACAAAGACGACAGATTTGGTCATGCAGCGATATCCAACGGCGGAGCTTGTTTTCCTGGGGGATTATAATGCCCACCATAAAGACTGGCTGTACCCATACCGGGAAACTGACCATGCTGGACGTGAAGCGCGCAAATTTGCGTTATCGCTAGATCTTACCCAGCTGGTGAACCAAGCAACGCGTGTACCGGATATCGACAGCCATCAACCCAATTGTCTGGACCTTCTGCTGACAACAGATCCACACAGACACTCAGTATCAGTCTCAGCACCGCTGGGAACGTCTGACCACTGTGTGGTGAAATCCGTGTCGATATGCTCCCCTCAGGATAACAGCCCTAGAGGCACGAGGCGAGTGTGGCGATACGAGTCAGCAGATTGGGATGAGATGCGTCACTATTTTGCATCTTACCCTTGGCGGCAAGTGTGCTTCTCTTCCAGCGACCCGACTATCTGCGCTGATGCTGTCACTGACGTGATACGACAGGGAATGGAGTATTTTATTCCGTTCTCTGACATACCACTCGGACACAAAGCCCGACCTTGGTACAACGCGGACTGTGCTAGAGCTGAGGCTCGCAAAGAGTCCGCTTACCAATCTTGGGTCAAAGCTCGTGACCGCAAGGACAGACGTCGGAAAGTGCGTGAAAAGAAGAGAGCCTTTAATACTGCCACCAAGTCCTGCAAGCGGGTACTACGAAAGGCCCGTTTCGACCATGTTGGGCATTTAGGGGCCAAGTTAGCTTCATACCCTCCAGGTAGCAAGCAGTTCTGGTCCCTGTCTAAATCGGTCGAGGCGAACTTCTGTCGTCCTTTGCTGCCTCCAATGCAGAAACCTGATGGATCACTGGCTTACTCCGCAACAGAAAAGGCAAATTTATTTGCATCTTTGTTTGCGAGCAATTCGCGTCTCGACTCTGGCTCAAAACTACCACCATCTATTCCTCACTGCGATTTTTCATTCCCGAAAATCGCTATTCACACTAAAGAGGTTCGAAGAGCGCTTTTCTGTCTTGATGTGAATAAGGCCAGTGGACCCGACGGTATTTCTGCAAGGGTTCTCAGGCAATGTGCACCTGAGTTGTCTCCTGTACTGACACGCCTGTACCGCCTCTCTCTTAGTCAGAGGACTGTGCCCAAGTCCTGGAAGCTTGCAAATGTACAGCCAGTACCCAAGAAGGGTGACCGTGCTGACCCGGCCAATTACAGACCAATCGCCATCACCTCCATACTGTGTAAAGTTATGGAAAGGTTACTGAACAACAAGTTGCTGGCATACCTAGAAGACAATGATCTTCTCAGTGATCGTCAATATGGCTTTCGTCAGAAACGATCAACTGGTGATCTTCTTGTGTTCGTCACGCACTGTTGGGGCGAAGCTATCGAGAAACATGGCGAAGCCCTAGCTGTGTCTTTGGATATCTCAAAAGCTTTCGACCGGGTTTGGCACGCAAGTCTGCTGAACAAGCTTCCAGCGTACGGCATCCCACCTGACTTTTGCACTTGGATAGCTGACTTTTTGAGTGAACGGTCCATTCGAGTGGTCATTGACGGCTGCTCCTCTGACCTCTTGGCTATAAATGCCGGAGTTCCTCAAGGGTCTGTTCTCTCTGCGACACTTTTCCTGCTTCACATAAATGACCTACTTCAATTAGGTCTTATTGGCTACGCAGATGACAGTACTATCACAGAGAGATACCTGTCCAGTGTGAGAGCCAACCAACGGGAAATCTGTTCTCTACGACAGGCCATGATAGAGCGGACTAATTCGACCTTAAATCTCGTTTCCCAGTGGGGAGATGACAATTTGGTAAATTTTAACGCCTCTAAAACTCAGGCGTGTCTTTTCACCGCTAAACGGAGTCCATTCCACCTGGCTCCTACTTTCCAAAGTACACCTATTAGCATCGCTGACCACCTAGACCTTCTTGGCATGGAGTTGACAACTAACCTCAACTTCGGCACCACAATTGAGGCAAAGGCTCAAACTGCGGCCAAAAAGTTGGGCATTCTTAACAAGGTGAAGCGATACTTCACTCCTGGACAGCTTTTCACTTTATATAAAGCTCAAGTCCGATCGTGTATGGAGTATTGCAGTCACTTATGGGATGGCTCCGCCAAATACCAGCTTGCGGCTCTTGACTCGATTCAACGCAGAGCTGAGAGGCTAATTGGTGATGAACTGCTAGCAAAATCTAAGCTACAAAGCTTACCCCATAGACGCACAGTTGCTTGTTTGTCGGTGTTCTACAGGCTGTACTTTGGAGAGTGTGCGCACGAGCTCCATGAGCTTATTCCGCCATCTCCTTTCTTTCATCGGACTACACGACGCACTGCAGGATATCATCCACATTTGGTAGAAATCCCTCCTATCAGGACCAAGCGCTTTGAGAACTCTTTCATAATGCGCACAGCCAAGTTGTGGAATTCACTGCCGGCATCTGTATTTTCAGGCACTTATAACCCTAACGCCTTTAAAGCTGGAGTGAATCGGCACCTAATAGGTTTGCTCGCTCCATCGTCGACCACATCCTGACAAAGCTTTCTAGATTGCGGTCAAGAGCAGATCTATTTATCATAAAAAAAAAAAAAAAAAAAGAAAAGTAAATTACCTAAACTAATCCATCTTTACCTGAACTTATTACAAAGCTAGTACGTTCAAGTGGAAGTATTAATATCACGCTGTAGATTTATGAAACCCGTCTGCGCAAACAGTTTTGCATATCTATCTGTGATCGCGACACTGGCCACCGCGTTTGAATTTGTAACTGAATTCTGAATTTGAAAGATTTGTATTCGTTTTTTGAACGGATAGAATAATTTTTTTATAAATGGAACGAGATTTGAATTTGTAAAATGATTAAGTTCGCAGTGCCTAGTGAAATAATTACGATCGATCGGCGATAAAAAAATTGTTTTATATTATGCGTTTATTGAATTAATTAGTCGTCTAACTTAGGTTAGAATAGGAATTTTGAACTTTGTATTTTTTTTTCTTCAAAATTAAGCACAGTTTCTTGTATTTTTTTGAAACAAGAATCGAAATTAGTTTCAAGAGTATAGCACCGGTCAAGACAAGTCTTTCTGTCTTCCTCAAAAAGCATCAAAAGTTGAAATAACATTAAGTATTCATACTTTTTGAAGGATTTATACGATAATTCCATTATGCTAATAATCAAAGGCGCATCTAAACAAGAAAAAAATGGTCTCGCGTTCGATTTTTAAAAAGCGCACCAAAAGAGCCGCGGACAATTCCAAATTCAAAAATTTTCCACGCCGCGCGTTCAGATACCGAATAAAAAAATTAAAGTGCGTTCGATATTAATATGCAGTGCTGAGAATCTTGAGTTCTTGTTAGTGTTGCGTTGTAATACGTACCTAGTGAAAGGTTTATTCGATTTATAAGAAAATTCGAAATTATTTGTTGGTTTTAGTAGGTAAGTTAGTAAGTTTAGTAGGTTTTTACTTTAAAATAATGGATTTCACTGAATCTAGGTATTCTTTGGTGTTTGTCATAGACAACAGTCATTATCTATTATAATTTTCCTGCAAACCTAGCTTAGCTAAGAACTGATTATAATCGGAAGTCTTTCTACACATTTTCTCAATAATTCATGATTTTAAGTGCCTGCAGTATTCAGTAAATAACTCAAATTACCATAACTATAGTCATTTCTTCTAGCTCTCAAACTCTATCACTACTAGCTCTCATACTCTATCACTAAGAACTACCGATCACTAAAATCGACTACGAAACTCGATTCACGATCGATTAATTTCGCACCACTAGCCCAGTTCCAAGCACGCTTACCAAAAACCAGGGTGTTGGACTCGCGGCGATCCGATGTTGCGATATGAACCCTGTAATTACAACTTACCACTGACTATTATCAAGTAGCGGAGTGCCTTTCATATATTTTACGAAATGGATGGCCATGTTTCACGGGCCGTCTTGCGTTGAATATTTATATTGTAGATTTATTGCGAAGTTTTATGTGTTGATTTATAGGGAGTACGTGTGTGAGTTTGCGATGTTTGAATTCGGAAGGCCTCGGGATTTTGAGGTTATTCGATTTTTTTAGATTTGAGTTTAGGGTATTATTCGATTTTTGTTTTTGTTAATTTTTTCCATTTTATAAGCAACATGAAATGTACACACAACACTCTTGTTCGAGAGTATGTTCGTAAGTGGGGTAACCAATTGGTACAGCCGACTGAACATTGGCGGATTTAATGCAAGCATTCTCTACCAATCATTATAATCTAATATATTTCAATTTTTTGACAGGAATAACTTACCGATAATAGAATGAGGTATGATACTTTCATCGACTTCAAAAAAAGCCAGAAAGTGCATTTTGTTTAAACATACTTTCAATATCAATCCTTACACCGCTAACAGATCTATTCACCTCTCAACTCCTAACAAGCGTGAACATCGAAAAAATCGTTCGAAAACTCGTACAAACGTACCTACAGAATTAATTTAAAGCTATTTCGGCGTCATCATTTAAGAGTCTTGATTGATTTTTATTACATCAATACTTTAAAGCGAAGAGAATTAAATATGAATGTGGAAGTAAGTACCAGCTGCTATCTGAAAAAAAAATACTGAAGAAATAATTACTGGGTTTGAGGTGTAGACGAAAAATTGTTTAGTATTTAGCTGGCTGGAAAGATATTTTTTGTAAGAAAGTAGTTTGGTAGTATAATATTTTTTGTGGTTACTAGTTCTTAAGGTTGGGTTGTAGTGATGTGACGAAAAAGTTATTTAGAAATAGATATTAACTTATTTTTTATTAAAAAATATGGTTGAAAATCTAACGTATGAAATCCGACGGCAATTTCAGTATCTATTGAAAAAAATGCTTGTAGTTGTTTATATAAGCAGCGGCATTTTTTTCTCCATTTCCTATCGTGAATGAGCCATATATTGTACAGGATGATTATTTTACAACTTTGCCTGCGTTGCGAACGGTGAAATGGTTAATCAAGAAGAATTAAAAGTCCAGGTTTTTTTTTGTTGTTGTAAAAATGATGTCGAATAAATCAAAATATCAATATTAAAAATGTCAAAATAAAATGAACACGACTAATTTTAGAAAACGCTAAATCATAATTTCCAAAACTAATCTTATTTCTTCTTCCAACAGAAAAATGCGGCCTCTCCGACGACCCAGGCCTCCGTGTAAACGGAAAAGGCAAGAAGATGCGCAAACCACGCACGATATACTCCAGCCTTCAACTACAGCAACTCAATAGAAGGTTTCAAAGGACGCAGTACCTCGCCCTCCCAGAGCGGGCAGAACTCGCTGCGAGCTTGGGCTTGACGCAGACTCAGGTTCGTGGTATTAGTGTTAAGATTTTGCAACTTGGTAAAATATCGATAAAGTTTTAAGGGTGCAACCTGTATCTGGTACAAAATAATACTTTACAATAACACCTATTTCTTGTAACAGGCATTTAGGTTAGACTTGGTTAAAAAGTGTTTTTTTAAGAAGGTAGAAATCTTTACAAGAACCCTTATTTTAGCGGAAAAATTGCAGAGAGAGTTTCGCAATTAGTCTAAAATAATACTTCACTACTTATTTCTGAAAATTGCGTGAAATAAAAATAAGCTTGCTTCAAAGGCTTGCGTTTGACCGCCCCCTCACCTGATGCTAAACGATGGTGCGGTCGACGATGATGATGCTTGTCCAGCAAATATTCTGAATAAAATTAAAGAAGTTTTCTTACGAATGTCTCAAAAAATAAGGAAATTAGTTTCCTATCACCAGAAATCTAAGCGCCATTTTTAACAGTCGGTTGCAACAATTAACTATTACTTCAACAAAAACATTTTTATTCTACTAAAAAATATTAAAAACTTAAAAAAATCCCCACACATCGTCAGCATAGTAATTATGTCACACACCTAGTAATTATCCGCCAGTGTGTACATTCACTACATTTTTTATCTCTAAATCAGTGTTCATCTAAAAACAGACCTTACAATTATTAAAATAAAATCTAAAATAACTAAGCAACATACCCACCTTATGTCAGTAACGTATAATTAAAAGACAAGGAGTTTTTTTTTAATATCTGTCACAGATAACGCACTGCTGCTTCTAAGTAGTAATTTCATTGTGAATAGTCTATGGACTTTTTTTACGTAACAATAGTGTTTTGTATTTTTTTCCTTTTTTTCACGTTACTACATTTTTTTCGCAATTATATATGAAAAATTATTTAGATGGGTAGTTTATTGAAGGAAAATCTATTCATACATTTTAATTTTAATTAAATTTAATGAAAAATTATTTGCCAATATATAATTATTGTGGCGTTGCATAAATTTTTCTTACATAATAATTTTCTTTTGCCTTCATGGACGATTCGTCGGCTAAATACTTTGCATGCAATATGTAGAAATTTTTAACATCCTGTAGTATAAACATTTTTTATCTGAATAACCGCTAAACAAGTATTGAACAGTAGTATGTTAATCTACTACTATTATAAAATTGTTAAATGTCAGTTGTCTGTTTGTTTGTTTGTTTGTTCCAGCATCACGATAAAACTACTGGACCGATTTTGTTCAAACTGTTTGTGACTAAAAACTTATGATTTGACTTAAAAACTGGTATGTATTTTACCTCGCTACGATGACGGGAACCGGTGATTTTTAATTAAATATTTCTACAACATTTTGCATACATTAAGGCGCTCATATCCAGCTGTCATTCGCACGCATGCGCACTAGCGCGCGCCTCCATAGACAAAATACGGCTGCTATAGAAATTGCATTAAAAACTTTTTGGTCGGGGCGAATTGTCCAGAGTAGAAAAAAAAGAATCCTGTCGTATGTGGGTGGTGCCATCTTGGAAATGCAGTCTTTTGAGCCAACCGAAAATCAGAATCTTTCGACTTACAGACAAGGACCGGAAGCTACCTCTAAATTGCGATTTCTCAAATTTTTTGTATGAAAAGCAATAAAATTATGTTAGAAGTACCTAAACGTTGTTATAATTATTGTATCCTTCTTAATATACGAATACGCATAAAGTTATCTTGGTGTAACTAAAAAAATACTATTATCAGTCTACAATTTTTAATTACCTTTAATTCTTCTTCTTATCTTATCTTCTTCTTCTTAATCTTAACTATTATTAAATTGTAAACGTCTGTTTGTTTGTTTGTTCCAGCATCACGGTAAAACCACTGGACCGATTTTGATGTTTTTTTTGTTGTTTGAAAGCTGATGATCTGACTTAAAAACTGGTATGGGTTTTGAGAAAGAAAGAAAGAAAGAAAAAAAGAAAAAAATTTATTCGTGAGTTGCGTACTCACCCGACAGATCGAAGCTTCTATGCATTTGCACGAGCGGATAGTAATGTACGATGGAGTGGAGTGGAGTGGACAGGGGATGGGACTGGGGACGGGACTGGGGACGGGACAGGGGACGGGACTGGGGACGGGACAGTGGACGGGACAGGGGACGGAACATGGGACGGGAAATGGGACGGGACATGAGACGGGACATGGGACAGGACAGTCGGACGGCACATGGGACTGGACATAGGATGGGACATGGGACATGGGACGGGACGATAGTGATATAGTGAGATAGTGGGACAGTGGGACAGTAGGACAGTGGCAGTGGGACGGTGGGACAGTGGGGCAGCGGGGCAGTGGGGTAGTGAGCAGCGGGGCAGCCGGCAGTGGGCCAGTGGGATATTGGGGCAGTGGGGAAGCGGGGCAGTGAGGCAGTGGGGTTGTGGGGCACCGGGGCAGCGAGGCAGCGGGACAGTGGGGCAGCGGGGAAGCGGGGCAGCGAGGCAGTGGGGCAGCGGGGCAGTGGGGTACCGGGGCAGCGGGGTAGTGGGATAGTGGGGCAGTGGGGTAGTGGGGCAGTGGGGTAGCGGGGCAGCGGGGCAGTGGGGCAGTGGGGTAGCGGGGCAACGGGACAGTAGGGGAGTGCGGAAGCGGGGCAGGCAGTGGTGCAGTGGGATAGTGGGGCAGCGGGGTAGCGGGGCAGTGGGGCAGCGGGGCAGTGGGGCAACGGGGTAGTGGGTTACCGGGGCAGTGGGATAGTGGGGCAGCGGGGCAGTGGGGCAGCGGGGCAGTGGGGCAGTGGGATAGTGGGGCAGTGGGATAGTGGGGCAGCGGGGCAGTGGGGCAGTGGGGCAGCGGGGCAGTGGGTTACCGGGGCAGCGGGGCAGTGGGATAGCGGGGCAGCGGGGCAGTGAGATAGTGGGGCAGCGGGGCAGTGGGGCAGCGGGGCAGCGGGGCAGCTGGGCAGCGAGGCAGTGGGCAGCGGGGCATCGGGGCTGTGGGGCAGCGGGGCAGTGGGGCAGCGGGTCAGTGGGATAGTGGGGCAGCGGGGCAGCAGGGCAGCGGGGCAGCAGGGCAGCGGGGCTGTGGGGTAGCGGGGCAGTGGGGCAGCGGGGCAGCGGGGCAGTGGGGCAGCGGGACAGTGGGACAGTGGACTGGACTGGAATGGACTGGACTGGACTGGACTGACGTGGGTTAGCAGAATTTAACGCGAGCGGAGCCGCGGGTAAAAGCTAGTTTATTATAAAATTGCTACAAAGTAACCTAAAGCAAGTAAAGTCAAACTCAGTCAGTAACATTTGAATTATGAAAACCGCTCTTACTGCTTGCGAAATAAAGACACGATTTCAAGGTCAAACTGTTACCACAGACGTGCAGTCGACTGTACCTACAACGGCTTTGATCCATAGAGTAAGGTTTTTTTTTTAAATATACATTTACAGGTCGGCTATTCTAAATACTGGTTCCTGGTTCCTGCCTACCCATTTACTTGTACCAAGTAATTTAAACATACTTGGGCTGCTTTGTATGTTGATAAAACTGTTATTTCTCAATGTTGAAATACAGCGCTTTCCTTTTCTTTATTAACTATAAGACCTGCGGCACCAACAAGAAAATTATATTCCAATAAAAATCATTACCAACATCAAATTGTACCGGATCTTACCGCAATCAAACCGCGCCTATCATTACTAAAAAAACCTCATCCATAGACAAACGCATGCGTTCGGAAACCATATTCCAATTGGCTTCGTTCGGAAATTGATTCGTCATGTGTCACCGTACGGAATGAATAATCGTGGCCTGCTCGGCTGTGAACCAATGGATGTAGACTACATAATGTGTAGACTTGGCTTTTGTCATGGGCATGCATGACGGGTCGGTCTGTACAGTTCACCCATCTTAATTGTACAGTTGATGGCGTCGCCAATAGTTAGTTTTGTTGCGAATTTGAGTTTAAAAGCTAAAATGGAACTTGCAAATTACCTTACCTATAGTTTGTAAAAAGCTTAAGTCTTCGTAACAAATGTTAAGTAAGTAACGTAAGTTTTTAACGTATTTAGACATTATTTGCCAATGCAGAAAGATTTTGGAATATGAATTATGAATGCTCCAATACAACAACCGTCGTATATCTCAATCAGTTGTTGTTTTAAACGGATATGATATCATTTAAAACTAAGAATGCATATTATACGTTTACGATTAAAAAACTGTTTGATATTGATGCAGTTTGCAGCGAAGCTAAAGCATTTTTTGAAAGTGGAAATCTCGTTTCCTTACGTAGTAAGTTTACTTTAGAAAAGAACTGGCATAAAACGTCATTATTGTAATGTCACTTGTGTATATGTCTAACACCATATAGGCATGTGTGTGTAATTGCATGTCATGCATTTGTGACATAAAGTCACGTCATGTTTCGTTGACATTTTAGATAGATACCTATGGTGTTAGTTTAATTTTGTAATACAAAAATACGGTATTGCCTATCTCAGGAATGACAAAACTGTCTGTGGCATTGGTATTTAAAAGGATATTTGATTTGAACAATTATTTTTGTTAAATAATGTAAATCAATTGATTTATATTGCATCTAATCTCGACATTTTACGCTAGAGCAGACGGTAATACTCAGGAGATTTTGACTGGATGCTTTGTATGTCACTCTATTCAATGCTAGAAGTTGCCAGGTACTGCTCATTTCACTAGTGTTTGAGAATGTTTATGCATGTAAGTAATTAAATTTAATTCTAAAAGAAGCTATAAATTGAGGTACAATAAAATATAGATAACTAGTTTATAATTTTCCAATACCTACTTAACCTATATGAACAACATGTATCCTTTAAAACCTTTAATACAACATAGTTGGATCCTCTGATCATTCCTAAGTTCAATTTAACGGTATAAAAAGTAAGAGCTAAGTTAATTTTATTATAATTTAATATTTCTCAGTTATTGTCTGTGTGCCGCACTTTGATGAGCCCCGCATCGATTTAGGGATGCGCGTTAATCGAGAATCGGTATCATCGATAATCTTGTCGGTATAACGAGTACCTATTTAAAGTGATGTGCGCATTTTATCGCAAAAATAAGTACATATAACTTGTTTACTTAATAAAATAACTTGTAAAAAAATATGTTTCCTTATATTAATTATCTAATTTATGACAATAATCTCCACATAATTAAGAATACAAATAATAATTATTCATATTGTGTTTTAAACGAACTGGTTTCCAATTTGGAATTTATATTCATATTTCAATAATTATGCAAATTCTTGACGTTTATGTAATAATTAAATTATAATAAAACATTTATATTCTTCAAATAAATCAAATATTTATATGTTATTACTTTTGCAAATTGCTTTATGAAAACACTCATTGATTTAACATTTTAAAGGTAATTTATTGCATAAATTTTTGCCGCGAAAACACAGTCTTATTCAAATTTCATTAAAATACTTAAACTATTTTCCACCGACAATAGTCGATAAATCGATACAATAGCCGAGTCCCAGCCCTCTGACTTATTCGATTCGATTCTACATTAAAACAAAAACAAAAAACTGAATTAAACTCCGTACTATTCCGGTCTTTCTAACAAAAACGAAACAATCTAATCCCCAGATTGCATTACTTAGAATATAATTAAGTTTTTACTTTTATTCAACAAGCTATTTTCAACCTTACAATTTAATAAATAGAGTTTAAGGTGACTGCAAATGAGGTGGTACTTGGTAGTTATAGTTTTTGTCATTGGTAATAAATCATAACATTTGTCTTAAGGTGCTGCCGATGCCGATGCGCTATTGTTTCATAAGCTGAGCACTTTTCTTATTAGCTGCTGTGCAGGTTTCCTTAATAAATAGCTCAGCAATAATTAGTATTGTATTAAGATTAAAAGATGGCGACAAGATATAGGTACGTTTGGGAACTCAATTTTTATGTAAGTCGGATGTATCAATTAGTTCTGTTTGCTGACGGTAAAGTTTTTTTACTGATTTGTTTGACCTTACGCGAATTGGAACAACCGCAGTGATAAAATTTTTTGATCTATTTTAGTCACACCAACTACTGACATATTACATTAAGGGTTATTTTTAATTCATTAATAACCATGTAAGGGATGATTTTGCTCGTCAATTTGAACTACTTTTATTGTGACACTAACGTTGAATAAAAAAAACAACTGCAATTAAATTATCCCTTAAACGGTTGTTAAGGAATTAAAAATAAGCCTGTATATGGGTTAGAATATACATAACTTATTCTCGGACGATCTTATTTTTATTGAGTTGCTTCGGTAAGTGCAAATTAAGATACAGCAATTCAATAAATAGAATAAATTAATATCTTATAAAGCTCAAAACTTGTCCGAACCCTTTTAATTTTACTCCAAAAGCACAAAAAAAACTGTTGCACAACTTTAAAAAAGAATGGAGAACCCGTATAAGAAACGATGTTTTTAATTGCTCTTATGCAATGGGATTAAGCTTATAAGGTCAGTCTTACTTTTTTCATCGATTACATTGTGTTGCCATGTAGCGAATGCAAAAAAAGAAAAAATATTCATGATTGATTGGAGTCGAGTTGAAGATGCAATTTTTTTATATTTGAGTAACGCTCTAAAGGGTAGATTCAACAGCTGGTAAGGCTTGAAGGAATAGAAGATTTTTTTTTAAATTTTAATCAGCGTTATAACGTAACTTTTTAATTATAACTGGGACAGGTAAAAAAACTGATAACAAAATTTTGTTTCTTTATTGCAAATCACAAAAAAAAAACTTAAAAAAGAGGTTTTTAGTAAATGCCTACCACACTGTACGATGTGGGACAACTTGATTAAAAATTACTCAATACAATATTTTACCCAATAAACTATGGATGCGTACAATATTCTCTAATGAGCGTGTCATCGATTCTCACAATGTCTGAATAGAATCGGATATGGTTCTTTCGTTTAATTGTAATTAAACGAACTAATCAACTATTTCGTTTTTAACGCGGTTGTGGCACTGCACTATTGTTTTGGTCTATGTGCGTTTAAAAAAAATGTTCTATGATAGTTTTGAAATTAGAATGCATGCGAATATTATTCTGTTTGTATTTGTAATTTGAACAAAGTGCAATGATGTTTAGTATCAAATAGATATGAGTAATTTATTCATTTTAAGGGGCTCTGTACCCAAAGGGTGCCAAACGGGACCCTATTACTCTAGCTACGCTGTCCGTCCATCCGTCTGTCTGTCACACGGCTATATCTTTTGAATGGCAATAGGTAGCTGGTTTAAATTTTCTCAGAATATGTGTTGCTATGATCCATATCACGACAAATACTAAAAATTAAAAAAAATTAAAACCAAACGGGAACATGAAACCTCGAAAAACATGCATTTTTTCAACGCTTTTTTTCCTGCTCTATCTTCAAAACAGTAAAATATACCGACGTCAAACTTGGTTTGATTAGAGAGCATACTATGTAGTTTAGCAACAAATACTAAAAATAGGGCAAACATAGACATATGTGGTGGTACCTGCGTAAGAAAGAGATGCAAAAATTCACATGTCGCTCACGGTACGTTGATGTCTTTTGATGAATTCTCGTAAATTAAATCAGTTTCTATGGGGTATCAGGTCCATTGACCATACCCATCGGTGGTACGGAACTCTTACTGCGTGAGTCCGACTCGCACTTTTTGGGTTTTTTAAATTATGAAACGGAAATTACTATGAAAATCTATTGTGCTGTGTAATATTAATATATACTATAAAAAATACTAGTAAAAGCTCTCTTTTCATACCTTTATGCATAGACATATTATGTCTTCATGTTCGTTCTTTATTTTTATTGTAGAGCTTCTTATTGACGACCTCTGTGGTCTAGTGGTTCGAGTTTCGGACCGCTGATCAGGAGTCGTGGGTTCGATTCCTACAGGACACAAATATTTGTGTGATTAACATGAGTGTGTGTTGGTCTGGTTGTTTCTTATGTAATACATACTTATAAGTATTATATCCATTGTCTAGTAACCATAGCATAAGCTCTGCTTAGTTTGGGACTAGATGGTGATGTGTAAAATGTCCCAAAAATAATAATAATAATATACGCGATTTAATCCGGTTAAACTTTGTTTTATTATAATCCAAAAATATTCATTATTTATTTATTGGCTAAGCCACTGTGTTTAATAAAACCATAGATAAATCTGATACTTACAATAACTAACGCCCCTTCTTATAAGATACCTAATCGCAATATAACATTTCAATTCTCTTAGATTCGATCTATTTTTATTTATGGTATATACAAACCTATGGTGTGAGAACATTATCAGATTTCTCACATACCAGAAAAACCATAAGCTCAACGCGGAAATTAAGAAAATAAGGCGTTGCACATCTGATGCATTCGTACTGACAGGCGGGCTTGACGTAAAAAATCCCATTTGATCACAACACGTCAAGCTAAATGATGATGGATGTTCAGCCGAATTAATTCGTTGCTACGTTGCTGTGACGAATTTACAATGTTTCATTGCTGTATTTCTCACTTTTATTTCTGTTTTGTACGTAATTATTTGTTTTTCTATTGGTGTAATAAGTTTTTGTGCTGTGTATCATGGTCGGACTTTTCCCGAATAAAAATCGTGTATTGTATACCTACAATGATAATTAGGATTTTTGTAGCTTCAAACAAATTTGTTTCTTTGTGAATTTATTGAGATTTCGATATACAACATTATTTATTCCATAACATAAAACTGGAAAAGGGATATTAACTCGTCATTATGTACAACTTTTACTATGGGATCAAACGTGAAATCGCAAAAAAAAAAAACAGCTGTTCCATGAATTTTGTTATTTATGTGAACACAAGTATGTTAGAAATGTAAGCCCAACCTTAAGTGTAATCTGTCAACTGTCAGTCATACGTCATATTAAGGTTAAACGTCAAACGATACTGACAGTTATCTTTGCTCACAGCCTTGCTCTTATAATCATCCACTGTTATTGTATTACAAATAAATCCCTTGTAATCTCCTTGATTTGTTTGTTTTTGCCTATAAACCCTTCAAAGAACACCTGGTTTTTTTTCGCGATTTGGTTGGTCATATGAGGACAATGACAGATGATCCCTGTTCTGGTTATGGTAAAGAAAAACTCATGTTGTCTAAAGGCAAAATTGAAGTATAATTCTCTCAGAAGAAACACCGAAATAAATGGAGCCCTGACAACTTATCCTACACAAGTTTATTTCTTTACAGAGTAGATAAAGACTAACACTGCCTATTTTTTTTATATCACATTGTGTTATGTTCTGTAGAAAAATAGAAGTGTTATAAATAATTGATTTGACATTTTGACTTAACGGATTTACCAATCGGAAAAGTTCATTTAGAGTTATTTTGTTCTAACTAACAACTAACAGGTGTCATAAATAATTATCATAGTTATTTTAGCCATTAGAATATAAAAAAATGGCATCTCTATGAAACCTATATTTATTTTAAGTTGGTATTTAAAAGAGGTTTTTTTATCGATGAATCAATTTTTGTGAGCTTAAATAAGCACACAAAGACAAGGTACAACATTCTTTTTAATACAAAAATAAGCGTGGAATTTTTGAGGAAAATCCCATTTGTATCTTTTTGAAATTGAATTAAGTATTTAGTTTTCTTTTTCCGCAACCTCAATGCAGTCATATAGATACTATTTCCATTCGGCCAGCACCAGTGTTGCCAGGTACGATTTTCAAAATCCGGGAGGCTTATATAAAAAAAGCGGGAGATGTATTGAGGAAAAATGGAAAAAATCGGGAGATGATGTTTTTTAACAAAAATCTAAGTTTTTGAAGTAATCACGGTATTATATTTAATTTTTGGCACCATTCCAATAATATTGCTGTAATATTAAAATCAAAGCAATTTTTTACAGTTTACTGCCCTGTGTAATGAAAAATATTTAATGTGTTTAGTGAACATACGAATACGATACACTGGGAGTGACGGAAATATTCAGGGCAGCAACTTATCCGTTTGTTTCATTTTATGTAGTTTTTTTGCCAGGTTTTGATCTTATTCCTATTATTAGGCTTTATACAGGGATTGTAAAAAATCGGGAGATTTTTGTCGAAAATCGGGAGACCGGGAGATTTTTAGAAAAATCTGTGAATCTCCCGGAAAATCGGGAGACCTGGCAACAGTGGCCAGCACTTTCAAAGAATTCTATTTACAAAAATACATAACGTATCTTAGAACCCGCCGAGTCACTATCTCAAACGTTAAGAACGATGACTTACGTATTTCGTGTACCTCCTCTGATTGGCTGTCAAAGTCGACCCGACGACCAATAGCAGCTCGTCAAATGTCATGACTGTGCGGTTTAAGAACAATTGTTCGAAAAAAGAACGTGCTTCCGTTAAAGTGGCAATGCTTCTGTTTTTTTTTTATTGAAGTTGTCTATTGAAGTCTTTTGTCTGTGGCCGAAAGATGGTGTTTCTTTTGTTGTCTATGCGGTATTAAATGTAGGAGAGCAGTTTGATTGGTATTGTTTTATAGTGTAAATGGGTAATTTGATTTCTTAAATCTTGACAACATTATCATCTCGCGAAAAGAAAAAAACCGGCCAAGTATGAGTCGGACTCACGCAGTAAGGGTTCCGTACCACCCATCGACGTGATACCCCGTAGAAACTGATTTAATTTACGAGAATTTATAAAAATACATCGAAGAACGTACGCAAAATGTAAATTTTTGCATCTTTTTCTTAGGTAAGTACCACCACATATGTCTATGTTTGTCCTATTTTTAGTATTTGTTGCTAAACTATATAGTATGCACTATAATCAGACCAAGTTTGACGCTGGTATGTATTACCATTTCGAAGATAGAACAGCTACAAAAACGTTGAAAAAAATGCATATTTTTCGAGGTTTCTTGTATGGGTTTCTTCCTTTGGTTTTAGACTTATTTTTAGTATTTGTCGTGATAGACACCATAGTGACACATATTTTGTGAAAATTTCAACTAGTTATCTATTACCGTTACAAAGATACAGCCCTGTGACAGACAGACGGACGGACGGACGGACAGCGTAACGAGAGTAATAGGGGGACCCTATTACTCTCGTTACGCTTGCACCCTTTGGGTACGGAACCCTAAAAACTAATATGAAAGCAAAATTAACAGATGCAACCGTTGTATTTTAACCAATAATTATTCATACGGTAATCTAATCTTCAGACTTATGTAGCTTATCCCGACTATTCCATGTTATAGGACAAACCACAGAAATACATAGAATGGCCATGTGGGCAGGGCGCGCGTGGCCGTGGCAGCACCATCTACCATAGTGCAGGATACCAGGCCCCTCAGAAAGTATTGCGAAAAAAAGTTTTTATATATGGGAGACTGGCCAGTTATAATGTTTTTCGAAAATATGATTATTTATAAGTAAAAATAAGTAAGTTCCAATTTAAAAATTTCCCTCCACATTTTTTGCGAGTTAATTCAAAGTATTGTGTCTCACTGAAATATGGATCTGCGCCGGGAACATTTTAGAGCTATGATTTTATACGATTTCAAGTGTCGCCTGAAACCGGATGAATCGTACGATAGACTTCAAATGGCATTCATGGATGAAGGCCCTTCCAAGGCAACCGTGTATCGTTGGTATAACAAATTCAAGCGCGGTCGACCAACTTTGGGGGATGACGAAAGAAGCGGTCGCCCTTTGACGGCTGTTACCGAAGAAAACGTGCTAGCAGTGAAAAATTTAATCCAAGACAATAGGCGAATTACATATCAGGAGATTCAACACATATTGAAGATTGGATCGGGAAGCGTTCACGAGATTCTACACAGCCATCTTCGCGTGAGGAGGATAGTATCACGCTGGGTGCCGCACAACCTCACCGATGCTCAGAAGCAGGCCCGGGTGGAATGGTGCCGTGATATGCTTAACAAATTTGAAGCAGGCTCGTCTCGGCGTGTTTACGACATCGTTACAGGTGATGAGTCCTGGATTTATCAAAACG
Source organism: Asteroscopus sphinx (assembly GCA_949699075.1). Classification (NCBI taxonomy): domain Eukaryota; kingdom Metazoa; phylum Arthropoda; class Insecta; order Lepidoptera; family Noctuidae; genus Asteroscopus; species Asteroscopus sphinx. The sequence continues at coordinate 7,389,621 of OX453029.1, forward strand.
ACCCAGAAACCAAGCGCCAGTCGACTGTTTGGGTGTTTCAAAATGAGCCAACGCCTACCAAAGTGAAGCGATCTAGAAGCGGGGGTAAGATTTTGATCGCTAGCTTTTTTAATTTGACTGGCCACTTGGTATCAATTCCCTTACGGGATCAAAGAAGCATTAATGCCGAATGGTATACTACCAAATGTTTGCCAGAAGTTTTCTCTGTTATAAGCAACAAGCGACCAAACACAGGGCTCCGCGGGCTACTGCTCCACCACGACAATGCACCTGCGCACACCGCACTCAAAACGAGGGACTTCCTGGACAGCACGCCAGTCAAACTCCTGGGTCACCCTCCTTACAGCCCTGATCTAGCACCGTGTGACTTCTTTTTATTCCCAAAAATAAAAAATCAGCTCAAAGGGATACAATTTTCGTCGCCGGAAGATGCGCTGGCTGCGTTCGAGCAGGCTGTAAACGAGGTGTCTGCGGCGGACTGGAAAAAGTGTTTTGAAAACTGGTTTAGGCGCATGAATCTTTGTATAGAGGCTGGTGGAAAGTACTTTGAAAAGATTTGATAAAAATATATGTACGTATAGAACAATTTTTTTTAGTTTCGCAAAACTTTCTGAGTGTCCCACGTATTTCAAAGCCTTTCTCAGCACGCCTTATGACTTGTTTCTATAAATACTCTAACAAAAACCCGCAAAAATGCCTTATTGTGCTATTTCTAACTGCAGAAACAAAAGCTGTAAAGTACATTTACAAACAAACAAGAAGCAACCAGCATTACCTAACTAATTGTCACATTTGTCTTATATACAATAATACACAATTTAGGTTTACTGTAATTATATTTATTGGCTCGTCTTTACCCGTGGCCTCACTATCGGGACCCATCCGAAAACCAGCGCTACAACATTTCGGTGTTGTGGCATATGCTGAGATGGGGGCCTTTTTAGGGTTCCGTACCCGAAGGGTTCCAAACGGGATCCTATTAGGGTTCCGTACCCGAAGGGTTCCAAACGGGACCCTATTACTCTCGCTACGCTTTCCGTCCATCCGTCCGTCCGTCCGTCCGTCTGTCTGTCACAGGGCTGTATCTTTTGAACGGTAATAGGTAACCGGTTGAAATTTTCTCAGAATATGTGTTGCTATGAGGTGTATCACGACAAATACTAAAAACAAAAAAAAATCTAAAAGCAAAGGGGGTCCCCATACAAGAAACCTCAAAAAACATGCATTTTTTTCAACGTTTTTGTTCCTGCTCTATCTTCAAAACGGTAATACATACCAGCGTCAAACTTGGTCAGATTATAGTGCATATTATGTAGTTTCGCAACAAATACTAAAAATAAGACAAACATAGACATATTGAGAGGTACGGAACCCTTACTGCGCGAGTCCGACTCGCACTTGGCCGGTTTTTTTTTAGTCTCATACAGGCATATCAATTTTAAGTTTTTTGTTCATAGGTTTTTTTTTCTGGCCTGTACCGAGACAAAAATAAATATTTCTTTTCATTTGATTAAAGTTTTTTTTTTTAAATAATGACTTCAAAATGTAAGGCGTAGTTCGTTCGGAAAGTTGCCACGCATGAATCGCAAGTAAAATTGTGATTACAACCATTCTATCTCTTTCTGTGGACAACCATTATTCTTGCCAGGGACCTCAAAGCATTTACGTCACATAAATTATAATAAATAATAATAATAATAAATATCTTTGGGACATTTTTACACAGCACCATCTAGTCCCAAACTAAGCAGAGCTTGTGCTATGGGTACTAGACAATGGATATAACACATAAATACTTTTTGTTTTTGTAAATACATACTTATAATACATAAGCAACACCCAGACCAACATAAACACTTATGTTTATCACACAAATATTTGTGTCCTGTGGGAATCGAACCCACAACCTCGTTATCAGCAGTCCGATACTCGAACCACTAGACCACAGAGGTCATCTATTAATTCTAAACATTAGTACATATTTATACGTATTTTTTCCACATGCGATGGATTCCAATGATCTTTACCCATCGTATCTTTATTTAAAACAATTAAAATAACATTGGTTCCATTGCGACCAATTGTCATCAATTGGTAAACGATTTTCCAATTAATTTAATTGTTTCCGTACTTTTTAAAGTTTTACTGGCCTATATTTTAGCTGACAAACGTGCGGAGGATATCCAGCAATTTTTTTCTTAATCATAGAGTTTTATATTCAGCCGCTTCTAATATGATAATATTTTTTGACCAATCATTGACCTTACCAATCTTAAAAAATGTGCTTTTAAAATTTACAAACAATAAAATCTATAATGTAGGTACTAGCTGATGCTCCTGGCTTCGCTCCCGTGATATGTCGATAAAAAGTATCCTATGTGTTAATCTAGGCTATGGTCTATCTATGTGCCCAATTTCATCCAAATCTAATCAGCCGTTTCAGCGTGATTGTAGAACAAAAAAAACAAATATCCATACTTTTGCGCCCTACTATCCTACGGTAGACGATCAGATAGTACGGTATTTGTTGATTTATTTCATCATCATCATCATCATTTCAGCCGAAAAACGTCCACTGCTGGACATAGGCCTCACCCAAGCATCGTCACAACGACCGGTCCTGCGCCTTCCGCATCCAGCGGATACCCGCCACCTTCACCAGGTCGTCAGTCCACCTTATGGGCCTGGGGGGCCTACCCACGCTGCGCCTTCCAGTTAGCGGTCGCCACTCCAGAACTTTACTGCCCCATAGGCCATCCGTTCTACGAGCAATGTGCCCCGCCCACTGCCACTTAAGTTTGGCAATTCTTCGGGCTATGTAGGTTACTTTCATTCTCCTGCGAATTTCCTCATTTCTGATTCGATCACGCAGGGACACTCCGAGCATAGCCCTCTCCGTTGCCCTTTGAGTGACTTTGAGAGACTTTCGTCTTGAGACACTGCTGTATTTTGGACGAGAAGATATTCAGCCGCAACGAATATGAGTCAACCAATCATAGACCTTACAAATCTTAAAAAAAAATCTTTCAAAATTTACAAAATGGGCTTGCTAACAATCAAACCAATCAATAAAAATCTATAATGTAGATACTAGCTTATGCTCGTGGCTTCGCTTGTGATCTGTCGAAAAAAAGTATTCTATGTGTTAATCCAGGTTATGGTCTATCTTTTTTAGCTTTTTTTTTTAAATTTTAACCTCTCTGCTCGACAAGATTCTGACATTTGTCATATCAGCTGACTCGGCGACTTGTCGCAAATTGCGTCATGAAATCTCATGAAATCGGGAATTTGCATACAACTTTCATTCTATGAATTGAATGTGAAACTTAGATTTTTTCTACAATTTAATACCCAGTATCTATTGAGTATTTATTAAATTATGTGTTATGTCTATAAAACTGTATGCATCTTACAATTTAATTTACCAGAACACTCGCCATACTATTCATTTTAACGGCGAGATGCGCTCATACATATGTATACTATCTTATCCTTACGTAAACATACAACATGAAAACAAACTTAATTAGCAACAAATAAGTTGTATGATTATAAAATAATTTACTGTGGATTAATTACTCGATGACAGAAGAGATCGACTTTCAATTTTTTCATTTTTTTTACACTGCCTGGTGACATCTCCTCGTCATCAAGAAGCAAATCCCTCAGTTTTGATTTTAACATTTTACTTATTTTAGGCTTTTGCCTAAGTAAGTCTATTTTATTCAGGGGTCACCTTTACCCAAAACAACTGCAATACCACCTAGGCTGTTGCCTAAATGACACTGCAAGTCGGTTCGTCAAACTGAGACATGAAGATGGAAAGTCTCATGTGATTGTAATGTCACCGGCACCCGTACCCTTCGCACCGGAACACAGCAATGCAAACATCACTGTTTGGCGGCACAAGTAGGTACGGTGGTAGTACTGACCCGAACGATCTCCTTCACAAGGAGCTCTACTACTACAAAATATAGTAGGATTAGCCCATTACCGTCCCACCAACTCGGGTCGGCATTGGGAAATATAGGGAGTTTAGAATCAAAATATTTTCATTTGTGGATACGACGTTGATCTTATTTTCATATATAAGATTTTTCATTATATTTACTAAATTTTGGTGTAGGGAAAACACGATTTAATGAAATTTGCTGGATATGTTTATTTTCCAAAGTAAGGTCTGTTTTTGCACTATTTCACATTGCTTTTAGAAATTCCAATGGTTTTTACTATTTTTTTTGTGAATAAGATATATCTTGTACATATCTAAATTCTGGTGTACCAGTTTTTTATTTAAATGTTTATTCGCTGAGATATTTGCAAAAATGTAAAAAAACATCAAAACAGCGCGATTCCGCTCTGTTCTCACACGCGCCATTTGCCGTATGTTAGAAAGGGACGTTTGCAAATTCAATGCAGCACCTTAAGAGCCAAAACATGTATAATTATTCTCAATACCTCAAAGATTCCTATAATTCTACCCACATCGTGTTCACAACCGTGAAACATTGCAAATCTAACTATCAGTTATTTTTATCCGCGGCTTTGCATGTTTGTTATCAGTAAAACGTGTATCTTGAACAGCGGCTTACTACTTTCATTTTTACTTGAAGTTTATTTCCTGTAAGTTGGTACATAGTAGCGTAGCATGATTATATTAAATCCGATTCGGGGAAATGGTCGTGATTAGGAAATTTAGCGCGCTTTATTACTTTTTTGAAAATATTGAAATAAAGGGAATGTTTTTTTTAACGAATTTACGCATGCTATCAACTCAGCCTATCGCAGTCCACTGCTGGACATAGGCCTCTCCCAAGTTGCGCCACAACGCTCGGTCCTCTGCCTTCCGCATCCAGTCCCCCCCCAGCCATGTTCTTTAGGTTGTCGGTCCACCTGGCAGGGGGGCGCCCTACGCTGCGTTTGCCGATTCGCGGTTTCCACTCAAGGACTCGTCTGCTCCAACGGCCATCGGTCCTTCGACAGACATGGCCAGCCCACTGCCACTTCAGCTTACTGATCCTACAAGCTATGTCGATCACTCCGGTTCTTCTCCGGATAATCTCGTTACGGATTTTATCCTTCAAAGAAACTACAAGCATAGCTCGCTCCATAGCTCGCTGAGCGGCTTTGAATTTGTGGACTAGCCCAACTGTCAGTGTTCACGTCTCGGCACCGTAAGTCATGACAGGCAGGTCGCACTGGTTGAAGACCTGTGTCTTCAAACTTTGCGGTATAGGCGACGAGAAGACTCGGCGAAGTTTGCCAAATGCTTGCATGCTAAACGAAGTTTAAAGATATAAATTGTGAAAAGAAAAAATCGCTCACAAGCAGGATTCTAACCTGCGACTCTTGGCTGTAATTTTATTTTCCTCCTGGAATTTCGGAGGGTTGCTAATGTATTCAAAATCATTGTGTCTATACACAATGATTTAAAATGATGATGATGATTTTGGGGGCGCAATTTTAGATCAATTATTGGCTTCTACACTATTGTAGAAGCCAATAATTGATCTAAAATTGTGCCCTATGGCCGCTGGTCATAAGGTTCTACTTACGTAGTATGTAACTAATAGGTAATCTATGTGCTTCTACCAAAAAGAAACAGCGTTATTCCACTTTACCGTATTGAGGAAGTTAAATGCAAATCCTATTAAAAATCAATGTCTAAAAAGATTTTATTATGATTACAGCTGACGTGAAGGTGTGGGCAGAAAGTACATAATATTTATAATAAAACAAAACGCAGTACACCGCCACGAGCGATTCTTGTGCAAACATCTTGTAATGACGAGTGCAGAAGTGATTGAGAATAATTATTGCATAAAAGAATCTCATAATTCACGATAACAGAAAACTGTTGACGATGATTTTTCGATGTGGTAAAAATAGAAAGATTTAAAGTATGTTTTGTTTTTACCGATAAGTATAAGTATAATTTGTGATCTTCAAGGCTTGAGTGAATTTGTTTTTGCTGGGCAAGCGTGAACCATCGTCGACTGCACGATCGCTTAACATCAGGTGAGGTGTGGGTCAAACCCAAGCCCATTATGAATAACAAAAAATATTTATTAAATCAATCTATAGGACAAGAATTTTGTTAGAAATCATTCCTAGCAATTGAAAGTTTTGGAATAAGTTATGACGTCTATTGAAAACTTACCAATGTGGAAAAATACCAGAATCAGAATATTTTATTGCTTAACTGTTAAATAATAATAAGGCTCATGAGGCTCTCGTTAGGCGGCTGGGTCAAGGGCTTGATGCAGAAAGCGGTTCTCCTAGATGCGGCGCGTATTGTTAGGAGGTTCCTTTCTCTGGAGCCCTGACCGGTAGCTTGGTCCCTGTACCCGATACCAGTGGGCCACTATTTTATATATTTTTAAATGTTTTTTGTTTTGTAGAAATATGTAAAAATATAATTTATATGTAAATTCAATTATATAAAAGAAATAATAATAATAGTAATCCTCTTTATTGCACAACAAGATTAGATACATACATTTCTTAAAAAAACTACTCGTGTTACATAGTGTGCAATTGATATTTCAAACAGTAGTATCTCTTCAGTAATCTGATAGTTTACCCATATCGAACAAGCAATGCTCATCAATACTGTCGTGATACATTCTAGCATCTTCACTTTTGCAGATGACACGGTCATAACTATCCATGCCAAAAAATGGAATGCATGTCGTTTGTAAGAGGGGCTCCAAAAAAACATACAGTTGGCTACAAAATAACCTTCTTACCTTCGTCAAGTTTAGAGAAGTTTCTCTTGAATACTAGAAAAACAAATAAATTCATGAAGACGAGAGCCGAGAGCGAAAGCAAATAACTTTAAGGCTTGTATTCAGATACGAATCTAAGCGTAAACTCATGCTTTCAACTGTCAAAATGCAGGGCTATTTGACAGATGGAAGCATGAGTTCACGCTTAATGTAAGCCATCGGGTAGAAACGCCATTTGGGAAAACTCTTTCGGCCAAATTCTTTTTCTCAAGTATCGTTTCAGTATTTGGGGATTAGCAAAGTAGATTTTAATGTAGCTTGATATTTTTGACATTTCACATAATGTATATTAGTAAATCTAACGGCCAGAGTAAAAAAAACTATATCATCCTTCTTTTCATTTTGATATTATCATCAATTACCTAATTAAATTGTACTTGATGATACCTAAGTAATTATCTGCAGTATTTTGACGACCTCTGTGGTCTAGTGGTTCGAGTGTCAGACTGCTGATCAAGAGGTCGTGGGTTCGATTCCCACAAGACACAAATATTTGTGTGATGAACATGGGTGTTTGTGTTGGTCTGGGTGTTTCTTATGTATAATAAGTAAGTATTTACAAAAAAAAAGGTATATAAGTATTATATCCATTGTCTTGTACCCATAGCACAAGCTCTGCTTAGTTTGGGACTAGATGATGGTGATGTGTAATATGTCCCAAAAATATTTAAAATAAATATTTAATTAAATTGTACTTGATGATACCTAAGAAATTATCTTCAGTATGTTTGCTACCGTAACCCATTTGTAATCGGCAGTACAAGATCCAGTTAGTTCAGTAGTAAAACATTAACGAGTTACCGGCAGGTGGCGCCAGGTATATTAATATATCATGGATACACTAGCAGTAACACTAGGTTTTACTTGCTTTAAATGACGAAGTGTGATTAGGAAATAGATTTGATTAAATATTGGGGCGATCTGTTAGTACCTTTAATACAAAAAAAAAAAAACTGTGATGTTTCAATGTTAGATAAGACCTTCCCTCTTTTACTTCCATAGAGATGGTCAATGTATTAAGTACATAAAGTTGTTTGATCAGCTAGCAATTTCTTTATTTGGCTTTAACAGTCCGAATAAAACTGGGTTCATATTATTTTGTCGGACGTCTCGGGGTGTGTCTTGGCACGCCAGTAGGTTATTAGTTTCATGCGTTTAATATTATTAAATTCATACACAACCAAATAAAAGCTTATTGATTATTGAAAGATTGAATCCAAACACATTATGCTAGACAACACCCTTCACTGCAAAATCCTGAAAAGCCAGTATCGATTAAACTTGTTTTTAATAAATTATCGTAATTTCTCATATGAGTTGAGTCTTTTATCTTTTAAAGAGTGTTTGTTTGTATGTTGATAAATAGCTTCTTTATCATTCTGCATGTTTTAGATAGAAGATAGATAGTTTATTCTTTATTGTTCACCAATAACATTATTAAACTTAGGACTAACATGTAAAATAAGGGTACATTGGCGGTCTTATCGCTAATAGCGATATCTTCCAGACAACCTTTGGATGGACAAGTAAGACGTGAAAAATAGATGGGGGCAGTATGTGGTGCACTTTCATAAAATTTTCTAATATTTAATATAATAAATAAATAAATATTTACCTACCATAGAAAATATTACATGTATAAATATATAAAATAAATTCTAATATATATCCATAAATATATACCAAATATATACAAATTTAACAACAAATAATATTCTTTAATAAATAACGAAATAAAATACGTGTATATACCAGTGTAGCAACATCTCACTAAAATAACAGTTTATACAGAGAGGTAATGTTCCTTTACAAGTTTTTTAAAAGAAGCTAGCGACTGAGCACGTCTTATAGGCACAGGTAACGCATTCCATAAACGAGCAGCTTGGACTGTGAAGGATTTGTCATAGAATATAGTTGAATGTGTTAAATCTGAAGTCTCAAGTTTTCCGATGATCTTAAGTATCGAGTATGTGTGTCATGAAGGAACATAAAACGTTCTTTGAGATAAATGGGGGTTTTAGGATTAAACAGAGTACTGTAGAGAAGTGATAAAATATGAGTATTCCGGCGAAGTATTGTTTTATTCATTTACTGCTTTACTGACACAGTCTTTTTTTTTACGGCACTGAAGAATTTCTCACCCGGGGGTGAGAAATTCGGCGCTGGGTACTATTCGCCCCCAGAAAAATAATTCTCATTTCAAGAATCAAAGTTCAATCAAGATCATTGGCGATCGCAGTTGGTCAGTTAAATTCTCAGAGAATGCTGCTGCCCATCCTCTTGTGATTTCCTTAATCGCCTTTTACGACACCCACGAGAAGAATGATACTAATAAGGGGTACTAATTTTATTAGGTACTTAAGATATTATACCTCACTCGACTGCCTCGACTGCCTCGTTGGTCTAGTGGTTGCAAGCGCGACCGCTGAGCGTGAGGTCCTGGGTTCGATTCCCGGGTCGGGCAAAGTGTTATTGGGTTTTTCATTAGGAAATTCTCAGTAGCAGCCCGGATCTGGATTTGCGCCCGGTCAATGGCAATAGGCTCGCCCCCTATTACATGGGATTATAACATAACTGGCGAAATGTGGGTGTACTATTACACCTCTGCCTACCCTTCGGGGAAATACAGGCGTGATGTTATGTTATGTTATGTTCAGATATTATAAGAATTTTAAAAAACTTGTACTTTCTCATAAATGATCACGTTTAATTGTAAATTCTGAAAGGTTATGCGGAAATAAAATTCATAAGATTCGTAACTAGTGCAACTTTGTATCAGTCCAGAATTTTTCATTTATTTTATGAAAAAAATACGAAAAAATAACATACTCATACGTATACATACAAACAGTTCAAAATTTTTATATGAACATTGCGCTATCAGGCGGCTGCCTGTGATCTAGTAATTACTATCGACAACGTTACGTCACATCCGTCAGTTGGTCGACCTGTCTATACGTTTTATAGTCTAGTTCTTTTTGCTGTTATCAATACTGTTTTTTTACTGAGAAGTTTTAAGAAAGTAGTTACAAAAGTTTAAAGATATCGTTCTTAGGACCGATTTTATCAACGTAGTGTAAGCCTTACTCCAGTGTAAAAATGGATTTTACACGAGGATAAACAATATTTTAATTTCACCAACGCTCTACCTCAGGTTACGTTGGTTAGAAGAGTCTAACTCCTTATGCCGTCAATTTCGGCGGTGTTAGTATCCCAGCGACAACACTGTCGCTGTAGTATTCCTACACCGGGGTCATATTCAATATGGCGTCTGTTTCTATTAACAGCTGATTGTTGTACAAGTATTGTACAAATTTTTTTTTAGGTTCGGCCATCGAGAGAGCCCCTCGACCCAAAGAGATAAATCTGTTGTTTGTGGAGACATGTGGGTAACTACTGTTTCACGCTGCGCTGTTTTGATTAGTGTCTGGTTGTGACAGATGTTATTCTACCAAATAAAATAAAGACCCAAATCTTATGCTAATGTAGGGACATGGTTACTTCTTAATTTCGTCAGTATCTGTTTTCATTAATTCCATTCGTTCAATAAAAAACAATAGTTATCTGAGATAATTTTAACACTGACGTAGTGTGGTGAAATGGAATCGGAGCTATGCAGGGGTAAAATAAAAGGGTAAAATCACCACTGGTATAGTTACCCTATTGTCGGGAGTGAAAGCGCTTGGGAAGGCGTCGTCTCCTTCTGCGAGGAGGTCATGCTCACTAAAGAGGCGGCGGAGAGGGTTCGAGAGGCGATGACCTCTCTTCCCATCCGCAGAAAACGACCTGGACGTCGTAGGATGCCAACCTCCAGCCACCCTAGGTGTGGGCCTGCGGGCGGCGGACTTGGGGTGGCCCGCCGCCCGACTAGTCAAGGCCCGTGACGGTGGCGCGTAGTGTTCCACGCGCGCCAGTCAAGAGGAGGGTGCGGCCGTTGTGGTTGCCGCACGGGGAGAAGGGGCTCGTCTGCCAGTGGCGAGCTGGGACCTGCCGGGGATGTTTGGGCGAATACGGGAGTATTTCCCACGCCCCCGGCCAAGGGTCAGTAGAGGAACACCATGGTGGTTTTTAGTCAGTAAGAGTCCGACACTGGCTCCGCCTTTCCCGGGCGGAGTGCGTCCATGAGGATTTTCCCCACGGAAAAAAAAAAGTATAAGTCGACTTTTAAAGAATTCGGCCTTCAGTTTCAAATGTACAACATTAAACATGGAGTAAAATAGCTATGGTGGCTTTTGTATGGTAGATTGACCGACCAGCGCAAGCTAAAAGACAAGAGAAGTGGGAACCTATTCGTCATAATTTTTATCTAAGGGATATAGCGACAGATAAAGTCTAGTCCTGTCTAGGTTTATAGCCCAAAACTGTCACATACAAGTTATCCATAGCGGTTATTATCTACGGGATATTACTTGTCTATCGCTACTTGATCTGTGGTTTGTTCTCAATGGAGCTAGGTGATTTGAACCTGTTTTTTTAAAATTAGTACCTACTTAAGATATTATAATAATTTTTGAAAAACTTATACTTTTTCATAAATGATAGATAGATAGATGGTAGATAAAAAGTTTATTTAGTACAAAAACAAGACACAGGACATACAAGTAAAAATACAATAAAAAGTGTGATATGTGTCTCAGTATTGTACCAACCAAATGGGTGTCCAGCTCAGCATGTGCCAGGTATTATACCTGACGCTGGTATTCTGCTGGATCCCTGCAGTGACATACGGGCATTGAGCAGACCACATACCTACATGAGAAAAATTAAGAAAGATTGCTATGTGTTTGTGTGTTGATTTTGGTGTGAGTATAATATTCACTAAAAAACCAGCCAAGAGCATGTCGGGCCATGCTCAGTATTATAGGGTTCCTTAAGTAGGTGTAATTACAAACGAATCAAATCGAATATTAATCATGGCTATTTTAGTTTTTGCAATAATCGGCAGCATTCGCGACTCAGAGCGTGTTGTTAGTAGCGCCATCTAGCGATAAATTCAAGAAGCCAAATTTAAGACGTTTGTCATTTCAAAGTTACTTTTTGTGATTTTTTCAAATAGAAAGTAGCTAAAGGAGCATTATTTGCTATGATAATTTTTCTCTGAGGTCAATGACCTTTGAACTAGGACGTTTTAAGTATTTTTCAGTTTTCTCTCTATAACTCAAAAAATTATAATCACATTATACTCAAAATAATTTTAAAAGAGAGTTTTCACAAAGGTCTATCAATGTGGAAGATTATAAGTTTCTACATTGCATAGTTTAGAAATGGCAGGGGGGGGGGGCACATTGCAAGCCACTTTGGCGGGCTATATTTCGCAGATGGTACACCTGATAAAAAAGTGGTGTATCAAACATTACCTTCATTTTAGTAGACCTATTCAATGATATCCCACACGAGGGGGTGCAGCGAAAAAATATTTTTTTTCTCCATTTCACATGTATGGACACCACCCCTAAAATACGGAAAAACGATTCTTTTATTCTTTTAAAATTGAGATCTATATGTCGACTATTTTTTAACAAAATTTCATTTACGTATGTTTATAACTGTAGAAGTTATTAAGCTGTAAAGGATTAGGACAGACGGACAGACGGACAGACGGACAGACGGACAGACGGACAGACGGACAGACGGACGGACATGACGAAACTATAAGGGTTCCTTGTAGGACTTCGGAACCCTAAAAAATGATCATGTTTAGTTGTAATTTCTGAAAGTAAAATAAAAATTAATAAAATTCGTGACTTCTTTACCATTTAATTGTTATTATTATTCGCACCTAAGCCATAAAAATTACATTGATTCAGTGCGGGAATCAAACCCTACCTAACTAGGTACTTATGTGATCGAGTTGGAAATACCTGGAGGTACGAGTATACCTTTGATTACATCACTGTTTATGTTGCAATTATCGAGAGAATCCAATTTTTATGTTTAAAAGGATAGGCAAAACCAGTCTATTTTATAACGAGTCATAAAACCACAATCGGCTAAAATATGAGGCGTGCAAAATTGATTGCTAAAATAACAAATTATTAAAATCAAATATACAACATTTTTCACCAATCTAAAGGATTTGAAACTAGAAAAAAAAAACATCCGTTTTCTGTTGATTGGCTGAACTTTCAAAAAAACAAAAAAAATATAACGGAAAAGTACCGGCACTGATCAGGAGTGACCTCAAATATGTAAAAAAAAACACAAAAAAACAAGTTCTGGCTGCAATTAAAACGTTTTCACGCTTGCGGGTCAGAATAATTGATTTTACGATCAATCCTTCGTGTTCCACAGAAATTTTTACTATCATAGACGATCTGTGGTAAAAAAAAGTGTTTTGTAGCTATTTGTAATCAGGAAATCGCCAGAATTTTAAGCAGTTTTTTATAACTATAATATTTGCAAAAGGAAAACTGTATAGCTTTGCGACTATTGCGCAATCTTTTGCCATTGCTGACAGTATCTCTTTGTTTTCCCATTGCTGAGAATTATTAGGTTGTGGTTTTTACCGTTAACCGCTAATAACAACAGCAACAACTACAAAAAACAGCTACATCAACAACTACAACAAAATTGGCAACATTTTAGCCTCTGGTCAAACAGATAATCTACGTGATGATATTGATATTGAGAGGGAACGTCGGGCACTATCAGTTAGATGCAATATGCTGGCTCGCAGGTCTGCACGTTGTTCAAATCAAGTCGAAGATACCTTATTTGGAGCGTACTGTCAATCTTTTTACACGTGCAGCCTGTGGGCCCGGTATACACAGAAAGCTTATAGTGCCTCACGAGTCCAATACAAAAACGGATACAGGGGACTGATGGGTCTGCCTCGCTTCTGCAGCGCGTTAGGGATGTTCGCTGAAGCCCGCATAGATGACTATTATGCAATCATACGAAAAAGATTTGCATCCCTGTTGCGTCGGGTGAGGGGCAGTTCCAACAGTCTGCTTGCCGTCGTGGCTCAAGACTGTTTAGGCAGCTATTTGAGACACCGACTGACTGTGCAAAAGCCAGCAGCCAAGTTAGTCTCTATTAAATAATATTTTTTTAATAATGATGGACTGTATGGTTCGAAATCAATGTTTTTATTTATTTATGAATGATGATGATGATTTATTTAATGCAATAACGATGATATTTTCACGAGTAAATATGACAGGCTCAAATAACGACGACAACTTATTATGACAATAACTTTTCTAGACTCGAGATTCGGATGGGTCAACACCCAAACCATCATCCAAGACCTCCAACAAAATGGCCAAACTTCAGTTTTAAAATATACGTAAAGCAGAGCCACAAGTACCGTAAAATGCCCTAACTTTGCCAACAAGCCCTACTTTGCCTAAGGCATTAACTTAATTTTTACACGCACTGACACTTTATAACTGAACCAAATGTCAGCGTTGTCATAGTTTTCAAAGCTCCCCAAGTACGGAAATCATAGCTATTATAGTTTACTCAAAAGTAACTAGCCAAAGTAGGGCTTGTGGGCCAAGTTAGGGCAGTTTACGGTACTAAAACACCATTACATACAGCATTTAAATCACTAAGATCGGTCGCAATAGGCACAAACCTTCCATACATCCCGTCCAACCCGTTCCATGAGTCATTTTCAACATTTATTTTGCATTAAGTATTACATACATACATTCTGTTACATTCACGGTATTTCTATTAAGTTATAAGTAAAGATAAATTTTGTTAATTTCAACAAACTGAGATTCCCAATTTACGAAAAACAGAAATCCACGGCTCCCATGTTTGGGAAAGCTTGGTTTTCTTTTCTGGAAAATACACATTATTATTGAAAGAACGAAAAACGATTTCTTTAAAATTCACATGAGAACACACTTAGGTAAGGAAAAACAATACAAGTGTTTTTATTGTAATTTTTTTTTATTTACTATTCTTATGCTATATATTTTTTAACCTTAGGTACCTACCTATTACGCATTATAGTCGTTTAATATGAGATCCATAAATAGTAGAGGAATGTATGGATTGATCATCATCCTCCTGCCCTTATCCCAATTTATTTGGGGTCGGCGCAGCATGTTTTTTTTCTTCCATACATCTCTATCAGCCGTCATCTCCGTGTTCACTTTCTTTCTATTCATATCATCTTTCACACAATCCATCCATATTTTCTTCGGTCTCCCTCTTTTCTTATAGCCATCAACATTCATACTTAAAACTTTCCTCGTAACATGCTCCTCATTCCTCCTCATCACATGTCCATAATTTATGGATTGATATAATGTATAAACAATATAAGCAAAAAGCTACAAATCAACAAAAGACAGAGTTCCCAAAATATATTCTATAACTTTGTAAAACTAAGAAACTTAGCGTAGTTTTAATTACTTCCTTTAATTAGAACTTTGGAAGTTTCGAAAAGTTTTTAATTACATACCACAGACTGTAAGAAACTATTACATTTCTTTGTATTGAAGGAATTTACTTCCTTTACTTTCTTACTAGTTTCAGAATACGTTGGAAACTTTAAATTTAATAATTAGCTGGACAATAGATTTTCCTATAGTTATTTTTCAGGTATAGGTAAATAGATAACCTCTTACTAGAAGTACAGTACTCTGTATTAATTTTTGTGCTGTCATCAAATAATTTAAAAAGCATCGGTTTGATTGGCGAGGTCGTAAATAGAGTAGTACTCTAAATTTGTCCCATGCTCCCTTTGATCGATCACGTGGAACAACTCGTATCATCATCATCAAATTGGGATAAGGCCTCCTGCCCTTATTTAAATGTATGTGCAATCAGCGCAGCAGGTCATTTTCATCCATCCAATTCCAACAGCCGATATAATTTAGCCAGTGTTAATTTTTTAGGGTTCCGTACCCGAAGGGTGCCAAACGGGACCCTCTTACTCTCGCTACGCTGTCCGTCCGTCCGTCTGTCTGTCACAGGGCTGTATCTTTTGAACGGTAATAGGAAACCGGTTGAATTTTTCTCAGAAATTGTGTTGCTATGAAGTTTATCACGACAAATACTAAAAACAAAAAAAAGTCTAAAACCAAATGGGGTCCCCATACAAGAAACCTCAAAAAACATGCATTTTTTTCAACGATTTTGTTCCTGCCCTGTCTTCAAAATGGTAATATATACCAGCGTCAAACTTGGTTAGATTATAGTGTATATTAAGTAGTTTAGCAACAAATACTAAAAATAAGACAAACATAGACATATGTGGTGGTACCTGCGTAAGAAAAACACGCAAAAATTCATATTTCGCGCACTGTGCGTTGAGGTCTTTTGATAAACTCTCGAAAATTAAATCAGTTTTTATGGGGTATCAGGTCATTGAGAGGTACGGAACCCTTACTGCGCGAGTCCGACTCGCACTTGGGCGTTTTTTTTATCCATATCATCTTGAAACATTGTATAAAGCAAAATATTAATTAAGTCTTATACGGTTTATCTTATCTATTAAAAATAATCAATTATAAAGCTGACGCATAATAACCATAAATTGTATGTTCTTTTCTAGTTTTAAAGCTTTATCGGTGCAAAATTTCGTCAAAATTGGGTTAGCTGTCTAGGCGTGAATAAATAACAAGTAGACAACCGGGCAAAGTCAAACTCACTTTAGCATTTATAATAAACTAGCCTATGCCCGCGACTTCACCCACGTGAATGTCGTTTATCACGCATCCCTCAAGAAGAAAAGTAGCCTATGTATTAATCTGGGTTATGTTCTATCTGTATGCCAAATTTCATTAAAATCATAGAGTAGTCTTTGCGGTAAAGAGTAACAAATATCCATACCTACATCCTCACAAAATTTCACGTTTATAATATTAATACGAAGTACGGAGTACGATAGGATACATAATTAGTATAGATCCGTATCAAAACCCTTGACCACACCAAAAAGCGAGTTAGTAAAAACTTACAAACTTAATTACTTAAAAATTAATTAAAACAATACTCAAATCATCGTGTCTGCCCCTTGACCTCAGCCGCGCAGAGTTATAAAAAGGTGTTCTATTCATAATTACAAATAGGAAGGTAGTATGATAACCAGATAATGGACCAAGGACGTGTGAGGTGTCTCCCATTGTATGGTAATGTACGGACAGAGGTGTAGGGTGACCATGAGGTGGGGTTTTGTTGTGGACACGGATACGTAACGTAGTGCGGTGGGATATGGAAAAGATCGTTCGGTATCTTTTTTGAACCCGAACTTCATTAGCGATTTGGCAATAAAAAACAATAACAATATAAAGACTTGGTTGAATAATCTAAAGTCCGCACACACTTATGTTCATAATCTCCGAATATTTATCAGTTATACATAGGGTTATTTTTAATATAGCAAAAACACTTGAGAAGTAGTTTCTGCTCATACGTGTTATTGAAATAACTGAAAAACTCTTAAAGGGTCATTGTACTCGTCAGTATGAACAACTTGAAAAAAAACACCTGTCCTCTACATTTGTGTTTACATAAATCGACAAAATGTAGGGAACAGCTGATTTTTCTTTCGCGATCTCAGTGTTGGTCCCAATATCGAAATAACTTGCTGTAGGACCAACCTGCAAGAAAATCTTTATTTATTCTTACGAATAATGATAATAATATGCACTAAATATCCAGTATAGTCCCATGCTTCACAACCTCGTGGTCACCTTATTCGTTTCGCAGTTTGGTTTAGTAGGTAGCCGTAGTAAAGACAGATAAAAACTCATCACGCTTGTGCCAAGGGAAATCACTATTTACTTGCTACTTTCACGGTTTAAAACTAAGATGGAGTAAGCAGGAGTCGAGCCTCTGGTATATTGAAAAGTGTTGAATGTTCGCCCTTTCCTGAGTGTGGTTTGCATAGAAATCTAAATAATAAGGTAATAGAAATCGACGTCTGGACTGCTGATCACATGGTCGTGGTTTCGATTCCCACAGGACACATATTTGTGTGACAACATAAGTGTTTGTGTTTGTCTCGGTGTTTCTTATGTATTATATGTATGTATTTACAAAAAAAAAGTATATAAGTATCATATCCATTGTCTAGTACCCATAGTACAAGCTCTGCTTAGTTTGGGACTAGATGGTGCTGTGTAAAAATGTCCCAATTTTTTTTTTTTTTTCATTTTTATTAGAAGTGTTATCTACTTTCTTTTACTACCGGAACGTATGTCACCGGATTCCGCTACCAACACATAAATACGCAATCACGCCCACCATGTTTCTAGCATTCAATGCAAAATAAATTAAGCCTAAAATAAATCCGCTGCTAGATATGCTGCAAAATGAAATTTAAGTGAGTCTGCGTCTAAAACAGTATCCTAAAAGACGTGTACGTGGCGGCAAGTTCACGCGCCTTTTCCGCTTCTATTACTTTTATTTAGATTTCTATGGTGGTTCGACTTCCAATTTTTGAACTGGCTGTATTTTTTCTTTGTTTTTATAATTGCTGGAGTAAGCTGACGTGAATTTTCTGCTGGTTAAAGAAAATAATGTAAAACCCGCAAATATCACATTCTGATGGATGTAGGTAGGTACAATGTTATTCCCCGAGACGGTCAAACGGTTTGATTTTGACACGTTGATTTTGGTTTGAGTTACATTGTTTTGATCGTTTACGCGACTGGTTTGAGAGGTTTGTCAAACATTCACGGTTTTGAAGTGCTTTTGGACAAATGTAGCATAGTTTTGGGCTGGCTTAAGTGCTGGGTTTCGTGTTTGCAGAATAATCTTTGCTCTGCTTAGTTTGGGACTAGATGGATAGTGCTGTGTAAAAATGTACAAAAAAACTAAAAAAAAAAAATAGTGAAAAACGATATCTAGATTTGTAGGTATCATAATTATACATTCATATACAACGTGTAGTCAGAAGCCTGAAAGCCTGACAACTGGTCTAACCTCCGAATGTCGGGATTACCCAGTAACTGGGTTGCGGGGGTCTGATGGCAGTCGCTCCGTGTAAAATACTAATGTTCAGCCGCATCTGGCTAGACTGGAAGCCGACCCCAATATAATAGGGAAAAGGCTCGGAGGATGATGATATAACGTGTATCAGAAATGCGTGGTCATTTTTAAAGAGCTTATTCAGGGGATGCTATCGAACAACTTTTGCTATGGGACCAACCCCGAAATCGCGAAAAAAAAATCAGCTGATCCTAACATTTTGTCGAGCGACATCGATGATTTAGTAGGGAACAGTTGATATTTTTTTCGCGATTTCAGGGTTGGTCCCATAGTAAGAGTTGTCCTATGCTATGCCCTGAATGAGCTCATAAAATATGACCACGCATTTCTGATACACGTTGTAGAAAGTTTTAAGTTTTATATTTAGTTTAGAGTAGCAGTGATAGCCTAGTAGTTGAACGCTTGCCTTCCATGCAGGAGGGTGCGAGTTAAATCCCGGCCCGCACCTCTGACTTTTCGGATTCATGTGCGGATCAGAATTTGATTATCACTTGTTATAACGGTGAAGGAAAACATCGTGAGGAAACCTGCACACCTGAGAGTGCACCATACAGTTCTCGATGGTGTGTGTAGTCCACCAACCCGCACTAGGCCAGCGTGGTGGACTAAGGCCTTAACCTTCTCATACTGAGAAGAGGCCCGTGCCCAGCAGTGGGACAGTAATGGGCTGATTATGTTATGTTATATAGAAAGTTTCCTATACCCAATTATTATTATTATTCATTTATTTAACAAGTAACAAGACTCACTGTGTTAGTAACAATATTACTTAATAACTATGTTAGTATTCCTATCCTACGCACTTAACCTAAACCGCATTGTATGGTAAGAAAATCCCTGCTACAAGCTCAGCACCGATGTTGAGAGCTTGCAGCAGCGATTCACACACAAACAGTCAAGCCTGCTTGCTATACAGCGTATTATAACATATCAATGATAACGTAGCAATGATTTAAGGTGAATGCTACAGGGTAGCCCGCGAAATTCAAAATTTCTAGCGTTTTTTGCAAATTGTAGCTTTATTTCGCGTTGTATATCAGTCGAATTATGATTCGCGGCAGTAATAATAATATATCTAATGAATAATACTCATAATAAATATTAACCTAGCTCTATAAGCTGTATAAGCTCGGCAATATTAATTTACGACCAAATTATCGATTTTCGAGCTTCTAGAGCTTATAGAGCTAGTTTTATATGTTTTATGAGTATTATTCAGTAGATGTATTGTTATTACCACCGCGAACCATATTTTAATTTATATACAATGGAAACTAGAGATACAATTTGCAAAAAACGCAAGAAATTTTAAATTTCGCGGGCTACCCTGTAGCATTCACCTTAAATATCATTGGCTGTACCGAAATTCTGAGTGTGAGCAGTATTTGTAATATAACTGTCTGGTTTGGTTTTCAATGGACTATTTGAATAGTCATGACTGGTAGCAATGCTGTGCGTCGGTAAAATATGGTTGAATTATACGATGACTGGCGTCGCCGCCACTTGGGAGAGGCCTATGTCCAGCAATGGACTGCGATAGGCTGAGTTGATGATGGCGTCGCCGCTGGAGTGACTGACATAGATTGTAAGATTAGTAAACTGAAGTGGCAGTGGGCTGGCCATGTCTGTCGAAGGACCGATGGCCACTGGAGCAGACGAGTCCTTGAGTGGACACCGTGAATCGGCAAACGCAGTGTAGGGCGCCCCCCAGCCAGGTGGACCACCGACCTGATGAAAGTAGCTGGGGGGACTGGATGCGGAAGGCAGAGGACCGAGTGTTGTGGTGTAATTTGGGAGAGGCCTATGTCCAGCAGTGGACTGTGATAGTGTGGCTGAGTTGATGCCGTCGCGTTGGTATTTTTTGAGGTTAATCAAGTAAAGTTGTTTCTTGCCATCCGCTTCCAAGATCGTGCCACTACATGTTCTCGCTCGCTCGACCATAGGGATTAGACATATGAAGGAAAGAGAATGAAATGAAAATTATAATTTTATTTCACATAAATGGTGTACCTGCAGTAGACTCAAATAGCAGTATAAGGAAAACAGTAAACGTCCAAAGATCATCAAATAATAGCAGAAATATATAAAAATATAGTCGTCACAGATTATTAACAAATGTTGCGGTTTGAAAAAAAATTAAAAGTTAATTTATTTGGCCAAAACAATACTCGCCATTATTACCTATGAAGTACCGCCAAATCAAAAAAGCACCTATAGCCCAGCGACAGTAACCCACTTCCTTTAGAGTAGGTACCTACTGAACACCTGCCACGCTTCTTGTAAACATCGACATAAAATTAATTACACATTTAAAACTAACATGTTTAATCTCACCTTGCAATTAAGAATGTTTCCAATAAATTAATTTCTTTCAGTACAATCCCGAAGCAAGTTTCGCAAACAAAAAACAGTACTTTATTTACATTTTTATTGGAAAACTTGATGCGGTTACTGTACACGTAAAAAGTGAAGAGGTATATCATTGATCTTGATAATAAAAATTGCACTTTCATTATATGTAAATACAGTCGATATTAAGTTGTAGTGAAATTAATTTAATGGAATGAACTTTATTTTATTATGCCCTTAAATTGATGTCAAGCATTTTACCCGTTTTCGCTTGTTTTGTGGATGTAAGTAGTATAAGAATAAGAGATAACAGCTTCTTTAAAGCCATCACAGACTGTGAAGATGCTATAATATTTTATTTTAGCATATCGTATCGTATATTAACATATCTTATCGTATCGTATCTTACACGCTAAAGATACTATTCTATAAAAAATCAACGTAACGTAACGAATACGTCATAATATAATAATAATAACTCTATGTGGTGTTCCGTGTGGTGCCGGACGTAAAGAATTGCACGGTGCACCACACTATATCTTCTCATGGGTGTCGTAAAAGGCGACCAGAGATTCGCCAGAGGATGGGCAGCAGCGTTGAGTATTTAACTAACCAACTGCGATCGCCAACCCGCCTGCCAAGCGTGGCGATTATGGCATATCCCCCCCATTGGGTCTTTCGGCTGAAGTGATGATGATGATGATGGTGATGATGATGATGATGATGATGATGATGATTTGGTCGACAATCGATAATTTGATAGTAAATTAATATTGCCAGCCGAATACAGCTTATAGAGCTAAGTTTATTTTTTTACGAGCATTATTCAGTAGACTTATCGTGATTATTGTCAGGGAACGGGAAATAGCGTATAATTAAAAACAAAACTTAAGAAATTTTAAACAATATTTGTATCATAATACCTTCAAAAATATTTTTTCACACAAACTATTAACATTGCACTTGCAGCTTTTCATGATGCAAACAATTAAAAGGCCTTTAATTAAGAAATAAAATACCTAAAGATTCATGTGAGACTTCTATAACTCTTATTTAATTTGTGATGAAACTTGAAAAATCAAAACGTGGATATTTTGTTCTTAATTTCTAGAGAGGTCTAACTCAAATTTTTCAGATTAGTAGATTCATAACATCACGCCTGTATTTCCGCGAATGAATAGGCAGAAGTGTATAGTACAAACACATTTCGCCAGTAATGTTATAAGTCCCATGTTATAGGGGGCGAGCCTATTGCCATTAATCTTTCACAAATCCAGACTCTGGGCTGCTACTGTGAATTTTTTAATGATAAAACTCAATAACACTTTTCTCAACACGGAAATCGATTACTACACTCTGTTTTTAGGATTCCGTACCCAAAGGGTGCCAAACAGGACCCTATTACTCTCGCTACGCTGTCCGTCCGTCCGCCTGACTGTCACAGGGCTGTATATTTTCAACGGTAATTGGTAGCTGGTTGAAATTTTCTCAGAATATGTGTTGCTATGACCCCTATCACGACAAATACTAGAAATAAGGTCCCCCATACAAGAAACCTCGAAAAACATGCATTTTATTCAACGTTTTTGTTCCTGCTCTGTCTTCAAAACGGTAATACATACCAGCGTCAAACCTGGGGGCCTAGTACGAGTTTGACACTTTATAATACTTTACTACTAGTTCCTCTTCGTATCCGCCAGGGGCGCTACAGATTAATGAATGAAAGTCGTCGAATTCGATGGAAGTATCGGTAAGTGTCAAACTCGTACTAGGCCTACAGGTCTGATTATAGTGCATACTATGTAGTTTAGCAACAAATACCAAAAATGAGTCAAAAATAGACATATGCGGTGGTACCAGTAAGAAAGAGATGCAAAAAAAAACATATTTCACGCATGGTGCATTGCTGTATTTTGATGAACTCTCGTAAATTAAATCAGTTTGTATGTTATGTAGGTATCAGGTCGATGGGTGGTACGGAACCCTTACTGTGTGAGTCCGACTCGCACTAGGCCGGTTTTTTGTTACTTGTCTTGTTTAGTAAACAATATTGGCATGTCTTTTTAATACAATTCGTCAATATTAATTATTAAAAGACATTAACAATTTCACACGCAAAATGTTTTTTTGTTTATTTATAAGTAGTTATTTAAATAAAGAAACATGCCAAGATTAATAAAACAAAGTTTAACCGGATTAAATCGCGTATATTATTTGAACATCGAAACGATTTTAATTAATAATATTGTACGGTAGATTAAAATATTTTTTAGAAATATTTGTAAAGACGCTTGTCATCTTAGTCTACCTGCGACCACGAAATGCTGCAAAGCTTTCGAATCGTCAGGGAAACCAATTTAAATAATATAAGTACGCGATTTAATCCGGTTAAACTTTGTTTTATTATAATGTGTAGTGATCGCGAAAACCTAAGAAGTTATTATGCCAAGATTGTTTACTAATTAAGAAAAGAGAGTAAAATAAACTTTAGACCAAAGAGGCAGTCATAATTGAATACAATCATAATTGTAAATTACTATGATGACATTTGTATAGGTAATTGAGTAACCCATGATATACCTATACTAGTATACAACTACCCACATCGATGCTATACATCAAACTAACATGTTTTTGTCATGTTTCTACTATCGCGCTCTGAGGCATGCATTGAAAATGCTAATTGAAAAATATACATGAATTACCTATTACTTTATACATGTTTGTGAAGATTTTATCGTTTTTAGTCATAGACCAGTAAGCCTCTAGACGCCGGTTAGCTGGACACCCCCGGTCACAACGCATCTGCTCTACCACTGCATATCATACGTCCCTCCGCCAATCGGAACGTCACTCAGTCAGCGAGCGGCACCAATCATAAGGAATCATACCACCGAACTTTTGAGCCGGCCAATCATAACGCGCCGTCTGCCCCCCTGACCCCACCAACGTTTTACGACTGCGTTCGAATACAAAACTTTGTTTATGCGGAGTCTTGAAGCTTACTTGGTCTGTGTTTTTAGTAAAGTTCTTTTTTACACGTAATATTTAGCGTGTAGTAGAGTGTAGTACATCCTTGTAGTTCCTAGCAAAGTACCCCGTCTTTGTCTTTGTGAGTCGTAAATTCCTTAAAAAAAAATTACAAAAAAAAAAAAAAAAAAAATGTGTTATGTCCAATTTCTTTGTTGTGCTGTTATGAATTTTGACATCAATAATGTTTTTTCTATTGTAATTTGTGTATTGTAATTTGTGATTTTTTTTTATGACATTTGTAATTTTGTATGCCATGAGGCTGATCACAGATGGTACTGTATTGTATTTTATTAAAACCTATTTTATTACCTGTGTATCACAAAATAAATTATTTGAATTTGAATTTTAAGGCCTGGTTACACAGTGTAAACTAGCATACGAGTTGAGAGTGCGAGTTACTTCTGTGCAGCTACTTGCACTGGCTGACCACATTATACGAGACGAGTCGGTCAGTAGCTAGCATCCGAGTAACTACCTACAACATTTTTAGAATTCCGTACCCAAAGGGTGCCAAACGGGACCCTATTACTTTCGCTACGCTGTCCGTCCGTCCGTTTGTCACAGGGCTGTATCTTTTGAACGGTAATAGGTAGCCGGTTGAAATATTCTCAGAACATGTGTTGCTAAGACAAATCACGACAAATACTACAAATAAAAAAAAAACTAAAACCAAAGGGGGGACCCCTTTACAAGAAACCTCGAAAAACATGAATTTTTAACGTTTTTGTCCTTGATCTTCAAAACGGTAATACATTTCAGCGTCAAACTTGGTTCGATTATAGTGCATAGGTACTATGTATTTAAGCAACAAATAATACAAATAGGGTAAACATAGACATATGTGGTGGTACCGACGTAAGAAAGAGATGCAAAAATTCGCTTACAGTGCGTTGATGTATTTTTATGAGCTCTCGTAAATTAAATCAGTTTCTATGGGGTATCAGGTCAATGGGTGGTATGGAACCCTTACTGCGTGAGTGGGACTCGCACTTGGCCGGTTTTTTTTTTCACTCGCCATTAGCATTTCCCCACCATATTACAAGACCTGTCTAGCAGGGGCTACTCGTGATATGCATGGCAGATACTTATCGTTGTGTGACCGACCGTGGAGAGTTAAGCTACTGTCATGCGAGTTAGCGATAATATTAGCTGTCTACTTTCAAGGCTTGCTTACATAGTGCGTGCTACTAACCTCACATGCCAATGGCTTGAGTCTCCTCGGCCGGTCACATATTGATATCTGTCTGCTATGAAGATAGCGAGTAGCCCCTGCTATAGACAGGCCTTGTAACGTGGTGGGCGAAAGCGAGTGGCGAGCGAAAAAAGAAAATGTAAGAAGTTACTCGGATGCTAGCTACTGACCGACTCGTACATGACAGTAACTCGTATAATGCGGTCACTCGGTACGAGTAGCTGCACTGATGTAACTCGCACACTAGGTCGCACTATGTAACCAGGCCTTAATGCTCGCCATATATTGAAACCAATTTTTTTTGAGACGGGGAGAAAGCCTACCGCATGCCACACCACACGGGGAGGCAGCGTGGTTATTTGAGGCTCGCACCCACTAAAAACACCGCCGTGTATCTAATCTCGCCTAGGTGGATGAGCCGCGAGAACTGCAATGCATGGCAATTGCGACCCATCCAGCGCGACCCGTTTCCAGGTCCCTCTTCCTGTACAGACTCTTCTTCAGCGATGTCCGTGCACACTTGGGACATCACAAAAAAAAAAAACCGGCTAAGAGCATGTCGGGCCATGCTCAGTATTATAGGGTTCCTGAAGTAGGTGTAATTACAAACGAATCAAATCGAATATTAATCATGGCTATTTTAGTTTTTGCAATAATCGGCAGCATTCGCGACTCAGACCGTGTTGTTAGTAGCGCCATCTAGCGATAAATTTAAGAAGCCAAATTTAAGAAGTCTGTCATGTCAAAGTTACTTTTTGTGAGTTTTTCAAATAGAAAGTAGCTAAAGGAGCATTGTTCGCTATGATAATTTTTCTCTAAGGTCAATGACCTTTGAACTAGGACGTTTTAAGTATTTTTCAGTTTTCTGTCTATAACTCAAAAAATTATAATCACATTATACTCGAAATAATTTGAAAAGAGAGTTTTCACAAAAGTCTATCAATGTGGAAGATTATAAGTTTCTACGTTGCATAGTTTAGAAATGGCAGGGGGGGGACCCATTGCAAGCCACTTTGGCGGGCTATATTTCGCAGATGGTACACCTGATAAAAAAGCGACGTATGAAACATTACCTTCATTTTAGTAGACCTATTCAATGATACCCCACACTAGGGGGTTCAGCGAAAATTTTTTTTTCATCCCCATTTCACATGTATGGGCGCCACCCCTAAAGTACGTAAAAACGATTTTTTTAGTCTTTTAAAATTGAGATCTATATGCAAACTATTTTTTAACAAAATTTCATTTACTTATGTTTATAACTGTAGAAGTTATTAAACTGTACAGGATTAGGACAGACGGACAGACGGACAGACGGACGGACATGACGAAACTATAAGGGTTCCTTGTAGGACTACGGAACCCTAAAAAGACTATTTGTATTGTATTGTATTGTATCACCATAACTCGAGGGCCGTGCTATGCGGATGACAGACTCCCCAGTCTATATATATTTAAACCAGCCGCATGCACCCACGCACAGCTCACGGACAGCTCACGCGTTTATGTATTTTGTTCACAAACGTTCCTCAAACGGCACTCGGTTATATGATCTGCTGCCGAATTGCGTAACTCACTCGCGATCGCAATCAATAGGATTTAAATGTTCATTGCTCCGTGTGTTTTAACAAATCGTCTTATCTGCAACTATGTACCAAGCAATGAATATTGTTATCATTTCAAAATGAAAGCTAATGTCAGTGTCAATGCATTACACAATTACCCCACTGATCGTGTGCTATGCTTGGACTGTTTTACCCTGTATAGAAATTTCTTTGATTTTACCCAAAGAATTTTTACCCAAGATAGAATGCGGACGGAGATATTCAAGAACTTCAAAAATGAATAATATCCCGTTCATATAAGGTCCAAAATCTTTTATCAAAATCAGGGATAAATACCGGGCGAGCCCGGTTTTCTGAGATAGCATTACCGAGAGCCCGCTGTCCCTTTCCTGCATGTATGGCCACCCTATAGAAAGAGACAAAGGGCTCCCCAATCATCGGACCGAATTTTAGTCAGCCGTCCGCTTTCCAGCTTGATATATAAGTTCCTTGGTTTTACCACTATCCAGCGGAATTAAATCATCTCTACATGTACTGTTCCACTGCTGGGCATGGACATCTTCTCACAATGAGAAGGCCTTAGTTTAAAACGCTGCTGGTGCCGGTTGAAGAACTTAACTCACCATCGAGAACTGTATGGAGCACTCTCATGTGTGCAAGTTTCCTCACGATGTTTTCCTTCACCGTTAAAGCAAGTGATAATCAAATACTGATCCGCACATTTTGAAAAGACACAGGTGTGGACCTGGTTTGAACTCAGACCCTTGGAATGCAAACATGGAAGGCTGGCGTGACCATCATTGCAATTTCCCTTTTACCACAGCTGATACGGGCCCCTTAAGTCATCTTAGCCTATCGCAGTCCACTGCTGGACATAGGCCTCTCCCAAGATGCGCCACAATATTCGGTCCTCTGCCTTCAGCATCCAGTCCCCCCTACCCAGTCGGTCCACCTGGCTGGGGGGAGCCATACGCTGCGTTTGCCGATTCGCGGTCTCCACTCAAGCCCTCGTTTGCTCCAACAGCCATCGGTCCTTCGAAAGACATGGCCAGCCCCCTGTCACTGCAGCTTACTGATCCTACAAGCTATGTCGATCACTCCGGTTCGTCTCCGGATAATCTCCTACCCCTTTAATATACTGATCCGTAAATGAATTGGAATGGTCAGAGGTGGTCGAATCGAACTCGGATCTTTTTGAAACAAAGGCAAGCGTTCAACCTGTAGACTATCACGGCTTTTAATCGGCCTTTTAAACCACCAAGTCAAAAAACTTCAGTTCATGCCATAAACGTCAGGTACCGTTACAAAAATGCTCCAATTACATTTGTTTGTCAAAATTAAAAAGAGATACATGAATTACCATTTTTACGATTACATCATTCACATTTCACATGTCCTGTGACGTCCCACTGATAGATGAGCGGGGAATGAGCGAGGTTAAGCTGAGCGAACTAAGCTGTGTCCTTCTGAGCGTTCAAGATCGCGTTTTTTATGCAATTGTTGTAAGTTTATGTACTTATTCATGAGCTTGTTGCAATTAAACCTCTTTACATTGGTCTTGAAGACTTCAGATATATTTTAGATTAGTTTTGTCTATTGTTTTTCCTATTACCAACATATATGTTGGAATTTAATAAGAATATTTTGGAATTTTTTCGTAAAAAGCAATAAAATAGGTATGACGAGAATGTAAATAATTTAGCTTACAATGAGGCCTCGTCCATAAACGTTTCTTATCAAATATCTGACAACATAATAATGAGAGTTATCATAACACTTGTTACAAAGGACTAAAGTCCTTAATCGCTTGCAATAAGTGAATATTATTTTTGTCATTGTAATTTTCGAGTTACACACGACATTAGTATTTTGAGATAATTTTTTATCATCGTTAATTAATTAAATAAAATGTTTTGAATAAGTTAATAATGTCAGTTTCATTATTAATAAGGCTGTAGTAAAGTAATTAAATTAAGTAATAAAATAAATGACTTGTAATGGCATATTACGAGCTTTTATTAAAAGCCGACATAAACATAAAAATATAATATTACCTATATAAGTTTATATACCTATATTCCTTTAATGGTACCTAAGTAGAAATACAGCGAAAGTAAAAATACATAACATTTGCTGTTATTGGTAAAGGAAAACATCGTGAGGAAACCTGCACACCTGAGAGTGCTCCATACAGTTCTCGATGGTGTGTGCTCTCTGCCAACCCACAGTAGTACAGCGTGGCGTATGAACGACTTTTACTATGGGACCAACCCTGATATCGCAAAAAAAAATGCCGATCCTTACATTTTGTCGATTTATATCAACATAAATGTAAGGAACAGCTGTTCTTTTTTCGCGATTTCAGGGTTGGGCCCAAAGTACAATGACCCCTTACAAGGTTTTCAGTTATTTCAAACCAAAGACATTAAATATTTATGCCCTATATTAAATCTCTTTTGAAAAAAAGTTGTATAGTTTGTAGAATCAGCAAGCTGAAGTGGCAGTGGGCTGGCCATGTCTGTCAAAGGACCGATGGCCATTGTAGCAGACGAGTTCTTGAGTGGAGACCACGAATCGGTAAACGCAGCGTAGGACCGACGACCTGGAAGGTGGAAGATCGAGTGTTGTGGCGTGACTTGGGAGAGGCTTAAGTCCAGCAGTGGACTGTGATAGTCTAAGTATACTACTTCGTTTCCTGATTCATAGCACTATCCTTACACGCTTTTGCATTACCCTACGGATAAACTCTGTTTTACTCTGTCAAACTTATTATTCTCCTCTCTCTCCCTCCAGAAATATCTTAACAAACATCTTCAGAAACTTCGATCTTGTGCATTAAAAACGTCAGCGTTGTCGTACAAGCGAGAAGCGGAAGTCAGGGCACAAAAACTGTTCCGCGCTGACGGCTGCCAGTCAAAACATTGAGCCGAATGTACCAGGATCCAAGATATGATATGAAACTTCTTTGTTTGAACGCGAGTTCATAAGGTAAAGATGATGGATGCTTAGTGTGAGTTGACCTGTTGAACTATTTATTTGAATCACGATGTACAAGGCAGGGAGGGGTGGGAGAAGGGCTCATAGCTTGTGATGTGCCGGATATCCGAGGCAAAATAAGGATCGGCGTATTTTTGGTGGATCTTGAACGGATCTTTTACATTAATAAATTTAATTACGTATATTAAATTAAATTGTAAAAAAAGTCGACTGCCTCATTGGTCTAGTGGTTGCAAGCGCGACAGCTGAGCGTGAGGTCTTGGGTTCGATTCCCGGGTTGGGCAAAGTGTTATTGGGTTTTTTCATTAGTAAATTCTCAGTAGCAGCCCGGAGTCTGGATTTGTGCCCGGTGTCAATGGCAATAGGCTCGCCCCCTATTACATGGGACTATAACATAACTGGCGAAATGTGGGTGTACTATTACACCTCTGCCTACCCCTTCGGGGAAATACAGGCGTGATGTTATGTTGTGTTGTTGTAAAGAAAGTTAGCAATGAAATACAACTAAATTCAAATCAAATTTATCATCATCATTTCAGCCGAAAGACGTCCACTGCTGGACATAGGCCTCCCCCAAGCCAAGCATATGTTTGGAGGATATGCCATAATCGCCACGCTTGGCAAGCGGGTTGGCGATCGCAGTTGGTGGTTAAAATACTCAGAGAACGCTGCTGCCCATCCTCTGGTGAATCCCTTAGTCGCCTTTTACGACACCCATGAGAAGAGGGAGGGTGGTGCAATTCTTTACGTCCAGCACCACACGGAACAAATCAAATTACTTTATATTTATTAAAATCACATTTTATTATTTTTATTTACCGTATAACGTCTCCAAAAACAAACAGTAAACTATGCTATCTTGTGTCACACTAAGCTATAAACAAAAACACAAACTTTGATGTATTGCGCTTACGAGTCGTAGCTCAGCACAATACATCAAAGCAAAAACTATAGAAAATTCGTAAAATACATAGTTTGTAATAAATAACTATGTTCCTATATAATTGCATGTAATATATTTTGTTGGTTTATCACGACGACGACGCTGAGTCAGTCTGCATCTCAGTAGATGGTGGATCTAGATGCATTCATTATATCAGGAAAACATAGGGTAGGGACAGCAGGAAAAGTATTGCAAGAGTGACTAACGGCAAATCTATGGCGAAGACAGATATAAATTGTGGAAAGACAAATTCGCTCTCCAGCAGCAATCGAACCTGCGACTTCTAGTTCGTACACCAGTGCTTTAGTCGCTAAGCTACCATGAACTCGGCTCGTGGTATCGAATATAACTTCCACATACATCTTTCGGTGACGTCAGGAGTTGCAGGTTTGAATACTGTAGCTGAGCTATTTTTTCTTTCCGTTAAAATCATAAGACAGATGTTTTCAAGGACATGACTTGTGTATGGTTTGGTCAAATTTAAATACATTCAGGACTAATAAGATATATGACGAATATTTATTGATACGTTTCTAATAGATCTTTTTTAGTTTTGTCAAGTAACTAATAGTAATCAGTGGTTTTGTTTTTATTAAAAGTCACCAGCAATAAAATTTATCCTGCATCGCTTACATTTTTTTTTACATACATGAGAATTGGTACCCAGACCTGAAACACTTTTAGATAAGCCATTAAAATATTAGTTTGGGGCTATGATCAAATTCATTTGTCTTTTGAACCTATGAACCAGATTAAATTTTTTGAAATGTATTAAAGAATGCCATAAAACATTTTGTAACAAACTCTATAATTTTTTGTTGTCCCTACAAGTCACCGCGGTGACTTATCATCTTTGATAGTGTGCGTGTGTATTTACATGAACTGTCACTGTTAGCGTGAGTTTCCTGTAATTAAACACGTCTTATAGTATTCAAGTTTACTAACTGTATGTATATAATATATAGATGTATATAATATAGTACTTATCTTATATTAGAATAACAGGAGACCTTTAAAGCGAGTAAAAGGCAAGAGTAAGCTACGTTCCTTGGTACACCAAGGACTACAGTCCAAGGCCACGGAAAAGGACAATTTCATTTGCCTGCCAGTTTGTATGATACATTATGAAAGCCCATAAAGAAAAAAAGACATGTGGCACTCGGAGACTGCCGCGGTAAAGCTATTGCATAGCATTTTTTATGTAAATACAAAGAGGAGGTGCCCTAACACCGAAACTCTAAGCAGGTATGAGTCACCAGATTGCGGGGCGAAGAGGGGTATTACGCATGCGCAGTAACGCCGATACAACCAATGCCACCTAGAGGTGATTTGCAGAACTAAAGAGACAAACGTGATATTTCAAAAAGTCATTAAAAGTTCTGCTAATCATCGATAGATGGCAAAACTAAAAAGTATCACCGCTGTGCCGGTCGGAGTGGGGGGTGTTAGGTTATTTTCGTTACGGAATGTCTGGATTCGGTCTCCTCGCTCAGGGCCCGCGATAGAAGCTATGCAATAGCTTAAGCGCAGTAACGCCGATACAACCAATGCCACCTAGAGGCGATTTGCAGAACTAAAGAGACAAGCGTGATATTTCAAAAAGTCATTAAAAGTTCTGCTATTCATCGATAGATGGCAAAACTAAAAAGTATCACCGCTGTGCCAGTCGGAGTGGGGGGTGTTAGGTTATTTTCGTTACGGAATTTCTGGATTCGGTCTCCACGCTCAAGGCCCGCGATAGAAGCTATGAAATAGCTTAAAAACAAATTTAAAAAATGCGGACGGAATCTCGCTAAATAAAAAGTGAAGGACCCATAGTAAGACGGCTTGCTTATAATTACGGGCTAGCACGCACACATAGTAAGACAAAAAGCCGCGATCATTCAACAAATCTCTTGTGACGGTAGTCGTTGTCGTAGTGTCATAAATAAAATAACAGTATATAGGTATCTGGTGTGAAATAATGCTGTCGAAATTATAGTGGGTTTAGGAAAAAAATTAGTGTTTCAATCTTTTCTTAGCGAGATTCCGTCCGCCTGTTTTTATTCGTCCGAACCTTAGTCTAAATTAATCCTAACTATTACAAAACTGTGTTCCATGCAGTGCCGGACACAAAGAATAGCACCACCCCATCTCGTGGGTGTCGTAAAAGACGACTAATCGGTTCACAAGAGGATGGATAGCAGCGTTTTCTGAGCATTTATTCAACCAACTGCGATCACCAACCTGCCTGTCAATGGTGGCGATTATGGAATATCTTTCCCTATTGGGGGATGCCTATTTCCAGCAGTGGACGTCTTTCGGCTGAAATAATGATGATGATGGTTTTACTCGGCTGGATTCAGTGGAAACTTGGTATAAACAAACTTTAAAGCAATCAATGAATACGTGTTTTTGAATTTTTCGAAAATTTTACCTACTGAGGTTAAAAAGGGGGTGTTAAAGTTTCTATGAAAAACCTTCCTGGGGTCGCACTTGATACAAATACTCTTTAAAGTAAATAATAATAAAGAAATGTTTATTTTTCTTTTCCCAAAACTACGACGGGAAATATTTTACCATTTTATAATATAGCAAAGCCGCCAAGCCCCACCGCTAGTTTCTTATATGTATTCAATTCATGCAGAGTTATCTATAAATATGTATATACAACATAGTAGATTAATAATTTACGTAACTTCCTCTGGATTTTCCAGTTGTAGACACCTGCTCATTATGTATGACTTATATTTATGTTATCTTTTCGTTTGTTTTGATCCGATCTTTATCGGAAACTTGAATTTTATAATGTTGACTCGAACATTTTTTTTAATAGTCCAATGATTTATTGTTACTAAGTTGGTAGCGAAATATAAATCATTATATTTCGAGTGATACGTGCTCATATTTATTTTTGAAGGGGTAGGCACAATAGTGTTTTCATGTGTAGAGTACGTTATCCTATTTCCTATCCTATCATACTTTCTACTATCCTATTTCCTACTATAATATTATAAACGTAAAACTTAGAGAGGATGTATGGATGAATTTTTATTACTCTTTCACGAAAAAACGACTGTATCGATTTGAATGAAATTTGGTATTCAGATAGAACATAACCCGGATTAACATACCAGGCCCCTCAGAAAGTATTGCGAAAAAAAGTTTTTATATATGGGAGACTGGCCAGTTATAATGTTTTTCGAAAATATGATTATTTATAAGTAAAAATAAGTAAGTTCCAATTTCAAAATTTCCCTCCACATTTTTTGCGAGTTAATTCAAAGTATTGTGTCTCACTGAAATATGGATCTGCGCCGGGAACATTTTAGAGCTATGATTTTATACGATTTCAAGTGTCGCCTGAAACCAGATGAATCGTACGATAGACTTCAAATGGCATTCATGGATGAAGGCCCTTCCAAGGCAACCGTGTATCGTTGGTATAACGAATTCAAGCGCGGTCGACCAACTTTGGGGGATGACGAAAGAAGCGGTCGCCCTTTGACGGCTGTTACCGAAGAAAACGTGCTAGCAGTGAAAAATTTAATCCAAGACAATAGGCGAATTACATATCAGGAGATTCAACACATATTGAAGATTGGATCGGGAAGCGTTCACGAGATTCTACACAGCCATCTTCGCGTGAGGAGGATAGTATCACGCTGGGTGCCGCACAACCTCACCGATGCTCAGAAGCAGGCCCGGGTGGAATGGTGCCGTGATATGCTTAACAAATTTGAAGCAGGCTCGTCTCGGCGTGTTTACGACATCGTTACAGGTGATGAGTCCTGGATTTATCAATACGACCCAGAAACCAAGCGCCAGTCGACTGTTTGGGTGTTTCAAAATGAGCCAACGCCTACCAAAGTGAAGCGATCTAGAAGCGGGGGTAAGATTTTGATCGCTAGCTTTTTTAATTTGACTGGCCACTTGGTATCAATTCCCTTACGGGATCAAAGAAGCATTAATGCCGAATGGTATACTACCAAATGTTTGCCAGAAGTTTTCTCTGTTATAAGCAACAAGCGACCAAACACAGGGCTCCGCGGGCTACTGCTCCACCACGACAATGCACCTGCGCACACCGCACTCAAAACGAGGGACTTCCTGGACAGCACGCCAGTCAAACTCCTGGGTCACCCTCCTTACAGCCCTGATCTAGCACCGTGTGACTTCTTTTTATTCCCAAAAATAAAAAATCTGCTCAAAGGGATACAATTTTCGTCGCCGGAAGATGCGCTGGCTGCGTTCGAGCAGGCTGTAAACGAGGTGTCTGCGGCGGACTGGAAAAAGTGTTTTGAAAACTGGTTTAGGCGCATGAATCTTTGTATAGAGGCTGGTGGAAAGTACTTTGAAAAGATTTGATAAAAATATATGTACGTATAGAACAATTTTTTTTAGTTTCGCAAAACTTTCTGAGTGTCCCACGTATAGGCTACTTTTTATCCCGGGAAGATGAACAGTTTCAGAGGGATGCGCGATAAACGACAACCACGCGGGTGTAGCCGCGGGCACGTATTGTATAAAAATGTGATAAACAACCCAGTGTAGTGCTTTTGACCAATACACTGCTTTCCTTCCTTTAGAAAGAGTCTAGTTTTATCAAACCTATACCGCAAAGTTTGAAGGCAAAGGTCTTCAACCAGTGCGTCCTGCCAGTCATGACTTACGGTGCCGAGACGTGGACACTGACAGTTGGGCTAGTCCACAAATTTAAAGTCGCTCAGCGAGCTTTGGAGCGAGCTATGCTTGGAGTTTCTTTGAAGGATAAAATCCGTAACGAGATTATCCGGAGAAGAATTGGAGTGACCGACATAGCTTGTAGGATCAGTAAGCTGAAGTGGCAGTGGGCTGGCCATGTCTGTCGAAGGACCGATGGCCGTTGGAGCAGACGAGTCCTTGAGTGGAGACCGCGTATCGGCAAACGCAGCGTAGGGCGCCCCCCTGCCAGGTGGACCGACGACCTAAAGAACGTGGCTGGGGGGGACTGGATGCGGAAGGCAGAGGACCGAGCGTTGTGGCGCAACTTGGGAGAGGCCTATGTCCAGCAGTGGACTGCGATAGGCTGAGTTGATTGATAGTTTTATCAAAAGTAAATCTAAGATTCGCTTTTCCATTTGACCTACTTTCCATTCGAAGTAAAACTTACCTATTAGCTGCTTTTCTTTAAGCACAGCATGTTTTGTTGTGCATTGCAGCTTGAATATAAATTAATTACATTTTTACGAAGAAAGTAAAGGACAGCCTCCTTCTCTGGCCTACCTCCTAAACATCAACAAGATTGATAGCTACAATGAAACTTAAATCATCTAATTACGAATTCGCGATTAGAAAACCAACCATCAATACATGTTCCAGCATTCTTTAAAAACGCCTTTTGCGTAACTTGGCGAAAGAGACAGCAATACACACTGCCACGCGATAGAGCGAGACAGCGCACGCCGGCGCTACTTCAAGGCAATCAACGTTTACTTACAATCCGCTTTCCAACAACGACACAGCGAGGTTTTCGGTGTTCGAATCATAAAAGAGAAGGAACACAGTGTTTTGATACAGAACCTCTGTGCTACAACTCGGTCGCCCGCCGTTTTCTTGATTTCCAAGTATTTGTTAGTAACTTCTTTTCTTTTATGAACTCCTGGTACTTGATATGTAGAAATATCCTTTTGTTAAGAAAATTCATTGTCCTTTTTCGACCGACTGTGGCGATTCAAAAGGGGAATAATGTTTTTATTCGCATATTTTTTTATTGTGTGCATATATTTTGATATTAGCCTTAGAATATTTTTCTATTTGCTAAGGTAGTAAGTTGCATTATTGCTCTACATTAAGTATTAAAATCTTATTATTTTGCATACCTAATATCCTTATTAATGTTACCAATTGTCTTCATAATGTCACCAATTTGTCAACTTCGGAAAAGAAATATGGTGTCGAAAAAAACATATTATAAAATTTTAATTTAGTTTTAGGAGTGTAGGAATGGAAGTCTTTTTGAGGAAGAAATATACTTACATAGATTTCTGAAATAATCGTCGAATTCACAAAAAAAAAGTTTGTTTACCAAAATGTAACCAAACATTAACAACCTGCACTCAAAAAAGTGACTACTAAACTAAACAAGCCAACATTTTTATTCAATTTTTGTTCTTTAAAGGTAAACAGGTTTTTTAAATCAAATTAACTTTAATAACTTCTTACCAAATTGTTTATTAAGCTCCAATATTTTTTTCAGCGTTTTGGCAACAGAAGACAACACAGCAATCTCAAGTGTACAGATTTCTTCACAATATTTTCCATCAAAGATGAATGCGGATCTAGATCGAAAGCACACCTTCATGATTGATTCTAAAAGCTACATTCTCATATTTAATATTTTTAGGACCGGACATTAAAAAAAGTCGTTAAAAAGTTTTTTAAACGGTTTTATTTAGTATTTGTCGTCGTGACACATATTCTGAGAAAATATTAACCAGCTACCTATTACCGTTCGAAAGATACAGCCCTGTGACAGACAGACAGACGGATGGACGAGCAGCGTAGCGAGAGTAATACGTCCCATTTGGCGCCCCTTGGCACAGTCTGTTATTTTGCCTTAGTTGCGGCCATCCTTATTTTTTGAGGCTTTTAGAAAGATAATAACCAAACAAAACTTCTATTAAAACCCCCGTGGTTTTAAGTGTCATAGTTTTCAAAATATTTCGAAAATCGAGAAAAATCCATAGAAACCATAGAAACGTGTTTTAGGCTTTCATAATGAACATTTTACAATAAATGTTTCATGGCACGCTAGCCATTAACTTAATGCATCATTACATCTATTTTATCATAAAAAAATGCGTTCTCCTAGGCGTCAATTTTATTTTTTCCATGATTTCATAATAATTTTATTTATGGTCATTCTTAACATGGTCGCATTTTATTTTTGTGTGTAAATGTTTAGTACACTACTAAGTATAACCACAAAAAAAATAAGAAGCAACGAACACAGGAACTCGGAGATATTCATTTTTAATGTTTTAATTTAGGGTTGTCAACTAATGTAGGCGCCTTTAACAAACGACCAATTTCGCTCGGAATAAATTTGCTTCTTCAATTATTATAATTTCCTATTACTATTTCTGAAGCATTATCCTTGGTCTAATCATGTCTTCACAAACACGATTTTATTAGATTCACCTGTAACTAACAAATCATGTAACAAATCTTGTTTATTATTCTTTTTTGTTTTGTAAGTGCATGCACTTACATCAAAATGAATCTTCGATGAAGGATATTATGTGGAATTGGGAAGGGGTCCGCCCTCGTTAGATAGAATGTCAAAACCCAATTTCCATACATAATATCTGGAGAAGCGGGGGTGAGGTGTCATGGAGCCGTCAAAGACCCATGGCACTGCTTTGCCTCAGCAGGTACTGACCCGTCCTGCTGGGGGATGTCCTTCTGGGCCCCGACCAGAGGACTTAATGCAAGGGGGGCATGAGGGCGCCAACCCTCATGCTGGTCAGCGAGTGGCAACTCCAACGACTAACAACGAAAGCACGAACACGGATCTGAAGAAATCACTCACGAAATTGGGAATTTATAAAATTTTGGTAGATAAGGCACATTTGCACGGGGTTCATAAAAGACCTTTGGATCTCAATTCAGAGGAACGATGCCTAATCGTGTTAAACGCTTTATATCCAAATGGAATTCCGAACAATATCGATAGCCAAAACAATGAATTTAATTACAATCTTTCAAATTTTTTAAGTAAATGTGGAACTTTATATTGCAGTAGTAAACGGAATTTCAAACGATTTTGTAATAAAAACAAACACTGGCTTTCCACTATTTTTGATATTGAAATACCAAAAGTGAATATCGAGGAAAGTCCTTTACCACAACAAAATATTATAGAATTGGATGAGGCACATTTTTTATTACAAAATAATCCTTCAACTTCGAGAAGTAGTAGCTATGCCTTACAAAAAACTTTAAGACCCCAAGAACTTGGAAGACCCGATACCTGAAACTTCTTTTGGCGCTCATTCCAGTTTCACATCAAATACACATTTATTACAAAGTAATCCTTCGACTTCGGGAACTAGTAGCTTTGACTAACCTTCAATAGATCCGAAACCTGAAACTAATTTTGATGCTTCATCCAGTTCCACATCTACATTTTATGAAAATTTAAGTGATCGCCAAAAGCGCCGTGCACGTAAAGATCTTTAGGAATCGCTTGACGGAGAACCTCATTCAAAACTAATTAAAGTTATGTCGAGAATAGTAACAGACGAAACCGGCGAAAAACTAAATAAAAGTTCTACTCAGGAGTTTGAGTTTATAATAAAGGAATGCTTGAAAAGTCCAACTCGGCCTAAAAAAATCGCAGGAACCATAAAGTCAAAATCGGAACCCAAACCCTATTCTCCTGATGAAGCTCTTTGTTTAATGATTGATATAAAACTATCAGTGGAGGACTATATCTACATGCAACAAGGTGCCAAATCTCGATGATTTAATATTTACCCTGCCTATTATAAGATACAAAAAGCTAAAAAACATTGTTATCTTGATGTTGAAATTGAAATATCAGAACGAGAAGCCAAAGTACCTTTAAATGATTTACTTATGCACACGTTTCGACGAATCATTGACTCTTGCGACCAAAGGGTTTCGGAATATTGCAATCAAAAACAGTTAGATACACTTCACTGCGTTTTTGAGGGTTCATGGGGTTTTGATGGTAGCACAGGACAGTCAACATATAAGCAAACGTTTTCTGATAAAATTGATGACGAACACTGCCTCTTTGCTACTACCTACATTCCGTTGCGCATAAAAAGTCTTGATGGTTTTGTCTTATGGTCAAACCCAAATCCACAATCTTTTAGATTTTGCCAACCAATAAAAATACAATACAGATCAGAATCAAAAGATCTGATTCTGGAAGAAAGGAACTGGGTAGAAGAAGAAATTGAAAATCTTTCACTAATTTATTCGGAAATTTTTGCTGGATATGTCGTTGTCGGAGATCCAAAATTATACCTCACCATAATTGACGGAAAAGTCTTTAATGTCATCACAAATACCAGCTCACAATTACGGTGTGCGTGTATTATTACCCATGATCCATTACCGCAAAGTTTTGCTGATATTCCTAATACTGAATTGGTAACAGACGCTTCTGATGATAATATACTCGTATTATCATCACAAGAAGTTTTGACAAACTCCGATGATGACTGCTAGGTTAGCGTCACGTATCGTTGTAGTCTTAGAGCATTGAGAACATTATAGTAATTGTTTTCAGACAACAGAAACCCAGAAAGAGACACAGAAAGACACGAGAAAGAGTTTACTCAAAGTTAGTTAAATACTAACACACTACACACCTCTGCCTACCCCTTCGGGGAAATACAGGCGTGATGTTATGTTATGTTTTTTTTTTTTTTTTTTTTAGTTAAATACTTGGGAAATATCTGGCACTTTTATTTTATTTTTTTATTTATTCAATTGCGACAACCCTATTTCCATAGAAATTTCAAAAATATTTAGAAACTCTCTATCTTCGTATTCCTGCTATTGACGCATGTCATATTTTAGTGTATTATTGACAATAACATTACGCATATATTTAAATGAAAATAAGATGCGACCGTGATAAGAAAACATGAAAAAAAAATGTTTTGTGTTAATCGGTAAAAGTAAAAA
The DNA here is from genome assembly GCA_949699075.1 of Asteroscopus sphinx. Lineage (NCBI taxonomy): Eukaryota > Metazoa > Arthropoda > Insecta > Lepidoptera > Noctuidae > Asteroscopus > Asteroscopus sphinx. Next base: position 7,430,127 of record OX453029.1, read on the forward strand.
ATCTCCTAATATATCAAAGGTACGATGCCCCATTTTTTTATCTAAATATATATTATGCTGTTACTTTATTTAAAGGACTAACTAAATATGTATTACAACAATTTTCGAAAATAAAAATTAATTTTGTTTTTCTCACTTTTCAATGAAACCTTAATAACTTTATAATTATAAAAAAAACACTATAGGTATTTCTGCCAAACCTTTATCGTTACTATAGCTATCGAATAAAAACATAAAATGGACATGGCCGCAACTAAGGCAAAATAACAGACTGTGCTTGGGTACGGAAACCTAAAAAGCATATCCATGGAGTTTCTTGCCGGTTCTTCCCCATAGGACCCACCTGTGGGACCCACTATTTGGAACCGTGCTAATAGAGTTTGACTGTTCATAAGAGTTTGTTATTAGAATATATTATCTGTTTGTAATTTGAATTGAGGTAATAAAAATCCACATTTCTGTTCAATCCATGTTCAAATAAGCCCAAAAGCATTTTCTAAAGGCTTATACATCCAGCAATGACCGCGAAAAGGCACAAGGCTTATTAGGGAGGTCAATAACTATCTTCTCTAATACCTAATAGAAAATTGGTTATACGAGCTAGTCGCCCTTGCATATCTACATTTATTAATCAATAACATTACTCAGTAAAATCTAACTGGATTTTCCACATGAATTAATTACTGTTAATAATTTATCTTAACATTAATATATTCAAGAATTTGAGGCTGACCTAAATTACTAGGAATAGAGTTACGAAATCTTTGGTGGTTAGCATTCTGCTTGTGCTTAAGGGAATAGGCGAGATGATACTAACAAATTCACTACATACGTTAGTAGATTTAAGTATTACTATAGAGTTCCTTGTATAAACCAATAATCGTCCTGTACACAACGTGTTATTGAAATAACTGAAAACCTCTTAAGGGGTCATTATACTCATCAGTATGAACAACTTTTACCATGGGACCTACCCAGAAATTGCGAAAAAAAAGGTGTTCCCTACATTTTGTCAATTTATGTGAATACAAATGTAGGGAACAGGTATTTTTTTTGTGATTTCATAGTAAAAGTGATTCTTACTGGTGAGTACAATGACTCCTTAAAAGGTTTTCAGTTATTTCAATAATCGTCCTGAATAATCTATCCATTTTCCTCAGTACACTCCAAAAATAAACGCAGTTGCAACATTCTCAAAAGCTATGCTATTAAAAATATTTGTGCATAAGTTGCGCGCGCGCATATCGGGGGGCGGTCGCATTATTATTTATTAATTTTCGCATCCCATAAGCTGATACTTACAGACACATTCACACCCATACAGGGTTTGTGTTACACCGTACAGAGCATGTGAAATAATGGTGGAATGTTTGATGTTGCTGCCAGTTTTTGTGCAGTCATTTGTATGGATAAGTCTTGCTTTTGTTCCTGTGGTTGCAATGTGTCGGGTTGATTACATTATTTATATTCTTATAAGTTTGAAGACAAAGGTCTTCAACCAGCGCATCCTGCCTGTCATAACTTACGGTGCCGAGACGTGGACACTGACAGTTGGGCTAATCTACAAATTCAAACTCGCTCAGCGAGCTATGGAGCGAGCTATGCTTGAACTGTATTTAAAGGATAAAATCCGTAACGAGATTATCCGGAGAAGAACCGGTGTGACCAACATAGCTTGTAGGATCAGAAAGCTGAAGTGGCAGTGGGCTGGCTATGTCTGTCAAAGGACCGATGACCGCTGGAGCAGACGAGTACTTCTTGAGTGGAGACCGCGATTCGGCGAACGCAGCGCCAGTTGGACCGACGACCTAAAGAACGTGGCTGGGGGGGACTGGATGCGGAAGGCAGAGGACCGAGTGTTGTGGCGCAACTTGGAAGAGGCCTATAACCAGCAGTGGACTGCGGTAGGCTGAGTTGATAATATTCATATTACATCATCCTCCGAGCCTTTTCCCAATTATATTGGGGTCGGCTTCCAGTCTAGCGAGATGCGGCTGAATATCAGTATTAAAAAAAAAAAAAGTGCATTAAAAGAGCCTCCACGAGTGACGATATTTAATTGATCGTCCGGCGCACTCTGGGCAGTCAGCCCCGCTATCAACCTGCTGACTGGCTAATCTTTTCCCCACGACATGTGCTATTATTATTATGTAGCTCATGTCGACACGAAGAAGAAGAAGATCAGTATTTTACACGGAGCGACTGCCATCAGACCCCCGCAACCCAGTTACTGGGTAATACTGACATTCGGAGGTTAGACCAGTTGGCAGACTTTCAGGCTTCTGACTACCCGTAACGACTGCCACAGATATTCGTATGACAACCGGGACCCACAGCTTAACGTGCTCTCCGAGGCACGATGTGTAACGAAACGGTCACCCATCCACAGACTGACCGTGGTAAGTGCAGCTTAACCTTGCAGATCGTGTAATCCGCGCAGTCGATGCATTGCTACGAGCCCCTCATGATATTCATATTACGATTAACATAATATGTAGGTAAATTAAACTACACGTTTTGCTGTGTAATCAAATCAGAAATGAGAAAATTTGCAGGAGGACGAAAGTAACCGACACAGCCCAAACAATTGCCAAACTTAAGTGGCAGTGGGCGGAGCATATTGCTCACAGAACGGATGGTCGACGGGATTGAAAAGTTCTGGAGTGGCGACCACGTGCTGGAAGGTACACACGGCTTCACATCAAGCTGTACAGTTCCATTATAAGCTGACCTCGCATTGCATAGGCTTTCCGTACAATGCCAGATCAACATAAACTGGAAATGTACAGCTTGATGTGTAGCCGTGAGTACAGCGTCGGTAGGCCCCCCACAGGGTAGACAGACGACCAGATAAAAATCGCGGGAATCTGCTGGATGCGAGAAGTGCAAGATCGGTTGTTGTTGCGATACTTGGAGGAGGCCTCTGTCCAACAGTGGACTTCTTTCAGTTGAAATAATGATGACGTTTTGTTGAACAAATATGTTAACAAATCGAACCTAGTTTTTAGGGTTCCGTACCCGAAGGGTGCCAAACGGGACCCTATTACTCTCGCTACGCTGTTCGTCCGTCCTTCCGTCCGTCCGTCTGTCTGTCACAGGGCTGTATCTTTTGAACGGTAATAGGTAACCAGTTGAAATTTTCTCAGAATATGTGTTGCTATGAGGTGTATCACGAGAAATACTAAAAACAAAAAATTCTAAAACCAAAGGGGGTCCCCATACAAGAAACCTCAAAAAACATGCATTTTTTTTAACGTTTTTGTTCCTGCTCTATCTTCAAAATAGAAATATATACCAGCGTCAAACTTGGTCAGATTATAGTGCATATCATTTAGTTTAGCAACAAATACTAAAAATAAGACAAACATAGACATATGTGGTGATACCTGCGTAAGAAAGACATGCAAAAATTCATATTTCGCGCACTGTTCGTTGATGTCTTTTGATAAACTCTCGTTAATTAAATCAGTTTTTATGGAGTATCAGGTCGTTGAGAGGGACGGCACCCTTAATGCGCGAGTCCAACTCGCACTTGGCCGGTTTTTTTTCTATTACTTTCGTCCGAATTTCGGTGTTGAGTAGCACTCTATCAAATGATCCTACAGAATGATTAATTTTAAGGAAAATTAGAACTTGTAAGGGCCTTATTAATATGTTTAAACAAAATACGTAGACCAGGTACATATATTTATTTATTTAAGATAGCAATGGATCCAATGTGTTAGTAACATATAATGTGTTAGTAATATACAACGTTTTTCGCGATTTCAGGGTTGGTCCCATAGTAAAAGTTGTTCGATAGCATCCCCTGAATAAGCTCTTAAAATTTGACCACGCATTTCTGATACACGTTGTATAAGCACAGCTTATATGTTAATCAGGGTTATGTTCTATCTGTACGCCAAATTTCGTTAAATTCGGTCCGGCCGTTCTTGAGTTATAAATGATGTAACTAACCCGACTTTGTTTTATATACCAGGCCCCTCAGAAAGTATTGCGAAAAAAAGTTTTTATATATAGGAGACTGGCCAGTTATAATGTTTTTCGAAAATATGATTATTTATAAGTAAAAATAAGTAAGTTCCAATTTCAAAATTTCCCTCCACATTTTTTGCGAGTTAATTCAAAGTATTATGTCTCACTGAAATATGGATTTGCGCCGGGAACATTTTAGAGCTATGATTTTATACGATTTCAAGTGTCGCCTGAAACCGGATGAATCGTACGATAGACTTCAAATGGCATTCATGGATGAAGGCCCTTCCAAGGCAACCGTGTATCGTTGGTATAACGAATTCAAGCGCGGTCGACCAACTTTGGGGGATGACGAAAGAAGCGGTCGCCCTTTGACGGCTGTTACCGAAGAAAACGTGCTAGCAGTGAAAAATTTAATCCAAGACAATAGGCGAATTACATATCAGGAGATTCAACACATATTGAAGATTGGATCGGGAAGCGTTCACGAGATTCTACACAGCCATCTTCGCGTGAGGAGGATAGTATCACGCTGGGTGCCACACAACCTCACCGATGCTCAGAAGCAGGCCCGGGTGGAATGGTGCCGTGATATGCTTAACAAATTTGAAGCAGGCTCGTCTCGGCGTGTTTACGACATCGTTACAGGTGATGAGTCCTGGATTTATCAATACGACCCAGAAACCAAGCGCCAGTCGACTGTTTGGGTGTTTCAAAATGAGCCAACGCCTACCAAAGTGAAGCGATCTAGAAGCGGGGGTAAGATTTTGATCGCTAGCTTTTTTAATTTGACTGGCCACTTGGTATCAATTCCCTTACGGGATCAAAGAAGCATTAATGCCGAATGGTATACTACCAAATGTTTGCCAGAAGTTTTCTCTGTTATAAGCAACAAGCGACCAAACACAGGGCTCCGCGGGCTACTGCTCCACCACGACAATGCACCTGCGCACACCGCACTCAAAACGAGGGACTTCCTGGACAGCACGCCAGTCAAACTCCTGGGTCACCCTCCTTACAGCCCTGATCTAGCACCGTGTGACTTCTTTTTATTCCCAAAAATAAAAAATCAGCTCAAAGGGATACAATTTTCGTCGCCGGAAGATGCGCTGGCTGCGTTCGAGCAGGCTGTAAACGAGGTGTCTGCGGCGGACTGGAAAAAGTGTTTTGAAAACTGGTTTAGGCGCATGAATCTTTGTATAGAGGCTGGTGGAAAGTACTTTGAAAAGATTTGATAAAAATATATGTACGTATAGAACATTTTTTTTTAGTTTCGCAAAACTTTCTGAGTGTCCCACGTATTAAGATTGAACAAGTGCCTAAAAATAATAGTGACTGCCTCGTTGGTCTAGTGGTTGCAAGCGCGACTGTTGAGCGTGGGGTCCTGGGTTCGATACCAGGGTCGGGCAACGTGTTATTGGGTTTTTTCATCAGGAAATTCTCAGTAGCTGCCCGGAGTCTGGATTTGTGGCCGGTTAATGGCAATAGGCTCGCCCCCTATTACATGGGACTATAACATAACTGGCGAAATGTGGGTGTGCTATACACCTCTGCCTTTCCCTTCTGGAAAATACAGGCGTGATGTTATGTTATGTTATGTTAAGTACCTAAAAATTACTCACTGTGTTAGGAACAATATAATTAAATAACGATGTTAGTATAACTACCCTACACACTTAACCTAGACGCACTATATGGTATGCAAATCTCTGATAGTTGCCGGCACGAGTCGTGAGCACAGATTCCACTGCGTAAGTGGTCGAATCTCTGTTCACAGTACAACAAATCAGAAACAGGCACTTGCATTGACTTAATTACATGATAATGCATAATTGAATATTTGTAGAAAACGGAATACTAGAATACAGTGACGACAGAGCCTACTACGCAGGTACAATTTGTGCTCACGTCTCGTGCCGGGAACTATACTAGCTTAGAACCGAGGTAGAAGCGAGCTTGCAGCAGCGGTTCGCACACAAGCAGTCAATCCTGCTCGTTATCATCATCATTATCAACTCAGCCTATGGCTGGACATAGGCCTCTCCCAAGTTGTGCCACAACACTCGTTATACAGCACAGTATAACGTTGGTTTATGCCATACTTTCAAAATATTAATCTTTACTTCACGTTATGGTATGGTGTGACATACAGCCCTACGCTACAACCGCTGGGTGTGGTCACCATATTTATTAAAATCTCTTCATTGCAGAGAAAAAAATACAATTTTATAGCGACCGGAAAAATGCTTGTTTTATTAACTATTATATTTAAATTCGGGACATAATTAATAAATTAAAAATATATCATAATATGTTGTATACGTTGTATACAATATCACGCTTTTATAAGCTATAGATAAGTAATCTGAGCTATGGAATGGAAGTGAGCTAAACGCCCACTTGATGTTAAGCGGTTACCTTTGCCCAAAACAACTTCAATATCACCTAGACGGTTGCCTAAATGGCACCGCAAGTCGGTTCGCCAAACTGAGACATGAAGATGGAAAGTCTCATGTGATTGTAATTTCACCGGCACCCGTACCCTTCAGACCGAAACAGCAATGCAAGCATCACTATTTGGCCTAGAAGTAGGTACGGTGGTAGTACTTCCCCGGACGAGCTCTTACACAAGAAGCTCTACTTCTAATATAACCTACACTCTGTTTATTCTCTCTTCTCTTATTTAGTAAACAATCTTGACATGTCTCTTTATTCAAATAACTACAAAATATACTTACTAGTTCTGCACATGTAATTGGGTGAAAACTGTTATGTAGTGTGTGAAATTGTTAACTTAATGTCATTTAATAAATATTATTGACGAATTGCATTTAAAAACATGCCAAGATTGTTTACAAAATGAGACAAGTAAGAAAAAATAGAGATTAAATACATTATTCAACATTAGTTTTTATTTACCCTAAACTTGAAAAAGAGTCATTGTATTCCAACTTTTACTACAAAACCAAACCTGTAATCGTGAAAAAAATCAGCTGTTCCTTGCATTTTGTAGATTTATGTGACCACGAAATATGTACGGAACAGCTGACGCTATTTCGCGATTTCAGGGTTGATCCCATAGTAAAAGTTTTTCATTAAAACCGCTTTTCAGGTCAACAAAAACAAATTTTGTAACATTTTTTAAAAGAAATGCTCATATAAGGTTAATACCATGCCATGTACTTACCTCCGCATGTACCTAAACCGTGAAAGTAGTACTATGTCGCAACTTTGTCGACCTTTGCAATACCGGTTGATATTACTTGTTCATTCTTATTTTTTGCATAAGCTTTTGCTACGAATTCACTCCCCAAGATTTTATTATTGTTTTTTATAGCTTTTTATGTTGTCGGTTGCCTTCGTTCTCCTGTGAATCTCCTCGTTTCTGATTCGATCACGCAGGGACACTCCGAGCATAGCCTTCACCGTTACCATTTGAGATTATATTAAGATAAGATAAGATAATAAGATAATGTTTTATTTCTCGCCACAATATTTCACTTAAAATAACATTTCTTGTATTATTAGTCTTAAGATGAGATTTATTTCTCACCACAATACAATTTACAGTATACTGCGGGAGACTGGTGCCTAAACTAGGCGTAAGCCTGTATTTCAGGACACCAGGTCTCCTACCCTTGGGTAAAAATTACATTTTACTTTCAGTTTTATTACTACATTGGCAATAGTGCGGTAAGTTGTTTACAAGGTATCATTTTAATTGCAGTGTTAGTATGGTTAGTATGAATTTGTATGTATATGTGTGTTTATTTATGTGCATGTATGTGTTGTGAATATGTCTGTGGAGAGTGTGCGTGTAATGGGGAATTAAAATAATTAATGCAAGAGTGTGAATGACCTGTCATAATGATTTGTATGAGGGAGTGATTCTTTTCTTTGATTGTGTTATATTATATATATTATTTCGTATATAGTACATATGCTTAAATTGTGATACTTATCATTAAATAAACTATTATAGAAATAAACAATTTATACCAGGACAACAAGTAGTTTTTCATATTATTATTATATTATAGGTTTTTTTAAATTAAAGCAGTGATAGCCGGTCAAACGCTTGCTTTCCATGCAGGAGGTTTTGAGTTCGATCTCGAATTCTCGACCCTCACAAAATATTGAGTTACAGGTTACAGTCAAATACAATACAATACAATACAATACAATACAAATCCTCTTTATTGCTCAACAAGATTACATTAATTTCTTAAATAACTACTTATGTGTTAGTGTACACACGGCTACATATCAAGCTGTACATTTCCAGTATAAGCTGACCTCGCATTGTATAGGTTTTCCTTTAGAGACTTTTTTTCAGGCTTTACTGGTTTTGTACAGCTTGATGTGTAGCCGTGTGTACAACAAATACAAATATTACATTCTCTTGAAAAAAATATAGGCTGGCATGGCTGTTAACTGTTAACTGTTTAGCAGTTGTGATGGTGCTGCCAGTATCTTTATAATAATAACATAACATAACCAGCCCATTACTGTCCCACTGCTGGGCACGGGCCTATTCTCAGTACGAGAAGGCTAAAGCCTTAGTCCACCACGCTGGCCTAGTGCGGGTTGGCGGACTACACACACCAACGAGAACTGTATGGAGCACTCTCAGGTGTGCAGGTTGCCTCACGATGTTTTCCTTCACCGTTAAAGCAAGTGATAATCGAATATAAATCCGCACATGAATTCGAAAAGTCAGAGATGCGGGCCGGGATCGAACTCACACCCTCCTGCATGGAAGGCAAGCGTTCAACCACTAAGCTATCACTGCTAAGTATCTTTATAATATGTATTAATAATTTGGCTAGTTATTTTGATACCTATTCACAAAAAAATTGTGCAATCTAACCATAAACCCAACAAAAACCATTCATTCACTCACTCAATAAAGTTCTTGATGAATTTAAGACAAGACGTACAGTTTTACCATTAAAAGTGCACATTAAATAACAGTATACATTCGTTCTTTTTTCCTCATATCAGTTCGATCGAGAACTTTTTGGCTGCGTACGCGCAACCACGTGTGCGCTAACCGTGCAGCCAACGATTTTTTATTAAAGTTTGCCGGCGAAATTTTATTAATCACTTCATTTTCGATTAACTTTGTTAGCTAATTAGTTTCGGTGTTAGTAGAAAGAAAGATGGAGTCTAGGAAGGAAGGATTGAATTTGAAATTATTCAAAAAGATTTTCTTGTAAAAGGAAATTCAGAAAAGAGTTCTTATTTTAAAATGTACCTTTTTTGGATTTTGAAAAGGGTTTTTTTGTTAATTTGAATTTATTCCAAATCCAAACATGGAAGCATTCTTTTTTTGGGTTTTATTTCTGTTTGGAATAGGTACCTCGGTTTCTGAAATTACCAATCTAATAAAAAACTTAAACTTGAAAAAAGAAAACCAATCTTTCTTACAGTATTGTCTATGGATGAATTTAAAAATACATACAATAATTGTACCTATTCATATCCATTTATGAATCACACACAATAACTATTTCCGATCCTACCTAACACATATAATACACACTTACGCAGTACCTATACATTTTACATAGACCAGTCTGTCCCACTGCTGGGTATGGCCCTCTTCTCAAAATGAGAAGAGCTAATGAACTGGATTTTGTTATTATTATAGAATGGCTTACTGGTCTGTGACATTTTATAACATAGCTAATATAGGTACATTAAGTGAGTTGTGTGTGAGGTGTGTGACTGCCTCGTTGGTCTAGTGGTTGCAAGCGCAACTGATGAGCGTGAGGTCCTGGGTTCGATTCCCGGGTCGGACAAAGTGTTATTGGGTTTTTTCATTAGGAAATGCTCAGTAGCAGCCCGGAGTCTGGATTTGTGTGCCCGGTCAATGGCAATAGGCTCGCCCCCTATTATATGGGAGTATAACGTAACTGGCGAAATGTGAGTGTACTATTACACCTCTGCCTACCCCTTCGGGGAAATACAGGTGTGATGTTATGTTATGTTAAGTGAGATGTAACACCCAATTGAGGGCAATAGGCCTCTGTAAGCTTCATAAGTGATGTATCAACTCTATTCTCTATTCAATATTTAAGCCGATAAATCAACTTTTATTGCTCGTAACTTTACTATGAAACTTTTTGTTGTGTGAAACTCAAAAAAACTGGTTTTTACTGACAAGAGCTGTAATCGAAAGAAAGATGGCTGGTTTGAATGGCTCTTTTTTGAGGTAAAATATGAAAGACTTACAAGAAATGATGGGAAAAACAAATAAGCTTACCTACTTGGTAAACTTAGAGTAATTAGACACAGAGAGACCATTTCATTTAAAGTTCCGAAGTTGAAGCACAAAAACAATTAATATAAGTTCGTAAATGGGACGTAAAATGTTCACCGACACGCACACATGCGCATGAATAATGTATCTACGTACGTAGCCTTTTAAGGCCAACATGAAATTGCTTTACTCCGCGTGCAACTACGTATTTCTACGCCTAGTTATTCTAAGTAGGAAATGATTTAAAGGAAGAAAAGATATGCTGTGTGTGTTAATTTTAATAAAAACAGTCAAACGAGTTAATAAGCCCACTGAACTTGGCTCACACCATTGCTGGACATAGGTCTGCCCCGAGCGGCGCCACAACGAACCCCCACACCTAATAGTTTGCTCCAACCAAAAAAATCCCATCACTACACTTAATTAGCGGATTGGTGATATTGCATAAGAAATAACTTCCACATAACTTCGAAAAAAAAAACGACCATTTTTGCATACATTTTATTATCGCCTCGCAAAGAGAAAGTGGTTCATTTTTCGATGTAGGGTGAAACAACTTGTTGTCGGCACTGACTTTATAATTGACATTGATAAAAAGTCGGTAAATACGGAACGGTTAAAGGTAAAAGGTATAAAAGTGGTCGAAGGCCTGTTAAGCCGGAATTTTTGTGTAAGTACATTTAATGTTAACAATGTTTTTGTTTTTATTTTTCGTGGTAATTGGATTTTTTACTTTCTTTGAATGTTTATAGTTTTATATTAAAACACAGCACAAGTATTTTTTTTTTCATTTTAGTTTGACTTTGACTTTTTTTTTTTGTTATATATTTGTATAAGTGAATAGGAATGTAATGATGCTTTTTATTGGTCATACCGATGGTTTTTATTGAGGAAAACCAATCGGGGAAAAACTTAATATTATATGTTGATTTTTATGGCTTTTGAGATAGTCATGTGAAGGAAAATATGGTTTGTAGTTATTTATACGTGTTTATGTGGTCGTATGTAACAATATTTTTCAATTACATCATCAGCCGTAAGACATACACGGTTTGAGTTTATGCCTAGTATTATCTCTAAAGAATTTAAGCTTAGTTACGACTGTTTCTAAAACATTGAAATCAATGATCTGTCTAAAATCTTATCCACAATAACTCATAACTAATGGTGCATACTCTCTACAACACGGGTTCCCAAAGTTCATTCTACCACGCCCTTTTACTACTTAAAATTAAAATGCTGCGCCCCCCTCCCAAACGCTACAATTTTACATTTTTTTTCATCTTATGTCCCGTATTTTAACGCCTTGCCTGTGCCCCCTTTATATGTCATCTCGCTCCACCAGGGAGAAGCGCCCGCCAATTTGGGAACCACTGCTCTACAAGTTCAAAGGAATCAAGACTCGTGAATTATCAAGAGGATATAGCGTATTGTTTCTTCGAAATTTCGTATAAATTAGTTAATATAATTTATTTGTAGCTCCAAATCAATTGTGATTTCACATTCGTTAATATAAATTCAGTATGAACTAAAACTATAAGTTCGATGTTTCTCCACGACTGTACCCGTCGTATTGGGGGCACGCAGCCCGCCCTCTTCATTCATACCAGCGCAGCATAGATGTAAACCTTTGCATTCAAAATGCATGTACGAGTTAAGCTAGCTCTATTTTAAGTTAAACCTAGTCTGAACTGAGATTGTGGACTATAAAATGTATCGGAATTTTTGAGATTAAATTAGACAACGTGTTATTGAAATAACTGAAAAACTCTAAAGGGACATTGTACTCATCAGTATGAACAACTTTTACTATGGGACGAATCCTGAAATCGCGAAAAAAAATCAGCTGTTCCCAACATTTGCGTTAACAGAAATCGACAAAATCTAAGGAACAGCTGATTTATTTTTCGCGATTTCAGGGTTAGTCCTATAGTAAAAGTTGTCCATACTGATGAGTACAATGACTCCTTAAGAGGTTTTCCGTTATTTCAATAACACGTACAATAATAATGCTCCAGCGTGAATTGAGATTCAAGAGCTCATATTTCAAAACACGGACGTAAAGCGAAATCTATGAAATATGAATTCTTGAATTGTCAGTCATGCTGCAAATAGTTGTTGATACTTTTTGATTGAGGCCATGCTTGGCTCTTAACAGAAGTAGTATTCATTTGAAAAAGATAAAAATGGTCTTGAATCGAATAGATGACATCAAAGCAATAGTAAGTTTAAAAGGATGTAACTTTAATAAACTTTAACTACTCACTGCTAAGCTAAAATTACCATAACCAAACAAAACGCTAGTTATTTTAGGAATCTTTAATTAAAAAACGGTAACTACAAATCTCTATGACTTGACGTCATATTGCATAAACGTCAAAAATTACAAAAAGAAACTAACCTTGACTATGCGTTTGTTAATAAGCAAGACTTCACTCGCAAAAAGTGAAACCATTACTTCATACGAACACAGTTGAAAATCGATTAAAATATTTATGTTGTAACACAAAAACTTTGGTAGATTAATCATTGCGTAGCAGGAAGTTGTTTAAGAAACAAAAGGACTTAAAGGCCATTTGTTTGGTTATTTGGGTCTGGGAATAGAGAAAAATATTGTATCTGCTGCTAATTTACAATTACGGAAATAAGCTTTAGCGATCGATGCTTGCAAGAATTATTCGGATCTAGAGAAAATTTTACACTCGTGGCTCGGTAGCCGAAAACTCTTAAGCCTCGCTAAGTAGAATTTTATTTAAATTGTGGCATTGTTTGACATAAACTCCGTAAATATGGAGTGTTACATAAACTCTATACATCTTGACTTAAAAATTATTTATTTATTTATTATATTCGTTATTGTACATGAAGTCTGTGGTCTAGTGGTTCGAGTGTCAGACTGCTGATAACGAGGTTGTGGGTTTGATTCCCACAGGACACAAATATTTGTGTGATGAACATAAGTGTTTGTGTTGGTCTGGGTGTTTCTTATGTATTATAGGTATGTATTTACAAAAAAAAGTATATAAGTATCATATCAATTGTCTAGTACCCATAGAACAAGCTATGCTTAGTTTGGGACTAGATGGTGCTGTGCCCAAAAAAAAAAAAAAAAAATACACTAAACGAAAACAAAGACTGTAGTTTACAGAAAGATTATTTATGTACAATGGGTGGTCTTATCGCACAAGGCAATTTCTTCCAGACAACCTTTGGATGGACTAGGAGAATGGGAACCGATTGGAAGATTGGGAATTAGAGCTGTAAGTGATACAAATATACAGCTCAAAGCAAGAATCAAGCACATAGACTACTAACAGAAAGCCAAAACTCGTCACCCATCGCCATTCGTGTCACCCTAAGAAATACTACGCATTTGTAGAGACAACATATTCTATTCATTAATATTTACCTCATTTCCTGTCAGTTTGTGGATAATTTACGACAGTGCACTAACAAGACATCTAACATTATGACTAAGAATAGCAAAAACTTGCTACTTCATCAAACCTTTGCATTCATGTTAGAAAACAATAGTAACTTGGCTCCATACCTATATTTTTTGCTAGCACATAGAAATGTGCAGAACTAGTTTTAATAGGAAAAAATATCTAGTACTAGGAATTACTAGGAAACCCGCATGATGCACGTGGCTCGATGTGTGCCGACAATTGTCCGCTTTACCTCACGTTACGATATTGAATAAGGAGATAATTATTATGATCTTTACCCTCTTGTACTAACTACTTGGATACTTTGAACGTAAGCAATTCGATTTGATTTAACTAGTATGTTTTTATGGCTTTTTCTGCATCGATGTAATCATCATCTCAGCCTATCACAGTCCACTGCTGGACATAGGCCTCTCCCTAGTTGCGCATCCTTCCGCATCCAGTCCCCCCAGCCACGTTCTTCAGGTCGTCGGCCCACCTGGTGGGGGGCGCCCTACGCTGCGTTTGCCGATTCGCGGTCTCCTCTCATGGCCAGCTCACTGCCACTTCAGCTTACTGATCCTACAAGCTATGTCGGTCACTCCGGTATCGATGTAATACATCATATTTATTATTTTTTCATAAATTGGAACCTAAGTTAATTGATGAACTAGTTGTTCTTGGCAAAAGAAATCAATGACCTTGGATTGACAAAAACATAAGATGACAAAAAGGAAGGGTATCCCGAACATGAAATTCCGCACCAACGACACGAAATCGAATAAAAAAATACAAAAACTTCACGCCAAGCAGTAGCAAACATGTATGTTTTTATGTTGAGCAACAAACATACAAATAAATTGCAATAAGAGAAGTTAAAGCCGCATTTCACAAAAACAAAGCGAAATTCCGTCACCACAGGCGCAGAAGGTGCGAAACCAAATATAAATTCTCACTTATTCGAAAAACTTCATTTTTTGCGGGAAAAAAACTCATAGATCGTCCATCAATGGAGACATGCTTAACGTATACAACAATCATATAAGCAAAAGACGCGTATAAAACGACCAGTATACTAAGACCTTTAACTGTACCAACATTTCCCTCAAAAAAATGTATTTTCTTCGTAAATCGCGGGCCACTGGAGGTAATTTTACGTTGGTTTTTATAGCATGCTGGCAGTTTTTGTATGATGTCTAATATGGCAGTTATTTTATTATGTAATAAAGATATGTATTATGTCTATAAGACTTTGATGGTAAAGGTCTAGTTTAGGTAACGTAATTTTAATTTCATAATAATTAAAGGTAACCCTATTTTTAGAAAGCCTTCGTTATTTCTGAATTCCTAAAAAAAAACCGTTTGGGCTTGGAAATGGCAACCACATCACTGACTGTGGTTTAAAAAACAGGCGAAATAGGTAAATGAAATCATTCACATGTGATGACATCATACTGTAAACATAGTAAAAAAACAAAATCATAATATATCAGTAAAAAGTAAAGTATATATAGGAGTAGATGCCATAGATCAAGTCCAAAAGTCGATATATTATTTGTTCCTTTTAAAAATATATTACCTATGATCACTTGATAAGTTGTACTTTACCGGACTGTATATAGGCCTCAAAGAGAGTGAATAATCGCGTCACTATAAATAGAAGTAGGTATACATACAGGATGATTTTCAAGACAGTATATGTTAAAACAATGAGAAATAGGACGGAGTGGTTAGAGCGGTATCTTTATCTTCAAAAGATTTTAAAAGAACTGCTGATTAAACTGGAAGAAACATCTTGTTAGGGTTCCGTACCCAAAGGGTGCTAACAGGACCCTATTACTCTTGCTACGCTGTCCGTCCGTCCGTCCGTCCGTCCGTCCGTCCGTCCGTCTGTCTGTCACAGGGCTGTATCTTTGTAACAGTAATAGATAACTAGTTGAAATTTTAACAGAATTTGTGTTACTATGGTGTCCATCACGACAAAAGCGGGTCCCCATACAAGAAACCTCGAAAAACATGCTTTTTTACAACGTTTTTGTTCCTGCTCTATCTTCAAAATGGTAATACATCCAGCGTCAAACTTGGTCTGATTATAGTGCATACTATGTAGTTTAGCAGCAAATACTAAAAACATGGCAAACGTAGACACATGTGGTGGTACCGACGTAAGAAAGAGATGTAAAAATTCACATTTCGCGTACGTTCGTTGAAGGCTTTTGATAAACTCTCGTAAATTAAATCAGTTTCTATGGGGTATCAGGTCGATGGGTGGTACGGAACCCTTACTGCGTGAGTCCGACTCCCACTTGGCCGGTTTTTTTTATTTATTTTTCAAAAAGTTAAGTTACCTACTTCATACATTGTTACATCGAACTTGTAATTCATTTAACATATCAAAGTTTCAGATTTAGCCCAGAATCAGAACCATATCTCAAAACTTAACATCCTGTATGAAGTCTAGCCCGTACCTACCGTATGAAGGTAATGACTTTTTTATACCGCTAGTAATAACATTACTGCTTTTTAATCAAGTCTGCGTGCGGCCTGTCGGTCACTATAAACCGGGTGGTTTTTTGTTCAGCAATAAGTAAAGAAGTTGATATAGCATTTTGGTTTAAAAGTGAAAATGATCAGTAATTTGTTTACGTAAAACCGGTCAAGTGTAAGTCGGACTCGTCCGTACTCGTACCACTATCGTTTATAATTGAAATACGAAATGAAATTTTGGTTTAAAAACCGTCAAAATACGGTTTAAATGTAGTTGTCAATCGACCCACCTACGCTTTAATTTTACCAATTAATTACAATAGATCTGGCATCTAATAGGGATCCAACTGTTCTCCCGTTCGATATTTAAACCCGCGTTCCAAAATCAAAAGTTCAAATTCGAAACTGGAACAAATCACGGTGACTGTCCGTTGATCGTAAGTAGGAAGTTCCCATTATCGTCTAATTCGCTCAAGTGACGTTTGCCTGTTAAAATCAGCCAGTATCATGTGACCTCCCCCCTTCTCTTTGTACGAATAAAACAAGGTGTTATAGGAGGGAGGTAGCAGGAGGTCAAAGGTCAGGTTGAGATGGTTAGTATATTGGCTCTATTGGTTTACCGGATGCTTGCTCAAGACGGTTGCTTATCTACTAGTTGATGCTTTGTACTATATTTTTGTTGTTAGGTACCTACCTTGTGTTACGTATGTAGGTATGTTAAAAAGACACAGTAAAGAAAAATACAAATATTCAGTCTGCCATCTCGAGAGTGTCTATGCAGAAATGGTCACATTACTGATCAAATTCAGATTACCTATGACAAGAAAATCAAGATTCGGGCCAAGCTTTTTAATAATATAAAATAGATTCCGAATTTAAATTGATAAACAAAAGGTGAAATGAACAAAAAACAAAGCACAAAAGCTTTTGGTGGTGTTTCATCAAAATATCGGATATTAAATTAAAAAAAACTAAATTTTCAGTCTTTTCTTCCGATTGGCCCTTGACATGTAGAACTACGTTGCAAAAAGGTAACTCTAATTTCAATAAATGACTAGCTCTAAATTATTTTAATTATCTGAAAGCCCTATCCTACACGCATGCGTGAGAAATTCTCATAAATCATAAAAATCATAACAAAATATGGACGACATAAAAGTACACTTTTTATTATTATTTTTAGTGTGGCCTATAAAAAGAATGTCAGTTTTTAAATGTCAGCTCTGTGACCTTATAATTGTTACATGAGGCAAAGGTGAGAAAAAAGGAAGAAATTAAAAAGTAAACTTAATGTCTACGTTATCAAACTTGATGGTTTGGTTGTGTAACCTTGTTTTCGTAATTCGAACCAATTTTGGTTCACTGGTAGGCCCGTATTACAGAAGCTTCCTCAAGTACAGTTTAAACTCCAATCACCTGATCACTACTTAAGGATACAATCGTTACTTGAGTATCGGTCTTATTCCAGAACGGTAATTATAAACTGTAATTCAACAAGATAACACATGAATTTGACCTGAAATTTAATAGAAATCTCTACTCAAGTGTAGTATGGACCACACTAGAGTGATTACAGATCAAATCTCAGCTCAAATACCGAAACAGGTGACAGTATAAAAAAAACTAATCTCAGCTGAACTGTGATCAACAAATCTCTGCTTGAGGAACGTTCTAAAATCAAAGCTCAACTTTAAACTAGATTTAAACTGAGATCAACGCTTGAGTATCGTTCTGTAATACTGGCCTATGTGTTAAGTCACATCATTTTGAATTAGTAAGAATTTCAAAAAGCTTATAGTGCATGAGTGCATGTGTATTGTAGTGCATTAATGTTGTTTCAAATGTGAATTCAAATTCAATAAGGTAAAATTACTGTATTATTGCAAAATAACTTACAATGACTACCTAAATGCAAAACTAATAGGTACCTTAATCTACCATCCCCGAAAAAGCAAATAACGTCTATTTCGTAGTCCAAAGACTAATATATAAGAAAATATGACTTTTAGGCGATTATAGCTTCTTTTTGCTGATTATGATTATGACAATATAATTTTTAGGCGATTATTAGATTTGCAGATTGCGAAATCATTACCGATCAATGAGTAAGCTACGTATAATCTTTATCTTCTTCTGAAGGATTAATATAATTTTTACCACTCACTGCCTAATAAGGTTTATACGAATAGTTTTTACATACGTTTCTCACATTTATTTTCCATACACGGCAGCTGGTACAAGATATTTATTCTCAAAACAAGCCGATTTACCATTAAGGTTAATTAACTCCTAGCCGTCAAAGGGAATCCATTTTTATAAATGTCTTAATCAATTTTCGAAGTAATAAAAGTTACAATTAGTCGGATAGTGTTGTGCAATACTCGATTATTATGAGTATTAGTCGATCCAATTAGAGAGATCGATTTGTTTTGGTGTTGCCATAAATCATAATTCTCTACTAGCCACCTGCTAGAATGTGTACACGGATGTGCGTAGGTACGTACCATGTTTAATTTAAATGGATGTGGTAATGAAGATGTTTAAGATTTTTTATTACTTTTAGATTAATTAGGTCTCGAAGTACTGCTTTTTTTTGCTTGACCTGTGTAGTTAATTCAGGACTTCGTGTTCTGCAATTGCGGTTGTGTGTGTGTGAGATTAGACCAATGAGGAAGTGGAATATTTTAGTTTCAAAAGATAATATAATACATAATCTCGAACCATAATCTACACCCATGAATGTCATCATAGGTGACTAAGAGAATCGGGCGAATGAGTAGTATATGCATCTGATCCAATGATATTATAATTATATCATGATCACGTGCCGAGCAAGTTGATAATAATAAATCCTAGATCATTCTTTGGAAAGAGGTATTTTCAAAGAATCTGTCAGATTCATCATCATCATCATCATTTCACACGAAGGACGTCCACTGCTGGACATAGGCCTCCCCCAAGCATCGCCACAACGACCGGTCATGCGCATTCCGCATCCAACGGATTCCCGCGACCTTCACCAGGTCATCGGCCCACCTTGTGGGGGGCCTACCCACGCTGCGCCTTCCAGTACGCGGTGACCACTCCAGAACTGCCGCATCGGCCATCCGTTCTGCGAGCAATGTGCCCCGCCCACTGCCACTTAAGTTTGGCAATTCTTCGAGCTATGTCGGTTGCTTTCGTTCTCCTGCGAATCTTCTCATTTCTGATTCGATCACGCATGGACACTCCGAGCATAGCCCTCTCCATTGCCCTTTGAGTGACTTTGAGCCTTCTTATCAGATTATCTGATTATTATTATCTGTCAGATAAGTTTTACAAAAGTAACTAGATAAGTATATTTTACAATTACTGTACATAATGACTGGATAATAACAGTATAAAAACAGTATAGGTAAAGGACATTGACCTCTCTTACTGCTCAGTCTAATGGTAAAAATCTCTGCAAATAAATAATCATCATTCATCATCACGCTGAGTCAATCCATAGTCTGTCCTCTTTCATCAGTATATGCTTCTGATCTAACTCCTTTATTATATTACTATCAAACCTTGCGCTGAGCATTCACTCTTTCTTTTATTTCGAAAGCAAAAGTAAATGTTACCTTTATCTCGTGGTATTTCGAAGAACAGAGCAAGGAAACGAACAAGGAAGTGACGATGCAATAAAAAAGTTTAAAAGGTGACGGTCACAACCTTGGAAGGGCTGATTTGTTGTATTTTTTAATTAAAACTTCTTAGATTTAAAAACAATCTTGTCTTTGTGCAAAGTGCAACGAAATTTACATAGTCAGCTCATTTCTGGGCTTCTGCTACTTCTCATAATGAGAAAAGTTTAGGTTATAGATTACTTTGGCTGTCTAGTGCGGGTTGGTAGACTAAACACACCATCATACTCATCGTCTTCAGATGACGATGACTGAAAATGAGTGCTGCAACATTTTGTGTACTTTTTTACCAAGAATGGGCTTGCGTTTGGCCGCTTGTTGAAGCATATATTATGCTGAGATGAGAACCTTTTTTGGTCTGGCATGATCTTTTTTTTTCTTGTTTGTTTTGCCTGTTATGGTCCCTTAATATAATACCATTTCTCTCAAAACTATTTCAAAACTTTCTCCAAAGTTTCCTCGTGTCTGCTCGTTTACTCAAATTCAATTAAATTCTGACTATGGCCTGACGGCCAAAATTAATATCCAATCTATCCACGATTTGCCCTACTAGAGATAGGAATTTGACATAAGCTCCATACAAAATATGTCAAATTTCTATCTCCAGTAGGGTAAGTCGTGGATAGATTGGATATTAATTTTGGCCGTAAGCTAGGTTCAAACTCGGATTTTGTAGTATGGAAAGCAAACGTTTAGCCGCTATGCTATCTATTACTGCTTTAAAAATCATATTTAGGTACATATCTCGTTTAAATCACAATTCTATTTGGAGCTGTTTTTTACTTATTAATTGATCCCCCGTGTTGAATAAATAAAAAGATTTAATAATAAAACTGCGTATCACTGTAGTTAAGTGGTAAAAGTTGACCGAGAGAAAAGGTCAAATTATGCAATCTGTGTGTTTCTTTCTCGAACCACAATGATAAACTCAAATATTGACTTAACGTTGAATGTAGACATAATTATTAATTTTACGTAAATAATAATTTTTTTTGCCCACAAGTTATAGAATTGAAAGTACGCTTTTTAAGAAAAATAATAGTTTGCCAATGGTAAACCTAACTAACCATTCATATGCCCATTGTCCATTATGACGAGACAGCAGCCCATGTGCTTCTAGACTGCCCTGAGGTCGCCACATACAGGGCCAAGTACTTCGGTAACCCAGGTACCCTCAGAGAGATCACCAGCAACACCAAGGCGTTGCTGGCCTTTTTCGAGGAGTTGGGGTGGATCGAGTAAGTTCCCACCCGTACGCAAAATATACACTTGGACGTGGAGTTGCGGAAACCAGCCCGTTATACTATACTATACTATACTATACTATACTATATGTCCAATGCCAGTGAATCATATTATACACGGCGATTGTTAACTATTGTACCTGCTTCGCGAATAGTGAAAGTGTGTGTATTTTATTTTGTTATTTATTAAAAAATATTATTTGTTGTTACATTTGTATATATTGTACATATTTGGTATATATTTATGGATATATATTAGAATTTATTTTATATATTTATACATGTAATATTTTCTATGGTAGGTAAATATTTATTTATTTATTATATTAAATATTAGTAAATTTTATGAAAGTGCACCACATACTGCCCCCATCTATTTTCACGTCTTCCTTGTCCATCCAAAGGTTGTCTGGAAGATATCGCTATTAGCGATAAGACCGCCAATGTACCCTTATTTTACATGTTAGTCCTAAGTTTAATAATGTTACTGGTGTACACACGGCTACACATCAAGCTGTACATTTCCAGTAAAAGTTGACCTCGCATTGTATATGCTTTCCGTTCAATGCGAGATCAGCTTATACTGGAATCGTACAGCTTGATGTGTAGCCGTGCGTACAATAAAGAATATTCTATCTATTCTATCTATCTTACGCCTCTACAAACGGACAATCTTAAAGGGATATCACCATTAGTAAAACAACCACCTCCTATTTTATGAGTTCTATGGTCAAAGAAACGCGCCAACAAATGAACAAGTTCACAACTAATTAAGCACCTAATGACGTAACACACAAAAAAGACATCATCATCTATCAATCACTCGTCTATTTGAAAAAAAAAAAAACGAATGGAAGGAATGAATGACAGTTCGTTTGTTATAGCGGGTTCCGTTGGGTTCGAAATTAGAGTTAGTGACGTGTGTGTGTGTAATACGTGTACCTATCTAAAAAGATTAAGTACGTATATTTTGTTTGATAAATCGTATAGCAATTCGCTTATCACTTGGCAGGATATACCTAGTCTTTTTGCGAAAATGGAAATGATTACTAACTCAAAATTAATTTGGTTCAAGAACATCTCTTAAACCGTCAAAAAACAAAAGATCTTTAGCAAAAATCTCTTTTTAATAAGGTTTTCAACACTCAAGAACCCTAATAACCGAACGAACTCAGGCGAAACCATTCATAATTCAAAATTTGAATATCGTGGGGTCAGTCTTTTGTGTTTTTTTTTCTACAGGCGAAAGTACTGTATCGCGTTCTGCCTAGTGTTGCCAAGTAATTGGTGTTACTAATCGTTGATTTTTTATGTTTAATCATCTTGTCTTTGGTTTAATTAAGAAGTGTGTATTTGATTAATACTGTTTGCTTTGGAGATTGCGTTTGCGCGTGATTGAAATGTTGGCGTCATTGTAATGCGGGGCACTGATGATGCACCCAACAGTTCGAATGGCGTGGCTGCATTCCAAAATCTGTGCGTGAATGTTGAAAACGTATGTTATTTTTAGAACAACTCAAGCTTTTTTGGATGTAGTCATTAAACGGCGTGAATGGATGCATAGTCATCGTCAGTGCCCACCTTAAGGAAGCTCCGTTTCAAAGTCTGTTGAATGTGACTATTAAAGGACATAATATCTGAAAAATTTGGTCGTCATTGTAACTGTCCCTATTTTTGTGTTTTCTCACATTTATTACGTTTGCGTTAAAATCCATTTGTAATAAATTGTCTGTCTAATAATCTGTTAAAGTTACTAACATGAGTTAAAATCCGGTTGGTATAATTGTATAAAGACTATTTGCCAGCCATTTATATGAAGTAATCTCTAGTAATGTTTTTTTATAAGAAAGTCTTATACATATCCTACTACAAATTTTCCTCATTACGACAACTATTTCTGAGAACATAACGCAACCTCAAGCCAACTGTTACAATCAGACAAAAGAAACATTTTTATTTTATCCATTTTTTTATTTTTTGCCGGTAAAATAACAGAACCCAAATCAAAAGACGCCTTTATGACGAAACTGTATAACTGGCAATATTGTTTATTCCAAATTCGAATGTCTTTATCCAATTATGAACTCTATGGTTGTAAACATAGGGATGCGAAGTTAGTTTTTTTTAGTCTAAACTTAAGTTGGTAATACGTCATAAGTTTTTAGTAACCGGAAACGTCAAAACGTTAGTTTTTGAATGTTGGCGTGTTGCACTAGTGGTCTCAGTTAACTGTAGTATGTATTTTTTAGTTTTTTGTGCTTAAAAAATCATGTTCATGTGTTGTATTAGAACAAAAAATACGGCAAAAAGTTTCTTACTCGTAGGAATTTATTTGATTTCGATTCGACCTGAATTATTATTGCTAAAGTGATAGAACAAATTTGCTACTTATTTCAGGTTAAGATGACTAATGTAATGAGACTGATGAATTTTCTTAATGAAAAAAATATATTTATCAAAATCTTAAATGAATAACACCTCACATTCCCAAAGCCTTGAAGAAGGCTATAATTAAAAACTTATCGCGTCCATCGGTTATCACTTTAAAAAAGATGTCAATAAAAAACATTTTTATGTGCAAAAGCGAACTAACAGTACAACCGATAATCTCACGATGCGATAGTGAAGTTATAACGCTGTGCAGCGAGCGTGGTTACCGAACGGTGACGCACAGTCTGTTATTTTGCCTTAGTTGCGGCCATGTCCATTTTATGTTTTTATTCGATAGCTATAGTAACGATAAAGGTTTGGCAGAAATACCTATGGTGTTTTTTTTTATAATTATAAAGTTATTAAGGTTTCATTGAAAAGTGAGAAAAACAAAATTAATTTTTATTTTCGAAAATTGTTGTAATACATATTTAGTTAGTCCTTTAAATAAAGTAACAGCATAATATATATTTAGATAAAAAAATGGGGCATCGTACCTTTGATATATTAGGAGATTTTTTACTTTTACCGATTAACACAAAACATTTTTTTTTCATGTTTTCTTATCACGGTCGCATCTTATTTTCATTTAAATATATGCGTAATGTTATTGTCAATAATACACTAAAATATGACATGCGTCAATAGCAGGAATACGAAGATAGAGAGTTTCTAAATATTTTTGAAATTTCTATGGAAATAGGGTTGTCGCAATTGAATAAATAAAAAAATAAAATAAAAGTGCCAGATATTTCCCAAGTATTTAACTAAAAAAAAAAAAAAAAAAACATAACATAACATCACGCCTGTATTTCCCCGAAGGGGTAGGCAGAGGTGTGTAGTGTGTTAGTATTTAACTAACTTTGAGTAAACTCTTTCTCGTGTCTTTCTGTGTCTCTTTCTGGGTTTCTGTTGTCTGAAAACAATTACTATAATGTTCTCAATGCTCTAAGACTACAACGATACGTGACGCTAACCTAGCAGTCATCATCGGAGTTTGTCAAAACTTCTTGTGATGATAATACGAGTATATTATCATCAGAAGCGTCTGTTACCAATTCAGTATTAGGAATATCAGCAAAACTTTGCGGTAATGGATCATGGGTAATAATACACGCACACCGTAATTGTGAGCTGGTATTTGTGATGACATTAAAGACTTTTCCGTCAATTATGGTGAGGTATAATTTTGGATCTCCGACAACGACATATCCAGCAAAAATTTCCGAATAAATTAGTGAAAGATTTTCAATTTCTTCTTCTACCCAGTTCCTTTCTTCCAGAATCAGATCTTTTGATTCTGATCTGTATTGTATTTTTATTGGTTGGCAAAATCTAAAAGATTGTGGATTTGGGTTTGACCATAAGACAAAACCATCAAGACTTTTTATGCGCAACGGAATGTAGGTAGTAGCAAAGAGGCAGTGTTCGTCATCAATTTTATCAGAAAACGTTTGCTTATATGTTGACTGTCCTGTGCTACCATCAAAACCCCATGAACCCTCAAAAACGCAGTGAAGTGTATCTAACTGTTTTTGATTGCAATATTCCGAAACCCTTTGGTCGCAAGAGTCAATGATTCGTCGAAACGTGTGCATAAGTAAATCATTTAAAGGTACTTTGGCTTCTCGTTCTGATATTTCAATTTCAACATCAAGATAACAATGTTTTTTAGCTTTTTGTATCTTATAATAGGCAGGGTAAATATTAAATCATCGAGATTTGGCACCTTGTTGCATGTAGATATAGTCCTCCACTGATAGTTTTATATCAATCATTAAACAAAGAGCTTCATCAGGAGAATAGGGTTTGGGTTCCGATTTTGACTTTATGGTTCCTGCGATTTTTTTAGGCCGAGTTGGACTTTTCAAGCATTCCTTTATTATAAACTCAAACTCCTGAGTAGAACTTTTATTTAGTTTTTCGCCGGTTTCGTCTGTTACTATTCTCGACATAACTTTAATTAGTTTTGAATGAGGTTCTCCGTCAAGCGATTCCTAAAGATCTTTACGTGCACGGCGCTTTTGGCGATCACTTAAATTTTCATAAAATGTAGATGTGGAACTGGATGAAGCATCAAAATTAGTTTCAGGTTTCGGATCTATTGAAGGTTAGTCAAAGCTACTAGTTCCCGAAGTCGAAGGATTACTTTGTAATAAATGTGTATTTGATGTGAAACTGGAATGAGCGCCAAAAGAAGTTTCAGGTATCGGGTCTTCCAAGTTCTTGGGGTCTTAAAGTTTTTTGTAAGGCATAGCTACTACTTCTCGAAGTTGAAGGATTATTTTGTAATAAAAAATGTGCCTCATCCAATTCTATAATATTTTGTTGTGGTAAAGGACTTTCCTCGATATTCACTTTTGGTATTTCAATATCAAAAAAAGTGGAAAGCCAGTGTTTGTTTTTATTACAAAATCGTTTGAAATTCCGTTTACTACTGCAATATAAAGTTCCACATTTACTTAAAAAATTTGAAAGATTGTAATTAAATTCATTGTTTTGGCTATCGATATTGTTCGGAATTCCATTTGGATATAAAGCGTTTAACACGATTAGGCATCGTTCCTCTGAATTGAGATCCAAAGGTCTTTTATGAACCCCGTGCAAATGTGCCTTATCTACCAAAATTTTATAAATTCCCAATTTCGTGAGTGATTTCTTCAGATCCGTGTTCGTGCTTTCGTTGTTAGTCGTTGGAGTTGCCACTCGCTGACCAGCATGAGGGTTGGCGCCCTCATGCCCCCCTTGCATTAAGTCCTCTGGTCGGGGCCCAGAAGGACATCCCCCAGCAGGACGGGTCAGTACCTGCTGAGGCAAAGCAGTGCCATGGGTCTTTGACGGCTCCATGACACCTCACCCCCGCTTCTCCAGATATTATGTATGGAAATTGGGTTTTGACATTCTATCTAACGAGGGCGGACCCCTTCCCAATTCCACATAATATCCTTCATCGAAGATTCATTTTGATGTAAGTGCATGCACTTACAAAACAAAAAAGAATAATAAACAAGATTTGTTACATGATTTGTTAGTTACAGGTGAATCTAATAAAATCGTGTTTGTGAAGACATGATTAGACCAAGGATAATGCTTCAGAAATAGTAATAGGAAATTATAATAATTGAAGAAGCAAATTTATTCCGAGCGAAATTGGTCGTTTGTTAAAGGCGCCTACATTAGTTGACAACCCTAAATTAAAACTTTAAAAATGAATATCTCCGAGTTCCTGTGTTCGTTGCTTCTTATTTTTTTTGTGGTTATACTTAGTAGTGTACTAAACATTTACACACAAAAATAAAATGCGACCATGTTAAGAATGACCATAAATAAAATTATTATGAAATCATGGAAAAAATAAAATTGACGCCTAGGAGAACGCATTTTTTTATGATAAAATAGATGTAATGATGCATTAAGTTAATGGCTAGCGTGCCATGAAACATTTATTGTAAAATGTTCATTATGAAAGCCTAAAACACGTTTCTATGGTTTCTATGGATTTTTCTCGATTTTCGAAATATTTTGAAAACTATGACACTTAAAACCACGGGGGTTTTAATAGAAGTTTTGTTTGGTTATTATCTTTCTAAAAGCCTCAAAAAATAAGGATGGCCGCAACTAAGGCAAAATAACAGACTGTGTGACGCTACGGTTGCGTGCGTAAACCGACGGACCAAGGGAACCGACCAAAATACTAAGACCCGTCATTTCCCCTTAACCCAAACAAAAATAGTCGATTCTTAACTAACTTACAGACTTCACTAGCACGGTCTGTTCTCTTTTCAAATTTGAATGTATTTTAAATTGCTTTTTTATTGGACTAGAATTTATGGCGGCTAGCGTTTGTTTCGGCGCCAAAATTTTCATTTTATCTATGATGTGTGTAATTTTTTTTCTGTTTCTTGTTACAGGTAAGCGAAAGAAATTTTAAGCGGGAAACATGAAAGGTATTTTTGCGATTGCATACAGATATTTTTGCGCGTTAGTAAGATTTTTTGTTGTTTGTAATTAGTATTTTCATTATTAGGTACGTAATGATATAAAAAATAAATATGTATTTACCATTCCTGGAAAAATGTGCACAAATAAGCAAGATACCACAAATGATACATTACCTTCTATTGCATCCATCATACCCTTCTCGATTATTATTTTCAATTACTAGTCTGACATAATAAGTATATTACTTGTTCTGACAAGGACGTAACAAGTTACTCAGTTTGAACCCCTGATATAGGAGCCGCTTAGAAGCTGTGATACATCCATTACAATCGTCACTGGCACTCAAAATCCTGAAGTTCTGAACACATTTCATTTTTACTAAGAATATTAATTTAGTAGTAGTGGAGCTCCTTTGTGAAAGAGCTCGTCCAGGGAAGTACTACCACCGTACCCTACTTACCCGCCAAATAGTGATGCTTGCATTGCTGTGTTTCGGTTTAAAGGGTACGGGTGCCGGTGAAATTACAATCACATGAGACTTTCCATCTTCATGTCTCAGTTTGGCGAACCGACTTGCGGTACCATTTAGGCAACAGCCCAGGTGGTATTGCAGTTGTTATGGGCAAAGGTAACCGCTTAATATCAGGTGGGCTTTTAGCTCGTTTCGCCATCCTATACTATAAATAAAAGGATTAATGCTAAAGATGACTCCGCGAGAATGCTAGTGCGAACTAAATTGACGTTTAAAAAATGACGTTTATGTACCATGACGTATGACGTTCTGGAAATGTCAAACTAGTTTGCATTTTTGCAGGATTCTGGAGTCAATTTTACCTTATTATTAATTATTTTTAGTTTGCTTAAACAGGAAGCCAACCACAACGCGTTTTGGTAAAAGTTACCAATTAAAAATGAGTTCTTTAAATTGTGGATTTCAAAAAGTAATCCAATCCATGAGGACCATTTTCGTTGGTGACCATTCTTCTTCTTATTGTGTCAATGGTACCTACAATGAACTTTCATAAAAAAAATTATGTTTACCTATTCTTTGAATAAAATGTGGCCACTTCATTGACCATGACCATTACAGACAAAATCAAAATCGAAATCATCCGCGTTGTTGATTAAAAAAAGCTAAAAGCAACTAAAACCTCTTTACCACCTAACATAAGCTATTAAAAAATAATAAAACAATTTTAACTCAAACCACGGATGTTCGTAAGGTCGATCTTGAGATAACGTCATTATTGTACTTGTCGCCCGTGACGGCGGCCATCTTGTAACGTCACGCTGGGAAAATGTGTAGGAACAATAATTAAAGTTACATGGTTCCAAATGAAAAATGGCTACCCAACAATGATATTTAAAAGTATGGATATCTCATGACCTAACAAAAAAAAACAAATAAAATATTCAGTTATTTTTTATTTATTTTAAGTTGGTTACTTCAAGTTACTTTCGCATCAT
Organism: Asteroscopus sphinx; assembly: GCA_949699075.1. Lineage (NCBI taxonomy): Eukaryota > Metazoa > Arthropoda > Insecta > Lepidoptera > Noctuidae > Asteroscopus > Asteroscopus sphinx. Next base: position 7,459,033 of record OX453029.1, read on the forward strand.
AATTGGAACACTTTCTGTACGCACACGACGGAATTTTTTTATTATTAGCTCGGCGCCGCTTAGCTTGCCGCGGATTAATAGAAAAACGTCCCAATTAGAACGTTTTCGAGTCTCCTGATTGCGAGCGCTAGTAACATATATGTACTTTTAAATATCATTGCTACCCAAGCTCTTGACGTGGGTAAAGTTTAAGGGATCATGTCAAAAGTAGTCAAATAATATTCTCGTGTGCTTATAATAGCTAGCATCCATCACCAAAATATTTGCCTAAAGTTGTGATAAGATAACACCAATACAAGTCCCGGATCGGATACGTATACGGCTTATGGCTTTTCGTATTCAATGCCTCCCTCAAAGAGAGATCAACTAGGTACGCTTTTCTAGGGGTGCTGGCTAGAAAAACTCCTCGTGTGCCAGACGGCTGCTAGTCCTTCTGGACACGTCTGGAGGGAACGGCAATCGTAAGGCCGGTGCATCCTGGGATTCCTGGGTACGGGCAATAAATATCCATTCGAGGGACATTATTATTTTTCGGGCGTCGGGGATCTTATTGCCTGTGGCGAATATTCTATCACGGGAGGTGCTTGATCTGGGCCAATGGGGCGTGACTCCACGTGTCCCTCTGAAGTTAGCAAAGGGGAACAGTGGAAGAAAAAGGGTGACGAAGAAAACCTCTGTAAAAATTATGGAAGGACGGAACCTGCGGGCGGTGGATTCGAGGTAGTCTGCTGCCTGGCGTGGCTGGTGAGGCTTGCGAGGTGGGCGTGGCTCGAAGGTGGTTGTGCGAATACAGAGGGTTCCCACGCCCCCGGCCAAAGGTAGTTGGAGGAACACCGTGGTGGATTTAGTCGATAAGAGTCTGACACTGGCTCCGCCGTCCCCGGGCGGAGTGCATCCATGAGGATTTCCCCACGGCAATCAAAAAGGTACGCTTTCCTAAGGGTCAGATAACTGAAATATCGTACATAGTATAGACGAATTAGATACGCTTTTTCATCTAAATTATTGTCTCGAACACACATAGCTCTGCGCACGTCCTATCTGCGCATGCATAGAAGCTTCGGTCGGACGTCCAAATTCAAATCCATATGTATTTTTTTTCAAATAAACCTAATTACAAGCACTTTTGAAACGTCAGGCTCGAGTGGCATGGTTCCAAATTGTGGGTCCTATGGAGAAGAACCGGCAAGAAACTCCATGGATATACTCTTTTTAAAATAGGTTATTGTTTATTACATCAAGTCCTCCGACGCTCCCCATTTTTTCTTTACGTCTTCATCACCCCACAGTTCTTTCGACCTTTTGAAGGTCAGTATTGCTTAAGGTTTTAAGATAAATTGACGTCAACTCATTCGCAAGGACATTTAATTTCACAAGTTACTTATTTTCCGCAGACAATTACTGGCCGAACGATGTTATCAATAAACAGGTGTAAATTGCTACTTATCTATCTGATACAATCTTTAATCACCTATGTTTAAGCTTTTAAGCTAAACTTGCTGTCGCCCGCGGCTTCGCTCCCATGTTGTGTTGATGAGACTTTCCATCTTCATGACTCAGTTTGGCGAACCGACTTGCGGTACCATTTAGGCAACAGCCTTGGTGGTATTGAAGTTGTTATGGGCAAAGGTAACCGCTTAACATCAGGTGGGCCTTTAGCTCGTTTCGCCATCCTATACTAAAAAAAAAAAAAAATGTATCTTATGATAACAAATTTTATATCCAGGACCTATCTAGTCTTCATATGTCTTTCATCCATTTCAGCGGCCTTATTCTCCCGTTGGAAAGTATTTTGAATCCGAGAGGAAATTTAAAGAACGCGTTTTATAAACGCTCTTCACACATCAGAAATCGATAACTTTTGACAGTTAGTTATAGACGGATCAAAGACGTCAATTTACGGAAAATCTTCCGAGAGACATTTGTTGTCGGAAGTCGGAAAGCACTCGATGTGAAAATTAAAAAACTATGAATAGCGTTTCTGAATCCGTTCGGTTCTCAAATAGTTTTGTTTCATAATAAAACAAGTTTAACCGGATTACATCGCGTATTATTATTAAAATTGGTTTTCCTGACGTTTGAATGCTTTGCAGCGTTCGTGGTCGCAGAAAGTGGTCGTATTGTTTCGTTTTCCGAACAAATTTCACTTCGTATACGGAAATTTTCGAATGTTTGAGAATAGCACCACTGGTCAGCCGCTTCAGCGTGATTGAAAGACAAACAAACATTCATACTTTCGCATTTATAATATTGGTAGGATAATAAATAAGTCCCAGTGGAGTAATTGTGTAATGAATGCATTCACTTTGACATTAGCTTTCATTTTGAAATTAAAGCAATATTCATTGCCTGGTACGTAGTTGCCAATAACACGGATTGTCAAAACAAACAGAGCAATGAACATTGACATCCAGATGATTGCGATCGCGAGTGAATTACGCAATTCGGCAGTAGTTTAGCAAAGGCCTGAACAGTTGAAAACTTTGTCCTATTAAGTACTAAAAAGAAAGTCTAAAATATTACCAAAAGTAAGGCCTGGAGCCTTCTCATTTTGAGAAAAGTCTTGTGCCCAGCAGTGGAGCAATAATGGGCTGATGATAATGATGAATTTATCACTTTTTAATTGCAATAATAGCACCTTATTAGTTGCCGAACCATTAACGCTTCTTAGTGTTTTTTTGCGAAAAACGACTATTGCCAAAAATATTTCGATTCAATCAACTCAGCCTATCGCAGTCCACTGCTGGACATAGGCCTCTCCCAAGTTGCGCCACAACGCTCGGTCCTCTGCCTTCCGCATCCAGTCCCCCCCAGCCACGTTCTTTAGTTCGTCGGTCCACCTGGCAGGGGGGCGCCCAACGTTGCGTTTGCCGATAACTTTGTCTTATTAAGTACTAAAAATAAAGTCTAAAATATTACCAAAAGTAAGGCCTGGAGCCTTCCCATTCTGAGAAGAGTTTCGAGCCCAGCAGTGGAGCAATAATGGGCTGATGATAATGATGAATTTAAAAAATAATTAATTATAAACAATAATTTAAAAAAAAAATGAAGTGATCACTTTTTAATTGCAATAATAGCACCTTTTAATTGCCCAACCTTTACTGCTTCTTAGTATGGTTTTTTTGCGAAAAACGACTATTGCCAAAAATTTTTAAAAACCGGCCAAGTACTCGAGTTGGACTCACGCACTAGGGTTCCGTATCACCACCCACTTTGGATTTAGACTTTTATTATTTTCAGTATTTGTCACGATACAGGCCATAGTAACACAATATATTCTAGGAAAATTTCAACTGGTAACTTATTAAGATTAAAAAAAAGATGAAGCAGCCCTGTGACTGTCAGACGGACGGTTGGACAGACGGCGTTAGCTGAGTAATACAGTCCCTTTGGCATCCTTTGTCTGCGGTATCCTAAACAGTTACATTACTTAGATCAGAGAAACAAAAAAAAAACAAAAAAACTAATACGTAGATTACAATAAAGAATTGTACGAAGAAATTTTTATGAACGCAGTTCCGAACGAAAAAGGGAATGGTCCAAATAAGGAACGAACTTTTTACGTTTACAAATTAAGCTTTTCTTGTTTTTTTTTTTACAAATACTGGCACAGACAAGTAGTGTTGTATTCTGCCATTCGAGTTGTATAAGTCGTTTCACACCTTGCGAACTAATAATATACACAATTAACATGTTCAGATGAGTTAGGAAGGTATTAGACATGTCTTTCGGTGATTAAGATTTTATCTTTTTTTTGTTGTAGGGTTAGTAAATATTAAAAAAGTTATACAAGAAAATATGTAATCAATCTTTTTGATTACACAAGAGGAAAAAAATGTATAACTGTAGAAAGAAATGTAGCTATTTTTGTGATTAGTACGGTCGACCGCACGTCGGTGGTAACACTTTGACATTAGCAGCATCTTTATTTCGTAAGCACTAAGGGCGATTTTCGAATTGAAGTGTTACCACTGTCATGCAGTCGACTGTACGTGTGACGAGCATGTATGAAGAGGATAATGAATGTAGATGAAGTTAACGAGGTGTGTCAGGATCGTAGCAGGTGGAAATCCAGTCTATGCCTACCCCAATGGGAAACATGCGTGATAAATAAATATTTTTCTGCACTATCATCAATTGGAAAACTAAAATATTTTTTCGCTTGCCTACTAAAAGGCTAAAAGATATGATAGAACAAATTTTAACCGGATTAAATAGCGTATATTATTTTTACTATATTTATTATATTTTTTGTATACCTAGGTATACAAAAATATATATGGTATGGTATGGTATACACATCTATATATCTATAAACATAGAAACCGCGAATAGACAGTTATGGGCCCTCAATAAGTATGCTTTTACATATCTACCACAAATGGTCAATAAAGATTTTTTAAATAAAAATATGTACCAACTGCTACCACACGAAAGCCAAAGCATAATGTAGTTATTTTATTATACATCCAGTTTAATTTTTTGTAATACTATGCACAATTCATAGACCAATAATTATGTAGATTTAGCAATGTTACAATGGGCAATTTATTCACACTTGTCATTTATTAAACTAGAACGAAACTTGTATCGGAGACCCGCACCTTCTTATGACTTTATATGTAAATAGATGCGACTGTTAACTTAATTATGGCATCCAAAAATTGAAAAAAATTATATTAATTTTATTACTCTTTTTTATTGACTCGCTAAGTATAATTAGGATTGGAATAATGGTAACACTATATTTATTCAGCGTTTTAAGCTATTTTTAACACAATTTTGGGTCGGTTTTGACTGAATAATAGATATATAGCACAATAATGTATTGTTCATCTAGACACCTAACAATGTATATCTTGGAGGCGTTATTTTGAAATAAAGTCCTTGATTCCGTACAAAAATCAGTAAAATTAATTTTTATAGTTTCAATATTTACCAACTTAATGACATTATTTGCCATAATATGCCTAAGTAGGAGTAGTAGTAGTTTGCATTATTATTAAATATGAAGTGTCTTATAAAGAATACTTATTACGTCTTTTCAAATACATATACTATATTATAATTAAATAACGTTTTTATTATGGATCGTTTGAAATAAGTATGAGTTGTTAGACATGCAACGGTCATAGATAATAATAATTATAAAATAAGTAGACGATTGAGGTAAAAAGAAATAGCTGAATTCAATATTATTTTAAACTCATAATATCTAAATATGAGTTGTCGTTTTAAATGAGGGCGTTTATTTACATTGTTTATGGATATTACCCGACTGCGCCAGAAAGAGGGTTATGTTTTTCGAGTGTATGTATGTATGTATATTTCTTTGGCACGCTCTGTAGCCTAAACGGCTTGATGGATCTTAGCTTGAGAGGTGTCGTTGGATTCGTCTTAATTATGAGAGTGACACTGGGTATATCAAAATTATAATAAACAAAATGGCCGCTTTTTGGAGCAATTTTATGTGACTTCAAAATTATTTTTTTTATGAAAACCTGTCGAATGGGGTATCAAAATAAAGGGTTTTATAAATGGTTTACGAAAATATACACAACTTATGTGTTTAAATTTAATTTGGAATGAGAAATGCTAAAAAACAACAAAATATTCAACGTTAAAAATGAATTTGACTTTTCAAAAAAAACATTAATAGTATGATAAATAAAACATGACAAAAAAAAAAAAAAAAAAAATTAACAAAAACAAAAAACCCGACTGCGTGTAAAAATAACAGAAAAGATATAAACAAGACTTATCAACACGCAGGCGGAGGCTACCTATGAACTATTATGTAATTCATGACCAAAAACATACGTAGCCTCCGACTGCGTGTTGATAAGTCTTGTTTATATCTTTTCTGTTATTTTTACACGCAGTCGGGTTTTTTGTTTTTGTTAAATAATAAGAATCATAGCCCTCCATGTTTAAGAGCGCAATATTACTATCAAGAATTAGAGACAATATTAATTCTTTAATAATGTTTCCCATTCTGATATACTTAAAAAAAAAAATTTTTCGTAAAAAGGCATTATTGGCATCGACATTATTGGGAAAAATTCGAGAGTTCAATTGTTTTTTTTTACCTTTTGTAACGTTTATAAAACTTGATTATGCAACGGTACCCACATTTTGTCTATGAATCTTACACAATTATAATCATAATACTTATTTGTTTAAAAATGAACAAAATAATGTCTACAGATCTAATAAAAAATTGCAAAAAAATATATTTAACTTTTGCCAAGTCTAAAAATTTGTAGTCTTTATGGCATATTTATTTTTACAAGGGCAGCCTGTCGATGCCGCAACATATGTCGATCGAGAGTCAAACCGGCGGCAGCGACTCTTCGCTTTATTTATGGGATTTTAATGACCACCCCATCAACGGTAGCCCCATAGCCCCAGTTTTGTTGTCACGGAAGTACCGCTTGACCAATTGTTTGCTTGTTGCCAGTATTTTTTTAAAATATAAATATCTGGTATTTTTTGTTATTATTATTTTCAAACTAACAGACGTATACGGCTTTACTCGCGTGGTATGCCTATAAAAAGTCCTTTAGATCATCCAGGACATTTTCTATCTAAACCCGCCTTTATCAAAATCCGATCAGCCGTTTATTAAATAATAAACAGAAACATGTTCATAAACTTTTTCATTTCTAATATTAGAGGGATTATTAATAAGGTCGTTTTTTGTTTTTGTTTGCTGAAACAGTATTTTTGACTGTGGTACTTTTTAGGGTTCCGTACCCAAAGAGGACCCTATTACTCTCACTACGCTGTCCGTTCGTCTGTCTGTCACAGGGCTGTATATTTTGAACGGTAATTTTATGTAGCTGGTTGAAATTTTCACAGAATATGTGTTGTACCTATCACAAAAAATACTAAAAGTAGGGTCCCCATACAAGAAACCTCGAAAAACATGATTTTTTTTCATCGATTTTGTTTCTGCTCTATCTTCAAAACGGTAATACATACCAGCGTCAAACTTGGTTTGATTATAGTGCATACTATGTTGTTTAGCAAAAAATACTAAAGATAAGACAAACATAGATAAATGTGGTGGTACCTGCGTAAGAAAGAGATGCAAAAATTGCGCACGTACGTTGATGTCTTTTGATGAACTCTCGTAAATTAAAGCAGTTTCTATGGGGTATCAGGTCGATGGGTAGTACGGAACCCTTGCCATGAGTCCGACTCGTATTGACCGGTTTTTTGTTTTTACTGCAAAATTGCATGGATGCCGTTTGCCATAGCATAGCGTTTTTTTTTATACATAATTGCGCAATATTTACGTAAAAATATAAGGCAAAAGATTACATAATCCATGACGGTATTTCTCGAGTTTATACCTGATGCGATCCAAATAAAAAATGATCGCCTTTTTAATCCTGTTTGTCACGTCTAAGTTTATGCAATGTGTCTGTAAAACAACAACAAAATATATTTAAACGTACTTACAGAATAATGATGCCATGTCTACTTAATGTTTCAAAAAGAAATGTTTTTTTTTTGCTGGCCGTGATCGATCAAACTGGTTAAGAAACCTTATAAATTGGAATTAAACCCTAAAGGTTAAATAGTTGTAAAAATACAGTGTATATTTTATTCGACTTCAATGTTTTTAAGTCTGACAACAATTTGTTACTGCCAAACTTTTAAGAATTTCGCAAACGTTTTAAAAATTAAAAGGTGGCTAAAAAAGTTGGCACCATAAATAAAAAATTTAACTATTTTAAGATTTAGTAATGGCAAACTTTTAATTTGATGACGTATTTTAGGCGTGATGTTATGTTTATGTTGTTTTATTTTATTTAGTTCCTGATTTTATTTTATTAAAATATTATTTGACGTCAATTCAAAAAGTTTGAGGCAAAAATTTGCGTCATTTCTTCCACTGACGTATTAGAAACTCATAAAATAATGTTTAACAAGTGTTTAACCTAGGATTGAAATGACAATAGGTAAGTATCTAATTTGATCTTAATCTTATTGCGTCATAACAATTGTATAAAAATAACTCTCGGTGATAACTATGATGTTATTGCTATTTATATTTATTTATTTGTAACAAGCTTTTATTTATAACTATTGTTAAATTTTATTCAGCCAATATTTTTTTCCAAAAATCATGACGCCTTAGGTCATAATTTGTCAATCGTTTTTAAAAAGGAGGTTAGTACTACCACAATGTAATTAATTACCTATCTGTTTCATACAGTGGTTCAACGAAAATTGACATTTATAGTTTTTAAAGTCAACTCGGGACATTGTTTGTTTTTTGAAGGCAGCTTGAGACACATAACTTTCGCGTTGGACGACTGTTTGGAGTGGTTAGACTGTGGCACTACCGTCAAGGACACAGTCTAACATAGGATAGGACTCACATACCTGGCAATTCTATTATAAGCAAGTAACTATAGAATCAGCATAGCATTAGGCCCACAATACACGAACCTTGACAGAGAAGCGGAAAGATTAATTCGTGTCCCTATATTTATTACTAGGTAAAAATATAATAACTTGGCCTGCCACAAAAGAAAAAAAAATACCACGACCATTGACAATTGCTATGGACAATGTGAATGCACATCAATTATTATTTTAAAATAACAGTTTTGTCCGTACAAAATTTATTTACGCGCTGTTGCGCACGAGTCGGTCTGCGTATGTGTTTGTGCGTTGTGTGTGAGTTATGTTTGTGTGTGTACAAATATAGGATGTTCGTGAAGCCGTTGATGATTGATTACTTACGTGTGTCTGTGTGCTTTCTAAATTTATTTATTTATAGGACGTTTGGTTTGCAAACTTTTTGATTTGCAAACTTTTTGGTTTGTTGTGCTTTTTTATGTACCCATTTTATTGTTTTATTTTTCTATAGCTTTATATTTTTTTTATTTTTATTCCTGCAACTTTGTATTATTCGTACCTCTAAGAATAAAATAGCAGCAGTTGTGTAGGAATTACAAAAACAAAAATAGTGGGTAATAAATTGCCTTTATGTTGGGGTCGGCTTCCAGTCTAACCAGATGCGGCTGGACATCATCATTTTACACGCATTGATTGCATTAGACCCCCAAAACCCAGTTACTGGGTAATACCGACATCCTATAGGTATAAGGTTAGACCAGTTGTCAGACTTTCGGGCTTTGCTTAGTGGCTGCTACGGTACCTTCCAATAACCCAGTCTAAATCTACTTTTGCGCAATTCTATCTTCTTCTTAAGGTTATAAGGCCAACTGTTTATTAAACTTCACATCCTTGATTTAAAAAAAAACATCTAAGCCAACCTCAATCAAAATTTGAATTTCAAAGAGCCATCTTTGTCATCTCCACCGCACATAACAAAATACAAGAAAAACGTTAAAAAATAAATAATATTATCAATTAAATCCTTCAACTGAACTTAATCACATTCTATTACTGAGCTAACCCTTATTAATTCATAATACATTTCATCAACTCACTAATAATCACTAAATAACCATTTATGGATGTTTTATGCTACACCATGAGGCGGGCGCAAGCCGTGCGCCGTACGAGGCCCAGCTGAGGCCCGGCCTAGTCGATTAACGAACATTGTGTGTTGTTGCGACATCTATCTCGCTACATGGGAATTAACACGTCGTAGTCAATGACGACAGAAATCCTAAATCACGCACGGGAGTAATGTAGCGACATATGTCCCGCTACATGGGGCACGCAAAGTATGACATGCAACTTTGCATATAATACGAGCGCCCAACAACAACTTTTGGGCAGTAGCCCACCAGGCGCAGACCCAGCTTGTTCGGAGGATCCTTCCTTTGGTTGGAGGAACATGATACCTCTTTCCTTCGCAGTATGAAGCAGACGGAAAGCAGTTTATACTACACAGTGACGGGATCGAGCGGCCCGGGACTCGGATGCCGCTCGGTGAAGTATGAACTACTTTCCGTCTACTTCATTCAAAATGTTTTCGTGTAAATGTTTATCACTTGTAGCATAACTGTCTGATGTTTTGGGTGTCTATGGCCTATTTGAATAGTCTTAAATGGCAGTAATGTTGTACGTCAGGTTGCTGAGCTCCCTATGCATGTGTGCCATCAGGACAGGTCCACTCAATTCGACCTGGCACTTCCTTCAAAAGGCCAGTCCAAACGTTGTTGCCCTGCATTGTCCTCACACAAATACTTAATAATACAAGATAAATGTCTGGAATTTAAAAGAGCCTTTGATCCCTGAATTTTTTCGGCATTTCTTCATAGAGGTAGTCACATGAACTGACTTGTAAAAGTGATTTTAACATCCAATTTGCAGAATAAATAATTTTATTTCATTTCGCAAAGCGATTCGGCCGTGCCTTGTCCGGGGCACGGGTCACGTCCGCCTCGGTTCCGTCACGTTATAGTAAAAATCATCGTATATTCTGAAGGAGTTACTCAGACAGATCTGGTAAGACTGAAAAGAACCCTGATGTAGTTAAGAAAAGGCTCTGGGGAAAAAAATGATGTAATTTTCTTCTTCTTCCTTCCCTGGTCCCATTGTTTGGGGTCGGGTCTCCTCACATTTCTGCGCCAAGTTGTTCTGTCTTGGCTTGTCAGTTCTGGCAATTGAGCTTGCTTGAGGTCTCTTTGTATGTTTGACCACCAGGTCATTGGCGGCCGGCCTCTACCTATCTTATGTTCTGGTAGGTTTAAAGAGATCTGTACCACATGATCCTCGCTGCGTCTTTTGAAATGTCCATACCATCTGAGGCGGTTTTCGGTAATTTTATCTGTGATAGATGCGACTTTAAAAATACTTCGTATATATTCATTACGAACTCTATCAAGCCGGGTCACACCTGCCTATCTATGCATCTTCATTTCATTAGTATGGAGCTTTTGTTCATGCGTCTTTCTTGAAAAAAGATATAATCATTTATCTAAAATGAAAAAATTGATTAAGTCATAAAAACACAGCACCACCCTGTATACACGTCGTGTTTATGCACATCAATTACGAACGCAGCGCGCGGAACGTCGGCCGGGGAGCCGAACATTCGGAGGTCACTGTGATGAGCCGACTAACGTACTAAAAACATATTAACTAACCATTATTTTGCAATATTTTTCGACCACTTTCAATAACCTATCTATACACGATTTGCCCTACTAGAGAAAGAAATTTGACATAAAATGTAAGGAGCTTATGTAAATGTTTTATCTCTTAGTAGGGCAAATCGTGGAAAGATAAGGTCCATACATTGTATGTCAATTTTTTATCTCTAGTAGGGCGAATCGTGGATGAAAAGGTTATTGAAAATGGCCTTTAGTTGAAATGTGGGTTTCTGTCTATCCTGGGTAGGACAAAAGCCGTAGATATACCGTGAATATGAAAGCGAAAAATGCATGATATCCAGCTTTTTATGCTCATTTACGAGACTTTTCATCTTATTTTATTGATATAATTATACCGACAGTATATACAACGTGTAATTGAAATAACTAAAAGCCCCTTAAGGGGTCATTGTACTCATCGGCATGAGCAACTTTTACTATGGGACCAACCCTGAAATAACGAAAAAAAAACAGCTGTTACCTACATTTTGTCGATTTTTATGAACACAAATGTAAGAAACAGCTGACTTTTTAGTACGATAATGAAGAGTACAATAACCCCTTTTACGGTTTAGTTTAAAATAAGAATAAGGTTGTATAGCATAACACTCCTCGTTCACTGCTTAGCTGCCTTGGATAACTCTGGTGGAAATCCACCATAACTCTGATGACAATAGGCCGTTTTATCTATCCACAATTTACCCTACTAGAGATAAAAAAATTACATGAAGCCCCATACATTTTATGTCAAATTTCTATCTTTAGTAGGGCAAGTCTTATCCTTGACTATATCCAGATAATCTATCCAGATTTCACGACGTCTGTGGTCTAGTGGTTCGAGTGTCGGACTGCTGATCATGTGGTCGTGGGTTCGATTCCCACAGGACACAAATGTTTATGTAACGAACGAGGTCCCGGGGCTCCTCTATTTTTTATTTATTTATTTATTTAAACTTCATGCAACATGTGTACATAGGCGGACTTAATGCCTTAGGCATTCTCTCCCAGTCAACCTTAGGGTGATACAGAGATGACAAGGCAGGTGAAATATTGATTCACGACACAAAACAAGATGAGTAATAAGTTACCACTAAAACAATAGATAAACATACATAGGTATATATATATAACATACAATAAGTACTAAATATATATAATAATATACTATTATAGTCATAGATAAAATACTAATGTGACGATTCTGCCAAAATTTTATGGCAACCGTGTGGTTTAAGTCGGTAGGAGTCCAACATGGTGGTATGTTGGACTGCCTTCCCCGGAGACGGAGGATATTCAAGAGGATTTCCACATGAAAACAAAAAAGGTATCTTACACAAGACAGGGTCTTTGAAGTGTTTCATCAAAAAGAAACCATGTTTTATAGTTAGGAGAATACAAAATCCTCTCGCTACTTACTTGCTGCTTCATTATACCAGGCCCCTCAGAAAGTATTGCGAAAAAAAGTTTTTATATATGGGAGACTGGCCAGTTATAATGTTTTTCGAAAATATGATTATTTATAAGTAAAAATAAGTAAGTTCCAATTTCAAAATTTCCCTCCACATTTTTTGCGAGTTAATTCAAAGTATTGTGTCTCACTGAAATATGGATCTGCGCCGGGAACATTTTAGAGCTATGATTTTATACGATTTCAAGTGTCGCCTGAAACCGGATGAATCGTACGATAGACTTCAAATGGCATTCATGGATGAAGGCCCTTCCAAGGCAACCGTGTATCGTTGGTATAACGAATTCAAGCGCGGTCGACCAACTTTGGGGGATGACGAAAGAAGCGGTCGCCCTTTGACGGCTGTTACCGAAGAAAACGTGCTAGCAGTGAAAAATTTAATCCAAGACAATAGGCGAATTACATATCAGGAGATTCAACACATATTGAAGATTGGATCGGGAAGCGTTCACGAGATTCTACACAGCCATCTTCGCGTGAGGAGGATAGTATCACGCTGGGTGCCGCACAACCTCACCGATGCTCAGAAGCAGGCCCGGGTGGAATGGTGCCGTGATATGCTTAACAAATTTGAAGCAGGCTCGTCTCGGCGTGTTTACGACATCGTTACAGGTGATGAGTCCTGGATTTATCAATACGACCCAGAAACCAAGCGCCAGTCGACTGTTTGGGTGTTTCAAAATGAGCCAACGCCTACCAAAGTGAAGCGATCTAGAAGCGGGGGTAAGATTTTGATCGCTAGCTTTTTTAATTTGACTGGCCACTTGGTATCAATTCCCTTACGGGATCAAAGAAGCATTAATGCCGAATGGTATACTACCAAATGTTTGCCAGAAGTTTTCTCTGTTATAAGCAACAAGCGACCAAACACAGGGCTCCGCGGGCTACTGCTCCACCACGACAATGCACCTGCGCACACCGCACTCAAAACGAGGGACTTCCTGGACAGCACGCCAGTCAAACTCCTGGCTCACCCTCCTTACAGCCCTGATCTAGCACCGTGTGACTTCTTTTTATTACCAAAAATAAAAAATCAGCTCAAAGGGATACAATTTTCGTCGCCGGAAGATGCGCTGGCTGCGTTCGAGCAGGCTGTAAACGAGGTGTCTGCGGCGGACTGGAAAAAGTGTTTTGAAAACTGGTTTAGGCGCATGAATCTTTGTATAGAGGCTGGTGGAAAGTACTTTGAAAAGATTTGATAAAAATATATGTACGTATAGAACATTTTTTTTTAGTTTCGCAAAACTTTCTGAGTGTCCCACGTATTTGCTTGTTTAGTAAAAATAATGGTTCTTCCTTCTAGCAAAGCTGTAAGTATAAATAAGCCCATATGAATAATACAAGAGAGAACCTTGGGGGTGATTCTCGCGTCGTTGACATTATCTCGAACTCGACATAATTTCGAAACAAGATGGCCAATATCGATTGAAAAAAAAAACCTATTCTCAGAATGTCACGTTAGAGATATGCCTAGCGCTCTAAATACAAAGAATGGTTCATAGCAGTTGACATTAACGGCGACATTTTTCGTAGAGATTTAAAATTAGAGATTATCTCGAATTAGACATTTATTTCTATAACGCGAGAATTTCCTGGAAAGTCCAGGGCCCTGGACTGCTCTGTTTCTTTCAGCTGCCCAACTACATTATTAAATCTGTTTCCATTACTTGCTTTCTCGACCATCGTTGAAACTCATACTATAATATTTCTTATTTCCATTTAGACTGACATCAGTCTCATAGTCAACCACCAACATTGTCCAAGCATGTTACACAAAAAATTCAATTATACAATTTTGAAAAACAAGTGAAATTACTTAAATCTAAAATTGCTATTACAATTTTATACTTGTAAAGAAATATTAAAATTAATTTATTCAACTTTTTTCTATCTTAAGTGCTAGGATTAAAAATGAAACATTATACATTACGATTAAACAACTTAACTTATATATCTTAAGAACTAGTATTTTAAGGTTTTTATCGTTATTGAAGTTTATTTATAAATCGAAAAGCTTAAAATATGTCAAAAAACTATTGGAATAAAATAAATAGTTGATGTTCCATGTTATAATTATTTTATATCCTTTTTTTGTACAGAAATCCTCATTAATAGATTAATTTTTTTTTAAAGGCTTCGTTAAGTACTTGCCTTTATTCTGTTGTATATTTCAAAAATTAAATATAAAAAAAAAACATTATTTTGCAAAATCAAATCAAAAAATAAATCAACACTAACACGTATTTATATCGAAATATTAAACAACTAAAAGAGCATTTATATTAAAATAAATCATACCTACATAATACAGCAATCAAAAAACAACCAAAAACAATTGTGGATAGATAAAAATAATTAATTATTACAATTAAAAGTGGTGTTAAAGCATTTTAATTGCTATTATTAAGCGTATAAGATTCATATCAGCTTTTAACCAGTAAATGTCTAATTGTGTTTAAGTGTCAGCTTTTGATGTATTTAGTGCAAATTTTTGCATAATCAACGATGTGTGTAATAAAATTTAAACCGTTGGTTTTGTTCATAGAGCTACTGGTAGTGTACCATTATTTTTGGTATCAGCAGACATGTTAGTTCGGTATAATTTCGTCAGATATGTTACTTAAAATGTTAACTACGTAAACAGTCAATACATGTCTTTTTATCTATGATGTTTGTATAAAATATAAATGTTTCACTATAAAATACAAACATTATTGAAAATTCCCAAAACGTTTACGTATAATGCGTTTGTAAGTTTGCAGATTTTAAAATGCATATTTAGAAAAAAATACGTCAAAATGTTGGTTGTAATAATGTAAAGAGGTGCTGCTATCTGGCTTAGTTTGAGGATTTTTTTTTCTTTTGCATGTAACCTTAAGTTTTCGTCATTATAACAAAACTTTTTGGTGGTCCAACCTTGAATTTAAAAAAGTGATGTCCATATATATAATTTTGCAAAGGTTGCTTAAATTCCATTTATTTTTAGAATGACACAACATAATAACATATTGCAACAATGAGAATACAAAAAAATATATCACGCGATCTGACTGTACCTAATTGTAAACATTTTTCATTGTTGTAGATAAAAACAGTTTAAAAATAATAACTAGTGTTTAACTAAATATTAATAATAGTTACTGGTGCCGATTCTCTTGTACACCCACCTAAACCTAACTATAACTAAAATTTACAAATTTTAGTTTAGAAAATCATAAAACTTATTCTGTGTTTATCTTTTTCTTATTTTAGAAAACTTGTTGACAGCTCTAATAATTGAGTTTGACGCATCTAAGTTGAATTGGCGGTGTTACCAGTACATCTTAAAAAAAATATTAAAGAGTGAATGGAATGACCGAAAGTTCACAAAAACAGAAGGAAATTAAATAATAATTATATTTGGAATTATTAGTTTATCATTAAAATTAAGAAGAAAAAATCATGTCACGAAATAAAGTACATTTTTGTTTTATATTTTCAATAAAATATATAAATTGGAATAATGTGATCAGATTAAAGAGCTAGGTTATTATTTTCTACGGCCCGTATTACAGAACGATACTCAAGCGTTGATCACTGTTTAAAACTAGTTTTGAGTTGAGCTTTGATTTTAGAACGTTCCTCTAGCAGAGATTTATTGATCATAGATTTGATCTGTAATCAATCACTCTGGTGTGGTCCAGACGCTTACGCTTGAGTAGAGATTTCTATTTTAATTCAGGTCAAATTCGTGTGTTATGTTGTTGAATTAAAGTTTATAATAATTACCGTTCTGGAATAAGACCGATACTCATGTAACGATTCTATCCTTAAGTAGTGATCAGGTGATTGGAGTTAAAACTGTACTTGAGGAACCTTCTGTAATACGGGCCTAAGAGTACCTATCAAAGGAGATATATTGTTATTATTGCACCGTATCATATGTATATCTTAAACAACGAGAAACAGAGCTATTTGCAAAAAATGCAAGGACCTTTAAATTCCATGGGCAATCACAATAATAAACTATTTCTTTAATTTAAAAAGCTAGAATTTCCCTTTTTAAAGACGTGGTTAAAAAGTTCTAGCAACCAGGCCACGAAATTTTTCAAAAAAGTTGAATAAATTAGAATATAAGCTAAAAAGTACCACGCAGGATTAAAAACGAACAAAGGATACTTGGTCTGTGGCGGTCTGTGGTCTGTGCTTGGAGACTTTCTCCCCAAAAGAGGGAAAATTTCTGAATTCAGGCTTTTTAGGGACACATATTAGCATAAAATGATAGAATTGAATGTCACATAGATTTTTTTTTCCAATTGTATGGATTTATGTACTTCTTATACTTTATTATATAGGTACCTCTTCTTATCGAAATTATAAATTTCATTGTATGTTTCTATGAACAATTTACCTTTCTGCTGAATCTACAACAGCTGCAACCACATAGTAGGCATCCATTATTTATTTTAAACTACATAAAAATGAATAAAATAAGCTTTGCAATTTTAGTTGTTGATAACTAATTATAGTCGACATGTATTTTGATGCCTTCTAAAAATAGTCGGATTTAGGTTGACATTTCTAATATTAGGTGAAAAACGTCAATTACAGAATAGCAAAATGTCAATTTTTACTAAGTTGAATAACTAAACTAATTTTGGTCCTGTCAAACCAAAAATTAGTTTTAAAGTGAATTTCAGAATAGAAAACGTCGTTTGACAGGACTAAACTAAATTTAGGTGATTTTTAGTCTAGTTTAGAGAATTTTGTGACAAGAGAATCGGCACCACTGTGTATTGTTTTAGAACTATATTATCTATGTAATTCTTGCTAAAAACGTGCATTATTATTAAGATAAATTAACTAATTTCACACACAATCTCCATGAAAAAGTGGATACAGGGAAACGCCTATCATCCTTCCCATATTACCTATATGATGAATAATAATGATTTTGATGATAGACAAAGATCAATCTTGTAAGTGTTAAGGCCCTGTTTGTTGTATTTTGTTTCTTGTTTGTTTGTTTGCTGGTGTTGTGTTTGTTTTGTTGTTTTTGTGTTGTGTGTGTTGTGTTGTGTGTTTAGGCACTAACATTATAAATGCGAAAGTTACTCTGTCTATCTGTTTGTTACTTTTTCACGACTAAACCTCTGAACCGTTCGTAATGAAATTTGGCGAAGAGGTAGCCTGGGACCTAGAAAAGGACAAAAGCTACTTTTCATTTCGGGAAGATAATTAAGCGAAGCCGCGGGCGATCTCTAGTACTTTATAGCCCATTGCAATATTCCCGATTTTGTTTAACAGAAGCTACTTCACTTTCCTTAAAATCCTCTGCTTTTTTTGCATCCAGCATCTATGAATAAAACAATGACCTGTGTCTGGCTATGTCCAGCAATGGATTACGATAAGCCAAATTAATTGAACAACAGTTGAAAAAAGCACATTATGATTCATATACTATGGCAACTCTTTTTACGTTTATTTCTGAAGGCAATATTCTCACTTTTAAACTCTTGCTTACTTCTGACATTAACCTACATTATACTCACATTACTTGAATAAATTTATTGTAATGAACAATAACCTATTTTAAAAAGAGTATATCCGGAGTTTCTTGCCGATTCTTCTCCATAGGACCCACAATTTGGAACCGTGCAAATAGAGCCTGAAGTTTCAAAAGTGCCTGTAATTAGGTTTATTTGAAATAAACAACATTTGAATTTGAATTTATCATCATCATCATCGACCCATTACTGTCCCACTGCTGGGCACGGGCCTCTTCTCAGAATGAGAAGGTTAAGCCTAGTGCGGGTTGGCGGACTACACACTCCATCAAGAACTGTATGGAGCACTCTCAGGTGTGCAGGTTTCCTCACGATGTTTTCCTTCAGCGTTAAAGCAAGTGATAATCAAATTTCTGATCCACACGTGAATTCGAAAATTCAGTGGTGAGGGCTGGGTTCGAACTCAGACCCTCCTGCATGGAAGGCAAGCGCTCAACCTATACAACGTGTATCAGAAATGCGTGGTCATATTTGAAGAGCTCATTTAGGGCATAGCATAGAACAACTTTTATTATAGGACCAACCCTGAAATCGCAAAAAAAATGTCAGCTGATCCTTACATTTTGTCGAGCAACATCGATGATTTAGTAAGGAACAGCTGATATTTTTTTCGCGATTTCATGGTTGGTCCCATAGTAAAAGTTGTTCTATGCTATGCCCTAAATGAGCTCTTAAAATATGACCACGTATTTCTGATACACGTTGTAGAGTTTCACAGCTATGATTAGTGATTAGGAACCTTTTAAAGAATTGCTACGTTTTTATCTTAATACTGACCAGCTATGAATTAATGACAACACATTTACGACCTAAACAAATCAAAACAATAAATAAATTAATTTGATCAGGCGACTGTGTGGTCGTTCGCACAATCACTCATACTTCAAAAACTAGTTTACACACACATACCTACAGCATCTGTGTTCCAATACTGTCCTTGTTACCCACACAGCTGTACACACGCACACTAAGTAACCAATGATATGCATCGACCTACCAGGTAATTATATGTTTGTAAACAACTCGTATACGTAGCTGTAGTATGTATAATTTAGTGATGGGCAACGAGTATGAAAAACGTCACGGTTTTTAATTTATAGGGCGAACTTAAATTGGTCTGCGACACTTATTATGGTATGCAGACCATCTTATCCGTTGGTGGTCATTGAACTAAAGCAACCATTCAAAAATGGAGTGCGCTTGTGAGCGAAAAAGTAGGTTGTACCCATTACTACTAGCGACGCCGTGAACTGAACAGATAAAAAAGTGTAGTTGACATTTTGGGGCTAGTCCTTTGGAAGTATTTTCTCCAGTTGGTTTTCGGTGATTAGGTGACAGTCGCTTCATTTATAATACTAACGTTAAGCTAGATCTTGTTACAATGAAAGTAGGTTCCAACTTACTTGAGAACGGAGGAAATTCGAGGTGCTCTGATGATTTAATTGAATCTGGAACAGAACCGGAATTTCCTGATTTGAATACTGGCACAGCAGTTGATCCAGCCTAAATTTCTGTGCAATTTATGCAAATACACTGCCAAAGTAAGATAAAAAGATTTTTTTTAAACTTGTTTTGAATTTGGAAGTTTGTTGCCTTTCTCTGTTTGTTGTCTTTGTTATTTTAATGGATATTGGTTCATTTAGAACAGCAATTCCTGTAAAATTATTCCAAAATGCGTATTAATCGGTTTGTTTAAATTCAATGTCAAGTTAGGCTGTAGCCGTGGTCCATAATTCCAAAACAGTTATTATCTAATATGATATCCATCATAATTCTTTCTTTTTTTCTTTTCTTTTATGTCCTACTTAATCAATTGGTATTTTTTCCAAACTATCGACAACCGCTATCGACCTCGTCCCATCACTAACCAAACGGACAGTTCCCTGCACGTAGACAGACAGTGTTATCACAATAATGACAGATCTCAAGTCGAGACCACGGTACGTGAGGCAAAAATACCGCAACTTGTACCCGGTACTTTTCTGTGACAATTATAGCACTACAAATCATTTCAAACTTTAAGATCAGAGCAATAAGGTGTATTTTGTGTTGGATTATCAGTTTTTAGGTTATAGCGTGACGAAATGACAGATGGAGATCGATTTTCGAATTTGGAGTTCTAAAATACGTATTCTTTTTATTCGAAATAGTATTCCATATTTAAGCTTGTTTTTTTCATTAATTTAACTTTTTTTGTTAGTGTAGTTGAACCAAAATTCAAAAATAAACAAAAACGTGTTTACACTAGGTGCCAAAACGTCAAATTGTCTAACATAGACTATTAATTAGATGCATTGCTTTAATAAATAAAAACTTTAAGACTTACATAGTATGCAGTTATTTTATCAATATGTAAATTGGAGAAAACATAGATCAGCTACTTGCAAGTTGTAGGAGTTACTATGGAAACAAGTTATTGAATGGATGGGGACGTGACAGCATCTTTAGTTTTTACACTTTAAGCTTATACCAACTATGTTGGGGTCGTTTTCCAGTCTCACCTTGATACTACTAATTATATTAAATGAAATTTATTTAACGATTTAAATTGTGGAAAGAAAAAATCGCTCACGAGCAGGATTCGAACCTGCGACTGACTCAGTACGCCAGTACTTTAGCCACTAAGCTACCGTGAACACTGCTCGTGGTATCGAAATTATCCTCCACTATGGTACGTCTTTGGGAGTATCTAACATCATCAATCATCACCATCTTTTGTCATCTTATCTTCTTACTTCTCGCATGCGTAAATGGGTCAAAAATAATAAAATAAATTTATGTCACATTTGGATCCATAACAATAACGTTAATTATTTTCAATCAAAAATTACATTAAAATTAAAATAAATTCAAATATAATAAATCAAAAATTTGATATAAATTATAATCAAACATTGTAAAAATCAAAATTAAAATAAGAATAGGATTACAGGAGAGGAGGAGGAGGGATTAGATAAGGAGTCTACGTGGGACACTCAGAAAGTTTTGCGAAACTAAAAAAAATTGTTCTATACGTACATATATTTTTATCAAATCTTTTCAAAGTACTTTCCACCAGCCTCTATACAAAGATTCATGCGCCTAAACCAGTTTTCAAAACACTTTTTCCAGTCCGCCGCAGACACCTCGTTTACAGCCTGCTCGAACGCAGCCAGCGCATCTTCCGGCGACGAAAATTGTATCCCTTTGAGCTGATTTTTTATTTTTGGGAATAAAAAGAAGTCACACGGTGCTAGATCAGGGCTGTAAGGAGGGTGACCCAGGAGTTTGACTGGCGTGCTGTCCAGGAAGTCCCTCGTTTTGAGTGCGGTGTGCGCAGGTGCATTGTCGTGGTGGAGCAGTAGCCCGCGGAGCCCTGTGTTTGGTCGCTTGTTGCTTATAACAGAGAAAACTTCTGGCAAACATTTCGTAGTATACCATTCGGCATTAATGCTTCTTTGATCCCGTAAGGGAATTGATACCAAGTGGCCAGTCAAATTAAAAAAGCTAGCGATCAAAATCTTACCCCCGCTTCTAGATCGCTTCACTTTGGTAGGCGTTGGCTCATTTTGAAACACCCAAACAGTCGACTGGCGCTTGGTTTCTGGGTCGTATTGATAAATCCAGGACTCATCACATGTAACGATGTCGTAAACACGCCGAGACGAGCCTGCTTCAAATTTGTTAAGCATATCACGGCACCATTCCACCCGGGCCTGCTTCTGAGCATCGGTGAGGTTGTGCGGCACCCAGCGTGATACTATCCTCCTCACGCGAAGATGGCTGTGTAGAATCTCGTGAACGCTTCCCGATCCAATCTTCAATATATGTTGAATCTCCTGATATGTAATTCGCCTATTGTCTTGGATAAAATTTTTCACTGCTAGCACGTTTTCTTCGGTAACAGCCGTCAAAGGGCGACCGCTTCTTTCGTCATCCCCCAAAGTTGGTCGACCGCGCTTGAATTCGTTATACCAACGATACACGGTTGCCTTGGAAGGGCCTTCATCCATGAATGCCATTTGAAGTCTATCGTACGATTCATCCGGTTTCAGGCGACACTTGAAATCGTATAAAATCATAGCTCTAAAATGTTCCCGGCGCAGATCCATATTTCAGTGAGACACAATACTTTGAATTAACTCGCAAAAAATGTGGAGGGAAATTTTGAAATTGGAACTTACTTATTTTTACTTATAAATAATCATATTTTCGAAAAACATTATAACTGGCCAGTCTCCCATATATAAAAACTTTTTTTCGCAATACTTTCTGAGGGGCCTGGTATGTTACTCGAATAAATAAATTTAAATTAAATTAAATTAAATTACAAAACATGTCATACTACGAAATAAAATCAAATAAAATTACTAGACGTGTCAACCTAGGTATAAAAATAAATTAAATTACAATTTTACTGATTTTTTTTTTCTTTTGTTTTTTAATACATTGACTTGCACCATTTGTAACGGAATTTGAGTTTTAAACGGAGTGACAGTGAATATAGTTTTCTTTCTGTAAACGCTCCCACGATACAGGTGAAAACCTAGTCTGGGATAATAGTTTTAATACCTATAAATAACAAAAACAAGAGTACATATCTTAAAGAATACAGAGTTTTCCTTTATGTACTATCAGAAATCTTTCCGGTGAACCACCACTAAGGCTAAAATCGCTTGCGCTCAGTGTTCGACGGCAGCCGTACGTGTAATGTAACAGGATTCGTTCAAGGGACTTTGTCGTCAAAATTTATCACCGGGAAGCATCGTGACTGTACATAAGAAGGGTTCTGGCTATAACTCATAGTGGTTCGTCGGACCACAGGAAAACCAGATTAAAGTATGATTTTATCAGACCTCAACAGGACACTACAAGTTGACATAAACAAACTACGTTTTGCGATACTTAAACACACACTACGGAAAAATACGAAGTAGCAGTCTTGTCATTAGTAGTCTTGTTGTTGGAAGCTACTAGAATTCCTACGTTACGTCATAATTAGAGCTGGAAGTTGTCGGGGCACAATTGTCATTTTTCTAGTGATGGCACTTACAATTTTATTAATGCATATTTATCGATAATTATTATTTTCCATACTTATTTAAATTAAATGTTATGTTTTACAAACTGTTCTGTTCAATTTCTTACTTTAAAAAGTAAGTTTCGAATAATTATTACATTTGTTGTTCATTTTGGATTTCGTTCATTGTTGTTTTATTTTGGTTTGTTCACACATATTTCCCACAAATTAATGTGCCACCTACATTCTCCGATATTCAAGGGTTCTGTATAATTGCATTTATCAGTTTTTGCCCTAAAGTATTCAATCGTGCTTACAATATCGATAGCTAGAATGGACCACGTCGCGCACCGGTGCCCCTCTGGTGCAATGCCGGCTAAACAGTGCTTTCCACCCTACAGCAGTCTCCGACGACTACCACGTACTGCTGTCTTAAGGGGCTCGTGGCTAAGTAGCAAGCATGTGGATTGTACGATCTGCAAGGTAAAGCTGCACTAGCCGCGGTCAGTCTGTGGATGGGTGACCGTTTCGTTACACATCGAGACCCCTTCGTGCCTCGGAGAGCACGTAAAGCCGTCGGTCCTGCGCCTGATCTCTCTCCGGTCGTGTCGAATTCCTGTCCCATCGGATTATGAGAGTGAGGGAATAGAGAGTGCATCTGTGTTTGCGCACACACTTGTGCACCATAATATGTCCCGCGCAGATGGCTAGTCGCCGTTGAAATTGGCCGCCGTGACCGAAATTGGCCGCCGTGACCGAAATTCGGCCGTGAGGACATTATTATTACTGCTGTCTTCCCCAGAAACCTACGGATGGGTTTATTGGCCCACTTCAAACAGCTACAGACGATCTAAAAAATTTACTTACTTAGATTGACTTTTTCGACAATCACGGGGTGAAAGTGGTTTAAATTCTTAGCTGGGAACATGTTCATCTGCCCATCCTTTTACCAATAAAAATGGACACACACAAACATACACACAACACATTTTCTATGGTTTTCCGACGGACAATCTTGGAACATCAATCACATGGTACTAGGCGTACATAATGAGCGAAGAGGTACAATCACAATCATTTTACGTGGCCTTGTGTGCGCGTATATCAAAGTTGATGTTGATATTTTTAAATAAATATGTGTGTTATTTTTGTTTGATAATCTTGATTTTTGTAGTTATTTTTGAAATGGATTTAGAATCAAGGTAAAGTTATTATGATTTAAAATAACCTAGTAACTGATTGTCGGGTTATAAACGTGATAAAATTTTATAATACATTTTCCAATCAATTGTCTCTCATGCAAGTTAACATAAACTTACGGCCAAAATTAATATCCAATCTATCCACGATTTGCCCTACTAGAGATAGGAATTTGACATAAGCTCCATACAAAATATGTCAAATTTCTATCTCTAGTAGGGCAAATCGTGGATAGATTGGATATTAATTTTGGCCGTTAGTGAAATTGAGATCGTAAATAATCAGGATCACAAGCAGACTGATACAGCAGTGTCACTTCGATATGACTTCGATATATATGTAATTTTCTTAAATTTAATTGTTTTGTTTCTAAGTTGTAATTTTTATTGAGTTGATGTATACTGTATTGCAAGTAACACGGAAAGAAACTAACGTCCAGTGTTGCCAGGTCAGATTTTAAAATCCGGCTGGCTTATTATGAAAAAAGCGGGAGATGTATTGAGGAAAAATTGAAAAAATCGGGAGATGATGTTTTTCAACAAAAATCAAGGTTTTTAAAGTAATCACGGTATTATATTTTGCCACCATTCCAGCTGTAATATTAAAATCAAAGCAGTTTGTTTTTTTTTTTTTCATTTTACTGATCTGTGTAATAAAAATAAAATTGAATTTTAAAAGTGTTTAGTGAACATACTACACTGGGAGTGACGGAAATATTCAGGGCAGCAAATTCTCCGTCTGTTTCATTTTATGCAGTTTCTTTTTGCCAGGTTTTGTTCTTATTCCTATTATAAGGCTTTATTCGGGATTGTAAAAAATCGGGAGATCGGTAGATTTTTAGGAAAATCTGTGAATCTCCCGGAAAATCGAGAAACCTGGCAACAGCGCTAACGTCTAAGTTTCAGGCTCAGTTAAGTTGGACGTTAGTGGTCATCGATAAATGTAATTTAAACTTTGTTCATGATTGGTTACTTTGATGTAATATTATAATATAAATTTTCTGATATCCCATAGAAACTGATTTAATTTACGAGGTTCATCAAAAGACATCAACGTACAGTGCACGAAATATGAATTTTTACATCTCTTTCTTACGCAGGTATTTTTGCATCTCTTTCTTACGCAGGTATTTTTGCATCTCTTTCTTACGCAGGTATTTATGCACCTAATGCATGATAGATTAGTTGCAAATATTTTGAATGATGTTAAGCGGTTACCTTTGCCCATAACAACTTAAATACCACCTAGGCTGTTACCTAAATGGTACCGCAAGTCGGTTCGCCAAACTGAGACATGAAGATGGAAAGTCTCATGTGATTGTAATTTCACCGGCACCCGTACCATTCAGACCGAAACACAGCAATGCAAGCATCACTATTTGGCGGAGAAGTAGATACGGTGGTAGTACTTCCCCGAACGAGCTCTTTCACAAAGGAGCTCTACTACTACAATTTTATTTTTCTATTTTGAGTGGCATACCAATAGAAAGACAAGCGATTGCTGCAATCCCGGATTATTTGCTGTCATCCATTGAAGAGTTTCCTTATCCGAAGATATTCATGAGATCTTCACCAAATGATACTTTCTGAATGCAAATACTTGTTCGTTGATGAAAATATCAAAATCGCTATATGTATGCCTATGATATTTGAGGAGTTCCCTCAATTGCACATGGATCCCATTATAAGAACTGGATTTTGATAAAAATGGGATCAATCTGAAAGTATATCCTTTCATATGAAAAATATTTTTCTAAATCGGTTAATAAATGACCAAGTTCTGAGGTAACAAACATAAACAAAAATACAATCGACTCAATTCGACTTCGAACCTCCTCCTTTTTTTGAAGTCAGTTATAAAAGTTCTTGGGAGCCCTTATCACACGTCACCCAGGAAGATACCGCTGAGCTATTATCATTGTATAGTTCATGTCGACACGATAGAAGACCCCTGTCAATCTTGCCACCCATAATACGCAGTGTGTTCAAAAAATAACGGGAATATACAAAAAAAAACAAAAAAAAAATTCGTCTACATTAAGACGCTGACAACAGCCAAAAACCACAAATAGGCTTCTTTTAAAAACATTTTTAGCTGTATCTATTCAGTTTGTGGCAGTGAACAAAATACATGTTAATCTTGATCGTATTTTCTGAAACTGTATTGTGCCCAAAACACGTTTTCTTGAAGTTTTCTCTATAGAAAAGAATTGTAAGCTAACCTCTTAAAACATGCTTTAAAGCAAACAATCTCTATTATTTACTAAATATTATAAATAAAATTAAGAAAACATTTGAGAAAGACAATAATCTAAACATTTGTTGTTTTTGTTTTTCAAATAAGCTTTTAGTTTTTTATTAAAAAAATATATTGTTAATTTTCATTCAAGTTGACCGGCGTATCCGACGTCCCTCGGCTCGTTGCCTCTCTTTCAGTTCTGTACGAAACGACAGTGACCGCAGAGGTCAGATTTTTAAGGTGTTGTCAGCCTCTTAATGTCGCCTTCAAAATAGTCCTCATGCGATATTATGCACTTTTGCCAGCGCTTCTTCCAATCGTCGAAACACTTCTCAAACTCGACTTTTGAGATAGCCTTTAGCTCTTTCAGCGATGCGCTTTTAATGTCATCTATGCATGTAAATCGACCTTTAGGGTTCCTTCCTCTTTATTTTTGGAAATAGGAAAAAGTCACACGGAGTCATGTCTGGCGAATATGGAGGCTGGGGCATCGTTACAGTATTGTTTTTGGCCAAGAATTCACGAACAAGCAACGAAGTGTGAGCAGGTGCATTATCGTGGTGCAAAAGCCATGAATTGTTTTTCCACAAATCCGGGCGTTTTTTTCGGATTGCTTCACTTTTGACTTTTTTTTGTCACATTTTTGACTTCTCTGATTGTGATTCATTCACATTTCACACACTTTTTTACATTTTATTTCATTTTTTACGCAAAATTTGATACAAATTCTTTGATCCATTTCTTTTAACAAACGAAAATCGCCAAGCTCATGAAAACACATCTAACCTTAGCGGCTGCTACAGACAAAGTTAGCAATGAATACAGCTGAAAATTTTATCGTACTTCAGGGGTATGTATATCAACATAATAATAAAAAAAAATTACAATTGGACTCTCCAAACCCGCAAAATTTTAAAATTCCCGTTATTTTCTGAACACACCTCGTATTTCTACAAAACCAAACATTACCCACAACTACAATTTTCTTCCATAACATGGAAAGTTCCCACTTTCCCCGGCCACCCATCCATTTGGATCGCTCAGCGCCGCCCCTTAACTGGCGATGATGGTAACTGAAGCATAACCACTGATTTTGATCTAGATCGTTATGTATCCGAACCTGTCAATTGCAATTATTTATAGGAAAATTCAATACAGGCTTTGGAGGATAGGGTTGGTACTTTTCTGGAATGTAATTTTTGAGATAATACAGAAAGTTAGAAAATCTAAAAATATGAGAATATTATTTTTTCTCATAATAGTAAATTATGATAAAAGTCCTGTGCCTTCCACATCCAGCGGATTCCCGCGACCTTCACCAGGTCGTCGGTCCACCTTGTGGGGGGCCTACCCACGCTGCGCCTTCCAGTACGCGGTCGCCACTCCAGAACTTTACTGCCCCATCGGCCATCCATTCTGCGAGCAATGTGCCCCGCCCACTGCCACTTAAGTTTGGCAATTCTTCGGGCTATGTCGGTTACTTTCGTTCTTCTGCGAATCTCCTCATTTCTGATTCAATCACGCAGGGACACTCCAAGCATAGCCCTCTCCATTGCCCTTTGAGTGACTTTGAGCCTTCTTATCAGGCCCATTGTGAGCGACCATGTTTCAATACCGTAAGTAATTACTGGCAACACACACTGGTCAAAGACTTTCGTCTTGAGACACTGCGGTATTTTGGACGAGAAGATATTTCGTAGCTTCCCGAACGCTGCCCAACCGAGTCGGATTCGACGATTGACCTCTTTCTCGAAGTTGGACTTACCTAGCTGGCCGGTCGTTGTGGCGATGCTTGGGGGAGGCCTATGTCCAGCAGTGGACGTCTTTCGGCTGAAATGATGATGATGATGATAAAAGTGAGCTAAGTTGGTCAAATCTCGAGGCTGGATTACTTAATGGAGCCGAGAGTGTTTAATAAGGCAAGGTAAGGTGTAAGCTAAGTATTTCTTTTTCAATCATCATCATCATCAGCCCTTTATTGTCCTACGACTGGCCCTCTTCTCAGAATGAGAAGGTTTTTCAATGATGCAAGCATATTTTTCAGTCAAATCAAAGGATAATAAATAAATAAATATCTTCGGGACATTTTTACACAGCACCATCTAGTCCCAAACTAAGCAGAGCTTGTGATATGGGTACTAGACGATGGATATAATACTTATATACTTTTTTTTTTTGATAAGAAACACCCAGACCAACACAAACATTTATGTTCATCACACAAATATTTGTGTCCTGTGGGAATCGAACCCACGACCTCGTGATCAGCAGTCCGACCCTCAAACCACTAGACCACAGACGTCGTCAGAATGAATATGAATGTTATAACGACATATAGATAGGCAGTAAATTAAATTTTATTTGTTTACTAGCGAGCAACCCGCCCGGCTTCGGACGTGTGCCATTTTTGACAATTACAAACACAATAAAATACTGCCAAATCAGTCGAAATGTTCTCAATTGATGCTCCGTCACTTGCTCCGTCATATAGTGGCAATTGATTTTATTTATTTATTTATATGAAAGTGATGTGATGGTGAAGGTCGCGGGAATCTGCTGGATGCGGAAGGCACAGGACCGGTCGTTGTGGCGATGCTTGGGGGAGGCCTATGTCCAGCAGTGGACGTCTTTCAGCTGAAATGATGATGATGATGATGATAATGATTTATTTATATTCATATTCATATTATTTATTTGCATTCCACAATGTACATTAGGTGGTAAATATACATACGAGTACATACTTACATTGAAATATGCACTGAATTTAAACAATAGTTACATTATCCAAGACAGTTTCGATAAATTAATAGTATATAGTATAACGAGCTGGTTTCCGCAACTACACGCCTAAGCGCGTTTTTTGCGTACGGCGTTGTCAAATTGATAGTAACATAAATATAAAGAAAACGGAAAAGAAGACAGTTTAAAAACTTAAAGCGTAAAGAAATGAGATTAATTTATAGTTCTAATTCATTTGAATATACAAACTGAATCTATCAATTCCCCGTTTAGCTTAGAAATTAAAACATCAAGGGTACTGGTGCTGGTGAAATTACAATCACATGATACTTTCCATCTTCATGTCTCAGTTTGCTGAACTGATTTGCGGTAGTTGCGGTACCATTTCAGCAACAACCTAGTAGGTATTTCGGTTGTTATGAGCAAAGGTAACCGTATAACATCAGGTGGGCTTTTAGGTCGTTTCACCATCGTACAGGAAAAAAAAAAACTAGTGCGCAAATTTTTTTTTGGTGGTTCAGTATTAGTAATAGAACACATTTCCATTAATTGATCAGTACTTTTTTATTTTATTTTATTTTATCCGACTTAAAATCAGCAAAATATGGACACAATCTGTTCGTAATAAGAGCAATGAAAGCGCGTGGCGGCTGACTCACGCGGCCGTTCGGGAGGGGGTTGTACCGGGAATGCAAACCCGCAGCCGCATGAGCCAGCCGTCGCGTGCTTTCAATAACGTTATTACGAACAGATTATGTCCATATTTAAGTCGGATAAAAAAAAGTATTAAACCATAAATGGAAATGTGTTCTATAACACATACTGAACCACCAAAAAAAAATTGCGCCCTAGTTATAAATTTTTCCTGTATAATACAAAAAAAAAACATCACCTCATCATTCTCGGGCCACCCCTGCAACTAACGGTTAATCAACCATCTAGTACAACAAGACTTCTCAAGGATTGCTCAGCATTGATTTTATCACGCTCGCTTTTCTTTACCATTTGTTATTTTATTTGATTTATGCACCTAATGCATGATAGATAAGTAACATAACATAACATCACGCCTGTATTACCCCGAAGGGGTAGGCAGAGGTGTAATAGTACACCCACATTTTGCCAGATTAGTTTCAAATGTTTCAATAAACTTAGGTCCGTCTTACAGAAGGTTCCTCAAATACAGTTTAAACTTCAATCACCTGATCACTACTTAAGGATAGAATCGTTACTTGAGTATCGGTCTTATTCCAATACGGTAATTATAAACTTCAATTTGACAACATAACACACGAATAGAACCTGAAACAATTTCAGGTTCTATTCGTGTGTTATGTTGTCTGAAGAAATCTCTACTTAAGCTTGGTCTCGACCACATTTGAGTGATTAATCAAATCTCTGCTTAAACACCTACACAGGTGATAGTATTGGATACAACTAAACTCAGCTGAACTGTGAACAATGAATATAATAATAAATAAATATCTTTAGGACATTTTTCCACAGCACCATCTAGTCCCAAACTAAGCAGAGCTTGTGCTATGGGTACTAGACAATGGATATAATATTTATATACTTTTTTTTTTGTAAATACATACTTATAATACATAAGCAACACCCAGACCAACACAAATACTCATATTCAGCACACAAATATTTGTGTCCTGTGGGAATCGAACCCTCGTGATCAGCAGTCCGACACTCAAACCACTAGACCACAGAGGTCGTCAAGGTCGAATATATGCTTGAAGAATGTTTTAAAATTAAATCCCAACTCAAAACTAGTTTTAAACAGTGATCAACGCTTGAGGAACTTTCTGTAATATGGGCCTTAGGTCCCCATTACACCGAGATGACATGGCGTTGCAACTGGTTGAGCAACCGTGGCGTCTGTACTGGCGGCCGAGTCTGTGAGATGCCATACAGCACCATACAGCATGACTGGATGAACGAGGGAAATGTTCAAAGATATGGTAGAATGTGCGTACATATAATGAATTTTTTTTTTAAACATTCCACTATAAATCACACGTACAGAAGAAGTACACGCAGACGCGGAAGGCAGAGGAGCGAGTGTTATGGCGCAACTTGGGAGAGGCCTATGTCCAACAGTGGACTACGATAGGCTGAGTTGATGATGCTATTAAAAAGGGATGTACTAAAATGTAGCCTCCACAATCCCATAAGCCTTTTAGGGTTCCGTACCCGAAAGGTGCCAAACGGGACCCTATTACTCTCGCTATGCTGTCCGTCCGTCCGTCCGTCTGTCTGTCACAGAGCTGTATCTTTGTAACGGTAATAGATAACACGAAAAAAATTTCACAGAATAGGTATGTGTTACTATAGTGTTTGTGTTAGTCACGACAAATACTAAAAACAAAAATACAAAAACCAAAGGGGGTCCCCATACAAGAATCCTCTAAAAACATGCAATTTTACCAACGTTTTTGTTCCTGCTCTATCTTCAAAACGGTAATACATATCAGCGTCAAACTTGGTCGGATTATAGTGCATACTATGTAGTCACAGACCAGTAGATGTTTCCTGGTTTGTGTATGTAGTTTAGCAATAAAAACGAATCGGTCGGTTGGGTCGTGTCGAATTTCCGTCCCATCGGATTATGAGAGTGAGGGAATAGAGAGTGCACCTCCGTTTGCGCACACACTTGTGCACTATAATATGTCCCGCGCAGATGGCTAGTCTCCATTGAGATTGGCCGCCGTGACCGAAATTCGGCCGGGAGGACCTTAGCAATAAATACTAAAAATAGGGCAAACATAAATATATGTGGTGTGGTGGTACCTGCTTAAGAAAGAGATGCATAAATTCATATTTCGCGCACGGTGCGTTGATGTCCTTTGATGAACTCTCGTAAATTAAGTCAATTTCTATGGGGTATCAGGTCAATGGGTGATACGAAACCCTTACCGCGTGAGTCCGACACGCACTTGGCCAGTTTTTTTTACTCCACGTGGACGCACTATGCCCGAGATAGACGTGGTCAGTGTCGGGCTCAGCAATCACGTAAAACTTATTAAAATGACGTTTAAAACACAATAAGATTAAATATAAATATTTCTCAGGGTGACGCTATAAGGCAAATAAGAGCAAAACTGAATATTCTAATTCGGTACAAAGTCGTCATCATCCAAAGCTATTTCTAATTTTGAATAAGTTTTTGTTAAATCTATTTGCGTGATTTCAGAAATACGTTTATTGTTTTACGTCAGAAAGTCATAAAATAAGCAATGGTAATATTTAGAATTTAATTAATATTTAGAAGTTTTAGCTTTATCAACTGTGTATAAATCGTTGTTTACGTAAATTCTAATTGTAATTTTAATGGTTATATCTTTATACAAAAATATTCTTATCTAGTTTTTTATTTATTATGCTAGTCTAACAATCTTGCTCTCTATGATCTTCACTGTAAATCTTAAAATCAGTTTCGGGATTAGGCTTTCTTATTTTGCTTACCCACTTCGCTATAACTTTTCCATTTTTTCTCTATATTCGTCTTCATCTTTAATTAAATTCTACTAGTTTACATTTTTTTTGTTGGCATCTCCAAAACTAAATGTTATACGAGTATCTTTACCACTCTTGGTTAAAGACAAATAATTTAATTCAACACATTAGATTAAACAACATGTAAAAAAACCCTTTTGTTCCTATGACGTATGTTATAAGAATCGATATTCATACGAAAGGACACAAGACATTTGGATAAAAATAATAAAATTAAATAATAAATCATGTAAATATTATAAGTGATTTAATCACTTTTAATCATGATTTTATATTTAATTTGATTATAGAATAGAATAAAATAGTATTTATTTGCTTTGATTATTTTTATTGTAGATTTTTTCCAATTTTTTTCCTTACGTATGAAATCGATTCTGATAACTTAGCTCACAGGAACAACAGGGTTTTTGTTACAAATTGTAGAACTTATGACCTTTCATTCATCCATCCTCCTTCCATTGAGCTATTGTATCTTCAAAATCCACCAATTGTTTCAGTCTTCACACGACCAAATTTTGGTATACACTTAAAATCAAATCACACATTTTGAGGTTTTGACGTAACAAAAAAAATGTCCCCACATTTCTCACGGCCTAGGTAGACATCCGAAATCTTTACAATTGCGACTAATTTGAAAATAATTATATGGCAACTTCCGTCTCGAGAAAAACCAAGCAATTTTTGGCTTGCGTGTTCCTCTGAAACAATACAAAGAAAAAATAGAAAAAAATCTTGAGTAAAACAAAGTAACTTTTTCTGTTGAATTCCACTTTTTTATGACAATGCATCTTATTTCGATGGGATAAAAACTGGTTTCGTTCGTGGGTTACTTTCAGAGGTGTGTTTGTAACTTTGTGGCGGAGTGAACGGTCTGTAGGTACCTAATAGGTGGGAGTCAGTCGGGTTCTGAGAAAACTCAAGCTGCATGCGTTTTCGTTTGATTGATGTGAATTTTGAGGACTGTTGCTACAGAATTTTGATGTGTATTGTATTTTTATTTCGTTTCTTTTAAGTATGAATAGGTTTTTGCTGGGCAAGCATGTACCATCGTCGACCGCACCATCTCTTAACCAATCTTAACTTAAGGTGAGGTGGCGGTCAAACACAAGTTAATAATGACATATGCTACTTTTATCCCGAAAAATGCACGATTCCTGTGCAGCTATGGGGTAAAGAATCACAGGAGCGAAGCCGTCGGTCATCATCATCATCATTTCAGCCGAATGACGTTCACTGCTGGACATAGGCCTCCCCCAAGCATCGCCACAACGACCGATCCTGCACTTTCCGCATCCAGCGGATTTCCGCGACCTTCACCAGGTCGTCGGTCCACCTTGGGGGGTCCACCACGCCTTCCAGTATACGGTCGCCACTCCAGAACTCTACGGCTCCTCTGCGAGCAATTTGCTCCACCTACTGCCACTTAAGTTTGGCAATTCTTCAGGCTATGTCGTTTACCTTCGTTCTTATTCATTGCCCTTTGAGTGACTTTGAGCCTTCTTATCAGGCACATTGTGAGTGACCACGTTACAGTGCCGTAAGTAATTACTGGCAACACACTCTGGTCAAAAACTTTCGTCTTGAGACACTGGAGTATTTTCGATGAGAAGATACTGCGTTGCTTCCCAAATGCTGCCCAACCGAGTCGGATTCGACGATTGACCTCTTTCTCGAAGTTGGACCTGCCTAACTGGACAGAATATCCTAGGTATACATAATCGTCAACAACTTCGAGTGTAGATTCTCCGATTTCTACGAGAATGAGTACTTTATGGGAATTCGACATAACCTTTGTCTTGTCCATATTCATTTCTTTCGGAAGCTCTACTGAGGTCGTCGAGCATTGTACTGAGGTCCTCCATGGTCTCAGCCATGACTACTATGCCGTCGGCAAACAGAAGATATTTCACTACATAACTTTCCATTTAAACCTCCAGTTTCTTGAAAACCATATTTTCCAGATTTAATTCCATCAGGAGTTTCTCGTGTAAATGCAAAATCCAACCTTGTTAATACCTTGTAAACAAAACATGATATTATTGGGCTTCAAATAACAAGCGATCTCCGGTTCAAGAGTTCGTTATTCTGTAAAACGAGCAGTGAGGGGGTTAAGAGGGGAGCTGATTGGTGGGTCATTAATCTAGGATATGGGGAATTAATGGTGAAGGGTCAGAGTAGAAACATGGAGAAGAATTGATAATAAATTAAGATTAATCAGTGGTAGAAGTTGGCAACACTAAAGAGTGTAGATTACTAAAGGATGACTTCCAACAAACGGCTCGCATCGCATCGGATCGGAAAGTATACGAACGGATGCGGCGACAGCCGATCGCGTCCGGCAGGATTTCGACGCATACGATCGGCATCGTACCGTCACTTGCGAACGAATCCGTTTCTGCGCCTAGTCAAATAGTTTCATTCCTACCGTGGTGCCGCCCGGCCACGGCTTTGAGTGCACGCGACGACAGCCGAAAGGATTTGATCGGATACGACGTCAGGCGAATGGAGACGATCGCGCGTCGCAGCTTATTACTTTCAGCTACGACCGAGTGTCGCGGAAGACGCCCGCGGTCAAGCTGCTGTGCGCGGCTCGGTAATATAGACTTTAAATACTGTGTACACGATTTAATATCGTTTAAAAATTGTAAAATCCGTTCCGATCCGATGCAATGCGAGTCGTTTGGTGGAAATCATCCTTAAAGCGGAAATATTGCTATATAGATAATGCCATTGTGTTTGATTTCCCACATAGCCCTCTTTTGCAAGATTTATTTCTTAGCTGCAATTTTTTTTTAAACATTGAGTTTGATTCCCTGCAGGGCAATTGAGTTACTGCATCGCAATGAACAAAATGTCAATTATGAAGTTTGAATCCGGAAAAATGATACAATTCGAATTGCGTAACTACAAAACTGTTGATTACGATGTCGGAGAGATTCATCATGAAATTGAATGAATGATAAAGCTTAAAATGCATACTTGCAGCAGCTTACATGCATAAAGAAACGTGATCTAACATACATGACGTCATTTACATCGCAATGGATTTCCCTCCTGAAGTCATTTACTTCATAATAAAGTCCCTCTATGTCGTTACACAATTCCAATGTTATCAACATCGTCTTCAATTTTACATCAAAATTAAACTGTCAAATGAGTTACGCAATTACCCTGCTGGTAATTTAGCTGCTTAAAAAGTCTAAAAATGTGATTCTTGTGAAATCGAGTTTACGACTATTTTAATGACTTTTCTCTATTCATTGGATTTGGCTCTCCAGACAATTATTATAAAAAAAACGTCAACTAGACTGGCAACGACTTCAAAACATCGACTTCGTCTATGATACACATCTCACCACACAAAAACCAAATGACAACCATTTCCAGAATCAAATCTGACAATAAACAAATACAATGAGAATCTGATTAACAAAACTGAGCCAATTTGTTAATAAGAAGGGCTGACACAAATATAATACGAGCGCTAATTGTAATTTGCGTGTTGGCCGCGATTTCGACAGCCCTGCTGCGAGGGCGTTGCCGTGGCAACGGGGGATCAAATAATTCTGAGCATATGTCTGTAATTTGGATATAAATTGAGTAATGTGTTTCAATTTGTGATAAAGTATGTCTGTAAGGATTTTTCTTTGGGGTTGAAAACGCTAATTAATTTAATGCCTGCACTATATTCGCGGTCGCGAACTTCGCGAAGATACTGTATACATTTTTTTCCGACTGCCCCAGAAGGAAGGTATGTAAGTATGTTTGTATGCATGTATGTATGTTTCGTTGTGATCTCCTGTAACCTAAATGGCTTGACGGATTTTGCACCTAGTAGAGAAAACGTTAGCTTAAAAAAAACCGCGCTATCAAATCATAACATGGCACGGAGGCTAGGAGGAGGCTGATTTTTGATCAGTTTTGTGAATTCCATAGTTCGTAGGTAGCCTCCGACTACATGTTATGGTCCGATAACCATGATTTTTTGAAAGCCTACATAATTTTTTTCTACTAGATAC